>JACSVZ010000015.1:16044853-17459146 GCA_014706295.1 Lycocorax pyrrhopterus obiensis
TTAAAGACCTGCAAACTATGCTGTCCTATCCTATCCTATCCTATCCTATCCTAGCCTAGCCTAGCCTAGCCTATCCTATCCTTAGCCTATCCTATCCAATATAGGTCCTATCCTATCCTATCCTATCCTATCCTATCCTATCCTATCCTATCTTATCCTATCCTATCCTATCCTATCTTATCCTATCCTATCCTATCCTTAGCCTATCCTATCCAATATAGGTTCTATCCTATCCTATTCTAGCCTAGCCTAGCCTAGCCTAGCCTAGCCTAGCCTATCCTTAGCCTATCCTATCCAATATAGGTTCATGAACTTATTTCTTACTCTCAGAGTGCCTGAACACTGTTCAGAGAAGTATTCACTGCTGTGACTATGCACCTGCCACATACAGTTATGCTGTATTCTCCTCTTCCAGGGGAACAGCACAGTAATAGTAGAAAGTAAGGACTCTTACTTTCCTAGAGTTTTAGCCTTTCTTCCACCGTTATTTTTGAAAATGCACATCTTGTGACATACTTGTTAGAGAGGGCAAGGTAAAAGAAGCATGGTCTGCACTGGGGGCAGTAGCAGAGGAAATCTGTGTTGGCATATTTTTCTGGAGGGTGTGGGTACTGGGTAGGGAGAGCAAGGAGGGCATTTTTGCATCAGCCTGTAAGAAATTTGTGTCACCTGCATATCTGAGTTTTACTGCTTCAATAGAGAGTTCTGTTATGATGGAAGACTAGAGCTGTCACTGATGCTTTTCATTTCTGAGCTGTAGATTTTTGTTCTGCAATCTTGGGCATAGGCCATATAAAAAAAACCCGTAGGGCCAAGACCTTGAATTCAGTATGGATTTTATAGAATGAGCACCAAACTTATTCTCATGAGGGACCAGACCTGACAATCTGGCATCTGGTACATACCCCATTTGGCAAAAATTATTAAAGCAAATGCATCTACTGTAAAGGTATTGTTATTTCTGTGTGGACTTCACTTAGACAGTCTGTTGCTCCTTCTTCACAGAAAGCACTAGATCAGTGGGGAGGCCTGATGTGGAAGGTAAGGCTCTTTCATCTAGATGCTCTGCCACATGAATATGATTGCCCTGCCATGGTGCCAGAACTGGGATGTCTGCAGAGCGATGTGCTCTAACACATGGATTAATCAGTGTCAGGGTATGTTTTTCTGCCCATAAGCTCTGCTGCAAAGATTCATAGAAAATCTGTGTTCCACAGCCTTCTTTCAAAGAAAACCACTGGAAAATGAGCTTGTTCATGATGACCTCTCTTGCTAGGAGATACATGGCTACATTTGGTACCACTTTCTTAGACACCGAAGATATCACATCAAGGCACATCAGTAATCACTGGCCAGCTGAGGATTGCAGGAAGCATGAATAGCTTATGCCAAGATTTTGCCTGCAATATGGGGTGAAGCCTAAGTCTCAGTAGCTGAGGAAAGAAAGTTAATAACTCTTCAGAGACCGCTTTCTGAGACCAGTGAATAGTGCAGGAACACTCCTGGAGTGTGGTCTGAGGTGATGACACCTAGGTGCATCCCTCTTTAAATGACTGTCTTTCATTAGAGAGAGTCATTAGGTGGTCTTGTTCAAGCACCAGATCATCTTGCTGTTAGTCCTGTGTTTGCAGTGAAGGACTCATTCAAACCTGGACTATTTTCAAACCAGTGGCACTTGGTTTGAAGCCATTTATTCAATTCACCTACTTCATCTCTGAGTGTTGGTGATGTAGCATGATGAAAATACAATTAATTAATGTGGGAAATCTCAGGGGTAGGGAAGAGAAGGAAAAGTTGGAGTTCTTATCCTGTGCTCTCTAATGGAGGGATTCAACGCCCTTGGCATATTGATGAAGAGACACAGTCCCAGTCTGAATGGAGAGGTTGTACAACCATTAGCCCCCAATGACTGATAAGTCCCTTCAGATACCTGTGCTCAGAGCTACAGTGGCAATTGTACAGCATGAAGATAATGCCAGGCTGTGAATCCCAGTTTTGCAGACACTTACTTCTCAGGGCATTTCTTCAGCAGGCATTAAAGTCTGACAGAAAGACTGCATTTTCCTTATACCCTTCTCTTCCCAATGTCTAGTTTGGACAGCCATACGCAAGGCATTGTGACTGAGAGACCTCTCTGACTATTAACTGTACAGTGCCACAGTTTACAAAACTCCTAAAAGCATGAAGTACCAAGCAAGGGGATATGGGTGCACTGATGGGAATTTGTTTGTAGAAGCAGTCAGGGAAGTAAAACTGATTTGATTGAGAGGTGGGGATACCAAAAGTGCCAACATTTTAGGTCCCCCAAAAAATCCTGATGTGACTAAATTTGCATAGGTCAAGTCTGAATTCAATCTGGACATGTACACTGCATGGAAACATGGCAACAGAAACAGGCTTCTCTGTTCTTACATCCTGCAAGGACTCTACCAGAGATGCTGTGAGATTTCAGGACTCTGTCTGCTTTAAGCTTTACCTAATAGAGTGGTGACTTTTGCCAGAAATGTCTGCTTAGTAAGTACAAGAATCGGGTTCCACTGCTGTTCCAGGGATGGAATGAATTTCTAGCAGAGTACCCAGATGACTGTGTTACAGGCTGGCTCCTGGAACAGATGGATTTTCATCATGGAAAGGGTCTGCATGAAGCTAGAACTACAGTATTCATGAGGTCAAAGGCAAAAAAGTAAGTGACTATGCTGGCATCTTGAAAATTCAAATGAAGGTAGGAGTTGAATTGTTTTAAGTAATCCCTGAATTATTTAATTTATATTTTTTTTAATCAACTGTTGTGGAATAAAAAATATAGAGAGCCTAGGTAGCTTTTATTGCAACCAGAAGTACGTGTCTCTATGTGTGCAGATACATATGCACATAGTAGTCAAAAAGAGATGGATTTGCATCGTTCAAGTACATTTCTGAATTTTCCCAAACCTGGTGATATAAATAGTCATTACATTCCGTTGCTGAAATATCTCAGTTCTCTGGCAGTTAGTTTTTCTGTAATCATGAATTCTCTTTGCACTGCTCCTTATTTCAGACTGATGGACTTGGCACTGCAACACTTGCTGTAACAAATGGAAGGAGATGGGCATCTGTAAAGTGTAGTCTCATTTACTCTTCACTTTACTCAGGATGCGCCTAGAGAAGGTAATACATTTTACACTCTGTTCTGGTGATGAATGATGATGCTTTGGATACTTTCTGGTAAGAATAAAAATAACTCAAAAGTTTTATTTGTGTCTTATAATTTATTCTGACAGAACTCAGCTTTAAAAGGCAAGAAATCCTACTTCTAGCAAAAATTACTGCTTGTTTGATTTTATTTTAAGCACATGGATCGGAGGTTTTGTATTGACATGACAAGAGTGAGATAAGATTGCTGAGGTCTTCCTGATTTCCTCTTGCAATTATTGATTGCTTTTCATATTAAAATTAGCACTGGGCAATTTTCTAGGCAAAACCCAACATTTATTCTTTCCTGAAAACTTGCAGTTGTCTGGTGTTCATTTCAGCCCTAGCTACAGCAGAATATAAGTGGCAGAGCACCAAGCTTATTGTTAATATGCAGCTAATAAGACATCATAATTATTAGTTCAGATGTATACAATGGGACACACATATTTCTGTAAGTTTGCCATACTTCCTTGGCAAATGCTTGTTTTAATTACTTCCTTATAGCCCATATGAAGATAACTGGAATGTTAAAGTGAAATTTTTACTGTATATCTCCAGGGAGGCCAAGAAAAATATGTTCCTTGAAATCACACCCTTGAAACAATTGTGTATTGGTTTGCAGCACTGGCTACTGTTAGGCAGCAGTTCCAGTATAAGAAAACTATCAGATAAAAATACTTCAAAGTAATTTACTGGCCATCATGGGTTTGATTTTATTGCTTATCATAAAACTACACTGCAGCTGTTCAAGAGAAGAATGTACTGAGCTTGTCTCTGTGAAGGCATCTGCAAAACTCCATCTTTTGCAACTGTTCTGTGTGTGAAGAAACTGATTAGTCCCGGCTTCTTGTATCCAAAATCAGAAGCAAATATTTTTCTACTGTTGAGTTTCTTATTGCTTTGTGGATAAAGGTGCTTATGTCTAGATTGATATCATAAGCATGGAAGAGGCTTTTGAGGTGGTTGAGTTCAGTTCCCTGCTCTCACAGCCTCCGTATGCTCTAAGGAGTGCCTCTGAGTGCCTGGCTCTCAGTGCATGCTCTGGCTTAGTGCCAGCACCTTGCTGGGACAAGACGAAAAGATACATCTCCTGTCCGCCTCTTGCTTTCTTTGTGAAGGTAAGTTGACTGAAAAGGATTTTTATGTGCTGTGGCTAACATTTCCAGAATGAAACACTTATTCACACTTCAAAAAATAAGAAAATGCCTGTGCAGTTTAGTCCTAAATATTTAATAGTCTTTAAGAAAGGAGTCAACAAAGAAATAGTACTGCTATCTGAGTTTCTCAGTGAGTTGGTCCTGATGCACACAAATTCTGCATCCAGAATTACAGGTTTATTTCTTGTTGCTTCTTTGTTGTTCACACCACAGCACCTGGTATTTTTCAAAGCACTAATGAAGAACTTATCTTCATAACCCGAAATGAAAGGGTCAGCATCAGCTCTGCCTCATTTGCAAGGAACTGAGACACAGAAGAATGAAAAACAACATTCAGTTAACATTCTAGACTATTGTAGCTCAGTTGTTCAGATGGTTCCAGCCAACGTTAAGTGCACCCACATGCATGCAACAACTCCATGTGTCCCTGAGGGTGTTGAAAAAGAACTCGGAATTAAAATTTGTACATATTCAGATTAAGATATGTGTTTAAAGCATTGTAGCTGTTCCTGGGTAATTCCACCACAGGAAAAAAAAGTCACAATTAGCTGGTGAGTACTGGAAGGATTTGCCTTGTATTAAAGAGGAAATCTGGCAGCAATGGTCTTTTTCAAATAATTTAGCCTTGAAAACAGGTAGGCTACTGAAAGCAAGACAATTGTCAGGAATGAGATCTCTGTAATTGGTGAGAGTAAGAGAGGGAGAAAAGATGCGTATATCCAACACTTGTGGCCTACTGCAAGATTTTCCACATAACATGAACTCACACCCTGCAACTGTCAGCAACTGGAGTATGCTCAGTGTATGCTAAACTTTGCTGTAAAGTTTAAACGGGTTTCTGTGTGGTATAGATAAACTGAGACTTCCTCAAAGCTCATGACTTGGTTGACCAAGACCTGTTCTTCTTATGAATGGTAAAAATCAGATGTTCATCACTTGTTTTATGGGTCCATTAGTTTCTCAAAGATGATAAACAAGCTTACCGACCAGAAAGTTAATGTGCAAAACCCATTTTTCCTCATGTCACTCTCTGAGTAGACTGAACAATTTCTTTTGAAGGTTTCCAGCTTCTTTCTGTCTGAGCCAGGTACCCATCATGAAAAATGTACTTCTAAAGATTAAGGTATATAGAAAATGAAGATAAAATCACTGAAAAACAAACTACAAAATTTAGACAAATTTGTGAAGGGCAACAATATTTTTAATAGCTTTTTCTGTCTGGAGAAGAGTACTTAGGTACATTGTCTCTGATAGAATCTCCTGGGTTTATTGCCTTATTTGCGTGAATATTTTCTATGAACAGCGATGCAGAAACACTGACTTCATTAGTGATACATGCAGTTAATTTCTTGGCAAAATATTTCTGAAGGAACCCATTGCGGGGAATTAGCTTTATGCAAAGTAAATCTTTATACCAAGGAGAAAAAATACATCATAGCCAGAAACAATAGCTCTTGTACTAGCCTCTGATTCCACTGACTGTTGCTGGCTCGCCCCTCCAGTCTTAAAGAAAACGTCTTCTAAATGAGAGTTAGTCTGAATGCCATCCAGTTTAAAAGCAGGAGCCAAAACCAAGGGAAATATTTAGGTTGCATGCCAACAAAATAGCAGCACAAAAATTGGCTTATCTTCAGTTCATGAAGCTTAGATTTAGTTCATAACCTTAACTATATTTATTAGATATTATTAGAGTTGACAATGGTGTGTGAACGTAAGAAAGCATCACAATGAAAGTGTTAAAGCTTCAGGGGTCTGGTGGCCAGATAACTTGAAAACTTGCCTGATAAGGAAAGGTCTTCCTGGGTTATATACATAACCCAAACCAACTGTCTACTCGTGCTTCCTGGAATAACCGTGACACAATAATTTTTCTGTTTATAGTTTTCCATCTCCAGAATATTTACCGCAACTTTATTTTCTGGTTTCACATTCAGTCGGGTATTGTTGTGCCTATATTTCTTCTTTCGGATGGATTTACATCTGTGAATTCTCAAAATTTCTAGTGAAAAATGACTGTCACATACACATCACTGAAAAGCTGTGCTTAGGTCCTTTTCACATAGGGCTGTGTGAAGCGCCATCCTCAAGCATAAAGGTGTAAGTGGAACCTCGGAATGGTGTTACCACCCAACATGTAAAGGGTCTTGCATGTATTTTGATACAGTATTGTGTTCATGGATGTTAAAACTACTGGAGAATAGAAACCAACACTGTAAAAAGAACTGGCCAAGAATGGATTTTTTTTTTAATCTCTTACTGCTGCCTGAAAGTCACTGAAAACCTTTTCCTAAAACACAAGTCTCTATGAAAGTTGTATTTACAACGAGACAAAGAGGATTAAATAATATCTGAATTTCTGTGCTTGTCACCATGGAGTAAAAATTTATAGGATTAGTCAAATAAATGAGACATCGTAATAAAGGAGCCCCCCAATCTATATCAGGAACTGCAGCTTATAATGTCTTCAATTACTCATCAGGTTCTAATTTCAAGTGTTCTATGCCTTTCCTTGAAAAGCTGTTCCTGGGTCAAATTTTTATCTTTATTGACTTTGAGGCTTATATAAGTGTCTTCAATATTTTCCCAATGATTTGTGCTAGAGCTGCTCCTATGCAGAGTTTTAGTTTGTGGGAGATTTTGCCTGTTTGATATTCTGATTCTTTTCCCTTTGAAGTTCAGCAAAAGTCTTGCAATTAATGCCAGGGAGAATAGGATCTAAGGATAAATGAGGATGTTGGAGGAGTCACTAAAAAATTACTTCTACAGCACTTTGCCTTTGTCAGAGAAATAGATCTGCCTTGGTTTTTGGCCTCCAGCCTTTTTAAGCTCATCACAGAGTCTCACATGCACATCAGGAAAACATTCTCTGCATCATTCCTAAAAGACATGTCCTTGAGCTTTACTCATAAATTATGAATAAAATTGGAGATTACAGGATTACTAAAAAAATGTGATAGGGTTAAATCAGTACCTAAAGGGGAGATTGTGGCTGACTGTGCTGAAGGAAACTACAAGTCTTCCATTGTGGTGAAATTCCTGAAGTACTTGACTTAGGCCAAATTGTATTTAATGCATTTATTGATGTCCATTTAAACCATAAGAATGTACTAATGGTAGTTGCGTACATTTAGAAAAATAATTCAATGTACTAGGTGTAAGAATAAAATGAATGAAATTTGTTGTCTTGAGAGCTGGAGATGCAGACAGATGAGAAAAAATAACATTATTCAGTAGAGGCAAAAGCTGTGAAATTTCCTCTGCTCTCAATAGCTGATTAGATAAAAGCAGCAGGGGAAAAGAAAGAACTGGATGCATTAGCTGACTAAAAGATGTTTTGGAAAATAAGATTGTGAAAAAGTCCAGTGTTCAATGCTAATATCTCTTGAAATGCTAGATTTTGTCAGCTAGAAGAAAACTGAAGCCAGAACACATGCCTTCTTTCCTCTCCAGCTGTGTTGCTTGCAGAGGTAATGACCCCAATCCTGTTCCCAGCTGCTAATCACTTTCTCCTTCACATCGTGATGTGTCTTCTAACTCATTTTAGCCAAATGAGCCAGGTTGTCTTAAAGAGCTTCAACTGAAGATGAAAATGAGCTCTCCCAGCTTATTTTACTAGAAATAAAATATAATAATCACTTAACTGACTTGCTGGCATAATCTAAGCAAGTGATAATCTATCAGGGTATCTCCAACAAAAAGTAGAGCAGAAAATGGAATGGTAGCCTCTGGTTACCAATGGTAACTTTTTGTCATTGCCATAAAAATGGTAAACTCTGCACTGGGTGTGATTAGAGGTGGAAGATAAGGTATAACAGCCAACAATACAATGTGCCAAAACACAACTTCCTTTGCATTTGAGGGTTACTTTCTGTGAAACTGGGAAGCATAGATAAAATGGTGGAAGACCTGAAGAAGAATACATTTTGTGACTACTCATAAGAAACACAGAAGTCACTGAATCATACGACTTCTAGTCAATATCAATTCCCGGAAAAAAAATTTTACCGAGGAATCAAACCTATCTCTAAGCATGTAGAACATAGTAAGTAGATAAATAACAGACATCACTGAATTGTCAACAGTAAATCATGTCAAACCTGCCTAATTTCCTTCCATGACAGAACTGCAGGACCTGTGAAAAGGGGAAAAGCAATAGATGTCGTATAATGACTTTTGTAGGGCATTTGAAATTATCTCTTGTGACAATCTCATAAGCAAATTTTGGAGTCATAGTCCAGATGAAAACTACCAGGCAGGTGTTAGACAGCTTTGCTAACAGTACCCATGGAGTCCTTGGCAATGTTTCACTGTCAAAAAAGAAGGAAGGGTCAGGTGGGAATATACAGGGTTCTGTCAAGGGTCTAGTTCTGTTCAATGTTTTTATTAACAAATTGAACTGAAATTGAATTGAAATGGAAAAGATGCTTATTAAATTTGCAGGTGTCATGAAACTGAGAGACATCCCAAGGATGGAGGCAGGATTAAAGTTCAAAATCATCCTGACAAATGGGAGAAATGGCCTAAAAATTGGATGAAATACAAGGTACAGCACTTAGGCAGAAATAATCAGCAAGATGAAACCAGTATGGGAACAGTTGGCTCACAAATAAGTTTCAAAAGAAGCCTGGGAGGTACAGGGCAAAAACGGGGCAAAGATTTTATGCTAATATTTGTATGTTGCATGAGAGTTAAAATGTGTACCAGTTGGAGAGATTATAGTGGCAAACAAAGAGAATGATGACTATTGGAAAAAAATTATTCAAGAGAAAAGATTGAATGAATGGGATTATCTATTTAAACTGCACCAAAGACATAAAAGGAAAGTCATAACTGTCTTCAGGTATTCTAAGTAATGTTGAAAAGAAAATATCTGCACTACTTGTGAACAGTGTCTTCAGACAAAGCAAGAAAGACTGAGTTAATGAAACATAGAGAGGAAAAATCTAAGGATCAGTAAGATTAAAGCACAGGAATCCTTGTGCAAGGAAGGCTGTGGAGTTCCACTCACATCTTAAACATAGACCGTCTGCCAGGACTGGCACATACAGATGACCTTGCTGTGTGGCAGGTCTTGATAGTGCCACTTAATCTAATTTTTATGTGATGCAGTGACTATATAGCACAATGAAGAAAATTCTTGGAATTTTTATTTCATAAGAATGTTTCTTTAGGAAAAGTGGGGTCCTTCAATAAAACTTAATATACTGTTTGATATATGGAAACATTTCATTACAGAAATAGGCGTAGGCACAAGTGATGCCATGATGATTTTTTGCCTTTTCTTTTGTACCCCTTTTATATATCTTTTTATAGCTTTTTGTATTCTTTGTGGTTTTTTAGCCTAAATTCTTAGACTTATTTTGTTAAGCTAGGAGACTAAACATCTTAGAAGCCCCAGACACCAAGGTCCTCTCCAGAACACATTTTGTAAACTAAGATAGGACCATCCAGGGGAAGGTTCCTCGGGGAGGGGGGCTTGCTCGAGCCTCTCACTGGGGAATCTTTGATAGATATGCTAATTAGTAAGGCCTATAATGTTATACCTGATCTATTGTGGGCGTGCATTGCAGTGTGCATTGAGGTGCATTCCACATGGATCCACGTGGATTCCACCTAAGGATCCTTAAAATAAATACCGAGGTAAAATCCCTTTTTCTCTTCTAACTGAGTTTGATTCTTGATTTTAAGACCAGGAAAAGGCATCACAAGGAACTCTTGACATCAATTTACTAATAGTACTATAATCTGAAACAACATAATGTCAATATGGAGGCTTAAGTTAGTGAAATGAAAATGAAGGATCTCATTGCAACCAAATACAGTAGACAAGAATTTCTTCTGCAACCTTAGGATATTCTCATGGGCCAAACTTAATGCCATTGTCTACAATTTTGGAAACAGAAATAAGAGACAAGCAACTACTACAACAAGCACTACTGAAAATACTGGGGGGAAAAAAAGCATTCAGCTTTGCTAAAAGTTTGAATACATCCTGAAAGCATTTTTGCTTTATTATCTTTTTAACCTTTATTGATGTCAGACTTGATCTACTATAAAAATCTCTTGATAAGTAGTAATGATCTCATTAAATCTCAAAGTTTTTTCCATTTATGATATAAATATAAATTCCATTAACTGTCTGAAGCTCCATGGACTTATATCAGGCTATGACCAAGAGGTACAAGAGGCATGATGTGGTGAAAATGTCGTGAGAAGACAGATTGAAAGGGTGAGAAGAGGTGGTGAAAATTTTACTGTATGAAAATTTTATTTCTCTTTTTAGTAACTATTGTTAATGTGGATTTGGTTCTAAGGGAGGCTAAATGGAAAAGACAATTAATTAACAATTAATCTTCAATAATATTATCAGTAGTTTGGCATTTGTGTATATGTTCATTTTATCATCTTAAATAGTAAGAAATCTTAGAAGATGTATCAGTGTGTACCATTTGCTTAAGTATTCCCTGAGGTTAGATAGGAGTCCCTGACTCTTCCATCAGTGGTAAGTCAGCTGCTCCAGACTTTTCCCCATGGTCTCAGGGATCTAGGATTTGTGGAGGTTGGTCTTGCTAGTTAAAAACTGAGGCAGTTATCTACTGTTCATAATGGTGGTATTATTTAAGTTGTAGTTGAGAGGGTGGGGTACTTTACTGCCTTGTAACAGAAATATATTAATTTTGCTCATTCTGGCATTGTGAATGTTATCTTTGGATTTTATCTGAGAAGCTGGTAATACCTGTAGCAGACATCTGTCTGCATAAAGACTAACTGTCCCAAAGGCATTCTGTTGTCTGAAATATAGCCAGGAAAATGTTAAAATGTATCTTAGTGAACAAAAAATTCCATGTTTCCTTGAATGTGAGATTACTATGTACTTGCTGTCTCCTTCAGAAAATTTGGAGAGCTTTCCATAATGTTTGTCTCTTTCACTTCAATAATTTTGATTCTTTCTTTCTTTTAAGCAATCCAATTTTTTTAATACACATTGCATAAAAATTCAGATCCCTGTGTGACATATGAGTAAATGTGTTATTAAATCATTAAAAATACAACAAACAAGCAAACACAAAAGACAACCCATGAAACCTTAGCTCATCCTCAGACACTTTGCAGGAAACTGAGGTTTATAGAATTTGTGGGAGGTTAATATGAGACTTATTAGATCAAAGTTGAGACAGCTCAGTAAAGAAAGATCCCATCAAACAGATTTCCCCAGCAGCCATATTGCCCATTCCTACTGCAATTTGTCTATAATATAGTATATTCTCCAAATCACTGGACACCTGTTTCAAATGTAAGCTTTGCAAAGATTATATAAGTTGTTGAATTGTCAGGCTGTACGCAGGCGAATGGCACGTGTGAGGTAATAGTTGATACAATAAAATGCTTTAGTTAGAGGAAATTTGACCCATTTTCCTGAAAGGAAAGGCAGCTTCTTCAAGCATGATTTTTATTTCCAATTTTGCATTTATTAGGGATGAAAGCAATATTTTAAACACAGGGTAAATTGTAATTACAC
Organism: Lycocorax pyrrhopterus obiensis; assembly: GCA_014706295.1. NCBI lineage: Eukaryota > Metazoa > Chordata > Aves > Passeriformes > Paradisaeidae > Lycocorax > Lycocorax pyrrhopterus. The sequence continues at coordinate 16,056,704 of JACSVZ010000015.1, forward strand.
CTTTCAACAGGGCATAGTAATTGTTATATTGCAAATGATCTGTTTCATGGCATAAATGAAACAATTTACAATACATTGGCTGATAAATAATTACCCTTCTTTGACTTGTGCATGCAAAACATTGTTAAACATATTTTCAATACCAAGAAAAAATGATAATGAGTATTGCAAATAGATCAGGGAGATTGCAAACAGAAGAATCCTGACAAGCTGTTTGAGAATAAAACTCTCTATTTTAGTGTAAAGTGCAACTATCGCATTTCATAATCCGAGAAATAAAAACCTCCTATTTCTGCAGAAAAAACTCAGTTTCTGAAAACTCTTCTATCAACTGAAATGAGTAGATGTTTCCCCTCGAATTCACAGAGAATTCAGCTAGCTCAATATACTGAAAAATCCCAGAATTATTGTCCGACAGCTTAAGAAGACAGGCAGGCACACACTGAGCTGAAAATCTTCATAGTTGCTAGTGAGAAGCCTGCTTAACCTTCACTAAAAAAATTACTTCTTTAGTGGTTTTTTTCTGTTGAATGCAAGTATTTTTTATTACCTTTACTATATAACGACATTTTTACAGTAACACAAATAACTACAGATTGTTTGAAAAATAGTTTCAATCTTATCAAACAGTCATTGTGGTCTCTGGGGGGGAAAAAAAGTGGTATGGCCATATGGGCCACATTCTCAGTGCCATTATGCTCAGACAGAAAACCAGGCTATTTATTAAATTACTTTGATTTTTTAAGCTTTCAGAATTTCTCCTCTCAAAAGAAGGCAATTGTCATTAAAATCCATCCAAATACTATCTGCAATGAAACAATGACACTGTGCTCACGCCTATGGCCTCAGTAGACCTGACATATTCTCTTGAAGACAATAGAAGGAAGAAGGAATCTGTGAAGACATCTGGAAGCCACCACAGGAACTCAAGCTGTACCTCACATCTCTGTTGTCTCTACAGGGAACTGAGAGCAGAAACAAAGGACACTTCATGCAGGACTCAGGCTGCCTAGCCTTCCTTCTGCTGTGGTTACATACCTAACGGAGAAAAGAAATCACTTTTTCCAGCACACTATGATGCCAAAAGTATCCCAAAAGCCTATATTCAGGGTCCTCCTCATCTTGGGGAGGCTTGATCCCCCTAACCACACTTAAATCACATGGTGTTTTGAGTGGTGCAGTGAGGACTCTGAGTCGGAGCAAGGAGATCTGGAAGAAAACATCTCATTTGGACAGAATGAAAAAGACAGCACGGTGCATCATTATGGGAAAATGTGTCTGGAAAAGAAAGAGAAAATTACAGGGGTGGAAATTGAAATATGAGGTCTCATTCCCTTCCACTAAGCTGCTCTTCTTTCCTTTTTTTCTGAGACATTGACCAAAGTAAGTTTCAGTCTTGTTTTCCTTCTATCATTTGCAGCTCTGAGAAAGTCCCATAAACCAGCATTAGTACTCTGGTGTGAAGATCAGCTCCAGAATTCATCTGACAACTCTGTCAATATCCATACTATATAAAAATTAATGGGTAAGTTAGAAATTGTGTTAATTAGTTACCTAATTTGCGACTCTGACAATAAGATGGACATTGGTTTTGGGTTTTTATTGGCCTAAGGAACATGCAACATTTATTTATATTTGACCATGGAACACTACCATGGGAATTGTTTGATGGCCTTTTTTATTGAACTGTGGTTGTTCTTCTGCAGTTTTTAGTGATTTTGGTATATGAATAATTTATTTCCTCTTTTATTTAATGTCCAGATTTGCTCTGATAGCAATTATACATTTTGAATAATTATGAATTCTCAAAGAGATTTCCTTTGTCCAGAAAGTCAATACAAGATCTGTTGCTCATGCCATCCCATTCACCACTTTAAATATCTATCATGCTGCATCCAAACACTACATTAATGAACAGCTTCTTACAGATCCATTGATTAAGGAATTCAATTTGCCAGGTCTCAGTTTTGCTTTCAAAAAAGAATGTACATTCGGATGCAGCTCAAGAAATGGCATTGAAAATATGTATTATTTTGGCTGATTTAGCAGCATTTCTAGAATCTGTTTGCATTTCTTTGTCATGCTTTTGTGGCCATGGGTCTATACTCAGCAGCCTACTGTGTTATTTTCTCAGTGAATCTTAGGCTTAGTGTGTCACAGCAAGGATTTGCTTATTTCACCCTTTCTAAAATAGAAAAGATCTCCAAATTGAGATGAAGTTTATATATATGTAAAAAGGCTTACATTGGTGAACAATATTGTACTGTAGTGCAGATTTTTACAGTAGAGTTTTGACAGCAAAAAATAATTTCCAAATACATCATAGGTATTGCAACAAAACTTTCCAAAACAAAACAGCTTTTAGATTGAGGTGTATATGGTGTCATCAACATATTGATCAAATTAGTGTCTCCATCATCTGTTTGTTACATCCTGATTTTGAACAAATTTCTGCATTGGGCTTCTTTCTTCGTTTTGGCATAACAGCAGTAGTGTTATTAATAACATCATACTGTTTAAAAGGCTAAGACCTCTACAGCTTGCTAATAACTTTTGTTCTTCTGTTGTTGTTGTTCTAGGGTCACTCAGTTGGCTTCATTTGCTCTGAAAAACTTGGACCAGACTATTTTTTCATTATGTTGATCTGAGTATGAGTAATTTTAAGCATGTGTGTGAGATGTGGGTAAGTGCAAAGAATATCAGCAAAATCTAGTATTGTCACACAATTTCTTTCATTACTAACATTTTGTTATTATATTAAAAGGACTTTTTGAGCCTTTTCTGGATGTGCTTTATTAGAGAGATGTTAATATTATCCAAGATAATAATAAAAATTTTAAAAATTAGAAAGTTTTTTGAAAGGCAAAAAAGCAGTAATGAATAGAAGAATGAATTGTCATCAAATGATTTCTGTATAAAGAATTCTAGTGGTAAGAAGATTAAAAAGAGACTGAATCCTCATAGACAAGTGCCTATGAAAATATTAAAAAGCACCCCAAATATCTCAGCCTTTCCTCAGGGCTCTTAAGTAGATAAAACAACCTTGTAATGTCTCATAATGTAACGTAACATAACATAATGTAACATAACAGCTGAAAAATAAAAACAAGCTGTCATTAGAAATGATTGGTGACAGGAGCTAAAAATGAAGGCATTTTCCTGGGAATAAAGGTAGAATCTTTCACACTTGAAATAACAACTGAATTATTTTCCAGAAGATATTGTCTAGTTCACCCTGAAGTCATGTGCTTCATTTGGAAATTGCTTGGTAAAAATAATGTCCTGCCTTATGCAGAGAGTCAGACAAAATTATTAATATGGTCCTTTCTAGACTTAAAATCTATGAAACTTCCATTGACAATCTCATTGTGATTTGAAGGCACTCAAAACATAGACATATGAAGGCATATTAAATAATGTAAAAGTGTCAATGTGGCTCCGTGGAAGGTAAAGCAGATCAAAATGCTCATCTTTTGGCCTTAAGTGATATGCTGGTGAAATGCAGACCATGATTAATTCCTAAGGCAGCCATGTGTAGGAATAGATCTTGGCTTTTCACAGAGATTGGACAGAATCCTGTTGCTATAGTTAAAAACACCACTATTTGTTGTCCTCCAGTGCAGCTGATTTTAAAGAATTGCTTAGTTTTCCTTGTCAGGTCTTACTGTCATCATGTAATGACAGGGAAAACTAACAGGAGGCTTGTTGCCTTCAATATTTATTTCTGTGCGTTTCTGCTCATTTACCTTTTGTAAATGAGAAAAGTTTTGATTTCTTTCTGCTAGATTCTTAAGATTCAGTTGATAACTTTGGACATGCTCACTTTGAAGATGATACAATGATTCATTAATATTTTCACTCTGCAATTTCTGCTCCATCCTTTTGATTTTTTTCTTCTTCTAGTGGGTTATACAGTTATGAGGATTTTTTAAAATCCAGTTGCTCACTTAACTAATACTTACTGAGCAGGACTTCATCATTAGTTCTAAGTGAGATTGGAAGAATGCCTTCTATTGTAATAATTTGTGGAAATAAAAGTGCTTGGGTAATAAATTTCACCAACAACCCAATTAGCAACAACTTCACTTCTAAAACTCCTCAGCTGTAAAATTTGACCCTTGGAAAGGTCATCAGGTTCTCAAGAGAAGTAGAAAGTGTGACAGAAGAAAATGCTGTTTTCCAACATCTTGAATCTACACTTTACTTGAAAAATTTATTTTAATTTTATATTTTAGTGAAACCTCTATCAGAAAATGGCCTCAGAGTCTCCATTTGCATTGTGCTTTAAACTGTAAGATATTTGAGTCAGTGATGTTTTAAACTGTTTGTGTATGGGTAGTGTTAATAAATTATAATTTCACAGATCTCTTCTAATACATTTAGTTCTGTTTCTGATTAGAAATTAATGTAGAATTAATAAGAAAGTGTTAAAATTTAAAACAAAGCTAGTTTAAATGTGAAGGCAACAAAGCTTAACACTTTTGCATGATGCACATGTACTGTATGTGTTTCCTAAAAATGATTAAATATTCACAGCACACACTTTAAATTTTGCCTAGATTCTGAAAATTTAAGTGTTAAGCCTCACCTATAGTTCACCTTCTTTTGCTGATTGCTATTACAGTAAATGGCATTTTCACGCATCTCAGTAATTTTCAAAGGTCATTTTATTGGCTCAAAATACATGTATTACAGAAATAGATTATGTAATCCATTTGCATTTCTTCTGTAGGTAATAAGAGTCCCAGTGACTTACACTTCACTTAAAATGCATATGTATGGCATAGGAAATGATTAGGCCAAGATCTTCAATTTGGCATATAAGAAATATGTCTCATTACCAAAGTCTATTAGGATTTTTCAAGACAGCTTGTTGAATGGTGGCAGAGAAAAGAAAAAATGTGGCAGCTACAACAATAAGAGCAAAAAAAAAATTGTATCGCATTTTCTTTTATGTGCCATAGGTGCAATATTGTGAGATCCTTTGCAATTTCCAGCTACTGGCTCATGGTAGAATTAGTCCTTTTTTTAAAGCATTCCACATTAAGTCTTTTGGCTTAATAACTATTACAGTAGGCATTTGCAATATAGTAATTTTTGAGGAGAAGTATGCATATATCTCATGGGAATCTAAGAATATTTTTCAGAAAGGTAACACTTATATTTAAATCCCCGATATAATGCCAAGAGTAATGCGAATGAGAAAACAATAGTTAACATTTCTCTTCTTTGTTTTGCAAACTTTTCCCTGCTAGAGGGCTTGACTTTTTATCTTCCGTTTTTTATGTTGTCTGTTATTATAAAATTTCACTAAAAAACCACTAGGTACTTGTCAGTTGTCATTTATTAATGTAGTAAAATAATGGTGGATAAAATCCCCATTGCTTATAGTAAATTAAGGAAGATACATAAGGAACATTATTTTCTTCTTTCTGTACAACAGCGAAGATTGTATTTTGTATAAATATACTTTAGGAGTCGAGTTTTACTTAAACTCTTCATCATTGCATTAATGAAAGCTCTTAGGCAGAGATTTAATTTCAATTTTTCATTAGTCTGTTGTTGTCTAGAAGTAAATATAAGCATATGCTCAAGTGCTGTAATGTGCTGGAATTCTGCTTGCTGGGTTTCATGGTGCTAAGCGGAAGCAATCACATGAGATTTGTGAATGCAGTTGACATGTTCAAATTGCAATAGACATTTTTTAATGGGAAGTTGAGCTGGAACATTGTTTCCTTTGCTTCAAGACGCTTTTCAAACTCTTGGAGGATTTCTTGTTGCTGGCATTCTTTATTTGTATTATAGTTCTACTGGCTACAAAAGGCACTTTGACTCCTGTTATGTCTTTTCCTTGAACAGGATTTTTACACTACTGGAACAGAAAATGCAAAATAAGCCAGAGATTTCAGTAAACTCTGTTTGGGCTCTGTGCTTTGGGTTTTTTCATTCTATACTAAAAAAAAAAAAAACAAAACCAAAAATAGGGAAAAAAATAAAAAGAATGGAACAGATTTGCACAAAGAAAGACAGTTCTTAATGCATTATAGTTGAATATTTTTTTAAGTGCCCACAGGGAAAGTTCACAAACTAGCAACATAACAAGTCCAGCTTGGACTTATTCATATTTAATGGGACTAACTTCAGAAGAGTTGATGAAGCGTTTATGTAAACCCCTCAGGCAGCTCGTAATTGGCTATGTTAAATGAATCTGAATATATTTTGAAGAGACAATAAATACTCAATGCCTTGAAAATATCTGGCTGAACGTGTGAAAAATCACAAGGGTATTTTTAGAAGTTTGTGTTGCTGCAGTACGATTACTGTAAAACCTTAGCATAATTATAATGAAAATCAGTGCAATGAGCAGGGGAACTCATTTAGCTGAGCTCCAAGCCATGGGGAAGTGAGCTGAGACCTATACAGGCCTCAACAACTTGCAGTCATTGGCTATATGTTGCTTCCTGAACTTTTAAAATGTTTTTGCTTAGAATTAAAATATCAATAATCAAGGGACGAGGGACCAGGAACTAAGACTTCTCCCTGATGAGTACCAAATCAGCAGATTTAATTCATATTTCTTGCTCTCGTGTGTCTTATCAGTAGGCTAAATAATGTTACCCTTTTCAAACACATTTCTTGCACTCCTGACTACGTAACTGTAACAGGTTGTCCAGAGAGGTTGTGGATTCCCCATCCCTGGAATTGCTCAAGACAAGGCTGGATGGGTCTTTGAGCAACCCGGTCTAGTAGAAGGTGCTCTTTCTCATGGCAGGGGCATCAGAACGGGGTGATATTTGAGGTCCCTTCCCACCCAAACCATAATGTGATTCAATGATCTCTTAAAAAATAAAAGGCCTTGCCCATCATGTCACTTCACAAAATAGGGCTCTCAGCCCAAGGAGAAGAAAACATGCAGTATGTGTTTCATCTCAAATTCTGCTGATCCTAAATTCAGAGGATTACATCTAAGTGCATTTTCCCAAGCTTCTTTGCAAAGAGTGAGGGAAAAAAAGCACACTTTCAGAGAGCGATTTGTCATGGGTGGGTTACACCCATATGAAAATTAGTGTAATTTTCACTTCTTCAGTTGTAAAAGCAACCCCTGTGACTAACTCAGATATGGATATGCAGATTTGACCAATGCTTGATTACTGTTATGGGGAGCCTTGAATGCCTAAGCTCCAGAGAAGTACAAAAGTGTTAAACAGGTAAACTTCCTGCTGCATTTCCAGAACTGCCTAAATCATTGCTGTCAAGATAAGGGACCCTAAATGCCTAGATTTTGTGCTGTACAGCACGGCCCTTGAAATTTGAATTAGTACTTTGCAAACTTGTCTACTTATTGTGAGTTTCAGGTATTTGAAAAGTTCCATGCAATGTGATGGGCACCTAAAGAATAATAGTACCATCATATGAGTACAGCTGAAGGAAAAGTCTTATCAGTAGGCATTGCTGCTTTAATGAAATAGAATAACACTGAATAACAAGCTGTTTCTGTTTTAAGGAGCTGGTAAACCTGTAAATTTTAGAGAATATTTGATGAAAGCTGATCTCCAAAGCATGAACAACATCACTTCTTTGTTTTGAGTTCTGCCTTCCCAATTTTGGTTCTTGCTTTTCTACATACCATCAGTGTTCCAGGTGCAATGCAGTGGGGAACCACAAGGATAGCTTTAATATCAAAAATTTTTATTCAGTTAGGAGATTTAAACTTCACAGTACCAGGAACAGAGAAAGTATGAATTGGTAATTTGAGAACAGGTAATAATCTATTTATTATAATGACCTGATCCAACCTAATGATTGCAATTGGTCAAGCATCTTGTATTTGCTTTCCTTTTCCATATCTTTTAAAATTTGTCCTCTTGATTATGACCATTCCCTCTATTTAAGAGTTACGCTGTGATTTAGCAAATCTGCACAATCATTCTGCAAATATACTAGAGCTTTCCACACAGCAGGCAAAATTAAGGAAAATCTGATTAGAAGTGTTTATCAAAGTGTTTAAGGTTTTGTTACCTGCTGTATAACCCATAATCACTACCCAGCACTTAGGAGAGAAGAGAAAAAATGGACTGCTTGTACAATTTACTAAGTCATTTGAGCTGCTGTACGACTGTTATTTTCTGATTAATGTAACTGCTGAAGCAGGGTACATATAGATGATTATGAGCTTCATGCATTAAATAATTATCAGGCTTTTCAGTGTGAATAAAGTCTTAAAATGATTTATGAATGAAACTATTTCAACAGGAATAGCACAAGCTTAGATCATGACGTGAGCCTGCTCCTCCTTAAGGGTTCTGTCATTGACTTTGAGAGGTGTTAATGGAAGGTGCAAACTCACCATCCATTTCTGGAAGACTCCTCTTGATCTCACTGGGCTGCCAGGCCTGAGCTCAGTGGCAGGGGTTTCACATTTAATAGCTAACTGCCCTTCCAGTTCAGTTCAGTGAGGGACCCCTTAAGATCATTTATATTTTTTGTTTTATGTATTAACCTCCATAACTTCAGGCTGGGCTCAGTAAAGGGATTTAGGTGCTAAAGTAGATCTTAAACAGAAATAAGAAAAATGAATTACTATATTAAAAATAATTCAATCTCAGATGCTTTCCAAAGGCACCCTTGCCTAAAGTGCAGTGGTGGGTTTTTGAGTTTGGTGGGTTTGGGTTTTTTTAACATTAGTTCCACAGGCTTCTAAAATTCTGCCCTCAGTTTTAATCATGGTGGACAGGTCAGTACCAATCACTGCAGCTATTCAGGATTTGTGAGTTCATCTATCTTTATTACCCAAAAGGTTAAATTCAGTCAGATTTCTTGGATCAGATTGCTACCACTGCTTTCCTTCTCAAAGTTGACCAAAGTGCTGCCAGCTCAATTTTAAAAGTAACTTAGCAATTAAAGAACAAATCAGTAAACAAAGGCCCTGAATTTAACTTCTGCCTCAGCCTGGAGTGATCAAAACCCATAACATTGACCTCCATGCATGTGTCATTCTCTCACTACTTCAAGACTAGTTTGTTACTCAGGTCTTCTGTGAAGTCTTTGCACATTCAAAGTGGAATCAAAGTACTAACAGGTCCAGGAAGAGTCTTCAGGAGTGAGAGTGGGACACAGGCTGAATCAAAGGTGCCTTGTATGCATTTATTTTGGAGTGCCCTTGAACAGAATTCATACCACAGTATGTTCTGGGATCATCCTGCTTTCTTATTTCTCCTGCTTCCCTTGGTACCCTAATGAGTCCTGAGGTGCTCTGTGCATCTTGAACAAGTTTCAGCAGAAGGAATGGAGACTACAGATTGAGAATGTTAGGGCAATAATGTGGAGAAAGGGCATCAAATACATTGCCGTCATAAATTAACTGGCCTGACAGATGGAGCACTGAATGTGATACAGCCTGCCTTTTAGCAAAGTTTGCAACACATCTCCAAGTGACGTTTTCATAAACAAAGTGGACAGGTATGTTTTGTGTAAAAACATTGCTAGGTGAACACATGTTGTGGTAAACTGCTTCTGGAGGAAGTGTCACTTGTTTACTGCTCACCACAAAGAAATTTCAGGAGAAATCTTGCAGAAGTCTGTTCTGGATCTGAATTTATTTGATGTTTTCATTAACGGATCAGGTGACGGAGTGAGGAATAGGATGCATTCTGCTGATAAGTCAAGCTTAGAATACCTGCTCTGTGGAGAGGGATGAGAATTCAAAACAGTCTTAATAAACTGAAGGGATGATTTCATTGAAAGAAGATGAGATCCAAGACAATGAGATGAAATATGAATTAAAAGAAGCTGAATTAGAAAATTGAGACAAGCTGACTAAGCAGCAATATTACAAAAAGGGATCTGGATGTTGGTCTGACAAAAATCTGATCTTTTCTCAAAATTGAAAGGGAATATTTTAGTATATCTTAGCAAGGGTGGGGTATTGAAGATATATATGGTTCTAGATTGACAAAGATTTTTTAAGTCTTTTTTGGGGGGGAAGAACATTTGGAGGAAGATATAATTTGGAAAGAACACAGAATGTAACAAATATAATAAGAAATTTCAAGATGAGTTGAAAGAATCTGTTTGTTTGTCCTTAAAAAAGAAGACTAAAGAGAAATGTTAACCCACCATGTGAAAGAGATACTGGAAATGAACTACATGCCTTTCTGAGAAAATCAGTTAGGCTAAATATTGGCAGAAATTTTAAAGTATGGAATTGAATATTAAAAAAAATATGGAATGTCATTCACCGGAAGTGAACTAAACCAAAGTAGATAAGAGGATTATTGTGGCTAGTGGGCATGCACACACCTGCCTCAGAGCAGAGGTCGAGATTGCATCTACATGTACATTATTATACTGTTGGATGCTAAATAAATTATTGTTTGTAAAATGACTTGAAATTGCAATTTAAATAGATTAATATAGTCTTACATACTGAAAGTCTACAACTTTCTACAGAAAAAAAGATTGCTTTGGTGAAGAGCCAATGATATCCTTATCACAAGAATGCAAGTACAGGGAAAAGGATGAGTTCTATTAGCTCTGCTGAGTATTTAGCTTTGCAGAAATGGAGGCAGAAAAAAATTAGGCCTCAGTAGTTTGTTCAGCATAAACACATTACTGATATGTAGTTTATGGTGCTGATTTTTAAGCAAAAGACAGTCTGGTTAATTGGAGAATACACATAAAATACGGTTATAGCTTTGGTTGGAACTTTTGGACTGGATATTAGCATTATTTTGGAATCAGCTGTTTTGGTTAACAGCCTGTAACATTAAGTTGCAATAAGAACACCACCATGGTGAAGATGCTGTAAAGCTGGTGTATATTTAAGTGAATTTTTTGTTTAGCCAGTAAGGAAAGAGATTCATCAAAACATTAACAAATATTATTTGAAAATGAATGCAAAATTGAAGAATAAATTTAAAAAACCCCAGAGGTTTAACAAGCATATTAGAAGCACAATACTGCAGAGGATGGTATATTTTGAGGCCAGGATGTCTTCTGAATTGGGCCAAATAAAGAAGGTTTGAGCATGGAACCAGACAGTAAGCTTCTGACAGATTTTGCTCCGTGAAAGTACTTTATTTCAATACTGTCTATAGATGATCATAGTGTATTTGTCAGATTCTGCTGAAATAAACCTCCAGCTTCCTGCAATCATTTCAGAGTCACTGGACAGAGTCAAACTCAGCACATGCCAGGCGTGTTGAACAGACCTCACTTCATCTAACCTAACAATCAACTCAGACATTTCAGGGAATCATCACATGCTTCTGTTTATGGTCCTTGCTGCAGAGAAAGATTACATCCATTTATGTAGTTTAAAACAAGTCAACATCGAAGTGCTTTATTGATTTATAAATGACACACAAATAGCTGACAATCAGTGAACTACAGGTTCAGGATCAGTATCAGTAATACAACACATAGACCCAAATCATGAATCAGAAATGTTAATAAACATGCACAATTACTTGAATGTGCTTTTGTAACTAACACTGAATGGTTCTAGTACATATACATGTCCTTCCACACATCCATACACATCACAGGGGTGATCACAGGCACACTGCTCTCCCTGTCCCCTCCTGGCATGCCATGTGGGTATGCCCTTGCAGTCCCTGGGAAGATGCTGGTGCCATTTTTCACCCCACAGCCCTGTTCTGTGCTCATCACGGGTAGAAAGCCTCACCAAGAATTGACCTGGTAGCAATATAGTATATGCACTGCCAGGGCAAGTTCCTTAGCCAGGCAGTAAGGTTTAAAGAGCAATAAGCCTTTCTGAGTCAGTCCAGTTAGGGCTGGATAAAATCTAATAAATTTTCTAGGCTGTTTCTCTGCTAGCACTGAAACACTCCCCAAGGTACACTGCTGTATTTTCCAGACTTAGTCCAGTACACTTTTATGTGCATCAGGCAGTGTACCTTCTTGCCCACGTTTTGTTTATTTTTTTATGTCTGGTTTGTATTCAAGTACCAATATAAAATGAAGACAATATCTCTTTCCTGAAAGTTCCTGGTAAAGCCTCCTATTCTCAGGTGTCCCTTTGACTGAATATGAATCACATTCTGATAGTGAAATGAATGCCATGAATAGCATTTTACCCAATGTGCAACCTTGGCATTAGATGAAGGAAGTGCCTGCTGGCAACAGGTTGTGGATACAGGGGCAGCATCTGAACAAACCTGGAGAGGACACCTCTAACAGTTATGTATTTCCCACTATGGTACATGCAAAACCAATTCTAGTACCAGCATTAAGAATGATCTACCTAAAAGAACCTGAGGGCCAAATACAGAAATAAAATAGCAGTTGACAAGTAGAAATAAAAAACATTGAAGAAATTATGCTCGTGATTGCATGTGCAGCTCTTCTAACTGGATGTAAACTGCAGATAATTGCCCAGGCAGAACCTTTCTGTGTACGCAGAGCCTCCTCCAGGCACTGCTTTACATGCAGTAAAACACACAGATTTTGGCTTTTTGTTCCTCATTGGCAGCTGCTGCATGATGAAATGTTCCAAACTTGCTCTAGGAGAGCTTCAAATCAGAAGAACCTACTCTAACTGAAGTTAACTAGAAAATCAGCTTTGGCTTTCAAAGACAGCAGGGTAAGTTTAGAAAATGTTGAAAGACTTAAGTGTACGAAATTTTGGCAAAGTATCTGCTAATCTCTGATGAGACTTGATGCCGTTTGAGCTTTATGATCTATTACAGAAGACAGACCATTAAAAATGAAAAGTCCTGCAAACCACCTACTTATTTTTCTTTTTCTACTTTTTTTTCTGAAAAGTAGATACTTATCCTGTTATGTTTTTTTAATTCATGAGTAGTGATTTCAGTTTCCTTCCTATTAAAAAATCAGCAGGGTGTCACTGCAAGTTCTGAGCTGATTCAGACACAAATGCTGGGTTTTTTCTATGAAATGAATATTCTCTGAGTATTTGCCTCGGGATTATATTACTAAACAGTGAAATGAAATGAAAAGCCAATGTAATTCTTTGTTTCTCCTTTACTTTTTTTTTTTTATTTTTCTCTAAGGAAAAAGGCTTAAAGAAATCAAGCAGTTTGTTTTCAAAATAGATGTAATCAATTTCTTCAAAAAAAACAAAACAAAAGAAAACACAAAATCCAAATTAATTTGATTCTCAAATCCTCCCCTCTTCCCCTAGCCCCAAAGTCTCTCATAAAACCCCAGAGGAAGGCACAAAGGGTATAGGCAGTACTGCAATACAATTTGTCTTGGTCTTTATCAATTGACAAAACCAAAGTCTAACAGAACTGGAAGTGGAGCTGTCCCTTTAGACACAGAATTGCAGAAACACAGAATGGGTAAGGTTGCAACTGTGGGTTGTCATCTGTTCCAGCCTCCCTGCTTAAGCAGGGTCAGCCTATAGCACATATTACAGGATTGCATCCAGATGGTTTGGTTCTTGAATATCTCCAGTGAGGGAGACTCCACACCCTCTCTGGGCAACCTGTTCCTGTAAAGAAGTTCTTCCTCATATTCAGATGGAACTTCCTGTGCACCAGTTTCTGCCTGTTGTCCTGTTTCTGCCTCTTGTCCTATTGCTTAGCATCACTAAAAACCTGGCTCCATCCTTTTGACAGAATCACAGAACCATTGAGGTTGGAAAAAAACTCTGGGATCATTGAGTCACACCTTTAAACCTTCACCACCTTGTCAACTGGACCATCGCACTAAGTGCCATATCAAGTCATTTCTTGAACACTTCCAGGGATGGTGACTCCATCACCACTTGGGCAGCTCATTCCAGTGCTTAACCACTCTTTCAGTGAAAAAATTCTTCCTGATGTCCAACGCAAATCTCCCCTGTTGCAGCTTGAGGCCATTTCTTCTTGTCCTGTCACCAGTTGCCTGGAAGCACCCACCTGGGACTGACCCCCACCTGGCTACACCATCCTTTCAGGGACTTGTGGAGAGCGATAACGTCTCCCCTGAGCCTCCTTTACTCCAGGATGAACAATCCCAGCTCCCTCAGCTGCTCCTCATAGGACTTAACCTCTGGACTTTTCACCAGCTCTGTTGCCCTTCTCCAGACACACTCCAGCACCCCATGTCTTGTCATGAGTGGCCCAGAACTGGACACAATGCTCCAGGTCCAGCCTCACCAATGTCAACTACAGGGGGCAATCACTTCAATCCTTCTGCTGGCCACACTATTTCTGATCCAAGCCAGGCTGCCATTGGCCTTCTTGGCCATCTGGGCACTCACTGGCTGAGGTTCATCTGCTGTCAACCAGCACTCCTGGTCCTTTGCCACTGGGCAGCTTTCCAGCTACTCTGTTCCCAGCCTTTAGTGCTGCAGGGGTTGTTGTGACCCAAGTGCAGGACCTGGCATTTGATCTTGTTCAACCTCACACCATCGGCCTCAGCCCATCTATCCAGCCTGTCCAGATCCCTCTGCAGAGCCTTCCTACCCCCAGCAGATCAATTCTCTCACCCAGCTTGTTGTCATTTGAAAACTGACTGAGGGTGCACTCGAACCCCTCATCAATCAATAAAGATATTAAACAGGACTGGCCCCCTGGTGAACCCCACTAGTGATGCTCTCTCTTCAGATACTTAGATATATTGATAAGGTTCCCTCTCAGTCATCCCTTCTCGAGGCTGAACAGGCCCATCTCTCTTAGCCTTTCTTTGTAAAAATAGATGCTCCAGTCCCTTAATCATCTTTGACACCCTCTTCTGGACCTGCTCCAGGAGCTCCTTGTCTCTATTGTACTGAGGAGCCCAGAACTGGACACGGAACTCCAATACTGGGCCCAGTACTGAACCTTGGGGGACACCACTAGTGTCTCAGACTAAACTCTATGCAACTGATTACAACCCTCTGGGATCTTATTTCTTGAATATTTTATACCTGTTCAGCATGTGTAATTTAAGGCAACATGGGTGGAATGAATCAAGTCTCTAAACCAGGGATTCAAAAAAGAGATTGAAAAGAACGATTTTCTGCCTTACGTAAAATCCCCAGCAGCTTAGAAATTCAGTTGCAAGACTCTGCTTTTCAACACCTAACTTTCTACACTGATTTGTATTGTATTTGGAGGAATAAAATGGGAGTAAAGTTAAATTCCATAAACGTGAACTAAATTTAGCATGAAATGTTCTGCAACAGGACTACTGACACTGAAATTAATTTTAAATATGCAAAGTTGGAAATCAAAATTACTGAATAAATATAAATAATACTGTAGTATGAAAACAAAAAAAATCTGTTTACATTAATGAAACAATCCTTACTTATCATTATTATTTATTATATAAAGATTGTATGATTGATACCAGTAGACTTCTTTCTGTCTTTCTCTGGTCTGAAAACCAGTGCAATTCTGCAGCTGCACAGGGTCAGACCACAGGTTTGTCTAGTCCAATAGCTAGTCTGTAGCAGTAGCAACCAGAAAAATCTTATAGAAAGATTAAGGGAAAATGGAAAATATTATAAAGCAATTTTCCTTTTATATCCTATCAGTTTCTGACAATCATGAGGATTAAGAACTTCTGAGCTGCAGGTTAGGCACAAGACTCATTTTTAATAGCTGCTGACGGACTTTTCCCCATATACCAAACTAATCCCTTTTTCAATTCAACAAAGCATTTTGTGACATTCTTTTGTCTGAATTGAGCCTGTTATCAAATAATTTCACTGGTTATGACCAGTTTTCTGTAGCGTAGGAAGTAGTGAATAATCATACCCCATTCCTCTCTCTTACCCACACGAGACAGTGATGTCCTGTTTCAATTGTCTCTTATCCAATAAGGACACCTAGTCTATTCAGTTTTTCCTATATGGAAATATATTTTGAGTTGCTGTTCTTGGTCATTGTCTAGTTTTTCTGTATACCTTCTAAGATGGGAGAGTAGTAGTTTTCAAGGGGTAGAATTGGTCTTTCCTAGGGAAGATGGTGTATGTGTTTACAAATTAGGTGTTTAATCACATTTTGTCATCTGAGCTCCTCTTTAAGTTGTGGAGACACATTAGCATCTCTAGCATTGTATCACTTGGACATTTTTAAGTGAGGGGACTCATTGCATTTATTTTGCACTTTTTTTTTTCTTAATGTGGCAAAAGTTGAGCAAACTAATTTACGTCCTAGAGCACATGTAAAATATGTTTATGCAACCGACACAATGAATAAATTCTGGTCTAGTTTCAGTGGTTTTATTAATATTATCTACATTTACCTTGTCTTTCAAAACTACCAAGTGTTGGGCAATTTCCAGCAGAATGAGTAACAAAGGTGTGCTAATTTCTATAATTCATTCTTGTTGAGATTTTGTTTGGTTCACCTGAAAACAAAACAACAAATGAATGCAGTGTCAGATATAATTGCATGTTTGTAACTGGAAGCTGAAATCAAGATTTCTTTGTAGTATCCACCAGAAAAACCTTATCAAAATCACTAAATGCGTTTATAATATTTTATGACAACAAATAATCCTGACAATATTTTTGTGTAAATTTTTGTATGTATTTATAAGAATATTTTATTTCTGTAATGAATTTCATATCAGTAATTACTTTTTTTTGTCAAGTATTTAGCAGTTCTAAAAGTATCCAGTTTAGACTTGTGCTTACTGTAATTATATACCTCAAAGCAATAGCAGCAATAAGTAAGGAAATTCTAGAAGCAAGACAAGCAAGAATACAAGCTCTGTTCTCTCTTTTATTGTCACATCAATATTCATGTAAAATCCTTATCAGAAAAATGTTATTTCCTTCCTTTTAAAGATAGTTTTAAGGAATTTGCATGGCTTGCTGACCACTTTGTCTGCAGCCTTAAGTGATTTCTTTTTACAGAGCAAGTGAGCAGCATCTGAGTCCTAAGGGACAATTTCTGGAAGCGTGAGAGGGCTTAGTGATCTATACCTTTCAAACTTAAGACTCTGTGCTTATGTGGACACATTTCTCTTTCCTCTGCATTGATTTAAGGAGCAGCAACTGAAGAGTAAGGCTTTTGAATCATGTTCTGTCTGAGTGGTCTTTGGATACTAAAGGACTTCGTAAAAGATTCCATGATCATCTAATCTAGTCCTCTGAATTGAAGTCAGTGTGAGTTTGCTGCTGGATTTTATGGAGAAGAGATGTTTCAGAGAAAAGAAACATTATTGTGTTCACATGTAATTTGGTTTGGGGGAGTAGAATCTTGGACAAAAATAGTGTGTGAAATTTCTAAATACTTTTAGATTAATTTGAACTACAATCAAACTTCTAATGCATTACCTTTTTGATTTTTGCAGAAATGATCTTTACAAGTAAATGTAATTTTATAGGCAGAAAGGATTAGGGATGAAGGAGGCTAGACCAGGAGTACACAACTAACATAATTTTGTTGTCAGTATTGTTGTTTTAAAGGGAAAGTATAAGAATGACACTGAATGTTTCTGAAACAAATGACGGGCAGAAACAAATTAATTATGATGTATTAATAGAAAGAAAGTTTCTGTATATATAGACCCTTTAACATGACTTTTGAGTTTTAGGGTCAGTCTAACCATGATGGGTTGAAAGGAGATTTTTATTTCTATAGCATTTTTTCTAACAAAGCATTTTCTGATGAGGATTCCATGTTAAAGTAAAACAATCAAAAAAGAAAATTAAAGAAACTCAAAGGGACTATTATATCTTTTGTGAAATGAGAAAAGAGTCATTAGTTTGAGAATTTACAATGATTCAGATACAGTTTTCCTTTTCTGTAAGAGACTGGACACAAGCATAGTCATTTCTCAGAGAATATTGGGAGGTTCCATGAGTGAAGGAATTTAGAGCATGCTGTACCTTTAAAGGCAGATGAAAAGCTTTTCTGATCTTTGGGTATGAACTGGAGAAGAACGGCTTATTCATTTCCAATCTGAAAGACATTTTATGAAGTAAAAAATTTGAAATATATCCAAAGAAGACAGTGCCAAGATCAAAAGTGAGGGAGATGTCAAAAAATAAACTTTCCAAAAGACAAGATCTATTGTCTTTTAAGACAAAATTAGAATATGTGTAGTTTTAAAGGACTGTGAAATGTTCTGTATAGGTTTAAGCTATACTATTAAATGCTGGTCATTTATAAAAAGAATGCAAAATAACATTTCCATCTTTTATTTCAGGAATCCTTGATTTTACACTCTGAAGTTTTTTCCATTATCACACAAATGCTCTATCAGCCATCCACCTGTAGGCATATATCAGCTTTCCGTGCCCTCTTTGGTCACTCTTTTGGAATTGTTGATGCAGAATGCTCATCTAATTTTGGAATTGAGATACGATGCCCGTTATGGCAGCAGTAACAGGACATAATCCTCACTCATTTTCAACATGACCTTTTCAATGTTTCTGAAGATATTTTCAATGTATTTTTTTGTGATTTTGATCATGAACTGAAGTCAATTAGATTTGATTGTCTTGGCAGAACTCCAAACTGCTTGATATATATCACTAGCCATGAGCAATTGCTTATGCATTGCAGTGAATACAAATCTCTTCGTCTGTTTTCTGTGATTTTCTCACTTATCTGTCTAGAGATATGCTTTTACCACTCTTATCTTGTGCTAAGTATGGCAGCATTGTTCATCCTAAGCATTTTTTAAGCATTTCTTAATACCAAGTTCCTATTACATGAAGCTTCAGTTATTGAGAAATGGTGTCTTTGCATTGCTGAACTGGCAAAATGCAAGTTAAAGTGTTGTTGTTTGTGTTGTTGTAGATATTAAGAATAAAGATAGCTGCCTTTAGAAAATGAATACAGCAGACACCAGGAGAGAGATCATTTATGTAGCTATGCGATGGTCTACAGGAAAAAACTTGCTACATAATGACTACAAAATTTACAGATGAGTATTGAGTCTTATTAGTGGAAAAGTTCTGGAGAATAGAAAATTATATTTCTAAGTATGAAACCCATAGTTTGATTTTTCTCTTGTTTGTTTTTCGGTGCCCTTTCTTTTTTTTTCCCTTTGGTTTGGTGTTGGCTTGGTTTTTCTGTTTCATAGAGCACTATTAAATCCAAATCTCCACTTCATACAGAGATTAGAAGTGTCTGTGTGTCTATGTGTGCACATACATAAGCATATGAATTTGTTTCCTTTTTAAATGAGCAATGTTCATAAGGGTTGCCTTTTTTTCCAAGAAAGCAATGAAAGTTGGATACCTATCTGCACTCATATTTGACACAGAATTCACTTTGTAGTATTTCCATTGTGCATTGTGTTCTTAATTAACCAAACTAGTATTTTATCAATTTCTAGTTATATCCAACTTGCCTTCCCCATATTGCTTCAATAAATGGTATGAGAGACAGAATTAAGTTTCTATTAAATATACAGGAATTAAAAAAGGAAAATCTAAGAAAATAATTTTACTTCTTTCATGTTTCTTGCAGCTTTATTAAAATGCTTAGTTATCCAGACAGGAATTCAATTTCTGAATCCCAAAGCATTACAATTTTATCATTAGCATTTCTGACAGATCAAAAACATAAATATCACCTGTGTTTTACTTATCGTCTATAATCTCCAACTTTTACTGTAATGAACAATATTTTATGATGATAGAATGCAACAGTAGTATGATTTCAATTACTAGCAGAATAATAAGAAAACCCAACTCTGTTCAATGTGAGAATTTTAAATTGTGTAAAACTAATTTTGACCAGGACTGTAGATAGAACATACTGCTTCAAGACTAAGTTTCAATGAAATCTTCAGAAATAATGTATAATTACTACAAGTACTGCATATCAAGTGTTTTGCAGTAGGAATGTACTGTGAGACAGGAAAAGAAAATTCTCCAAAGGAAAAAAACCTGAAGCTAGGTAAATTCAGACCTGAAATTAGGTGAAACGTATGTAACAGCGCTGATAGTTAATCATCTGAACAATTTGTGAGGGATCTAGGAAGTATGGGCTGCACTCTTTTTACCTCTTCCCCTGGGTGCAGTCCCTCTACATCCCCAATTTGCTGGAATTAATGAAAAGTGTGAACTTAAACTGCTCAAAAATCTGGCTGGAATTTCTCTCTTAATACAAAATCTCCCATATGCTTGAAATATATTTAACTGTCGGGTAGAAATTTGATTATAATACAAATGTTTTCAACTGACTGGAAGATTGAGAAATAAATGATGAGAAAGAATCTGAACAAATAAAATATTTTATGCTATCACGTATTAAATTTGTAGAATAAAAAAACCCCAAAATGCAAAAATTCCAAAAATGGCATTTGGGTAACTAAACCTGGATATCTGCCCTGATTTGTTCTCTCCTCATGTCTGTATCTGGTTTCAAACTGCTTCTACCTATTTATTGCATTCAAGCTTAATTTTTTCTCTTTAAATTAGCTCCATCCTTTCACTCATAGTTGCTCTCCTTCTCTTCTGTCCGATAATGCCCATATGGAATTACAACAGTGCGAAATTTGAGCTAAACAGTAGTCACAGAGATGCCGTACCTCCTTTAGAAGAATGCTATGGAAAATTTATAGTGGAATTTTGCAGATGTGTTAATCTGTAGAACAACTATATATCACCAGAAGAAATCCAAACTCTTATTAGTGCATTGTACATCACAGCTAAATAGGTCTTTCATCCCTAACCCTCCTGCTTTCACTGCAGTGTTTTATCATCCTTTCTGTTTAAAACTTTCCTGTGATTTGAGCCTGTTTTCATGTACTTCACTTAGATAAATCAAAAATTAGTTCTTACTGGCTATTAATTAAAATACTGAGGGAAAGACCATGGTTTCAGTACTTCTTTTCTTGAATTTTAAACCTTCTAGTGCTAATTCTGATTATATTCAAGGGGAGTTGTTTCATATTTTTTTCACTGACAGAGACAATTTATAATGGAAAATTCACATAATTACAGGATAAATCAGATCAGGGTATGCTTTTATTGTGTTAAGCAAAACTATATCAGATACATTATAAGGGAAGAAGAGTGGTGGTGTTACCTAGCTAGATTCAATTTCATATGCATTTTAATAAATGTGAGTTGTGTTTATTGTTTTCCATGTGTGGAAGCCACATTAACTCTCAAGAGAAAGCACTGATAGTAAATTGCTGCCAGGAAATCTTAGTAGCAATTCAGCAATTCAGACCACTAAGTCTGCCAGGTGATAGGTGATAACAAACCTGTTTTCTATGTCATCTTGTACAACCCAAAGTGATACTAACACTGTAAAGTAAAAGTACCCCACTTTTATACCCAACATACAAAGTAAAAAAAAAAAAAAGTAAATCCCATTCAAATAGAATGAATGTTCAGAGGAATTTTATATATGGCTTCACAGAAAAAGCTTTTAGACCTTTTCTGGCTGGTAACAATCCTTGAAGATAGAGAGAAAAGGAAGAAACTAACAAATTCACTGGGCATATTGTTGCAAAGGTCCCACATTTTTGTTTTGGGGAAATATATATAATATATTTTAACATTTTAAAATATAGATGGATTTAAGAAGTCTACACAGGACCTGAAGGCAAGGATGCATCATTGAGTTTGTTTGTTTATAGAATGAAACATGAAGCCTTAGAGAGCCTGATGCCGAAACTGTCAGTGTACCATGAATCAGTGGTGCATAAGATAATGCATTATTTTTATATGCTTCTCCCTGAATAAAAATGACAACAAATAAGGAGAACAACTTAGCAAAATATGGAGGACAAAAGCCAAAGCTGAAACATTTTGCTACGGTTCCTGAGGTAAGCTACTTTCCAAAATATTCAGATTTGAAAGACACTAACTCACAAAAGCACAGTCTTACTTTTATGGTAAAGTATGGTAGTCTTTTAATTATGTGTTCAATTATTCAATCATAGTGTATGAAGAATGCTATTTCTCAGTCCCAAATCAGCTCAGTGATTTTTAATCCGTATAAACCAGGCTGCTGAAGAGAAGCAATGAGCTAGACTGCTAGCATGCACAAGTGGGTAACATAATTTTTCCACTGGAGGATTCTTCTATGAAATAGTAACAATAAAGCTATTGCAGAAAGTAGAGGTATCACATTGCATTTTTCGGTCTCCTGTGGGGTTTAGACCATTGCTGTTGCTGTGACGTTCTCCATTTCAACTGTGTAAGGGATCCTCTTGTGATATTTATACTTCTCCTCTTGTACCTTGGGTGTAATCTTGCAAGCGAGTAGCTCAGTATATCAAGTCAATTTGAGGTGATCTCTGAGCTTTCTAATTGTACTATGTTTCATTGTTGGTACTCAGTGCCTCATTTGGTAGTTTTTCTCTGTGGATTTGAAATACACAATGCAGAAATTACATACATTATTTCTAAATATATCTTCTGTTTAGCTATAATCTTCTGAGTTAATATGATTATTAGTATTCTCGTGAGTGCAAACAAAATGCTCCCCTAATCCTCATAAATTAAGAAACAGTATTTGTTTCACCATTTATTACCGTGTGTTTTTAGCCTAATAGCAATGTGCTGTAGGTGGTATTTACAACTTTTAGAGCAGTTTGAGTAATTCAAGTAGTGCCCCTGTGGCCTGGTGAGCGGTAGGCTCACTGAAGGAGATGCCTTTAGCTCTTTCTGGTTTGCTTTTAAGAACAGCTCCCTTTTACAATATTAACATGTTTTCAAGGCCACAGCTCTTTAATTTGTGGTAAATTGAGATACTCACAGGCGAACATAAGGAAAATATAAATTAATGACAAAATTAGGTGTGAGAAACTCCTGCCTCCCAGATTTCTGTCTGATCCATGACAGCAGATGTACCTTTGGAGTACCACAATTCTGAAAAGGATTCAGTAACAGATGTCAGGAGTTTGTTGTTTGTCAGGAGAGCATTACTGAACAAGTGTGAGAGACTGAAATGTTATGGTTAATGGCTTAAACATGGTTATGAAAGACTTTTTGCCCATTATGGCAAAACTGTATAAAGAAGCTGTGACAACTTAAGCCCACCCTTCCCTGAATATGCCTCCTGACTGGAACTTTGGACTTTAAGTTAATCCACCCAATGGATCTTGAGATAAGACGAAGCTGACACTAGAGTCCAATTATCTCAGGTCTAGGGAGAAGTAAACAGGGCTGAGGGAGAGGAATGTATCCTCAAGGAAAGCCAGACCCAGCAGCTGTCCTGAAAATCAGCTCTGGCTGGGTTCAGGGTGGGGAAGGCCACAGCTCACAGGCTCATCTGCTGAGGCCAGGTTTATACAGACTGTCCCCCAACCAAGGGGAAGGAGGAGAGTTTTGGGTGTGTGACGTAACCTCTGGTCAGAGGCAGTGAACACTCATCCTCCCTTACACAAACTGGCTCAGGGGTAAACCACCCCCCCCCACCCCAGGAGGGCCACATCCATGGGAGGCAGCTGAGGAGGCATCACAAACCATCAAAGACCTCCAAACCACCCCTGAGACTGATTCCTCACACCTTCCACCAGATGACTGCAAGTGATGCAAAGTGATGCAACAGATCCAGAGTCTGTTGCAAGAGAGTGTGTCAAACTTGCCGATCCGCAAGGGGAGGTACCTGGGCGCTCCCACCTGGCCCGAACATGTATTAACCCGTTGGACTCTGTGTTTTGCAGGACTCTCACCGCCAAGAAGACCAGAAGAACAGGATCAACAGGACGCCATGGGGATACACGGAGTGGTGATATTTTCTTCTTAATCTGTTTCTCTGTCACTCTCTTTCTCTCCACCACTCCCCCTCTTTCATTTTTTTTTCTCTCTCTCTCTCCTTGCATTTACTGTTAAATAAAAGCCATACTATTGCCATTGACAAATGGTCTCCTTTGCATCTTAATGTGGGCAGAGGCATTTCTCTAATAATTTTAATAACCAGATTGTAAGTCCCTTTTTTTTAAAGGAGTCTATGCAGCAGTGGGGGAAGATGTTGGAAAATTCTTTTAACTTCAGTGCTATAGTGTTTGATCCCTATATCTGTGATGAATATTCTTGTGCCAGGAATTGCTTCCTTATTTACCTACATCAGTGATTAACATGTACTAGCAGATGTCTTAGTTTTGAGAACAAGGATTGTGTGTCAGGACAAAGAATGATAAGGGAAGTACATTATGACCTGACCACATATTTGAGACACTCTCAAGGGGAAGAGATTTATTAGAAGATCCAGAATCAT
The DNA here is from genome assembly GCA_014706295.1 of Lycocorax pyrrhopterus obiensis. Classification (NCBI taxonomy): domain Eukaryota; kingdom Metazoa; phylum Chordata; class Aves; order Passeriformes; family Paradisaeidae; genus Lycocorax; species Lycocorax pyrrhopterus. The sequence continues at coordinate 16,080,805 of JACSVZ010000015.1, forward strand.
ATCCAAATAGGTCCATAAATAATTAGCATAAATGCATGTATTCAGGCAATGTAATGAATATGTAATACAAATGTGATAAATATGTATTAGTTTCAAGAATATAACCTGTTCTGTTAGGTTGCTGAGTATGCATTGCTTTATGAGCAATCCTCATGCTTCCAGCACTGTTAATAAAGTAATGTTGGCTTTCTAACATAGCAAACTGGCCGGAGATTTATTTCGTATTTTTCAGGGACAAGAGGAGGAAGGAGGCATTGAAATGTGTGACATATTTGAGAACTGAATATTAGGCTGGCAAACGTGTTACAGGGCAGTGAAGCAGTGCTCAGTGTTATTGCTAGTGGCTGTGTGGACTGTCTTCATGATCACTAGGTGGATTGCTTTACTCGCAGTTGCTGTCAATGGACATCAAAGAGTTTGGGACAACTGGCATTTTCAGAAAAGATAGGTAATTGAATAGACTGAGCAGTGTGATAGGAAAGCAATTGGAGACCTCCTAAAAATACATGTCCTATTATATTCACATTGTACAGTTAAATAAGATCTCTCCTTGCAGCTATGAACAGGAGTAAGATTAAAACAAAGATTTTTCTCAGGTAGTCTCTATGCATTAAATATTTAGTTCATGCTCACTTGATTTTACTGAGCATTAAAAAAGAAGTCCTTTGATAATGAGAGGAAGATATTGCTACTCACAGTGAGTAGACAGAAAGGATCTGCAGACAAACATTGTGCTGTTTGTTCATCTGTTATGCAACTAAGAATATTTCTGAAACTTTGAAAAGGAGACGGCCTACAAGGCTTCAAAAATAATGCGTGGAGGAATTGAAAAGCTCCATTAACACAATGGTGAGTATTTGGATCATCATAACAACCACTGTGACTGCAGCAATGACATTGGTTATTATAACACATTTTTAGTTTCAAGGCTTCGCACTTTTTGCAATTATGTTGAAAGCTTAAGACAATCTTATGCAACATAAGAAAGATTTTAAAGCTGTGTTTAGCCTTTCAAGACTGCGTTTGAGCAATTTACTAGAATGTTCAACTTTCAAAGAGAGTGCCCATTAAAAGCACTAGTGGGGGAGTGCATGCTAACATTGAATTATCAGCTCAGATCCTAGGCTTAAGTGAACTCAGGGAAAAAAGAGATGAAATAATTCAAACAGCAATCAAAATGTGAATAAGCTACATTTTTATACTTTAAAGTGTAAAATCACCACTTTATCACATCTGATCACTTTTGTCAGTTTAAGAGAACTTACATATAACTCACTTTGGAGTTGATATCCACAAGATCAATTCATCAGCAGATAAAGAACAGCAGACAGGAGCATGCTTTGGTGATAGCCTTCAAACTAAATTATTTCTCAAATAGACAGGGAAAGCAAAAGAAGACCTCTCAAAGTCAGAAGATGAATAGGCAAGTTTACAATTATTAAGTAGATTAATCAACTTTCTTAACAAAACTATAGTTTATAAAAATTAAGTTCTGACTGAAGATAATTTAAAAGGAAAATCAATAAATTTTAGAATTACTTGTAAAGTGATAAGGCAGACTTTTGCTTTTTTCAGCATTAAAAGTTTGATTTAAATATATCCAGAGTAAGCCTGCAGTCTTATTTTCCATCTCCATACTGACTGATATAATTTTTTCCCCTTTATTCCATATCACAGTTTGGGATTTGTGTTTTTTACATTCCCCAATTTATTATAAAACTTATTCCTTCACACCTTAACATCTATCATTTAAATTTTGCCTATACATATTTCAATCTCTTCCTTAGCCTAAATCTCATTATATTCCCCTTTTACCTTGTCCCTTTACCACCCGTGACAAACTTCACACTGAAAGGCACCTTAGCCTGTCCTTGTGACCACATGCCTCCTTCTCCACATTCCTGCAGGGGTTCACCAGCTGTGGCTCCACCAAATTCAGTGCTGCTGCACTCTGCTATTCTGTTTCAGTGACATTACCTGCCTTCACTCCAACACCTGTATTTCCCCCTAAGTGTTTTTTTTTTAGTCTCAAAATTCCTATGAAATACTTCCTTCTTCTCCCCATTTTCTGTAATTAGACTAAAGATTTATTAGACAGGGACTGTTTCTAATAACATGCATGCACAGTGCCCCGTTCAGTAAGGTTCTTATTGCTGTGAGAACCTCTCTGCTTTATGCATATGAGCCTGAATAAGCCATTCTGTAAAGGCTCACCAGACTACAGAGCAAAGCCACATAAAAATATGGAGTGGTCAGCACCTGTGCTGCTGCCTCTGATCCTCCAGTTTGAATAACCAGGTAAGCTATCATGGCTGAGCTGCCTGTTGCTGGTACTTGGCACGTCACCAGAGCAAGGCTTGAACTCACCACTGGATCTACTGCAAAGTTTCTTACCAGCTCAGCTGACACCCCTATCCATAAAGATGCTGTAAAACAAGCGAAAAATAACATATCCACTAATTAATTTTTCATGGACTGGAACTGTATTGTCTGGATAAGGATGACTCCTGGAATGATATTGTTCTGTAAGTAGAACTTCACTTCACTTGCTGGCTGATGCAGAAAGGAGGCATCTACAGATGAGGTCTTTCTATAAGTTTTGTATTTCTGTCACTGTAAAGACATCCCTTTTCCTTAAGTCTAGTGAGGGGAACGAAAGAGATCTGAATGTTCCTGCTGCTTTAGGAATGAAAGAAAACACAAGAAGGAGAACTTTTTGATGATTTTGGCCCTACTTTGCAGCTGAGATTATATGCATTTGAGCTTAATATTTTGCTTTTTCCTGCTGGGTGTGGCAGCATCTCTTCCACAGATGTCCTAGAAGAGAAAGACAAAAAAATTTCCCTATATCTGAATACTTATCTGAGTGAAAATTCTCAAGGTGTTGCTAAGGAAATGAATATGAAGATAGGTATCTCAGGCTATTTCTACTCAGAGATGGTATTCACAGGTGCTTGCAACCATTTCCTCTCCACCCACTTGTGTTTAAGACACCTCCTTAATCCTCTTGAGTTCAATGCATTATAAAAGCTCCCTGGTAAAACAAAGCTAAAAATGGAATTCGTTATCTTATAAAAGTACCTTTACTATTATTAGTGTCTTGGCACTCTCTCTAGGTTGTGAATCTATTGGGACTAACTTACTGAAGCTCTATTATTGAGGTATTAATCATATCAGACTTCCAGCCATGTCTGTCAGCTGCTCGAAATAAGTGTAACATTATTCTTTTTCACATGCAATGTCTCCAACTTTCCAACTGCCAGATAAGAAGGAAAAAAATGATGCGGCACTCATTTGGAATTCAAATGTAATACCACATTCGTTCCCACATTTAACACATCGTGGGCCTAATTCTCTGTGGGAGTATATTAGTGCAGCATCCCTTATACCAATGGCAGGCTCTGCTGATTGACATCAGCTGCAAAACTCTGCAGGGTACACACAAGTAACAAACACAAATCTTGAGAAAAGTAGGACTTTTTCACCTCTTTGCCTTAATTTGTGAGCTGCAGGTTAGGGGTCCTTGCTACTCTAACACTGACTCTTTTTTCAATGAGATTTTAATACATTTCCTAGCCTAGGAGATTCTCTCTTTTCCTTCGAGGTGGAGGAAAATTGTTCAGAAAACACTTCAGAATGGGAAAATTTCAGCTCTCAAGTCTGCAGATGGTAGGGATACATTCAAGTTATAACACTCAGAATTAAGTTATGAGTGGTCCTCAAAGTTAGGAATATGCTAATTGACAAACAGTAATATTGTTTTAACTGCCAAAAGATTTTCCTCTCTTTGACTCTTTCATTACTGGTATTATCAATCCCACAAAATTTCTTTTGCCGTCTAGCATTTACACATGTTCTCTGACAAAGGACCACAACCCTTTCAACAAATAAATAAATTGCTTCACCTCCTACCTGCTGGCTTTATTTCCCTATAGATCACACTCATCTCTAATTCCCACAGTTTCTTTTCCAACTTTAGTCCACCCACATTCAACATAGCACTGGGTAACACACTGTCTTCATGATATCTAATCCCTTAGGCTGATCTGTCTGCTCATTTTGTTTATGAGGCTGCAAAAGCCTGGAGTAGAAGCTCCAGGCTTGCATCCTGTTGGTCCTGTCTGTGCATGCTTGCTATTATGTGGTACTTTCCTGGCCCCACACATTAAATACTCAGGTACTAGCATGGAGCAATGTCTCAGAACTTTTTCACCTCATTGAACTGAGATCAAAACCCCTTTTTGTCTTCTGGGGAAAACTTGTCTCTTCCTCTACTACCTTTTTTTCACCACGAGACAGAAGATAGATTTGTACATTTTAGTTCTTCAGACTTTACCTCAACTCAGATTACTACACGCCAAGATTGTTTTACAACATAAGGCAATTCTACTTCTACTCCATTAAAACACATTTTTCTCACTAGTTATACAAAAGGTAACATTTTTGTTTAAAGGTTGCTGCTGGGAGAAGCCATTTTTTGTCCTTGTGCCTTAGGTTGTATTGGCAACATCTGAGCTGACCCCAGCTTTCTAAGCCAAATACAACCTCATCAGCCAGCTACCTAGCTGGGATTCACACTTTGACAGGCCTTTCTAGCAGGCAGACATCTCCTATCTGGGTAATCAGTGCCCATCATCACATATTGCCACTATCCATGATTATAAGGCAAAAGAAGATTCTTTTGTTATGCTTTTCCAGCCTATTCAGGGCCACAGATCACATTTGTGCAGTGATGCTCACCAGAAAGGTTCTGTGTCTGTGAAGATGTGTGCAGCTGTGCCTACACACTACATGCTGGTGAGGAGGTCTCCACGACTCTGTAGGTGCAAATATAGATTAAATAGTGCATTAATGTAGACCCACCTGGCTTGTCCTTTCTGCAGACAGGAAGAGGAAAGAGACTTTATATTAATGCACATAAACTTGCAGCAAGACCCATCATACATGTAAGTCCCAACTGTATAGGCTGGACTTCCACAGCTACAAACACCATTACCCACTGTAGTTTCCTCATCCATATCCTCCTATTCCTTCTCCAATAATCAACCACTCCTTTCTTTCCTCTCCCTCTTTTCATTCAACTGGTGGTTTCTACACTTTTTTTCAGCTTCCTGGCTCCCCTCCATCTTGTGCTAAGTAAGTCCTGCGGTACAGGGACTCTCATTTTCTGCGGTCAGGCTTATCCCAGAGAATTCCTGGTTTTTTTCATCCTGAAAATAGTGTTCATCTTTTGTGTTACAGCTTTCTCCCCTTTTATTCCTCCCCCTTCCTGACTCTTTAAGAAGCAATTACCATCTCCTTCTGGGAAGTACTTTGTGTTGCCAATACAGTCTTCCTTGTCTGACTACAGCATCCTGCTCTTCTTCCTCCCTGGGGAACTGACCACACTGCCATCCCAAAAGCTTCAACAAGGTGAAGATGCTCATTTTTTTGCAGAAACAATGCAAAAAACCATGAATTAAGAAAATCCAGATGCTCCTGGCACATCACACACCACTTGGAAAAGCCACAGTAACAAGATCCCGCTAATACAGGTTGGTCAAGTCCGTAGTGTATGAGCAAGTCCTGCTGTGCCAGTCAACTGCTTGTTGCTTTCAGTCTGCAGAACTGGGACTGAAACACAAGACAGTCTGTGCTGCTGGCCCCTGGCCTCATACCTGTCTGAGGATATAGATGCTTCCTTCTGCAGCTGAACAGAAGTGTGAGCCAATACACATTCACTCCAGACAACTGGGAGATTTGGGCTTGAGCAAGAACTTGAAAGCAAGGTAACATGACAGCAGAAGACACCTGAGAAGGGAAATTTCTTATATGACAAATGTGTTGCTGTTCTCTTCAGTTAATCTTGATGGGAGTGGTAGTGTAACTAATCCAACTGTGAAAATGGTAAGACTTTACAACTCTTGTGTTTCTTCCCAAATACTGGAAAATATATCAAACGTATCAAAATATATCAAAAATACCAATACAAATTAATTATAGGATAGGTGAGCTTGATATCACTTTTCAATCAGAAAATTGTGCACCTGTCAAATGTTGTGACCTGACAACCTTCATTTGTATATAAAAGCAAAATCATCTCCTAAGCTATGAATGCCTGAAATTCATGAAGTCACTGGAAATGAAAACTATTGAACATATGAACAAAGGATGTAAAAAAATCACCTTTCAATATTTTGATTGCCCATCATCACATTTCTTACATTTCTATTGAATGCAGAATTTTGTCTTAGAACACTTCCTGCATTAAAATTCTATTATTGAGAAACTACACAGTAGCCTTAGGCATCAATGAGGAAAAATTCATGTATGTTATAAGAAAAGGGCAGCTTGACTGATAAGAAGGAAAAAAAATATTTATTTGATGTTAAGATTTATAAAGTGTTGTTTATTTACTTTTTTGTTTTTCACTTCTACAACTTATCTTAGTGTCTGTAATATACAACTGTAGAAAGTCTACAAATGGATTGGTGGTTTGTTAGTGATCCTCAATGAATAAAATATGCATGCAGTGCTTCTAAAAGACCTCCACTGAAACCATCTAATTAAAATTTCGCTCTTACATTTGCCTAATTTTTATTACACACAACAAAAGACCTCTGTCATTCTCAATGCTCCTAGCTTTTATCCAAATAGCTGAGTACATTGTTCATGTTTTCTGTTTCCTTTATACCTGGTAATCTGATTTTTAAAAATACAGCATGTTTTAATTAAAGAAATGTGTGCATATATGCAAGGGAAGATAATAATAACTGCATCACAGTAGAAACGTTAATTTGCATTAAAGATAGGGAGAGCTACGGTGAATTACAGATTTTTTCAAATTAGCATCAGAGTGAATAAATAATTAAAACCAGAGGGTAGTTAATCCACAAAAGTTTCATTAATTCCTTTTATGAGTTGTAATTTGGCTACAATTATCTGCAATTTTGTTATTCTTTTATTAAGAACTAGTGGAATATCTGATGTATGTTATGATACTAAAAATGATTTCTGCTCCAAAAAGTTTATGGTCAAGAGGACACCTGCAGAAAAACAAGTGACCATTCTAGAAAACATTCTAGAAAACTGTCATTCTTCCTCATCATCATCTGTATCCATTGCTGAGGGGGTTCCAGCAATGAGCATGATAGTGTTCATACGCATACTGCAACACAGCCTATAAAAATAAAGCCTTTAAAGTAGACATTGGAAGAAATTGAAGGGAGTTTTGGGCTGCTCATACATAAGTGGAATGCAGATTACTGTGGTTTTATTGTATGATGCAATGCAAGTGAAACATATCAATTTCCTTTAAATTTAAATTAATTCAAAGGTGGATATGAATGTATCTTTAAGACTTCGGTAAATGGGTCCTGAGCTCTTAAAAAACTGTAGCAGATCGTGTTTTGACTACCAAAGGAGGTATTCCTTGCTGTTTTTTTACAGAATCATAGAATATGTAAGGCCACCTAGTCCAACCTCCCTGCTCAAGCAGGTTCATCTTAGAGCACGTTGCTCAGGATTGTATCCATATGGCATATAACAAGTTAAACAGTACTGGGTTCAATATTGAACCTTGGGGAACACCACTAGTGACAGGTCTTCAACCTGTGCCACTGATAACAACCCTCTGAACTCTGCCAGTTCTCAATCCCCTCACAATCCACTCATCCAGCCCACCCTCCCTGAGCTCACCTATGAGGATGTCATGTTGAAAGCCTTGCTGAAGTCCAGGTAGGCAACACCCTCTGCTCTCCCCTCATGTCTCCAGCCAGTTGTCCCATCGTAGAGAGTAATCAGTCTGGTTAAGCATGACTTCCCTTTGGTGAATCCATGCTGACTACTCCTGTTCACTTCTTGTCTTCTACATTATTAAAATGGTCTCCAGAACATGCTGTTCCAGGTGGGGTTGACTAGTCTGTTCGTCCTTCTCTCTCTTTTTTGAAGATTGGGGTGACATTCTTCCAGTCCCCAGGCCCCTCTCCTGACTGCCATGACCTTTCAAAGATGAGAGTGCCATAACAATGAGGTGTGCCAGTTCCCTTAGCACCCGTGGGAGAATCCCATCAGGGCCCACGAACCTGTGGATGTCAAATTTGACTAAATGATCTCTAGCCTGAACCTCCTCAAACAATGGAAAGTCACCCTTCCTCCAGACCTTCTCCCAGATCTTCTGGGTCAGGGATTCCTGGGATCTGGCCTTGTCAGTGAAGGCTGAAAGCAAGAAGATGCTCAGTATCTCAGCTTTCTCTGAAACCTCTGCTGCAAAGTTCCCTGTTCCATTCAGTGGTGGGTCCACATTTTCCCTCGTATTCCTTTTGTTATTATTTAAATTATATTAAAATTGGATTATATTCAAATTAATTGAAAAAGTCCTTCTTGTTGTCCTCAACATCCTAAGCCGTATTTAATTCCAAATGGGCCTCGGCCTTTCTCGTTTCATTTCTGTATACTCTGATAACATCCCTATATTCATCCCAGGCATCCTGTCCCCTACACCTCATGCACCTCCTGCTTATGTATGAATTTTCATAGGAGTTTCTTGTTCATCCATGCAGGTCTTCTGCCTCTTTTGCCAAATTTTTCATCCATGGGGATGCTCTCTAGGGCACATTTACATATGATTATTCCAAGAAGATCCCTGAAGAGGGCAAAGTTAGCTGTCCTGAAGCTCAGGAGCATAACCTTTTCATTGCCCTGCTCCTTGATCTCGTGGTTGCGGTAGAGAAGGCTTCCCCCAACCCTCATATCTCCAGACTTTCCTTGTTTGCCACCATAAGCTCCAGCAGCACACCTTTCTGCGTTGGCTCCTCCATTACCTGTTACTGTCTTTTAAAGCACAAGAATTGCAGAGAGAAGAAAGTGACAGGATTTTTTTTTACCAGAATGTAAAAATTAGGCCAGTAACACTGTAACAAATTCCATTTTATAATGCTTCAGTTACATTGGCAGTGGGCATTCAGTCCACTTGGTTGTGTCTGCCCCAGAAACGGTCGATGCACAGTTGTCTGTGCGATGTGTCTAAACTAGAAGTGATTGTGGGGTTTTTCCCTTTGGTGTAAATTTTGACCCAGATACTGTGCTGGGGCACAGCAGGTCACAGTAGTACAGATGGTGTTGGCCACACTGGCAGACAAATGGCTTTGTAAGCCGCCCTACCTTGCTTTCAGCTTGCCAAGTGCTCAGGCTACCTCCAGCCTGCAACTGCCAACTACTTCATCAAAACTTCTTCTGTCTGATTGTGGATGGTCAGGACAGAACTTAATTGAAAAAGGATGGAGCATGTGAGGAAGGCACAGACATCTCCGTAGGTGAACCCCTGTTCTGCTAAATAATCTAGTTCTGGATTTATTCCCAGGCAATCCCAGGTCATCTACTTTGCATGCATGTTAGATAAAACCCAGGCTCTCCTGAACAAGCTATGTCCTTCTGAGGAAAAAGTCATGAAATAGTTCAAGGGACAGCTCACTCGGGATTTCTGTTCCCCTACGTAGGATGGACAAGAGCACTGGTAGCACTGTTTCTATGAAAACATCTTACCTAATTACTGCACAGCTACGAAGTATTAGTAACCTCTGTAATTGATGTGGGGCTTTTTTGTGTGCTGTTCCAGAGAAACATGGGCACATGTTCATGATAAAAGTTCTCAAGGTGTTCACATCTGCATTATCTAAATGCTAGCTACTATTTCAGCCAACTTTGTCATATTTGAATAAACTGCAGTGGTCACTGAAGTACAAACTTTTACTACAGTGCTGTTGGGTACTTCACTGGTTGGCATCACACTGGTTTCTTCATGCAGCTATGAAAATCCACTCTCAGAACTTTTTCGGGATGATTACAACATATTTCATTTGGATTTGGAGTTCTCTGTCCTAATCTAGGAGGCAGATGAATTTTTCCAGCAATTCTGTGACCACGTACACCCACAGGTACAGGTTCTGTTTATACAATTGGCCTTTGTTTGTTTGGATGGCAGTGTATTTATTCTTAATTGCCACAAGTAGTGTGCACCAGAACTGCCAGCTGATGAATGAGGAATCCGTGAGACTGTGTGTGCTCCTGCAGCTTCTGCTCTGCCATCCGCTACACGGAATGGTTCCATCCTGATGCATGAATTCATACAAGCAAAGGCACACTGTGGAGCTGGAAAAGAGACTATTAAAAACCCCCAGTTTCACATCTAAGCAACTGCAATATTAATTCATTTTAGATGGTAGGGGCAGATAGTATATCTGACTTTGCAGTATGCTGGAACACTCTGGATTATTTGTCCAAGTCTGCAGCAGCTGTGGATAAAAAGCACCTGTGAAGGAACAGTACCTGCACTAGTATTTGATTTATCTGAAAATGGATCACTTGAACAGCACAGATCATGGAAATGAGATAGCACAAAACTAAATGCTTGGGAAGATGGGAAATAAGTGCAGTGCAGGAACAGATATTAGATATACAAATTCTATTCAGGGTCCAGGGGTAGAGGAACAAAGGCAAAGCATAATGGGATTTATTCCACTTGGACTCAGTTCAAGGAGAACGCTCTCCAGTAAGATGTTAATTTCACAAAAGGTTTCAAGAATCTCAGTCTCCCGTTAAACAAAATAGCAGTCAGAAAATAGAGTAGATGCAGTAAACCATTAAAAATGGAGACTCATTTGATATGGATTTTTCTTGATACTTTAGTGTGCCACTTAATAAAAACCCTAATATGGGAAACACTATAAATATGTCACTCATCATAAAGCTGCTTTAAACAATGAGAATGTAGTGACATAGCAGGATGATTGTAGGCACTAAAATAACATACACAGTAATTCTGCTCTCTCACCCAAGAGCTGAAGAAAATGAAGTGGTAGTAAGACTACAGTGGCTGCAATCACTTTTATTTTATTCATGCTCCACTGAAGTTTGATGCACATGCTCCTGCCTGTACTACACATTTGTGTTAGGCAGTATTTTAGTAATGGGGATAGATATGTGTGAATGCAGGATTAAAACTTCCTTTCTTCTCTCAATGCTATTTATATTTCCAACCCTCTCGTGTCTATTCATGCCATAGCAAAATGTAGCTCTCATTTTAGTAATTGTGTTTTTCGTTGTCAGCCTACTTATTTTATCAGGGTACTTCCATCAGTTTTTATCTTTGATATTTTATTTCAATGTGTTTATCACACCACTTCATCTTAGTTCTTTTCAGTTGAATATCTGATATGGAGCTGTTATCTTTCTTCACATCTTTTCACTTCATTCTTCCCTATCTATTATTTATTTGTTACCTTATTCTTCTTTCCAGTTATTTTTCAGTCCCCTTTCCCTTTCTTCCTTCCACTCAGTTCTTTATACTTCTCCTTTTTCTTACTGAACCCTCTATCTTTTTCTCTCGACTCCTCCTTTTTTTTCCCCATTAGCTGCTCAGCCTAACATTTCTCATTTGTGTTTTCTTTTCTTCCCACACCATCATTTGTTTGATTTTATACCTATAGAAATATTCGAGGAAATGTACCAAAATGGAGGGGAACTCATTGGGAAATGGTGGGGAACTGGACAACTGAGAAAGGGAAAAAGGGCAAACCATGAAATAGGAAAGTAGGGTGATTTACAGGCAGAGATGGTCCATTTGGTGACTAAATGGTGTTGTCCACCACATATTATTGAAATCACTGTAGCTTCCTTTGGGAGAATGAGGTCTGGGTCTAACATTAGCTCAGTTGGTTGGAGCATGGTGCTAATGACACCCGAGTTGTGGGTTTGATACCCACATGGGCCATTCACTTTACAGCTGGACTTGATGGTCCTTGTGGAACTCTTCCAACTCAGAACATACTGTGAAATCTGTGTGGGTGAGGCAGATGGCTTTCTCTGAGAAGAGGGGCAAAAGGTTGCTGTTTCTGTAAGCTCCATGACCATGTGGAGACATCTGGCTTTTTTTTTCTTCTTAAGCTGCCCACAATAACTCTGAATTTTCTTCTTAAATGCTTTCCTTCCTTCAGCACAGTGTTGTGAACAAATGCAATATCTGTTGGTGTTCTGCCAAAGTGTCATTCCGGAAATTAATTTGGTGGATAGTAAGGTTCTGTTAAACCTGTATGTGGTATCATCCACGTTGTCTTATTAATAAACTTTTTTGCAAGATTTTCATAGAGCTTGCATGTAATACCTACCATATAATAATGATGTCATACAGCATGGCATTTCAGGAGCAGGTACAACAGCTAAGTATGGCCCAATTAGTGCAGTAACTGTGTAGCAGTAGAATCAATGTAGAAATCTCTGATGGAATTCCTGTGAGGGTAAGAAAGGGCAAGTAAGCAGGCATAATGTATTACTATTAATCAGTAAACATTAGGATGCTAATGTAACATCTCCTTAAGTAGCCCTAGTACAACATATGCTGCATTAGTAGCAGATGTCACAAATTCTGAGGCCTTACGTACCATGTGCTATCTCTATAAAAAACCAAAAAAATCACTTCCATGTGAAAATATATCCATAGCTTAGCATTTTCTCTGCTCTTGTTAGGAAACTTTGAATACTAGCATTGTATTTTACTGGAGAGACAGTCAACAGTTCTGGCCAAGAACACAGTGTAAGTTTAAGGCTGAAAACAGATCCAATACGTCACATTGTGGAGGAAATACTTTTCTTGCATGCATTAGTTTTACACTGTAGAGCAATGTATTTGGGTGGGAGCAAGAGACACCATAAACGGCAAGTAGATGGAGGCTGCGATGATGGTGAGAATATGTAACATTGTCTTCACACTAGATGCTTAAATTGTACTTCCTGGAAAAATAGTGTTATTAACATTGTGTCTGAAAAGAATGTGTTTAGCTCATGTAAATGAAATCTGGATAATGTCATTAAAGTCAGGTTTCCTTTACTGTACAACTTATTCAGTGCCTAAGAAAAAAACGAATGAGAAGGTGTCAGTGTTTACTTTGTGACAATTCAGTTGTTTGAAGTTACAAGCTTTTTTTTTTTTTTTTTGTTTTGGGTTGATTTTCGTATTAAGATCGTGATGATGTAATTAGCTGTAGTCACTTAAGATGTTCCTATTCTTTGTGACTTTTTTTTTAAAAAATTATGGTCGAAATAAAAGACTGATAGGAATAAGACTGAAGGTAGCTTATGAGAACTGTATCTCAGAGAAGTAAAAATCCACTGGACCATATTTGATAAAACCGGTATGGGGACATTACTTCTTTATACACAGCTTTACTGATATATGTAATGGAACATATGTGTTCAAGGTAAATATTTAGATTTTGCAAATATGTTTCGAAAAAAATAGGAGAATTAAAAGCATGAAATGAGCTGGGAAACCTCCCACCCTTCCATTCTGTAGTGAGTATTAGAGAGTTTAGAAGCTTAATGTATTTAGTAAAATTAAGGTGATAAGCACATGGACTTGCTTTTTAATTTCTCCCCTGGAAGACAATAAATTTTACTTTGCATGACTGTAGGATAAAACTGTCAAGATGAATAGTTGCCATGCAAAAGTGTCTGTCCATAGCCTTAGGAAAACATAAAAGAGTCTGATCATAATTTATAAACATGCTCATGGCCAGTAAACTTCTGACACCAGAGAACTTTTGAGTCTAGTTTAGGAATGCAAAATGTAGGCTTTTCTCCAGGTGAAAGAAATCCAGACAAAAAGTTAGTTTTAAAAGTTAAAAGAATTGAATCCTGTTCTCTTGCTAGGGCACAAAGATCACTTCTAGCTGACTTTACTTCCACACATTGCAGTTATGCTTGCCAATTGTTCTGTCTACTGAGATTTATTCATTCACTTGGAAGTAAGTTTGAATAAGTAAGTGGTGGATATCACTATGCTTATAATAAAGCCATGGGTACTGTGAAGAATATAATGTTCTATGAGAGAGCCCCTTAAAATCACTAGTAGAATCATCTGAACTGGGAGTGAAAGCAGAGGCTCAGTTGTATCAGACAGAAGAGTTCAGCCAGAGATGCCAGATGCTCACTGGATGAGCATCAGAGCAGTGGATGTTATACTGAACTGAAGTGAGACTTGGAGCTGTTATCTGACTAGACAGGTCTTATTTGGAATTTCTATTTCTTTAGAAAATTGTTAGTCATATCAAGAGAGGTTTTCTCTTTCTTTGACTTTTTTATTTTCCTTTTATTTAGGCAAAAATATACTTGGTGTTTATAGGACGGTGAATGATTTGGCAAACACTTCCTGAATGTTGCTGGAGAAGAAAGTATTTTTAGGAAGTATGATAATGTGTTAATGGTCTAAGCCACAGTTATATTTATTTGCTAAAATTGGACTATTTAACTAAAGAATTGCATATAAATAATTATCCCAATTCTTCCTGCTGCCAATATTAAGCACATACTACTGCAAAATTAAAATATGTTTCCATTCAGAAATAACTCTGGAGAAAATTAGACATATATCCCAAATTGAAATATGTCTAAATTTGGTCGGGGGTGGGGGGGGGGGGGGAGCAGGGGGAGGGAAGTACATCAGAAGTTTTTAACAAGTTTTTTAAGGAACCCCACGTGTCAGTGTTTTCTACCTTTTAACCAGTTTTAGGATAAAAGAACACGTCGAGAAGATTGAAAAAAAATATTGTTTCAATATTGATAGGGGAAAAAAATGCAAGATGAAAATATCAACAGATCCGTGTCTCTGACATCACACCAGGATAGAGTGTGCTGTTGGGTTGTGCAGAATTCCATTACCTAAATACAAAATAGTGCTACAATGATGACAATATCAATTAACTCTGTTCAAGTCTAGTTTATTCAATAATTGAAATTAAAACCTAAACTGACAAAAAAAAAGCATTAGTAAAATATTTTCCTGACAAATATGTGGCTTTGGATCAATGTGATTCATGTTTAAAAACAAGGCTAAAGATGGGCTAAGTTACACGTGTCAAAGACTATGGGTAATGGAAAACCTTCTGAATCAAATGAAAATTTTCTTCCTCATGGGTTAATGCGGGTTATTTGTCCTGGCCCACTGCCACACATTCTCTTCATCAATGTCCTAGATAAAAAGTGAAATATTTAAAACTGCCAGATCTTCCAACTCTGGGTTTTGAAATCAAAAGTGGTAAAGGGCAGTTGTTGTAGCAAGCCTTGTACATTCAAACAATGCATATTTGAACACACTCAAATTCAAAGTCTTTTATCTAAGTCCAAAGAGAACTCCCTGATATAAAGCATACTTCTTTCCTTGCATGATTTTGTAAATATTCTGGAAAATTTGAGAATTTTCAAACACTTTAGAAAGATAAAATTAATGCATTCTTGCTCTGCACCCATCTCCCCTACCTTATTAAGTCGCGAAAAGCATGCAGATTTCACGCAATATCTTTTCATGACTGGTGAGGACAAGAAGAGTCTTTCTTAGAGAAAGCTAGTAGGAAGCAAACACAAGCCTTATGGATCAGGAGGGATTTTGTCATACTCATTAATCTTGATTTTCCCATCTAATTACGCATGTCCTCTTTGCCCTTTTCTCCTGAAATGCAAGAATTTGTGTCTGAAGGGGACCATTTTCTGTCTAAATAAGTGTTTAAAAATCAACTTCCACAAATCCATCACCTTCAAAGGAAGTGTTACAATTAAATTATAAAGTGCTGAAATCGTGTTCTTCCCTATGGTAGGGACAGAAGAGAACAAGGTCCTGCCACCTGCATCTTACAGTCAAGAAACTGACTCCAATTCATTCGGCACCTTCTGTGAGGTTTTGAACTTTCAGCTTTCGAAGACTTCCATGATTTATTTCACAGCATTCTGAAGTGAAGAGAACTTTAGGGGGCAAAACATTGTTTGTGATGTACTTAGCTAAAGAACTTAGGCTGAATTTTATTAGGTAGTTTCTTTCTGCTTAAGGAATCAGTCAGTGTCTTCCCATATGATTCTGTAGAATTGAGATCCAATGAATAAAATATTCCACTTCATCATAAAATATGATGTTTATTAAATGCACATTAAAAAAAAATTACTGGATACATGCAGAGCTTGCAGTGGTATTAGGTAGGATTGGATTAATCTGCCTGATTCTAGTGGAGTTTATTTGTAAAACATAACTTATTACACTGTCATAGGATATACTATACTGGCACCTCATCCCAGGATTTTATTGCGACGATTACAGCTTTCAGTAGTCAAGCAAGGAACTCCATAAAAGCACTCTGAAATTGCATTTTTGAAATTCCATCCCTGCTTACAACTATAAACTCTGGAGAACTGAAATTTTAATAAAATAACTCAGGAGTATTTAATTTTCCTCTACTCTGGATCTGCTCCCTTACTTATTCTGTAAGCTATTAAATGTTCAGTCCTGTAAAGCCTGCACTTGATCTTCAGAATGTGCAGAGATGCCAGGGTATGACTGAAGAAAGCATGGAAAAGAAGAGTTGCAAAATGCTATTGACTTTGTTGTGTTAGTTACAACTTCAAATGAGAATGCACAATCCCTACTATCTCTGTATCCACAGTAACAGCAGGGAGAGATGAAGGAATAGAGTTGATTTAATTGTGCAGACATAAATAAAATTTTCAGGCCAGGAAAAAAAATGCCATTGCATAAACACTAGACCATTTTCTAGTACATCCAGCCACCTAGAGAAGGAGCTCATCATCTCATTATGACATAAAATCAATATCTTGCAAAAGTCAGAAATAAGACCATGAAAGAGCAAGGTGTTGTATCTACAAAGGTTGCGTATATCCAGTTTGGTATTTGGGATATCAGACTTAGTGAAGGTAAAAAAGGCAAGAATCTTTCTCATTCAGAAGTGTGCAACAATGTGAGACAAACAGGCATTTAACAAGCCTCTGTTTATGTTTTTATCGAGATGAATTTGGATGGGTTTGAAGATCTGTACTTTCTGCAATAATCACTTCAATGAAGTACTTAGAAAATCATGTTTTAGCAATATTTCTGTTATGACAGTAATTGGTTAAAAGAAGCAAAACTGAAGAATGTTTGTGGATATTGATGGAGCAATATTTATTACATTTCAATAACATTTTCTAGGGTACCACTTGCACAATCGTGACCCTGTAAAAGGAGAGAGGATGATGAGCTCACTTATACTGGGGAAAAAAAATCCTAGTGATTTTTTATTTGTAGGAACTTTTGGAAGATTTATATCATTATAAATTTAACTGGTAAAGAAAGAGTGATGCAACAGAGAAATTACTGTGTTATTCCACGAGATTGACATAATAAAAACCTCATTAAATCAAGTAATTGTACAATGTAGTGGATCTTTTTTCATACAGATTTTTATTGCATATGTCAGGCCTTTACTTAATGATATTAATGTAACCTATCTGCATTCATTTCATCTGCACTGGAGTATCTCAAGGTGAAACTTGGCCATGCAGGACAGGTTGACATGGGAATTAGTTCATTTTTTAGCACTGGGTTTTGAAAACAGACTCAATCCCATTACATTTTTCCAAATGGAACCTACTTCAGTAGTCTACCCATGAGGCACTCTCAGGGAATCACAGAATTTTCTGAGTTGGAAGGCACCCACAAGGATAATTGAGTCCAACTCTTAAGTGGCCTGTACAGGGATTGAACCCATGGCGTTGGCATTATTAGCACCATGCTTGACCAGCTGAGTTAATCATCCCCTCTTCTGCATTTCTAGCTAACCACCTCACATAACAATGCAAAAAATCAGCTCTTCCCTCTTCCTTCCTTTTTTTCCCCTCTCAAAACCTTCATTTTCAGAGTTAGAGTGAAATCAGAACTTTTAAAAGCAGAGAACTATATCTAAGTAACAGTTTCAAGGAGGCTCATTTGGATCCTACTCTGAGCTGCTGAACCAAAGATTTGAACATGTTCCAAATGAACATCATAAATACTGAAATATTGGTTATTCAGAAAGCAAGTGCAGAGCTCTGGTTCTTCCTCTGGTTTGATCAATCCCTTCCTGAGCCTGAGAAACCTTTAGTGTCAAAATTCCTTCTGTACAGGAGTTAGCATTTTGTATGAAAGTTTCCTGACAAGTGCAAGGTATGGGGAATGGTCTCAGTTCCAAATCTAGGAGCTATTGTATTATTTTCCTACTGCAGTATTATTATTATGTCTACTTAAAGATTACTTTAATCACTCTGTGTTGATTGGGACCATTAACTCTGAATTTAGCTTTACAATGAAAATGGGAGAAAATATAATGCCTTCTTTAACATATTCATTTATAGTGGAAAACATATGTGGTATGCATGTCTAATGTAATGAAGGTAACCATGAGGCACAGTACATGACTACCTAAAAATCTCATTTATAACAAGAGCATTGTGATGGTGATTTGAAGCAAATGGAGATGTTTGTATGAAAGACACAATTAAAAAAGGTGAATCTGTGCCTTTTAATGAAACTGCTAGCAAATACGTCATCTAAGATGTAAAATAAAAGGAAACAGAAAAACAGAAGACAAAAAAAAAAGGCATGTTACAGGGACAAATTTGGAGGCATCCACTGTGTATCACAATCTGTTGTTGTTGTTGTAAGAGTTGTAATTCAGCTGCAAGTCATCAACTGAGAATTCCCCTGGAAGAGAATGTCTCCTGTTGCTCCACTCAGTCTCAGCAGAAAACAGGTGTGTCTGTACTGAAAACAATATACATATTTCTGCTACAATATACATATTTCGATCCAGTCTGGGATCTATTCAGAGATATGGCTGAACAAATCTAAAACAAATACATACAGAAGTGAGATTAAAGTTGCAGTGTGAATTTGTGCATGTCATATGATGCTGAAGACTTATGAATAAGCAAAACTGTTGGAGGGGACAAAGTATAGTTAAAATTCCTAAATCTCCATGGGGTATACAGCCTTCTACATAAAACATTCCAAAACATTTTTACTAAAGTAATTTAAATCTATGCTGATGCCTGTCCTCCCAGCAACAAATGTTTCACTGAATGTTTTTGTCCAACTGAATTCTTTCTATTAACTTCCTTTTGACTACTGATATCACTAAGAATTTGAAAATCAGTGCCTGAAAATTGGGATCCAACTCGTAAGATGAGTCATCCAAAAAAAGTGATAATTGAGATAGGAAGCTACCAAGTCAGAAAGCATTTCTAAGAAGAAGTTAAACTCCACTGTTAACAGATTGGTGATCTGGTATTGATGGACAATACACTGATTTCATAACAGCACTGCAATTGAAGCTGGATGCAGCACCATTAGGGTTAGGCCCTGCTGTACTACACTGCAGCCACACACCACTCTGCTCTGCTCACCACTCCACTGTGCCCCTGCCTGCCTTACACTGTTACTCATCACAGTTTCAAAGAAAACCTGTCCTGGGACAGCTTTGGATTTGGATCAGAGGTGATGTGGCTTTGACAGAAGCTATAAATAATTTATTCTTATTTTGTTCTTGGTCTTGGGGTTTAAGGGTTTTTTCATTCAAATTTTGACTAGTAGATTTTATAATTGTTTTTGAATTACTATATTATAATGAAGGGCTTGCAGAAAGATCTTCTAATATCAGTAATGAGAGACCTACAAAATGTTCACCCAAGCTGAAACTGTCCTTTGCTGAAGAGGCTGGTAAAAACTCGCCTCCTTCATTCTTCCTGCACTTGGATGACGTCAGTGAGAGATGAGTACTTCCACTAAAAGATGCTATTCCCAGGTGCATGACGCAGAGTTCTCTTTATCTCAAAGCTGTTATGTATAAGGTAGGGGAGAAGGGGAAAATGCAATCAGCATAGTTTTCCTGAAACAAAATCTGTAAAATCTACAAATCTATGGCTTCTAATGTCTGGCAGAAGGGAGGTAGCACATTAATCTTTTTCCTCTTGCATGATAGCTTTAAAATCTGTAAATACAATATACATTGCCTTTCCTTTAGCATTTGTGCTTATTTATAGATGTGGCCACGGAATATGAATTACAGCTTGAAAGTCATTAGTCTTTTATCTTAATTTTTTAAAAAAGTATCAAAAGGAAACTAAAGACCCACACTGAAGAACAGAAGACAGTCACAAGACATCCCAAATTTTGTGAAAATGGCATGCTGATAGTGAGACCATATAATTTTATGTCTGCCTCATGTGGAGTCTTTCCTAGTGCCAGTAACAGTATCATATTGGATTAGACAGACATCATCTCTGACACGGAGTAGTAGTACCTTTTTCCCTCCTTACTTCATTAGTGATATATTCCTGAAGAGTTCATTATTAATGTTTGCCACTGACAGCTCTGATTTCAGGATGTCCCCTTGCACTGTGACAACAGGTAAGGATTAAGGATGTCAGACTCCTGGATGACAGAAATCTCTCCAGGCCTTCCAAGTTGACTTATTCTCACATCCCTCAGGCTCTCAAATATATGTATAAAATAAAATTTGCACAGCTCTAAACAAGTGCTTGTAGTGAGGCGTATTTGACCTTTATGAAAAAACCAAAATGTCTAGGCCTACACACAACACTGCAGCAATGTCTTCAAACATGTCATCATTAGGAAATATCTTTTATCAGTTATCCATCAGGAGATTAGCTTGTGTTGCTGACACTGTGAAAGTGAAATGTTCAGCTGAAATAAGCAGTACCATATTTTTTTAGTGATTACATGTTATTTAAAAAAAAAAAAAAAGTCAAGAGACATGAGGAGAAGCTTTGATGGAATTCATGTATATATATACATGAATGTCATGTATATATATATATGTATATATAAATAAATAAACAAACACACACACACACAGAGTATTTGTGAACTCTGAAATAAATGTTTTGAAATCAGGTAGACTGCTCCAGTGTATCCGAGAAGTGTTTGAAGGAACCACAGCCAAACTGTAAGGCACCTGACTACTGATAATTACAAACAAAATGAATTCAACTGTTGTAATTTTGCACAAGTTCCATGGGGGTTTGCAAGGCTGCTTTTTCTTGTTAGTGTGTTTTAATTAATGCAACTGTTCTAAGTAGATTATTTGAATGCAGATACTTCTACAAGTAGCACATAAGAAAAAAAGATACAACCCAAATAAGTGTAAATCCACCTTCATAAAACTAATGCAACTTTCTGTCATTCTCGCTATAAAAAACAGTGTGGTTAATCATGTGAAAATATTGGTGCTTTCTCCTAGGAAATGTGACAAGAACCTTGATTGCATAGAAATTGGATGGGGAAAAATGCCATTTCTTCAGTGTCAGACTAACTGCTTCTGCAAGAAATATTGGATGCAGAATATGTTTTTTTGTTTGCTGTAAGGATGCTTTTCCCATAGTTCACTCCTTTTTTTTTTTCAGCAAAGGAAGAGATTTAGCTATCTAAACATTAAACCTATTTTTCGGTCTGTCTTTATCTCTCTGATTCCTCTGTGTTGCCTTCCATCCTAATAACTATGCACTAATACACAGGACAGATTTTTGGAAAATATAACTGACAGTAAATTTAAGACAGACAATGGTTTCAAGCTGTATTTATCATGACTCTATGTAGCCCTGTTTTGAAGGCTTCCTTGAGATCTACAGTAGAGGCCAAGATTAGTTCAGAACACTATAGTTTTGTGGGTTTATAGCAGAAAACTTACTGTAGTCTGCCCAATCTAAAACCTCCAGATCTGCAAATGATTCCTTTGATATGCAGCAAATACTTGCATTTGGTGTCAGGAACTGGTAGCAGAACACAACACATTGGGGCTTTAAGGGCTACTTCTTGAGCCAGAAGACCAGGAATATGGGGAATGACTGGTTAGACAGAGACAGGTGTAGGATTTTTTATCCCTTGTCTATCCGAAGGACTGGAAGCCAAAAAAGGCAAAATGAATAGTGGGAGAATCTGGGCTGGAATCAGATACCCAGAGACAGACAGCAGATGACTAATGAGGTTGGTGCTGGGCCCTAGGAAGACCAGGACTGGCTAGAATATAGGAGAAAGGACTAATGAAAAGGGATAGAAAAATAAAGAGGAATGGCATATAAAACTGGTGAAGAGCTAAAGCATGTGGAAAAGCAAAATAGCCAGAGAAGTGGACTGAGCCAAGGAATTTGGAAAGAAAGGTGAGAAAAACTATGGACTGGGGAGTGAGGCTACTTTCAAAGTGAGACTAATTTCATCAGAAGGCAGGTAAAGGAATGTAGAATGTAAGATTGGCTGTAGAGACAAACTTGAAATGATTGACAAAAGACTGAATAAAAAACTGATTGCAAGTGGAATGGTTGGAGGGACTGTAAGAGAGGAAGGAAAGGCAGGCTGGGACTGCAATTGGAGCCTAAACCAGCAAAAATAGAATTTTCTGGGAAAATGTGCCTGTTTTGTCATGAGAAGCCTGTGAGAGCACACTCGTGGAACAGTGAAACAAGCTGGCAGGCCTTGGGGGGAAATAAAAGACAACCAGAACTGACAAATGTGTCAGGAGAGACAAACATGGCATCAACCCAAAGTGGAGTCCATGGCTTGGAGTGGTTCAGGTCTCTATCAGCTACTCTTTGTGAAATCTGCCTGTCAGGTGTCCCATAGCTGATCAGTATAGGACCTTACAGAGGTTAACAGTCTACTCCTTTACTTATTCTGTTAGAACAGGTATCAAAAATGTGCGTGGGTGAGCCATATTGCAATTCAAAATTGCAAATAGAACATACAGGTGAGAAGGAAATTAATTTTAATTTTGTAAATAATATATTGCAAAGTTTGTTTTCTTGTTGGATATAAGTTAATTTAAATTTAGGTTAAAAAAAACTGTGAATAGTACAAACTTCAGCATGTAAAATTAAAAGAATGTCATAATACATCACATTGCTGTGCAAGCTCAACCAAATTCCTTTCTAGCAAGTTTTTCTTTCCAATAGTGTATGCATCAGATTCTTTTTCTTTTATTATAAGGTTATGTCTGTGGATGACCTGAGTACAAATGCAATGTTACCAGGCTGGTAAACAGAATATCAATCTCATCAGAAAATTCATATATACAAAGCCAAATGCAATAGTGGGAAAGGAATGAAATCCACAGAAAATATTTTCACGGCCCTTGCCTTCCTATTTTACGGGGCAGTCACCTGTCTCTGCATTAGCTGGGTCCACCAGCTAAATTATTATCCTGTTTCCTGTAGTACCTTTCAATTTTCAGTTTGGCTTGTGAGAAGGACAGCTGAAATGCTGGGTATGCAAAAAGGTTGTCTCCGTGGAAGCTCAGCAGACCAGAACCGTAAGTGTCCAGGAAGTCAAGGAAGCTGGAATATCCTAAGATAACGAGCCTGAGCAAATGGGTAATATGGGCATTTACCAGCTGGGCAGCCTGTGAAGGAAAGGAGAGAGGTACCAGAAAACTGTCCAAGTAGGAAACACAGGTGTTCTGCCAACCTAGGGGCCTGTGAATGAGAGAGCTCTGAGGAGTCAAATGGCATTGAACGCGATACCGTGGCAGAAAGCGATGATTTGGCTGCTACTCTTGGATTAGTCATTGCTATTGAAAACTGTGACCAGCCTTTGGGATTTGTTTCATAATTGTATCACTGGGGGCCTCACAGACAGTCCTATCAGCTTCTCTAACATCTGCCAAAAGTATGACAAGATCAGAGTGCTTAAGACAATGTAGTTCTTGATAATGTTACAACAAGTGCAACAACAGAATTTTGCTAGACAGAAGATATGATTAGTTTGACAGAAAAGTGGAGCAATAAGGTGACAAAAGAAAACAAATCATGAAGGAAGGGTAATAATGGGAACCCAGTTCCAACAGGTGGCATTATGTAAAAATCAGATAAACCGCATCAAATATTTTATTTTTCTAGCCAGGTCCACTCAGGATGCCTGATATGATATGGTGAGGGAAGTCCAAATACAGATATGCCCAACCCTAAAATCATAGGAAATGGTGGTCTGGAAAAAAGTAGAAATGAAATTGAGACATCAGCACCCCTTTGGTCACTGTCCAATTAAGACTGCCTAAAAGTGACATTCCACTCTCAGAAACATGACTAAATCTAACACTTTTTGGAAATATTACAATAAGTGTACCTTCCAGAGGTATCTCAGTTTATTCCAGTACTATGTGGTGTTCTGACAAGAAGCCTGCAAGTCTGTTTATATCATGTCTTTCAATTTCAGCAATCTATTTTACATGTTTGGGTTTTTTTTCATCTCAGTCTTTTGCCTATCTGATACAAAATTTTATGTAACAGGCCGAACCATCCCTGAGATTTTGAGCTGGCATTTATTACTTTGGACTACTTATCACACAGCATTTTGCACATTCTATCTCTAGAAGGAGAATGAACTTTTTAAGTGCATCAGCTATAACAATTGATATGTGGGCAAGTGATGAAGGGCTGTTACAGTTCACTGAGTATCTTTCATTCCTTCTGCAGACTCATCCAAGTCATCTCCTTCCCTATTACTCCCCCATAATGTCCCAGTCCCACAGATAATTTTATAGACAAGCTGCCCTTTCCAGCACTTGAGAAAAACAAAACATGGCAAAACAAAAAACCAAATCCCTATTGGAATTATCGGGGAAAAGAAATAGCTCACCTGAGATGGTTTTTGTTATGATATGTTAATTTCCATACCATGGGACATCCGGTCTGGAAGTTCAAAATGAAGGACATACTGTTTTGAGCATTCTGACTGAATATGACAGAACGATTAACCCTGAAAAAACACTATTTAGCATGAAAAAGAATAATATGTTTTCTTTCTCCATCTAACCTTTCTAGCTGTGGTTTCTGTCTCTCAGTTAAGGCAGTATGTTCGTGAGGCTTGTAGCAGCCTCATCCTGCTCTGTCCATAGCTGTTTCAAAAGAATGTTTTCTGCTTTAATGATTAGATTTTTCCATTTCAGTGCTATGTGTCTGCTTGTGTACTTGTCCCTTCTGTGCATGCCTTGTCAATGTAATCAAACATTACCAATGCCCATTACAATATACACTGGAGGAGAATACTCCCAGCAACACTGCCAGATGCAATCCTCCGGCTCATATCACTGTAGTTAATGCACAGACCTTTCAGCAACTGGCACAAGTGAATATATCACTCCTCTCATCCACTATGCTGTATCCAAATGTTTTGTTTCCTTTGGCCAGCTTTAATGCTTTCTTCTCACATGGATCTTGTTTTTCAATAGCAAGTTCTACTGGGTTGCGTTGCCTTTCTGTCTGACGGCAGATCAGGTGTCTAGAAACAGCCCTCAATAAAAGGCAGTTAGCAACTCATGGAAATGAATGAGGTGGCACCCAGACAGTAGGGTGACTGAGACGACAAGAAGGTGGGAAAAAGAAACAGTTACTTGTGTTGGATTAGACAGTAATATCTCTTTGCTGATTTAAAACTTTGCTTGGATGATGATTGGATTTTCATAGCATGGTGTAATTTTGTGTTTTCCTTTTGGAAGACTGAAGTAGTTTCAGTAGCTTTTAAGGAGCTCCTATGTATGCCCTAGGCTGTCCACGAACATTACAGATTTCTCCCCCACCCGCCTCCACCCCATGATAGAATAACTAGCCTGAGCTTTTCACACACAGAGAGAGGAGACAAAAAAATATTCCTCATCACCTGCTGCTGGTAATTGCAATACTTCTGGATGTTGAAATAAGATTGTAATTTGCGTATCTGAGACATGAGCTTACATCTAAACTCAGTGAACAATTTCTTGGTGTTAATTCTCTTGCCATAAATGCTGCTTATCTGAAATAATCATGTTTAAGTGATGAGACAGAAAAGAATCAATCAAGTACACTACTCAATAGAGACATATGGTATTCTGGACTTCGGTTGTAAAGAGAAAGCAGTACTTGTAAATAATGCTTTTATGTTGTTAAAAAAATAATATTGCTGGCATGGAGAATAGAGAGAAGCAGAAAATACATATGTTTTCCTGTTACAGTTCTTGTGTCTAATCTTGAGAAAAGATAGGACTGGGTATTTTAATCTTCCTAATCTATTATCTGTCTGTTCATTTTACTGCATTCAGTTGTCAAAGAGAGTGTGTTCTTCTGCTACAGAAGGCTGCAAAGCATTACTCTATGGAACTGTCCTCGGTAAGAGGGTTTTTCCTGTGAGAAGACAGTATGGCACATTCTGACCAGCGTGTATGGGTTAGTGGTTCTCTTCTGACATGAGTAACTCTTTTTCTGAGGTATTTTGAGAAGAAGCGGTAGTAATTTTCGTAAAAACAGATAAAAATTTTACTAGAGGTGTCAGTTGCTTGCAAAAGATAACATCTGCGAACACTTAGAAAGGGATTTGCCTAAATTCAACCCAAAGAAGGGAAATTACATTCCTTTTGAGTTCAAAAGTTTTCCCTGTATAAAACCTCATACCATTAAAACAACACAGGGTGAGTAAGGAGAGAAGTAAGGGGTATTCTGAGTAAGTAAGGGGTCTCTTCACGATAAGGCTATCTCTGTCCTTTCAGAGTATGCACCTCAGTCAGTCAGTCGGTTAGTCTTTAACAGGAATACTTTGCAAGTGAGACCTGTAGATAAAAAAGCTTTCCCCTCCACCCTGGTGCTTCTACACTATCATGTCATACTTTCACCATGTTTCACCAGATAGCTTCTTCTACCAGTACAGACATGGATGTTAAGAGGTAATTCACACTTTTAAGCCAGCGTTTCTTTGCTTAGGGTCTAAGAGTTCATGTGGGCTTCCCACTCAGGCCTATCTGGTCATGGATTCCCCTTTCCACTTTTCTTACCAGTTGTGACTTTAAAAAATAAATTCAGATTTGGGGTAGACCGTGTCAGGTTAGGGGTAGTCCCTAGTTCAGGATGGCTCCATGTTTCTGTGAGGAGACCTGAGTTTGCTTTGGCTCTATTTACACCAGCTTGAAAGCTATAGCATCTGTGAGGAGCTGAGAGTGAAAGTCCATACTTTTGGCGTAATATGCTTACCCCAAAGTGGTGAACTAGGTGGGAAGTGGATACACCAAGGCTGTGAGTGCCCTCTGTATTGGACAGTGTTCATGGAGAAGGTATGGCTCCATGCTGGCCCATCTATGGACCTGGAGCATCCTGAAGGCAAAGCATGTATGAGTGAAACTGCCTCAGAAAGTGCAATTTTTGCATCCAACTAAGCTTCAGCTTGATTTCTTAAATTTCAGTTTGCTTATGAATTAGTGAGTTCCAATAAGCTATTTCTAAACATGATACTTTCCTTGCACTGTTGCAAGAAAACTTCCTTCAACCTATGCAGGAGAGTTGCAAAGATCACCAACTAATGAAATAAAAGTAATTAATTTAATCAATTAAAGAATCTATTTCCGTTTTGTTTCTAGAAAGGTCTTGCAAGGATAACTCCAGGGAAAGAGGGCAGGGGAAAGAGAGATTTCCTGATGAGATTTGTATTTACCTCCTGGGGCAAATGTTCTTTGAAATAATTTAAAGTAGCAAACTAAGCCAGTACATTTAAGCAAACTACCAAGCCGTTTTCATCAGCAACATTTGCATCATTAATCACAGCCTGTGTCACAAGTCAGGAGAGAGCAAGATCCTGCTGTATATTGTTTACTGTCTCTCTCTTGCCCAGTATTCATTCTACAATGCTTTGTCCCTGTGTTTTATTAAAATAAAATGTTAGGCACAATAAAATATGTCTAATTAAAATAATTTTGGTAAAAATATGCAAATAGCGAACTTTTATTTCTAGTAAAAAATTTTATTTCTAGCCAAAAATTTCTATTTTTTACTAGAAATAAAAAATAATTTTTTATTTCTAGTAAAAAAATTGTGTTAATGAATAGAAAGAAAGCAAAGAGCATCTTGACATAGTTTGGAGGATTTAGCAAACCAATTTCCAATAATATTTAGAAGTGCCTTATACTCTCCATTTTAACAAAATCTGTCAATATCTAGGACATTGAAACAGTGAAGGCTTCTGGTAAAGACATAATTTAATTTAATGTGCATTTAAATAGTTGTGGTGCAATTTTCAACTATCTCTGCAGATACCATGAGAGGTTTATGCTACCCCTCTCTGTTTCTGTCATTTTTAGATAATTTCTTTCCTGTTTTCTGTAATTTGATTTTTCTCCATTTCTGTTTTCCTCTCCCCATCCATCTTTTCCTCCAAGCTTATCTTTAACGTCAGCTGAAGACCAGCATGAAAAGATATGATTATATTAGAATAAATTTTTCTGATTTTTATTATGATGACAGATGAGAAGCTTATTTGTCCCTTGGAGATAATGATTAAATGTCTCCTTGCTTTTGCATTGGAGAAACAGAATCTGAAACTGAACAGCAATGTTGAATTTTTGCCCATGGGTCTATTTATCTTGACAATTTAAACTCACAACTGCACAAATTATCAGTATATAATATAAATATTTTCTATGAATTTTTTTTTTTACATTTGACCTTATGAACATATGACATTTAAGACAAAATCGAAGCAATCTCTCTTTTTTAATTATAAAGTTGCTTTTCGATATTTCTCTCTGAAGAGATAATTTTTCACACAATAATTGTTACTATGGTGTATGACTGATTGCCTTTGATATTTTGTAACAGCAAATGCATAAAGGCAAAACAAGTACATTTTTGCAGATTTTCTAACCACAAATAGCACCTACCTCATGATCTCTGAACAGACTTAAAGTATCACCCGTCAACAGCTAACATGCTGGGATAAATCTAGGAGCAGAG
The DNA here is from genome assembly GCA_014706295.1 of Lycocorax pyrrhopterus obiensis. Classification (NCBI taxonomy): domain Eukaryota; kingdom Metazoa; phylum Chordata; class Aves; order Passeriformes; family Paradisaeidae; genus Lycocorax; species Lycocorax pyrrhopterus. Next base: position 16,109,392 of record JACSVZ010000015.1, read on the forward strand.
AGTACTAGATAGGCACACTTACGCTGTGCTGGTTTAACCGAGAATCCAGGTCTTTTTTCTTTTCCCAGCAGCCCATGGTAGGGAGTTCAGTGCTGACAAGGTGATACAGGGTGTTGGTAGGTGCTGTGAATAAACATAGTCAAAGGGATTTTATAATGAAAGCTTCTCATGGCTCCTCAGGCATGCCACATGGCCTGAGGGTGCACTTGTTCCTGCAGCAGCTCCTGAGCTGATAGCGGAGAAATTTTCTGTGCTGTGCAGTCCTGAGAGAAGGTAAAAGAGGCAAATAGTTGGTTTTCATTGTTGTTAAATATTAAATCATGTTTCTAAATTTTGCTCCTGTAGCTTAAACAGCATTTAAGTTACTTCAACAGAATTTGACTAACACCAGATACACCTGGTGCACCCTTTTCAGAGAGTAGCTATACGGGAAATTTTATGAAAATATTGCTTTTTTAATTAATTAGCATATTATCTCATAGCTTACAGAATGTGACAATCATGATGGCAATAAAACAGAAAGGAAATATAGTTTTTCATCACGGATAAAAGATACAGTCCTAGCAACAACTTAAATGTTTTATGTTTGTAATATTGAGATCACTAATAGTTCTTGGAATTTAGAAAACTGTTATTTCATTGTATTAAATTATTTTTCATCATAGCCTTCCTGAATTTTACAGGAGGCAGGATTCTGTGAGTAATTTCAGTCTTCTGTCTGTATTAGGAAGATACTCAGTTCTATCAATATAAACATTGATATTTTATTCAACACAAAAACTAAGTTCAATAATATGCAATCTGAGACACAATACAAATCTTGATGTTTTTTGGAACATGAAAGTAGTGTATGTTGAATACTTCCATAGGAAATATTTTAATCTATCTATGATTCATGAATATTTTGAGAAGAACACAACAAAGTTGTAATTCTGTGAGACTGCCTTCTAGACTTGATGTGCCTCAGAACAGGGCAGCCTTGGGTGCGTTAGTGAGAGGGGATAATCAGTCTTTGGCAGTTCTGGTCTCTGTATGCCACCAACATGCTCCTGTTCCAGCAGGAGGAAGCAATTGGTTAATCAGAAAACTTGGACTGATGCAAAGTTACCTAAAAATTTTGAAGATTCAAAAGTAGAAAGGCTGAAATGTAGCAGGTGCAAGTGAAAGCCATGTTAGGTGTGTAACAGGTAACAGTCCAAAATAGTACAGCTGGTACTGTTCAGGTTTTTCTACTTTCCTTATATTATGTTGTGTGTGTATATCTACACTTAAAACTAATTGTGGTATAAAATTCTCTCTTTATTATTTTTAGTTTACTATTAGCATCACTACTACATTAAATTTTTTTCCAAAGTATGCTGACAGCTAGTGCTGTGGTGTGGCCGGGTGTTGACTCTGCATCTCTGCATTGGCACCACAGAGGAGTCTTCTCACGCAGCTCTTACATCTGGGTTAATTTCTTGCAACCTACCATTTCTCATGGAAAAGTGTGGAGTCTGTCCTCAATGGGCCATGAGATGCCCCTGGCAGGAGATCCCTGGCTGTTGAGGCAGGTGTTGTGTAGTCTTGGTCCATTCCACACCCATTGTGGAGTTTCTAGTGGAGGGGCACTGCTCAGGCATGCTGGGCACTCAGCCTGGTAACAGTGACCTAGCAGCAGGCAATGCTGCTAGGCAGGCATTGGGGCCAGGCTGGAGGTTTTTGAGTGGGTAGTGTCCAGGAGCATGCACTGTCCACACAGTGTGTGAGGTGTGATGCCTTCCAGATGGCAAATCCTGCTGTGCCATCTGGGGTACTGCCATGTTCCACCAGGTGCTCAAACAGCTACACAGTATTTGTGGCTGGGGAACATGGTCTTGCAGTGTCCTCAGGGTGCATCAACAATTCAGTGTAAATGCAGCTACAGGCAACTGGAGTGCAGGAATATCCCCAGAGAACACCATTACCTTTACTGATGATTTAGCTACTGTCGTGGTTTGACACTGGCTAATTGCCAGGCACCCACGAAAAACTATCCACTTATTTTCCTCTGCTATAGCTGAGCAGAGGAGGGGAAATTAACACAAAAAGTTCATGAGTTGAGATAAGGATTAGGGGGAAAACATTTCAAGGCAAAACAGGTTCAAAACTTAGACAGTATAAAGAAGATTTATTATTAACAGAATTCCCACTCCCTCCCTCTTTCCACCGACCGCGCAAGGAGACAAAAACACGGGGTTTTAGTCAGTCTTTCACTTCTTAAAAATCTTTCTTCAGTATGCTAAAGGAAAAAAAGTTTCTTCTGCTGTGCCGTGGGATCCTTCCCACGGGAGATAGTTCTCTGCAAACTTTTCTAGCGTGGTTTTAACTTTCCCAAACAGCAGTCCCGCCCGACCTGCTGTAACATGAATCCCTCCCACAGGCCAAGCAGTCTTCCCACAGCTGCCTAGCATGGGTCATTTTAGTCCATGGGGTTTAGTCTTTTAAGGATGAACTGTTCTAGTTTGGAAGCAAGGGTTCTCTTTCTTTATCTCTGGAAGCAAGGGTCCTCTCTCTCTGCTCAAGTTCCCCACCAGATCACAGCTTTTTAGTATCCACGGGCTGCAGTGTGATCACAGATCCTCACGGGCTGTGTGTGGATCTCTGTGTCCCCCCCATGCACCTAATGAATTACAGGGAAACAGTCTGCTGTACCATAGACCTCACCATGGCTTGCAGAAAATCTCAGCTCCAGTGCTTGGAGAATTTATTCCCTCTCCTTCTTTTCACTGACCTCAGTGCCGCCATGTTGGTTCTCTTCACATGTCCTCACTTTTCCTTTTCTCTGACTCGGAAGAAAGTTAGTGTCTGTAGGTTCATTTGTTCTCAAGTTCCATCAATTGAAAAGTTGTTATAGAGCTTCACTGCACTGAAAAGGTTGATTTAGTCTGGGCTTCACATCGGCGAATCACTTGTCATGTTTTCGTCGCTGGCCACATGGTCCCCACTGGCACTGCACGGGCGGCCCCGGCTGCGCGGTCTTGGCCTCAGGAGGGCCCTGGCCTTGGGAGGATCCCGGCCTCGGGATGGGCCCTGGCAGCCTCCGCCGGGATGGGCCCCAGCAGCCACCTCACCACCCCTCAGGAGAAGAATAGACAGCTTCCCACAGTTTTTCCTCTCTTAAATGTGTCATCACAGAGGCATTACCAACTTCTCTAATTGGGCTAGTAACCTGCCCATCATCAGAGCCTTCAGTGATTGGCTCTGTGTCTTACATAGTCGAAACTTCGAGCAGCTTGTTCCCGCTCACCAAAAACTAGACTGTTTTTAAACTAGCACAGCTACTTAACACACTGCATATGCCTAGAGAAGGAGTCAACGTTATACAGGGCTGGATTGTGCTGGCTTGGCAGATGACTGTTTTTAAAAATACAGGACTTGATTTTATATACCAGTATTTATTGTTACATGGTGTTTCCTTGCTGCCAAGTGCTCTTGCGACCTGATCACTGTTTTACATCTATTTACATTCTGTTAGAGAGCTCTAGTCTTATGATGGATAAAGAGCAATGGGCAGGCCATTTGGTGGCACAATAAATTTTGTGGGTAAACTGTGAGGCTGTATTTTCTGCTTGTTTGGCCAGAGTGGCTCTTGTTTCCATGGTCTATAGGATCTCTTTCTTCTGTTTTGCAAAGACAATATATATTAAGAGTGTTTTCAAAGTAGTTCTTAGGAAATGTGTGGGAAAGAAAGGAAGGAGGAAAAGAAAAGAAAGAAGGAAACAGCCTATAATTCAGTGATCACATTCCAGAGTCATAGACAAAGTTAATAGAACTGGAAATTATATTAGCAATGCCTATATATTTCTGTCACTTTCTGTCCATTTTTATTTTATAGTCATGTTATACTGCTTATTGAGATTATGATTGTGATGGTCTATCTTTATTACTTTGTGGCCTAACCTTTCAAGTCTGAGCTTTCATGGACTAAGCAATAAATTTTGCTGTAACAACCTCACTTAATTCCCCTATAAAACTGATGTTTCCTGACACTTGTTCACTGATGTGTACTGTAAATACGGCATCCATAAATTTTAGAATTTAGTCTCATTTGGTCCATACAAAACAATAATAAAAGCCTATAAAACAGGAAGCAGTAAGAGGAGAGGATTCAGGAGTAACTGCATCTAACTCTGTTCCCCAATTGAAAAAATGTAATTCAAAAATGCCTTGAAATGAATAATTTCCTAAAATTACATTTGTAATATGATTGATTGCTAAATTCCTTCTTCAGCTGTTACTTAAGGACTAAAGTGTTACTGGGAGAACGTACAGATGGAGGGAAGGCTAATGAGGAACAAGACCTCTGTCAGTACATGTGTGAGCTGTGGAGCCGTGTGTGAAGCAGAAAACAATTAGTTACCCTCCTCTCTGAGGAAGCAGGGAGAGACAGGGGTGTCTTCGTCCACTGACAGTGAATGCAGTCCTGCCATAGGGATTCATAGTTAATGATGACACAGCCTAGCATGAAGCAAGGGGGAAAAAAAGGAAAGCTGTTTTTCTGAAAAAAACTTTCTATATTACAAACTCTTGCCAGCTTTTCTCATGCATTGGACCTAAATAACAGCCTAAGCTCAGCTTTCATTTTGTAATAGTCTGTTGCTCTCCTCTAGGTTCCAGATGTGCACTCCTAATAGCAATAATGACAAAGCACAGCTTCTTATTAACATTAATGATGCTATTGTGAATTGGCACTGTGACAATACAAATGTTTTTTGGACTGCTTAAGCTTTTTACCTTAGACTCACCCCTGATATGTCTCCACCTGAGACATTCAGGTAATGACTTTCCCTTACCAGATTCCCTGTGGGATTTATGTAGAGTTTTTTCCCCTTTTCTTATTTTGTTTTTTTGGGGGCTCTCTTGAACTGTACTCTATGTACAGTTAGATTGTTTTTTTGTACAGTCAGTGGCTAGAATAGAGATGTCTTAAAAAGACAGATGTGGACAGGGGAGAAACCAATAACCTATGATTAATGAATCGTTGGGAGATGATATATAAAATTATACACAGAGAGAAAATGGACAACAGAGGCAACTTTGACAGTTGATTATCCTCCTATCTTCATATTTCAGCCATCCCAGGTTTGTCACTGGTATGGTTGACAGATATATTTTTCCAGAATATATTTAATAATTAATAATTTCAAGTTTAGCAAGAAGTTCTAGGTACAAAGGGCGGGTTGGCAAGACGTAGTTTCAGAAGGAAAAATTGTCTGCATTCTTTCAGCAGCTATGTTGGCTATTGCATATATTTGCTAAATGTTCTTCATTTAGTCTTTCTAAGCCTGTAAGAGGTCTTATCATTTTTAAACATAAGATTAAAATTGATTAAATTAAGAGAAACAAGTCCAAGCAGGCAAGTGTATCTTTATTCAGATAGAACTCAATCTTCTCCTATAAATATGTAAGTGCCTAAATGATGTCATTGTACAAAATTATGTTGAAAATGCAGATCTCAGAGAGCTGTTTATAGTCCTACTAAAAAAATGTAACCTTAAGGATTCAGGAAGTTAAATCAGCTAAAATTAGGCACACCTCAAAACTGGTTTACATCAATTTTCTTTGCAATTTATGCTGGCTGCTCAAATATCATGAAAGTGAAAGGTGCAAAAATGGATGGGTGAACTGACAGATGGATATGAAAAATCAGAAAATTAGTTTAAATTTCAGGATTTTAATAAATTAAGCATGACAAGCATAACACAGGAACCCATTATTTATTTAGTTCATTTAGCTTTGTTTTTATTATAAAAAAATTGTCAGTACATATTGGAAATCTCATTTATTGCACAATAAAAGAACATGCAGTTGGCATCTGATGATGCCAAACCCAGAACTGCAAGAAAACACACATTCTGCTGGCAGGATTAGGGTGTGATTCTGAAAAATATGGTCATGATTTAAGAAAGTTTTGCACAATTTGGCTACTAAACTGACAGAGTAAATTTTAACAGTCAGCATTTCCTTCCTTCCTTCCTTCCTTCCTTCCTTCCTGTCTGCCTGCATCCTTCCCTTCCCTTCCCTTCCCTTCCCTTCCCTTCCCTTCCCTTCCCTTCCCTTCCCTTCCCTTCCCTTCCCTTCCCTTCCCTTCCCTTCCCTTCCCTTCCCTTCCCTTCCCTTCCCTTCCCTTCCCTTCCCTTCCCTTCCCTTCCCTTCCCTTCCCTTCCCTTCCCTTCCCTTCCCTTCCCTTCCCTTCCCTTCCCTTCCCTTCCCTTCCCTTCCCTTCCCTTCCCTTCCCTTCCCTTCCCTTCCCTTCCCTTCCCTTCCCTTCCCTTCCCTTCCCTTCCCTTCCCTTCCCTTCCCTCCCCTTCCCTCCCCTCCCCTCCCCTCCCCTCCCCTCCCCTCCCCTCCCCTCCCCTCCCCTCCCCTCCCCTCCCCTCCCTCCCCTCCCCTCCCCTCCCCTCCCCTCCCCTCCCCTCCCCACACCTTCCCACACCTTCCCTTCCCGCACCTTCCCTTCCCGCGCCTTCCCGCGCCTTCCCGCACCTTCCCTTCCCTCCTCTTTTCCTTTTGTTCTCTTCCCTCCTCTTTTCCTTTTGTTCTCTTCCATTCTTCCTTTTTGCTGCAAATGTGGCCTTTCTTGGTACTTTCTCTGTTCCTGTTCTTGAACAATTTAATCTCTAATTTTTCATTTGCTGAATTAATGCTGGTACTCACAGTAATTTTTTTTCAACTTTCTTTAGGGCTTTTCTCTGTTTCCTTCTAAACTCCTACTTGGTATATATACATTGTCTATTCTGCTGTCAGATTTTGGCATTTTGATGGAAGTTTATGGACCTTCATTCTGTTATATCTACAGAAATTTGGGTCTTAATAAGTCTAAATAGTCTATATTCATACTACTGGATTTAAGTCTGTAAAAAGTTCATCTCTTCAATTCATTGTCTGCTGTCGCCCTGAGCTTACACCAGTCCCAAGAAACTTCTCTTTTTCTTGCAGAAAGCTTTTTCCCTTCCCCCACTGTCACCTCCACTAATGACTATCACTATCCAGTGTATCCATTTCTACCTTTCATTCTCATGCTGGTTGTCCAGTTTATTTTCTCCTGTGGGATTTTAAAACTGTTTCTTTCTTTGGATTTTTTAATAGTACAAGGACCTTCACACGCAGGAATATAAAGATATGAAAGTACATTTTGTTTTCTTTGGCTTCACAGGTAACCATCATGCCAAAAAATTCTTTGCCTCCATGAGTCAGACTGAAGAACTTTGTGTAATCCTTAATTCACAGCAGCTTGGTTTCTACTGCAGAAAGTATTCCTATTCTGTAGGACAAAACTGGATCTACATGACCCAAAGTGTCTTCATGAAACAATGTGCTATCACAAATGGAATACTACTTACTACATTTTTAATACTTCACTAAATCTCTTATCTATTGAACATATCTTCTTGCTAAGTCAGAATGGTGTCGTAACACAACCCCTTACTAGGGCTAGAAACTATATGCACAATGAAATAAAAATCTAATCTCTGTTTTCAGATGTAGCCTGTACAACATACCATATCCGTTTCCTGTTGTATTTTCCAGGTAAGTAATACCTCTCAGAATAAACAGAACATAATGTGCAAGAAACCTGATATTTTTACATTTATGCTGAATTTTATGTATGAATGGACACAAGCTATAACAGAATACTCTTTTCTCTGTGTCCCACTTTCAGTCTGAAGGAAAACTTCGGGTGCCAGAAACTGTTTTTTGGAACAGGTACCTACAGTTACTTATATATGGATATCGTTGTTCACATTTAAAGGATTATATGTAGATAATATCAACAATAAAATTAAAGTAAGTGTGCTTCAAACTATTTTGACCTGATAATTTTCATATTGTTTGGTTAGGTGCTGGATAACATTTGAACATTTTTTTGTTATTCGGGGATAATGCATTATTGAATATAAGCCAAAACATGCATTTCTGAAGATTTTGGATATTATTTCATAGTGGAAAGAGTGTTATGCACATTAGAATTTAGGAAAGGAGCACTACATGTAATGATTTGTCCAATCTTACCTAGATGAATACATATATAAACATATATTCCAAAACAGGAAGTTAGTTTCTTTTGTTCTTGGACTGTATGCTTTGATATACTGGCATTAAAAATTTTTATATCCTGTTTCCGCTGCCAGGATAATCAAGTGCCAATAACTCTAGCTGCAATTATTCAGTGATAGAACAATCTTACTAGCTTCCCAATCTTTGAAGATCTAAGTAAATACAAAAAACAATTTTCCCTTCTTTGTTGATCTAGTTAATTATAGTGTAGAGAGAAAGACTAGCAGCTGTCCTGCATATGTTTCATTTTTGTCCTCTTTTTCTTCCCTCCTGATTTGAACCTTACATGGCTTCTGAAGTATTTTGGAGGTTAATAGACTGATCCAAATCTTTGTATCCATAGCAATCCATGGATATTATAACACTCACAGTAATAACTGGAAAAAAAGATGCTAGAAATATCTCCAGTATGAAAGTAAATCCCAAAAGAAAACAGATGCTGGGTAAATATCTTGTGGTGAGTTATTTTTAAAGAGCTTAGACAATTAGCAGTAAAAATTTGGGCACCAAAATCTTTTAACTCATGCAGGCCAAACTTACATTGCAATAGTTCAGCCCATAAAATGGTGTCGCTTTTTAAACCAAATTTGAAGCACACAATTGATTATTTTACTTCTTCGAGATACTCAGCAGAGCTGGAGAATGAGATATTATTCTTAATGGCAATCTAATAAAATTCCAGACAGGCCCACGTATTGTGATTGCCATTAAAAGACCCAACAGTTGCACTGAACAGGATATATCTTGGAAACTAGTATCTGTTGGATAAGAGTGGGTTCTTCCAGATAATTAATCAGCATGACTATTTCTTTCAAAAGTAAAAAAACAGTAGAAAAATACAGATCTTTCAGAATGAAGATTTGAAAAAAAATATATATATACGATTTGGCCTAAATATACTGACAATCGGGCTTTAGGTTCTGTACAGACTTGAGAGTAGAACTCAGTTTATGAAAGCTCCTATTTACATAGTGTCATCTGTTAGATCACATTTTACTGATCTAAAGACTGCTTTCCTTTTTGATCTGCTGCAAATCTTTACAAGACTTCATAATTTGTCAAGTCACTTTTCTGGCACTACAAAAGAAATGGCTTTTATTAAAGAACTCAACAGCTGACAAAAAGTAGTAAGGCAAACTTAGGTCAATGGGGGAAAAGAACAAACAAATCCAAATATATCCATGAAGAAACCTGCAAAGAGAAGTTAAACAATTCTTGGTGCTGGGAGTTCACCTGCCGAATTTTAGCCATGAGCATGTTTGGCATGTGGAATTAGTTTGTTGTCTAGACTAGTTCTATAGCAACTGGAAAAAGACCAGCACTTCTGGTAAATATTTAATTCTGACTAGCTTAAAAGCCCTCACCTATAAAGAATATTTGGCATATTTAATCAGCTTCTTAGATGCTTCAAATAAAAAATAATAACTTGACAAAAGCATTCTGGGAAATGCTAATATTATTGACTAAATATAACAAATCACTTATTTCCACTACTGTGAAAAATAGCAAAAAGTGATTTTATAAATACATCAACAACAAAAGGAGGGCCAAGGAAAATCTCCATTTTTCATTGGATGCAAAATGAGGAACATTGCCACTAAGGATGTGGAAAAGGCTGGGGTAATGCGTTCATTGCCTCAGTCTTTGATAATAAGACTGGTTATCCTCAATGCAGCTGGCCCCTTGAGCTGGTAGACAGGGACAGGGAGCAGAATAGACTCCTTGCAATCCGGGAAGGAGCAGTTAGTGACCTGCTGTGACAATTAGATGCTCACAAGTCTATGGAACTGGAGGGAATTTGTCAAAGGTCACTGAGGGAGCTTGCAGAAGAGCTTGCTAAGATGATCTCTTTCATTTATCATCAGTCCTGACTAACCAGGGAGGTCCCAGATGACTGGAGCTTGGCCAGTGTGACACCCATCCACAAAATGGCCTGGAAGGAGGATCTAGGGAGCTATAAGCATGTTGTTCCTGATTTTTAGAATCATAGAACAGTGCAGGTTAAGAATGACCTCAAAAGATTGTCTGGTCCAACCTTTTCTTGGAAAGGAAGCCTAGATCACAGAATCAGAATCACAGAATCACAGAATGTTCTGAGTTGGAAGGGACCCACTCTAGGACCTTGTCCAATTGCATCTTGAAAACTTCCAGTGATGAACACTCTACTATGTGCCAGTGGATGAATGCTCTCACTGTAAAAAGTTTCTTTCTTCTATGAAGTTGAAACCCTTCACAGTGCAACTGGTACCCATTGGCCCTCAGCTTCTTCACATGGCTCCTTGAGAAGTGAGAGAACAACCTCTGTCCTCCTCAAGTACTGGAATACAGTGATGAAGTTACTCCTGAGCTTTGTTTTCTCTAGGGAGAAAAGACTTCTTCAGTCTTTCCTCAAAGGACAGGCTCTCCATCCTGAAAATGGCAAATTTATTTTTGAATTAATTTGAAAATAGCATCCCACTCTTACTGTATTTGCCTAGAAAGCTTCTTTTTCAGAGACCTTGCAGCCCAAAGTGTTAATTCTTTTTCAGGATTGTTTTCAGACAAACCAAAATATATTTGAAAATTATCCAATTACTTTCAGTGTGAAGAGTGCTGCTTTATTCTCTTTGGTATAATAAGGTCATAGTGTAGATGACTGGGTCATTACTGCTTATCAGTGGCTACATGAACATGAAATAACATCTGGTGGTGGGATGGGATGTGCATACCTTATAATATTAATTTTAAACTTTATAGAAGAGTGATCAAAATTCTATTAAGAATAAAAAAAGAGAAATGACTGAAATATGAAATTTATTTTCTTTGGCTTTGTTTCAATGACTAGAACATTTATATCATATTGTCAAATGTGCAAACTTCAGTTACCAGCCTCTGTGAATTGAAAACATCTTTTTACTTGTAAAAAAGAAAAGGTGATTTTTACACAGAAGCACTCTTTGTTTACCGCTCAAGAAACTGTGTAGAATGTTATTTGTTAGATTTCATTAAAATCTCCTAAATATAATGAAAGACTAAAGTGAGCCTACAAGAAAGCTGGAGAGGGACTTTTTACAAGGTCGTGTAGTGATAGGACGAGAAGGAATGGCCTTAAGCAGAAGTGCAGGTTTAGATTACATATTAGGAAGAAATTCTTTACTGTGAGGGAGGAAAGGCACTGGAAAAGGATGTGGATTCCCCATCCCTGGGGGATGTTCAAGGCCAGGTTGGATGGGGCCCTGAGCAACCTGGTGTAGTGGAAGGTGTCCCTGCACATGGCAGGGGGTTGGAAGTAAAGGGTCTTTAAGGTCCCTTCCGAGTCATTCTATGATTGTCTTGCACATGTGAACATGTTCATTCCTGTGTCTGTAATTGCAATAACCATCACTATGCATCAGTCCACCATCTCCTGCTATAAGTGTATCTCAGGCTAGCCAGAGATATCCCAATCTTTCAATAATGAAAAAAATAAGTCATTATTGTATTTTACATAATTTTCAGCAAGCAATAATTAGTCCTAATTAATTGACAGACATCATCATCTGTATTCCTGTACTTCACATATGGGGGAAGGAGAGGCTGCATTACAATGCAAAAATTGTCATAATGTACACACACCATGACCTTTTCTAACTTGCAAGACAATTGACTCATGGTAAGATGGCAACCTTTGGTTTGGTATAACTTGTTCCTAAGCAAAGGGTTCACAGCTCCAAAAAACACTCATTAAATTCATGAAGCCCTGCTGATAAGCTATATATTAAAAAACTTTTCAAATAATGAAAGGTAAAATTGTGTTTTCATCAGGAATTTTAATTACCAACTGAGCTTTGTGTGTTGTGAGAAGTATTTAGCAATAGTACCAGCTTAACTGAATGGTACACAGTGAGAAGTGTTTGTACTGGCTTTTACCAAAAAGTAGGAGCAAGATGGTCCTGGTAAATTCATTGAATGCTTTTCACTAAGATTTCCACAGTTCTTTTACTTTCCCTTGAACTCTGCAAAATAAGAAAAGTCTGAATAATCATCATACATTCTTAATCGAATTATGATGAAACAGTATTGGGACAGTTTTTAAGAGTGGCTTTAAGTCTGTATCTCAGGGATAGGTAGCCATAATAACCTTTCCAGTATTCAGTATTTTCTATAGTATTGATAACATATTGCTACAGTTAATTGTTTGTCTTGATTTTAAGGCTGCAGACTTCAAAAAGCCAGATTGCCTGAGGACTAAGAAAAAATCTCTTTGATTTGAAAATGAATGTTCATATCTTGAAAAGACTCAAATGCATTTATCCAGGTAATTAAAGAGGGAATTCAGACCGGATTTAAGTCTGCTGACTTAGAGTTAATAATACAGATTTGTGTTTCAAAAGACTTTAAATGCAGATATCAACTCTTTGATGGGATATGGCAATTGTTAACTTTTGTCCTGAGTGATGTCATTTACTCAGTAACCTGATTCAACAAGTGTGTAATGAGGTCAATTTGCCTGACTAAAAAAAATTAAAAGACACCAATAAAGATAACATTCTAAGCTGAAGTAGAAAGAAAGAGGAAGAAGAAAATGACCTTCAACATTTTGCTAGTGAAATTGCCCATCTGATAACTATGGAGTTAAACATATAAGCATGAAAGCACCCTTTTCTCAGTATACTAATAATAAACTGCTTGCTTCATGTCTTTTCTTCTGTGGTATTATGTAGGCATAATACTCTTAATCATGAAGATGTACTTATAGAGCAGTGCAGTTTTGCATGGCACTTCACTGCAATAAAACTAAAAAGCATTTTGCTGCATTCTCAAATAATTTTTTTCTCAAATACAGACTAGAAAGTAAAACATATCACTTAGTCACTTTGCCTCTGTAGGCGATTAGTACTCTGAAATCTTTCTTTTTGTTATGCACTATAAAAATAAACATTATTTAGTGTGATAATAGTAAAGGAAATATTGGTGAAGTCGAGAGTTGATACAGTAGATAGTGGAAGTTGTATTACACCAATAAGTCACTCTGTTCTGAAAATGTTCTACTCAATGCTTCTGATAATAATTGAATGCTATTATGATGCATCCCACACCTCATATGTTATCATATTTGCTTCTTTGCTTTGTATTAAAATCTGAAGTTCACATTTTGACAACTTTTTTTATGAAAGCTAAATTCACAAATCTTTTTAAACCCACAGGACAACAATACCACCTTTTGGCTTTTGCTTTGCCTTCTCAAAGAATTGACATTTTGTGAGTTGGCATGAACATTTTAGGTCAATGCTGCTAGAGTTGCTGCCTTGAAAATGTTATCTTATTATTACTTTTTTTAAAAAAAGGATTTTTCAATAAAGATAGAAAGATTGTACTAAAATAAGATACAGAAGCATAACATTTCCAGCCTTTTACCATTTTGATCAGACACCAGGATAGTTTGAACTCATTAGGGAAGAAAAATACGAAATGCTGCTGGTATTGATATCTACAGAAGGTGCACATATATCTAGGAATACTTTCTTTTTTAATCTTCAGTATTTCAGTTACGGAAAGTAATGTTCCTGCTGAAAGAATAAGAAAGTAAACAAGATGAACTTAACAAACTTATTAGAGCAGTATTGCAAGTAAGTGGCAGGAATAATGAGCAAAAAGAGAAGCAAAAGGTTCCCCAAAGGACTAAATTTGAGCCAAAAAGGTGGAATCTCATTTTCAGTTATTTGCAGGTCTCATTTTAATGAGTTGCCAAGAGTGCTGGTATGGTATGAGTATGAAGTCAGAGTCCTCAGACATAACTATATCCACAAACAGAGTGAAGAAATGGCTCGGAATGTCCACATTTTTAAAGAATCTGTATCTTTAGAGCTTTGCTGATTCCTGATAGTCTTCTACAGTTAGCCAGCTCTCAAGTAGTCTGACTGCAAGCCCTGAGTCACAGCATGGTGATGGGAAATGAACTATTTTTGATTGCAACAGACCTGGACCTGACTTCTTTCAGTGGATCTCTTTGTGACTGTGGTTAGGATTTCATCATGAGTCACTTCTTGATTCTATTTACTGAATCCTTCGTAGTTTGTAACACAACAGAAGAGACTTGTGAGACTCCCACTGTGTCATTGAATCTCTGGGAGAATAATGGAAGGATTTATCTTGCAGAAGGTCTTCAGGAGAGCACTCTCCTTGGTCGAGTTAATGGTAATTTGTGTAGAAAAAGAAATGGAAAATAAAAAATAACGTTTTTGTAACAATAGTCATGTGAAAATAGCTACAGACAGCCCAGAAGGAATAAAGCATTAAGCTCCCCAAAGGATCAGGACCTATTAAGCCATTGCCAGACACTCATCTAAGTAATATAGATGTAAGGTTAGAACAATACACCTTCTATTTCCTTTTCAGCACAGGAAACAGTACTTTGGAGAAAATGATACAGGTCAGTATTTCAACAAAACATCATACTCCATAAAATAATCTATGAAATTGGTCACTATATTTCAAGGATCTGTTCACACAGAAGACAGGATGTTATTCATCATTAGATATACCAGCCTCCTTTAGTTATGAATTCTGATACCTTAAGGTTTTTGGGTTTCCTTTAAATTTAATATATGACATTAGTTTCCTGGAATTATAGTGACCAGTGAATTCACTCCTGTATAGATTTTCACTTTTAAACTGACAAAATTTATTTCTACAAGTTCATTTTACCTAAACAACAATGCACAAGTATGATTTGTCTCACATTTTTGAACATTTAAAAGTCAGAATATAAATGTCTTCTTTTTTATTTGGTGCTTTACAATTCAAAGGAGAAAATATCTGATATTTGTCTGAATTATAGAATAAATTAATTATAGAATTAATTTTATGAGGCTCAGATTTTGAGTCTGTGATTTCTGCTCACATTTAAAAATATAATTATTAAATTCTGCCATTTTTTTCAAGCACTTCCTTTAGTGTTTGGACATTTCTTTTAAACAAATGATGATTGGACAGGAAACCCAGTTTCTTCAAGACATGACTTCTAAATCAGGAAATATTAGCAGATTATTGTTCTGAATATTAAGAAAATGAAAAGTCAAAGTATTTTTACTTCACTGTCTTTGCTGGATGAGGACTACTTGCAACAGTGATTAACCTCAGTTTTTGCAAAACCAGTCAGTACTTCTGCAGATGCTGGCAAACACAAAGTTAAGACTTGAAGAAAAGTAGAACACCAGAACAAAAAAAATTATTTCCCAACTTGTACAAAAGTATTTAATTCACAAACAAACATCAGAAATTTTTAATTCTAAAATTCTGAATTTTGAACTTAGAAGATGTTTTTTCTTCTATCACTTTTATATTAGTAGTATTACAGTATTATCTAATTTCAAGTTAAATTTAATGTTATACTATCTAAAAATAACAGGTATCTTAATGGAAATACCTTATTTTTTTAAATTTCACTGATGGAAATGAGATATTTAACTGCATTTGAGAATCTGAATAAATTATGTAAATTTGCATGCACCATAAACAATCATATATGTACTGACAGTCAGTGAATAATGTTACATGTAAAATACAGACATGAATATCTCTTGTCTTGCAGAAAGGCTTGGCTAAATGTATTCTAGTTTTAAAATACCTGATAAACTTGCTACAGAACTTATTTACAACCACATTGCACAGAACACTAGAAATACGTATTTAGAAATAATCTAGAATTTTTTTAGATGGAGGCAATAATTACCGAAATCTACTTTTTCTCTGGTTTACAATTAAATAGTGCATTATAGTGATTGACTAAATTAGGAAAATAATTCAACAACTACATCATAGACCCAAGACTTTGCACTAATTGTGACTGCTCAGGTAGTTTATCCAACATTACATCAGATTTCCCATCTGAAATGGATTCAGCGTGAAGACGTATCCTTTCTAAAAAATTTATAGTTTAATGCAAACCCTTCATATTTCCCATATAAAACATAAGGCTAATTTTCAGAAATAGACAAAATTTGAAAATGGAGAACTCAAAATTGGACCCTCTGATCTTTTTCTTTTTAAAGATTTTGGTGTTTCTTTCTGGCTTACCTAACACAAATTAAGATTCCAGACAGGAACACATAGAAAGTGTTCTCATTAAATGCCATGAAGGAGTCTTTTAGAAAAACTACTGGTTTCAGCAGCCTTACTGAGTGCAAGTGAAAAGCTAAAAATATTTGCAAATGCACATGAAGCGTTCAGCAAGATGATGTTACCACTCTGAGACATCTAATTTCTTTATTGACATTGTTTAAAAGGAGGAAAGAGTCATCTCATTACATTCAAGGGTAGTAAATCACGTTTACAAATTTTACACACAACGTGCTCACTTGAATACCCAGAATAAGTTGTTGGACATCTGTGCTGTATTCCAAAGATTATTTTAATATCCACTGCGATAAGTGTAGTCATTCTGTAAAGTTTCCACTACCAGCGTCATCAAGTCTCTTAAGTTTATTGTTAGTTTTGAGTAATTTGGCTCCTGTTTTAAACTGAAACTTCTAAAATCTCTTCACATGGGTATTCATTCTTGTAAGGATTATTTTCCTGTTTATCTCTTAGCATCACATGCAATATGCTAGTTGTGATTCACTGTCTATGAGCTTCCAAGATTACAATATATGAGATCATTTTGCAAAGGTGATGGAAACTGACTTTTTTTTCCCCCTTGTTCTGTCAGCATTTATGCTATTTTTAAAAATTTGTCTTGCGTAAAAGCCAAATCATATTTTTGTGCAAAAGTGTGATATCCTTTGCCACATATGTACAACAATTCATAGTAATTATAGAGTATTTATTCTAGACATAAGAATAACCAAAGTGTGCTGGCATTTCTGTTAACAATAGAAATCAAATGATATTTGACGTTTATAAAGGTGAAATCTCTTAAAAGTACTTGTTTTACTTTTTAAGGGTGTTATTTTTCTAAAGATTTCTGACTACATCTTGGAGAAGACTTACTCACATGAGTTTTTATATCACTTCATTTCAAGAAAAGACACCATCTGCATTCCTTTAAAAGCAGCAACCTAAGATGCACTGGTGGAGCTGAGCTGTTCAAAGTCAAGAGTGGCTGTTTCAGAGCAAACCAGACATTCTGACTGCTTTAAAAACTCGCTGCTTCAGATTTATGCCTTACAATAGGCACAGATATTAGACAAGACATTAAAGAAAAACAACCAATTTTAAACCGTAAAACTAGAGCACCAGCCTGTGTGTACTTTTAATTTATTTATTTACTTTGCTGTAAGATGCATTGTAATGAAATGTGAAATTGATGGCTAGACACTTTTCTTTCGTCCTGCAGATTCTGAAATGTGATTGCCAAAAGTTATTGCAGGCTAGTCCCAGAACCCTCCCATCTTGTATTTACAAAAGGTTTCTCGTTTGGTAGGGCCTGTTTCTCTCCATTAATCACACAGTGATGGCCTAAATGTCATCTAGGAGCCCCCATAATTGACTTGATCAAGAGAATCAGGTGCTGTACAAACAGTAACATGGATTCAACAACATAGCTCAGGCAAGGGAAAGGAGCTATGATTAAGTACATCTCCTAATCCAGTGGGCTGGGGCTCCACAAGAATTCTTACAGCTCTTTGCCACAACCTTCCTAATTTTCACAATAGTATGATCCAAAGTTACACTGATATCCCATTCCATTAATGATCTTGGCAGTCAAATCTCTGGGTGAGGGAAGAGATTGCACAGCTGGTTGGTTCACTGAGGGCCTTCACAAAATATTTCTCAGTATCTTAAACTTTCCATCTTCAGTCATTCTGTTCAGTTTATTAAACTATTGCCATCTTTATGTGTTTATTTTATGTAATGTCTATATCACATTTTGCTTAAATGATGTATTCTATACTAGTATTTCCCGGCAATTTTCTCCTTAATTCAATGCTTTGCATTTTTTAGGGAAACAGACTGAACTTGAATTTTTCTTGGTTAAACCTCTCTGAGGATTAACGATCAGGAGTAAAGGCACCTGATGTAAATCCCTTGAGTTAAGTCCTTGTCATCAGTCATGGAACGGTATTGCTTTTTTTTATACCAGCTGTTATTGCTGAGAATAAAACAAAATGTCAGAATCATGAGTTCTGCTTTAGAGCTGAAGTAGAAATTTGTATGCAACCCTGCATTGTGACTAAGAGTAAAGGAATCTTTTTGTTGAAGATCCATTGCCAGCAACTGTTGCTCTCCAGTTCTGTTAAAATATAGAGCAATAATACTGATAACTAAATCCAAGGCTCAAATACTGCTTGAATGTTCCAGGAGAAACATAGAGTCCATGTGTTATTTTATAACTTTGCTGAAACAGATTGAAAATCTTCAGTATGTCACACCTAGAGCAGATAGTGATGGTGTGACAATCAAAACCCGTCCTCAGACAGGGAAGTGTAGATCGGTGCCACCTGATAAATAAATGTGTTACTTCCAATTCTATTACAGAAGCAGTGAAAATGTGTCATGTTAGCTTAACATTGATTCATTGAATGCCTAAGAGGAACACTGGCAGATTGCTTTAATTAACAGATGTACGAGGGTTGCTGATGTTTTTCAAAGTGAAATTTCCTTGCCTCATGCTGCAACCTATCAGGCTGTCATTCTCAGGTGACAGGATGACAAGATATCAGACCAACTGCTATAAAAGCTTTTCATTCTCAGTACTGTGTCTAAATATCTTAGTTAACAATATATCCTTTTTCAAAACCATATTTTTGTCTTTAGTCTTAAGGAAAAAAAAAAGACAGCAACTTCCTATCAAAAAAAGTCAACAGTTCTTTCCCACAAGA
Source organism: Lycocorax pyrrhopterus obiensis (assembly GCA_014706295.1). Taxonomy (NCBI): domain Eukaryota; kingdom Metazoa; phylum Chordata; class Aves; order Passeriformes; family Paradisaeidae; genus Lycocorax; species Lycocorax pyrrhopterus. Next base: position 16,128,252 of record JACSVZ010000015.1, read on the forward strand.
TGAAGTAGACTGATTACGATGTTCTTTTGCTCAAACATTTGTTTCATTTAAACAACAAACTGCTTACATGTATGCCTTAGAAACCTTGCTGCTGGACTGTTTCTTGATTTCCACTCACCTCACCTTGAGAAAAACAAAAGGCATGCATGATATCATCCAATCTAACACAAGCATCCACCTCAAACTCAAATTGTAGGTGTCTAGTAAGAATTCCTTTTATGCAATATTATTAGATGTATTTCAAGTATTCACAAAAAAATCTAGCTCACTTAAGTGCTTACATAAGGCAGGTAGAAATCCTTCTGCAGGACTTAGAAAGTCACCCTGGTACTAGTGGTGAAACACCCAATCCTTCAGCAGCTCATCTCTGTTCTGAAATTTGAGAGGCTAGACTTAAATTTTAGGTTCAGTTCCAATTCTGCTCAGAAGCATAAATTAACAAATACTGATGTTTTGTGTATCTGTTTGCATGTATATGTATCTGTAAGAAAGGGAGAAAGGAAGCTCTGCCACCCCAGTTTATAAACCATTTCAAAGGATGAGGTAATAATATCTCCTTCAGGCCAGCTGTCATGAGATCATTGTCATTTTGAGGAAAAAACAGAAGGGAGAATTACAGGTTTTGTTGCATGTGACATACTCGTTGTTGAGGTTTAAAGTGTTGGCCTCAGATATTTGTAGACAGGGTGCTGTTCATGCAGAGCTGTGTCCCAGACCATGTCATGTGTGAGAAGAATGCCTTAGAGCAGATTCAGTGAGACTTTAAACAAACATCCTATTTCATTCTGCACGTTGGAACTGTTTACAAGACCAAAGCCTTGAAAGAGATCGTTTCAGACCTTCATGTTTCTCTGTCTCTCTCACCCATCTATCTATTTATCCAGCAAAGGCTTGAAGTCTGCAAACAAATATGATTGCTGATGAGGGCATGGCTTACAGGGACACTATGCTGAGCAATCAATGAACAAGAGGGAAATCTAGTCCACTAGTCACAATAATTTTGATATTGTTCACTAAGTACTTGCCTTAAGTCAGTTAAATTCAAGAAGTGATATGCATGGCCGTAGACATATTCAATTGAATTTCTCTCTGTGGTGTTGATGAAAAGCTGTGGCTGAAAAAAATTTGTTATTGGGAAAATTCTGTGTGTACAAATGAAATGTTCTGTTTTGGTAAACAGCCAAGAATACTAGCAAATTGTTTGTATTATTCCATAGGCTTTGAGCCATTCCAGTTACACCACATAGGAAAGGTGACCTTGAAACCTAGAGGTAATTCTTGGCAGGTTTCCTGAACTCAATTAACACTTTCATAAGGAAAATGACTGCAGCAAAAGAACAGGTATAGAAACATTTCTGAATGGAAACCAAATGTTAAAGAATTCAATGTTACACCAATAAACGCAGATGCTGGAAGATACGTATTTGATTTGCATTGTTAGAACCTCTCCAAATGATAGACCTATGACTGCTGTATCATTGAATTATACAGAAATATGTATTCAATTGAGGAAATGTATAATAGCAACATTAAATGGATTGGCTTTCTCTCTAGCTAATGAAAGACTTGTCATAACTAGTGTTTAAAAAAAAAATCAAAGAAAATTTGTGGAAGCAACAGTAATTTCCAGGAAAATTAAAATTGTATGCATATAAACCTAAGTAATTCCTGAGAAAGCCAGACTCTTGTACAACAGAAATAGTTTTGTCAATGAGAAAATGGATCTGAAGATCATTTACCTGCTTTATTGACCAATGATGAAGTATAGATGAGAAAATAAAACTATATTAAATTGGAAGATTTCTAGCTGACTACTGTCACATAACACATTCACCAGATTTAATTTTCTTAAAGTGGAAAATTTTAAGTAATTTTTCTCATGACACCAAAGTTAACACATTTTAAGATGCTCTGAAAGAGGACATCCAAAAAGTATTTTAAAAGACAGAAACTGAAGGCTCTTTTTACCTTGAATACTTTCACAGGTCACCACCAAGGAATTCTTACCATCAAATTATTTTTTATATTTTCTTTTCAAATCTTTTTTCTCTTTGAATTATGAAATTCAATATTTTAGACTATGTATATGTTAATCTGTTTTAACACATTTAGAGTGATAGAAAAAGACATAGTTTGGGTAAATTGTAATATGATTTAAAATGAGGAGAACAGCAAGAGATTTGGGTGCAAATTGTTTTGTTAATGATATAATTTTAAGACAGAATTTTTATTTTAGGAAAGAATTCCAGAAAGAAACATATAAAGAATAGAAGGAAAAGAGGAAGAAGGAGAAAGCTGGAGGAAAGAAAACAAAAGAGCAAGAGACTCAACTTCACCCCAAGAGTGCAGTGTGGATAACATTTCTCTCTACTTAGGATCCTAGAGGGTCTGTGATTTGTGTCAGGACCCCCAAAATCAATGGCAAGTGATACATCTGGATTCCTGCTTTGTCCTCAGTATTATACACAGTTAAATATACCATGACCTATTTCTTGCCCTCATTTATTTGAAAAATGAATAAGCAAATAAAAAAAAGATAAATATTTTTCTAGTTTAATTTTATTAATTACTCCACAATGCAAGATAAAAAATTCATCTAGTTGACAGTCAAAATAAAGAAAAATATATTGTATTTCTGTTTTTTCAGTTAATCTTCTTATCTTGCACTTGATCACACTGTTTGACTCCTTCGTTAAGTCCAACCAGAGACAACACCAAAGTGCCTCACAGAGTAAAACAGATCAATGACTTAAGGTCCCACACTGGGAGAGACCTGACCCCAAACACTTTCATTTGGTATCCTGCTGAAATCTTTATGATTTCTCTTTGCCTTTTCTTTTTCTTTCACTTAATTACTGGCTTGTTTCTGCATTATTTGTTCCTCTAGGTTACGTGAACATGTGAAATGGGGCACGTCTCATAGCATTAAAAAAGAACATTTTCGTAGAAAGAACTTTATAAAGACAGAAGTGTCACAACTGCATATTCTTTTTAGTAAAAGACAAAATTTCTTGGTTTTATTTCAGTAATAACTGGTTTGTATCTCATAGGTATCAAGTTTGTATTCATATAATTTGCTTTGCTGGATGAAATCCTGATTTATTTTAATGAGTAATCATCCTGGCAGGTCTCATCTACTCATATTTATATACATTACATCATGCCCTAATTTAAATAATTTCACCTACTCCCCTTGTTTGTATAAGAATTTGAAGCCTTCCAGCTTGATTTTAAGGACTTTCTATAATTGCATTCCTACCTAATTTTGGAATCTTGTTTTCTATTTTCTTATTCACTTGCAATTATCTGGTCACAGACTTTCTCCTAAAGTCTTTTGCAAGCTTTTCCTGTACCACTTCTTTATTTATGTTTAAAAGGGTGTGTGCAAAAGAGCTTTGGCATAAGAATACCCTGCCTTGCTGCTAACCTGTTGTGGAATCCTGAGTGTCAAGGAAGCGGAAAGAGCAAAATGGAGCTCATACCAGTCACTGTGTACTTATTATGCGTGAAATTGTTGGGGGACAATTGTGTCTTAAAACTGTCACCTTATAGATTTAAAGAATTTATCTCTGAATCCTTAAAAGAGTTAGGGATTTGCACCTTTTCTTTCAAGACCCATTCAAATCTCTTCAAAGAATACTTCTGTTAATGCTACTCAATAGTGAGTCAACTATAATTGATGTGGGATCTCATTCCCAGATATTCTCCAGTTGAACAACACTGTCATCACAGACCAATGAACACACACTTCCATGTGATTTTAAAGATTTTCTCTGAAAAACATGGATAGTATGATTTTGCCTTTGTAGAGAGAAGACTGCAGGAGGGCATGGGGAAATTTCAGTATGTGTTCTGTCAGCATAGTTGCACTACAGTGAAGTACAGGAGTTATGTATAAAACAGCTTTAAGCTATTTTAGATATATGAGGAAATAAGCCATGCATCAACCTATGATTAAAGGGATACAAGAATTGCTTGTGTCTAATTTTATGTTCCTCATGTTCGCAGATACAGATCAGTAAATCTTTGAGGCTGTATGATAAAACTTCAGTTCATTACTGCTTCTGTTATGTTCAGTTCATCAAATTATTGCATTAATATGTAGGAAATGCACGTCTTAAGAAGAGAAAGTGGAAAAAAATATTTAGCTCTGAAAGAGTGTATTATTCCTCCAAAGTAGAGGTGGAAATGACTCTCCAAGTTTCCTAAAGGCGCACAGAGAGTAAAACCAAATAGTGTCATTTTGCTGAAATCAGCAACTGTTGTCATAATATATGTAGATGACATAGCTGGCCATTGCAATATATGAACACCTGTCAGAGACTGAAATAGTTAATGGCTTAAACTGCAAAGATTAATTGTCTTAATTGCCTACTGTAGCAAACTGCAAAGAAACAGCTGCTCATCTACTGAAGCCCACCCCTCCCTGTGTATGCCTACTGATGTGGACTGTGAAAGGACCTTGAGATAAGACAAGCTGGTACTGTTGTATACACAAGTGTAAGAGATTGAACTGCTAACCTTTGACCACCTGCAGTAACCCCCAGGTGCTAAAGGAGGCTGGTGATCATGGCTCGAACAATTGGTTGGATGCTTTGCTGGTGATGCACACAGTGGCCTCCCAGGTGCAGAAGGGCGTGCCTGCCTGAAGTGTCAAACTAGTATTCCAGATAAGGGAAAAGGCTGATAAAAAACGTGATAAGACATCATCCAGTTGTGGTATAGGGGATGTTCCTACCTAGACTCTACACAATATAAACCGCATGAAAGAGGAGTTTTATGGACTCTTCCCTCAATCCTATCCCACCCCACTTGACTGATACAGTCTGCAACCACCAAGAAGACCAGAAGAAGAGGCCCATTGGGATTTCATTGGAATCTATGGAATGGTGATAACTTTTTTCTACTTCCTTTTTTCTACTTACTTACTTTCCTGTTACCTTCTTTCTTTCCTCTCCCCCCCCACCCCCTTCCCCCATCTCTTTCTCTCCCCCTCATTTAGTGTTAAATAAAATCTGTGCTATTGACTTCAGCATATGGTCTTATTTGCACCTTAATTCAGGCAGAGGCATCTCTCTAATAATTTCAATAATTGGATCCTAACAACACGATCCTTATTTCATATCTCTTTTGCTCTGGTGGCAAAGATAGTCTTAGGAAGCTTCTTCACACTATTTTGAAATAGAGCATGGGTGTGCACAATTTGCTTCACTTCTTGTTAAAATATGTGCAAGACAGTAATGAAAGCACATAAATCAAATGAGAATATCCATAGTATCAGGTCATACCATTAGTAAAAAAATGTTTCAAAACAAGGATAAAGCTGTAGAGTTCTGTATTCAGGGACTTTCACTGAGTCTTTAAAATAATGACTGTTCCCTTATAAATTGATCATGCCTTAACCTCTTCCCCTCTTTCCTTTTCCCTCACTCTTGTTATTAAATACACTGAAGAAACACAATGGATATTTTCATCAAAAAATATCAACTCTTGTCTGAAGAGATGAAAGCTACCCTACCATGTCATAAAAATGTTTTGTTTACTGGTACTCTTATTTTTATTCATTAATAGTTTTAAATTACATTGAGATATCCAATTATGAATAGCAATAGACATAATGACATCCCTGGGCCTTTACAGAAAGTCTCCTAAGTTGTCCTCCTTTTGTAAACAACAAAAAAAAGAAAACAATTAGAGGAAATGATCCATTATTCCATAAAGTTCACAGGGGCAAAAATTTCAGCCCTTTCTGCATCCCTAAAATAAACAAATAAAAGTGAATTGAACACAGGGGAGGAACTTCATTACATTTCCTAATAACAGCATATTTGAGAGCCTATTAAGAGCAATACCCAAATAGTTTCCTCTGTCAAGATGTCATTTTAGAGAAAAGACAGAGAAATGAAAAAAGGATAAAGCTTTTGGAAAGATGGCATTTTCCTTTTTTATTGTTATGAGCCCTTTTTATTAATGTGTATTAATACTGTCAAAGAGTACATTATCCATCCGTTCTTTTACTTAAAAAACCATGACCACTCCTAAATATATTTACATGCCTCTAATATAACAGGCTTTGATTCTACACATACATACACCAGTACTTATTTTTGACTAAATGTAAAATTTTCTGCTTTCAAAACATGGGGGCAGACATGGATTCTGCTCAGAAATCCAGGTTTAGGTGTACAGAGTGCATGAAGCAGGATACAAGCTGAGGCAGGCATCTCTGTACAGCCTCTTTCTCCACTGCTACTAACTCTGTAGGAGCCTACATTTGGGTGTCTTATTATTATCATACTTAACAGTTCTGTGATTATCTCATATGTGAGTCTCACCTAAATGCACAAGTTGTGATTCTGTCACATATCTTTCACAAGAGATAGTGACAGACATCTTGTCTGCGATCAAATAATGCAGAAAAATTCAGTGTTATACTTTCTTTCAGAGCATGACCACAGTGGAAGGAGCCATCAGCTCTCCTACATGTATCTCAGTAGTCCAGTATTTTGGTACTCTAACACAAATTATGTGACTATTTACTCATTTAGGCACTGTGAGCATTAGATTGGTCTGTTAGATGCTCTAGTTCCCTCCAATTAAAATTATATCAATGCATCTAGATATTTATTGGGTGTGAGCAAACCCCTCTACTCTACAAGTTGGGGCATTAATTTGGAATGAGACATACCTGTGTGGGGATGGTTTACACATCAAACTGCCTTCCCCTGTCACTCTCACAGCCATCAGTTCTTCTGTCTACCTCCTCCCGCCATGTTGCATTATGTTTGTGAACTGGACCAATTTTGACATATGCATTTGTGTACCACATATCCTTTTAAAATATCAAGAATTGCTTTTAAAACTTCTTATTGCTGCAATGTCAGTGTTGACCAGATGTTTCTAAAATTCACTGCATTGGACGTGCTACGAGAATAAAATGCTTTCATTATTTTTGGGATTGTTGTAGTCTGCATTTCAGGGAAGATAAGCTGTATCCAACCCTGACTTCTCGTTATCATTTGTTTTTACCTTATTTGTTCTAACAACTGACTGTCTGCGTTTTACAATGTTTTCAAATTAAGAGTAAGTTTAAGAAAACCACATTTAAATTACCAGCACTGATTGTTTTCATATAATAAAAGAAAGCTTAATACCATCCCTGGTATTAAATGACATAATTTATAAGGTCTTGAGAATACATTTGGTAACAGTCTATGGGGACAAATTGCTATGTAGATTTATAGAACTTTGCTCATAGACAGAAATTCAAATTTTCCTCCCAGGAGTCATAACTTATTTCATTCAAGACTATGAGAAGGTGACAGAGTTGGGTCAAACTTACTGCAGGTTTGCTCAGAACCCTCATGGGAAACTAAAGAAATGATGGTTTCTATAGCAACTAAATGCATCAACAGTATGTTTATTAATTATACATCCATGAACAGCAGAAATTGCAGGGAAAAAACCCATGATGAGTCAGGACCTCACACTAGGACCAAGAAGCTATTACTTATAATGAAAATTGAGTCACTTTGTTCTGTCTTAGTCAGTATGAAACAAGAGCAGTAAAGCAGAAGCAGCTAATCAGGTATCTGCTACCTGCGTGTATGACTTTATGTCACAGCTGGAGGAGAAGATAAAGCTAATGTAACATATGAATGCTGTCCTCTGAGTTGTTTGCTTTGGTTTTCTTTCCCCACCACCCATTAATTATGTTCCTGTGACGTAGATTTCATCATAATATTTGGGACCATAGACATGCATTCGCTGTCCATAGGGCAGGATTTGGTACTATAGAACTCAGTCTTTACCTCAGGTGTTTTGGTTTTTTTTAATGGGAATTGTTGACCATGAAACCTCTGACGTGTTAGCACTACACAATGAATGGTAACTTCCACTACCTGGCCTTGTAGGTCTATTCATACTCTTGCCTTTCGTCAGTGATATTAAATGCTTTCTGCAGTATATCACATTTACTATTTTCTCTTACCTATTACTTCTATAATTTTATCTCTATTACAGAACAAGCAATCAATTTTTCTGGTAACATCAAGTCTTTGTATATCTGATCTACTTTGTACTTGTATAATCATTATTCTCTCTTGCAAGCCTTTTCCCATCCAACCTTTCCTTTTCTATCCTTTTTTTCTAGTATTGTCTCTTAAATTACAAGAACAAACTTTCAGGAAATGCTAGAGATGGAGCTATTATGAAAAAGCAGCAACATTTTTGATTTTTTTGCTGCTTTTTAATTTTCCAAGAGATTGGGATAAAGAAAATGCTTGGAACTTTAAAGGTCTTAATGATGGATTTCAGCACAACCAAACAGCATGACTGGAATTAAGTGGCAGCTGACACTAGAGATAATAATTGCAGCAAAGAAAGCCAAACTGCAGCATGCCAATAAACTGAACAGCCTGTCACTGCTAGTAGTGGTGTTCCCAAGGAAGAAAGATGAGGTACAGCAGGGTGAATTCTAATAGGAGTAGGAGCTCTGCTGAAGTGATTTCTGCGTTAAGCTTCTCTTCTGCCTTCCTGATTTGGAGCTCTTCTGTTTGACAGACTGCAAGCAGATGCACTTGATACAATTTCTCAGTGCTGGGGGTTGTGGCAGGCTGGTCCCCTACCCTTTACCAGTTCCACCCTTGGCAATTGCCTTCACCAGGATCCTTACCAGCAAGGCTGTCTGCAGTCATTTGCAGAAGAAATTTGGGGCTGGCTGGGGAGTATTTACAGCTCATTTGAAGACAGATGTAAGCTCATGCTGACCATAAATCAAGCCCACCTTCCAAACTGGGGCAAACCTGTAGCCACAGTCAGCATCATGCCAAAGCCAACGTAATATGCCCTGCTTGGAATGCTTTATATTGTGCCAGCCTGCTGCTGTGGGGGATGGAGCACAAGTACAACCAGTTTGACTTCTTGCACAAGACTGTTTAGAGGCACATACTTGAGTCCAGGTACTACTTTAAAATCATCTAAGTAAAGGGCCAAGAATGGAGGTGAAAATTTTTCTTGGTACACCTCCAAGTTTTGAACTCTTTCTGTTGCTAACTGAACTGTCATCCAACTAGAACACATCACATTTGCTACAGCTGTGTGGGTGTTAAGAGTCAAAGAAAAAGCTCTGAAAGAGCCTCACAATGTTATTGCCAGCTTTTGAGGAAAGCTAATAAAAACAACAGCTGGGGCTGGCAAACAAAGAAAATCTAAAATCCAGAATGGAATAACGTTGGAAAAAAAGGAAAAAGTATGGTTTGGGGTTTTTTTTTCCAATTTCTTTTTTTTTTCAAAGACTCTTTGCAGCCTGCTTCTGGTAAAGAAAATCCTCAGCATTACAGCATTTAGAGTAGCAGCTATTGGTAGACAATGGCTTCCAGTCTGTACCAGTCAGTTCATTACCCTGTTGTTGCAGTTGGTGTCAATGAACTTCAAACAGCCTTCAGCTTAGCCAAGCACACAACATTCTACCTTGAATAATGATGCACTAGAAATGCATAGAAATAAATTGTAAGATTGCATATCCCTGTTGAAAACTCATACACTTGGCTACCTGATGAGCTCATAATTTTTATGTAAGAAACTTATCTGTACAAGAACTCTATGGAAACAAGATGAAAAAAAACCCTGTCTCTCATTGTGCTCACAGCCTGGCTCTTCAGACAAGTGTGGATTGCTTGCCTCAGAAAAATGTGCGTTAGTTGGGAGAGAATGTCTTTTAACAACTCACACAGAAGAGGAGAGAATAAATAATAAATGATAATAGCATATAATTCAAAGATCTTTAGATCTCAAAATGCTTTATGTAGCTATCTTCATGACAAAGTGACATCGGGACAAAGAGAGGCGGAGTAACTTACTCTGTATCACACAGCAGATCTTTAGAAAGACCAGGAATAGTAGCGAGTATCCTGAGACCAAATCACTGCCCTATCTTCAGGACCCATTGTGCCTTCCATTATTGGCAGATAACAAATGTGAGGGAGATAAAGCACTGACAGTCCTAAGCTACAGTTAGTCAAATATAGCCCAGTTATTTCGCATCTGAGGTCTAGAGAAAAACATGCTTAATAAATTCCCAGATTTTCTAGTTGATCCTTCATTTGTTTCGTTTGACAAAAAAATACAAAGATAAAACTGGTATTTGGAGCTTGGTTATTAAGTTTTCAAATTTCTTTCAAAAAGCATTGTCTCTTTAAAATTTTGAACAAATCAAACCAGTTGGAGAAATTTGTGTAAATAAATACGTGTAAACAAATATGACTTGATGACAAGTATGACTTCATGTGATCAGGATCTAACAGGCGGGCATTATTGAATTTAAGAGTTGTTGCGGCTCCCATATGTCTGTGAGTTTTTTACTACTTTAGAAGATATTTATTTTTTTTTAAAATACACTTTTTCAAGGAGGCTACATTACAGAGGACAGCTAAATTTGTTTGTCGTGGCAGGACTAACCCAGTGGCTCCAAAGAATATGATACTGGTAGATGTTGCATAAATGAATCAAAAAATATACATAGGACAGTGGAAACATTCTGGAGATCTTCAGTACAGTTCACATAAGACTTATGCAGAAGTGCTAATATAGCCATTGTCCCCCCACAGTCTTATTAAAACCACCCCAGAGATATAAAGAAGCAGACTGTGACCATGAGTAGATAACTGGCTGTAATAGTAATGGGAAATGTCACAAAATGTCATTAGAGCCTGACATAACCTAAATGATGGCAGTATGTTTAGTATAATGGAAGGATATAATGAGAATACGGCATTTCCTTTAAGGACAGTAGCAGATTCAGACCAGTAAATTAATTCAGTAGTAATGGCCAGCTGAGTAGGAAAGTAACTGGTTGTGCTGCCAAAGCCCTTTAGATTCATAGCAAACCTAGAAACATAAAACCTTTAAAGGAAAAGAAAAGCAATCACCTTTATGAGGTGCAACAAGAGGTTGAAGCACAGATTGTGAGAAAAGCACTGCAATAAAGCCTGCTTCTTTCACAGTTTCCCAACAGGTACATAACTAAGGTTCCTAGCAAACAGAGTGAATTTTAATTTCTTCAGAAGAGCCACAGAAACCCCAGTAATTAGATAAATCCCTTGGAAGTCTTCTATTTCAAGTGGATAACCATGGAATCAATTTTATTCCAGAAATTAATTTATCCTGCTGAGTTCACTGTCTGAATAGGGAAATCAAGACTAGCAAGCAGGGTCTAAAGACTAGCTGTACCCCACCTTTAAAGTAGAAGCCTTATTTTTGAAGTGAAAGAAGTGAAAGATGCCTTCAACATTAGGAAACTTACAGTTTGCTATGGATTTATTTTTTGCTTGACTAGTTGGTTTGTTTCGTACCTTTAAAAGCTGTGATAAATGGGGAGTTTTTCTGAATAAAGAGAAGTGACAGAAAAAATTACGGTAAAAAATAGAATGAAAATGTAAAGAACAATTTAGCAATAGGGAGGCTTTTTAATAGTTATGGTATTTGCTCCTAATCATCAAATTATAAATAAATAGATTTGCAAATGTCCTTAGAATAGCTCAGTATTTATCAGTGATAATAACCAGAAGAAATCACTGCAATTCACAGTTCCCTATCTTAAAGTTACTTTTCAATAGTCATGCTGATATTAGAAACAATAGAGACTGTTTTCGCAGTGGACCAAATGTGTTCTTAGAGCAACTCTACTGAAATCAGTGACTCAACACCAGGAACAACTTTAGCTTTATACACTCAGCCTTTGTAGGGATAGTGAAAGAACTCTGTGGGCTAATGCACCATAGGGCAGGACTAAAGCCATTTAACCTTTGCTTTTAGGAAGACAGCAATTGAAAATTGTGGGAAATCGGAAACGTGTCAGGTTTCTGATTTGCATTAGCTATGTTAGCTGTTAGTGTTGAAAATCTTGATCTCCAGTTCATGTTAAAAAGCTGAAGTTAGAAAATAACATTTTAAAAATTAAGAAAAATAAAAATTAGTTTTTCAAATTCCTCATCTATATGTGTATTCTAGGCTGGACGGCTACTGGGCAGGATACAATTACAGCATATTCCTTCCCTTCACCCAGGTCTGTAGAGCTTCCAGTGATTTTAATAGGAGTGGGAACAAGCACTATGTCAGCAGCTGAGACCATTTCTAAGAGAAAATCTGTGATTTCCCTTCAGCCCTTGATAAGCGTTTGGCAACTAGGATTGTGAAGCTTTGCTGATTTTGTACACATAAGGTTACTTTATCTCCTCACTCTGTCAAATAAATGATAATTATAACTTTTCCATTAAAATATATATATAACAGGAAGGAAAACCTAATGCTTTTCAGGTGTTTGTTCTCCCAACTTAGAATAAACCCCAGCTTCTTTTAAGTTGCAAAGAAAGGCCGTTGGGGATAGATGGTTGATATTCTGCAGAAGGCGGAGTTCTGCTGTAACACTTTTCAGAGGATGATGAGATGGCAAGCAACACCCAAAATTCTTAACAGTAGATACTTAGCAGTAAATGCGTGGCTCTGGAGATTCAGGGATCATCTGTATTGTTGTTTCCTAGGCAGGAGACACTGGAGAATTATCCCGCTTCCAAAACATACATTTTTCAGGGCTGAGTGAAAGCAGAAGCTAGTGCCTAAACTGGGTGACCTTGGACCTATGGTAACCAGAATATGGACATGAAAACTGCAACAGCTTTTGTTTACCATGATCTCGTCACTGGGCTAGATTGCTACACATACAGACAAGTTTTATCCTTGGTCAGAACCTACTGTGAGAGTCTGTAATTGCAATGATACCAGAGAAAAACAGCAGATTTAATCCAACATTTCTTCTTCATGGTTTCTGCAGTCTTTGCTGAAGGTGTTGTGGTAAATATATCTTTTTGGTGGTGGGATTGAAAAAGAATGATTTCACTGAAAAAAAGGAAAGAAAACAAGAATTCAGCTTCATGCAAAGAATCACACAGATAGCAACTCTGTTGTAGTACACGAAAGAAGCTCATTCAATGAGACTTTCTCTGGAGGTCATAGTATATAATTACTGTTTGCACGTTCCTTGTTATCACACAGCTTTGGAAGTAACCTCCTGAAATTCCGTAATTCAGAGCCCTCTCCATCCCCTGGACACAATAGTTATTGCCATCCTGAGAGAAAGAATAAAAGAGAGATCTAGATTTTTTATGATCAATTTAGGTACCTTAAGACATGAAATACTAGAATTAAGCATTTGGGTTTGGGTGGGATGTCTAAAAACCTGGCAGAAGAAAAAGTGATCCTTAAGCAGAATGTCTCAATTCTCCCAGTTGCAGGAATGGTATGGTGTCACTCCACAGGGTCATCCAACTCACAGAGCTAGGATTGGATTTTATTTGACTAAATATGGAGATTATAAACAGTAGGTACCCACAGGCATCAAAATTTTCTGATACTGATTATGAGCACCATCAGCTCAGGTGCATCTCTGGATATTGACAGTTACCCAGGCTAAAGACTGAAGCACCAGATAAGAGATGGGCTGCTATCATCACAGATTAGGGTCTCTCTGGGTATATTAAAGCAAATTAAATTAGGTGTCATGAGAACCTTCAGAACAGATGAGACGATATCTAGTACTTTTAAGTACCTGCAGCATTAGATGGTGACAGGGTGTAAGCAGTCCAGGCCTTGTCTAGACTCTAGCAGACTTTAAGGTGATAGGGTCTCAATGCAGGTGGGGTTAGTCAGAGTAATCTGGGTAGAAACAACATTTGACATTATGAGAATCATCAAGGCGGGTTATGAATCATGGTAAAGACTGCAAATGCCAATTTTTTACAGAACAGGTTATTTTCAGCAGCTCTAAATTAGATATTTAGCACATACTTAATATAGTATTGTAGATTGAAAGACAAAGACAAGAAAAGAACATCTTTTTGTAACCTAAGACATATCGATTTTGTTTAAAAAATTATTCCTTGTTGTTGCTACTAGTGTTTTTTTCTGTCTTAAACTGAGACATCTAGATCTAATTATTCAACTGCCTTTAAAAATACAGGTCCCAGACTAGTTTTACTTAATAACTAATATGTTAAGTGTTAAACAGCTTTGTAAATGACTGTCACTTTCCTATTGTAGTATCACTGACCCACGTCTGATTATAGAGCACATTTTTCACAGTGGTTTGAAAGGTCAAGAACAATTTTTTGCTTCACAAAAACAAGTCACTAGGCAAGACTATGTTTAGATACACAGAAAAAAACCGCAAAAAACCAGCTGCTAACATTTCCTTCCAACAAAGGGAAGTCTTTTCATCATTATGTCTACTTTCATGTTTGTCTTAGGTATACCAGTTGGCTGAAAAAGGTCAATATTTATCCAGTCTTACTACAGAGCGATATTAGAAATGACAGCACTTTCCTGCGTTCCAGCAAAAGAAATACCTAGGCATAAGTAAAGATGCCATTAATTTACAAAAATGTTGAAAATTTTAACAGAGACCATTCCATAGTCTTACAAGAATGCATATGCATTTACACATAACAGTCATTTCATAACACACTATTTGCCCAGCTTAATTTGCTCTTCATCTATGAGTCTACCTATTTGCATGTTCCTCCTATCATTATACCATAAATAAACTAAAAAGCACTGTGGTCTAGAAGAGGTTTCCTTAGGAAGTCACCATTTAATATCATTGGTGTTTTTTCCCCAAGTGTGATTATTTACTTTTACATGAATCGCTTCTATGTGTGTATTTTCTGCTTGCATTTTTGTTATAACCATTTACAAATTATACTATATTTAGAAATGGTTATTTGATATGCAGGAAGTCTTTGTATTTTATCTTTCATGACAGAAATCTTTAAGCAGAAAATTGTTTCCTTCCCATCTGATGAAATTGAAGACCAAAGGCAAAAGCTTCCTCCTGTAGAACTTCGAGAGGAGGCAGTATGTTAACTGGTGCTTACATACTACATGACTGTGAGAAATGCACATCTATTGCTATCAGTTTTCAAACCATCAGATTACTCACATATTTATTGTGTTACTAATCACACATAGTTACATAAAAACTCCCACCTGCCTAGAAACAACTGTGTGCTTAAGAGCTTTACTGATGGCAATGTGGAATGAAGTTGTATCACATCATCTCCCATCCATCTTAAGAGAGGAAATACACACATCTCTTTGCCTGTACCATTACATTTTCCTTAGTTTTTTGTAACAGTCCACCCAGGGATTTCATTATTCAGAAAAATCTCCACTCTTTCCTATTTCAGCATTTTTTGAAATGTGATTATTTTAATCCCATATTTTTCAGTAGCATTGGGAGAAAAGAAAATCTCAGAAGGGGCTAAGTATTTATTTTTCTGCACCTTATTTTCTGCATGCACTATTTTATGGCATTCTTAGCTGCAAGCCTTTTCAAGGAACAATAAATCACAGAAATGCAGCATAGCAAGTGATATTTTATGAGAATTTTCAACATTTTGAGTGACAGGAGCCACAATCTCGAAGTTTTGTGTTCTTAGTGTTTGGGTTATTTTTTTGTACAGGGAATAATAAAAATGGCATGAATGGACTTCAGCGCTTCAAGTCATATACATGCTGAAGTGTTCTACTGAATTGGCAATGACTTAATTTCGATTATTTTAAAAAGTTTGTAGGTTAAAAACAAAGAAAGAAGCCTGGGTTTTTGTACGGTGAAGTACCAAATTTCAGTACTGCAATTTACACTCCAGAGGAGTAAATCTTTCTGAGATTACTTACAATAATTTTGACCCTTCTCTTTTGTAAAGCTTGTTGCTTCTCTCTAGTTCTTTCTTCTCTAGTATCATTTGCAGGCTAGTTTGAGACCTTGATATCAGTAGGGTCAGCTTCACTTTACAGTGACATCTGTAGGATCAAGACAAAACCCAATGCAGACTTCTCTACTTCCCCCATGTGAATTAATCAAAACAACTGTGATATGAAAAATGTTGTGCTGTTTTTTGCTTTTCTCTTCTACAACTGCATGTAGTTACAGAAACTTGTTAGTGGACCTCAGGGATCTGAATACTGTGTACCAGAGCTGGTTTATGCCAATTATTATGTTGAGTGATGAAACTGCTTTGTATCATTTCATTTGTGGATATGAACAGCAGGTGAATGTTATAGTTTCTGCTTTCCAATTATAAATCACACAGACTGAAATATCAGTTCTCTGAGCAAGGGCTGTAAAAGCAGCGGAGTGTAAGGAGACTACTGTTTCTCGTGAAAAGGAGTCTGACATTAGAGTTTATTGATGTGGGGCTTTTTTCCCTACCTCCCTGTCATAGTTAGCTTTTAAGACCAAATTGAAAAATTATTAGATAAAGGAACTGAATGGAAAGCAAACGAAACATCTAACTACAAAGACTGTATTTAGGAATATAAACCATAGATAGGTCCAGCACCAATACATTCAAGTGATTGAGTAATATGAGGTTCTCTTTGGGAATAACTGGTTTTCTATAGGTGAGCTTTCAAGACAAAAACGTGAAAGAATATGGTAATGGTAACAGGGCTCTCTTTCCAATCCAATCTCTGGCATAGACTAAGCATGTCTTTAAATATTTATAATTTTGAGATCCTCCTTGAAGTGTATCTGCAAAGACCTGTGTGACACTTGAGTCTGCAGTCTAGACAAATGTGGATGGACAAAGGCTAAGATACTTTAGAGACAAAACAGAACCTGTTTGATGGTAACAGTACCTAACTAACAACATCAAAAGGACTGGATTCAATTACTGAAGGAAAATCTTCAGAATTAGAATTTTTTTTTACTTAAATAGGTATTCTGCTAGCCATATTTGTAGTCTGGTTTTGGCTCCCCAGTGCAAGAGAGACTGTACTTACTGAAGTGAATGTCCCATGTACCACCAAGGTGGTCGGAGGGGGGTGGAACACACAGCACAGAAGCTGAAGTCCACTTATTTAGGTAATCCTGAAGAATAAAAGACTGAAGGTGGACAGAGTGTTCTCTACAGTCACTTAAAGGCAGGCTATAGAGGAGATAAGGCATCTTGCATATGCACAGAGAAAGGACAAAAAAGCCATGGTCGCCAGTTGCAAAAAAAAGGAAATTCTGTAAATATTAAGGAAAAAAAGATCACCATCAGGAGCCCAAACATAGGAACAGTTGCACAGAGATTCTGCATTCTTAAACATACTCATACATACTCTTAGACATATAGAGTCCGGCTATGTGATCTTCCTTTGAGTTTGGGGCAGAGAGGAGGAAAGGCTGGATTTGAGACCTCCAGAAGTGTCTTCTGACCTAAATCACTCTATTAGTCCATAACTCTCGCTCTGTTAGTTTATGATTCCATTCTGCAAGTTCATGATTTGTGTTTCTCCCATGTTTTAAATTTGGGGGAGGAACTGGGAAGGGGTAACTTATTCTCGTCATGAACACATATGGTAATTTCTCCTAATGATATAGTATTTTATTCTTCTTGTCTATGCAATTTTGTCTAGTAAGGGCTGTGAAAATTGTCACTGAGTGGGTATAAGTCATATCATATTAGTTACCTTATGTGTATGCATCTCATAGGAAGCTATTTTTAGAAGGTTTTTTAATCCTATTGACTGGGGATCAGCAAGGACCAATTTGAATTTAGCTCTGTTCCTACCAAAAAGTATGAGAAAAGAAAGAACAATATTCAGCTCTTACGTAGTTTTTCAGTGAGTTATAACATTCTGAGATGTACATTCACTGACTGCAAAAGAGTCACATACTAATGAAGTCCCAAGATAGATCTACCAACAAAGGCATGCAGTAGTAGAATACTGTGCTTCATTATGTCTCATACTTATCTGTGGTGCATTATGCAGGCTCAAAAAGAGATGTGCAGATTTTTGAAGCAAGTAGCCTAAGATTGTTTGTCTTCCACTTTGACTAGGCTTTTGTTTACACAATACTAAATGTGCAGAACAGTTCAAAGGTCAAAATTGACTGGGAAAAATCTCTGTAGAAGATTCGGTGCCATTAAAAAACAAACAAACATAGGAAGTATTTAATAGAATTCTGAAATTTTTAAGTCTTATCTGCTCACAGAATTTTTTAACCAACTTTCTTAAAGCAGTGAAATTACACATCACAAAATGTGGTATTTTTTTATAAGAGTTGTGTAACTACATAATCAATACCATCTAGTGTTTCAGAAAAGACTAATCTGATTTGGGATGAACTATGAAAATCACAGGTCAGTATCAAGAAAACGTATTTCTAGGTTACCAAAACCATGAATATAAGATACTGAACTTGTCAGCTCACTATGTGACGTCTTATGCACGTAATTATGTATTTGCTTGATTAAAAAGTTTTTTGTACATTGGAATATCAGAAAGTTACACTTCTAATTTATTTTTAAGTATAGCCACACTCCTTTTTTAATCATTTTTCTTTCATATTAATCTAGCTTAGCTCAGGAAATATTTTTGGTCCATCTGGTTTCCCTCTGTATAAGTCTGGAAATACAAATTGTTGTGCAGCATGAAGCTCCTATTTTTTTAAGGAGATAAAATGTTTACAGTGACTCCACTGGCTGGACTCTACATTGGTTTCGCAAAGGCTATCTGATTGCTCTGCAACTATGATTCAATGATTCTAGTTCCCAATGTAATAACTTTTGCTGCTCTGTTTTTCAAATTCATAATTTGATTTCAAAACTTATGCAGGTTATTACCATGAATCTGTGTGTAACTGCCCCAGTGAAACAGCAGGAAGGAATCTCGAGTGAATTAGGAAATGGCCCTTTGTCATGTTCTGGTAAGCCATTGCCAACAGCCAGTTCTACCCTCACTCTCCACTGCAATTAGCAATTTTCAGCTCATCGGCACCTGAATAAGAGCGAGATGAATAAAGTTACGTGCAACATGGGGAAAAATTTGGGCCTTTTAGTAGTGTTACTAGCTAATTGGCCTGTATCACTGCAGTCAGAGCTTGGGAAGCTGAGAAAGAAGTAAAATTTTGGGCCCACTTCCAACATTGTGTGTATCATATATCTAGAATTTGCTAAAGGTATCAGATCAGAAAAATCGTATTTTGGAATCTCTTCGTATGGATCTAAATGATTGTACACTGTAAAAAAGAAGCTCTCAGGATCACAGTAACTTTTAGAGAAGCCCCAAGTGCCTTGTACTTTAATACTGTCCTATTCTAACTAGATGATCTTACCCATCACTAGACAGACTTAAGAGTCATCTGCTTTTGATAATGTCAGTTGGGATTTCCAGTCAGGTATCTCACTAGAAATGTGGGTTGCTCAGCTGACAAACTGTGAGGAGAATGGAACCTTTTCAGAGAAACCTACAAGGCCCAGGGGATGAGAGTAGTGTGGTACAGGCTTGATTCAGACAAATCTGACAAGTCTAATTCCCTAGACATGTCAAAGAGCTGGAAAGCAGACAGCAGTGAACAGATCCAGGACTGTAACTGGGAACGGCAAAAGGCAAGTGCCAGGCGTTTTCTAGA
The DNA here is from genome assembly GCA_014706295.1 of Lycocorax pyrrhopterus obiensis. Classification (NCBI taxonomy): domain Eukaryota; kingdom Metazoa; phylum Chordata; class Aves; order Passeriformes; family Paradisaeidae; genus Lycocorax; species Lycocorax pyrrhopterus. The sequence continues at coordinate 16,147,708 of JACSVZ010000015.1, forward strand.
CATGGTACTCAGTTTTACTGTTCTTTTAATCAAATTTATGTCTGCTGTTTTTTTAAGAAAATACTGAGTGGTCTTATTCCACTGAAGATATTACAAAGGTGGGAGGGAAATATGTTGCCAAAATAAAGATGTAAAATATCGGCACATATGTAAAATTTTCCATCGAAAACATAACAGTACAGTTGAGGGAAACTCTGCTTTCTAGTCACCCTGGTACAAAAATAAGTAAGGTTTGATGACACAATCATCAATGTTATTTTATTAAAGCCACTGGAAGGTGAGAATCAAATAGGTCATAAACAGTCCCTTTTATGACAGCAAAGAAATTGAGAGTCACAAAGAAAAATGAAAAGGACAGTCGTTCTTTTTTTACCTACATTTGCTGTTTGATTTTCTTTTTCTATTTCATTTTGATTTTGTGTTTTATTTTTAACTCACCGTATTTACTCATTTCTAAGTGGCTTCAAATATATTTATTTATATTAAAGCCTAACATTAGCATCAAGCTAACTTTTGATTATGTATTTATGTATCTAGTCTTTTTTGGGGGGGAGGTGAAATGGAAGCAAGATTTAATTAAGTGTATATTGTCAGGATTCTAATGAGCTGTAATTAATTTCTGCTCATGAAATTTTTATATTCTCTATAATAACCATGGGAAAAAATACTACTCTATTTGCTGAAACATTTGTAACATGTTTGAGGAAAAAAAATCTCAGATTTCAGCTGAAGAGCCTATTCTTTGATACACAAAAATACCTATGCTTGAGTGACCTAGCTAATGATGAATACAACGGAAAATTCTCCATGTCCCCAAACATAACTGCTAAACAAATACGTGTCTACAAGCTTTTTATCACACCTCCCTTGAAAATGGAACAAACGGTTACGTAGCTGAATAAAGCTACTTTGCTGTACTGTTCTTATCCAAGATATGACCTCTATCCTTGAGTGGACACCAAAAATCTTTAAAAATCCTCAGGGACAAAAGAGAGCATTTTAATGGGTGAACTTTACATTTTGTTGCACTTTTCTCCTGTGTATATTATGAAATATGTTGCAATGTATAAAGATAATAAGTACTATGTCTCGACTATGGACAACTACAAGAATTGTCAACATTTGGGATGTTTTATTGTCAATGACAAATATGATTTTTAAAAGAAAGTTCCTTTGCAAGTCTAGGATGTCTAACTAACATTTGAGTAGCTGCTTCCATTGAATTACACTACCATTAATCATCTCCACTAATTCAATAAAAACACTGTCAATAAGATAAAACACTTTTTTTATTGAATTAATGAGGGTGGTTGGTTACTAATAGAATATGACTACATTAGGGAAATGTTTAAAGAAACATGATAGATTAACAAGGAAACATTTAATAAACATTTAATATAATTTTTAACTCATTTCAAGCCCTATGAGAAAGGAATGGAAATATGTACTATGAAGATAGCCACTGCATAAACTTGCTGAATATCATCACTTTACTATTTCCCTTGACAGTGTGTAAACTAAGACATATGACTGCCCCTTTCTTGATCTTGTGTGTTGTCATTTATAAAATGTGAGGAATTGCGAACACCCTTTGTTCAGTGCTATAAGATTTCCCAATAGAAATACTGAACATGAGCCATACATTATTCATATGCAGAGAGGTTTTATCTTCCTGTGAGAAAAGATGCTCTAAACCCACCTCAAATAATGATTGTTTCTGTAGCCTCAGGCAACTCACTTATGGCCTTTCAGAAGTTGCACTTAACTTTTCCATTGGTTTTAGTTAATGTAATATACGAGTAGCAGTATCTCTGCAATTCAGGCTGTTCACCTTAAGCTGAGCCTTAAGCTCAGTTTCTTCAGCTGTAAAGTAGTTGCAACAATACTTGTATCTGTCCACATTGACTTCAGAATTAGTGACCTAATGGCCAGAAATCAATTTCACTATGAGAATGAGTTAAAAATAATAAACTTATTTGTTTATTGGAAGGCAAAATGGTAACTTCCTGAGGATGTTTGGATACTGCAAAGTAGCATAGCTACTGTAACATGAATAGCAGAACAATATAGTTACTTGTCCATGGAAGAGCTTTAACTTTCCTTTTGTGCCTACACGTGTCTAGTGTATAAGTCAAGTCAATGAAGAGGTACTGAAGGGACAGCAATTCCAGCCATAGAACACTGCATGCATTTAACATTGGACATGGATTTATACCAACCATGACGGAGCAAATAAGGTCTTTCTATCATTACATCTTGAGAAAAACCTTCCTCCATGCAAGTGGTTCTCTTTACCTGTGTTGGGGGTTTTAGGAGTTCTCCTGTTCTTCTTTTTCTCTTAAAGAATTTTTCCCATATATGTTTCCAGGGGGACAAATTACTGGGTGCTTAAGAAGAACAAAAGAGCCGGCCACAGAGGGCGGGGGTCCAACTAGATACTTGTTTTTCACCTGGGGGTGGGGGAGCAGGGTTTGCTGGTGCCCTCAGTGTGGAGAGGGAGTTGGTCAGAGCTGGAGGTTCCTTCTTTTCGGCGGTTTTTTTTCCTTCTACCTGAGAAACCCGGATTCCCAAGCCCACTTTTCCCTGCCCTGCTGGGAGCCGGGCCGCAGCCGCTTTGCTTCTGCCGCCGCTTGGACCCTTCACTACACTGTAACCCTGCACACCCTTTGCCGGCTGAGACCTCCCGGCGCTCCCACTGCAGCCCCGGAGTTGGATACATCTCGTCTGCCACCCGGGATCTGTGCTCGTCTCTGCTGCTCCAGCCTGCTGCTCCCGAGGGTCCGGCCGGACACCAGGACCAGCTGCCCAGAGGGTTTGTTGAAACTTTTTGTCCATCCCTTTCCCGGGACCCCGAGCCGCCCCTGCCAGCTGTGACTGGAACTGCACCGAAGGGGGGGAGGGGTGACCTACAGCCGAGAGAGGCTGGCACTGGGTTTGTGGTTGTGTTTGCTGTTACTGCCATAGTTATTGTTGTTTGTTTGCCTTGCCGTACATATATATATATATTAGTAAAGAACTGTTATTCCTGCCCCTCATATCTTTGCCTGAAAGCCCCGTAATTTCAAAATTATAATAATTCGGAGGGAAGGGGGTTGCATTTTCCATTTCAGGGGAGGCTCCTGCCTTCCTTGACAGACACCTGTCTTTCAAACCAAGACAACCTGATTTCAGTTTTGCTGTACGTGACAAACGTGATAACGTGATAAATCCTGGTTTAATGTGGTGTGAACTTTATAGTGGTGCTAAATAGAGTTTCCTTCTTATTGGAGAGAGATTAAACCATGTATAATTTTGCAATGTGTGGCTCTGGATGGATGTATTCTATCCATCTTTGGCTTCAACCTGCCTAGGGCACACAAAGTACACCATATTGTGATGACATACCATGTACTTATGAAACATAGATATATGAAACAGGTAATCTTCTTCAAATTAATATATCATGGTATGTTTGACATACAAATACTACAAAATTTAATAAAGTTCTTTACAGTTTTTCACTTATGTCATTAAAGTTTGGAAGTAGTGAAATGGTTATATCTCAATTTGGTTTTGTTTTTCAGGATTTTGGGGAAGCGAGGATTTTTTGACTCCTTTTTGTTTAAACAGAAAACCAAAGGAAAGTTATTAAAGTTTTACAATATCGCAGTCCAGTATGAGAGATTGATTTACTTTATTATTTTGAGCCCTGATAAACCTCATAAAGCGAAGTTATGGTAAGAAGCATCACATCCGAACAGTGTTTTAGCCAAATAATAATAAGAATGTTAAAGAAGGAAACACCACTGATTATAATGGTATATAATAGAGTATTACTCTTATACAGAAGAAAATTCTACTGTTTTGGAAGCTTAGTATAATTCAAAATGCAAAAGATATACAGTAATTTAAAAAATCCTATTGAATTCTATTGCTTCCATCATAGTAATATCCAGTAAAATATTAATTGTTCTAGAAGATTAAAACCGATGATTTATAGTTGTTTTAAAAGACTGCCTTTTTGCTCTCACAAACACTGTGACTTTTGATGGAAAATGATATCCATGGTCTTCATTTGCTAAATAAATAAAAAGAGATAAGTGGACAGGACATTAAAGAGTGTGAAAATGTAAAAGTAGAAACTGAAATTGTAATATAATGCCTTTTTAGTAATCTGAATTCTATTTTAAAATCAATGTTTTGATATTGCCAAGCACTGTTAGATATGTTTGTATAAGCCCTCCTACTAAAAACTTCTAAAATAACTAGAAAAGAATTATAATATTTCTCAACAATTGAATCCACCTTTTTTTGTATTTTTGTTATGGTTGTTTTGTTTTGTTTCCTAACATATAGGCATATATTAAAATTTTTTAAGAGTCTTAAGCATTTTCAAACTCCTGATAGGCCATATCATGTGCATAAATTCTCTCAGGCATTATTCCCGTTAGTAATATCACTATGGAAAAATACCCCTTAAACTTAATGTTAAATATTTGGTTTCTTATAGTCACAGTGACTTGTGTTTTTATTAAACAGATCACAGGTGAAGGAAAATATTAAAGCTATACATTTATCCATAATTATTAATCTTCCATTAAAATAATCATGCTAAACAATTGGTGTGTAGGCATTACTATCAAGTTATAAGCTTCGTTCCACATGCTTTGCAAAAGATTCATCGGAGTCTTAGCAAAGTGCTTCCTTTCACAGCGTGTATGAAGATCTACAAGTTTTTTAAGAACTCCTAATAATCAACTGTTTTCAAAGGGTCCAGCAACTACTACTTCTCTTCTGGTGCTCGTTCAGTGCTCTACTACTTTTATCCTAGTAGAATTTGCCAATTACAGCTGGACACCTGTAAATTGTGTTCCAAAAAGGAATATTTTCTTTCTAAAATTTAAATAACCTGGAGACCTCAGTTAAAAAAGAGAAAAAGAGATCAGTACTTAAATATGTACATTCCTCTGTTTAGTGCCACTTTGAGAGCTTTAAAAAGTCTTGATAACACTTAAAGGCAGAATGATCTTGAATGTTTTACAACACAACTGATATTTAATTAGCCTCAAATCTGTGCTAGAAAGACATGTTTGTATACCCAGAGCACTACTCTATCCAAGAGTGAGCATATTAGGGTTTATATTGCCATTTCATTTCTCAGTGGTACATCTTATGGAGTGCTGTGTTTGGGGCAGGGGGGAAAGCAATCAACTGGAAAGGACTCTGGTGAGAGCACAGTACAAAAATATCATTCAAGGACAGCAGCTAAAAATGTTAAGATGACACTTTGCTATTGCTACTCTTTGAAACACTATTGTTGAGATTTTAATGTTCGCATTATACGCGCATGTCAACATCTGTAGCTAGGTATATTCAAACTGTTGATGACTTATGTATGTCTACTTTCATGGCACTGAGATGCAAGTACCAGACAAGTGGGAACACTGACTTAAAATTTCACACAATAGCATGTTGATAGATGGATAAAGTTGTAAGAGATAAAACTTCCACTTCCAAAAAACAAAGACCTTTTAGTATTTAAAAATACCCCAAACACAGAGACAGTGGAATACCCTCTTTCCACTCCAGTTTTTCAGCTTAAAAATCAGGAATGTGAACTATATCAGTTGTTTGATGTGGGTACTGGGAGAACAATATAGTGGGTTACATCCCTGACTTTTATCACCAAAACCATAATTTAAAGCAGTTACACAGTTCTCCGAAGAAGCTGGGTGTCCCCTCACCCCTTAGGATACGTTGCACTAATGTAACCTCTGTGCAAACAACTGGTTTGTACAGTGTGAACCTGATTTAGTAAAGTGGGGTTCAATCTTATTAGGATTGCTTTCTTTTTCTATGGCCCTTAAGGTCATCATCTGTGCTAGCAATATGTAAGGAAGGATCCAGGAAGAAGAAAGAGGAAATGTTTGAGATGTGGAATTTCCTTCTGTAGTGCCATTAGTGTAATTAAAAAAATAAACAATTCATATCTATAAAGACATGTAATGTGGCTGTGGGCAATAATGGAATGCTACTCCAAAATTAAAACAAATCTGGATTATTCTCATGAATATTTCTATCCTCCAACAAACTGAATTGGGCATTTCTGCATCACTGACTTTGTCAGCTGTTGTCAAATTTCTAAATGTACGGCAAGGCAGGATATCAGAAAAAAAAAAAGACAGCTTTTTTCTCCTGACAAAGTCATTGACTTTTCTTTATATTCTAGAAGCTGCTAGACTTTTAGAAAGAAATTGTAAAATGAAGAAAATTAATATTAATTTGGATCAAAATAATAGATGGAAGTCCTTGTCCTCTGTTTGTCCAACCCAAAATGTTGAACTAAGATTTTTTTTTCTCAAAGAATCACAGAATCAATTAGTTTAAGATCTCTGAGATCATCGAGTCAAATATATGACCTAACACCACCTTGTCAACTCGACCATGGCACTGAGTGCCATGTGCAGTCTTTCTTAAACTCTTCCAGGAACAATAACTCTACCATCTCCCTGGGCAGTTCATTCCGATGTTTAATTACCCTTCCTGTGAAGAAATTCCTCCTGACGAAGAATTTAGGTTCCTACCTAAACCTCCCCTGACACAGCTTTAAGCCTGTGTCCTCTTGTCCTGTAATTTGTTGTCTGGGAGAAGAGGCTGACCCCCACCTGGCTACAGCCACCTTTCAGGGAGTTGTAGTGAGTGATAAGGTCCTCCCTGAGCCTCATTTTCTCCAGGCTAAAAATTTCTCCTTTAAACCGTAGATTTTATTGCATGGAGCTTGTCATGTACAAAATCATTCCTCCAGAATATGCTCTGTCTCCTTCTAGCTGAGTAACAGACCTTTCTTTCCATGCTAAATTACCTAGGAATATTTATTATCTCAAGCAAGGACTTAATATATGATCTTAATTATAAAATGCTCTTAGATAAAACCTGTCAAGATCTTAATAAATGAATGCAACTCCCAATGTCTCTGATTAGCAAAGTAAATATAATTAAGATTACTAGAGTCCCTAAATTTAATTATCTATTCATGAACATTCCTTCTTTCAGCAGAATTAAAAAAAAAATCTGGCTATGTAAAATACCAGATTAGGTATAAAAGCATTGACTTTATTTTTTAAAAGTAAACTAGTTTCATCAGACTTTTGCTGAATTCCCGGCTCAGTAAAATATATATATAGACAGAATTCAACAAAGATTTACTTAGAGTTAGTTCTTCACTGGGGAGACAGTGAAGACTAGTGTGAAGTACTGCTGGAGAAGTCATTCACCCATTTCATTCATCCTTGAAATTTCCTAATAGATTTTTTTGCTTTGGCTGATACAGGATTGGAGAACAAACAAAAGAACCTTGTGCAATTACTATGACTGCAAGAGGAAGTTCTAAATGTGAATTAATGCAGTAAGATTAAGTATGTAGGTTTTCGGGCACTTTGTAGGAGAAGGTAAATGTCTGTTTCTTTGCAAATAGCTAATAAAAAGACTCACGGTGATGTTTCACAAATGGCCTTTCTAGAAGAAATATCCCATTCAGCACTTTCCATTGACTACGGACCATTGACTGTGTCTTGGGGTCAGAATCTGGCTTTCACTTCCGATTTTTCTGTGACTGAATTTCTCAGGGTTCTTCATTTGGCAGAACTATTTGCCTAGTCTCAGCTAATGTTCCTGGTCCCGCACTCCACCAAATAGTTCATTTTTGTGGGTGCATCTAAACAGTTATACACGTTGAACTTTTGACACATACATTAAAGAACTTACATGCTATAAAAATAGCGAAGTACAGAGATTTTGAAACTCTTATGCTATGCAAGTGTCAAATAACGTTCACCATAGTTTAAATGGACAGAATAGAACTACAATATCTTTTTTTCATCATGAATTAAGAGAACACAGACTACAAGCACTGGGCTATCTCTCACAGCTCTTCCTGTTTGCTTTGTGTGTAAGTCTGCCTGTCTTATCATCTTACCTGCTCCCTGAACAGGATAATAAAAATATCAATAATATCTTCCAAGGAGATGTATGTTTTCTGAGACAAAAAGTTTCTGCCACACTTGACTCCCCTTCTGAGTTTAACCTTGTGGGTGGGACCCACTTAAGGCTTTTTGAGGGCAGTCTGCAAGATGTTTATGTTGTTCTGTTCTTCAGACTTCTTTGTGATAGTTCTCTTAATAGCTCTCTTTGCACCGTACCTCACAGCAGCACCTCTCTCCACCTGTGAGTATGTCACTCCGACTTTACAGATATCTGATTTTTTCAGAATTCTTCAGTGAAAATACATTTCAGATGGCAGCAGGCATTTTGCCATGGTAAAACTATTCAGCATGTAAACATTGTTAGAATGTCTGATCTAGCAGCGTGAAGTCACTTTCTTCAGATCTGAGAGACACTGGTTTAATTCTTTTCTTTGCAGTATGCATAGCAGATAGCCCTTACCCTAAGCTTGATAGGGCTCAGATGAGAATTTCCATGATCAGCACCAAAATTCCATTTAGTTATCAACAACCGAATAAAATTGTCTCAGTGCCTGGTGGCATTTTCCAGACTTTGCCTGTAATCATCCATATGTGGAGATGTTGAACATCTATGACCCTTAAACCTTGGTGGGACCATAACATAGGTATTTCTCTGTATTTTCCAAGCAAGAGATAAAGTAGTACCCATCCTTAAGGTGCTTCTAATTGAGTTGACACCACAAACGGTAACAGGTCAGCATCCACATTTTATACAGTGCTTCAATGTTTGGGTGCACATCCAAGATACCAGAGCCCTGTGACAAATCTCTCACTCTGCTGCAGCTTTCAAGATGATATGGATTTCAGTAGTTTCCAATACGTAAGAGATATATGTGCTGTGAACAGTGAATAGCACCACTCATAAATGCTTTAATAGTGTCTCACTGTGCTCTGAATGGTGCAAATGGTGCAACAGCAAAATGGTGAAGCAGAATTTTGTTAATTTATGTGTAGTCAGGATGCATCACATAAGCCTTTGCAGTGTGCAGATGTTTAGGCAATGCTAATAAAGTCCCTCTAGAAAACCCAAGTTATTTGCTTGAATATTTTTGTGACTGGTTTTTTTTTTTTTTTAGTCTGTAATTGAGTCTGTAATGACTTTGTTTTCAGATACATTTTTCCATTTAGAAGACAAGTTACTGATGTAGAGATCGGTTGTTGTCATTCTCAGTATTATGTCCCTGAACTTTGAGGCGCTTCGAAAAAACATCTATGTAACTAACATTTTCTTGGTTTTGTCTTGTCCCATGGAGTGTTTCTATGTAAAAAAGGCTCTTCCAGGAATTTCATTAAGGTATTGGGAAGTCCAGTGTACTGAAGCTGAACTCTATTCCCAGAACTATCAGCAATCCGTCAGAGGCAAGGTTTCCTGGAATAACATCAGAACCCTTGCCTGTTATAGCCAAAGGAATGGTGTTAGTCCCTCTCTAGCAAATTGTATTTAAGTGTAGTTCGCTGTGAAAGAGACAATTGTTTAGAAACCCCAGAGGCATTAGGTACATTACTAAATCTTAGGCAGCTAGACAGATCTTAAATGCTGGGACTGCTGAACAAACCGGCACACTGGTACATCTGCAAATTTACACAGTGGTGGAATATGAGTACAGGGAAGGGTGAAATGAGAATGAAGGGAAGGCTACATCTTTCCCAGCTGACAGCTGACAAAAAACCTGAAATTTGTATTTTTCCAAATATTTTTCTACGCATGAATTGATGATAAATAAAGCAAGTAAAGAACTCAAGCTTCTGGTTTTGTATCCTTTGTTTTAATTGCAAATTAGAATGAGCAGCTGAAACTGGAGTCTTTTTGTGGAATGAAATTGGCAACAAAAAGGATCTGTTCAGAAAAAAAAAATATTTCTGAAGAATTCAAAGACGTTCATGAATATGAAATATTAAATGTGAAACAAAATATTTTGACATTAGTGAAGTTAAATGTTTTAACACTAGTGATATGAATAAGAAAGTCACAAGACTTCCCTTTGACACTAATTTTGTCATCAATATGATACATTTCTGCAAAATGATTTGATTACAAAAAAGCAGCATTTTCTGCAGTATTTTTTTTTTTAGCCATGTATGGCTTAATATAAAAAAGTCTGGAAATAATCATGAAACCTACTCTCTTTGCCTAATTAATTCCTGGAAAAAAAAATACTGCTTATATATGTCAGGTCCTAAACTGTTTCAACCTTGAGAATGCTAGAGAAGCTTCTTCAGAAAAGCAAAAAGCAAGAATAACTGAGGGAATGATAGTGGAAGAAAAAAAAAGGTGGATCCATTCTCCAGTAGCTTTAGAGGGGTTAATTTCTCAATCTTATTCTCAGCCTTTTCACATATTTGCTCTATTTGCAATAAGCTGTCAAAGAAGGGATTTTCATCCAAGTAATAGTCCTGACTGTTACCAATTGATCCAAATTTATATATTGAAGAGCTGAATGTCTTTTCACACTCTCTACTCAGAATGGTTTTTAATTAGCACTTAGTAGGCATCATAGCAGAATAAAGGCTAAAATAAAAGCAATCATTTTGATTTTTCTCTTTTATGTTATAGCAAATGAGCATTGCTTGAGAGATCTTTGTCTCTAAACATTAAAAAGTACACTGTGATTTATGCCAAGTAGAACACAGTCTGAAGGATGAGAGATCTGTTACTTCTGTGACTGCCTTTGTTTTGCATAATGCAACTAAATAGATACATGCCAAAATATGGATGATGTGCAATGAGTACACTAATTGAACTGGTTGCATTCATTTTCATTCTTTTACACTACGAATTCATTTTTGAATGTAGATTCTTTACACCTTTAACTGTGGTGATGACTCTCACATGGCAGAGTATAATCACGCAGAATAAACACAATCTGCGCACTAGTTGTTTTCACTTTTTTTCCTTTACGACATCTAAAAGAAGTGACATTTTGACTGTTTAGGTATACCCTTATATTCCCAGTTTTCTATGACTGGTGACAGTCTGTAGGAGTGAAGTATTATCCACTTTAGAGGAAGATCAAGTTAAGAATCACTTAAGCAAGATGAGCATACCCAAGTGTGTGTGACCAGGTAAGATGAAATCAAGGGTGCTGAGGGGATTGCTTGACACCATTGTGAGCCTAACTTTTCATCATTTTCAAGTTTCAGATGACTGGAAAAGTTCCTGACGGACTAAAAAGGCAGACATCAAGCTTATTCTAAAGAGAATAAAATAGATAACTGATATTGACCAGTCTATCTTCAGTCTCTAGGAATGATAAACAAATCTTCCCAGAAGCTGTGGCCAAGCTACTGACAGACCATATAAATGGGAACAGGCAGCATGACCAGGAGTGAGTCGTACCTGACCAGCATGATTGCCTTCTATCATCAGGTGACCAGCTGTACAGAGGAGGGGTGGCAGTGGATGAGATTTACCTTGAATGTAGCAAGACTTTTGGCACAATATCCTATAGTATTGGTACAGTCAAATTGGAGAGACAAAGCTCCTGGATTACTTATGTCCTGCTTTGTTGTCTGTCTTTCCAGCAGATACTGGAGTAGTTGAAGTTCTCTATGAGAACCAGGGCAGAGAACATGAGGGTGCTCTTATTTGTAGAGGGTCTTGTCCACTTCTTTTTCCTGGTCACCTAGCCTGATGCCCACTACATTGTCACTCTCTTTAATCTGTATCCATAAGCTCTCAGTTGGCTCATGGTCCATCTGCAGGCAGGAGAATGAATCCTATGAGTCTACATTTCTATATATGATAGTACGCAATCTGTTCCTTTTCAACTTTAGGTAGTGCAACTCTTTCTCTTTTGCTGGCACTGATATGATGAGGAGTTAATGCCCATTCTCCTTCTTCTCTACATGTCAAAGCTTTCTTTGTTGATTTTATTTCTACATCTCTCTTAGTGCGATGGGTAATATTTGTCATCTGCCTTTTTCTTAGAACTTAACTGTTACAAATCTTCCTTGACATAGATATAACCTACTAGTCAATGGAAGACAGAACTGCTACAGACCCTCAGGACCTCAGGAAATCTACATATGTCTGTGTATTTGACCATCCCCTGCAGCCCACTAGGGTCTTCTACCATTTACTTACTATATGTGCCTTGGAATCCTTATGCCCACTCAGAACGCAGCTGTTTCAGGTAAAAATATCCGTAAAATAAAGGGAAGCTTCTGGAATTCTGAGTCTCCTTTGAAGTGTCATAAAGCAAGAATCTCAGGCCCATCTAGCTATAGTTAATTTTTAAACCCCCTGACTGATTACTTGAAATAAATGTATATTTGTTAATTCCAGTTTAATTTTTTGTTGTTAGATTTTTGTTGGGAGATTATAATAGTTTAAATGTTCTCATGTCTGGATTGGCAAAACTAGTGCTCCAAGTAGTGAACGTATCTGGTACCTTAGCAGCAGTATAATCTGATTCCACGGTAATTTTAAATTATAGTTGCAATCAGAACATCTTTCTGTTTCTGTATAAAGGGGATCCACTTTATACAGAAGTATTGAGCTACAGAACATGTGAATACTTTTTCAGGTTGCTAACACTTAAATTACAATTGTGCTGTAAATAGTAGTCTAGTTGGTTTCCATGACAAACAATCTCAACATGGTGGTATGAATCATGCCTGTGAATCTGTTTGCTTAGGTGTCTATATACATATATATATATATACAAAATCTTGAGCCAGAACTCAACAGTGTCAGAGGGAGAAAGCAGAAGAATAAAAATGGGGAAAGTGTAAAATCATTACTAGAAATATAAAAAATAAGTAATGAAATTATAAATAGTTTAAGTTCCTTCACTCTTAAAGCTGAAGTCATGTTGCTGCTACACCAATGTTCTTATACCACATTGGTAAGTTCACGCAACATTTAGCAGTCATTTACTGCTCAGCTTCTTGTAAATGTGCCACAAGTTGCCCAGCTTGGATCTTCCTTACACAATGAATTAGTTTTATTTTCAAAAAAAACCAGGATTGATGTAGAATGTGTAATATTATACTATTTTTCTCCGTGTGTCAGTGTTCTCAAATATGTCCCGGCAATGGGTGCCTGCAGGCCAGAAAGCCAATCATATTCAGGGCTGCATGAAATGAAGAGTGACAAGAAGGTCAAAAGAGCTGATTCTCCCTCCCTATTGTGCTCTCGTGAAACCTCACCTGGAGTACCGCATCCAGATCCGGGGCTCCCAACATGAGAAAAATGATCTCTTGGAGCCAGTCCAGAGTAGGGCCACAAGGATGATCTGAAGCACCTCTCCCATGAAGACAGGCTGAGGTATTTGGGGCTGTTCAGCCTGGAGAAGAGAAGGCTCTGGAGGGATCTTAGTGTAGCCTTCCAGTACCTGAAAGGGTCCTACAAGAGAGCTGGAGATGGGCTTTTGCAGGGGCATGTAATGATAGCACAAGGGGAGTGGCTTTGAGATGAAGGAGGGCAAGTTTAGGTTAGACATTAGGAAAAACTTCTTCACTGTGAGGCTGATGAGGCAACAGTGGAACAGGATGCCCAGAGTAGCTGTGAATTGTCCATCCCTGGAACTGTGCAAGCCCAGGTTGGTTGGGGCCCTGAGTGACCTGGTCTAGTGAAAAGTTCCCTGCCCATGGCAGGAATGTTGGAACTAGATGATCTTTCAGGTCCCTTCCAGCCCAAACTATTCTATGATTCTATGATCTCTTGTGAGCACTACAGTGTGCTTGACCACTTGGGTTTAATGAGTGTAATGAGCTGCAAGGGGACAAGTATGGCAGGAACTCAAAGTGATTGATTTCCCTGAGCCTGCAAAAGATATTCTAGTTCTGACAACATGCAATGATATGCATTACTTTAGGCTTGTACTTCTTCCAAAGTGATTTATTTTTTTTTAAGAACACCTTTGGCTTTAAAGAGACTCCGAGAACAACAGTTTTCATTCAACATATTTACCTGACTGTTGAAATTTAAGCATGTACTAGAGAACAATGTTGAAGCAAAGTACGTTATTTAATTAAATTTCATTAGAGTTTTAGTATTGTAAAAAAAGAATAAAGCAGCAACAAATTAAGCTCTAAATGACAAACACGTATCTCTGTAATATGAAAGGATAAAATATGTGGGGGTTTTATGATTGCAAGTAATTGGGAATATGATTTTAATATGATGACAAGTAATTTAGTGCTTTCCAAATTGCGCAATAATAGATGATTATTAGACAAATTAATCTGAAATATTCCAGTTCCTCCATTTTTGCAATAAACTGATATAATTTCAATCCTTAATTGAACATGTAAGAAACATATTTTACATGGCCTTCATTAGATTTGACAAAGTTGTGTCTATCAGAGGGTACAAAAAGCGTGGTGTATTCCAGGTGTCATCACAATTCTACCGACTTTCTGAAAGTTTCAAAAAAATATCAAAAAAACATTGGTTAGGTATTCTGGTAACATAGCTCTTGACAAATTGTACTGTGCTGTTCTATCTGTTCCTCACGTAAAATACATGAGATAATGCTGGATATTAAAGAATCTCACCATAAAAATTTAAAAAAAGCCCTGTACCTGGATTCTACTATATGAAATCTTGAGGTAATAGAGGCGTATAATAGAGATTGTAGACTTTGTATAGTTTATTGACTGGTTTGATGGAAGCCAATTTGTATTATTGCTATTTGTATTGCTGGTTTGATAAAAAAATTAATAACAGTGTTAATGTGTTAATGTTAGCATATTTTAAACAAATAGTTTAAGTTCATTGCTTTAATAATTGTAGCTTCTGTTATTATTGCATTTTCATAATATAGAAAGTCTGTTTAAATGGTTTAAGCCATCTGCTTCTTGAAGCTGTTATTTTCAAGCTCTATTAGTTTTTTTTTCTGTTTACTGTTTGTAATCTAAAACATTCCTGATGAGAAACTCATATTCATTCATGTAGTTCTTTCTCATAATTGTTAGCAGTTATCATATACCTCTGATGTGATAATGCTTAAAATATGAGAGGCTTCTTCAAAGTTAAAAGTTAGCACAGGTCATTATAGTCAGCTTTAACTCATGTATGGTCTGAAGGGCATAAAATCAAGAAAGAGAGAGATACAGAAAGGGGACACGATAGGAAAGGGGTAAAATAATAAAGCATCGAGTGAGATCTGAGTAACAGGAGATAACATTAGGCAAATACTTTCTTGGTTATAATTTCTGGCTTCTTGAGTAAGTTTCTTTTTATTTTAATGTTAAAATATGCTATAATATCCATAATCCTTTTTATATCCATAGATAACATCCATAGTAGGAAAAGCTTGCTACACTTATCCATAGTCCCTTCCTCTTCTAGGTAATTAAAATATATAATTTTTTAAAGTAAGTAAAATAGATGAAAAGCAGTTTTCAAAATCTAATTTGAATCAAGGAGCCATTAAGGGAAAGTTTGACATCTGGGTAGGTTTTGCAAAATTGGAGAACAAGAGCAGACAAAATTTTTCAGGTCTTACCGAAAAATATTTTCTATTTCTTCAGTGAGTTGCAGTACTGAAGTGGGTGATTTCACTAGCTTTTGTTTAGCCTTATGAAATAAAAGAGAATTCAATTGTGAGGAGCATTATGGATACATGAGAAGATACCAAAACTGGAATCAGAGGGAAAACAAAACGGCAAAAAGGTGATGTAAAGACAAAAAGAGGAGATACTAAAAAACTTCAAGTTTTTGCCTTGAAGAAGATGGAATGGAAAGGTACAATGAATGTGATGTAGTGAGATCAAGGGCTGGGACAGCACCTGGAGTACTTGGCAGCTCCATTTTATTCGATCTGGTGAATATTGGGAACCATGTGAAGGAAATTTCGCTAAGCAAGAGAGAAGATGAAACTTTGTTTTCAAATCAAAGAGAAAAAGGTTGGTCTTAAAAGTATTGTGAAAAAGAAAGCAAAAAGGCTAGTGGTTTAGGTATATACAGTATGCGAGAGCTGAAAATATTTTCTGAGATTGTGGGTCAGTGTTTTCAGAACCTTACAGTTCAATACTATTACAAAAATAAGGTCTTAGACTGTATCTATGTTTAATATGCTAGTGAAACTCCTTAGTTTGTCACAACAAACACTGAACATATCTGTAACACAAATCTATATGAGAATGGGCCAACCTAGTTAATATAGTCAATGGAGTTTGGGATGATACATCTCTGAATGAAGTTGACATTTAAATATATTTGATGAATCATAAACCACACAAAATAAATATTTTCTTCACCAACTACAAAGAGATCAAAGAGTAGCCATTTGGAATGACTAAGGGATCCATGGATTCACAGTAGCTTTTGAAATTAATCATGCATCTCAATAAAATGCTGAAATGAATCTAAATATGGGATACTGGCTTTAAAACTGCATTTATTTTTAGTGCATTTAATCAATGAGAAAACTAAAATAATTCAGTTATCAAGCATGTATTTGGTAACATATACCAAAATCCCTTTGGTAAAAAAATAACTGAAAAGATTTATATGCATATGAAGAAAGGAAGAGTAAAGAATTTAAAAGTTCGTAAATTATAAACATCTAATTTTAAAAAACCCTCTATAAATTGCATGATACTCTAACTCTTCTTTCTCCCACAAATGTGTTGCTTTTCATTATTCCTATGTGTTTTAAGAGCATAGCATGGCCCTAAGAAAACAACTTACCATTTAATATGCTTAACATGCCAAGCTCTGGTTACATGGTACTTGTCACTACCTTTTTAATTTAGCATAGATATCAAATGGAAAGAACATATCAGAACATTTTTGGCAGCAGATTTTGGATAACACATTCTTTTGCAATGCAGATGTATAACATAACTGATTAGCCCTCTGCTTAGCTGTGATCATACCACAGTTCCCAGAAAAAGAAGCATAACATTATAAAAGCATAATATTTCAGCGAGCACTTGAAAAGAATGACATGTGAAATATATTTGCCTCACCTAGAGGACAAACACACTTCAATGAAAGAATAAGTTAATGAGCTACTTTTAAAGCACTAACTAAACATCTAGTCTAACGTATGGCTATCCTTCTCCCCACTGACTCTACTATAACCTACCTGGCTTCACAGTGGTAAATAGATAGATATAGTGAGTGGGTAAGTAGTAAGTAGAAAAAGTAGCCGCGATGAATCTGTCTTGATACGGTAGGGCTAAGTGGCTAGGATTATTAACAAAATAAATAATCCCAGATGGAGTAACTATCATTAGATATCAGTTTCTGTTTTTTGCCTCCATATCATTTAGAAACTGTATCTGCAATTCTAAAATATCTTTCTCATGTGCTTTCTCAAGCTGATGAGAATTAGAAATGCAAGATACGCAAAATATTCAGCAATTACAAGTCGATTTTGTCCAGACTACTGTTTTTAGGAAGACATAGAGAGACTGCTGAAATCATGGGTTTATTTGTACCTCATGGGATGTTTGCTTAAGAATTGTTACAGGCTAGCATCAGTAAGAGAGCCAGACTGAAACATTCTGTAAATTGAGAATTTGTATTTTCTTTTTCAAATGCAGATAGCAACTTCATAGCTATTTGCTGAACAGATACAAAATAAACCAAGGGAATTATCATGTTCACTTGCTAACACCTCTCTGTGAAAATTGAGAGGATATTTTTTGGCTGAAACGCTCTTGAATGACTAATGAGGACTCACATCTTGCTCTGTGTCCCTTATAGTCAAAGAATGTCATTTACTGGGCCAGTGAAATCTGACTGCCTGGATCAAGTTGACTCATTGTGACACTCACTGGCTCAACAGAAAGCGGAAGTAGCCTGAGCCCTTAATAGAAAAATATCTATTCATGAGAGCATTTTTTTCTTCCATTCCTGAAAAGGTCTAATTGCAGTCTTTAAAGAGTTCTTTATCCAGATGTTATATTCATGGAAGTGAGGCTGCCTTAAGTGAAAAAGATGAGAGACACACAAAACACTTATGTGAAATGCTGTGATATTTGCCTTGCTGCTTTCACTGTATTCAATGAGTGCTCAAGACATTATTGAGGCCAATGATGGGGTTCTATCTTGCAGCACTTCTCCCTTTGAAAATCCATGTTGCAAGGATTTTCTCTACATCTCAAATCTTCAACAAATCTCTGTCTTCTAAAGCTTAGAGATGCAGAACAAAAAATTCACAGAAAATATATTGTATGGCAGCTCATGGTTATGTGTAAAATATGTCTGCATTCTCTGCCCTATAGAATTACTGAATATCAGTCCTTTTTTCCAGTGCCAGCATTGCAAACAAGGAGCTGACCTATTAAAGTCAGCAGAGTCAAACACAGTAAGAGATGATGTGACAGGAGAATCATATCCTTTATCATACTCTACCTCCTTCACCAAAGAAAGAGCATTTTCAGTTTTAATCTAAATTCATTGATGCCCCTGGATTTTAGATGTTGTACACAGAGTCAGCTCAAGTGTACTAATAATTAGTGATCCTCCAATGGGACACACCTCTTGTATTGTATCCATGAAGAAAATACTGCTGAGAGCACTGATTATGTTTCATTCCCCTCCTATCAACTTAATGTTATTTATTGGCATCACTTGTAATGGTACTATTGTTCTCAAAAGATCATGTCCTTTTCCATCCAATGTGTGTTATTTTCCTACTTTTGAAGACTTTTCTTTCTAGCAAATCTTTCCTATTATATTGTTTAGAGTTCTGTAAAGGTCCATTTCTGTCCCTGTTGTTGAGCACTTTCACTTGTAGCTGAGATTAGAAGAGCACTCAACATCTTCAGCGAAAGCTCTTTGCCTTACAGGATTGATCCTTTTGTTGTTTCTTTGAAGGATTGATCCTTTTGTTTCCTTTCTTCTTCATCCTGTCATTTCTGTACTTCTATAGAACGGGGAAGGGTCAACTCCTCCTCCATCTCCTTTTCACTAGTCTTTCATTTGCAGAGGATAGAAAGTTTTGCAAAAGACAGAAAAATATCTGTATAATGCAGGAGCAATGCTCTCCTATTGCATATGACCCAGAACTTCCCTGCCTCCAGGTTCCAGTGTAAAGGGGATCATACCATGCTACCATTTTGAAAAATGTCCTGGAGATCAATGAAGACCAGTTAAAGGTATTAAGCAGAAAATGTGCTACTCTGAGTTGGGGAGGGACCATATATTTTTGAAAGACAGCATACCAAAACTTTGCTCTTGGACTTCTGTGATCGCAGGCATGTGCTTGCATACCTACTCACTTCTGCAAAATGGACCAAAGAGCCTTCTTATTTGTTTCAGTTATGAAATGTTTGAAAATTCCCATTTCAGAAAAAAAATTCTGATTCCAAATAGACATTTGATCTTATTTACTGGCAAAGTAAATAGGCTCATATAACAGGATTTTGAGGGGGCAAAAATCCTCTCACCCCCAAAAAACCCAAAACATTCTGAAATGTTATCAGGGATTAATTTGTGACACTATGTGTAAGATGGGATTTCATGTTTTTCATGTTTTGTATTCAATATATCTCATCTTTTATTTAGAAAATCTTGATCAAGCCTGAGGTTTTCTTCATTTCTCTGTAGGAAAATTTATCTTTGGTTTGTAAGGAATGTGTGCTTCACAGAGGCAATAAAATTATGAATTATTTTGTTGTGTACTCAAACAAGTGAATATTTTATGCTTTCACTGAATTTCCAAAATGTTCTCAGCAGTTTTATCATCCATATAAAATGCCTGGTGCTATACATTGTATGGAAAATTTCCATATGGAGGAGTACTAAGTGAAAGATTATGAGTGTTTTAGTAATTCTAGTTCTGGAAGGCAGATTTGAATAAGTGTGGTTTTGCAGTACAGGAAACAGGTACAACATTTTGAAACTGAATCAGCTGCATACTAATCAGGACTCTTTCAAATAAATCGTCCCAGGCTTATGCCAAATATCTACAAACTTCACCATATCATTGTATGCATTGTGCTGTTAAACTAATGGATCAATTTTTAGAGTAGAAGGGTGTCAGGGCAATGTCTTGGTACATATTTGAATTGCTTACTAATGTCTTACAAAGGTAAAAAAGAACCCAAGGTTATTTGGTACTTCTACAGTCTCTTTACTACATGTTCAGATGCTTGTGTTTGCTTTTATTGCAGAAGTACTTCTTTATGTGTAGTAGCTCAAGCTAAATGAGTGGATTGTCAATGTCAACTGTTTTTCTTTGCTGTTTTAACTACTTTCATGTAGCTAAGCATCTGCAATGGAAAATCTATTTTAAAATCTACAGTGATTGCACGGTTAGATATTTACACAATGTTCTGCTGCTCTGCATGCTTATCTTTGACCTTCCGCAGTTACCAAGCACATAACTCTCCATCTCACTTAAAATGAAACACCCAGCTGGAAAGAGGGCTTCAGTAAGTCTAAGTCACATGCATGACCCAGCTATAGAGTCTGTGAGGGACAGAATGGCCTTTCTTTGTGGAAGCATTCTCATTTCTGATTTGTTTCAGTTAATATTTATCTGAAAATTGTAAAAGTGGAGTCTTGGTGCTTATAGTCAAAGCATAGTACAAGGCCATAGATATATCAGAGAACTAAATATTTTTAAAAATCTCCCTCAGCTTTTGAAGATATTCTTTCAAAGAGTAAGGTTATTCATATTTATTTTAAAATTTCTGTAGGATGGGCCAAGTGCAAAAATATAATTGTACTTCTGTTAAACATACACAGCAGTCAAGGAACTCACAGGTTATTGAAGTGAAGCTCATCCTTTGCCTTCTGTGGTCCCTCTTAATTCAGTTACCCTACCTCTCACACAGCAAAACATTTGGCAGTGTATTTTTAAGAATCTTAAGACAGGAATTTTCTCAGGGCAGAGGAAATTGAGCATCATTCATTTTATTTATTTGTGATAAAAGGGCATTACAGTTTCTCTTGGGTGGCCAGGCCTCAGCTTTTTATCATCACCTTGAAAATCAACTGGCAATCAATGCAGATCATAAATCACAGGTGTAATATACTATAATGAAAAAATGCAGGTCCCCCAAATTCAAACCCACATTAGTATCATACAATTATACAGTAGGGAGAAACTTTTCCTTTTTAGCAAGTAGATGGATCTTTGGAAGTCTGAAAGCACTTTTGCTCTTTTTTCAACAGATGTATTTCTGTAGACACAGCATAAATGAGGATCTCTGTGCTAACTATTAAGGGAAAAAAAATCTTATTACTTACCAAAACCACCAAAGAATCACAGAATGGTTGAGGTTGGAATAGTACCTCTGAAAATCATCTGGTCCAACCAGGGCCACCTAAAGCACCTTGTCCAGGCTCATGGTCAGACAGCTTTTCTAATATCTCTAAGGATGGAGACCCCACAACCTCCCTGGGCAGCCTGTGCCAGTGCTCAGTCACCCTCTCAGTGAGAAGGTGTTTCCTGGTGTTCAGAGGGAACCTCCTGTGTTTCAGTTTGTGCCCATTGCCTCTGGTCCTGTCACTGGGCACCACGGAGAAGAGTCAGGCTCTGTCCTCTCTGCACCCTCTCATCAGCGGTTTAAATACCTTGATATGATTACCCTGAGCCTTCTCTTTTCCAGGCTGAACAGTCCCTGCTCTCTTAGCTTTTTCTCACAGGGAAGGATGCCCCTTCAACATCTTTGTGGCCCTTCATTGGACCGTCTCCAGTACACCCATGTCCAGAACTAGACACACCACTCACCAGTACTGAGTAGAAGGGATGGATCACACCCCTGAGCCAGCCAGCAATACTTTGCCGAATGCAGTCCAGGATACCATTTACCTTCTTCGCAGCAAGAGCACGTTGCTGGCTAATGTTCAACCAGGTGGACCTGCAGGTCTTTTTCTGCCTAGCTGGTTCCCATCTCGGTGTTGTGCTCTTGTTTCCCCCCAACCCCATCATATAGGAAGAATTTCTGGGTTTTGATACTCACAATAAAATTTATCACAGATTTACATTAAAGTAACAGAGAGTATTTCTCATAAACCCTTACAAGTTGTAAGTTCCTGAATCTTATGCAAAAATCCATTTAAAACACATCTAATGGACGGGAAAAGCTTAGAAGTTGAATTTTACTCCAAAATTGTACAAGATTATCCAAAACTTGTATTTGTCCACAAGTTCTACCCAGCAATGGTAATAATATTTGTTATACCATTATGTAAATTTTCCTTTCAGGAAGTTCAAGGATGTATAAAAAAAAAAAAATTACATTGAAAAGGTAGTTGAAACTTCTCTTAGATTTGGATGGATGTTTTAGTGAAAGAAAGATTTTGTTTTATCTATACCTATATGAGCATGCTTAATACTTATTATGGGGTTTCCATCCTGAAGTTCACTGTGAAGTGCTGAATATCACCCATTTTGCATGCTAAACATGTTATAAAAGATTTGACTTCTCCTCTTTGTACAGATGTGCTGGTGTTCCTGAATTGATAATTTTCGATGCTTTCCTGAGCTATTTTGGACAAGCCCCCTAAGGTGGAGGATAGTGGGGATACCAGAGTGGGCCTAATACTAAAATTTTGTAATGAGGAAAGAGGTGGTTTCTTACTACATCTGTCCAAATGTATCAAATGCCTGGTTGTTGCTTTAGATTGTAAACATTTGTGGATATGAATGTGTTCACATATATTTTAGATCTGAAATGGGACTTTTGAGAACTACAATAATAATAGTAATAATAGAACTGATAATTCTCATGTCTATTAAATTAAATGGTAGCTATGATGATAAAGAGGATTAAATTTTCTACTAAAATTGTGCAATTATACTGAAGAGAGACGAGGATTTCTGTGGTCTGACTATAATGAATTAAAACTTCAAAATATGAAAGAATTTTGATTGGAGTTCAGAAAAACCTTTGAGAACATTCTAGGGAATTAAATGCTTTCGATTTTTTAAGAACAGTTTGTGTAATGGCGATTTCTGTAGATATAAAAAATTAAAATTATCAGCAATCTTTTTGCCAATTTTGTATCCCAACAAACACATTGCTTTTGATGTTCTATTGGTTGAGATAATGTGCAATAAGTTAGTTAAATTGACTATATAAAACATGATGCTTAAATCTTATGTAAGAGAAGTGGGAAACATCTAAAATTATTTCAGTGTGTTTGCCACAAGAGGATTTTTAAAACATGAAAAATGTGTGAAAATTAAAGAGTAAGTACAATGCAGTAAATGTAATATTCCTTATGTGTTATTTTCAAAAGTATCAGAAAAAGTAATAGTATACCAGTACAATGCATTTGTTTTGTGTTTGACTTTTTAAAATGTTTGAATTTTCTCTATACAGGATCCTGGGAATGTTATAAAAATGGAATAGATATCAAGTTGTTTAACCAAAGGAAACCTTAAAATGATATTAGAATTTATTTGTCTTTGATGTTATTAATATTACTGTCTAATTTTGTTGTGTCAAATCACCAGAAGAGTATTTAATGAACAGGAGTTAGTTTGCTGGATGTTATATAAACACTGGGAAACTTGGCATTTTCCATACTCTAATTGGAAGGCAAAGAAACTGATATGTAGGTCAGTGATCTTCGCAGGGCGAGTGGGAAAATTCTGAGCTTCTAATACACAAAGCAAAAGATTCCTGTGAGTCACAAACAATCCATTCAGTCAAAGACAGGCTGCAATTACAGAAAAATGAGCTGACATGTGTGCTCATTCCTATCATAATGATATGAAATGATTTCCATTCCTTTAAGGGAGAGGTAAACAGAATAGGACTGATCAGACTGTGAGGACAATTACTGTAGTCCAGGCATCAGATAAAGCATAAGAATTATTTTGTGGTGCGTTCAGAGGAGAAATTGTAGGGTTGCACCCAGGTTAACATTTTGGGTCTAAACACCAAAAAGGGCTGGAGCATCAACCCAAGGCCCCACTACTCATCCACTGGCCCAGGCTGAGGTTTGCCAGCTAATGTGCATTCACACCCCCCACCTGGTCTGGGAAAGATACAAGCACTCATTTTCCCCAGCAGCTGGCAACTGGAACACAGACTGTATCCTCAGATCTTGTTTCAGGCACTGATCCCCTCACCTGCTCACACCTGTTCCCCCCAGTAACTGGTTTTGGGACCTGCATTGTTCTCCAACCACAAGGGGAATTTAAAGAACCCACTCATTCCAGTCATTGACACTGAGACCCCACTTGCTCCCATAGCTGGCACCACAGGTCAGGGACACCCACACCCTGGTCTGGCTCCTGGATCTGACAGCAGTTTTCGCTTGCACACATGCAGGTCCCTGTGGTAGCTGGCACTGAGTCTTTGCAGCACACACAGGGGATAGAGTGGGATTATACAGACAGATATTGTAGAAAAAGATTTAAAAAGAAGATAGGAAGATAGCAGTGATCAGGTGCAGGACTCAGTCAGAAAAGCACACTGACTGGCTCTGTTTTACACAGAACTTACCCCTTTTGTACTTTTATGTCTACCCCCCTATTTGTTCCTCCTACCTCCCTTTTCTCCCTGTGCATTCCTTATAGATTTGTACCGCTCTATAGATTCCCACACCCCTCCCAGTCTGGGACCCTCCTGGTTTACAGTCTTACCAGTTACCAAGTTCAGGCTGAGCTTCCTGAAAGTTGCACCCTTAATTTCTTGATAGCCCATCAATTAATGTGAGTGGTGAAGTTTATTTCTTGTCATTATTTCCATGTTTGTTTTGCCAGGTCTAAATCTCAGTATATTTTGTTTCTGATTTCCCCTTTTCCCTTTACTTTCCCAACTGACCATGTCCCCAGTCAGATAAGCTCTCTGGAATAAACATTCTCACACTCTCATTCCCTCATCAATTAGTATGACTGACCATGTTTGATTGTTGTCACTCCCTCCTTTGCCATTTGTCAGTGAGGTGTTTGGCCATCTATGTCCTTGTTTATGGCTTTCTATTTTACTTGCCTCTTGCTGGAGTTGAAAATGTCTATAAGTACTTTAAAAGAGAAGACTCTTTCCTTCCCCATGCCCTTACTGAAAGGAGGGCATACTATGAAAATATATACTATGCCCATACTATGAAAGGAGCTATTTGGCTGCTTGTTGCCACTGAGACTCAGGCTTGAGATTCAGCAAAAGGACTTGTAGCTTTTTTAGCCAAAATCGAGAGGTCTCCCAAAATATTTTCATGTCACTTGAGGGTCTGGAACTTCATAGATAGTTGACAAACATCTGTGTTTGTGTGCACCTCTGTGCACCATTTTTCAAAATTCGAGGTATTTTAAAAATCTGGTTAATAACTTGGAACAAAATAATATCCCACTACAGTAATAGCCAGATGATATAAAAAGTCTCTAAAGTGAGCCAGAAGTTATAGTAACAGTGTATATGACAAATTGAAGACATCATATACAAACATACAAATTCCAGCTGATCCTTTCTTAAAAGATTCAGGGAGTGGTGGAATCTGTTTGCCTTTTCCCTAGGACACACGTTCAGATTTCTATCCTATCTTTGCAATGAAGGTGCTGCAGATTGAAACCAGGAGGAAGATGATTGCCTCTAGCACAAAGGTATCCCAAACCATACATCAATATTACCACAAGCACAAATTAGCACTGATTTCATTACTGCTTTGCATCTATGGACAGAATCAATATTGCCATGCATTTGTTTCTTCAGTTTGGTGCTTTATATTTTTTGACAGGCAGGAGGGAAAAACAGAGAGAGTTGGAATAAAAATTAGATGATAATTTACATTTTCCCAAACACTTCTCCAGTTTGAAGCACAGTATTAAAACCGCCAGAATACGGTACTACCGTGCAAGCTATTGTTGATGGCACTGTTAATCATTTTGGTTTAAAGTAGGTTCTGCAAGAGGTAGTAAGTATCATGTGTAACTTGCCACTGCCTGATGTTAAAAAAATATTACTGTTTTTGCTGATAAATATTAATAAGTATGAACTGCATTGTGACAATGCATTTCTTACCGTGAAGAGCTGTTGTGTTATCACTACTGAATTCTCCTCCAGGTGTAGGTAAATTTAAAACCATGGAAGTAATTGTTATGTCACCTTCTAATCTTCACTCAAGTCTCCATAATTACATGGCCTGCTGCCTCAGATGAGCCAAAAATGTCACTTTCTAGTTTCAAGCTTATTTTCACAAATCTGCAATTTTTGAATAAAATTTTTGTGACTCAAATATTTAAATTGTATAGTTCCTTCACTCTGAAATGCAGAGGTCCTTCACTCTAAAATGAAAACCAGATAACAGGCCAGTCTCCTGTCACTATATTCAAAGTATAAATTATGGGTGTTGCCCTTCTTCAGCTCCTGTTTTACACCATCATATTTCTATTTGAGCAAACTGAAGGATTTTAAATAAGAGAGTTTTATGGCTCAGTTTGCTGTCTTTCAGTTCACAGAAGAAAGGGACTGGGTCACAGTAGCAGGGGAATTTCCAGTGGGTCAGAGCCTGTCTTTGATAACTGCTGATGCTGCGGGATTCAACAGGCCCTTTCTTCTTCCTTTTCACACTAAGTTTAAAACTGTAGTTTCTCATGCAGACTTACGCCTAATTAAACAAACATTCTGCTCAGATTCAGAGGGCTAAAATATCTGGGACTGATTCTCATGGAAGGATCTTATCTAGTCAGAATTAGAAGTGTGTACTATGGCTCCCAATGAGTGGAAACAACTGCAAGGGAACATATGGGATGAAATTAATCCAATAAAAATAAACACACTTCCTAGAGTGATATTGACTTGTAACAGCATCAGGCGACACGGGTATTTGTAAGGGTTTGACAGAGAATGGGAAAATATGCCAGATCTAATTTGGTAGGTTTATAATTTGAAGAAACAGAAGGTTAGGTTTCCATTTTAAATAAATAATTAACTGTTAAATTGTCACGAATTACATTTGCAGCCAGACCCACTGCCTAACTTGGGGGCTTTAGCATCTGCTGAGCATATTCCATACATTTGGTCATCAGAAGGGCATGATTTGTAGGCTATGTTCAACTATGAGACACCTACCCTCCCCCCAAAGAAGGCTGCAACCAGAAAATCTTGAACTATATAGTAGAAGCTGTAGCTGCAGCATATACAATCCTACTTCCAGGTTTTTATTGCATGCAGCAGGGTCTTCTTTTATGTAACAAAATTAACAAATCCAGTCCATGATATATGCATTATGTAATACATGAAAAACTTCAGTATGCCAGCTGGTATTGCTAACATAAAATAAGTTTTACACAAAAGACAGATAGAGATTTTAAAAATTAATGCAGCTAAAAATGAAGAGTGTTATTCCTCACAATCGCTCAAAAATGCAAAAATTATGCCTACCAATAACTGGGAAAAGCCTTTCCTGAATATAAAAAGTATCTTAATATTTTAGGCTCTCTCACACAGATAATCACTGTGCTATATCAGTTGTGTTTGGCACAGGTCACATATTTTGCATGGATGTATTCCTTCCACTTTTGTTTCAGTGTTCCATTACACTTCTGCTCTCACGAGTAAAGAATGGTGTCCATTCTTCAGTTAGTGTCTCTGTCTCAAGTTGCATTCAATTCTCTGATAACAAGGTTCCCTTGCTTTGCATTTGCATATACACAGTATCATAGAAAGACCAGCCCTTATCAGCCCTGGAAAACTGGTGAGCAGTGCTTCTCATCCTCAGGCACCACATCCCATCATGTTACTTCCTAGCTGTTCATGCATCTTCTTGCAGAGCACTCTGTCAGGAGCCACAGAACACAGTGCCCAGTCATGTTGTAAATTAACCCCTCTGTTGAGAATAAGAATAAATAAAACTCTGTGGACACAGTGAAAACCTAGACTTATGAAAAAATGGTTCTGATTGTATCGGAAAATACACCACTCACGGAAAGAGTGGTGAAGTACTGGAATTGTCTGCTTGGGGAGGTGGCGGAATCACCATCCCTGGATGTGTTTAAAAAAGACTGGATGTGGCCCTCGGTGCCATGGTTTAGTTGAGGTGTTAGGGCATGGGTTGGACTCCATGATCTTAGAGGTCTCTTCCAACCTGCGGATTCTGTGATTCTGTGATTCTGTATAGTCTGGGTGTTTCTGGTCTGTTTTCTTCTTCTGGACCTTCCTCTTCTGTTTTACAACTGCATAAATTGTTTCTGCAAAAGACCGCTGAGTACTCATATTAAAATCAGTTCCATCAGGAGTCTGGTGCTACCTTCAGTCCTGTCAGGCATGGGGGGTATTGCTATGACTCTTCACAGTTAGGTACTGCAGCCTTGTATTGCAACTCTTTGCCAAGAGACTGGATAACTAGTACAAAATGAAGGATCTCTCATGGGAATCTGAGACATCTGACATGTGTAAAAGAATTTATCTACAGGCCAAATCTGGTTTACGGCTTGCCATAATCCACAGTGCTTGAGAGTGTGGCCACGGGCTTGTGTGTTTCTGGACACACAAAACATGAGTTGGTGCCACTTGAACAGTCCTCCTAACGGTGCATTCAGAAATTCAGTGTCAAACTCTTTTGTGGGGGTGTTTTGGGGATTATTTTAAGAGGAAGGGAAGTAAATGAGATGTGTACTTGCAAAGTGAAATAAAGGGCAGATACACAGCTACTTTAATATTAAATTAGGCCCACTCTCTCTTGTGGCTAGGCAGCTTGGCTTAGTCAGGATTCATACTAAGCATAAGAGATGTCAGTGCAGCAGCACACCACAGTAGTGTCACTTGTGCCCAAGAAGCAATCCTGTAAGGTTCTAAATAAGTGCCTGCCATTTTAAAAGAAATGGAAATTGGAAATGAAAATAAAATGTATACCATAAAGATCAAGTTGAAGAACATTTTAAAGTGCTGTTTTATACAGAAGAAGCCATAGAGAAAGCCACGGGTCAAAATCAATCAGTTTTAAAAATATTGCTACTGGCATATTTGAGGAATTACATAACCACAAGAAATTAAATTCAGAAAATTATTGTGATGTATTTTTGGTGGCTACATGCCACAAATTCTCAACCATTTCAAAGCTGAAATACAAGGGAAACATCATGTTTTATTACTTCCAGTGATCCATACCTTTAAACCATCAAGTTGATCATTACAGGGGCTACTGAGAATTGGTTCCAGAAGACAAATATAGGTCACTGCAATCTGCTATGCAGGCAAATGCCAGGGTGTATTTCTGCTCTTATTGTGCTGCTTGTTTGAGAAAGTCATACCTCTGATGTAAGGTAAAAACTGCTAGTGCTGCAGAATTTGCAGAAGTGCCTTTTTAGCTTAAACCAATAGTTCAGTTGGTCCAGTTTGATATTCTGAAAAATGAATAACATCCAATGCTTTTGAGAAAGGTCAAGAAAATTCTGTAATGCACAACTGACCAGAGGGAAAACATATTCTTGACCTTGGGTAGTCTAGTGTTTGACTTATGCCCTAAAGCATAAATATCTGCATGTTCTATTTTTCTTTTTTATGCAGCAGTGGGCAATTTTTAAATAATTATACTTTTAAAATGCATTTTTGAATAAAAAAGTTTTTACATTCTAATATTTTGTTCCTGGGCACTGGTCAAGACTTCATTCAGGACAAGTCCTTTTTTCCATTCTTGATTCTATTTACAGAGAAGAGTACCTTAAAACCTTGAGCATAACAAAATATATGTATCTTTATGTAATTTCAATTTCCAATGCAGGCTGGAATATGAGGATATGTAATGTCCTTTTTTAATACTAACATCTTCTCTGATACTAATTTAGGTTTCTGTTTCAAATTTCATAGTGTGATCTGGCAGACGGATTGGAGCAGGCAATATCCAGATCATAGAGCTGCCAAAACACTTTTCAGTTGTGTGAAAGAAGCCTCTTTTCAGGCAAAGTCAGCCCATCACAGGAAACACATTGAGCAAGATAGTCCAAGTTCCAGCTTGAACAAAATTATATTTCTTTTTTATTTTGGAGGCAATATTTTGTCTTAATTTAGGTGTTTGCTCATTATTTAATTCACTAAAAAGTGGCACAATTTAAACTTCTCACTCTCTAAAGCAGTTATACTGCCTGTCTAAAGACCATAGAAAACAGTACCCTATGACTACCAGATTAAGGACAAGATGAACCTTTGTAGTGCTGCACAGGAGAAGGGAGAAGAACACAGGGAACACAAAGAAGCTTTACATCCACTCATCCTCACATCTCCCTCAAGGGAAGTCCCCGGACTCTACAGAGGCTTTATATGCTGTGGAAAAAGGCACATCCAGACTACATATAAAGAGGGAGGCAGAGATTTTGTCCATATTCATCCCAGGCAGGGCTCCAGACTGACAGAAGATCCTTGAAGAGGCAGTGTCCTTGCCCTGTCCCTCTCGGTTGTTTCTCAGCTGACACAGAGCTCTGCTAAATGACACATGGAAAAACTATGTGAAGCGGAAAGAGTCTAATCCTGCAGTAGTTTAGGGAAACTATCTATTAGAGAAAAAGGAAATATGTTTTGCTGGATTTTCAAATGTTTGTTTCACAGACACATTTGTGTAACAAATGGCTTTGTGTAAGAAAACCAGCATCACTATCATGTTTCTATTTCTCAAGTCAGAGAAACTGAAAGATTTTAGTAAGTATCTGTGTTTATCTGTTCAGAAGAATGTGCTTCAGGAGGGCTGGCATGGAAGATTAAAGACAGACTCAAATTTATGCAGTAAGTTTTTAACATATTGTTGTGGTTTGGGCTGGTGTAGAGTTCATTTTCTCTATAGTAGCTAGTATGGGGCCATGTTTTGGATTTGTGCTGGAAATGATGTTGATAATATGCGGATGTTTTTAGCTAATTCTGAGCAGTGCTTACAGAGAATCAACGCCTTTTATGCTGCTTGCCCTGATCCACCAGCAAGGAGGCCGGGGAGGCATAAGGATTTGGGAGGGGAAAGAGCCAGGACAGCTGACCCAAACGATATTGCAGACCATGTGGTGTCACGCTCAGAGCTAAGGAAAGAAGAGGGAAGTGGAGGACATTCAGAATGATGGCATTTGTCTTCCTAAGTAGCCATTATGTGTGATGGAGCCCTGCTTTCCTGGGGATGGCTGAACACCTGCCTGCCCATGGGAAGGGATGAATGAATTCTTGGTTTTGCTTTTGTTGCATGCACAGCTTTTTCTTTACCTATTAAACTGTCTTTACTTGAAGACGCGTTTTGCAAATTGTGTGTAAACTCAGCTCCCATCTACGTCTGTAAGCCAGAGAGCTCAAAATAATAAAACTGCAGGGAAGTGAATGGAAATATTTGAAAAATAGTGATGGAATATATAGTATTAATTCTTTCTACTAAACTGATATATAGCTTGTCTGATATTGTACAGGTGTATATGTGAACAGTTTGCACTAGGAGTATTTGATTGAGCTACATGCCCAGTGGCTTATTTCTTGAAATAAAAAAGGGCAACCTTTGCCCTTAATTATTTTGTTTCTAAATTCTGTGAAATGGTTATGATATAAAAACAAAGATGATTGTATGACCAAAACCAAAATCAATCAAACAAACAAGCCCATCTCATCCCCAAAAAATAATCAGATTTTTCCTTAATATATGTTGATGGACAAAGTTACTCAAAAAATACACTATCTGAAATGAATTGAATTTTAGTTTGAAGTTTCAGAGTGTTTCAAATTCTTTTGATCAAAGGGAGAAAAGGTCATTTGTGATTCTAAAGAAGTGGTGATAGCAATTATAGGAAAATTAATATATGCTTCCTCCTCTCCTCAGAAAATAATAGATTCTTTCAAAAGCATTGAGTAAAATAGAAAACAGTCACGTAATTCTGTACACATTGTCCCCACTAAATTATGTATTATATAGGAGCAACTGAGATGAACTTCTGGATAAATTCAAGTAGATGGAGAGATGTTTCAGCCACTGATTGGATGACTCTTATTGA
Organism: Lycocorax pyrrhopterus obiensis; assembly: GCA_014706295.1. Classification (NCBI taxonomy): domain Eukaryota; kingdom Metazoa; phylum Chordata; class Aves; order Passeriformes; family Paradisaeidae; genus Lycocorax; species Lycocorax pyrrhopterus. The sequence goes on from JACSVZ010000015.1 coordinate 16,179,524, forward strand.
ACTTTGTTCAATAAATCCTGCTAAGGGGTCTTTTCATGTTCTCTGCAATACCACAAAAACTATGAACCTACTTAAATAAAACCTACCACTTAAAGAAGCTGTATGTCTTTTGCAAAACAGAGTTGGAAACACAACCATTTTACTTTTGACACTTAGTGTTTCATGTACGTAAATGTGATAATAGCTCACCTAGATGAACATCCTACCCATATGAAGAGCTTTGCTTTTGAATTCCATGCATATATTATATATATATATATATATGTATATTTGTGCAAGAAATCACTTGTTAACAATTCTTTTGAGGGGGAGAGGGAAGTGGTGGTGAAATAAATGTGCCCTGTGTACAGACTTAGGTAGTTTAAGGAAATAGTTGTAAGTTTACAGCTAATTAACAAAAGAAAGAGAGGCTCTATGCTTCCAAGACAGGGCGATGACATTAAAACCCTCATTCTGTATTATCCTTCACTGTCACACAACAGCATCTTAAGTCAGTCATTTATCTAGGCCATCTGATGAAAACCAGGGTGTAAAGAGCAAAATAGTGAATGAAAATATCATGGCAAAGACTTGCATTACAACACAAGCTTCTGTAACAGAGAAAGATATTTCAGGCTCCCTTATACCAGTTGAAAACTGGTCAATGTAGTTATTGAGACCAAGACATGACTTACATCAACTCTTTCTTGTCTTTCTATCAAATTAGCAACTTATAGATTCCTACCCTGGCAGATAGGCTTATATTACAAGGAATTGTAAAATCAACAACAATGATGCAAACCCTCAAAACCAAACCAAACCAAACCAAACCAAACCGAACCAAACCAAAGAAGAAAACTGCAAAGAAATTGACTAGATATCATTCTAGTCCATGATTTACAAGCCCGTAAATTCTCACTTCTAGTTTTTGGAAGGAACATATTTTGAAAGTTCAGCTTCACTGAGTTATTGTAAGACCTTGTGTCCTTGTTACATTTCTTCTAATATGGTGCAATATCTGCACTATATCACAAGAAGTAAAAAATGTAAGGGCATACAGCTGCTATTTTGTGCTATAATAATTACCATTCCTGTGCTTTTTCAATCAAGCAAGGAATATTGGGATTAACTTTACAGGTTGTTAACATTCAATTAGAGAAAGTACAGTTCTGGGTTTGAATTTGGCAGTATGACTTTTATACTTCACTATGAAAAATTTGTTGGCATATAAAAACTTTAATTTTACTTTAATAATTAGCTGCCAGATATTTTCAAAGCTAGATAAGTTCTTCTTATCTTAATGTGGAACATTGCAAAGAAATAATGTACAACGCAGAAACAGAATATATATATGCATATATATTTTCATTGTATTCTAGGTTAATATATACATCATCTTAACATGTCTCTTGAACAAATACAAATCAAAGTCTACAACCTTCATGATTTTTTTCATGGTTAGCCAAATGAATCTTCACATAGAATATGCAGATTTTTCTGTGCAGACCTGCACATAAATTAGTTCAATTTCTATTGAAGTATTGCTTCATCAATCAGTAACGCCCCAGGGGCCAGTTATTACTGTTACAGAAATTCATCTTTAAGGCAGAGTAATGTTTCATCATTATATTTGTGTCATGATTACTCTGACAGGTTAATTTCAAAGATAAGTTATTGAGCATTCAGGAATATTTGTCAAACAGACAAATGAAAACACTGTATATATTCATTTTCTGAAACAAGAAGACAGAACTATTGAAGACTTGACAAGGACTGAAGCTAAAACCTTTGCTACATTCTGCGTCAGGAATTTCTTAACACTCAACAATGGAAAGAAATAAAAAGCAAAAGCAAGTCTTCCAAAATTCTGTGTAATTGTCCCAGCTCAGATAATACTTGTGCAGTTCTGGCTCCCTGAGTTATAGAAGAATTGCCAAAACCAGAACATACCTACTTTTTGCTTTTGAAGCATTCAGAAATACATTTTTCTTTCACACTTGTCATGTAAGTAGGATGGTCTTCAAACCCTTTACCTAAGGGATTCCTACATGAAACCTTATGACTGTAACCTCCAACACCTTGTTGTACTGTACTGTCAGAAAGCACTGTTAAATACAGCGATTCTGTGAACTGGGCATCAGGATGGGAGGAACTAAATACCCAGGGATATTGTTGGGTCACCAACCCCAGAGGTATTTAGAAGACATGTAGATGTGGCCCTTGGGTACATGATTTAGTGGTGGACTTGGCAGTGCTGGGTTAACAGTTGGACTCAACGGTCTTAAAGGTCTTTTCCAACCGATATGATTGCATGGTTCTACTCTATGATTATTCAGTTTCCAGGAATTCAGAAAATAACCTCTGCAAGTGTCAGCTCAAAACTACTTACAAGGGAATATTTTCTATATAGTGCCAAAAAAGTCATTCCACGGAAATCAGGTCTTGTACCAGACATGTCATAATGGAAGAGTCTAAACTCTTGAACCAGAGTTGAAAAAATATGGTCAGTATTTATAACTGCTTATGGTTATGAATGATTGCATGGGGAAAAGAATGACAATTACTGAAAATAAGTTACTCCTCCCCATAAATTTATGAGGGCACATATTTATGTCTTTAACACAACTATCTAGCTTGTAATTCATCAGACTTGGGATTTCATAAGATTTAGCACTGAATTAATTTTTTATTTGTGGTTTGTAACATATCTGTTAAACTTCCATTTAAGCTAGTTACCCATCACAAATGAAAGACAACAAAAGGCACCTAGAAGGATGTTATTAGGAGCTGTTCTTTTTATAGTGTTGCAAATTTTCTTTTGTAATTGAACAGCTTTCAAAATGAACAGGTCAGTAAATCTTAAGGAATGTGTTTGTCATGACTAGGTACAACTTTCAGAAACAGAACGGCTACATGCATTCAGAAATAACGCATTACATCTTCCCAGTCAACTTGCTTGTCTTTGTGCTTTAGAACATATCCATATGTCTTGATATGTTAATTACAATGAGGTTGAATGTGTCTGTCTAGAAGCTTGACATTGCACGTGACAATAAAGATGACAGAAAAAAGTTGCATGTAAAATATAAAAAAAGATGATTAAATGTGGGCTACATCTATCACCCAGCAGTTACAGGTTTAGCTTTTATTCCCATCCTGAAGTCCTGATTCCAGTTCACTGTAGTGAAGCCTATTTCTCCCAGCTGGTGTATCTGAAGCAGTTACTGACTTAGAATATACAAATACACATTCATTAAACACACCTGGAAACATTTTTTTTTTTCTGAGACTGTGTCAACAAACATCTCCTTTGACAGAATTTTGGAAAATGTTTGTGCATGACTGCCTGCTTCAAATTCGGGATTGTTTCTTGGTTGGATAGTCAGGGCAATTTTGTGAAAGAAAATAGGAAAGCTTAGCAGAGCTGGATAAGCTCCAGCAAATACATTGGATGTGTAGGACTTTTTTGCTTTATTCTTTTCAAAACTTTTAGCTTCTGTTAATCTTTATATTACTGCATTTTCAATTGCCCTTCCCACAGATAATATGAAATATAAAGACTCTGCCATTTCGATCTGATATTTGATTCAAGTTACTTGCTTTGGACTAGATCAAGCAGGACTGTCTATCCAGGTGCCAGAACAGCAAGATCTGTTGGTTTCTATACCGACACAGGTTGTCCTTTCAGTCATCCATGACTCATGCATAGGGAGGGGCTGAGGCTTTTCCTGTGAACTACAAATGAATTTTCAAAAATTCACTTTTTTTTTACCAGGAATTTTGACGTGATAAAACAACCATAGGCCCTTTAAAATGTCCTTTTTCAAATTAATCAAGCATGATATAACTCTGTCTTGTATCCTGTTCCACCGATGTTGTGATGAAGACAGGAAAACATTTATCAGTGTCATATCTGTCTTCATAAAAAAAGACATAAGAAAAAAAATGCTCCACTTGTGAAATGAGGCCCTAAGCAGTACAGTATATCAATACAGGATGTGTTTTATGCTCTGTGCCCATCACTTACCTTCTCTATGTGCTGTAATCAGCAAAAGGTGTAACAATACATTTCGATCCTGCTTGGAAGAGCAGAAAAGTGGCCCACATGGCACATTATTGCAACGCGCCCTGAAGAGTCTTACAGTAGGAAGCAGTTATTTTTATTGTGGAAGTGGTGTGTCTATTCCTTCATTCTTTATTATTACTTGTGTCCATAACAGGAGACCTGATAATGAACTGGGTCCTCTTATCTCTTGTATTATACATATAATGAGGAAACAGGCCTGCCCTGTAACAGGAAGGTCAGGATTTAGCATTATAACTGTTGCAATAATTTTACCCTAAGTCCATGGTAACAAGATAGTCAACTACTTTTTGTGTTTGCTGCACAATCACAGAAAGCAAGATGATTGACTTTAGCAAAGAATAATTGGATGACAAGTGCTTCTTTTTTCATGTAATGTGGTGCAGTCCTTTCTTACTTGGACCAGCATTCAATTTAAAATAGATTTTTCTGTACCATTTGCAGGTCAGTGAGCAAAAGCTTTCCTCCTTGAAATACAGGAGCAACTTTTCAATTTCCTGTGATGCATATAGATCAACATGGCAAAACAACTATCTGGCAGCACAGAAAAATTGAATTTGAGGCAATTTTTGGCAGAGTAAGAAAGGAAGAGAAAAGTGAATTGGTCTAAATTCAGGAAAACTCATGGAAAAGTTTGGAAGGATACAAATGTGATTCAGAATTGTATGGTTATAATGTCTGAATATAATACTGCTATGTGAAATTGTTTAAATATTATAAAGGCTTTTGACCTGTATAGGGCAATGTTTAATGATATCTTGTACAGAATTAATTCAGTGAAAGTCTGCACACACGAAGGAAGGTAACTAGACAGTCAAATACATAGCAACTTATTTGTAAGCAGAACCATTGACTTTAATGCCGTGGGTTCCCCCAAGTTATTTATAAAGGTCTGATCAGGCTCATAAAAACATGAGGATTTAGGTCAAAACCAGCATATTCTCTAAGAGAAGCGAATAAAGGTGATGTCATTTGTCAGGCATTGGGGGGACTACAGAAAATCAGACACACTTCTGCTAGCTCATGAATACTATAAATACTATAAAGGATCAAATCTGAGCTGCTGCACAGCAGAAGCAATAAAAATGGGAGTGTACTGGGTAAGACATGCAGGAGGTAGGATTTCTTTAATCTCTCTCTCTGTGGCTCCAAATACATGTATTTATATAAAAAAAACAGGTTATGATTATAAGTCTTACCTGCATCCTCCATATGGTATTGGCTCAGGATCTGACAGCGCATTCCATCCACAAACACAGAGGATGAACTGTATCAAGATGTGTTTCTTTGTCAACATTTCTTCCACCTCTCAACTCATACACTTATTCCTTCAGCAATATAGCAGCGCTCTGACTATGCTACAGACTTCCTGCCAGCTTGCTTCCTTTTGTTCTCTTCATAGTGGAACAAGGAAGCTCTCATTCAGTTTTGCAGAGGAAAAGAAATACTTTCAGCCAGTATCTGCTTCACAAATAGCCTCTCTGTCTCCTCTTGTTCAGCAGACTGAGTGACATCTTCCACACGACCCAGCAACGTGTACTCACAGCCAAGAAAGCCAACTGTACCCTCTGTGCATCAAAAGAAATATGACAGGAAGGTAAAAGAGCTGATTCTTCCCCTCTACTCTGCTCTCATGAGATCCCATCTGGAGTACCATGTCCAGCTCTGGTGCTCCCAACATAAGAAGCACCTAGATCTGCTGGAGTAAGTCCAGAGGAGGAACATGAACATGATCAGAGGGCAGGAGCACCTTTCCTATGAAGACAGGCTGAGAGAGTTAGTGGTGTTCAGCCTGGAGAAGAGAAGGCTCTGGGCAGACTTTACAGCACCTTCCAGGACTTGTAGTGGTAAGACAAGAGGAAATGGCTTCAAACTGAGAGAGGGTAGATTTAGATGAGATATAAGGAAGAAACTCTTTACTGTGAGGGTGACGCAACACTGGAACAGATTACCCAGAGAAGCTGTGGATTCCTCATCCCTGGAAGTGTGCAAGGCCAGGCTGGATGGGGCTTTGAACAGCGTGGTTTAGTGGAAGGTGTCCCTGATGGTGATGCCTTGAAACGAGATGATCTTTAAAGTCCCTTCCGACTCAAACTCTATAATTTTTTTGACATTTTCTTTTAAGAATGCATTTTAAGGGCTATTGTATTCATACAGTCATTAAATGATTACTGTTATATAGTTGAATTTGTCCCACCTACGGAGGAAAATGCATTTATGCATTTATGACTGAGAATGGAAGAATCACAGGAGTCCATTCTAGGAAAGATAAAAGCTTGTCAAATGTATATTTATTTATAGGAGTAAGGAGAAGGTGGATTCACTGAAATAGAGAAGGAGAGCCTTCGAGGAGCAATGGCCTTATGCCAATGTCATATCTCAGAGTATTCAGTGTTTTGATTCAAAAAATCATTTTAATTTCTATGCAATTAGGACATCTGATTCCTCATTTTTCCAAATGGTTGTGAGCTCACTTTTTATGCAATATAATGTTTAATATTAATCTTAATTTATTATGTGTAAAGTAGTCAATAATGCATATCATATAGATGTCTTTGTGCTTCATTTAAGCAACTGCAGTGTGTGGAATAGATCATTACTTGAGGTAAACAGCAAGTTACCTTGATTTACACTAGCGGAAAATGTGGCTCGTTAACTGTAAATCAGAGACTTATATAATTAAGTCAAATAAAATCAGAGGTGGATTTAGGGTAGTTAAAAAACTTTCTATCTTCAATGCCAGCCAAAAAGAAGCTCCAGTATTTCAGTTACTGTAAAACTAAGCACAGGGAAAGATGCAGGATGATTATTAATCAATAACGACATTTTTGTCTTGGAAAGGAGTGATTCATAGAAGGATTTAGGGGTCATTGTAGCTAATCAGCATGACCTTTTAGCACAATACTGCCATGAAAGGGCCTAAGGAAATCTTTGTATAGACATGTATATAGCAGATGATACGAAGAAGAAAAAGCGATTTGGCCTCTTTAAATTCCACAGGCAAAATTGCTACTGGAATCCTGTTCCCCGTTTCAGTATCCTCGCAGCAAGCAAGGTATGGCAAGATTGAACTCAGTTTAAACAAGAGGTACATGGAGATCAAGCACTGGACATAAATGCTATGATGTAAAATTGAGGTTACTGATGTCCAAGAAGTCCCATCATCACTCCATCAGTACCGTTGTGTGCCACTGTTCAAGGAAGAGCGTGTTGGGATATGACAGACTGGCAGTCCTGCCAGTAGTGACCACAAAATACTGGAGCTCAAGATCTTGAGGGATGGAAGAAAGAGAGCAGTAGAGCACAGATTTTAAACAAATTATGGCTGTACACATAAGGATCTCACAGTAAAAAATTACAGTGACCTAATGAACATGATTTGTTTTCAAACATGAGATGACCTATCTAGCCACACAGTGGAACTAAATGCTTAAACGTGATAATTTCAGTTCAGGTGCATCCTGGAAAAAAGTGCAAAACTACTTTTTTTGTGTAACTTGCTGCCCTGATTTTTAAATCTAGAGCACCTGAAGAAGATAGTATTTTCATTTATGTCTCTAATTTCATAGTTATACGTAGCTTCTTTAAAAAAAGGAAAAAAAAAAAGTGAAACAAAATACCCCTTCCTACAAAATAAAGTGTCAAATTTAAAATGAAACTAAACTTATATTTTCATAATCTATTTTCTTAAGAGTCAGGAAGCATTCCAAAATAGAATATATACATTGACAAAGGAATTTTTAATATTTTCAAAGCATATAAAATTATCTTGATATACATTTATGAAGGAAAATATACAATATTTTCATTCAGTTTATTTCCTTAATTAGATACTTTTTTTTAAAATTTAAGAGTGAAGGCACTAAGTCCTCGGCACAATTGGAAACATTCCTTCTTCCAATCTTGATGTGAAGTTTTTAAAAACATGTATGCTTTAAAGATTTTCTTTTCTTCCTATGTGAGGTTTCCAGGTTTCTCAGCTGTGTATTAAAAAAGTTTCAATAGAATGGATGATAATTCCTTCTTTCTAGCCAAAGAGGTTGTATCAGTTTCCAAAAGCAAGTGGTGACAAGTGGATTGTAATGATTGTAGAAAACAAGCACAGGGCTTTCATGTTCAGAGCAGCAGTGCTGAAAAACAACACCAGCAAGGAAAAAAATAGTAACATACCAGTACTTGAGGAAAAATTCACTAGCAATTTAAATATTTTCCCAATAAGCAAACATCTAATCACAAAGAGATCTTCAAATATTTTCTCCAAGTTACTTGGGCTTCTTTCAGAAGAGAGAATTAGAACCCTTGATGATCCCTCACTCAGGGAATTATGATAATATTCTCTTATTATTCAGGTAGGTTACCAAAGACAGCTAGATCAGAACTGCCCATTAGAGGTGCTAATCTTTGTCAAAAAGCCTGTCTGGGCAGCTGGAATGTCAGTGAACTGACCACATTCAATCAGGATTAATGCAGCCTTTGATATGGAGGAAGGTGTCCCTACCCATGGCAGGGGCATTGGGATTAGATGATCTTTAAGGTCCCTTCCAACCCAAATCATTCTATGATTCTATGATCTTGGACTTCTGTGCCAACAGTTGGGCACTTATAAAATATATTAAGAATTGCTTGTGCTTAAATTTTATTTTATTTTTTTTTTTTGATGACAAGCTATTACTGTGAAGCATTCAAAGTGAGTTTTAACTGACAGGAGCAAAACTTAAAACAAATTCATCTTTCTGTTTGACCTCAACATAATGCTTAAACAATGAGAGATGACAGAGTGTGAGTAATGAAGCTATAATTCACACCTTGTGCATGAGTAGGTACAACAGTGGAGCCTGAGTGTTGTTAAATTCACAAGGTGTAAAATATTATGCCATAACTCAACAAGAAGTCAACTCTTAATTTAAACAAATAAATACAATTGGAACAAGGTAAAACAACACCAAGCACCAAAATTTCATACTACAGCTTGGTAGTTTTGTGTAATAGTACATCTAAAAAGAAGTGTTTCTATGTATTCTTTACTCGTACGGAAAAGATAACCAACATTTCCTGTAGGTTTTCAGAGGTTTCAGAAGTGCTTATCTACAAGCTGCCAGACCAGGTGAGCTCTGAGTGATGTGTGCTGTGTTTGTGCTCAGCTGCTTGTCGGCTGCTGTGAGGTGCATGGATAAGCGTTCCAGCAGCAGCTGGGGCAGAGCTACCCCAGCCAGGAGAGCTAAAACATTTGTGTAGAGATAGGAAAACAACCAGGGGAGATTTTAAAATTCTCAGTTCTGAACATATAAGTGATAGGCGATGTAGGTAAGGCAGGGGTCTACCTTACAATGACCTTCTTTTGTTTTTATATATAGCTTTCAAGCCACTGACTCCTGGTTGAAACTCAGTAGTCAGTGTCCATGGACCTTTTCAAAAGATTATTTAACTATCTGTGCATTTGGCCTTCAGTACCAACAGAGGATAAAAAGCTGTAGGAATTCCTTGTTTGTCTGGGGTTTTTAACATATCTTCACAGTTTGTTAAACTACTGCTTTTTCATTAGTCCAGTTCAGAATAATATTTTCATTGAAAGTTTTGTGTAAGAATCATTATTTTCTGGCAATGTTTATATATTATTTAAATAAGCCTTTCATGCACTTTTCTTTCAAAAATTAGAAAGTTAAGATTTAAGGAATTTATTTTGTTTTTTCTTTCTTATAATAATGAAGAAACAGCAAAGGAAGTCAGACTTGGATTCAGAATATGAAATAAAGGCTCTCAAACACAGGCAAATTCAGTCATTCAGTTAGCCAGTCAGGATGCTGTTTTCTCCAATTGCAATGGAAGCAGTTAGGAGTAACTAGTCTGGACCTGACACAGATTCTGTCATTGTCTTTTTCAGTCTCTACAATGTTCATACTTAGGGAGTTTTGATTTAGATTTTCATAAAAGTTTCTGTAAGGAATGAAAATTTTTAGTTTTTATTTAGATGCTGAAGTTATTATCTCTTATTTCCTTTCCTGGTACCCAAACTAAATCTGGTGTCAGTTACATCAAAAATGTTTTTCATTGCCACCTTTGAAAAATCATAAATTCTGAGGTTTTAATTTCATTTATTTTTCTAGCTTCATTGCATGTTCATAAGGAAAAGACTTTTCAACTACCCCAAAGTATTAATTTAAAAGTTAAAAAAAACTTGAAGTTATTTAATTTGTGTTGTTCATGACATAATCCTGCAAAAAGCTTCATTGAAGAGCAAGATTTGCATTGAACTTGTTGCAGCTATAGGAAAAATGAAGTATTCAAAGGTAACATTTATAGAACTCTTAGGAGTCTTAATGCAGCTAGAATTCAATAGATAGAATTAATAATGTGAAAATATTAGTTTTAATAAATATGTCTGTTAAAATTTTAAATGTTCCATCTAGTTCTGAGCAGTGAAAGAACTAAATTGTAAGGTTTTGGTGAAGGGTAGAGGGTGTTTCTGTTTTTCATAGCAATCAAGTTCAGAAAAAATGTGTCTCTAAAAGAGAAACAAACTATTGAATAACCGTATGCATGCAGAAGAATTATCGTCTGTGCTCCTTCTTCAACTTAAATAAGCAAATTGCTATATATAAATAATAATAAACCACTAACAAATAGTGAATATGTGATTTAATATGCAACTAAGCTGTTAAATAGGTGGAACGGATATTTTAACCTCTGCATTCTTACTTATATATGAGAACACATTGCTCATAACAGTAACATACTACATTAATTGTTTATCAAATTTTATAAAATAATCATTAATGTGTGTTTGTTTAAAATGTGGCTAATATATTTTTATAGCCACAAAATAAAGTAGGGAACACACTCATGAGTTCAAAGAAAACAAGAATTGCAGTTTTCATCATAATCTGTGGGTAGTTGGTTTGGCAAAAATGGCCTGGCGATAATTATCTAACCTCTTTCCTCTTTTGTAAAATATTTTTAGACACAAATATCTCAACTGAAAGAAGGCCATCAGTGATTCTAATACTTCAGACTGCTAAAACAATTTTATTCAATATTATCAGTTAAAATCTGAATAATTGAACACTTAGAACAAGTGTTACAAGGCAAGCGCTGGAAACTTTACTCATTTCTTCAGAAGAGCATGAAAAATGAATAGTCATGGAAATGAAGTACTTTCTGTTACGTTGAGAACACAATATAGTGGAAGACAAATCAGATAAGAAGCAAAATGCTTGGTCTTCAGTCTAATTGTAAGCAACCTTGTCTCTGATCTGAAACAAGAGCTTGAATAAGAAAACTTAAAAAAAAAAAAAGGAGCAAGCATGTTCTATTCTTAAGCAGCAGGACAAGTTTGGAATAAACCATTTGGATTGCCAGAATTGCCTTAGTGTTTCTTGTTATTTACGTTAAGAACTACTGAACCTTTGGGTACCAAGAATGGAATACAACATTGAAAATTACATGACACATCAACAACTTTATTTTTTTAATATCTAATATAAATTTTAGAACCATAGAATCATTTAGGTTGGAAAAGATTGTTGAGTTCAACCATTAATCCAGCACTGCCTAGTCCAGCACTACACCATGTCCGGTGCCACATCTACACATCTTTTAAACACCTCCATGGATAGTGAATCAATCAGTTACTTGGGCAGCCTGTTTCAGTGTTTGACAACTCTTACAATGAAGAAATTCTTTCCTATCCAATTTAAACCTCTCTTGGTTCAACTTTAGACCATCTCCTTTTGTCCTGTCACTTCTTACTTGGGAGAACTGACCAACCCCCACCTCACAACAACCTCCTGTCAGGCAGTTGTAGAGAGTGATAAGGTCAATCTTGAGCCTCCTTTGCTCCAGGCTAAACACCCCCAGCTCCCCCAGCTGCTCCTCATAAGTCTTGTTCTCCAGATCCTTCACCAGCTTTTTTACCTTTCTCTGGCTACACTTGCCCTTCTTTGAACATTAAATTTGGATTTTAAATATAAATAATTAAATACTGTATTTGCTTTATCTTTAATTGTGTTTCCTCCCAGTCTCTATTTCTTGTCTTTTCAAGTAGATTTCCTAAATTCCATGTTTTGTCTTTTCACAAAACGTCATCATAGGGATAGTGAACATAATTTTCCTGACTTACTAGAGATGCTAAAAAGTTAGGGAATGTATGCATTAGTCCTTTTGACATCCCTTTGAATTTATAGAATTATGGACAAATTCAATGGCTATAATAAGTGTCTACTTTATGTCTTATCCTCTCACTCACAAGAAAACCCCAGAGAAACATTAACAGGTGCTGTTTTGTAGCGCAATACATGAGCATGTAGAATCCACCTATTAATAATTAGCAATTTCCAATATTTTAGGCCTTCTGTCATCTCACATGAACAAAAGAGCAGCTTTTTGGCAAGGAGAACAGGATTGGTATACGAAAATAACACAGAAGAGTGCACAGACTCACAAAAGCTTGCTGTGGGAGTTAGAGGACTGTTCCTAGACCATAGAAACCATTTTTAGCTGATGTATAATTCTAGAGAAAAGGTGGCAAGTGCATGCATACAACAGATTAGATAAACAATTGACAAAGATTAGGATGTCGCTTTGGTAACAAATTTTAGAAGATATTAATTTAGCAAGATTTAAAGGTGAAGATTAGATTATCTGTTAGATACTTACAGTCTTTTCCTTCTTGAAGTATTGTTGGTCTTGCACATACTGAGTTTTACAAAAAGATGCCATGTTCTGAATTTTTTTTCAATTTTATTAAAACTTTTGCTATTTGATGTTATCTTTAAATGGCTCCATGAAATGGATATGGCTTAGTGATCATTACGAAATTACTCTGTCTAATAGTTTTAACATAGATCTTTAATAGCTGGTTAAAAGTGTTAGATGCATTCCTTGTTTGTAACTAACATTGTTAATTGTCTTACATCAGTGATTTCTGATGGCCTTCTCTGCCACAAGGGTGCACTGCTGGCTTGTGGCCATCTTGTTGTCTATCAGGACTCCTAGTCCCTCTCCACTGAGCTGCTTTCCAGCCTGTTGAATCCAAATGTGAATTGGTGAATGGGGTTATTCCTCCCAAGTACAGGAGACCCATGTGTCTTTTCCACATAAGAAAGAAACATACTTCCATAGCTTTTTAATGTGTAACTATAGGCTGTTCATTCAAGTACATTTTTGAGAATTAAGAAATGCTATTTAATTTCTACAGAGAGAAAAGGAAGCTATCTTTAAGAACTCAAAATTTCACTTTTCTTGAGCTTTGTGTGGTACCTGTTTTTCCATTTTTCCAACCTGCTGAGATTCCTCTGGATGGCACATCCATATATTCTGTCTGCCCCTCCTTCCGGTTTTGTTTGCAAAGCTCCTGAGAGTGTAAATTGTCCCTTTATCCTGATCATTAATGAAGACATTAAACAGTACTGGCCCTTAGGGTACACCAACGGTGACTGGTTTCCAGACAAAGTTCATGCTGCTAATTACAACCCTTTAAGCCCAGCAGTGCAGCCAGTTTTCAATTTGCCTCACTGTCCACTTATCTAGCCTGTATTTCATCCATTTGTCAATGGGGATATTAGAGTAGACAGTGATGAAAGCCTTGCTAAAGTCAAGATAAATATCTCCTTATCCACTAAGTCAGTCATTTCATTATAAAAGGCTATCAGCTTGGTAAGGCAGTATTTTGCTTAGAAAGTCTATGCTGTTGATCAACTCCCAGTCACTTTCTTGTCCTTTTCAAACTTGAGTTTTGTCAGGATTTCCTCGTTCATCTGCAGGCCTCCCGTCTCCTTGGCTTTATTTTCTGCTCATAGGGATGGGCTATTCTTGAGCTTGAAGAATGTGATATTGGAAAGGATGAGGTGATCCCTCCTACCTCCAGGATGATCTCCCATGGATTCCTGCAAGAAGAACCTTGATCAGATCAAAGTCTGCTGCCCTGTTGTCCAGAATTTTGATTCTACTGTTTGCCTCATTTCTTCCTCTCAGGATCCTGGACTCTACCATCTCATGATCATAGAAGCCAAAGCTGCCTTCAAACCTTTACATTCCTCAAAAGATTTTTATTTTTTTTTTGGTAAGTATCATATCCAGCAGAGCACTTCCCCTACGTCCATATCCAAATCTATGCATGTAACCCTTCACTGCAGTATTCTAGTTGTGTCAGCTATCTCAACACATCTCTGTGATCCTACCTATATCTGCCCTGAACCTTTCTGTGGACCTCTAGTTCCTCCCTGTGTATTAGTGTACAGACACTTCAGAGAAGCACTGAGTCATGCTGATTTTCCAGGAAAATACTAAGAGCTTCCCTTTATGCTGTTCTCTTAGCACGTCTTCATTTGCGTGCATGAGCTTGGAGTGGGACTCTTTCTCTGTTTTGTTGGTTATAAGGCATTTCATGCCCATATCACCTTCCTTCCTTTGCTTGAAAACCTGGTTCACTACTTCTTCACTTATATTGGAGTCTAAAGTGCCCCGTGTCAACTTATTTGTGAGTTCTCAACTCCCTCACCCCATCACCCTCGTGTTAAATCTTTCCTAACCACACTGGCCAGCCTCTTGGCCTTGCTTTTCTTAAACACACTGTATATGCAAACTTAATAGCAGTGGCCATAATCGACATAATTCTTGTATCCTACAGAACATTCAATTTATTCCTGATCTTTTCCTAATCCCTCCCAAGATCTTAGCTTTATCAGAGTAGCGGATAAATAGCAAATATCAGATGGGGATACAAAACAGATGAAACTAATAGGAACAAAAAAATCTCTGTTGACCTAAGCTGAGTCAGGCACTAGCAATTTTTAGTTTTTCCAATAGAACATGTTTTAATAACAGATGTAAGAGAAGATACTGAGGTTACATTGCACTCATGTATATAGAGAGTTCTTTCTAGTTCTTTTTGTCTTGGAATATTAAATACCAGTTTCTCTCTTCCTCAAAATATTGGCAAGTATTAGCCAGCCAGGTTTCAATTATTATTGCTAAATATGTCTAAATGTTGTTATTTTTTTCTTTCTGGCCTGGCAGTGCTCTTAAAACAAATATGGTTTAAACTTCCCCACATGAAAACATCACAGTACAAAACTCCCCGTATTTAAATCAAGACAAATTCTACCTTACCTCAAATTAGAGAGGCTGCATGCTTCATATTTTTTGTCATTCATAGAAGAATACAAGTTGTAATGCAGGTCTCTAGTCCAGCCTCCACTCCAAAGCAGGGTCAGCCATAGTTTCTCAGATTTTTATCCAGTCAAATCTTGACAACCTCCAGGGACAGAGATTGCACAGTCTTCCTGGAACACCTCTTCCAATGATTTGCTGTCCTCATGATGAAAAGTTTTCTCCTGTACCTGTGTGGGCGCTCTCTTTTTTCAGCCTATTTAATTTTCTCTTCTCACAGTGCACCATTGTGAAGAGCCCAGCTCCATCTGCTTTATAATCTCTTCAGAATTACCAGGGCTGCTGTTTACATCTGCCCAAAGATGGCTTCTCTCCAGACTGATCAAGACTGGCGCTCTTGCACTCTCTTTCCAGGGGAAGTATTCCAGACGCTGACCGTTGTGGTTGCTTTGTGCTGAATGCACTCAGCTTTATTAGTATCGTTCTTCTACTGGAGGCCAAAACTGGGAACTGTATCATTCCAATAATGTATTTCAGCTAAATAATAGATATTACATAAAATGAATTGCCACAGTGCTTTCAATTACAATTACAAGTATTTTAAACTACAATTTTTCATCATATATTTCAAAGATGATGCAGAAGAAAGCATCTTAAGCTTCTGGAACCAAACAGCAATGCCTCCTAAGAAACAAGGGACCAGGAAATGAAAGAAACTAACGTCAGTGGCAAAATGAAATAATGAAAAATTTCCTGTGTGAAACAGTAGAAAAAGTACAAGAGAAAAACACAAGAAAATAAAATCCATCAAATGATATTCAACAAGGATTTAAAACCTATGTTTTAAGAAATCCTTAAAGAAAAACCCTGTGGAGGTAATAAGAAAGTACCAGTGCCTTGTGCTTTAACTGTTCCGTGCTCTTCCCACTGTAGCAGTTTTAAATAGGATAAATTGCTATAGAAACTTTAGTCTGACTTGATGTTGGTTTGTCCTTCTGAATTGAAAGACAAAACTCAGTATTGTAGCTCTTCTGAAAGCGCGTGCCTTCTTTTTCAAGACAGGTGCTGTACCTGTATCCAAAAGTGAAGGTATCTAACACAGCATGTAGTGATAGGACAAGAGGGAATGGCTTCAAATGGCTTCAAATGGAAAAGAGGGCAGGTTTAGATTAGATATTAGAAAAAAATATTTACTGGGAGGGTGGTGTGACATTGGAACAGGTTTCCCAGAGAAGTTGTGGATGCCCCATCCTTGGCAGGGTTGAAGACCAAGTTGGATTGAGCTCTCAGCAACCTGGTCTAGTGAAAAGTGTCCCTGTCCATGGCAGAGGGCCTGAAACTAGATAATCTTTAAGGTCCTTTCCAACCCAAATCATTCTGTGATTCTATGAAATGTACTTAAAGTCTTCACTTGTTTTAAATGAGTGTTCTGGAAGAAGCCAGACCACTGCAAGGTTATGAAAGAAGAGTGATTTATTTTGCAGGTTGCTAGTTAAAAATATATTATCAGTGCTAAATAACAGAATTGCTATGTACTTTTCATGTATGATATTAAAAACTACTGTAAAAATGCTTTCCTTTTGTCATGTGCCGTTCCTTAGGTGGTCTTTAACGACTGTCGACAAATTTGTGAACTGTAGGTAGCATCCGAAAAAGGAGTCACATCAGCAATAACTGCTTGAGAGAATACAGATTTCTACATCAGATTCTGTCTGATTTTGTTATATACCTAGAATCTTACTCAAATGACACCATAAGAAGTAGCATATGCTAGATTTTGTAGTCTGTTAAATAATACACTGATTATAGCAATAATTATATATTTTCTCAAGTCATGATAATTAGTGTCTGGAAAACTGTAAAATATTGAAGTTTGTTGAATTAGCAAACAAACAAAAACATCTGAGATACCAAGGATAACTCATGAAAACGTAAGTGCTTTTTTATTTTGACAATTAGATTTCTGCTATTTTTTCTATTTCATAACATGAAACAGACTGTAATGGGGTTTTTTTTCAAATGATAGTTTAATAATTTGAGCTGTCACTAAAAGATTCTAATCTTTAAACTTTGTTGAGACGTGAAAGTAATTGCCAAATTTTAGTGTGAATTATAGAATCTGTAGATTACTGGAATGAGAAAGGTTATGCTATATTTCAAACGATCATTTTGCCAGCATTTATTTAGAAAGTGATTTCTGATATTAATCTTGTCATTTACATCAGAAAGGGCAGACTGAGCAGGGTTCTTTCTTTTTTTCCCCCCTGGAGTTTGTTCTTAGGAGTCACTTACTTGATCAGAGTGGAGTATAATGATGAAGAAGCCTCCTGGACACTGCTGTTTTACCTAAGGGTAAGACTTATCCCATCATTAAGCTCTACAGTTGCTTTTCTCTCCTGTTTCTTCTCAAGAAGAAAGTGCAGACACAGCAGTGGGAAACTCCGGGCACTAAGGAGAGGTCAATGAGAAGGACTTAGTCTTCCCTTTGAAGAATGAAGATTTCTTCTGGCTGTGAGCGCTGCAACTGGAGCTCATGTTTTTGTAATGTCAGAGACTGTCACAGTGTACATTACATGGACTATACTTACAGCCTGTTTGGAGACTAAACTTGGGCCAAAATGTAGGAGCTCACTCACTACAGAAGGGATTCAGGACCAATTTGTGACAACGTGACTGGAGATAAGAGTCAGGTCCCCAGACAAAACGGAAGCAAAGAACAAGAAATATTAATTCAAAGCTCTAGCAAATGAAAGAAAAAACAGTCAATATGGAGAAAATAGCAGATTGTGTATAAAAAGTTGATCAGAAATTCCTTTTAATATTTTACTATAAAATGATATGGCAACTTATGTTTCAGGGAATAAATGTACCAGTGACTGAACTGGGAAAATGTACTACTATGAGCAGGGTGTTTTTAATCACTGAATCTTTACCGTCTACTACTAGCCATTGGATCAGTGGCAGAGAGTGAACTGACAAGATAATTGCTCTTGTCTAATGCCGCAATAGTTGAACAATGACCCTCTAGACTTGACAGTGTTGAGGAGACCTTAAGTCCATGCCTCTAGGCCTGCCTGTTTTGTTTGGCTCTGAAATTTACTTCAGGGCTCTAAAATGAAATGAGAAGAGTTAGATTTGTCTTTAAAGCATAATTATGTGTTTTTTTCAGACTATTCACTAACTTTTTACTCAATTCCAGGATACATGCTTGTCCTCTGGAGTTGTGTCTGTCTCTGTGAGAGAGAAAAGCTTAAAAAAATGGAGTTCTTGAAGGCATGTGTTATAGGAAACAAAAAAGTCTTGCTTTAATATTGATTATCCCTACTTGTTTTCCAAACAGAAGTAAATCACAAATCTGTTCTACATTGGTCTATGAAAGGCATAGCAGTATGAAATTTAGTAGAAGGTTTTAAGCTGTATGAAATCCTTTTAAAATTTTTGAGATTGTGCACGTGTAAGAAACCAAAGAAATCAAGTGAACACAATTATTTCTTGTTGCTGAGTGCCTTGGCAATACTGTTTATTTTTTGGATGTATATGCATTACTTTCTGTCAGCTAATACTTTAAAAATTAGAAGAAAGGACTTGTTATCACTGCAAGAGCCTGAATTGCACTTGACAAATTGTCTCTAGTCAAATATTCTTTATAGGAGATAATTGGAAGAAGTCATTTTAAGTCCCAGTAGCTGTATCAAACTGAGGGCTACTTACAAAAATATCCTTACCCTGTAGCTGGAGGAATGAACAGTAGTATATATGTGACAGTTTGAGCTAAGATGAAGTGTGCTTCTACTTCAACTATAGCACAAATGGGAATAGCAGGTACAAGCTCTGTACTACATGCCAAAAGTAAAGTGACTTGAAGAGCTATACTGAATACTGATAAAACATATTCTCAGTATAAAAATAAGATGCAAAGCAAGCAGGAGGAGGCTTGTTATGGCAAAAATAATAGTAGAAAGAAGAAAATGCATTCTTCCCTTTCTCATCTAATGATTTCAGTTTATAGTAGAGGTTAATTGAGCACACTCTATTGATGTTCAGACCTTAAAATTTAGGAACTTTAACTTAGGGATGTAACTTATGGATAAATTTTAGGATATAATTGAAAAGATCATCTTTTATTCCCTGAATAACCAGAAGAGACAGATGCCTTTGAAGACCTCTACAGGGACAGTCTTTCTGTCTAAGTGTTCAAACATATGCAGGCACAACTTTTTTCTATAGATTTTCAAAGGCATCTTCTTTTCTCCAGTGACTATTGACACTTTATTTGAGAGCACTGCTTTTCTCCACTACCATCTACATATTAGGAACAAGAACATTGACCGAGCCATGCAGGTTAGTCAAGAAAACTCAACATGTGTTGTTAGAACCAGAGCAAATACATTGGTGCAGAGACATATCATTTGTACCTATCCCAGGAATTAACAAAATTATATACTTATTTGCTAAATAGTATTATTAGTTTCAAAAACTTTGGACCTCAATGTATCAGACTCAACTGAAACATGACAATAAACTTGTTCAGTGTTCTTTTGTGATGCTCCAAATACATAAATGTCTGTTGTTATTATATTCATAGGTACTAGCCAGTGAGGTAATAAGTTTTCTCTGATGGCTTAAGAGCTGCAGGGAAAGAAATTACAAAAGGGTTAAAATTAATTTAGTCTCTGGAACTGCACAAGGAGAAGGCGTTATTGCATACAAAAGTCCGAGACTCAGGGTTGCAGGCATTTTCTCAGGTGGTATATTGGACTCATCTCCTTGGATTGGCTGTGCAAATAAGACTTTTCTGACAATGTTTTTAGTTGATTTGAAACATATGACATATGACAAAGATTAGGTTTTACACTTCTCGGGAAACATACAGCTGTAGAAGCACACTGGCCTAAAGGCATCTCTGTCTGGGATGTTTTCTGGTGTACCTATTATGTGAGAAAAGGATTCTCCAAGACTTTTTATGTTATTGAGACAGGACGTCTTCTCACTCAAAGGTGTTTTAGTGGGACAGAAATTAAGTGAACAGAATTTAAAAATTTAGTGAACAGAAATTAAAAGCAAGAGAACATTAATTACTTTCAGAACAGAAATTAATAAGGAGAGTAATGACAAAGCTGTACAGGCTGAAGTGAATTTTTGAGCATGGGTACAGCCTTCTGTTGTGCATAAATGCTGGTTTTAGCCTCCAGTTGCATCAGATCAACACAACTTATAAACACTACATTCATTACTAAAATTTCATGTAGTTGTGCAGCCTGGGGAAAGAATGCACAGGAGAAAACTTATTCATAGAATTACATAGCTTATGTAATTTTTCCACCCTATAAAAACTGTTTCAGGAGGGTTAATTCCTCAACTTTAGCTTTTGCTTGAAACATTTTCTGGAGTCTTGTCTACATGGTATTTAACACAACTATTAAGCAAGCACCTAGCTGGCAATTATTTCTTCATTCTGAAACAGCTGCTTTGGATTTAAAGATAATTAAATTGTTAATTACTAGGATCACTTTCATTACATCTTCCATGTTAACGGAAAAATAGATAGTATAAATATTTTAGAAATGGACGGCATAATAAATCAAAGGTAGCCATTAAGAAACAGTCATTTAAATCCGTGAATATTATTTCTCCAGTTGTGCCATCTCTTTTAAAGTTTGCAGAGGAATTCTGTGTTTGGAAAATTAACGTGGTGAGTTCTTTGGGTAGAAAGAGATCTGTCTGGCTTAGATGCCTGTCACTAAAATTTCAAGTGCTTAGGCTGTAGGTTGTTAACCTAACAACAGGTTAAGTACTTCTCAAAGTATAAATTCCATATGTTTATGAGTACAGGGGCAATGGGAAATACGAATATCTCCATTCTCTTGGAGTTCAGTCTGCCTAGACTCCTAGGAACAATCTTACAAAGGGAAATACTACTGTTTCAGGGATGTTGCCTGCCTTCTGCTCTCTATTTACAGTGGAATCACCCAAGGGTATTGTAGTCAGACGGTCATGAGACATCTTGACTGAAAGCCACTTTGTAGCCCAAAATGCAAGGACCATATTGACAGCAGAGACACCAGTGGGAAGGACACCTAACTGGATATACTTCATGTTTTTCCTGGAACAGATATGCATTTCCTATCAGAACAGTATTAATAAAGAAAGGTCTTTTAAGCATACAGAGTACAAGAGAACACCTTTTCAAGTTCTCCCCTTCCTTGCCTGCTGACTGCCTTCAACATATTAGAAGCCAGGATTTCTTCCTAGGATGTAAGACTATGTTCTGTAGGTAAGAGGTCTTCTCTTGGTCAGAAGAGATTGAAACTGCATTCACAAAACAATTTATTTGCCTGACTGTCTACCCTTCTTAGTCACTTTTTGCTGTGGGTGTGTTGGATGGCTGAATCATTTACCGAAAAGATGACTGCACATTATATTTCATCACCAAATTAATATATATCCAGTAAAAATTATATGGTGAAAAGCACAAATAGAATCCTGAGTTGTTATAAACAAAGAGTTGAATGAATCTGAGTTTTTTTTCTTTGATAAAATAAAAGAGAACTAAAATTAACTCAAGGAAAAAAAACCCAAAAACAAAAACAACTCTCCTCAAAATATCAAAACCCCAAACCAAAACAACAGCAAAAAAACCAAAACCACCCTTCCAAAATCAGACCCCCACCACAAAACTCTGTGTATCTCTTTTAATATGTAGATTACATCTCAAAAAGCATGGTATTGATGCACAATGTAGTTCTTTTTTCCAGTACTGTTATGTATTGAGGTGATGCTACTAGCGTATTGACAAGTGGACTTAATGGGGGGCTATTACAAGAAGTTAAGTATTTTTACTCTAAAATCTTCAGATTTGGTTTCAATTGTAAGAAATCCTTAAGGTAATCTACCAGGAGACTTTCAAGAGCAGTTAAGAATGTTTTAAGGCTGATTGAGTTGAAGAGTAAACTTTTCAGTACTCCTAATGAAAGCACAGATAAGCCAACACAGACTCTGTAAAATCCCAACCTGAATCAATAGCATAGGCTTTTTTTGAGACAATCTTAAACTGAAAAAGAAAATAAATTCACTGTGAAGAACCAGAAGCGGAGACCATATTTTTCTTATCTGATATTCCATTTGTGAAGCCAATGGTTTTCTTCTGCCACTTGCCAACCTCACAATCGCAACTTCTTTCTCACTTTACCACCCTCACCTCTCTCATAATTTTCAGTAAATGTACACTTGACAATTTTCTCTCCCTTTGAGAGGTCTGACAAGATCTTATTTTATCTGTTATAAAAGTGGGGGTGCAGTTTATCACACATCTGTCTGAAGGCTAAACATAAATAGAGGAGAAGATAATTTGATGAAGGTCTACTTACTATCAGCTCTAGTACTGTGAATTTGTTTTTTATTCCTATATAAAACCCACAAGGTTAGTTTGGTTCTTTATGGATTGATGTAATTGCCTAACAAAATACATAAAATATATTCTAACTGCTTGCTTTCTAAATAATACCAACAGAGTGAAACACCTTTTTAAACCTCTTTGCTATGTTGACATATAAGCCCTTTCTCTTGCAGTTTTGTTACTTGGGACAGCCTTTCTGTGTCCCAGTGTTTATCCAGTCCATCCATGCTGGACTAATTGTTTTTCTTCTTTCCGCTCTAGTTTTGATTCGTGTGAAAGGATTTGCACACTAGACAGAGGTAGCCATTTGGTGGTCACTTGTAACTGATTTATGTAGGAAATTAATGAATTACTCTGTTGATATATGCAAAAATATGTATGTTACATAACGACAAAAAATAGATTTGTTTCTTTGTTTGTGGGCTGTATTATAGCTTGGAAAAGCAAGATTATTATTCACTCTTGTTTTGTCACTCTAATTTTGTCACCATTATTTCGCTTACTTGAAAGTTTTAACTTCCAGCACTCAAGCATGTCGTTTGCTGTTTACATTGTACCTATGTGCCACTCTTGGCACTCATAAAGTGGATCGCTGACAGCAAGTCTTCTTGAAACAGAGGTGTTGGGGAAACAGATATGTTCTGTCTTGAAACAGACTTGTAGGGGAAAAGAAAGGAGAAAAAATAAAATTTAACATTAAGGTAGAGAGTTATGACTCCTCTTACTCTGTTCGCTAATAGCTTTACCATACAAAAAATATTAAGGGCACTATCCAGAAATATTATAATCTGCAAAGAATAGCCTTGCGACAGTATTGGCTGAGTTCAGATAAATAACTAACATTGCTCAACCTCTGAAAAAAAAGGCACTTCAATCTTTTGTTTAGCTAACTAAATTGGTTTTAGAGTTCCAGATATCTAGATCTGTTATAAAAAGGAAAAAAAGAGGATGAATTTGTAGAATAGAATATGAGGAGCAACAAGCACAGAAATGCCTTTTCCTGAATATTGTGTTGTAAGACATTACTATATTCATATAGTTTCAGAGGAAATAACTTCCTTTCACATGATATATATCTAGGCATCACAAAAAAGCAGACCCTTAATTTTTTGTAAAACCTATCCCTGACCTCTTGAAGTTTTACTGGGCTTGTTGGAATGCAATCAAGAAAAGGAAAAATTAATGCAATTCCATGCCTGTTCCATTGTGCAAGAAATGTGGTTTATCACAGGTTTCCTGGGTGAAAAAAACCATACATTAGAAATATGTACCAGTGGAATGTAAGCTACCTCTTGCTACTGTAGATTTTTGGTCAAGCCTCAGCAGATTAAGAGCTGTCCACAGTGTACATGAACCTATTTCCAAGTCATTGGAACCAGAATTCTATGCTTGCGAAACAACCTCAATGGTAACTCTGCATGAGCACATCAAAAGAGAGGTGACTGGCAAAGTTGCCCTGGCGAAGCTTTTACCCATCAAAGCCTAAATGCTCCTTTGCTCGCAGTCAGGCACTGCCCTGACTTCTCTGCCTTCTGCTTGTCTCCAGTGTAGCCTTGACACTTGCATGGCAGACACTAAAGTAAAAATGAGATGCTTTTGCTGACAAACTAACATACAAACAACACAGTTTTCTGCGTGTTCCTTAGTCACCAGCTGAGGTTAAACCATGACATCCTGTCTATTGAATATTGCCGCCTTATGCTTTTAAACACAATTTGCATTATCCTGTGGATATAAATACATTCAGTTATAAGACCTTTCACTTTTTTTTTACCGAAGTTCTTTAATTAGATAATCTAATTATGAGACTCAGACTCTTTTGCTAAGTAGAACTCCTGTCGAACATGATATGCCATAATTTGCCAGAATCAAAGAGAAAGTTGAATTTGACTTTTCAATTTTTCAAATACCAGTCTCATAATACCGTTATGGATTTCTTCAAAATACTACATCACAGATACTCTTGATTTAATATGTTTAAAATCATAACATTTTGCAATATTTCTAATTTCCTACCAGCAAAATTATGTCTATAATCTGTTAAAACTCAAGTCAGTGTGTTCTATCTGCTAAATATTGTTTCTTTGCTTGCAATTCTGTACCTCAAATTTATATTTTCTATTACCTGAATTTAGAAATAATGAGGATAAAATTGCAGTATGTACTTTCTTTCTGGAAGTTGTATTTCATTAAAATATTTCATACCAATTATTGCATATAGGCCCGCAATTTCTGCATGCATTGTTCCAAGACCATTTGCTAGAACAGTTCTTCATTTCAACATGTTTCATTCTTTTCCTCCCTCTTCTATATTAAATTGGGGAAAAAAGGTTGCAGTACTGGCTTACCTTTTCTGGTTTTAGTCCTAATAATTGTCACACACAAATGGCTTTTTTTCTTGTGTAATGCATTAGAAAAAGATGCCATCTGCAATGTGAAGTTCACCTAGTTATGAAGACTAAATATAGTGTGCAGATTAACAAATGCCCTTGTTGCTTTTGCAAATATTTCTTGTGCTTTCTGTATTAACAGAACACTTCTGTCAGAGACTGAACACACTTTTGAACCATTTCTGCATGCCCAGAATTGGATTTCAGTGCTTTTACCTCACACCGTGGAAGACCCTAGGCAGGTTATCTGCTACCACACAAATTTGTCAGAATTATATTCAAGTTTGTAAAGCACACATCTAGAGCAGTCTTCTCAGTCTCTCTGCTAACTTATTTTCTATCATTGACACTTTCACCTGAGGGTATCCTTTCATGGAGATCCCTGACAATACTGGTCACATATATAGAAACCAAGCATTTGGCAAGTATGCATTAGAGTTTGAGAAAATTTCCTCATTGTGAATACTGATGGTAAGTTTAGATTGAGGTTTAGAGAGATAAAGTGCATAGTAGAGGTCTCCAGTATTTACAGAGTACCCTCAAGAACTTGTTTATAAGCATCAGTTAGAAAAATTCCATTATCTGATGCCTAAAATGTGGATGTCAGTCTTTATCTGAAAGATTTCTAGATACGCTGTCTATTTCTTATCTTGTACTAGACTATATCCTCAGGTGGAAGATAATGAGAAATGTGAGCCAGGGTTTACAATTAAATTTACTGAGCCCTCATAACTGAGTTCTTATCATAACAAAAAATAAAGTAATAAATACTAGCAGCCAGAAAGAAAACAAAGATCTGAATCTATGGGGGAAGTTACAAACACTCCCGGTATTCACCATCACTTTTATATTTGGAAGAGGGATCTTTAGAAATCTCTAGTGCTCCATGTATTGATTTTGTTCTCGTGGAAACCAGAACACTCATGGGAAAATGTAATTTGAGTGTTAGCCATGGCATGCAGGCAGACATGAGAGATTGAAAGCACTCCTTGTTATTTTAGCATAAATTCCTGAGAATTTAGCTGAGACTTAGTGTTTATTTCAGATAGCTAACAACTCATGCAAATAAATAATTCTGAAGTAAAACTAATATATTCCAGAAAGCATAACACTTCCATGTGACTATCTAAAATATCCAGTTACCTGAGTCAGACAGATGATGCCAAGTCTGCCGTCTTATAAAACATAATGAACTCCACACTCATACTGGATCATACTCATACTGAGACAGGCTTGCAGAAGGCAAAGTGTTAGAATCAGTTAGAATCAGTTCTACTTACAGATTTAACATTGTGGCATAATCGTGTGGATATGAAACATCAAATTATGCATGCATTTTTGACAGGGATCTTAAACGTGGGACACAGTAATAATATCTATAATTCTATTCTATCTATCTCTCTATCTATCTATTTATCTATCTATCTATCCCTTTTTTGCCTTTTGCAAAATTGTCTTTCATAGCAATTGGAAAATTCTCAAAGGAAACAGACAATGATTCCAAATCAGAGAAATTTTCATTGGCTTAACATTTGCTTTCTTATCCTTAATACATCCTAAGAAAGCATAAAACAACCTCAGCAAACTGAACTGCTTCTTTAGAAGTGGCTGATAGTCCAGTCCTACAATTCAAGACCCCAACAACTTGGAGAAATGGACTGGTAGGAAAATCATTGAGTTCAACAAAAGGAATTATGAAGTTCTGCACCTGAAGAGTAATTATCCCACTAACTGGTACTGGCTGAGGAAGCCTAGCTGGAAAGCAGCTCTGCAGGAACCAGGGATTTGGGTGGACAACAAGTTGACCACAAGTCAGCAATATGCCCCTGGCAAAGATTAGCTCCTGCCTGTTAGGCTACAATAGGCTGCCAGCAGGCTGAGGGAGATGGTCCTTCACCTCAGCTCAGTCCTGGTGAGAAAGCTCTGGGGTGGTACGTCCAGTTTGGGGTCTGAGTGCAAGAGAGACATGGACACACTGGAGCGAGTCTAGTGAAAGCCCATGAAGGTCTCTGAGGGACTGGAACATCTGTCTTATGGGGAGAGGCTGAGAGAGAGCTGAAGGAGATAAGACTCTGGGGCAATTTTATCCATGTATATGAAAGCTTGATGGGAGACTACAAATTAAAGAGCCAGAGTCCTCTCAGTAGTGCTCAGTGAAAGAAAAACAGGTATTAGACTCAAAATGAAATATAAAAAATCCACTATTTCAGTGTGAGTGTGATCAAACCCGGGAATAAATTGCCCAAGGAAGTTGTGGAATCTTTATTTTTGGAAATGTTCAAGATGAGATAAACACAATACTGAACGCGCTGCTCTAGCTGACCCTGTTTTGAGGAAGGATGTTGGATTACATGATCTCCAGAGGTCCTTCCCACTCTCAAACATCCTGTCATTCTTTATGTTTCTTAAGTTTGTCGCCTCACTGAATTTTCACTGAAGTTCTAATGCATTATTATGGTGAATTTGCTCTTCTATGCTTATTTTTCTGATAGTTTCTGTCCTGTGAATGGTTCACTGAATGAGTTTATTCTGCTCCCAGAACAGATGAGTGTAAGTCTTAAAATGAGATTTGCAGTATAAGTCTGTGAGTGATAGTTATTGATGATGAGCTACTAATCCACTTTTGCTTTTTAATTTTCTTGATTCACTTCTTAGAAACACTCCTCTGAAAGCATTATATTGTTAATAACAGAGGAAGCAAATCCCACTGACATTAGTTTCCCAAATTAAATGAATATTCATACTTTTTTTTACAACATTTACTTTCTAGTGTTAAATCTCCA
This sequence comes from Lycocorax pyrrhopterus obiensis, assembly GCA_014706295.1. Classification (NCBI taxonomy): domain Eukaryota; kingdom Metazoa; phylum Chordata; class Aves; order Passeriformes; family Paradisaeidae; genus Lycocorax; species Lycocorax pyrrhopterus. The sequence goes on from JACSVZ010000015.1 coordinate 16,207,262, forward strand.
TATGTTTACCTAGAAATAATTTATGCCTACGATCAAGAAAGTTTGAGTTCTGTTTTCAAGGCAGAGGGATGCAATCTTTTTCCATTACTCATCTAAAACTGTACAGGCATTCTGTATATACTCATTAAGACTCAGAAGAGACTAACTAAACTGGAAACCACAGTTACATATATTTAACAAATGTCAAAATGGAGTAGTGACTTACAAAAACTGAAAAATAAGTCAATGCTAAACCAGGAAATCAGTCTCCAGGATGAGTTCAAAGCCCTATTTCAAACATATCTCAGAAGCAATTTACAAATCTGATGTCTTTTGTGACCAATTGTCTCACATTTATTCTTACTTTAAGCTACCTGAAATTTATTACATTTGTTATATGAAAGGATTAGGTAGTGAGATCATTGTTTGCTTTACTTTCCATCTGAACAAAAAAAAATATACAAATTCAGTTCAAACTTCCATAAAACTGTTATGAAGGATCATAGCTCAAGCATTTTGCTCTCTACATACATAGAGAAATATGCCTTCAGTTAAATTAACTAAAATTTCAGAAGCACACAGATGTTCAAAGGTATAATCTTCAACTCATTTAATAAATTCTATTCTTTTTCTTGCTAACTATAACTATGTGCTTATATGAAAATAGACTCTAATGGATGAAGAAGATTTATTTTTGTAATTTTAAAATTTTAACATGATTAAAGCAGAAATGAGTACAAATAACCCTGGTACCTAGGTCATACGTAGAGAAAAATGAGTCTGTTGATTATATATGTTAGAACAGAATCACATTTTCCTGCTCATAAGACAGTACATTATTTAAATTAGCTTTACTTTATTGTAGTATTCACCACTTCTTAATGCATGTTTGAAAAAGATTTCAGTTTTAATATTACAGATTGTTTCCTACATAGCTCTACCTGTAATCTCTGAAATACCCCTTCTTGCCTTGTTTCAGTTTCACCTGATCTACAGGGCCTACAGTCCCCCAGATTTCTTCCTGGGACCCAGCTGATCTCCATGCATCTTCTCAGGGTCCAAATTCACCATGTTACACTGCAGGTTTTAGGATAATTTCCTCTGAACTACTGTTTAAGTAAATTGAATTTATGTTTATTAGTCTTCAGTTAAGACAATTTGGGAAGAGCGTATTCTTCCAGATCTAAAACATAATTAAACATATACCTCCATAACTTGTTATTTGTTTTCTTCAGTTAAATTTTTTGAACTACCACCTAGAATTCAAGGTATGATTGGAAATACTGTTTCCTTGTCAAAACATCACATATTCTGCTGATTTTCAGAGAATAGTCCTGTATTAGGACTTGGGGTGCTGGTGGATAAGAGCACAAGCCTGCAATGTGTGCTCAAAATCCAGAAATCCAACTGTGTCCTGGGCTGCACCCAAAGCAGCATGGGCAGCAGGGGAGGGGGGGGATTCTGCCCCTCTGCTCTGCTCTGTGAGACCCCACCTGCAGTGCTGCATCCAGCTCTGGGGTCCCCAGCACAGGAAGGAGTGAGTCTGGAGGAGCCGCCAAGTTGATCAGAGTGATGGAGCACTCTCCTATAAGGAAAAGCTGGGAGAATTGGGTTTGCCCAGCTTGGGAAAGAGAAGGCTTTGGGGTGACCTACTTGTGGCCTTGCAGTACCTGAAGACACCTACAAGAAAGATGGAGAGAGACTTTTCACAAGAGAATTCAGTGACAGGACAAGGGGGAATGGCTTCAAATGGAAAGATGGCAGGTTTAGATTAGACACTAGGGAAAAATCTTTACTGTGAGGGTGGTGAGGCACTGGAACACATTGCCCAGGAATGGATGCCCCATCCCTGAAAGTGTTCCAAGTTGGATGGAGCTCTGAGCAATTGAAACTAGATGATCTTTATGGTCACTTCCAACCCAAACCATTCTGTGATTCCGTAATTTTCTTACTTAATGCAAATTTTTTATATTTCTCTCTTCAGGTGGGCTCCTTTTCAGATACTTCTTATGGAGTCTGAAGAAGTATTTTTGAAGAAGAAAATAACCAAAACAACCCTGCTCGCTTAACTTTAGCAGCTGTCTTGAGAGGGTTACCTCTACTCCCTCTGCCCCATTTTAATGCATTTACTTCTTTCTTGAGCTCTACTGACCTAGAAATCTGGGAAGTTAGCAGAAGAACATAGTGGATAAAATACTCATTTAATCTATGCAGACAAGGGTAAGTGTTGTGCACAGGCTGCAGAAGCTGAGTCAAATCAGAGTTCAAGCCTGAATAGAGAGAATATTCCAGTGTGAAAAACCTGAGATATAAAGCTAAATTTCATTTCCCCCGGACTTGTCATTCTTTATCAAAGCTTACAAGTTAGAGTGTCCCTTGATACAAAGAGACATTCTGAGAAGTTCTTAATGTGAAACAGCTGCTTTTGAATCTTTTACACATTCTTCATAGTGAAAGTAGTATTTTGAATACCTAGCTACTAAATGTCAAGTCTTTCTGAGAAAATAGAAGGATCATAATTCTTCCCAAAAGTCATTTCAGTTCTCCCTTTGGATAGATGGGTATGAAAAGTTGCTCCTGGAAACTAGATTATCTAATTTGTCTAGAAACAGGTAAAAATGCCAAAAGAAGTAGCATCCAATTTGATAAGAAAAACCTGGGTTGAAAAGAATTCCAAGCTACCAAAACAACCTGTGGACATAGGAAACAAATAAGGTTTTAAAGTGTCTTTATCTCCTGGATTCATAACCCAAGACACTGCAGAAGACAAACTCTTATGTTGAGAGCAATATAAGTTTCTCATCCATGTATTTTTATCCTAATTTCTAGTTTGAATTCAGAAGTACTATATATCCTCTGAAGTCTTCTCAGTGCAGGGCAAATTAGACAGTGCTCTCTATACCAGTATGTGAAAATTGTTCCTCTAAACAAGTGGCACCACCTTCTGCGAATTTTTCTTAATCCAGTTTGCTTCCCTTCTGTTTTAATGAGCAATTCCTTCCTGAAAAAAAAAGATGGCTCGTAGTGTTTTATGGTTCAAAGTATTTTAACATATTCGGTCAAAAGTTAGAATTTTAATGTTGCTTTAGAAGGAAAGTTAAATGAGACTCAGATTGACTGCTCTTTGGTATCTCTGGCATCAGGAATTTATGGAGCTGGGAGATGTCAAAAATATCCAGTTAGTTTTGAATGGGTGTGTAGGTCTGCGGTAATTAATCCATGAAAGTTTGTGCAGGAGCTATTTCTAGATGGAGCAGAAATGCACTCAAAATACATGAGTTGATCATTCACAGAGAAGGTCAGAGGTGATTGGCATATGTTCTATCTAGTTAAATTTATAGATCTCTTCCATTTTTGCTGCTCTGGATATAAATTATGTTCCTGTAACTTGACATTGAAAGGAAGCACGCAAGGAAGGGCAATTATATTTCCCTTCTATAAAGAAAATAAAATCAAATTTTAACAAAACTAAACAGAATGTTGTAAAATGCAGGTTCAGATAACCTGCATAATTGGTATAACCTAATTCTTATGAGTTGTACTTAGAAAGCTGGCAGGTATTTGCAGTGCTAGCTATTCATACTAAGTGTTGCTTTAGCTATCGTTTTTTCTTAAGTATTACTGGTTTTAATAAATTTAATCATGGAATTAGAGCTCTCAGATCTTATTTCCCATAAAGTTCTTCACTGTATGAAAAGCAAGGGAACAGTTGAGCTCAAATTTCTCCAGGAGTGATTTCTATGTCTTTTTCAGAATTGTACTTGACATAAAAGTACAAAAACCATTTTGCTTTTAAATAGTATCATATATATAATGTTCATTAAGACACTTTCCTCCCAATAAACCTGCAATTACTTCTAAGTAATACATGGGAAATAAAGAGAAGTGGAGTTTTCCAAAGGAATTTTGAAACAGCTGTGACTATTGAATTAAATATAGTAAAGAAGTAGTTGAAAGAGGGTAGGTTTAGATTAGATGTTAAGAAGAAATTCTTTATTGTGAGAGTGGTGTGGCACTAGAACAGTTTGCCCAGAGCAGTTAGGGACACCCCATCCCTGGAAGTGTTCAAGGCCAGGTTGGATGGGGCTCTGAGCAACCTGGTCTAGTGGGGGTGTCTCTGCCCATGGTAGTGGGGTTGGAACTAGGTGATCTTTAATGTTCCTTCTGATCCAAAACATTGACTGATTCTGTGATATTCACTATTATTTGATTTACATTCTGATGTATGCACTAGGCTGCTAATTGCCATCTTTAAACAATATGCATCATAACTTAGTTCAAGGTCTTTAAATGCCTTTTTGTTTTCAGTTACCCACTTTTCCCAAGATACAGGAAACATCCTCTACTAGAAACCAGATAATTTCGCAGCATCTTGAAAAAGATGTATTTTTTTCCACATTACTTTTGAAATTTCTCAGACATGTCACCTCTAGTACTATTATGCCTTCAGTTAATTCAAAATTTAAATATTTTGCTCCTGAAAAATGTTAGGACAGTGAGCAGAGAGGAAGAAATTGTACTGAGCTTTATTTTACTATGAAGCATGGGAGCAGTCCTCAAAAAATAGATCAAAAGCCTGTATTATCCTAACCTAGATAAATACCATAGCTCTTATGTCTACCTACAGATGCAGGCATTCCATATGTCTTCACTCTTCCACATAAGAAACAAACACACTTCCAAAAGTTTTTCATGTATAAGCTATTGACTGTTTATTAAAGTATATTTTTGATAATTAAGAAATGCAGATTTAAATCCCACAGAAAGAAAATGAAGCTATCTTTAAAACAGAGAAAGCTATAATTCTTTATAGCTTTTGCCTTTAGCTCCTTTTGCCTCACTTCTACCTTCTTTAAATGTTGTGAGAATGATTACAATAAATATAATGAGTTACTCGGGTGCTGTCATGAGGGGGCCTTATATACAGCATACTAAAATGGATAGGTTAAGATGAAATGCTCCTCTATTTCCTAATGATATAATTAGAAAGCTTTTAAATTTAAACAACAGAGCACTCAAAGTGCCTATCTCTGGCTTTGTGTGTGACCTAAAAGACACTTAACTGTGGAGATCATTAAGAATGCATTGAATAAAAATGCAAATAATAAGAAACCAACCAGTGCTGTAAATATGAACATATATTCCTGTGCCACTTCTCTTCATTTAAAGAATTTTGTGTTTCTCTAGCAATCAGAAACTGTTGTTTCTGTTAGGCTGGTAGCTTCTAAATCCTCAACGAGTGAAATCATGTGTTCTCTCAATCCATATGATATTACAGTGTGATAATTATGGCCTACAAGTAACTGTATTTTCATTGTGGCAGCAGAGATTGGGGCAGATCCAGGCAATTAAATCTCCTGTAGTTAAAAAGAAAAAAAAATAAACATATATTAAAAAACCCTCAGAATATCAACAGCTGTGCTTTTGTTACCTATAAGGCTGAAAAGAAATGACATGGTAGAAGTTCCACTGCCTGGGCTTTCAATAATGCTGTTTTGAAGTCAAAGACAACTGCTGCAAATATAGCGCATCTCTCTCCCTTATTCTTGCTGAGCTATAACACTGCATAAAATCTCTGTGTCACAGTGGATCATACAGAACTATGATTTCCAGCTTTCAAGCTTTTTCTTTCTTGTGAGATAGCTATAAAACACATTTGTTCTGAAAAAGAAGGTGGTTGCAGGAAGGACATCTTTTCTATAACAGAGCAAAAATACAGGGAGCAAAATCTACTGGCAGACTATGTGTATCATACTGGGGATTTCCAAGCTCACAGTCAGTGCCCCATTACTGGCCTGATTTTGTAGATATTTTGTGAGTAACTGGTCGTACTGGGTTTACTTGGGCTGGTGTTAATTTTCTTCATAGCAGCTCATATGGTTCTGTGCCTTGTGTTTGTAACTGAAGCAGTGCGGATAACAAACCAATGTTTTTGCTGAACAGTGCATAGCATCAAGGCTTTCTCTGTTTCATGCTCTACACAGCCCACCCTCTCTCCCTGTGAGTGGTCTTGGGGTGGGCAAGAGCTTGGAGGGGGCACATAATTATAGGTATTTTTAACATAGGATAGTTGGATGCAGCAGCATTCTGGATCCTTGCCAACAAATTCATTTGGACACGGGCTAAAGGGGAGAAGTCTGGACCAGGAATGAATGCCACACCTACAGAATGAAAACTGCATCATTCGTACCAGAGTCCAAAAAGGATTTAGCAGGAAAAGAGTTGAAAACAGAGTAATGATACACAATGATTTTGCAAAAAGGACTAGTATCATTCCCAGAGGGATAAATGAGGGAAGGTGATGTTTGGATTTAGCATGCTGTTGGAATAATGTATACAGCTGTGCTGTTGCCATTATTAAAAAAAAAAAAAAAAATTGTCATTACTAAAAGAGAATTTATCTTGTAATAAAATAACCAGACCTGGTAACTCAATTAAGTGCATAAGCATTTTCACAACAAAGAGTAAGCATGTACTACAAGAGTTTTTTACCTAGCCAAATACATAGACAAGAACATAACATTGACTAAAAAAAAAAAAAAAAGTCAGATAAATTCAAGGAACACTCAGAACAGTTACTTGTTAGAATACATCACAAAGAGGAACAAGCACAATTTTCATACCTTGGTGTCTTCAGTTCAAAACTGGATTTCTCTCTGGATGGATGTATTTCCATCAAACACATATTACTTGTTTAAGATAGGAGTAAGTGAAATTTCATATCCTGTGACCTAGTTGCATTTCCCATTGCAAAATCAAATAAGCACCAAAATTGTCCTGCTAGATGTAGATTAAGAAAAGACTGTCACATCAGCTCTGAATAACGAAACTATTTTTGCTTTTTGTATTGCAAAGTTACTCACCAGCTTTCCCAAGACTATTTTCAGTGTCATCTCTGAAACTTGTAATGCAATCTATTTCAGACTGTATCACAATTTTTTGTTCTACTTGTATGAACTGAAAAGGTTTTTTAAAGAAACTGTGTTGTGTTTTTACTGACTTGTGTGGTACATTTAGAATTCCTTCTTTTAATGGTTTGACCATAACTACATCTTATGCAGCATGAACTGATCTTGGCTTTCAGCTTATTAACGATTTACTCAGATTTAGTCAAATGTCACTCTCTTTACTATAATGAACCTGGTGCTGGTAAGACTCAGGAGCCATAAAGATGAAATCTTACGAACTTCCTTGCTTTTGTCTCTTGTCCTAATATATGTGTCTTCTAAATGCTACGATAATTCACTGTAGCTGCAACTCATTAGTACTCAGAAATTTGAGTTTTGTAAGTTCTAGATAATGCAATGCTGAAGTGAGAAAATCTGGTGGAAAATTGCCTGCTAGGGCTTAGTGCATTCCTAATACTTAAGCAAAAACTTTCCCTTAATGACAAAATCTTCTAAATTAGTTGTTTCAGAGTCATTACAGTCATGGGTGGAATTCAACTTTGGATACACATAGGTGGCCTACAGCACTGTGTACCTGGAGTATCTGTCACTACGAAGACCATGTGTCTCCTGTAAATCTTTGGTTAAGTCTGCCAGTCATGACACTAAATGCATGTGCTTACATACTTGAATCACTCACATAGTGCTTTCATTCATAATTTATTTTAATGTATACTGCCTCAGCCTGGCTTGGTGTTGTGTTTTAGATTTTTGACCAAGACCGTGTTGGTAGCACACCAGTGTTTTAGCTATTGCTGAGTAAAAGGTTTATAAGTTTCCCACTCTGCCACCAGTAGTCTGGAGATAGGCAAGAGGTTGGGAGGGAGCACAGCTGGGGCAGCTGGCCCAAACTGACCAAAGGGATAATCCATACCATACAACATAAAGCATAAAAAAAAAAGGGGGAGGGTGCAGGGGGCGGTGTGGGGTTTGCAAGAGGGAATTTTTTCAAAGTGGCCATTGCTCAGGGACTGGCTGGGCTTTGGCCTGGTGGTGGGAGTTCGGTTTTGGTTGGGTTTTATTCCTCCTTTACTTATTAAGGTGTCTTTAACTTGACCTATGACTTTTTCTCACATTTGCTTTCCCCCTGCTACAGGGGCAAGTGAGCAAGCAGGTGGAGGGTGCTTAGGTGGCAGCCAAGGTAACACACCATGTAGGGTCATGCAGAAAAACTACTAATTGACATTGAAGAGTCTGTCAGTTTGAACACTCCTGAGAAAAGGAGTGCTCTCAGTGCCTTGGCAATTGCATCTCCAAAAGGTGAGGGCTCTTGGAGTTGGTGTGATCCTACTAAGGCAAGGGAAATAAGCCAGTTTTTAACCCACTCTAATGCTCCAACATTTAAATGTAAGGGATTTACCAAGGTTCTTGTACTCTGGGTTAAACACATGGGAGAAATACTGACCAGATATTCTCAAGAGGTCAAAACTACTTTACTGGCAAAATATAGAAATGCAAGGAACTTTGGCAAAAGGTTTAGTATAACATCAAATCAACATCAAACATTTATCACAGCATTAATTTGGCCCATTCAACTTAGCAAACTTTAAACCTGTTCAAGCTTAAGTTAGAAAACTTTAAACCCATTTGATGTGCTGTTACCCATAATGTTCCAAGGAAACGGAATTAGAGGAAAGCCAGAAAAGGTATGGAAAACCACACATATAGCTACCAATGCCTAGGTTCCAGAAGTGTCCAAATAGAAAATCCAAGCAGGGCATTGCATTAAGTCAGGTGCTTGCTTCATGCTCAGCCTTAAAAACCCCAGGGCCTCCATGGGACCTCCTTCCAGGTGGGACTTCTGGTCATTCAGCCACTCAGGAGCTGGCTTAGGCGAGAGTGGTGCACTGCCTCTGGTGCGCAAGTGATTGGCAGCTCTGCCAGGCTGGGGTGCAGGCTCTAGGCTGGGGGGGTGGGGTGGGTGCCAGGGCAAGGGCCAGCCTGCCCGCTTCCACACACACATGCATCCCAAAATGTCTCGAGACATAAATTTTTGCAGTCTCTGGCACCCACTTACCTCCATGGACAGGAAAAAGGCAAATACATCACCATATTACCTAGAAGCAGCCAAAAAGCCAGGTAAACGAATCACTAGGGAACAGCAATTATCACTTTTATGTCTGTGAAAAACTCAATAGAAACTTAAATGTAATTCTGAATTGGCAATAATTGGTCAAACAGTGGTGTTGGAACAACAGAATTTTAAGTAAAATACTGGTATTTTGCACCAATGTTAAAAAAAGTGATCAGAGTGGAGGTTTATCTAAAGTTTGTCATTAACTCCATTGACTTCCAACTAGAATAAACCTGATTGTAATGGAAACCTGAGGACCTAACTCATATAAGGACATCAAAATTACAAACACTTAAAGCTTGATAGAATAAATCCCACCCAAAATCTAAGCTTGTCTATCTTCATTACCTCACAGAAAATTAGCAGAACCTATGTTACTCTTGGGTGGCCAAAATCAACTGAGATAAATCTCACCATTTCTAAAGAAAGAGCCACAGAAATATTCTTTCATATCACAGTGGCATGATACAAACCCCCAAATGTTTCTGACTATCAATACAAAATGGTGAAGAAATGTATGGCATGCATGGTATATATACTATATAGAGACACACACACTGCATGGTACAGAGAAAGGCCAAACCAAACCAGCCCAGCAAGACTTTTTGACATTTTGAGCTGAGAGTCAAAATATTCCTGTCCATCTCTTTAATCATGTTTTTTTTTTTTTTTTTTTTTCTGCCTGGAGGGTCTCTACATTACCTATAGATGAAAACTGGGCATACACTAAATCAATGAATGCAGAAATGTAATGCCTTAGCAATTCTGATTTTATACTCTGTCTTGTTAAAATTCACAGTTCAATACTATATTTAATTATAAAGAAAGAAAAAAGAGAACATATGACAAAAATCAGTTTGATATTAGCAAAATACGCAGAAGATCCTAAATATGACCTCATTATCATAGTTTCTTAAAGCTCAGATGACAAGAGGCTATGAGATCAGTCACAAAAGCCAAACAGGGAAAGCAGTCTGGATTAGTCTAATTTGAATTTACTCTCTGATGCAGAGGGTATCTTAAAAAAAAAAAAAGCTTTTAATATCTACTAATTTTTTTAGTTTTGCTTTAAATTTAAAATGATCCTTGAATATTGTATTATCAGGTATTTTAAGAAACTGCTCATCATCCCAAAGTTTTAATGAATAAACTTTAAAGATCTAATCCTGACCATAGCCATATTCCCTTAAATCATTCTGTTAGTGTCATTCCTATTTTAACTAACAGCAATTTATGAGTAACAACCAGTAGGCATGTTCATATCTGAATTGCTTAATGAAAAAATACAACTTAACTATACAAATTTGCATAATTGCATGTGTCAGTAAAACGGGAATTAAGATAGCAAATTTTATTTCTCACAAAAAAGTTGGTAAATAATTCAGTGTAATATGCAAGTATTCTTTACACAGACACTTTAGTAGTCACCGCCCTTAAACAGAGTAGTAGGTCAAACTCTCGGCCGTCCCACACATATGACCCCAAACTCCTACTCTTCTGCAGAATTAATCTATGGGTCTTATAACTTGTTCATACAGGTATAATTACAACAGTTATAATTACAGTTATTAACCATCATTTGATATCTTTGTAGGTGTGTGGATGAGTGTTGCCTTCAAATGTCAGTGAACAATTCACATTTTTTTGCAAATAGCACCCTGTAACCACCTTATACCCTTCCTCCCATGTGTCCAATCCCACCTGTTTATGGTCCAGGGGTCCAATCTTTGGCATGGCCCAACTCAGTATCCTCAATTTATACCTCTGAAGAAATTGTTAAGCTGTGAAAAAGACTAATGAGAAAGTTTATACAGTGGCATCACAAAAGGGAAGAAAGGTAAAGATAGAAAGATAGCATTGTAGTAGAGATCATTAGTTTTTCAAGGACTAAAGAAGAAAAACACCACCATGGAAAGGTAGAAAATTATAAAGGAAAAGAAACCTGGAGAACTGAATAACAAATGGCAACTCAGTAACTTGAGTATCTGTTTCAGAGAGCAGTGGAGGATGACCATTTTAATTCCTGACCAAACCTTAACTAACCAGCAAAGACCTTTAAGATCATTTTTTGGGACTAGGAGCATAATACTGCTTATACTAGTCATTCCTTCCATTCTGGCTATCTTTTGAGTGAACTAGCTAAGAAGAGACTTGCTTTACACTTTCAAAATGTGTGTGTTCTGCTTGCAGAGTATCCTTATGCATGGCTAAAAAAAGCACCTGAAGAAAATGAACTTGATAAGAAGGGCTAACAAAGTACCTTTTTAGGGTATTTAGTGATAAAAAGTTATGTGAGTCCTTTAATCAAACTTCAGATGTCTGTAATATAGACATCTTCTCTAGACAAACCTGAGATAATTGTTTCCTTTTGAGTCAAGGAAGAAAAATAAGCAATTTCAGGGTACAATTCAAGTGACCTATTTTAAACATCAATCTTAGGTGAAATCAATACTACCTTAGAAGTACCTCTTTTTCTCAGTATTTTATTTTCTCACTATTGACAAAAAAGGGGGCCCTAGAAGATTAGCATGGATGTAGATGTATCTTTTGAAGACATGTTTTAGGTTATGTGACCTCCACTCAGTATATGTGAATCTGTATGGTTTGTTAAAATCAGCACACGATTAGCTCAGCTCTCTGTAAGGACAGAGAGAGATTCAGTGTGAAGCTCAGACAGATAGTCTTCATTTTAATAGATGTTTCCTTATCTTAAAGCTTCCTTAAACAACCGAGTTTAGTAATAGGCTCAGTAGTTAGAGAAACACATCTTTTTACCCATTAGTACCTCAGGAAATTACATATTTTCACTCAATCCATATCAAGAAGGCATGCTGAAATTTTTAGTTCAAGTGCTCTCCTTCATTTTATCTTATCACCCTTCCATTTGATGACAGCATCTAATTTTTCATGCTTTGCTTCCTCACTTACCATCTCCTTACTGCTGCTGGAGTACTGAACACCACGATCTCAACATTAACCAGATAAGGGGATGAATCATGGAGCAGGTTTTCTGATCAAGCAGCTATACACTGAAGGCAATCATAATCTGGCTAAATATGTAATGTATCACAGAGACCTTGAATAAACACGCACTGCAGCACTATAAATCTTACCCACATGTTTAGACATACTCAAGAGTTTCCTTGATCACTTAACTCTGACTCTGGTAAACAACATATGGTAACTGTGATAGAGTATATTTTCTGTAACTGAATCCTTTTATGTTATTTCCTATGGGATCAGACACTTCAAGTTTGGAGGTGACATACACACAATGTTGTAAATTACACACTCAGATCAATGTAAAAAAGAAGGTCTAAGAAATAAAAGATCTCAGAATTTGGCCCCATGGTTATTGTCCTCTGATTATTTTAAGCATGTGTTATAAAACAGTGAATGTTACCATACCATGCAGGATATGGGCTGCTTTGATGTCATTACCCTGAGAAAGCTCTGAGAAGGATTTTGCAGGGCAGCTGCTGTTTCTAGCTGATGACCTTCCTTGATAGGCTCAATGGACAGGCTAGAGAGAAAAGAAGGGGGTTACACCGTTTTTTTCTTTTACATGTGTGGTTTTTCCCTGTATCTACCTTTTGTTCTGCTGCACAGTGAGAAAGGCTTGGTGTTTCAGGTCCTACTTTTCACACTGAAATACTTTATTTGCCAAAATATTTTGTGAAAATGGAGTCTGAATTTTTCTTTTTTTTTTGGAGTGTGTTCAGACTGTTTAGGCTGAAGGCGGTATAACTTGGCCCTGGCCTAATTCTGAGTAATATCCTACGGGGCATGCCATGAGAAGCCTCTGGTCATAAAAAATAACACAGCAAGTTATAGATCACACGGCAAGGTTTCACAGGTGATAAAGGTGGAGTTACATAAGAGACCACGGAACTGCAAACTGCACAGATACCTGGAGGAGAGCATCAGAGAACTTTTGTGCAGTAGAGTCTGGCAAGGTCAACAGCAGCTAGGTAACAATGTGAACAACGTGAGAAGAACAAGGTAACTACTTGACCCAGACTTGCTGTGGGAACCTGTGAAGCAGCTTGATCACCACAGCCTAGCAGGGACAGTCATTCACACATGTAAAACCTTCTGAGATTTTCTCTGGAAAAAGAGGACGCTTTCACAACAATAAAACTCTCAGATGAACAGATTAGGCATCCTGTGAATATATTATTCAGTGGTATCACTGTGCCAAGTCCACTCCAGGCCCAAAGGCATCCTCATGTACTCATCACTTCCAGACAGATTTCTCGAAAGAACGCTAATGGCGGTGCTTTGTTAACACTAGTCTTAATACCAACACCTTACTGCTGTACTACAGTGAATGTCATTTCCCTGCCTAACAACCCTGTTGCCCTGGTTTCTTGCTATCCCACAATCACACAATCACTGAGGTTGTCAGGAACCTCAGGAAATCATCTAGGCAAACCCCCCCTGGTCAGAGCAGGGCCACCTAGACCAGGCTCTTTGGGGCCTCACTGTTCTGTCTTCTACTCATTATCTCCTCTTTTTTTTTAGCGAGGATGCTACGGAGAATGATTTCAAAAACCTTGCTAAGGTCGAAACAATCTACACAGACTGCTCTTCACTTGTCCACCAAGCCACTCATTTCATCATAGAAGGCTATCTGGTTTGTCAGGCAGGATTTCCCGTTCAGAAATCCATGCTGACAACTTCCAATCACTTCCAGTCCTGTAAGTGGTTTGCAGGGTTATACACTCCTTCACTTTCTCAGTGATCAAAGTCGACTTGCCTGTAGTTCATCTATTCCTTCTTCTTCCTTTCTTCCAGTCCTCAGGGAGCTGCCTTGGTCACCATGGCCTTCCCAAGATAAGAGAATGGCCTTGCAATGGTATTGGCCTTCTCCCTTTGCACTTGTGGATGAATTCCATCAGGTCCCATGGACTTCCATCTGTAAAATTTGTTTAAATGTTTCCTTTCTTGATCCTTCTCTTTTGAAATTAGTGCTTCATTTCTCCAGAATGTGTCTTCTTTTTACTTTTTTTCTTCATGCACTCTGTAAAAAGATTTTTTTATAACAGATTTTGTACTGTAAATAAAAGCAAGGACAGACCTTCCTCATTTTTTTACTGGAATTTATTGTTTCTGAGGAGAAACAATAAATTCCACCTGCATTCAGCCATCAGAAAATCCTAGACAGAAATGGAAGAGAGTACTGAACTGACATGAAGGAACAAAATGATTACAAAACCTGCCTGTTTCATCTCTTTTGCAGTTTTGGCTTTGCTGTTTTATGCTTCTGTTGACTTAAATGTTTTTAAATAACTGCTTGATAATTTGGTCAAGGTCCACAGCCTTTGATGTAGTTCTTTTCTTGAAATTTCATTTCAGGGTACTGACATTCAGAGAATATTCATTTTTTTCAGTCTGCAATGTATACATATATATAAGTACTTAATAGCACAGGCAGTATTCATTTGCTAAATGAGGTGTATATTTTTTTTGTTTTGTTTGTTGTTTGTTTGTTTTTCTGTAAAATAGCTAAGCTACAAACACTAAATGAAATTTAGACTGAAAAAGAAGTCATCAGTATTTTGTCTCCTTGAGCTTAGGTCATTCTGATCTTCTTGAATTCATTTGGCTAAATGATCTAACCAGTTTTATAAGAATGTCCCACAGATGCTGCAATATATTTTACTGCTTCACAATAAAATGAAATAAAAAATTAATGCTTTTTGATTCATTACCTCTTGAGAAGAGTTTTCATGAGGCTATGATGAATATTCTTCCTTTTCTATTCTGTCTGAAGAAAATTTGGAGCTGGAACAGATAAAAGCTTTTGTTCTCTATTGAATTTGACTACTTTGGAAAGTTTTCTTTCAGAAAAAATGTGTTCAGAGACCAAAGTTCTTCTTTTAAACACCTTGAAATATTGTGAACTGTTTCAAGATACTAAATAACAGTGACTGTAGAGATAAAATTCAATATAACACGTTGCATAACATAGTAAGTTTTCCTTTGAAGCAAAATTCATCACCAATTCTGGAATAACTATATTGAGAGATATGAAGTGGGAAAGTATAAAGGAAGAAAACAGCTAGATCAGCTAAAGTGTTTCACTTTACTGATGTTTTAAAATTTTACTAGCTCTTCCAACAAATCTCAACTTACTGTTAAACATCTGCATTATATTTTGATATCCTAACGTGATTTAATTACAAAAGAGGTATAACCCCCTGCAGGAGTCCTGTTTGTAACTGCTAATGAGCAAGAGGCAATAAACTATCCTTTATAAATCAATATGTGAGAAATTAAATATGAGTACTTGGACTTGGTTGGCCCTATAGCTAATGGAACTATGAAAGACATGATTAATTAGAAAGGTGTTTTAGAAAGGTTAATTAGTTTACTTTTTAAATTATCTGCTGAGATAATGTGGTGGTTAAGAAAAAAAATCCTGCATCCCAAATTAGCCAATGATTTTCCTGAAGATTCAGAATAAATATATTTTGGGCAGCAGGTAAAACTGTTTATTATCTGACAATATTTTTCATTGGTGACATTTATTACATATCTTGTCTTTAGTTATCACTGTACAGTTAATCTAAGCAATAAGAATTTTAGGATAGGATTATAATTTTTAATCCTCTTAGACGTCATTGAACTTTGTTTTGTTTTGCTTTGCTTTTTTTTTAATTTAGTTTATTAGGGAAATCATAGACCTTGACTAATATCTCAATTGTCTGGGAACAATTTAACCAGCAAGATGGCGCCTATGTCATCTTATATATGAATACATAATTTGAGTTCAAAAGTAGAGGAAACAAATGAAAAAAGATGTAAAGAATTAAAATACTATAAAAATATTGATTAGCTTGAGAGGGAGTTTTCTTAGCTCAAATAAAGATAATTTTCAGGATTTTTTTATAGTAATAAGGTAGATGTGAGGAGCAGTGTACCCTAAATATAAAGAGCAGTGTGGGAGACAGCTTGAGCACATGTGTATGTTCAAAAGTATCTATGAAGGACATGTCATCATTGTTGAAATCTGAGAGTACTAAAGACAAAATTATTTTTGATGATACACTAGCACTACTTTCAAGGGCTAGTGAAAACACGTGGAAACAAAGATAAGTTCATGTTTGTGAGACAGAAAATCTAGGGAGTTTACGCAAGGAGATGGATCTCCTGGATCAAGGAAATGAATGAGTAGTGTTCTCAGTAGGTACGTAACAGACAAATTTACAACTGTGGAAGTCAAGGAAAGCCTATATAGTAGATGATTTGCAAAGCTGGTAAGAATCTAAACTGCAACTACTTGGACAAAAGGGTAGAAACAGTAAGATTTATTCAAACCTTGGGTGAAGAATTCTATTGAGTACTCATAGTCAAAGCTAATATTTCTGTTATAAATTTAAGCAATAGTAAGTTAGTGCTGTTGTCTGCAGAAGAAAAGTAATTAACAAAATGATCTAAGGAGTGAGAAATACTCAGATGGCTATGCCATATGTCAATTACTGAATGAGGGTTATGAACATTCACAAGATTTTAGGAAAACATCAGAGTACTAAAAAGTGACCTTTAAATATGCAGATGCATATGCAGATAAATATGTGGATACAAATCTCATTTTCATTGAACAATGCCATAAATCTTGCATTTTATTCATCGCAACTCACTAAAGGAATAAGCAAAAATGATCCACAGAAAGATACATAAAACAATGCACTGTATTTATTATTTATAGCTTCTGAGAAACGTACTGGTCACTAACTAAATAGATAAGAAGCAAATAAAACTGCAGTGCAGACAGGCAGAAGCAGAGGGTCATCATAAAATGAACTCTGCAGCAGTTTCCTATTTTTTAGAACTGATTCAAATATTTAAAGAGATTTGATTTGTACCAAAATTGAAAGTGCATGGGATCATTGTAGGCCAGGCTGCTCCTGAGAAAGGTCTTCTCTTCCCACACAAAGATTTTCTTTGTTACATTGAAAGAAGATCTTAACCTAATTCTTCTACACCTTCTTTGTAACACTTGTTGGAAACAGATTTTTGAGTTTGTTTGTTTCTCTTGTCTCTACCATCAACACAATTTAACAATGCCATTTCCTTAATTTGAGATGATTTTAAAAAATTTTATATTTTCAGTTATCTCTTTGATTTCTCACTATCTTTCAGTTTCCAATATACACTTCAGAGTGTGTTATATCCATTCACCACTGTCTCTACATTTTCAGTTTTCCTCTCATCTTCTTGTAGTCTAGGACCAAAGCTCTCAAAATCAATCTCCATAGCAATACTTGTTATTTGAATTGCATTCCCCCATTTACTAATACTCATAAAGGGTTGGTGTGGGATTTTTTCTTCCTTTTTCTTCTTTTTTTTTTCAGCTTAGAGCCTAAAATTACCTGATAAATCCAGTGTGAGGATCATCTTTCAGTGAGGGGATACTAAACAAATGCATTTGTCTCAGTTAGTGGAAACTTAGAAATCAATATTCAAAGATATGTAAAAATTAAAATTTAGGTTTTGGAGCATATCTGTCATGTTTTTCACTTCTCTCATCACATTAATGAAAAAAGTGGAAAAATTATAAAATAGAGGTAAGCAGAAGCAGCAGCATTTCAAGCAATATTTGATATTGATTTTATAAACATTACTGGAATCTGGATTTTTTGATTATGTAAATAATTTTACACAAGTGTTGTGGTTTAATCCCAGCCAGCCACCAGGGCCCACACAGCTGCTCACTCACTCCCCATCAGCAGGATCAGGGAGAGAATCTGAAGCGTGAAAAAAGAAATTGTGGGTTTAGATAAAGACAGTCTAACAGGGAAAGCAGAATCCATCCATGCAAATAAAACAAAACAAGGAATTAATTCACTGCTTCCCATGGGCAGGCAGGTTTTTCAGCCATCCCCAGGAGAGCAGGGCCCATCACATGTAACAGTGACTTGGGAAAACAAACACCATCATTCCAAATGTCCCTCCCTTCCTCCTTCTTCCTCCCACTCCATATACTGAACATGATGTCACAGGATCTGGAATGTCCCTTTGGTCAGTTGGGGTCACCTGTCCAGGTGGTGTCTCCTCCTAACCTGCCATGCTCCCCCAACTCCCTTGTCAGCGTGGCAGTACAAAAAGCAGAAAAGGCCTTGGCTCTGCGTAAACCCTGCTCAGAAATAAGAAAAACAACTCTATCATCAATCCTGTGTTCAGCACAAATCCAAAACACAGCCCCATACCAGTCACTGTGAAGAAAACTGACTCCACTGCAGCCAAAATCAGCACAAGGCAAATATCTACCTATTTATTAAAAACATGGCTGTGAGAAAAGAATCCAGGCTGACAAAGGAGTTGGAAGCCCAAAATCAGGCACTTGTGGGGTGATGATACCAAAGAATGGAAATGGTGACGGTATCAGAGAGATGAGTTTTAACAACAAAAAAAAATACGTGCTAAAAGCAATCTGAAACCTGCTGAGTGACTTTTCAGTGAAGGTAGTGTTCAAACAGTTTTGTCTGCACAAAATTGTCGAATAAAACATGTCTCTAAAAAATTGAGGGAAATTCAAGAGCACTGAGGGCACTATTAGAGTTCACAATTTCCTAAAACCTTTGCTGCTGAGTGATTCTACGTCATTCTCATTCTTGAAATTCAAGCTACAATATTGTAGCTTGAACTAAACGTTTTGTATGTCAACATATAGGAATCTGTGAGTCTTATTTTGTAGTGGTTTTCTGCAATCTGGAGGATTTGAAAATGTTCAATTAAAAAAGAAAGAAACTTGGTGAATAAAAAAGAGAAGTGAAAATTTGCATCTCTATTATTTACATTTTCCCCTAATGTAAATTATTGGGAAAAATCCATATGAGACAACAAATTGTTTTAAGGCCATTAGATTTTTTTCTTTTATTTTCTTGATTTATGATTTTACCAAAAATATTCCCAAATTACAAAATAATTCCCTTAGGATATCTTCCTTTGTTCTTTCCTGAGAAATTATATATTGTAGACAACAGGACAGCTTTTTATTTAAGCATGTAATTTCTTTTCATCAGATTTTCTTTATTGCTAGATTGTGTATTTGGGGTTTTTATTTGTTTGTTTTAATATGAATAAGAACTGCAGTCTGCGCTATATGAAAAGCCCGTTCCCTATCCTCTTCCCCCAACTCATAATGAGATCACAGGTGAACATTCCTTGAGCTTCAGAAAGGAAATATTTCTTGTCTAAGGAACTAGTTTTTACTGTTCATACATTGACATTGGTACTGCCTGAAGGGCACAATTCAGGCTAAATCTCATCCAAATAGTTTTTTCAATATGGGAAGAATAAAATAGTGACCTTTTCCATTTTGAAAGGTTAATGAATGAATTCCAGTGTCTCTTCAATGGTTGACTGCAAGGGAAACTCATGGCAAACATAAGTTATGGTAGACACATATGGCAAACTGTTATTTTTGGTTCACTGGATCCCATGTGTTGAGTTTGGTCTGCTATCAGTGAGATAGGCAAAGGAAAACTCTACTTGAAAAATCAGGTGATTGCTCCATTGTACTTCATTATAAGCTTAAAAACATGCTTTGTCCTGACTTCTCACTGCATTGCTCATTGATGGGTTTACTGTGGTCTTACCGATAAGATCATGTAATATCTGGTGTAATGCCAAAAGATAACTAAAAGGACTCATAACACTTATTACCTTTCATATGTGAATGTTCCTTGTTTAAGGGCTATAAGAACACAGTACAATGGTCTCTAAAAGAAAAAAATGTTCTTTTTTAGTTTTCTTACATCCAATTCCCTTGTTCTGATTATTGAAAGAGGATTAATTGACTCTATACAGGAAAACTATATCTGTGAGATGAAGATTTGACTTCCATTTATGATGACTCAGAAATGTCTTTATGGATTTCTTAATTAATATGAATAGAGTAATTCCAATCTGAATATTAGATGCTGCTTATGAAGAAATAGATGACTTTAACTGATTTTCAAGCTAAATAAACTGAAATTAATATAATAATGTAATATAGACATTTAGTATAAGCTACTTCGGGAATACTGAAATGCAAGTATTAATAAATGTAGTGCTTAGACATTATGCAGTTGATAAAACTGAGCAGGTACAGGACAACTTTCAATATATGGGCCCATAGTATCTTATTTTTTTATTCAACAAGTAGTTTTCAGTTTAGCTTTCCAGAGAAAATAAATTTCCTTACCTATTCAAATTAAAATCTGGAAAATATGGGAACAACAATAAATTGAAATTTGCCCTTTTTGAAGGGATTATGGCAAAAAGATTTAATGCCAAAATATTCAGTTTACAGTGTGAGAAGAATGATAACTCACAAAGCGGAAATTACCTCAAGGATATTATTTATGATGTATCTATTTTGTCAGGGAATTGAACTCATGATCCAAGTATTGGAAAGTGCTGGGCTTGCCTATTGTGTCACAGAAAAATCTCATTTACTGTCAGTAGTAGTCCTTTTAAACTCAGCTGGGAAAGCTTTCAGACAAAGGGCCTTCACCTTGAAAGGGTGAAAGATTAAACTGAGGATACTATTAAATGGAAAATCAATGATGACTAGTTAAATAAAAAAGAAACTCTCAAATGAATATAAATAATTGGCTGAATTTGTCCCTTGTGTATCTTTGTTTTCTTCATTAGAGACACACCAGGAGTAGGTTTGTCTCTGTGTGCAGCAGAACACAGAAGACAAGCAAACAAAAAAATGTACTGTATAATATAAAATGACAAGCAGTCACCTGGGGAAATATTGAAGTTAAAACTTGCTGCATAATTTCATATTTCTAAAAAAGAATTATCACTGTTTTAATCTGAAAAAACATGAATCAAGGGTTGTACAGCAAGGGTTATGTGTTGTAGCATAAGTTCTTGGAGTTTCAAGTCAAGGAAAATGAGAAGCAAATCCTAATTTAGTTTTAAATAGCACAGAGGATCTGAAAATATAAAGACCATTATAATAGTGAGCACAGTCAATGGAGTTCAAAGTTATTAGAGGACAAAACCTCAAAACTTTTATATATATATATATAAACATACAAAATAAGCATATTCAAAAATAAAGGAAAAAGCAACAACTAGCAGGGCAAACTGCTTACAGTCGGCAGAAAGTGTGAATAGGTATGAGAAACAGCATATAATACACTTGTATCTCAAAATATATTACATAATAAAATGGAATAAAGATTCAACTTTTATCTTCAAGCAATATTATGCTTCACAAATCCTTTAGTAGTCTCAGAGTCAAAAGCTCTGAATAAATGTAATCTAGTCAGTACATCATAGTGTGATTGTCAGAAAGCTTTTGATAAGGTTGCTTGCCACATTCTGAGAGACATAAAACTGTTGTGGGATAAGAGATATATCCTTTAATGCATTAATGACTCACTAAAATAGATGAAAAATACAAATAAGTGGCAATTTTTCAGTTGAGGATAACACTGTGGAAATCCTTATCCTCAGGGACATGAACGTGACACGTAAACTCTTCAATAAATTCGTAAAACATCAAGGAAAGGGTGGTGATTAGTGAAGTAGTAAAATTTGCAAATTATAAATAATTACTGAAGATGGTTAACTTAAAGCAAACTGTGAAGAACTAAAAATGAATTTCATGGCACTATCTGATCAAACAAATCTAAAAGAAGAGAAAATTCCTATCAGCTAACATAAAGTATTACACAGGAGAGAAACAACCCACCCTAATAGTTACTGTCAGTCAGAGAATAAAAGCTGAGGTGAGTAGTTCTTAAAGGATGGCTTTTGAGGGTTATTTAGCAGCCACAGTGGCAAACAAAAAGCTGGGAATCGTTAGGAACAGAATAGGAAGCAAACCAGAAAATGTGATTAGGTTACCATGTAAATGGATGGTGTGTTCATGTACTGGCTGCATTTCAGTGTAAAATTCTGACTGTCCAGTCTCAAAAGAGATATAGTGGAATTAGAAAAGAGAGAGAAGAGGATGAAGGGCTGAAGAAGAGGTTACCAATTCTTCAGCTTGGAACAGAAGAGTGGGTGGCAGTCTACAGACACTGAGTTCACTATTTTTCACAACTTACAAACTGAAAAGTATCCAATGAAGTTGTCATGTGGTGGTCGACAGTAAATGAAAGAATATTTTTTTTCACACAGTTTATTTAAGATATGAAGTTCCAGACTAAGTATGTCAAAAGGCTCTTATGCAAAACTAATTAAAGAAATGTCCATCTGTGCCTTGTCTAGATAAAATATTCACAGAGCCCCTAAAGCATTGATAGCCGAGACTTGGGAGAGCATTGCATAGAAGGGTCAACATACACATCTGCTGTGTCTTAGACTTCAGGGCCCTGATCCCTTCAGTCTAACTCTAGGCCTCTGAGTTGGCTTAAGTGCTTCTAGATGTTCCTGTACAAGAAAGAAAAAGGAAAGTTTTGTCCTGAATTCTGCAAGCCTGAAATTATTTAGGTCATACTTTCATAATGTAAAATAATTGGTGAATAAAACACCTTCATAGATTTTATGCTATGCCTACCTTCTCTCCCGATACTTTGCTACTCATTTCTGCTCCCATAGTGAGGCACATATCAGCTGAACCCTACACAGACATTTTTAGTTTGGGGTTAGAAATGAAATCAAGTTAGTGATTGATCCTAAGAGAGCCTTACACTTCTTTTTTTTTTCCCTCGAAAGTTGCAGCAATTCCACAGCCTTGTTCACAATTCATCCCATGAAAGACTAGTGTCAGAGCAGGTGAGAGGAAAGGAAGTTAGTTACAGCACAGTGCTGGAAAGAGACAGGTTGGAAATATCTTTGTTCAGTACTGCCATCCACTTCTTTACAGTATAAAACCATAGCCTCCAACACCTCAGCTGGATGAGACAAATCATTAATTCAAAGCTTTTCCAAAGTATTCACCATATTCAGATGTAGGATTCATTCAAGCTAGACTTCAAAAATGCCTGGTCTGACCCCCTATGGGTGTTCTCCCGTAAGTGTTTAACTGATAAAATTGAAGTTAAAGGAGTCTGTAATTATATTCTCGGAGCTGGCTGTTCCTGTGGTTTAATGGTTTTGATCTACAGACAACACATGGAAGCGATACAATGCAGCACAGAACAGCATTATTCATATGGAAAAGACCAGACTGTGTCTCATTTGTAAGAGCTGTCAGATGTACCATTGCTACTATTGTTCTTTTGGTGAATGTAGACACTCTAAGGTGTTGAATGGAAACCATGGCTTGGTACAAGTCTCTGGACTTCATTTTTCATTTAAAAATTTTTATATTGGTTTTTGTTTCTGATTACTAGATGGTTAGGAAGAAAATTGCTTCTCCAGACACACTGGGCTTTATGTGTAAATTTTATGCAAAATTGTTTTCTTATTTACATCTACATTCTGTGAACACTGGGGATTTCCAAGAACAGAGTTCTATTTATCTGCAAATTAACTTTATAAGAATTCAGGTACCCAAATACCCAAGCATAAGCCTTAAGAAAATCTGCCACTGTATGAATTTGCTATCAAAGAGAATAGACCAATTATGAGCAATTATCTACTAGACACAGTCAGTTCATAGTCAGCTATTGTCAGAATTTATGGGACTTTCTTTTAGTAACAAATAGCTTTATTCTATTCCTGTTCAACATGATTCTTCCACTGCATTGTGTCACATTACATTTGGTTCCATTGCAGACTGATGTGATAATATCAGGCATAAGCCAATGGCAAGTGATGAGCAAGAGAGGTGAATGCTCTCTCATGTTAGGAACTACTTCTATTATTCAGTACTGGGAAACTTCAGCTGATCATAATTGTCTGCTTGTTTGGACATCTCTATGAATTTTATATAAACATAGCAATATGTAACTGAATTTTAATTCAAAGTTAAAATTCACACTTAGATATTCATGGGAGTTGTATTTTTCAAAAGCTGGTAATTATTCATGACTGATTCACATAAGATAGTTTGAATTTTAGCGCTTGAACTCTTCTGACTAATTTTTATGCCACTTTCTACGCTGCTATAAATTGATAGTTTCCCACTTGTTTTCAACACATACATATTCCACAATGGATCTGATAGATTTCATTTTCCCCTCAGTAGGATTTTACATTGGCAACTAAAAGAGCATTTATAGGAGTATCAACATCTTCCTTAAATTTGAAAAATAAATTATATACATTGAGAAATCAACCAATGAACGATTTTAAAAGAGAACAGATTTTAAAGCTTCTTAATGTAATCGGATATTCAGACAAGCCTCTAGGATGCTGGGAGCCTTCTTTATTTTATGCAGAAATTAAGCTTCCAAGACCTAATGAACCATTTAAATGTCCCACTGCTAAAGGATACTTGACTATAGAGGTACTTCAAATCTAAGAATGTTTTCATTTTTTACTGTAAAGATTTCTAAGCACCTCACAGAGGTTTCTAGATTTCAGAAAAGAAGAGAAAGTTAATGTCTCATGAACTGCAAGGGAAACCAGACAACTGATAGCTCCAATGTACATTGAACCACAAGACCAGATAGGTTTTCTTAATCTGAAAGAAACAATTACATTATATTTTAATTCTGTCATACACATTGTTTCATAAAAAGGCATCTTTTAAGATTATTGGAATATGAGCTAGAGCTGCAGTGGTTTTGTATGTTGGGCAGGAGTGCAAAATGTTTCATCTATAGTACTGTGTTTACAAAGGTCACTACAAATGCTAACCTTCGTGACCTTTAGAAACTCAGACCTTTGCCAAACAGTAAGAAATGTTCAGTGACCAATTTATTCTTCAAGAATTTCAATATACTGAATGTGCTCCTGCAAGGGTATCTTACGTACCAGTGCACTAGCACAAATATGAAAGAGGATTTCTAGGGTAAAGAAGCATGTTGACTCATCATGCTGACAATGTTGGTTTACACTTGAAATGATGAGATCACTGAAATAACGTAAACTTGGACAGCTGGGTCTCCTTAGGATTTCAGTGACAGGGACAACCGTGTAAAAGATAATCAGCTCATAAATAGTTATTAAAACCAGAATTTTCCATATGTCTTGGCCCTGTGCAGTATCCTTTGCATTCTTCTCACAGCAGAAACCATCAATGTACTGAAATCACACACAAAGCATTCTATAGCAATTGCAATACACAGCCGAATCAGAACACAAACATGATTACTATTAGTGGTCTCTATTTGCCAACTATCACGATGTTGGGCATCCACAATCAGGGGGAAAGTATTTGTGGGTTGAGTGAATTCAAGACTCTTGCTGTCTTCAAAATTCATTTTGTTTGTTGCTCCAATTTTGTACTCTGTGTTGGACTCAGCCACACATACTGCCCGGGCTAGCTCAGATTCCTTTGTGTTGAGTTTTCTTTCCAACAGCTGTGGTTACTCCCTGTACTTTTCCCTGAGCTTCAGGAACCCATTTTCTCTGAACCTTCTTCCACTGTTGGAGTGTGTGGGTGTTCACAGTAACTCATAGTCAAGCTCCTTTTCATTGCTCTTCATTGCTCAGCAAAGAATGCAAACACCAGCAAAAACCGTAACTGTGAATGCAATGGGCTCTAGGTCCTTCTTCAGACCAATAAAATGGCTTATATACCCTGATTTCAAACAAATAGAAACAATACCTGAAAAAGAAGCCAAACCATCTTTTTCTTCACTTCAATTTTACTGATTTTCATCTCACTGTTTTGGGGGGATTTGGGGGTTTTAGGTTTGGGTTTGGTTTTTTGTCTTTAACGTTTTGGGTTGACTAAAGATAGACCTACTGAAATGCAATAGAATTGTTTGCACTTACAAGAGGATAAAACTTCATTAATAAAACCCATATCTTAATGTAGTGAGGTGAGTAAAGTACCCAGAGAATGACGGTTGGAACTTTAAGCTGTAGGAAGATGAGTAGTATGGAAGACTATATGCCTTTAGAGATAAAAACATTATCAAAAACCAAAGTCATTGTGAAGAGTCTTTGGGTAATTAAAAGACTTAATTTAAAACAGCAATAAGGGATTTTGTGATCCATGATCTGCGTTAAGTGCTATATGATTTTAATGTTATTGATCACAGACAGATTGCAGTTCTAGTCAGAAAATATCTGTATGATCACATTGTGAAACAGACCTTCAATTTGCAGAAATTGGAGACTTCACTTTTATTAGCTATGACTCTAGCCCAAAGGATAAGCTTTGATAAGAGGAGAAGTGGTCAGCAGCAAAGGATGAACATACAAATGTAGGCTTCAAGGGATTAGTACAAGAAAACTACAGGTATTCACCTGAAGGCTTCAGAGCTATTCTGTGTAAGTTGCTGAAAAGCTGTGAATCATATTACATTTAAAAAATGCTCAGTACACCTTTGATCATTTACATTGTACATTCAATATACATGAATAGTTTAAATGCTGAGCCTGTAAAATCTAGGCACAACATTCTGCAATAATTTTTTCTTACACTGTCTTTAAGTAGTGCACGAACACCCTTTTACCTCTACACACATTTTATGCAGGTAAAAACCCCAATGATTTTAGGCTAGCCTTGTCTCCGTGCCTCATCATGACTTGCAGCACCAACCTTGCTACCGTTCTAGCACTCCTCTATACCTGTAAACAAGCCGGACATATTTAGATCCAGGGTACCAGATGGGATTCACCTGAGACTGTTGAAAGAGATGGACAATGTAATTGTGAGAATGCCGTTTACATATGGAGCATTCTGATATTCAGAAGAGGTCTCACGGTTGGAAATACTACTGTATCTATCTTAGAAATGAACAATGAGGAACCACAAGTTGATACATTTCACCTCACTCCCTGGAAAGACCAAGCAGCACATCCTCTTGGAATCCATTTCCAAGTAAATGAAGCATAAGATAATCAGGAGTAACCATCAAGGATTTAAGAGAGACAAGTTGTGCTTGACTGGCTGGGTGGACGAAAGGTGAGTGGTGGCCCACAAGGGCTTTCACACCATCTCCCTCCATGCCATTATTTGAAAGCTGGATGTAAGCACTGGATGAGCAGACCTGTTGGCAGGTTGAAAGCTGGCTGCACTGCCAGGCTCAAGCAGTTGTAATCAAAGGTTGGGTGCTCATCTGGTGGCCTGGAAAGAATAAACTACTTGAAGAATTAGAGCCAAGAGCCACAATACTCAACATATTTAAAGGTGGTTTGGGTGATCACACACAATACTTTCGGAGAAAATTTGGAGATGACATTAATATAAAGGGAGTCTGACCCTTCATTCTG
Source organism: Lycocorax pyrrhopterus obiensis (assembly GCA_014706295.1). Taxonomy (NCBI): domain Eukaryota; kingdom Metazoa; phylum Chordata; class Aves; order Passeriformes; family Paradisaeidae; genus Lycocorax; species Lycocorax pyrrhopterus. The sequence goes on from JACSVZ010000015.1 coordinate 16,234,496, forward strand.
AGGGACCTTGATAAATTTGAGAATTAGGCTAAATGAAATCTGAGTTCAGTCAGAAAGAGCACCACTGAGTCAAAATAACTGCTGCATCTCTTTACAGACTTTAGTGGTATCCTGACTCCACATGGGGAAAAACACAATGTGCTCTGCATGTTTTCTTCCATCCCTTCCCCATCCTTGGGTGATTTTGCTTTTAAAGGAATCTTGTGTTTGAACAACAATATTTTCTGTACATATTTACAGTTTCAGAGATGGGATCTTCTTGATGCCCAGGTTGCATATTTACTAGTGAAACTAGATGCAGCTGTGGTGGTTTTCTAATGTAACGCTGGTCAAAGAGGCCGATTGCTTCGATGTCTGCTCTCTTTTTTCTATACCTCTGCAGACCATATATTTCTCTGCACCATAATAGGTTTCGCCTAGATTGCCTGCAAATAATGTGGACAATGCAACCAGCAAACACATTGAATAGGGCTTATCATAACCTGAGGCAGTTCTCTTTCAACACCTTGCCTCAACTAGGTGAGGGCAGAAACTATCAGGAAAAAAATGTATTACAGCAAGTACCCTTGTTCAATTGATTTGTGTGGCTTGAACAAGAAGAAAGTGAAATATGAAGTCTAAGTCTCATCAGCAAGTCTTCTGGGTTTTTTGGGGTTTTAATTAAGAAGGTAAGCATGACAAAAAACTTCTGGTTAATTTTTGAACACTCTAGATTTTTTAACTATATTTAGCAACGTATACTTGAGAAAAATTATCCACAGTTTTTACGGACACATTTTAAGTGCTGCAAATTCCTCACTGAAAGGTTAAGCCATGTCAGGTAAAATTTTACTTTAGATCAGAATTCCCAGTTCATTTGAAAAGCTAATATACCATGATATGTAGAAAATATTTGAAGAAGACCAGGGACTACACAGTCTTTTAAGAAAAGAAAAAAACCGCAAAAAAGTTGCATGATAGAAAAAAAAAATACACTTTGAGCTATGTTACAGAATAGTCTTATTGCTCTTTTTCTGCTTAAAATCCTTTTTCATAAAACCATAGAAAACTTTGTGTTGGAAGGAACTTTAAAAATCATCTAGTTCCAAACCCCCTGCCATGAGCATGGAAACCTTCCAATAGACCAGGCTGCTCAAAGACCTATCCAGCCTGACCTTGAACACTTCCAGGGATGGGGCATGCAGTCCTGGGCAACCTGTTCCAGTGCCTCACCTCATTCACAGTAAAGAATTTCATCCAAATATCTCATCTAAACCTACCATCTTTCAGTTTAAAGCCATTATCACTTGTCCTATCACTGCATGTCCATGGTAAAAGTCCCTCTCTAACTTTTTTATAGGCTTCCCTTAGTTACTATAAAGCTGCTATCAGGTCTGCCTGGAGGCTTCTTTTCTCCAGACTGAACATGCCCAACTCTCTCAGCTTGACTTGCTAGGAGAGGTGCTTCGGCCCTTTGACCATCTTTATCGCCTCCTCTGGACTCACTCCAGCAGATCCACATCCTTCTTACACTGGTGGCCCCAGAGAGAGGCTCTTCAGATGGAATCTCGAGAGTGGAGCAGAAGGGCAGAATCAACTCCATCGAGCTGCTGCCCACACTTCTTTTGATACAGCCCAGGATGTGGTTGTCTTTCTGAGCTGTGGGTGCCCATTACTGAGTCATGTTGACCTTCTTGTCAACCAGCACCCCCAAGTCCTTCTCCTCAGGGCTGCTCTCAATCAATTCTCTGCCCAGCCCATATTTGTTCTTGGGATTGTTCTGAGCCAGCTGCAGGACTTGCATTTGGCCTTGCTGATCAAAGACTTACTAGGGCTGATCTTGTCCGTGATGACCGACAGAAAGAAGGTGTTCGGTAACCCTGCCTTCCTGTGTCCTCTGTTACCAGGGCCTCTCTTCCATTTAGTAACAGGCCCACATTTTCCTTAGTTTTCCTTTTGTTTTTGATGTATTTGAAGAAGCTCTTTTTGTTGTCCTTTACATTCTTGGCCAGATTTAATTCCAGATGGGCCTTGGTCTTCCTTGTCTTATTTCTACTTACTCTGACAGCGTGTCTATATTTATTCCGAGTGTCCTGACCCTCATTCCCTATTGTGTATTTCCTGCTTATGCTTGAGTAATGACAGTTCTTTATTCATCCACACAGTTCTCTTGCTCCCTTTCTTGCCTATACATTGTTCTTGAGCTTGAAGGAAGTGAGCCTTGAACATCAGCCAGATCTCTTGGACCTATCTTCCCTGCAGGACTTCTTTCCATGGGATTCTCCTAAGACCACCCCTAAAGAGACCTAAGTTAACTCTCTTGAAGTCCATGGTTACAGTTTTATTTGCTGCTCTTCTTCTTCCTCCCCCAATACTGAACTTCACAATCTCATGGTCACTGCAGCCCAGGCTGCCCCCAACCTTCACATCTCCAACGAGGCCTTCTCTTGTTTGTTAGTATGAGGTCAAGCAGCACACCATTCCTTGTGGGATCCTCCATTATCTGTCAGAAAAAAGCCATCAATGCAACCAGAACCTCCTGGACTGTTTGTGCTTCCCTGTGTTGCTTCTCCAGGAGATGTCAGGTTAGTTAAAGTCCCCAACAAGAACCAGTGCCTGTGACTCTGAAACTGCTTCAAGCTGCCTGTAGAAGCTTCATCCACTTACTCCTCCTGATCAAGTGTCCTGTAGTAACCACCCACAACAAATCTCCCTTACTAGTCTGCCCTTTTCCTAACCCCTAAACTCTTGACTTGCTCATCATCCAACCCAAGACAGAGCTTGATACATTTCAAGTGTTGCCATATCTAGAAGGCAACACCACCATCTGTTCTGCATATCAGGAAATATTTTTATTTTCCAGGGATGGGCTAGTGTTTTTCAGAGCATTTATATGAAATAAACACGTGTTCATGGAAATGGTGTCAGATTCAATCAGCTTTAAAATTTTTAAATACAAGTAAAGCATTCTTTATATCATGCAATCTATATCTGTCTTATAATATGGCAGAAATGCAAATAAGCACACATAATTATGTTTTTTTTCCAAGATCAACTTCAGGTCAAAATCAGCCCCTGGACTTCCCACTCAGGTGTGTTATGTAATGGACTTCAGCACCAAGCTATTGCTGATGTAAGCAGCTCATCTCAAAATAATTGTTGCCCTAAAGTTATGTTTTAATACAATACTTTTAACCCAGAATACCCTAAACAAAGCCAAGCAGTAGAGAAAAAGCAGTCAAAATTGTGTCTGACAGCATGGTTTTCTTTACAGTATTTTTGCCTATGTGCCATTCTACATTAGAATATGAAAAAGGTAACACTCTTCATCCATAACCCTTCCATGATATCTTCAGTGGAATGTCATGTGAAGATTACTGTAAATTCTGAATTTGAATGAGAAACTGATAACATCTGACAAATTGTTTACATATACATTGAATACATGCTGCTTTCAACAGAGACAGGTATTTGAAACCCAAAAAGTTATCATATTGTGCTATTTTTCCAGTTATTTACAACAATTAAAAATTCATTTAGATATAGACAATTGAGGTTGAGGTATATGATGTAAAAACTTTAGATTAGTCTTTTGAACTAGCAAATATTCTGCCATACCTACATGGTCCATAAACTTTTCCTTGTTGGGTAGTAGTGTCATAGAGTCCATCTGTACAGGAATAAATGGAAAAACAAGCTATCACCGAAACCCAGTGAGACTATGATACAAAGCATTAATTAGTTGACATTTTGTGTTCAGTTTTAAAAATATTTCATGATAAATAAGATGATCAGTACTTTCAAAATGAGGCTGGAATGACCTTTATATTTCTGGATTCAATGGATTAATTTGTACCATTGTGCTCTGGCTCTCACTCATAGTTGAGCAGCCTTGTTACAGCTTCTATTTAAGTAGGTCACAATTTATATTAAAAAAAATCTAGATTTAGAAACATTGGTAAGTAATGGGATTTTCAGGAATGCTAAGCTTCTGACACAAGTGAGTTGCCAACATCAGCAATTAAAAAAAAGTCAACTTATTGCTGTCTACATGTGGACATAATAATAGACTCATATATCTTTAGAAAGCATTTTAGGCTCCTATATTTGTAAAAGTTGGTCTTAATGATGCTATTGAAATGCTATTATTGGATTAAAGCCTAGATCATGTTCGCCTTGAAAGAACCACTGAAATCTTATGGAAAACGTAATTACCACAGAAACCAGTATTATGACTTCAAGAGGATAATTATAAAGAGCAGATAAACTCCTGAGAAACCAAGATCCTATTTTCATGTAAATGTTACTACTTATAATGAGTGAAGGGAAAATGACCTGGAAAAACTGTGGAAAGACAGAATTGTTTTTAATGGCTTGTCTCTCAGAGTATGCTGTGACCTGTCTCATGATCTTTAGCTCCTTTGTTCTTTTCCTGCAGCTACTACAAAAGAAAAAAAACCCCAGTATTTATTTTGGGTAACTGAAACCAGTAGCTCTTTTTTTTTTTTCCTCTCCTGTCACGGTTACCAAGCACAGCCCTCATGTACAGATCAGGGATTTTATTTATTCAACAAGTTATATCATCCTTGCAGAGTTAGCAGAGAATTTTTCCTCAGTGAGTACTGGTTTTGTTCCTAGAGTGTCACACCAGTGACTCAAACATGGCTGCCAGGTCAATGAAAGAAAATGCACTGACCTCAAAAACACACTTGAGTTGTTGGAACAAAGGAAATCCACTGATTGTTCAGAATTCAGGCCCCAGACTGGATTTGCAAGAGAAGAGCTGAGCGCTTTGTGTCACTATGCTGCACTGACCAAGGGGAAAAGTTTGGAATGACTTCCGTGCAGTCTCAGTCTGTGCTGAGAGAAACAAAGATTGGTGGGTCACGCGGTCGGCCTTATTACTTGCATGGCATTAGCACATGGAAGTATTGTTTCATGTCGTGAGTTACGTCTCTGATACCTCTTGATTTGCTGAGGTAATACTTTTTTAGGGAAACACTTGTCTCAGTAGAAAATCCTCTGATATTTATTTTTTTTCCCCCCAGAGTTGGTAGAACTCAGCTACAGTCAGTGAGGAAGAAGAGACAGCTGCTATACCCAGAACATTTTCCTTTACTTATATCAACTTCAGGTAACATGAATATAGAGAATAGCCAGAAAAAAAATGTTTCCAGAAGCTCTGTATTTCTGACCAAAGAATAGAATTGGATACCATTATTCCTGCTTTTTAATTGAATGGATTCTTTTTTTTTTTTGAATGAAATTCTTGAGCAAATTTGACCTAAATTTAAAATAATTTTGTTCTGACAGCTAAAATCCACCAATAAATATATTCAACACTTTCAGTTTTCACTTCAATTTATCTCTATTTATGTATTTTATGTATAGAGGCACATTTATGTAGAATGAAAGAATGGTAATATTTGCTCTAGAAGAATTTTTTATGTACTTTGGATTTAGTGAGCTTCTACCTATATGGTACAAATCTAATTTACAACAGCCCAAGGTAAAATGCCACAATTTCAGAGGTTGTCAAAATTTTGTTTGGCTTTTTTCTTTTTTTGTTTGGGTTTTTCTTTCATTTTTTGGTGTTTGTGTTGTTTCAACTGTTAAATTCTGATTTATGGAGGCAGTGCAGTGAATCACTGAATTACTCTGAGAAGCTACCCTATTTTACATTCCTTAAGACTATCCATTTTGAAAAGTAAATTCAAAAACATTTTACTTTCCAAACTGAGTGACTGGTTGACAGACTGCTCTGCTGAGCTTGAATTCTTTTAAACAGATCACAGGTGAGGATATAGTCATTGCCATAGATAATGCTTAGGAAAAGAAACAAAGAAACAAGAGGCTAAACTATGCATTGCTAAAAATCTATAATATCAACCATGGTTATGTATCTTCTTTTCATTAGTCTTCACCGTGATTTCCAATTATCCGAAGTACATAGCAGAGGCAAATCAAAACCAAAAAGAAAACAATGCAAACATACACAGACTACTGGAAAAAACATGGTCTCTAGAGATTCAGGAATTTGAGGCAATTATTATCTCAGTAATATTTCACCGTTACCTAGTTACATAAAATCAGTGAGCAAACGACTTTGATTTGCAGCTGCTGTCTGTATCAGACACAATTTACTCGCAACATCACACTTCAGCAAATAAGAAAATATTTCTTTTTGGTTGTTTGGGGTTTTTTTAAATTTAAAGATGCAAATACTCTCAGGTTTGAAACAGGCACTGACAATGTTACTCCAGGATGTTTAATTCCATTGAACTGAGTGTTTTATCATTAAGAAAACATAGACATTCACTACTACAAAAACATGCTTGATGTTGTCAGAACAATAGATTTGGGTTATTTTCCCAACTAGACTGTGGCGCTCAAGCTCATGGCTGAACCACAGGTTACCACAGACAGCTCTGACCAAATAATTGCCATCTTTTTAATCACCTTCACAATTTCTCCAACTCTTCTCTCTTTTTCTCTACCACAGTCTCATCCCAATAAATAGCCTTTTCCTTTTAATTTACCACCACCACTATCTTGGTCCCAGTTTTGTTTGCTACATCCATATCTATTCTGTTATTTCTGATATTCTGATACTGATTCTGTTACTTCTGACACCAATTCTGGCATTTCTGCTATGGTTGCATAGGTCTTCCTGGCCTTACATGGTATTACGGCCGTGGTTACATAGGAGTTGCTGGCTTGAAAGGCCAAACTACACGAAACATCCCCAATACCACTTTGTTTGTTCTCTAGTAGAGTTGTATAAAGAGTATGGCTAGAGTAAATAGTTTACAGAACCAGGTGTTTAAAGGCAGTGCCTAATTTTTATGAGCAAATGATATGTTTGAGAGATTCCACAAGAAGGGCTATAGCAGTATGCATGGTTTTCTACAGACACTGAAAATAGTAAACTCCAAATAAAACATAAGTAGTACCCAATCATAATTTGTTTCAAACTATCTTTTCCCTTGTTTTTTTCTTAATACCTGTTCCATGCTACATGTTTTGCAGAGATCAGACCTGAGGGGGGAATCCTGCTGAGCAAAAGATAAATCCACAATGCACCATATGCCTATTTACTGAGACAAAAAGTAAATAAATAAAATCACAGAACCACAAAGCATTCTGAGATGGAAGGGACCCACAAGGATCATCAAGTCCAACCCTTAAATAAATGGCCTGTACCCACTACCTTGGTGTTATTATAAGTTTCATTGTGAAACTAGTCTTTCAATAGTCAAGCCTTTAAAGTGACCTGGTAGGATCAGTCTGCTCCAGAACAAAACTCTGTTAGTAATAGTTTAGCTTCATCAGAACTTTCTGCAATAAAGTTACTTTTATTTATTTTAAGTCTTTCCTGCATCTTAACCTGTATAACTTTCAACATTTAACTTAAAAATGAATCTGAAATAGTTTACTAGCTTATCCATAGTTTAGGCAGCAGCCAAAAGCATTCATGTGAACTACTTTACTGAATTAAAATAATGAAAAATGTAGTCTTTTTGAATTAGCATGTTCCAGCATATTTCTTTTCAAATTGAAATTTAAAGAAACCCAACGAAAAAACAAACCTTTGATCCATATGTGTGCTTGTTGGACAATAAAGCCCATAGCAGAGAAAAATCCTAGAACCTACTGTGAAGATGATAGATAAGATAGATTACACAGATGCTAAGATCTGATGAAAATACTTTCGTATAGCCTACATCAAATTACCAAAGATGTTTCATGACACTCACCTCTTCTAGTCTTCAGAAGCTAAAACTTCTAGTCACTGCATACAATCATTCCTACAAGCATCAGCCAGTATTTTAGGGTGCTCCCTTTCCCTATTTTTTTTTTTTTTTTTTAGCATACCCTCATACTTGCTGGCTTTTACAATCACCTCCTTCTTTTCCAATTATTTTTTAAATTGAACACAGCTGCCTGGCTGTGACTGCCCTGGACATTAAAAGGGCAGGTGCCTTACTATGCACCTCCTAAATAATTTTTGTCTTCAACTTCTTATGCAATAAAACAATGTTTCTATAATTAAACAATGCTTTTTGGGGGCATAACACATATGAATAATAAAAAAAAAGTAGAAAAATTTTATTAATTATCTTCATTTTTGGATGAGGTGGTGGACCCTTGACCTGGGCAGTTACAGCCAGGTGGAATTTTGGAGTTGTCTAATATATTTCACAAAACTTTGCTGAGCATGACAGTTTATATTTGGATAAGCAATGTCTTCCAGAAATACATCCAGACTTCACACGAAGGCTTTAAAATATGGCATCATATATGCCGTTTTTACTAGTCTCTGGATAAACTGATAAAGAGAAGGGTACCTGGACAGTACTGAACACTGAGTACTCCTATTCCTACAATTCTCAAATGAACTTTTGATGTGGCTGTTTGCTTGTCCCCAGCAAGTCTCACATTTTTAATAAATTGAATAAATCTACAGGCTAGTAGTAGAAATAAATTTTTGAAGAATCACCTGTAGACTCAAGAGACTGCTCTCAATCTTAATATAATTGTCAGCAGAGTTCCTTATTGAGTACAGTTTAAAGCATTTCTGGAAATACATCAGAGGCCCAAAAAACCTCTGAGGGAAAAAAAAAAGTGGGAAAAAGAAATTCTGAGCAAAAAACTGGGGACACTGGAAGTTGCTATTTATAAGAGCCATCACTTGAAAAGAAAAGAAAAACAAAAAAAGTGGGCTGCAAAAGACACTGTACCATTACATATTAATAAACATTAATAAAGAATATTAAACTTGATTAATGAAAGTCCAATTTATTGTACAGTTCAAAGTTTCAAGTACTGTTTATCACATATGTACTAACAAAGACATTTTACATGTGCTTGGATAAGACCTAAATAAATATTTGAGCCTTTCAGTTCTTACTATTATAGGGAAATTAAACAAGTTTACTAGTTTATGATATTCAGTTTTCCATTGATCTAGATGCAGTTACACTAATTTGCAAAGCATCCTACTATTACACAATATTATGTAAAATATCTAACAGAAAATATGTTCAAACAAGAATATCTATTATGACTACTAAAGCACAGCATATGACGTTTCAAACGTGTATAAGTGAATAAATTTGCTCAAAGATTTCTCTGAACATCTGAACATATTAGTGATTTATTGTGCCCTTGGAAGGACAAAACTGTAATTTGACTGAAATGGTGTCTCTTTCTTTAAAGAAAGAAAATTATCATGGAGCAGAATATTAATCATGTTTTACCCAAAAATTGTTAGCTTCATTGGTATTTTGCCTATCACCAATCTTTGAGACTTCAAAGAGATGACAAATTATATACCATTGATTCCAGTTGTTGCCATTTGTAACTGACACATTGCAGTGGTAGAATTAATCATTTGATTGATAGAAATTTTTTTAACAATGGGATTTCAAGCTGGGTTGTCTCTGTTTTCCTTGGAATAATTTTGGTTTACCTTATAAACTGTTTTTCATGCCAGTAGAAATAATTTACAATTTAACATTGACTCTCCTCCACTTTTACCTATATTTCATAGTTTTCTTCTACTGACTTTCTTTCTTTGTTTTCCTAATCTTGATCATATGAAACTGAACATAATATCAGTGTGGACTAGAGTGACATACCCATAAAAATTGAGACTTTCTTTAAAGAGTTGTTACTTCTCAGAAGTTCAGTTCTTTCTTTCTTTTTGTCTTTCTGTCCTTCAATGCCTGGTGTGTCAACTATTTCCAGCAGCTATTCCATAGCCATGTCATATAAAGTCCTTCTCAGGGAAAGCAGAGACCCTTATGTTTTTGCTTTGTCCAAAAATTAACAGTGATTGACTTCTAAAAGTTTTTCTCTGTCAGGACCTTATCTTGTGGGATGCTTTAAAATCATTACTATAAATAATAATTTGGCTGCCTAGGCTGAGCTCAAATGAAAACCCTGCTAGCATTCCCTTAGTGTTCTGAAGAATTCTGAGTATTATTTTTAAGAAGCTTTTAAGTGAAACAGCTCCTGCTATGCTTCACTACTGTAAATGGGGTGATTTGGCATTGAATGTCTGTGATACAAGTTCAGACATGATCAGGTAATTAACTCAGGATAATTAACTCTGAAGAATTTGATAAGTTCTTCCACAATAATTGGCTTCAGTGTGTTTGAGGAAAAATAGGAAATCTAAGTGGAACTTGGGGAAATATAGCTACAGATCCAGTAGTAGCAAATATTATGTGGGGATTACACATATGAATAACAGCCAAACTGCTCCAGAAGTCAGAAAAATGAAGAGTGCCATTTTAGATGGTGCATTGTCTCCACCCTGAGAATTCAAAGCCTACATAAATAGAGATGAAGTATATCTTCTTTGTTCAAAACATGGCTGAGGCACGAATTTCAGAGACAAGAAGACTGTGCCCACTAATAGTTCATGTCAAGTATCTCTCCTGGTGCCAATGTCAGCAGAGCTGTTAGGAAGAGAGAAGTCTCCAAAGTTTGCAAACAGATAAGCTTCAGATTTACCATTTCAGATCTGCTTCCATAGTGGACACTCACTGAACCTCAGTTTGGCTTCCCCCTTAAGGTTTGTCCATGGGTCTGTAAGAATCACAGGCAATTTATTAACATAGTTTCAGAATTAGAAACAGCTCACCAATTTCTTATTCAGAAAGTTTTGCACAGACAGAGGTATTTCTAGGGCTAATGGATTTTTTTTGCAGAGTAATTTTACTTCCAAAACCAGCAAATCAGAGCTGGTTATATAGCTGGTTATATATTATATAGCTGAAAAGTTACACAATCTCTGCCTTTTAAAAACCAAAAATAAAACCTACCAAAAAAAAAAACCAAAAAAAAAAAAAAGGAAAAAACCCAACCAATCAACCAACCAAAAAATCCCAAACTCCAAAACATCAAAAGAAACATTAAACATTTTCTTAGTGGAGATAGTCAACTGCCAATTTTGGACTCTTTCCTTATTACCATTCAGTTGCTATGCTGGAGAACAAGAACTTGAGATTTTATTCTAAACATTTCAAGAAGAAGGAGATTACTTGCTCTTTTTAAAAATCAGCTGATATCCTATGCCAAAGCTTACTCAGTAGACTTCTGTAATATAGCACAGGCGAACTGGATTTGGAAAGTAACACAGAGAGCCCACAGGCCTCTGGCAATGGGCCAGGGCTTGAATGTGAAGTACAAATTTTTCTATTGGTGGGGGGGGATAGGGAGAGAAGAATAGAGTGCTTTTCTTGGTTACATATAAACACAATTAATTGTAAATTCTGTACATCGGCATGTGATATTCTGGTGACAAATAACAGCTTGGCTTATAAGAGGTGGGATTGTCATTTGTAGTCAAACAACTTTTAATAGTTTCATTTAAGTCAGTATTGATTCAGAACAGAATCTAGTCAATACTGAGAATTAGTACAAATATATACTTTGGTGAGGAGACAATAGAGTAAAACAGAGGATCTAAAACCAAAATGATTAAAATCTCTTTATTAAAAGAACTATAGAATCATGGAGTCATAGATTCATAGAATAGTCTGGGTTGGAAGGGACCTTTAAAAGCCATCTAATCCAACCCTCTGGAATAAGCAATGACTTCAGCTAAATCAGGTTCCCAGAGCCCTGTCAAACTTAACCTTGAATGTTTCCGGGGATGGGATATTTACCATCTTACTGGGCAACCTGCTCCTATGTTTCACCACCCCTATTGTAAAAAATGTCTTCCTTGTATCTAGTCTGAATCTACCCTCCTTTAGTTTAAAACCATCACCCCTTGTGCTGTTGAAAGCAGGCCCTACTAAAAGGTTTGTCCCCGTCTCTCTTACAAGCTCTCTTTAGGTACTGAAAGGCCACCCTTAAGGTCTCTCTGGGGCCTTCTCCTCTCCAGGCTGAACAAGCTCAGCTCTCTCAGTCTGTCTTCACAGCAGAAGTGCTCCAGCCCTCTGACCATTTTTGTGCCCATCCCCAAATTGCTCCAAGAGGTCCATGTTTTTACTGTGCTGAGGACACTAGAGCTGGACACTGTACACCAGGTGGGATCTTACCAGAGAAAAGTAAAGGGAGAGAATCCCCACTCTATCTGCTGAGGGCCCTCACTAAAGCTAGATCCCTCTCAGTTTGTCATGTCATCCCACAGCTTGTCACGGGCAAGCCTGATACTGTTCCCCTCTCCCTTCTAGTCTAGTTTAAAGATCTGTCAGTGACCCAAAACTCTCTTCAACCTCTGAGGAAGATGTGCCTCATTTCATGCAGACCATCACATTACCAAAAAACCAAAAACTGTGGCGGTGATGCAAGTCATAGAGTCATGAATTAATAGACTGGGTCCATCTGTTTCTTCTGTTGTTGCTGCTTGCAACTGGCAGTATAAAGGCAAGAATTTAACTGTGCTGAAGATGCCCTTATCAACCATCCCAAGGCCCTGAAATCTCTTTGATTGCCCTTGGACTACGTCGCAGCTGCATGGCCACTCACATAGAAGAGAAACAATGGGTAATAGTCCAAGGGTTGTACCGTACTAGGAAGTTCCCTAGCAATGTTCTTAACCCCAGGGAGGATGCAGAATTCCCTAATACAAGGGTCTCTCTGACATATTGGTTCCTCTCAGAAGGGAGTCACATAAAATTATAATTTGCCTTTTTTGACTCGTGGATGTAGTTGTGATCTTGAAGCAATGCCATTCTGACCTTGGCAACACCTCTGGTGTAGAGGAACCATCACGTACAGCATCCGTTGACTGGTCTTCCACATCCAGAGCCTCATATATGTTGTACATGGGCACCCAAGGAAACAAGTTGGGAAAGAAGGGGTTTGTCTGCCACCACAAGCATGAACTTGTCTCCATTCACTCCATTCCTTTAGCTGCTGCCTTGAACCTGGAGTGAGGAATAAACCAGAAAGGTTAAATTAGTGATGGAGGTTTCTCACAGGACAGAATCACCACAAGTATGACTTTTCACCTAATGGAATCAGAAGGCTGGGTGGGTGACTCATTCTCTACCAACAGACTTGTCAAACAGAAAATAGTCCTAAAATATAATTAAATGAGTCCTAAAATATGATGAAATGAGAATCAAGAAGGAAAAAAAAAATTAGGAATAAGATTTGGAATAAGATTCATACTTTTTGCTTAGAAAGAGATGGTTTAAAAAAAAATCTCCTTATTCTTGTCCTTGCAAGATTAAGAAAATGCTTAAAAAAGTGTTTTCGGCCTTTAGCATTAAAAGGTCTGCTTCTGCATAAGAGAAAACATTTCCAATAGCTATAAGAACAGTACATTTATTCCAGTACTAAAGAAAATGGGTTTTCTCAAGCATGGAACTTTTTACTTCAACATCAAAACTGATAGTAAACAGCAATTTTTAGCCCTCACCACATAATCCAGAACCCTTTTTGTATGTGGAACAATAAAAACCAGTATAGTGTCTTTGAAAATGTGCTGGGACATTTTAAAGCAAAATGCCACTTCTATTAAGCAATGTTTTTAGAGGGGGGGAAAAGAAAAAAACCCACAGCCATAAAAACCCCAACCAGGTAGAGCAGATGAAGGCACTGCTTTGCACAATTTGTATAGCAAACCAGAAGACTCGGAGCTGTACAAACCCTTTGGCAACACAGGGTTTCCATGGCTTGTAGATGCAATCGGTGTTACAAATTCATGACAAAAATGCATCACACACAGTTAACCTTGTAGGTATGACTGGAATGAACTGCGCAGTGCTTTGTCGTAGCCCTCCTGTCTCTCCTCAGAGAATTACAGGGAGCTAAACCTTTTCTTCTATATCAATATAAGAAATATCCTGTTATTTTATGACACGACTAAGCGATATGCACATAATTTTCAAACTGTGCTTCTTTTTTCAACCTTTGTGGTGCTGTGAAATTCAAGGACAAAAAAAGATAACCTGGTCTGCTGCAAACAACCATTGCAGTTCAAGAAACTTTCTGAAACAGGCACCTACAAAATCCTTTTTGTAATAAATGGGAGTCCTTTCTAAGCTCATCTTTTTAATTTTTTTGTAAAACAAAGCTAAACTCTGCTATCTCTTCAATATGTTATCATGCCACCCAGCTATCACATTTATTTTTAGTCCCTAGATTAGAAAGACTTGTATATAAAACAGTAAAGAGTTCTGAAGTGTCTTAGTGTTTAGTTCCAAGGAGTATGCTTTCCATACAGCATAAACTTTACCACCCACAAAGACACCTTCTACCTGGTCATGTAATATATGCTCGTAGCTTGATGGAACTGGGCAGATGTACCAATTCAGACAATGTTACTATTTATCTAAATATAGTCAAATGCAGATGGAACAGACATGTAAGTGTTCTTACAAAGGATTTCTGATGAAGTGGTATCAGCTATCAGTTGAAGAGGTGTCAAATCAGATGAGTGATACTCATTCTCCACAGCAAGTAGTCCAGCATAATGATGCAAAATGCAATAATAGCTTGGGAATTAGAACAAGGATTGTAAGTATACCTGATTTCTACTCCCACTTCCAAGCTCAAATATCTTGAAGAAGTCATGGGTGTTTTCCATTATCAATGCTGTGTGCGCTAACTTCACAAGCTAAATTAGGCACCATACATTTTGAAGGATTTGAGTTCCAGAACTAACACCAACGAGAGTGCTGAAAACTTCATCTTTTTGATAAACTGATTGTCAATCACCAATGTATTGATTAGAAGTCTGTGTTTTGACACACAAGTTTTGAAATATTGTGCTCAGTTTGCACATAAAATGAAAGGTTGCAAGGGCTCTTCTGCAAACCACACTTGAATATTTAAGACTACAAAAACGTGAAAGTCTCACCTCAGTTAGAAATATTTTCAGTTTCCACAAGGAATATTTATTCCTTTTCTGTTTTTTTTATTTTCCACAACGGGGTCATCAAATACTTTTACTCTTACAAACTTTTTTTCCTAAAAAGCTGCAGCATCCCTTTCGACTGCATCAGAACACTGAATTGGGCCTTTACGTTTTTCAGTGCAACTACACTTGATGCTCACCCTCACCCTATGTAATGTTTTTAGTCAGTCAGAGCAAGGTCTATCAGCACAATAAGCAGTGTCATCTATAAGGAAAGATTATGTCACAAAGAGCACAGGATTTCTGGGTTATATTGTCAGCTCAAGTATGGAACTTGCATTTGGACAATTAATTCCATTTTTTCCTTCATTAAGTGTGGATAACCTTACAAGCAGCATCCAGTACAACACAGTTACAGACCTAATACATTTATACTCTGTGTGTACTGCCTTGTACATGAAGGCTTATGAAAAATTCAAGCTTTTATGGCTCCACTGGGATAGGATAAACTGTCCATTGATCAGATTTTCTCTAGTTAATTCTCTGTAAGACAATAGCTTCCCTACAAGATTGTGCGTTTGGGGGGAGCAAAGTAGCCAGACAGCTTCTTCAGTGAAAGCCAAGAACAGAAGTTTTCTGAGCAAAGATCTATATCCACAACAATATTATCTAAAATCTTGTTAGCCTTTTCCAGAGACCTATGCAACCTTCCCAGGTTTACTCACTTCTGGATTCTGAGGTCTGGGACCCCTGAGTCTGGCTCCTTACTTAAATGGTTGTGCAATTTACAGCCAGTTTAGCTGCAGAATTTCTCTTGACCCTTTAACGAGCTAGTCTGGTGAACTCCGCAGAGGATCACAAGCAGAGAACATAAATGAATAGCTTTTGATTATTCCTGGAGTTTTGGTAGAGGGCTATTTATCTCAAGCCATTTTTTTTTCTTTTGTCTTTGCTTCCTAATAGTCTTCTTGACATTTTAATCAAACAAAGAGCATCCTAGTGATTAGGCTATGCATGAAACAACTCCATTTCTGCCTTTATTAATATTACCAAATCTATTTATTCTTATAATTCACAGCATGTGAGCAAGGAGAGCAAAATATTCTCTGCTTATGGAAACACTTGGCAAACACTGACCCTGAAAGCCCTATTTTTATTGTGAGGAAAAAACACCAAAAACTCGGTTGAAATATTTGTCTACAAGCCTAATTTTTTTGAGCTCTGATTAAATAACTTGAATAATTCAGACCAAACAAACAATACTTTTACATATTTTGAAAAATACATTAGGATACACTTACACATACTCTTAATGTTAGTGCTTAAAAAACCCCAATGTATCTGCTATTCAGTAATTTTTATTACTAAGAAGAAAGTTGTCAAACACATAGCCTGTGAGAAAACACTAACAGGTGGAATGGAAAAAGCATCCGCATGGGATATTTGTCACATTCCCCAGCAACCAGAAAGCAAATTAGTTTATAAGTCTGACCTCTTTCTTATGTCATATCATTAAGAACTCCATATTTTGCTGCTTTAGTAGGCATTCTGTGGAGCTGGTATCCTGCTGGAGTCTGTACTCATGCAGAGAAGGAACAGAAAGAATAAAAATTGATGTGCAAATTTCCCAGTGTCTTGGGTTTTAATGTCACGACCTATCTGTACTGTACATTTTCCAAGTACTGCTGTATTTTCTTCCAGTTTGCAGGACTTAATGTACAACACAATCTAAAAATTCAAAGAAAAAGTATTTGTTGGAATTTAGCAAGTATAAGGTACTAAATTTAATATCTCCTGTCCATTTGTAGGCATTCCTGAAAACTTATAAAAACCCAAAATATGTATAGAAGTATATTTATTGAGGAATTTGGAATATTATTTCACTAAATTCATTATAAAGAAATATCAATATTAAATTAAGCAAGTTTACTAGCAATCATCCAAATAAAAATACATAGCACACATCTCAGGTAAGCTGTGCCAAGCATGCCTTTGCAGACCCAACTGATATTTTTGAATTAAATGTGGTAGAAGGATGGCTAGTGTATAGCCAGAAATTTTTCTGCTATTACAGAGATGAACAGGGTACAGAGAAGATGCCTGTGCTATGGAGAAGGCAATTTGGACATACTGCAAGTCTGTAACAGGAAAAGGCACGTCTAGAACAGGCAGGCTGGTTGGGCTGGAGATTGTCCACGTGAGTTTTGTGCAATGGCTGTACAAATCCATGCTTCGGTCTAACTCTCCTGCTACTGTCCAATATTGTACTTTTTTTTTTTACTTTGGAAAGGACCACAAGGGATATCTCTCTACAGGGCCAGCTGTAGTCCATTGTTTGACTCTCTAATAGGTCACCACAGTGAACACTCTTTTCCATCTAGAGCTTCTGACAGATTCCTTCCAGCAACCATTGCTCCTGTTATGCTCCTTTGGAAAGTTCTTATGATGTCCCTTTCCTTTGTCTTCGAGTACAACTGTGGTTTCTACAACCACAACACAGCTCCAGGATCTTACACCAATGAAAGCACCACTCTCCATTCTCTGAATGCAATGATAATATCTCAGAAACTCTTCTGAATATTGTGCTCTGAGAAAGGAGGGAAGCTCTTCAATTTCATTTAAGTAATAAAATTCAATCTTAGAGAGTCCTGTGGATTTTTTGGGTTTGTTCTTTTGGGTTTGGCTGCTTGGGGTTTTTTTGGTTGGTTGGTTGGTTTTTTGTTTGTTTGTTTGTTTTGCATAAGCTTAAATCCAAAGAGACATATGTCTTTAAGTCTGGTTTCTGAGATCAATCATTTTCTGCCAAAATGCTCCCTTTTTCAAAGTTGGTTAGGATCAGATGCTTCTGAAAATAGACCTGTGCTGACCAATTATTGCTGTTATATAAGCTTTAGTACTTCTTTAAAGACTAAGCCTGTCAAGAATTTAATTTGACAAGCTGAATCATACCAGATCATATATGATGGATTTCAAACTAAATTGCATCTGACCATCTGTACACAGCAGAAGAGCACATCTTTATGGAATTCCTCATGTATTCACTTTTTCTTTTTGCAAATATATTATTTCATACTGTACTTCAAGAGATTTATTTTGACAGAGATATGTCTTCTGTGTTATGGCTTTTAAAGTGCAGAATGGCTGAACTATAAGAACTCTTTCCTAATAGCACAAATTTGTGGTGGATTATGAAGAATCAAAACAAGTCATTATTTGCTATCTTGTCCTCTTGGACAAGGATTTTAAAACACTGTCATTACCCCTAGTCTGTACTGCAGCAGTGGACCAAATTGTAAAATTGTTTGCTCAAATCCAAAAACTCAAGTAATATTTTTACAAACAGAATTCTTTTAGTGATTCTCCTTTAGATATAAAATACATCTAGTTTATACCCTTTTCCCTCAGTAAGATGATTTCATTTCCATGACTGTATAATATCCAATACAAGCTTAGGTAAGGTGAATCTCGATTTCAAACAAAAAAGGACTTGATGTTCACTGTAAAATTCAGGAAGACAGAGTCTGAGATGGCCTGGCAGCTATTCTAAATGTCACAATGACAGGTTTATTCATATATTCTGGGAAACAGCGTGTATTAGGATCTGATTAATCCTATACTAGACCTCTCTCTCTAGTCTCTCACATGGTTGGATGGGAGATATGGAACAGCTATTGAAAAAACCTTTGAATCAAAGAGCCACAAAATGAGTTTCTAACATTTGACTGAATATCTCTGACTTCATTTAAACACTTTTTTTCCTGTAATTTCTCATTCTCCTGGTACTGATTAAATTTAAAACTTTTTTCCTCAACATAATGAGCTTCTGAAAGAATTGCCACACATAGTAATGTCATGTGGATATATTCTGAAAATATGAAAGTAACTACTAAATATTTTCTGAACTGTTTCTGGATCTGACAAAAATAACTCCCTAAAATACTGGTACAGTTATCTGCAAATGCACCAACTCCTACTTTCGAAAATGAAGTGGACAGATTTCCCTGTGTGTAGGAGCACCTTTCTCTTTGATAGCGTCCTTCCTATCCATTAGGGATTGATCCGTAACTTCATTTCAGTCTACTCTGACAGCTAAACTGTTCTTTATACTCCTTTCTCAGTTGTACCTGCTCCAATCTTCTTTACATACGGATGAACACACATGAACCTTTCCTGAGCTCTTAATATTTCCCCAATTATTGTTTCACTCTGTTTCCCAATGAGGTAAGAAAAGTCTCTGCATTGTGTTCATGAGATCTGGAGCGGCTGATACTTCTACAGTTTGGGAGAGAACTGTAAATTACATGGAAAATTATCTGTAAATTCCTTCTACCATCAATAGAGAGAAAGAGGCTTTTCCATAGTTTTCTAAAATGGGTCATAAAATAATTTCTCTGTTTATTAGACATAAGAATGCTTGTTTTTGTACTTCAGCAGGTTTTTGGATTCTTTGCGGATCAGTGGGGTATAATGTGAAATGCTATGCATGAAAAAGTTTAATACCACTGATAGGATTATGCAACAAATACTAATTAATTTTCTTGATCTTTCTCATGGCCTTTGAACCTGTCTTTCAAGCTACGTGTTGTGCCATATTTTGGCAGTTTGTTTGCCTGGCAACAATATTGAATTGGACAGTAGAACTACCCAGTGAACAAGTGATGAATGTCATCTATCTGGACTTCTGTAAGGTCTTTGACATGGTCTCCAGCAACACCCTTCTCTCTAAATTGGAGAAATATGGATTTGATGGATGGACTGTTCCGTGGATGAGGAACTGGTTGAATGTTCTCATCAAAGGAGTAGTGGTCAATGGCTCAATGTCCAGATGAAGATAGTGATTACTGCTGTCCCTCAGGGGTCTGTGCTGGGACCACTACTCTTTAATATCTTCATCAATGACATAGTGGGATCCAGGTGCACCCTCGGCAAGTTTGCAGACGACACCAAGCTGAGCAGTGCAGTTGACACCCATGTGGGACGGAATGCCATGCAGGGGGACATGGACAAGTGCGACATGGAAAGGTCCTGAAGTTCAACAAGGCCAAGAGCAAAGTGCTGCACCTGGGTCAGGGCAAACCCCTGATATCAATACAGGCTGGGGGATGAATGAATTGAGAGAAGCCCTTCAGGAGAAGGACTTGGGGGTGCTGGTGAACAGAAAGCTCAACATAAGCTGATAGTGTGCACCAGAAAGCCAGCCATATCCTGGACTGCACCTAAAGAAGCATGGCCATGAGGTCAGGGGAGGTGATTCTCTCCCTCTCCTTTGCTCTTGAGAAATCCCATCTGGAGTACTGTGTCCAGTTCTGGTGTCCTCAGCACAGCAAAGACCTGTTGGAGCAAGTCCAGAATAGGGCCACAAAAATGATCTAAGGGCTGGAGGACCTCTGCTACGAGGACAGGCTGAGGGAGCTGGGTTTGTTCAGCCTGGAGTAGGGAAGGCTCCAGGGAAACCTTATTGCCACCCTTTTAGAGGTTTTAAACTAAAGGAGGGTAAATTCAGACTACATATAAGGAAGACATTTTTTACAGTGAGGGTGGTGAAACACTGGAACAAGTTGCCCAGCAAGATGGTAAATGCCCCATCCCTGGAAACATTCAAGGTTAAGCTGGATGTAGCTCTGGGAAATCTCATCCAGCTGAAGATGTCATTGCTCATTACAGGGAGGTTGAACTAAATGACCTTCAAAGGTCTTTCCCAACCCAAACTCTTCTATGATTTTATGACTATAAACCAACATTTTTCTGGGATTCACCTGCTTAAAAAGAAGGGGGGGGGGAATTTAACAAAAGGGTAATCACTGATAATTAATGGCCTTTCCCAACACTAGCTCTACTCTGATAAGAAATTATGATGATGCCTACCCAGCCACAAAATGCCACTTTTAGATATTTTGATAGCAGAACTCAATCATTTCATGTTCTGCATATATGATGTACAGCTCCCCGTTAACTTGAAATTAACTTGCTTTTCCTCACTGATAATCAGAGAATTACAAGAGCTAAGCGTTATTACTACTATAGAAAAGGAAGCATAAAATAAGTGTCTTTCTGAGATTTGCATTTGAAGGATTTAGTTCTCTACTTTTGGTCATATTTGCATGCCTTCTGTAACCATAAATTTTTCAGATTTCCTAGCAGAAAAAAAATCACTGTAACATATAATAAAAGAAAGGTTAAATTTATATTGAAAAATGTTGTATGTAAAGACAAAATGTGAGATACATCACAGATTTTTAGCTGGTCTATATTTTCCTGTCAGTTGAGCTGAGGTTCTAAATTTAGGTCACTCAAAGCCACAAAATTTAGGAGGAAAAAAAGCCCTTCTATGCTTCTACAAGGCTTCTAAACTTCTGTGCAGAAAACTCTTAATGCACTTTATAGTCTAGCTCTATCAAGTCTTAGGAAAACCAGGATGACAGTTTGAACAGGCACACTTCAGGCTCTGGAGTTAGGTATCTGAATGCAGGACAATCTCCCCCAAAGTCTCAAGAAGGTTCCTTTGTTGAGAGGGAAGTAATAAATTTGAAGATAAGCCCCCACTCTATTTTTTCAAACAACTAATTATGAGTCAATCTTGTCCTTTAAGGAAAAGAATAACGTGGTGTTTAATGCACCCTTCCCAAAGAGTCATGAAGCAAGACTCATGTTTGACTCATTTTCTCTGAAATAGTTTAACCCCACAAATTCTACCTCTCCAGGCAGTATCCAAATCACTAGGAGTGCTAGTTACTTGCCTTAGAAGGCAAGGAAAGAAGGGAGATGCTTCAGACCTTATCTTGGAGGTGTTTCAGTGTACATAGACTATAAAATAACTGTTGGGAAGGACAAGAAGCAGAGGGAGAGGGAGAGGGAGAGGGAGAGGGAGAGGGAGAGGGAGAGGGAGAGGGAGAGGGAGAGGGAGAGGGAGAGGGCGGGGCGAGGCAGAGGGCGAGGGCGAGGGCGAGGGCGGGGCGAGGCGAGGCTAGGCGAGGCGAGGAGAGGAGAGGATTCCCTGCCTTGCCAATAAAAGCATCTACTCAGGGAAAATATTTGTATATTGTATGCCTATTTTAGCCTTTTATAATCTTGCTAAAATGTGCCAATTAGTATTAACTCTGATGTATGACAACTATGGCACTATGAAATGGAAGCAGGTGGATAATAAATTTCTTATAGGTGGTGAAACTACCTTTTTATGAGTTCACTGAACAGCAATACTAAAATTGCAGAGGGAAAGAAGTACAGCGTCTTCTGACAAGCAAGATTATAAAGAAGCAGCTGCCCACCTTTATATCAAAGATATTTATTCTGTAGTATACCAGAAATACTTTCTAATTCTGCTATTTTCCACAAATATGAGTCTCCTATTATTCAGCACAGTGGAAAAATACATGCCTACATGCTCTACAGTGGCATATCTATGACGAAGAATTGAATCAGAACAGCAGCAACCAAAGAAAAAATGTGACTCAAAATATGGTATGTATTTATGCCTCATAAGATACTTTGTTGTAGGGGCTCCCAGTGTATCGGTTTTTGAAACACAGGACAGTATTTCTGCATAGAGGTGTGACATGCAGCTATATCAGCTTTTAGGGGCACTTCAGTGCACTGCCTGGTAGACCCACACTAAGCCAAAATTATCTTTGGCATAACTGATTAATTATACTGTATTTAGTGTTTATCTCAGTTAATCTTCGCCCATGCAGGGAGAAGCAAGTCTTCTAGAGGAAGCAGAAAAACCCACCATTAAGAAATAGCCCTAAAGAGTTTGCCAAATCTACACATTAAGGAAAAAGGGAAAAAATGTTCTTAAAAGAAAGTTTCAGGAAGAGCAGATGTGTTTTTTCTATTTTCTATTTTTTTTTTTTTTTGTCTTTTGTTTCCTAGACCAACCCATAATACTGACCCAAATTTTCTCAGGCAAAGATTTTCATGATGCTTTACATCACTGCCTCTAAGCAGCATGTTTATGTCCCCAGTGTCTCCCGTGCATTTAACATCAGCTTCCACTCCTCGGCCCAAAGTGCCCTTCACAGTGTTCTGGTCTGTCACCTGGGAAGGAGGCAGAGCCGTGCCGTGGCTGTCTGACCTTCCTGCGTGCTGGTTGATCAGACAGCTGCAGGTTCCACTTGCTCGGTCACTTGTTTCCAATGGGGATTGACAATGACCAAGTTTTCCCTGCCTTCCCTCAATTTAAGCCTCTCTCATCCCCTTACAGAATGCATTCCCCTCTGTTTAAAATTTAAGTGGAAATCACCACAAGTTAGACTGACAGATGGGCAATGTGATCATGTGACAGGTGGGCAAAAATACTGTACAACCCAGCACAAAAGAGAGTCGAGAGGTAATTTGGCAGTTAGCAATTTCTCTTTTGTATGACATTCATCAATTCACTGTCCCTTATGGCACAAATAGTGATTCTAGAGGCTGGAGTCCCAGAGAACTCCTAATCTGGTCTCCTTTTGTATTACAAGATTGTTCTTTTAAGAAGACAAATTGAATTAAGTTCTTTACAAAGAAAAAGGAGAGAAAGAGAAGGTCATGTTCTGTAAGACTATACAAGGCTTGCAAAAATGCTTAAACATGTTTGGAAAATTTTTAAAGAGATTACAGCTTGTTGATCAAATTTGATAAAAGCTCTGATCTGTTTGATTTGTTCACTATAAGCAGTGCCTGGGGATATCTTGATGTAATAGTCCATTTCAGGTTGTGGAAATTCAGTTTATCAGATCTTCTGGAAAATAGATTTTAAATAATCAGTTTTGAGGACCTGCCAACTCTCTCTTTTGTACTGTGTAAGCATCACTTAGTTTTGGCTTTTAGTCCATCTTCTTTCTGGCAGTCCTTTCTATGATGTAAGGAGATTAACATGTCACAGTAGGAAACAAAAAAGTTTGTTCTTTTTAAGAAAAAAAAATTTAAAAGTCATTCTGTCCCTTAACATTAAATTCTTATTTTGTTTCCTTTGTCCTCTTTAAAATTTACACCAAACCTATCAAAACGTGTATCAGACAATGAAGGAAAAAAATACTAACCAGAAAAATTTCCCAGCCCTTCTGCAAAACCTGATGCACTGATTAAGACATGCCCCTACAGTGTCTCCTTTTTTTTTGTTATGTTACAAAGTACAGAATTTACATGCAGTTTACATGTTGCATTTTAGATATTTTAGATATTCAAAATTATTTTGATGCAATGAAAGAACTATTAAAAACAACATGCTATGTTGAGAACCAGTTTCCACTGCTGAAATCAGTGAATTAAGTTACCCTGGATCACTCTGAAATAGTCTCAAATATCTTTAATGGTGTTATAGTCCCAAAACCTATTGAAATTCTGTGGGTGTTTTGTAGTTAATCTCTCTTGAAAGTGTGAAAACTAATCTCATTGTTTTTTGTTCTAATCCAGTGCAGAGATGTCACCCTTCTCACTAAGATTACCAACTTCTTCATCAATAACTATTCATTGTACTCCCATAAAACGGGTGAGTAACTACCTTATACACAGCCAAACTTATATAACAATTTAAAAAACCTTCCCTAGGGTCATTCAAAGATTGAAGACTGGACTTTTGACAGACAGTTTCTTTGTGCAGCTAAGTGGCTACACTTACTCACCAACCTTAAATTCTATTACCCATTCAATGCTGGCTTTTCAGTGATAGCCAGTCACACTGACTATATCTAGTTTCAGATAAATAATTGCAGTTGGAAATACCTGATAGGGTATGGTTGGGAACCTCCCCTTGCACAGCTCAGGTCTTCTATGGCCATCTCTGAGACATGAATTCATAGAATCATAGAAGCATTTAGGTTGGAAAAGACCTTTGACTCAGTCTCACAGTCTCTCCGATAACAAGGCTGAGTGCTTATTCCTGACACGCAATTTACAGTATATAGGATATATATACACATATTTATACATCTGTCCACACAAAGGACAGACACACAGAGCACTCACATGAACACAGAGAACCAATGGCTCATCCTGCTTCCAACTTTGGCTGAGCAGGAAGTCTGGTAGAGGGAAGACTGGCAAGATTCAGGGCAGCTACTGGGCTTATCCACCCAGCCTGACCAGTTGCAGTTTCTGGATCCCAGACTCCTCAGATGCTGGCACATCCACACACACTGCTTACTCCCAAGCCACTCCCTTGTGGCTCATTCAGCTTGATCTTCACTAGTGATCCCACACTTGCTCTCACACCTGCATTCACTCCAGTTGACACCACAGACCCATACACACACATGGACATGGAGTGAAGAGCCTCTTCCTAGAAACTAACTGAAGGAGACAGGACAGACTGCAGTGATCAGGGCCAGGGCACAGCCAGGAAGCATACTGACCGGCTCCATTACATGTAAATGGACTCTTCCCTTACATTCTCTATTTCCCATACTTGTTTCTTCCCAAATCACAAAAACACTTCCCTTTTCCCACCTTTGTTTCCTCCTTGAAACATGCTTTAATAAATTCTGTGTAATCCCAATATGTTCTTTTCCATACTGTGTCCCATACCCCTCAGCAGGAAGTTCCTTTAGTTTTAAAGATGATACAGGGATCTGGTCCTAATGGTTGTGATGGGTTTCATATGTGAACAATGGGGCTGAGGCTCTGCTAGGACTATCCTGGGAGTGGGACAGACAAGATACTGATTCCTTGGAAGTTGTAATTTGGATTCCCTGTCTGGCATTTTGCCAGTGTTCCACTCTTGGCTCATGGAGATAAACTTAATGGGCTGATGGCTCCCTGGCAACGGGCCTAGGAGCAGACACAGTACATTCTCTGCATCCTAAGTTTTGAAATCCAGAACCTCTGACACTCTATTCATTGGAGCACCCTGCAAAATGCCCTGAAGTCCTGGTTTCCTTCATTGGCCAGATTAGGCACGTAATTTGGAAGATATTGTCACATCCATTCCTTGCACTTGTGTTGTCTGGTAAACAGGAAAATAGAGAATAGAAAAAGCAACCAAACAAAACACCAAAAAGTTATGTCTGAACTACCTCCTTTTGTAAGGCAAAATAATTTTTCTGGGGAGATATTTCCATCTCCTTATTGCCATATACATCCTATTCCTCATCTAGAAAGTTCCTACACACTTTTCATCAAATAATGCTTTTCATCTGCTAGCATATACCAAGTCTAGTTATGTTATCCCCAATTTGGCAGGGGAGCAGACTAGCAGAGTAATGAGAGGACACTTCTAGAGTTTTATAAGCACTCTCTCCTTCTACTCTTGTGGCTCTTAAAATCCAAATGGCATATGATAACATATATTTTAGGGTGAGTTTGTTGTGGAATAGAGAGAGAAAGCATAGCTCTAATGTCTTCCATGCAGCCAAGGCAAGATTTATTTTTTTCAGTCTGAGGATTTGATTCCATGCTAATAAAAGCCACCACCCCCACACCCTCCACCTGCCCACCCTCCCACCCTGAGCAATAGGAAAGTACTGAGGTTTCCACTTCATGCGACATATTTGGTATCTTTAAAGGGTTTGTGTTTTGTTTCGGTTTTGGCTTTTTTTTTTTT
This sequence comes from Lycocorax pyrrhopterus obiensis, assembly GCA_014706295.1. Classification (NCBI taxonomy): domain Eukaryota; kingdom Metazoa; phylum Chordata; class Aves; order Passeriformes; family Paradisaeidae; genus Lycocorax; species Lycocorax pyrrhopterus. Next base: position 16,260,817 of record JACSVZ010000015.1, read on the forward strand.
TTTAAATTCTTATCGACAGAGAAGTCTGGACGATGAGAGTTTATCTGTATGTACAACGGCATAAAAATGGAGGGGAAAATGATGTCACTACTTTTGTATCGCAAATATGGAAAGTAGATAACTTTATTGTTTTCCACTTTGTTGAAGATGCCACTGTGTTAATCACATATTCAAACAGATAAAATAGCAATTGAAGGAAAGATTCCCCACTCCTCTCACCATCCAAATTAAAAAAAAAAAAAAAAAGGGATATATTTAATATGAACACTGGTAACCCTTCTTTCTGCAGCTTAACTTTCCTGCTCAAGAATCTAAAAGTGTAATTGTATGAAAAGGAAAGACTATTAAATTACTAGATGGGATTTTCTTGTAAACATCCAATTTAATCCTGCTTCCCAAAGGAGCAGGAACAAAAGTTCTTGTTATAAAAATTGCAGTTTCAACACTGTTTCGACACGGATAGGCCTTAGACCAGGACAAAAGACCACCAGCAAAATCTGCACACCGGACAGACAGAATCAACATATTTGAATAATTAGCACCTGTTTTGAATTTTTGAACACAAAGTTGTCTCCTGATGCCTAGTTTTGGAAGTCTGGAATGCAGGCATATACCTCTGAGCCAGTTGTCTAGACTCCTTTTATTATCAATGTTGAGAAGCAGGAACTTTTAGAGTATAATTAATATGACCCAGTTTAAATGTCTTCCTCATGATAAGAGGAATAACAACTCAGAATTGCTTTTTTTATGTTGACTATAAAAAGATGTCAGAGACATAGCTCAGGTGTTGGTGTCTACCTGGTACATGTACAATACAAAGTCAGATGAAACTTCTCCCAAATGTCTGTTTAATCAAACAATTTTCCACACACGTAGCATGTAAGTACTTCTATCTTTAATAACACAAACCATTATTTTTTTTAAAAATGAATCTGATCCAAGTGAAGATGGGATCTTGTCTGTACTTGTTATGCTGGAATGCATGAAGCAGGGACACAATTTTGGTATAAAATAAACTAGCTTTTCAACAATTCATACAAAAGTGCTATTTAAAATATGCTAGCCAGGATGAACACACAGGGAAGTTTATTTAGGTCTCTCTCAGCCTAGTAAATTTGATGAGGTTTAAAAAAGAAGAAGTTGAATAGCAAGTGGAGATTTTAAACTCTCAAAAGTTACAGTTTGCAAGTAAGTCTAGCTGGAATGCCACCTCAATATGGCACAGCAACTTTAAAAAAATTGGAACTAAAAGTCTGTGCAGAAGCAAATGCCAGAAGCTGAGCACTTGACAAGACATTGTGCAGGCTCCCATGTATGCAAACCCCAGATTATTTTCCTTGCAATCTGCCATTTTGTACTCTTCAGACTAAGACAATATTTGGAACAACAGCACTCAGAGTGAAAACACCAGAAAATAAGCACTAACTTTCTTGGTTTTATTTATATGGAGACAAATAAGCAAGCCAATACTTTCTGGAACTATAATCCTAAAACTGAATACCTCCATTCATATCTATTTGTTACAGTTATTAACACTAGAATATTTTCTTTTGAGTGAAATACTTTGTTGCTGAGCAACACATGCATAAACACCCCAACTATCAACAATATATCCATGGTTCCATGCATATGGAGGTCACATAGGAGACATTATATTATTTTCAAAGGGTGTGCATGCTCTGCTTGTACGGTGTTCTGTTCTGAGGCTTCATGTACCCAGAACTGAGTTGGCAGAGAAGTTCAACAATTGCACTTGCTTTGCAGCTGTTCTTTGGAACAGCTTTTGGAACACCTTTTAGGAAGTCCCATATTTAAGTCCAGTCTCCTCTTTGCTTATGTTTCTTAAATATCAGGCTTCTGAAGTCTGCTTCTGTAGAGCACTTAATTTAATGGAGTATGAACTCTCCTGGAGCGTTAAGGATTTAAGCTGCAATTATCACAGGCTGAATGCTCTTTTTCAAAATCCATTTTCCAATTGGCTGATTGGAATTTCGATAGCGATATTGCCATATTCATGCCTAAGTCCCCCGTGGAGCACTTTATGTCATGGCTAGCCACTTCTTTATCATTTCTCATTAATGCAACAGGGTTCTGTATACATATCAGATGTTTAAAATTCACACAATTTAGAGCATATTTTCCAAAAGACAAGGGTACAGGTCCTACAGAAGTGTCGTAGTTTTCCTTTGCTTTTATTCCCACACCTACCTCATGTTCTGGGAGAGTTATTACTGCTTAGATGCTGGCAGTCACTACCAGTTCAGGTATCCACCTTGCCCTTTCTCACTGCCTCATGATTTCTTTGTTTCAAGTGTCATATCCTCTGCAGAGGGGCCACCATTGCAATGGCATTCAGGATAATTAATGGAGACTACAGAAGAAATTATCACACCAACATCTGTCAAAACATGTACAAAAGGACTATGCAGAAAGCCCAGCTTCCAGAGCACTCTTCCTTATCTTGTCCTTGGAATCAGGTAGTGAAATGGAAACATTTCTATTAGATGTTAAATGGATGCCAACAGAGCAGAGACATCTGTCAGAATACTACCAGCTCACAATAACACGATATTTGACTAAAAAATTATTTGAGCTTGAAATCTGCTGTTTCATCCACTTGACCTAAAGAGATGAAGATCCATTATAGCTAATACCAGGTTTTCATGTTCAATAAAGATATCAGACCATGCTCTTACACACAAGAAACTATAGGTTCCAACTTTACATTTAGAAAAAAAAAATCACTTCCTTATTAATAGCCATTCATTAACTATAACTTAATTTGCATATATTAAAGTAAGTACCTTTGAATTCAGACATCTTTAATTGTTTCAGATGTGAAATTCTAAGATTTTCTTTTTAACCCTTTTGACAGCTGCAGTATTTAATATCCAAATAATGAACAGCACTTTCCTCTGTGGAGTTGAGATTTTGTTGTGCTTTCATAAAATAATTAGATTTAATTAGATTCTAACTATAATGGGCTGTTCTTTGAGAGTAAATTACCTGACAATGTGTTAACTGTCTGACAATGTATCCAGCTCTTAATAACTTGTGGTAGCAGTTTGCTAGCATCTCAAAGGGTCCAGTGTTTGACCAGATACCTGTATGCAGTTCTGAAGAGATTCTCCTGCATGACCAATAATTGCCAAACATGAAACAAAGTTTCACACATTTAGATGCAAACCACACTGCTCTGCTATCAGATAGGCAGAATACAGATAGAAATCCTTCCTGTGTCATAGGGTGTTCTTGCTGATGGTGAACTTCAGTTTAAAAGGCAATTCTGTTTTATCTCTGGGATGCTTTTGCAATTTGTAACGTCTTCCTTCTTTTCAAAGATGCGAATCCACTACACCTAGAAAATCTTCATTTTCTGGGGTGGAAGCCCACAATACTGCTCTAATGTACTTAGGCGATGGAAATTCTGATCAGTACCTAATTTTTTTTTTTAAATAATGTGAAAATTACTGCACGTATTCCTCTTCTAAATACCCTCTAAATATCACTTTGGGGATACAAATTTGTGGAGGAGAGCTTTGTATTCATACCTGTGTGATCTGTGCAGACAGTATGATACAGTAGCAGATATTTATAAATAAATAAAGTGTTTCAGACATTCTATAGCAAGAACTTGATGACCTGATAAATTCCAGTTTTGGTAATATTCTTCTGCTTAAAAAACCACTTTCACTTTCAATCTCAAAAAAAGAAAAAATCACACTGCAGAAGTGTGTAAAATGACTCCTGTCTGCACAAACCTTAGTACAAATCTCTATATCCATGTCCATGACTATGCCAATTCATTAAAAGCTGAAAAGAAGTAATGAATGTGATAGCTTTGTGAGAGAGAAGTTAGGCTATTTCAGCCCCTTTGCTGGTAAGACAAGCAGAATTATTAAATTTTGTTATTCTTGCATAGAACATCCTCTTAGCTTGTTTTGTAAGAAAGTGAAAAAAATTCATAAATTATTATTATCAAGACATCTGCATCTGTCAGTATTTGATTTTCAGAAATATGTGTCTGTGTTTCTTCTCAAGTTCTCCTTTTTTTTAAGCAACTTTTTTACTCTTTGCTCATTCACTGTTCTTTCTTGACTGCCCTTCTGAAAAATGCAGCACACTGTCCTTAAAACTGGAAAGAATTGTGGTTTCTTTCCCTTCATTTGAGAAAATCACATACAGTTCTCATAAAACACAGAAAACTTCAGCAATGATAGATTTGCATGATTTTCATTTAGGAGAAAATTCCTATGACTTTCAACTCCAGTTCCAAAGGTCACTGTAGAACTGGATAGACTTTTTGTATTGCAGTCTATCTTTCATAACTTTGAACTTGTACTGCACAGCAATTAATACAAGCTATTTTCATGACCCAGTTGTTTTTATGTATAATAATAATCTGTTAAAGTCCAACATGTGGAATCTTGATTTTAAGAAGGAATATGTAAAATTACTTCAATCTTTATTTTGAAGACATATTTATATTTAGAAGATACGATTGTTTGTCAGCTGCTCTTCTTTTCCTTTCCACTGAAGTCAATAAAAAAAACTTCACTGGGCAGAAATTTGATTACAGTATCAATATCAGTTTACAAATAAGTCTCATTTGTAAACTGGCTGATGTTACTGGTGCACAAATATGAAAATATTTTTCTGATCAGTTTAGATAAAAAAGATCTTCCAAAAATGTTTTTGAATGTGTATTCTGTATTCTGAAAATCTGATGCAGTAAAGATCTTCTGATCTTAGCTTCAGCTTGCATATGTCCAGGAAGGAGTAACATCTAAGTAACTTATATGGGTACTCAATAATTAAAATCCAAAAATTATGACATTCCTGAAATATTAGCTGTTAAATGGGAAAAAAATTACTTATCTTCCTCTCAGAAGGAAATATGTTTAAATTGAGTGTGATGCATGGGGTCATGTAGCTAGGTACACAGCCTGGTCTTAATCTTGTCTTATTTTAGTCTTACAATATTTCTAGAAAAGTATTTTCCTGATACTAAACAATCTGTTTTTGATATAAAGTTGTCAAAAATTAAAGATAAAATTTAAAATGAGATTTTAAAAACTGAGAAAAAAGATTAGACAACATGGAAAAATATTCAATTTCTAGTTAAAGTAAGTATTTTTCCTTTAATAAAAACGTAGATTTTCTTTTATTTAGTTTTGGTACTATGGAAAAACTCTAATTTTGCCCCAAATAAATAAAAATCCATGTCTTTCAACTGCATTCCAAAAAATAAAAATCTGTCTGTAGAAAAAAATTAAAATGTGTCAGTCCTATAATAGGCTAGAGAAGAGAACAGCAATTTCGGTAATGGGATGTGTTTTCAGCTCCCTGCTTTGTCCTAGAAAGATAAAGAGTCCAATTCTGACTGTCCTATGATACTGATCAGAATCTAACTGGAAATTTCAGATCTCCTCCAGAAATAGTATTTCAAGCAGGTATTGTTTGAATTCTCCATTGTATCTTGCAGTCTTTCATTAAACCGGAAAACAAAACCAAAACCAATACCAATCCAAATTCAGTAGTGTTTTTGCCTTGAGACTTTTATTTTTATATATTGGATTATTTAATTTTTATTAGTCAGCACATATTAACATCAACAAAACAGAAGAAAATATTTTTTCAGTATCTATATTGTGAAACCTTCAACTCTTTTGCCACTCATTAATCAGCAGAGTCAACAACATCCCAAGTCCTGCTCCTTGCAATAAAACCCCATTTTTTTTTTGTGTAAAATCATAAAGCAAGTAGAAAGAAGGCTTTGAAGCATTTACCTGGTTACTGTTGCTTAGGAAACAAGCAGCTCAGTATTAACAGATATTCATCACTGAAGGACCACATTAACTAGTGAAAGACAAAGTGGACTCACATGCATTTTCAACAAAATCAACACTTGGATCATTGACTAAGTATAACCCTTTGGGGTGTTATTGCCACTCAATTAAAACTTCAGGAATAATAGAGTAGTTAGTGCTGTTATACTACCCCAACAATGCTGTGGAAAGTGATACAGTAAGTTACTTACTGATTTCAATTTTAGTGAAAACGAGGGATCTTGAAATACATGGTTTCAGTGAAAGGAGCTTTTTTTCCAGTTTTATAGAGCTAGCTGGCACTAGAAATATTGTGTGCTCTCTGAAAAACAGGTGGATTTTTTTCAGTATATTAATTCTGCAAAACTGTGATTAATTTCCTTTCAAAGTTGATCCCAGTGTCCTCTTCCTACTTTGAAAGGAATATTTATATAAGTAGCATGTTTTTGTTTGATCGATTGATTAATTTCAGTGAATGTAAGACAGTTGTTTACTTTTGGCTGATGGCCTGTGAGATCATGTTCAGATCTGCTCCTTGCTCATGTTAGAAGCTGGAATAAAACCAAGGCACAACCTGATAATAAAGACTTACCATATATGAGTAAGGCTGCTTTAGAAGTGCCAGATTAGTCCATAAATGTTAAAAAAAACCCAAACAAACATGGGCATGGATTGAAAATGTACACAAATAAGCTATGAAGCTATTGATTTCTAAAATAACGTTTCCAAATCCGATGCAGAGTATTGGGCACCATGCTCACAAGCACCGCATGCTTCTAATTCCTGAGATGTTAAGCACCATTTTCAGTGGTCCTTATCATATGGGTAAACAATGCTACAGACAATCTTAGAGACTGTTTTCCTCTTACCAATCTCACCTGAGAAGCCAAGAAGTTTTTCTAGAATACAGTCTTTTCAAAACTCAAGACTGCTACTGTATCCTTTCTTTGTTGTCCACTGAAGATGACTTAGTATCCTGCTCTCTCTCACTCCTGTTGTGACTACTTGGTTTCCCATTTTGTCCATGTCTTATCTACCTACTAGGACACAAACTGCCTGTTAGGATACATGCTTATTCTCTGAATTTAAACTACCTGTCCCTCTCTATCTTCTTTGCTTCCTTTTTTATTCTTAATCCCTCTTTTTTTTTTGTTTATACAGACAAAAATAAAGAAACAAACAAAAAGCCCAACACCCCCCCCCCCCAAACACCCAAACATAGAAAGAAATAAAAAACAAACCAACAAAAAAACAACAAAAACCTGCAACCCCCAAACCAGTAGAAATTTGGGTGGGTTAAGTGGTTTGTTTTTCATAAATATATCCAGAAAAATACATTGACAGATGTGCGATGTATTACTAAACAAAACCCAAGCAACTCAAACATGTATTTCTAAGAGACTAGAGTAACATGTAATAATTTTTGTTCCTCTTAAACAATACCAGATGAACATTTCTAAAACGATGTGCTGTGTAGCAGATACTCAACAGATAGGAAATGCAACAAATGGTTACAGTCTGTCAAAGATGAAAATAGATAACAAAGAATATCCAGCAACCATATTTCTGTACTATTTACCTTAACCCTCTATGTTTACATTAATATTAGCATGTATATAATTTGGGGAACCAGTAACTGTTTTACTTTACTAAACCTTTTGTGATTCCTTAATGGAACTAAATTAAGTAACATGATTGGATATGCTACTTGACATATGCTACATTTATGCTACTTGACAAAGCATCATTTGCGGACGAAAACTACAAAATATGAAACTGTCATAGACTAGTTTGAGCAATATTACCTGCTCTTCTGTCCTTGTCTTAAAATAAGGGTCATATTTTTCTTAGTGACATTGGGGTTACAGCTACGTTTCTTAACTTATAGTATCTTGTTATTTGGTGGTGTCATTCCTCTGCAGGTTGCAGGGGGTTGAAGGAAATTAAGGAGAAATTAGAGGCTCATTTGCACAGGGAAAAATAATGTGCTCTAAGGTGGACTCTGAATGCACAGTGCACCCTCAGTTCTGTTTCTTACTCTCAAGATGGAGGATCTGACGTGTTTATAACAGAGGTCCTTAAAGCACTCTGAATGTTGTAGGTATCTCCGGGATTCCTATCACATCAGCAGCCTGCACAAACATTCTGGTGAGATGACTAAATATCTTTCAGTAAGAATATGCTGCCACTTGCAAATAAGGACCTCACTCACCTTCCTAACTGATATTACCCTAATGAAAGCAGGTATGATAACTGGAAGCACATGATGGAAAGTAAATATACTCAAGAAGCATTGGCTGCATCTGAGTTTCCCTCTAAAAATATCATGTGAAATACTCCAAAGGTGGCTTTCTACCACAGGCAGAAGTGTGTATAATGATTATACTAGACTGAGGACTGTCCTGCAGTGTCTATATATTGTCCTCTGTGGGGAAAACTAATTTTCTGAGAAATGTATGGTAAAATATGTTTCTGATTTAGCATATTGAAATAACCCACCATTTTTTAAAAGCAAATCTGTGTAATGCAGACTTAGAGACAGCAAACTTTTGTTACACTCACAATGGATTTCATATTTAATCCATCGTTTCTGATAAGCCAATAGCATACCCAATAGCTGTTTCATAGCTGTCTACTTGTGATAACAGCTGACCTGCTGTATTGTGATGCTAACTAGAGAAACACTATTTTGGTTGAATAGTATGCCTTCTGAAGCATTTGAACACCACAGAAATTCTCTCAGTATAATTAGCAGATAAGACCTGTGCGATGCATCCTTGAGGCTGAATGCTAACAATGGCACATAAGCAACATAACAGCCCTTTGGTGAGAGAAAGATGCAGTAAACTTTTCTTTCTCTTTCTGCACAGACTCTCAAATAAACGTCTTTGAGGATAATGTTTTATCATTTTTCACCCAGACGCACTCCAGGTTACAGCTTCTCTCCATAATCTGTTCAAGTGCTTTACTATTGTCATTGTGCAGATTGTTCCTAACGCCAGTTTGGAATTTCCTTGCTGCAATTTGTGTCTACCGGCTTCTCTTGCACCTCCAAGAAGAGTTTGACCTGGTCTTCATATCCTTACAGAAGGTAGCTGTAGGTAGCAATAATGTCCCCTGGGGATGTTCTGAAACAAATCCAGTTCCCACAGACCTTGCACATTTTGTCTCATCCTCCTAACTTTCTTGATAGCTGGTCATTGAACTCAAAGATGTCAAAAACTTTCTTGTCTTGAGGAGCCAACCTAGATACAGTACTCTAGATGTGATCAATAGTGTTCAATAGAGGGAAATAATCACATCCTTCAGTCTATTGTGCATATTCATGCTAATATAGTTCAGCATGAGGTTGACCACCTTCACTACAGCACCATACTGATGACTCACGTTTGAATTCTTGTCCGCCAGATTCTTTTGTGGAGAGCCCTTCCCTAACCAGTAAGTCACCACACACTGTCGTTATTCAAGTTTATTACATCCCAAATGCAGGACTTGGCACTTGCCTTTTTGATCCTGAGGATTTTGGCTACTCATTTCTCGACCTGTCATTTTTTTAGAATGGGTGGGGCACCCCTCATACTGACTCTGACCATTCCCTTATGGTTCTGAAATGCCCAAGCCAGGCCTTAATTGCTAAAAACAGAGGCAAAGACCATTTTCTAGGTGTTCTGTCACTAAACTCAATGCCTCACATTTCCCTTAGGCTTCCTTTTGCTTGCAAAGTACCTTTAGAAATCCTTTTTTGACTTTCCATCTCACTGTAGTTTCGGCTTCATCTGACCTTTGTTTTTCTTACCTCCTTCCTGGCACGTACAGGTTCTTCCCAAGAAGTACGTCCCTGCTTCCTCTTTCTGTATACTTTGTTTTTTTGTACTTCAGCTCAATTCATCAGTATGGCAGTATTGGCCTTCTACCATGGTTGCATGACATTCTGTACATCAAAATGGATGATTCTTGTGCTTTGAAGAGTGCTTTTTCTGAATTATCAACTAGATCTTCCAAACCTCTTTGTTCTTCAGAGGAGTTTCCAATGAGATGCTTTCAAAATGAGATGGTTTCAGCTGAGTTAGCTGAAATCTTCTTTCCTAAAGTCCATGCTAGTGATACTGTGAGAAGCCAATTCAGTTTTGTTATGCCTCAACAATGGTTGTCAGAGGCACGTGGAGGAGCAGTGCACATGTGCCACGTGAAGGAGGCAACTAGAAGAAGCCTTGTCTCTGGGAATACTTCGCCTGGCACACCCCCCATGAGGCAGACAGTAGGAGACCCTGTGGAGGGGCTTCTCCGATCACGTCACAAAAAGGTCTCCACCAATGGACGGCAAAGAAAGGTTGGACTGGGCCAATGGTTCCCTATCAGCAGGCAGACTTTGGGAGGAGCCGGGGGGTATAAAACCCAACTGCGCCAGGGCTTGCCGCTGCTCGCTGGGGCTCGCTACTGTTCGCTGTTCCCACTTGCTCCCTTCTTTGCCCTGGCCCCAGCCTGCCTTCTGGCTCTCCTGCCCTTGCTGGCTCGCCCTCGGACCTGTCCTGCCTTCCTGTGCCCCTGGCCGCCGCCTTGCCTGGGCTACCTGGCTTGCCACTTTGTCCCGCGCCCTTGCCTGGGTTGCCTGCATCCAACCCTGCCGCCCCAATCCAGCCCCTCGCTGCGACCCTGCCCAGGGTCCTGCTCCTCCCGTCCGAGCGCCCACTCACCGCCCGGCCACAGGCACGCAGCATGCACACCTCCCGCCTGGACACCGACAGCACTGCCCAGCTCGCTGGGGGTAACACCCTCTTTTTCTCTCTGTCCTCTCTCTCTGCTCTCCCCCATTCCTTTTCCATTTTCTTTCTTCTCTTGTGTCTCTTCTAGCAATCTTTCATTTGGGCAACTCCTTCTCCTTTTTGTTACCAGTAAACGGTTTTTCAGATACATTTGCCTCGTTTGGCTTAATTTCGTTCCTGAGCATCCATTTTTAAAAGAACTCTCCACAGTTCCCCATAGTGGAACACGACAGATACTGATATTCATCTTGCTCACTTCTCTTAGGAACTTAAACTCCCTTATCTTGGGAGAATTTCTTCCTGCTGTCAAATTTGCTGTTTACCTTACTAAACTTTAAAAGGAAGATTTAGTCCTTCCTTAATCATAAATTGAATGTCCAATAGCCTTCCCCCAACAGCTTACGGATCACTTACTTGTGTCAAGAAATAAACCTTGATGCTCTCCGGACACCTGCATTGCTTGTGCTCTCCAATATTGTCCTTCCAGCATATGTCAGGATGATAAAACCCTCTGTGAGAGCCATGGCCTGTAACAGCAAAGCTTCCTTAGCAAAATGTACCATAATGTCATACACTCCATGCTGCTATATCCCCTGTTCCTTACCTACAAGCTCTCAGAGGCTTGTTAGCCACTCTAAAGAACAGGTCAGTTCACTTGATCTGTTGCTTTCTATAGAGAATGACTCATCTTCTTCATCTTCCTTGACAGACCTTTCTAATGAGAAAGTGGGACAAAATTGTACATTCCAAGAGATTGATGCGTGGACCCAACTACAGAACTCTTAAAGGGATGAACAGCTTTCCATTCAAGTCATATGATCTAGACAAATAGGATCCTATATTTTATTTCTATATTGGTGAGCATAAGATGAACTTTTTATATTATGCAACAGTATGTCAGATTGTATCCTGTTATTTTTGCTCAATGTTGTGGCATTTGTAAAAGTTTCGGCTCTTCAGAACATAGTTACTTGTACATGTGTGTGAAAGAAGCTCACACCAGGACTGAGAAAATTCATCAGTTCAATTAGACTGGTGTCTTAGAAGGCATGTGAGATAATACAATAATATTACTGCCATGGTTTAACCTCAGCTGGCAACCAAGTACCATGCAGATGCTCACTCACTTCCCTTTCCCCTCCCTCCCAGGGATTTGGAGAAGAATCAGGAAAGAAAAGAAAATAAAACTCTTGGATTGAGATAAGAACAGTTTAATAATGGGAAAAAAATAGTACTAATAATATTAACAACAACAATAATAATAATAATTATAATAATGATAATAGGGTAAGAGTGAGATAAAACACAAGAAAAACAAGGGATGAATGGTACAATTGCTCACCACCCACTGATCAATGCCAAGCCTGTCCTCAAGCTGCAACGGGCCTCCCTTCAGGGTAATTCCTCCATTTTATAAACTGAACATGGTGTTCTATGATATGGAGTATCCCTTTGTGTAGTTCAGATCAGCTGTTCTGGCCATGCTCCCTCCCAGCTTCTTGTGCAACTTGTCACTGCAGAGCATGGGACACTGAAAAGTCTTTGAGTTAGTCAGCACCACTCGACAGTAACCAAAAGACCAGTGTGTAATCAACACTGTTCTCTTATTGAATCCAAAACATAGCACTGTACCAGCCTCTAAGGAATTAACTCTATCCCAGCTGAAACCAGAGCAATTAGGTAGTCATGTTAAAGAAGAATACAACTGTCTTTAAAATAAATATCAAGTGCATTTTTTCTCTTCATTTGATTCCACACAGAACACTCATTTTTCTGTCAAAATTATGGCTAATGATTGTCTTCTGCATTAACAAAGCCGGAGCACAGATGGTATAAACAGGAAAGAATACACTTTGAGACCTGGTATCTAAGACCTCACTGTTGATATTTGAAGCCCAGAGGAGACAGCACTTCTTGTACACCAGTTTGTTTTCCTTGCCAGCCATGTACTCTAAGCTGTCAGTTTTGACTCTGAAAGAGAACTGCAGAATGTTTCTTACTGCTATAGTAATTAATGGTTAGCTGTAATATTATCTTCTCTTTCTACAGAAGGAGAGAGGACAGCAGTTGCTCTTAATACCTATTGCAGAACTAGAGAATATCTCCTCTAGAAATTGAGATTTTCTCATTTCTCATTCTTTGTGTTATGAGTATGTAAAAGGCATGCTTCTGATACCACGTCAGAGAGGGTGAGTGTGATTTGAATAAGAGCAAAGCTACAGCACAGTGTTTAGAAATGCTTGCATAAGACAAATGATTAATACAGTCTAGCACAGAAAAAAAAGGGAATTAAGGTTGTAATAATTTATTGCAGTTCACTGAGAACATTTTTAGTGCTTAAATACATTTCTGTTTCAAGATTAATTAAATTATGATTGTACTAATCTATTCCACTCAGGTCTTTCCTGTGAGTCCATGGCCATTTAAAGGAAAATTAACATGTTTGTGTAAAACTAACACATTAGGAGTGTAAAAGTTAATGTGCAAGTTTTCTCTTTCTCATGCAGCAAAGAATAGATAATTGTTGATAAAATTTTGACAAGAGTTAATGAAAATTGTATGAGTTTCTAATTTGAAGTATATTAATGTGTCACAGTGGAAGTGCTCTTTAAATATTAAAATTCTGAAAATGTATTCAAAAGCGTATGGTACATCTAAAAATAATTTTATCATCCAAAGTTAACGAGGAAGTTGTGTGCTATGGCACTCTAATTGTAATGTACTTTTCATCCCTTCAAGAGACTTAGGCCCAAGCTATCATAGGAGACAACTCCCACTAAAAACCATCTGCAAAACATGGTTTCTGATGGGAAAGCCACAGGGAACGGCAGCAGGAAGCATTAAGCAGAGGTGTGGTAATACTGAGCCACTATTGTGGTGGTTTCCTGAGAGCTTGCAGAACTTATGTCTTTTCCTTTTTTGATTTAACAAAATCTCTTATTCTACTGCCATCCAAAAGAGAAAACTGTCTAGTGCACTGGACAGCCAGGGGAATGGTGCAGTAATCACGCAAGGGCATGGACTTCGCACACAAGATGGAAAAGTGCAAAGCCTTTATTGCACAGTGAATATTCCCTAAACACCAGCACACAAACAGGATATAACATCATATAAACAGGAAAGATGTTCACCACAGTGTCCCTCAATCACCTGGGGTATTGCACAGATATTACCTGTTATGGTAACAGGTAAACAATACCCTATAAGGTCACAAACTACAATTATCACGTCTCATAGGCTCAGCACTGTCCACAAACCCACAATCCTCTCTCAGCCCATCCCCGGTGACCTGGATGCACTCCCAGGGTCACCTCCGGGCTCAGGAAAGAGGCTCTCTCTCCGGCCCTCAGGGCCTATCTCTCTTCCAGCACATAGTGCACCCCAACAAACGGTCTTTTAATTGATTAGTGGGAAGTGTGGGATCATCTGTAAGCAGTACTAAAAGTTACTAATTTTCTAGTTTTCTAATGTATAGAAAATAAGAAAAATTTTTAAAGCTTCAGGAAGAATGTATCAGGAGACAGATTATTCTTTTCTGTCCTCACAAGTTTTGCAGTTGTTATTCACATCTCTTTCAAACTTCTTATGCTTCTGCAGTCTGCCATAAAGGATATGCCTCACCAGGCAGGATTTGCAAATTGAGTCAACACTATATGGGATTAAGACCAGTTTGCACATAGTTCAGCAAGCTTATTTATACACATAACGCCACTGTTGAATAGATTTTTACAGAGGCAGAGAGAAACAGAAGAGGACAAACCTGCAAATCCAATTGGTGGGCTGTGAAGCTATGAGTATGTTTAGACACAATCCATTCTCATGATTTTTATTGGGAAAAAAGTAGAGGACTCATATTCTTTCTCACACTGTTTTGGGAAGTTTGGTTCTATCTAAGCAGTAAATATATTCTAGGCATACAGCCAAGACAGAGAATGGCAGAAGAGACAACCAAGGGGAAAATGAAGAGAGTCTGTCAGAGTGCAGAGTCCAAGAGAGGGGAATTTAATTAGGTAGGAAATCATTATGTAAGCAGTTAGATGGAATTGGTGAATATTCAGAATTTAGTTTCTCATCAAAAAGTGAATAGGAAGTGACAGTTAGACTACCAACAGCTGCTGAACGGGCAGCTAGAGATAAGGAAAAGGCATCTAGATAGAGAAGATAAGCATTAAACTGGAAGTTAAAAAACAATAACTGGTATGGGAACTATAATTGGTTTCTTAATATTTTTTTACTGCCTTTCAGCTGGGAGCTGTTTTCCTTGGTGGAAAGAGATAGTAAAACTAGCATTCTCCAAAATGTTCTTTATTAAAGAAAAAATTTACAATATGTGTGGAAGAGACATTACAAAACTCATGATCAGATGCAGAAAAGAATAAGTTCATTTCAATTTAGCAACCATGATAAGAACACAGTTGAAGTAAAGTAAGTGTTTAACTGCTTCTACTATCAAATGTTTGTACAAATTCAGCACTTTTAAAGACATTTGTCTTTTAAGCACTTGGGGCATGGATTCAGTGGAGCTTCCTACACATGGCAACATACTGCTTTTTGCAATAGTAAACACTTCTATCAAATGCATCTATGTCAGTGAGAAATTCTTCACCTAAAACCTGCAGTTAAACCTCAAATTTTCTAAACATATGTTATATGAATTAAAAATAGTAAAAATACGGATATGTGTAAAAAATGAATGTGCAGTGTCAGTCATGGAAGAATTTTTTGATCTTGCAGCACACTGATTTATTTATGGGGAAGAATGAGAAAAATATCCCTGCCTTCTCTCAGTTTTTTTTTCCTCAGTGATCCCACATGTTCCATGATTTCATAGAAAGACAATGCATTATCTCTCTCCCTTTTATATTTCTCCTGGCTTATATTATGTAAATTCTCTAAATATACCATGTCACACTATTTACCTTGGTACCCAGATGCAAGATGCCTACTGATTCTGGGATTCTTGCAAATTAATCACTGTTTCAAGAGTGCATGCTGCAAGGCCAGGTTTAACTGAAGCACCTAATATTTTTCAATTGTAGAATGTCTCAATAACATTGCTATGCAGAACAAAGATGAGTAAATTGATTTCCAGAATTAAAGGAGTAGATTATTGCTCCTCTACTGATGGCCTTCCATAAATCTTGAGGGGTAACAAATCTATTAGAACAATGAAGATTTGAATAGACAAAAAATATCTAAGGTCCACAGATATGGCAATTTTTATATGACTAATGTTGCTTCAGTTTGCTAGTCTTGCTCACAAACTATGAAGAAACTTAACAATATATGAAAGTCTTCACAGTAAATGTCCCTAAATAACAATAAGCCTCCACCCTGTATTGATGTGGGATTATTTCTCCCCAGGTGCAGAACTGGGAATTTTCCTTTGTTGAGCTTCACAAAATTACTCTGTCCAATTCTCCAGCCTGTCCATATTCCTTTGAATGGTAGCAAGAACTTCAAATGAATCAGCCATAATCTTTATTCTCCTTCTGGTATCATCTGTAAACTTGTTGAGGGTGCACTCTGTCCAGTCATCCAGCTCATAACTGAGGATGTAAAACAGTGTTGGCCCTGGTATCAACCCCTTGTGTGCACCATGAGTCTCCAGCTGCACTTTGTGTTGATCATAATCCTTTGAGCCTGACAGTTCAGCCAGTTTTCAGTCCACCTCACTGTCAATTTATCCAGCTTGTACACAAATACTTCTTTTTTTTTTTGTAATAGGAACAAGGGGAACTGAAATAATAAAGAATTCAAACATCCTTATATATGTACCTTATGACACTGCAAATTTTTATATTTTATTCCGCTACCCAATATACTTGTTGTTTCCCAGCTCACCCCTTCCCTTGTGATACCGGTAGAACAATGAGGATTACAACCATGCTGCCCTCTTTACATTGAATTTTGCAACCACCTTTGCTCAGGTTGTAGAGGGAATATGTATCTCTGTTTTACAACTTTGATTCTTTGGTCTATAATTATTCAATAAGGGAGTTCTTTTGCTACTTTAGATCAAGATGTATAAAGACTGTTTGTGGTATACATTCTGAATTACATATGTCAAAATGTGTATCATGAGGAAGAGCTGTAATTTAAATTGTCCTGGTATTTAGATTACCATTTAGCAATTTCCAGCAGAAAGTCATGAGGCATTTAGCATCTTGAATAAATAATGCAGCATACTTCCTTTAAAACACACTGATCTATGTAAACAAGTATTCCACTACCAGGAAGAACAAGTACATACTTGCTCTGTTCCTTAGATAATCAGATACCTTTCTATCAGAAAGAAAAGTATCTGCATAAACACAAAAGTCAATAAAACCAAACTCATTCCCTATTGTGGATCCTTTCATAGTTTACACTTGTCATCCCACCCTAAATATTATTTTTTTCTTTCCTCTTCTCCTTATTCCCTGGCAATTATTCACTTCCTTCTCACTACATTGACATACAGACAAGAAGGAATTTTCACATTAACAAAACCCCTTAGAGGTTGTTCTTCATGTGCTTATGAGTAAAACATGAAATAAGAAACAGCCAGATGGAATCCTTTGATTCTATTAATTTAATTTCTGGTCAATTAACAAAATTTAGCTGGCCCAAGGATAAAGAAAATATTTTTTATCTACCATCTACCAAAAAAAAAAGAAAAAAAGAAAAAAAAAAAAAAAAAGAAAAAAAGAAAAAAAAAACATGAGGGGTGAATTATCATTACATTTGCAGGTTTGGATAGATTTTAAACATATATGTTAGCCTATCTTAAGATAATTTCCTGGGAGAAGGTTAAAATGCCTATTTAAATCATTGGGATCACTTGTGATACTGCAGCACTGGGAAATGTCACAGAACAAATGTATAGGACTGAAAGCATAGGAGGGTACTGAATAAGCTTTATGCAGGAATCAATAACCACAAACACCAGGAATGTATGTGCTGCAACTACTACGGCACATTAATTACTTCTAACAATTGGATAAGAAATGAAAACAAAAAGGGATACAGAGTAGGAATAGATTTAAACTCTTGGGTCGAAACAACTAAGGAGAAAAAAAAGAACTTCAGCTGTGCAGGTGCTAAAGTTTAGTAGAATGGGGGCACATACAACAAGGACAAAAGACCACCAAGGATTCTTGCAGAAGGAGGTTTACTTTTTTACTCTACATTTGGGACCAATATTATAGAATTATATGTAGAGAAGAAGCTGTAACAGGAATTGCAAAAACTTTTGTAGATCAGCTGATAAAATATCAGTGGACCATGGAAGACAGACTGCCAGAAGACAGACAGCTTTTAGGAAAGCTATTGTGCTCAAACTTATGTCTAACTAGAAGGAATATGTACAGCTAATGTGATCAATTAAACTGGCATTTAAAATTAATTGGTAATACTGGTGTGTAAAATTAATGTTGAAAGAACCAAGAAAAGTAGCATATTTTATCTGATTAAAAAAAGGAAATGGTAAAAATAGTGGGACTTCTTATTTTCCTTTTACTCGGGGTTCTGTTATATTGTTGTTTTCATGTTGAGAAAAATGCAAGCACAGAAATCTTGGATGACGCAGAGACTTCGAAAGGTTTCTGTAAACATGTTTTGTGAATGACATTCTTTTCTCTTTAAAAATGCAGATCAGATAAAGCTTTTTGGACAATTAGGCACTTATAGGAAGACAAAGAATCACACATTTTCAGTGAAAGCTAGGTGAAATATTTTTCTTGGATTTGGCTTGGAATAGGAATATTAGTGCCTTATGTTTACTTATTTATTTGTAATTTTACTGAGATACTCCAAATATGCCACTGTCTTTACAATAATTGCAAACTATAATTGCAATAAAATTTCAGCATGGTTCAATTTTGCATGTATGTGTATATATTTGGCTTTCCTTTCAAGTTTTATTCCCAAGTGATAGATAATAAATGTAGCATTTACTTTCAAAATTCAAAGCAATACTACAAAATAAATGAGGTGTTGGTTAATCTATAATGGTTGGGATACAATTAATCATGACCAATATAAGATAAGAATCTCACTATTTATGTTGATTTTTTGAGAAGAAAACCAAGAGAAGCATAATAGCAGGATTTGAAACCATCAATTATTTCTTTGGTAAATGCTGTATTGAAGAAAATGTTATTTTAGGGCTAAGACATTTACTATTAAGGACAAATTTGAATGGGAATTGACCTATGAGAACTGACTGCAGTCTTGCTGAAATCACATGTAGCTAAAGATCTGCCAGTGTTTTAGCCCTCTTTATAGGATACACTAGCTATATAAAAGAGCTCCATGGGTTGAAACTTGGCTTTTTAGTCTATCAGATTTGTTGTAATTCTGTGGAAAAAACCACAATTTTCACTGAGGTTCTTATATCAGTTCCATCAGAAACAATAGCTATTTTCTGTTGTCTCCAGTTGTACATGATAGAGATATTAAAGAGATGTGTAATTCTACTCTTAATTTGACCCTCTTTCCCATGAGGTCAATCAGGATGGTGTCTGAGTCACTTTAGGAAATGAGCCCTCATGGAGTGCTTTGGAAAATCATATGATTTCTCCATCGTTCATGTAGTTAACTATGCCCTAAGGTATAATGAAGTAACATAGGGGTCAAGATAATCTAAATTCTGCTTAAACTGAAGCAGCATTTTGTTTGTTTTCTAAATGTATGAGAAGACAGTTTACCATATGAAAGTGAGGGAGAAAGATGGAGAGGAATGGTAAAGAGGAAATAATATTGGTATGCAGACAGACTGAAAAAAGAAGCTATAAGTTTCTTTCCAGCTTGTGTTGACTGGGAGAAAGAGTTTTGAAAGAAATTAGAATCTGTTGAGTCTGACTCTTTGACACACTCTCATGTGGTAGCTCAACTCTCCTTGCCTTAAAAGATGCATAAACCCAGGTTCACCAGAAGGTCAGTCAGAAAACTCAGTATAGCATTCTACTTATGTAAAGAAAGATGTCCTATGTTGTATAATGTATTTAAACCCTGTTGGTATGCACTAGCCAAACTCTCACTCAAGACCAGGATCCACACCAGGATCCAATTATTAATTAAGACCACCTCAACCTAAAGTACTCATTAACCTCCTACAAACAGCTGTGGCTGCAGGGCGGGCACAAGCCCTATAAATCAAGCCCTGAGAGGAGCCAAAGGTGGAGGTGGTTGTTCCTGGTTGCTGAGTGTTGTTGGAGCTCTGTGCTGAGAAATCATAATCCAAGGATCAGAAGACTGTGAGCTCCGGCACAAGTGGTGGCCCCGACGTGATGCCAACATGCAGCGTGAGAGCTGCCGTGGCAAAACACACAGAGGGGTCTTCCCACATCTATACCCAGGTGAGAACTGCCACAGTGGGACTTTAGTGGTTCATACCCAGAGAGGTGTGGACTGCAGGCCAGAGCGGGGGAAAGTGGCAAGATGGCTCCCTTGGAGCTCAGGAGGCCGAGAAAAGGCTCCCAGAAAAGGGGTCTTCCCAGATCTATACCCGGGTGAGAATTGCCGCAGTGGGAGTTTAGTGGTCCGTACCTAGAGAGGTGTGGACTGCAGGCCACAGCGGGGGGGAAGTCGCGAGATGGCTCCCTTGGAGCTCGGGAGGCTGAGAAAAGGCTCCCAGAAAAGAGCTCCCGACCATCAGCAGAAGAGGTGAAGACCAGGGGCTGGAGGGAAAAGAGTCTGTCAACAAAGAACAGGCCATATTTAAAGCCCTCCAGCATATCCTCTCAAAATCTTTAAAAAAGAATTAAAGAAATAACACCCGCAGAGGTGAGCAACCAGGGACGGAGAAAAACTAACTTAAAGGTCTTGAAAAGAAATGGAGTCAGAAAAAAAATATTAATTTAATTGTTATTTATTAAAAAAGATTAAAAAATATATTAAATATAGTTTGGCTAGTGCAAAACAAAAAGGGGGAATTGTTGTATAATGTATTTAAACCCTGTTGGTATGCACTAGCCAAACTCTCACTCAAGACCAGGATCCACACCAGGATCCAATTATTAATTAAGACCACCTCAACCTAAAGTACTCATTAACCTCCTACAAACAGCTGTGGCTGCAGGGCGGGCACAAGCCCTATAAATCAAGCCCTGGGAGGAGCCAAAGGCGGTTGCTGTGTGCTGTGTGTTGCTGGAGCTCTGCACTGAGAAATCGTAATCCAAGGATCAGAAGACTACGAGCTCCGGCACAGTCCTACAAATAGTTTAGAATGGCTATCACTTAGTTTATGAATTTGATGTGGAAAGTTGTGACTTTACTTGTAATAGATGCATTTTTTAAGGTGTAAACAATATTGTACACGTAGTGTGTGTACTTGATTTATTGTCCTCTTGTTTCTCAAGTCAAACTTCAAGTTGCATGGAGTATAGAATCATAGTCTCACCTAATCGTTTAGCTTGGAAAAAGCCTTTGAGATCACTGAGTCCAACTGTTAACCCAGCACTGCCAAATCTACCACTCAACCATGTCCCTAAGGGCCACATCTAGATGTCTTTTAAATACCTCCAGAGATGGTGACTCAACCACTTCCCTGGACTGCCTGTTCCAGGGCTTTACAACCCTTTCAACGAAGAAATTTTTCCTCATATCCAAACTAAACATCCTGTGTTGCAACTTGAAGTCATTTCCTTTTGTCCTATCCCTTGTTACTTGGCAGAAGAGTCTGACTCCCACCTCGCTATAACCTCCGTTCAGGCAGTTGTAGTGAACAATAGGGCCCCCTTGAGCCTCCTTTCCTCCAGGTTAAACACCCCCAGCTCCCTCAGCTGTTCCTTATAAGACTTGTGCTCCAGACCCTTCCCCAGCTCCACTGCCCTTCTCTGGACATGCTCCAGCACCTCAATGTCTTGTAGTGAAGGGCCCAGAATTGAACACAGGATTGGAGGTGTGGCCTCACCAATGCCGAGTACAGGGGGACAATCACTGCCCTGGTCCTGCTGGCCACACTATTGCTGATACAGGCCAGGATGCCATTGGCTCTTTTGGCCAGCTGGGCACACATTGGCTCCTGTTCAGTCAGCTGTTAACCAGTACCCCCCCAGCTCTTTTTTCACTGGGCAGCTTTTCAGCCACTCTGCCCCAAGCCTATAGCATTCCATGGATTTGTTGTGACCAGACTTTCGCCTTGTTGAAATTTCTATGTTTGTCCTTGGCCCACTGATCCAGTCTGTCCAGATCTCTTTGCAGAGCCTTCCTACCCTCTAGCAGAACAACACCCCTGTCCAACTTGGCATCATTTGCAAACTGACTGAGGGAGTGCTTGATGCCCTCGTTCAGATCATCAGTAAAGGTCTTAACCAGGACCGGCCCCAATACTGTGCGCTAGGGAACACCACTCTGTAACATTGCTGTTCTGACTGGAAAAGTGAAAATATGTTGCTGAAAATCTGGCAAGGAATTGCTAGATTTCAAGTCAAAATAGTAAGGATATGAGCAATGTGAAAGACAACATAGCAACATCGTGCTTCTCCAGAAGGCAGTTGATTCGATTGGTCATGAACTTCTGTGAGTGTGACAACATTAAGATTTTTGTCAGACTAATAAGCAAGCAGATAAAAACAAACAAACAAACAAAAACTCTACAACCAACCAAAGCATAAATAATTGGCTTTCTCCTCACATCTACAGCACTCTCTCTATATTTTACTTCTCCTTATTTGGTATAGATAGTTCCCCCCCGCTTCAAAACATATTTTATCTATCAGAAACCAAAGTTTTAGTGAGATGAGTAGACAGCAGAGAATATTTTTACATTCTGCTCTTGCAACTCAAGATTTCTGGGCCAGCTGGCCTTAGGGCTAGTTTTGCTTCTTGGGTTTGGCTATAAAAAGAATATCAAAGTATTCTCTGCAAGTCAAATAATGACTGTATTCCAGTGCAAAAATAACTCTTCCTTCTGTCTTAGAGAAACCTCTGAGTCAATGCATACAGCATCAAAAAGATACCTGATATAAGGTTTTGTGATTTGCAGATACAAAACATTTCCAACAAGTTCTGCAGAGAAAAAAGGAAAATGTGGGAAATACAAACCAAATCCTCATCCGTGAGAGGACAAAAGCTGAGATGACTGAATGTAGTCTGAATGTGCTTCTAGATTTGAACAAACCTGCACTCAGTGACAACTGAAGTTGAGATTTTCTACATTAGAAGTATAAGTTGCATTGCCTGAAGACAAGAATGTAGTGAGTGTGCCAATTCTCTTCTTACCTATCTGAAATACTTCCTTTTACTACAATGGAGTTGTTCAGTCATACAGTTCAAATGGTATCAAGATCACACTGCAGGCACTGAAGGGAAATCCTCCTTTTCTTTTGCAATAAAGACAGATCTGGCAAGAGGAGTTCTTAAAGTAATTTCCTTTCTCTCATTCTGAACATAAGCCTCAAACGATGCTAAGGGAAATTTGCATATGGTAAGTCTCAGTGAAAACTAGTCAAGATGTCAAACTTGACCTAAAGTGAAGGTTTAAAATAGATTTTTTGTGGGATTTAGAAATTATCTACTGTTACTTGCTATCAGCTGTGTTACAGACAGTTTACTTTCCAGCACTTCTAGATAATGGAAAATCTAAGTTGTCCTTACATCATATTTAGAGGAATATTACTTCATTTATTTAACTTGAAATCATAAGTTTAAGCCTTTTATTAAAAATATAAAGAACTACATAAAATACCCTATGATGCTAGTATATTGTTAAGATTGACCGTATTTGAGTTGGTTCACTGTTCTTTGGGAAACAAGGGAAGAAGCATATAGCCCACAGCATTTTAATATATCCTACAAATGTTGTAAGTACACTGTGAAATGAGGTAAAAAGTGTCTGAGTAAAATGAGCAGATGAAATTGTTTCACTGTTGAAAGCTGTGTTTGACTGAAACGATATATACATGTATGTCTTTTTCAGAGTGTAGATCTGAGTAAGAATCAATACAAGAATAAGTCCAATTTTTTAATTTTTCTTTATCTTATTTCACACTTTCAGTTTGCACCTCCTGTATAACCAAACTTCCCTTTTAAAACCTGGCAGAATTTTGTGCCTTCAGTTCAACGTTGCGTCTTCCAGCACCAGAATCTGTTCTACCTCCTCCTTTGCCTTTCCTTTCCTGGAATCCGACCAGTGAGTGTTCATTGCCTTTTCATGCCAATGTTTTTCACTTTGAATTGTCATTGCTCTTTAGTCTAATCACTGCTTGGGCATTTCCAGACCTTCAAGTTGCAGGAAGATGAGACAAATAGATCTAATGTGATCCAGCACAGAAGTATCATGAGTTTAGCATGAGTTTAACACATGGGTTTGTGGCTGTATTTCACCAGTTAGAATTACTGGTCTCTTTTTCTTATTTGTCTTTTTTTTTCCCTTTAAAAATTTTTTTTTAGTGGTTTGGGGTTTTTTTTGGTTTGTTTTTTGTTTGTTTGTTTGTTTTTGATTCAAAACAAAGCAATCAAGACTGAGTTTGGGGCAGAATCACAAAAGCACATAACAAAACATTTTATTATTTCTGAGAAATGAAAATAGTTTTATTTTACTTGATTGAACACTTCATCAGCTGTTCATTTTTGGGTTTGGATCACAAATATTCCAGACATTTAGTTGGTACCAGAGGAGTCTTAGGGCTTTTGCCTCTCAGCTCTTTGGGTGCTCTACACTTGAATTATACTTCTTCAGAAAACTGCATTTAGTCTGGCTCAGAAAGAAAATAAATAAATGCAAAACCAGACAAAAAATAGGTTTAATGAGATAATAGAATAAGTTTCAAAATCAGACTAGTAAACTGGACTATTACTGCCTGCAAAATGAAATGTTTAGGTTTATTTCAGGTACATTAAATCTTTAACTCTGCTAATGATTTCAAGTTCAGATACTATTTTCCACTGACTACATACAATTCAAGATAACAGGACAGAAATTAAACTAGGGAAGACGTATATTGAGGTACAAATCTACCTATCCCAAATAAGATTAATTCAAGAAAAAATGGATAGCATCTTGAGGGAACATAATATTGAAGTAGAATAGAGTTAGGATGAGCTCAGTAATCTATGATTAGACTTCCCCAAAAGTATTTGCTTTAAAACTCTCAGGAAATAGAACTTATTTCCAGCTTCAAGTGAGAAAGATTTTGAGTATTTATTTGATGCAAATTTTATTTTTTTTCAGCTGCACTCTTCAGTACTTTGCTTACAGAGCTTAAATATTACTTAGGTTTTGAGCTAATGTAAGCAATTAATTCATAGCTAGTAATGTATTTGATGAATTTTACTCTCTTCAGTGCATGAATTTTCAATGAGCAGGCTATGATTTTTCTCTGACTTATTCAGTATTTGAAATTATTACCCAATAAATTTATTTTGATAATTCTTGGATGGTAAATGGCTTAGAAGGAGATCTTTTGAAAAGATGTATGTTTACCGTGTGGTCTAGAAAAAAGCATTTTCCATACAGCTCAATCTTCTTTTCCACCTAAAGAGCCCTAATTCTTGTCAGGAGAAGCAAAGATATAGATTAAAATCTTTTTAGATGATGCACATTCAGAGATTTCTGTTGCTCCCACTTTTTACTGAACTTTCTCATATACCTCAGCAAACAAAGAAATCTTTGAAATTTTAATAGTAATTCAATTCCTTTTTGCTGTGAAATAGCTGGGGGAGAATGTGAATTTCATGGAACCCACAAAGCTGACTTGAAAGATAGCATAATGTATCTCCAACATAACCAGCTCTTGGAAACTTTTCTAAAGTATCTCTTGTCCACACACTTTATTGTATTCTTTCTGAACAACAGACCACAAAAATTAAATAATTTTTTAATTATATGGCATTAAAATCTCTATATAGACTGAGGTATTTTACCTGTTTGAAGACTTTTTTATTTAGACACATTTTCATTTGAACATCAAGGAACTGAATGCTTTTAACTATGAGGGATTTTTCTGCTGACTTTTTCACATATGGAAACATGAAACAATTTCTTCTGTAAAGGGATATCTTGTTTTGTCAGTATCTATTCTAGTTCCCTCACTGTCCTAAGTTTTCCGTCTTTGTGTTTGCAGCATGCCTCTATCGAGAAAAAACAGGTCACAATTATTCTTGTGTCTCAACAGAGACAGGATCCCTGACCAAATGTCTCCTCCTGAGACCTCCAATCTAGTGCTCAATGCACACATGAAAAAGTGAGTTCTCTGCAAAATACAGTGGCCATCCTTTTTCTTTTACCAAAAGCTTAGTGGTGTGACAAAGAAGTCTAAATTGCTGTGGGGTGAATAGATCTTTCACAGCTTGCAGGAGCTACTGCAAAAAGCAAAAAAAAAAATAAAGCAACAATGACTCTTTCATCCATATTTCAGAAGGAGTAATTCTTGCTGTTTTTTTGCTTTTTTTTTTTTTAATAAATTATAAATCAGACCCCTCTTTTTGATAAAAGATTCTAGCGTCTATATTTTAATATTTCCAAGATCTTTTTTTCTGCAACATTATTGACCTAGCCAAGTATACTTTTTGCTCAGAGTGCTGCTTTCTGCAACTTTGATTAGAATGGCTTTTAATGAAGGGTTATTAAAACTAATGTTTTTATAAAAAATAACTAAAAATTGCATATTGTGAAACTAAGCCCTAAAGCATCTAAGGCACTCAGTGAATCTGGCTCCTGATCTAGAGGTGTTGAGTCTGTTCCCATGAAAGATAGATTAAAGGCACTTTTTGGATTATATTATAATATTAAAAATTCAAATATTAAATTTCATTTCTATATGTATGTTGATACACAGTATGGATTAAATTGAAAAAGTAAAGAAATTATTTGACAATTTCACTCATATCTTTTTTTTATCATTCCTTCCTTAGACATGTCACACAGTGAAAGAAGCAGGGAGATGTTTTTGTTGTCATCTGACAGTTTGAACAAAAATATTAAAATTTGTTTACTGATCCACTAAATCCTCATGCTGTTATTCATAAAGGCTACATCAATTTTCTTGGGGTTTTTTTCCATAGGAAATTGTGGAACTCAACTACTCTGCACAATCTTCAATACTTTTCTGCTTCCCTCTCAGCACAGCTCTGTGGTGAAATCAACATAGCAGATAATCTCCCACTGTATCAAAGCCCTTTAGATGCTGCAGATTAATGTTCAGCATCTGCAACCATTGCTCTGGGTAAGTAACATTTTACTCTTTCTGTACTCAAACTCTTGTGAAGCCTTTCCTGACTTGCCTTTGTGCTACAGATGCAACAGTTACAGTGGTCTAAATTGAATGAGAGGCTATTTGGAACAAAAGAGGAGTAAAAGAGTCAGTTTATCCTTTTCTGATGATGGAAGCATATCTTTATGAAAGACCTGAATGGGATTTCTGCAGAATTCCATTATTCATTTCAGTGCAATAATACAATCTCTGTACAGTATGAACCCAGCAATCAATAGTTTAGCATACAGCTTTGATAAACTGTTTCTTCCTGCTTCCAATTTATACCTTAAAGAGGAGCTTTGCTTGTAGAGTTCAATGTGTTCAACTAACACACCAATTAGCTACTGTGACAAGGTTCTGCAGTATCAAAAATCAAAGCTTTCCATAGAGAATAATCTTATTGTAGAAAGTTGGTCAGGGAGAAAGTCAATGAAAGACCAAGGATATGTATGCACAATATTAATCTCAATGTAGATTATACACATTAAATAAGGCTAGGAAGAGCATAGCCTCTGGACAGGATAGCAGTATCTTTTGAAGCAAGCTACTGAAAAAAACCACTTAAAATGTTTAAATGATTAATGCTAAACACTGCACACTGTGATCTCTTTCAAATAAAGAGATTTTTACATCCCAGGATTTTGGTGGAGAAAGTGTTCTGAGTTATTAGAAAAATGATAAGGTCTGTTGGATTTATCTCTTTACTTATATTTTGGCTAATAATTCTGTTGTTATAGTATTTTTAAATGTGGTCGCTCCAGTTTTTTAAATGCTATTATGCTTAAGCAAAAAAACAAATGCAGAAGTTGCAGTTCTAAGGTGGTGGGTTGACCTTGTTTGGCTGTCAGAAGCCTGCCTAGCTGCTCTCCTACTCTCCCTCCTCAAAAGGACAGGGGAAGAAAATAAGGTTGAGAACATTATGGGTCAAGAGGAAAACAGAGAGATTGCTCACCATTTACCATCATGTGAAAAACAGATCAACTCAGGAAAAATTAATTAAAGGTATTTTCAATTAAAATAGATTCAGATAGTGAGAAACAAAAAAACTAAAACACCTTCCTTCCTTCCCCCCAGGTCTTTTTCACTCAGACTCATTTCTTTATTCCCAACTCCTCTATGGATGCTGAAAAAGCCTTAGCGGAGAATTTCTTCAGCTCTCTGCAGCATTTTTGTGAGAGTTCTGTCTTTCCCATGCAAGTAACTCAAAACAATGTTACAGTTTTGTAAACTTCTTGCAGCTGCAGGTTGTTTTGCAGAATTGTTATGGTTCTAACAAGAAAAACATTCAGAGATGGGTGTCTTAGAACTTGACCAATCCCTTTAAGGGGTGGATGGCAAAAAACCAATTACCTTATGCCATTTAATACACTTTGCAAACTAACATATAAAAGCCTTCTGCGAATTCATTAAAGGCGCGTCCATTTATCCCTGAGCCTGGACTTCGTGTCATTTCTCTACTCGTCTGTGGGGAAAACAGCGACACTCCTCTATTTCCCTGCCTCCAAGAAATGCAAAGGGATGGGGAAGCGAGGGGGTTGAGCCCAGTCCATACCATTTCTCTCTTCTTTTCATTTCTTCTCCCAGTTTTCTCCTGCACCAGTGTGGGTCCTTTCCATGCACTGCTGTCCTTCAGGATAAACCTGCTTCAGTCTGGTCTCTACATGTGACCTAAGAAATATCCACCTACTCCAGAGAGTGTTCCTGCCTGGCCTGCAAGGATGACATCCTTCCCCTCCTTCTGCACTGACCTTGGTGTCTCAAACTTTTTTCCACCTCACTTTTCACTGCCCTCTATTGTTTTTACCATTTCTTAATGTTTTCCCAGACACGCCATCAGCTTGGCTGATGGTCTAAGCCAAGTCCTGTGCAGGGTGTGATGCAGAGCTGTCTGGATCTGGTCATGTCCAGCATGGAGCAGTCCCTGGCCTCTTCTCAGAGAGGCCACCCATGTGGCTCCTTCCACTGCCGACACCTGGGCACAGACAGCCAATGTAGCGCACGCAGTCATTAATACTGCCTACTGAGCTGCACTTGCTCAAAGAGGAACACTGCAGAGCTGATGCCGTGGTCAAGAAAGATTGATATGAACCCCAAAGGCGTTAGCACTCAAAGTAAGCTTTTCTGACCAGCCCTTCATCCTATGCTATATAGAAAAGACCTGGCACAAATTACCAGCATATGGAAAATTAGAGCTGTGTTCATGAGTTGCTACTTTTAAATTGGAAGAAACCTTTCTCCTTTCCCCCGTTTGACAGATTTCCTTAGTTTTGTGGTATTTATCTTCTGATGCAGAAAAAAAGGTGATTAACAGAAGCAAAATATGACAATCCGTATGATTGTGTAATCACACCAAAAAAAATTAGAGTGTTTCTATCACAGACAGCTTGGGCTGAAATTTGGCCTATGTCTCAGAGCTGTGCCCAAATTAATGGGGATAAAATTAATGGGGTTATTTACTCACTGTTCTTATAATCTGAAATCTGACCAGGTTAATATATAAATATTTTTGGTTTGGGTGCCTTCGGTTTGCCTTTCATCCCTGTAAGTTTTGGAGTTGCCTGGAGATAACTGTTTCACATGCTGACTTTTGACTCCATGTATTCCAAACAGAAAAATATTTGGCAGATTACCCAATGAATGGAATCTGCTTTCCATGAAAATTGAAATCAGTCTCTGGCAGATGGCATATCTAATGGTGAAATGAAGGAAAACTATTTGTTGGTAAATACGAATCTGAAGATTTCCCATTGTTAACTCATGCACACAGCTGGAGAAGAAGGGCTGCTTTACTTGTTTAAGAATCTCCCATGTGTTTGGTATGTCCAGGACTGGAAAACATGTTTTGACAGTGATGAGGTAATGCTTCTCAATAGAGTCTGAACAATTTACAAAATCAGTGTCTTTCATTGACAGAAAATGGAGGTCAACTGTTACCATTCTTCCTGTATGTCTGTTAATTCCCTAGGCAGTTTGCAGTAAATTTCCTCTTTCTTTTCCTTAGTTGTTTGAAGCATTAGACTGTTTTCTGGAATATATGGTGCTGGCTTATATGGACCAACAGAAGACTACAGTTTGAAGGGAGAAATACTTTTGATTACACTTGAAGCAGAAGCTTTACTTGTAGTTTCCAACAGAATAAAATGTGTGATTTATTTCAGATACTTTGCACATTCAAGACATAATAAGTTTTCATAATTTTTCCTTCGTCTCTCAGAGATTCTGATATGTGTATTAATTTTCTATTACTTAACGTTTGTTCACTGTAAACTTAAGGCACCCAAAATCTTTTTATTCCATGACAACCCATAATATTAGGGTCAAACATTCTGTTAATGTGACAAAGAGAAAAAGGTCGCTACTTTCTTTTTTATCTTCAGGCTTCCAACATATTTGTAACCTATTTTTCCAGTGCCTTGACCTGCTTTGCACTTGCCCAAGTAGGATTAAAAGTACGGGAGAAAGTAATTTTATAGAGGTGTGTGTATTTATTGAAAATATGAAGACAAATTGAGGACATGTTTTGCATCTCTTCTATGTTAAATCATAATATTTAAACAATTTCTAGCTCAGACATCATCAAACTAATTTCTAAACTTTTCTAAAAATATTTTGCATTTATCAAGTGAAACCAATAAAAATCCCTTCTGTTGGTGCACTAACCCATGGATCAATATACTTTGATAATTTACTTGTTCAACCTAAACAAAATTACTTCACTTAAATCTACTTACAAGGTTTCTACCAACATAGCTAGATCAGTTTCTAAATACATTTTTTTAGATTGATACAACTCTTTAATATAGACACATGCACAGATATCTGTGTGCAGTAGAAATTTGAGGAAAATATTATTAAGAAGTATGTTTTATTCTGAATTATAATTCAGGTATCTCTATATATTTCTTGTGAATTTCACCCCTGGCTCCCACAAGGTGACAAAGTGGATATTTGGTAAGATTAGAATTATATTTATGATTCTTTAAACTTTCAAGGGAAGGATTTTACTCCAAAATAAATCACTGAGGTACTTTTAAAGGCAGGCATTTGGATTGGGCACAAGGTGCTTTAGAGAATATATAAAAACTAAATTACATGTGAAATTGCAAGTGAAATGAATCCACAGATGTCTGAAAAACAGAAGGTTGTCTAACAATTCCCCAAGTTTACTAATCACCTTGTCTAAGATGTATGTTGTTTCTTGGGAAGAAAACCAAAAAAGCTATGCCTGCCAGTCTGGGTTCAGCACATGGCTAGAGTTGTATTTGAAAGTCCTTAATGAAGGTGAGAAGGGAAAGGTGAGGCACAGTCTCATGGTGCTCTCAGGACAACTCTGAAGACTCTTCTTATCCCTGGATACAACATATTAATTTGCATTTACACAGTAGAAAATCCACTCTGTCTTTCAAACAGGGGTAGAAGAGGGAGCCTTGAAATCTGTGGCTATCATTAAGACTTGGCTTGGTCCACCATAGACTGACACTGTAGCACATTCTGTTATGCTATTTGGATGAAAACAATTTACAAACAAAAAATTTTGATCCAAAGAGAAAACTAATGGTAAAAAAATTCAGATCCTTCAGAAGTCAAAATACCATTAGTATATGCTGAAACTTTATTTAAGATGCTAGAGAAATACCTACTTTTATAGCATGTTTTTCATCTTGCATTGGTTAAATCAATCAAAATCATATCTCTATGGATGAATTGCTCATTCTCTTCCCTGAAATTTTTTGGGATTACTCAAGCTTTAAGAGACCTCTTTTTTTTCTCATTTCTGTGTACTTAAAACCAGGATGAACAGAAATAATGGCTGAGACCTATAATATTCACCACATGCCCTTTCCCAGCTGACTGCTTACTTTGAAACCATTCCCAGCACTGCTGGCTATGCCCTTTTAGCAAACTCTGAAAAAGCAGGTAATGCCTACACTTCCTCAAGAGCTACTTCCCTCTATGATCCTTTTATTCCTATAAACATACAAGATAAATACAAAACAAGGGGAAAACAGGCAGAAAGATAGAGCTTTACTTTCTACCTCAGTACCTACAATTGTGCCTTGCTTATTTTTCAAAACACTTTTCTTGCTTTAGCGGATGATTATCCAGAAATAAAAGCTAAATAAAACACTAATAGGTCACAGAAACTGCCAGAAGCCAGTCTCTTCTTCAAAATAGCTGCTGTCCAGTGTTTGCTATTGAAGTCTACAGTGCCCATGGTTTGCATGTTTGAATGCCCTGCTGCCTCTCAAGAGCAGAGCAGCAGGTGGAGGAGAACCAGAGTGTGACTTACATAAAGGCACAAGCCAAACATAGCTGCTTGGTCCAATTTTAAGCTTACAAGAACTGAAAATGTTTCTTTTAAGTATATAGGTTAAGTTTCGGGAAGTATAAAGGATCCATTCCATTTTAAAAACTAAAAAAAGTTCACCATTTGAAAACAAATTATTATTGTTGCTGTAAAGGATGTGTTTACAAAATACATTAAATACAACACTGCTTAGACTTGTCCTCTGAATAACAGGCCAAGCCATTTGTACATCTGCAATGGCTTTCCATCCATTTGTATCCTCAGAAATATCTACAGGGTTTATAATATCTAATGATTTTGTGTAAGATAGTTACTTAAAAGTTTTGGCATTTTCAAGGAAATACACATGCAGAAAAAGCAGTGTATCGTATTACAAAAATCACACAAATTCTGGACAGTAAATTACTTGTTCTTTGTTTATGTATGGCAACTTGTCCACCACCTTTCTGTTAAAGAACTCAGCTGTGCAAACATTTTCAGTATTCTTTTTAAAATTTTCAAGTTATGCAGGACTTCTTAACTATAATGTATTTATTTTCACAAAATGAAGATTCTGTAAAACATTAATTGGTATTATCCTTGAATGTAGTGTTACATCTTTTTCTAAACTAAGCTCTCATAATAAAAATTTGCTGTCTATGAAAATCACTCAGCTTTGCTTTTTTATGAATTAAATAAGCCATCTTTGGCTTCTTTGCAATCTTATGAATGGTTAATAATGAAGTAGAACATAGGCAGTACTGAGGATAATGGCTGGTATCATTACCTGTTTACAGTTTTTGGTTTATGCCAAGGAAAATGATTTTTTAGGGATTACAGAGCCACAAAAATATGTGCATGTGCAAAAACACCTACACTCACATACCACTTTTTCCATTGACCCTAAAATCCATTTCAGTAAGACCCTGGATATGCTTGTGCACAATATAATTTTTCATATTTTCACAGCAATGATCCTATGATCTTTCTTCCTCAAAACATTCAACTTTTACTTAAAAATTTGAATTTAGGTGTGGATTGCTACTTAGCAGAGAGGTATTACTTCTGAGGTTTTGTTCTTCCCTCCAAAGGAGGGAAGTGTCATAGACAAAAAACACCCATATGTGATCTTCCACCTGAGCAAAATTAATGCCCACATAGTCTGAAAATACTAGCACACTGACATCTTAAAACTCTGTCCTTACAGTAGTGCTGCATAAGTTGGGGTTTTTAGCTTTTTATACCACCACCACTAAATTTCTGAGCTCCTTATACAGACTGGACAGCTACCATATTAACTGCTGTGTAAACTAAACCAAAATAAACTAGGAAAAAAAAAATCTCCACTATGAGTTATATGCGCAGCTCAACTATTCACAATACTTAGATCGAGCCCAGAGGAACCTCATATAGACATTACTGAAGGCATTATAGAATTGACTGTTGCAGTTAAGCTTCAGAACAAAATACTGAGCATGACAGAGCAAAATAAAATGGTTTCAAATGGAGTTGAGGATAAGGGCAGGATTTAATACCTTGGTGTCAAAACATTTTCATACAAGTTACAATAACTGGGAAAGGAGTCTTTAACCTAAGAAATTGATGGTTTGCATTTTAAGGAAAGCCCCAACGTTTTAAGAAAGATACTTACAATCAAGACTCTGACTTCACCTTAGCTCTGGTTTGTTATGGTGTCACAGAATAAAAACATCATAGACATTACAGTATCTTCTCATGTACTCTTTTTGTATTTTTAAAGGCATTTATTATTCCTTTAAGGAATGATACAGGCTCTCTCATATACTGCTTAATTTCCCCATCACTGGTTTTGTTTAGAAATGCAGTGCTGTGGTGATGCTTCCCAAACTAATGTGTAGATACAAACACTTTAAAATACTATTCTCTTAGTTGTCCAGTAATAAAATTTTTCAACATACAGGACCAATTTCTTTCACATCATTAAAAGCAACAGAATGTTTTTATATGCATACTACTTAGAGAGTAATCTACATGCAAGGAAATCCTCAAGGTCAGTTGATTGTATTAATTTTATGTCACAACACAAAGGTAAGTACTTCAGAATTATTCATGCTCCTGTTTTTGAGTGTACTTTCTGTGCTCACTGTTATTCAATGTAATGAATGCCAATTGTTAGCTTTATTGCAACCTACTTTCTAAGGACGTTATTTATTAAAAGAATCATAATAATTTGAACTCTGAAAAAAAGTCAACAGATTTTATTAATTCATATGTAATATCAATCAGGGAAAAAAAAAACGGGCAGACAGCACAGAGGTTCTGTTTTGAGCTTTCAGTTTTGTGTTCATCCTAATTTGAGAAGTGACAGCTTATTTGCAAATATTGAAAAGGCTTGTTTTGTCCTCAAAGTGTGAATTGGCAATATTAGGGAAGACCTGATATGTTCTTCTGTCCTTTTCATTAGTAGTAAAGCAGCATAGTACAACTACATTTCAGTACAAATCAAAATGTCAAAGAACTGTACAATGTAAAGCATTTTCATCTCTGTAAATGAAATGACATGTCTCCACTTAATCTTTGTCTTGTTTGTAGCTTTTGCTTGCTCAGTGATCTACAGAAACATGCGTTTTCTGCAACTTAAACCACCTGGTCTAACCTTCAAGCCATTTATTCCCATTCCAGGCATGTTTTTACTTACACGGTGTTTGAAGAACTACAGTCACAGACTAAGGAATACACAGGGAATAATTGTTTAACATTGGGTGGTTTTGTATTATCTTGCTGAAGCATAAATTTTCAGACAAAGGAAAAGATTGGCTTAGGCAGCTTGACTTTCAACTGTTCTATATCCTTGAAACCATAATACACAGGATTTGTGTGTATGTGTGAATGTGTGTACTCCTGTGATATCCATGGTAAGATTTTAAGCAAGTGAGAGCCAATACGTGAGTTTTGAGAGAAATACCTACTTATTTTCCTGCTGCTCTAGTTTCTGCTACTTTGTCTTTTTCATCATAGTATGCAGTCCCACAGAGCACAACATCACCTTTAACAGACTGCTGAGTTACTAGATAACAGCATGTGCCAATTTAAAATCAATCAGGTCTATGTCTTACCATGCTCCCTTCCCTTCTTCTACCGCTTCTCATGAGCAAAGGTCTAGCTAAATTATGGCAGCAGCTGGCAGGGAATGAGGAACAAGTTTCTTTAATGATGAAACTGAGACAGCAGTTTAAAACAGACCAAGAAGTTCCCTCTGAGGGTTTGAAACAAGAACACCAGCAATGGATGCAGATCCACAGGCACATTAGCTGAAGGGGAATGACCTTTTGGCATCCTAGGAGGATATTCTCTCACAATAGGGACTCTTTTATTAGTGATACATCACTGTCAGAGAAGGAAAGTGTTCAAGATGACACTCTTGTAAGCCTCCTTATGTTCACAAAAGGCAGCATTAGTCATTGCTATTTTCTGTTTAGTGGTGTGCCAGAAATAATGACTGTTCCTCCTTAGAAGGTGTTCCCACCTTCTCCTTGTACTATGGCTATCTGAGTTTATTCTTCTTGCAGGCTTCACAGAAGAAATTACACTTGAAAGCACTGCAGTGGGCACACAGTCTGGATGGCCAAACAGGCAGGGAGTTGCTTGCTCAGAGATGCAGGGAGGAAGCTGTGTAGGAAAGCAGCAGAGGAATGACAGAAGTGATGTTGAGTGAAACTGAAAACTGCCATTTTTTGCAAAAGTGAAAAGAAACAGAGTATTTATCCAAGATCTGGGGCATCTGCATATGTCTACCTTCTTTGCTGCACATCTGCATTTAGATCTTCATTTCCCACACCTTGATTAAGTAGTGCAACATTAGTTGTCATAAACTGGATTTTACTCACAGTTTGAAGATTTCACCTTGACTCTGAAGACCTAGCTTGATTTTGAAAATGTGATGTGTTAACCCACTATTTGAACCCTCATTTTTCAATGAACATATGTGTCTGTGTGTTGTACTAATATCTGACATTCTTACAAATACTAATGCATTATACCAATTTAGTTGAAAATATGAAAAGCTGTAATTCCTGGTGTTCATTTGTATTAAACAGTCATAGACTTGTCAGAGGACTACATAGACCTCTTGTTTGTACTGCCCAAGGTTACACATACTTCCACATGATACAAGTAACTTGCAGTCTCAGGGCTGAATAAACACCCATCTGAGAGCAGAAATAAAGCAGAATAAAATAGTTTTGCTAAAATGAAAATTTTTCAATTTTTTTTTAACACCAAGACTTAATTCACTGAAGTTTTTGTCAAAAGAAAGTTGAAATAGATTTTGAATTTTGTACTTTATTTCTCTAAAGTCAGATTAGAGAAAGTTTGAGTGGGGAAGGGCAGCTAGAACTGGAAAGAGCCTAAAGAAGCTGGAAAATGAAGCTGGATTTTGCACCAAATTTATCAAGACTAGAACTGGATGCAGATGTTTACAGAGGAAGGCCAGGTGAACAGAAGGTTGACAAGGTAATGTCCTTGAGGTTACTGCCCTTCCAGAACCCAAATGTGTAACTATTCTTCAGCTGCTAGAAAAAGGCTCAAACACTCCTATTTCTTTATGCATTGCAGCACACTAATGTCAATAACCTACTATTGTCACTGGCTTTATGACAATTACCTGAAGCAGCAGAAGCCAAATAGTTAAAAATTTCAGTCTGGATGTAGACAAATTATATTTATAATTGTGCTGGGTTTGTCTGGGGTAGGGTTAATTTTCTTCCCACTGGCTGGTGTGAGTCTGTGTTTTGGATTTGTGCTGAAGACAGGGTTGATAATACAGAGATGTTTTTGTTATTGCTGAGCAGGGCTTACACAGAGCCAAGGCTTTTTCTGCCTTTCATATGGCCACGCTGGTGAGGAAGTTGGGGTTACATGAGAGGCTGGGAGCAGACACGGCTGGGACAGGTGACCCAAATTGACCAAAGGGATATTCCAGACCGTATGATATCACACTCAGTATGTAAAGTTGAGGGGAAGAATGAGGAAGGTGGGGAAAGTTTGGAGTGATGGTGTATTGGCCATGTGATGGAGACCTGATCTACTTGGGGATGGCTGAACACCTGCCTGTGGGAAGCAGTGAATCACTTTCTTGTTTTGCTTTGCATTTGTGCATGGCTTTTGCGTTCCCTGTGTCTTGGGGTGACTCTAGGATGTGTATCATAAGCTGCTAAGCTGTCTTTATCTCAACCCACAAATTTTCTACCTTTTACCCTTCCAATTCTCTCCTGCTGGTGGGGGAGTGAGTGAGCAGCTGTGTAGTACTTGGTTACTGGCTGGGGTTAAATCACAACAATGATGTATTGTGATGGCATCCCTTTATCTAAAGTTTATTCTCTAAAACAGAAGGAAAACGGATGTTATATTCAGTATTAGTATGCATTCATTCCATAGCAAAGATGTCCCCAAAATTTAGATATTGACTCCTTACAATCATTATGCATTTTCATGTCTTGTCTCAGTGCATTTTGTGGTAACACTTAATTTACATGTCCATGTCAAGCAACTTCTGTGAAATTCCTGAATCATTTGTTCCATGAACCTGTAGCAGGGCTGATTTTGCAGCAGTAATGCCTTTACTCAGAATGCACACAATTTTTGTTTTCAGAGGTTGGAATATATATGTAAGATTGCACAGGCTTTCAGGAGATGAAAGAAAGGTTTCATCATATAGCTGTGTCAAATGTCACTGACACCAAACTTTCTATAGCATATACTACCCCTTATCTTCTTAAGAATGTTACAGGGATGAAATACTATTTAGGAAAAAAAAATATAAAAAAATCCAGGAAAAGGCTTTTTCTGAATCAAAACATAGTACTGAAGTCAGAGGGATTTGGACAGTGCATGTAAATGAGCCATGAAACCTAAGCAAGCAAAGAAGAGTAAACAAAATATTAACTATTTGCTCATTAAGGGATCAGATATTCTGTGCAGTGAATGTAGGGGGAGTTCTGTTAAAATTGCAGTTTACATTCTGCAATTTAGGTCTGTATGATAATACATTTGCATGTAGCAGCCAAATTAAGCCAGTACTAACAAACTTAATTAAGGCAATCAGTACTTTTCTGATTGATATTGTACATACTGCATATTTTTATGTATAAATGGTGTTTTCAGCTGCCTGATACAGAGTTGTGTATGGCACCCTACCACTTAAAATAGATATTTTGGAGCTTCCACAAAGTAGGCAGTAGTGTGAATCAAAGTTATTCCTGGAATTTAAATTTTTCCATAGGCACTCCTAGTTTTCTGTATAAACTGTTTGCCTGTCTGATGTGTCAATATGCTCTGCTCAGAATAAGGCTGAAGAGTGCAGGCAGAAGAGAAGGTATAATATGCCCTGAAACTCATCTCCTTAAAATAAATGCATTTCTAATTGCCCATTGACAGCTCATAAACCTGAGAAGCCTAGGAGAGTTCTAGGCTCTGAACAAATCTACTTCAGAGTAACTTTTTAATTAAAAGAAAAAAAAAAAAAAACAACCCACACTGGAACGCAGTAAAATAATTCCCATTTTACAAAACTGAGGATATTTATGACTAAAAGAACAAGAACATACTCTTAAAGGGTGAAATATCATACAAATTTATAAAGAGAACTGAAATTTTTAGAACATGCAAAGACTCCAAAAGGGCCTCTCTCCTGCAGACCCCTATACCCTACTCCCCTTGATAGCTGCAGGGACTTGCATTTCCAGTACAATTTGACTTCTGAAGATGCAAGCTGCAGTGCCGAGATGGAGAAGGATAACAAAGAACTGATTGGAATTACATCCTTTTCTTTCAAAGACAGGAAAGGACATGCAGAAGATTTTCAACCATTACCTTGACAGCAATGAAACCAATGTTTCTTGAAAATCAAAAATGAGAAGAACACAGAGATGGAGAAGCAAAATTCCTGAGTGACTGTTTAAAACTCTTTCCTTGTGCTTTGCACAACTAACAGTAGTATGTGAAATCTCTATTCCTGTAAATAAAAGGTAATTTTTAAAATCACAAAAATCACAGGATCTTTCTTATGTTGCAGTGACCAGCACTGCACACAACATTCAAAGTTAGGCTGCCCCAGAGCAGAGCAGGATAATCCTGTCCCTTGCCCGGGTGGTGATGCTGTGCCTGATGCCCCCAGGACATGGTTGGCCCTCCTGGCTGCCAGGGCACAATGACTCATATTCAACGTTCCGCTGAACAGGACGCCCAGGTCCCATTCCATGGTGCTGCTTTCCAACCTCTCATTTCCCAGTCTGAACATACATACCGGGTTGCCCCACCCTGGGTGCAGAATCCATCACTTTCTTTTGTTGAACTTCATACGGGTGGTGGTTGCCCCAGTCCTTTATTTTATCAAGGTCTCTCTACAGAACCTCCCTGCCTCTATGGGAGTCAACAGCTCTTCCCAGTTTTGTGCCATCTGCAAACTTGCTTAGTATCCCTTTGAGTCCCATGTCTAAGTTGTTAACGGAGATGTTGAAGAGGCAGCCATAAGAGTTCTAGTCTGCCACTCCCTGGTATTTTAGGTGCCGTATTGGTAATAAATACTGTTGGGAGGAAAGGGTTTAAAGTGGAAGAATGGCAAAGAGGATGGTAAATTCTCTCAAGTGGCCTTGCAGCTGGGAATGTTATAACCTGGAGAATATCAGTGCGGGAAAATTCCATTTATTATGCTTATTTCTGTTTATCCTCTGTCTGTTTTTAGAAGTAGAATTCCTGTGTAGAGATAACGCACTCTCACTGACATGCTTGAGCCCCCTGTTGAGAGAGATCAAAAGCTGAGAGATCACAGTGTGGTGATAAGCCGCGTGTGTGCAAGGCCCTTGGACAGATTGGAGCAGGCAGCAGAGCCTGCTAGGATGTACTAACCCTGACGGTGCCTGCGTCCCTGCTTCTGCGTGTCTGCAACCCAGCGCTGTCTTGGGACGTTCAGTCAGAGAGGTAATGGAATAAATTTACTCTTTGCATTTCAGCTGTGGTTCTGTGGTCACTCTGGTTACCTGCATGTGTTGATTCACACAAATGCCAAGGCCCTTCAACTTGTTGGACCAGAAAGAAGAATTTAAAAATGGGGTTTGCCCTTTCTAAATGAGTTGTGACCACTGGACTATGTGAAATTAAAGGAAATGTACTGAAACCCCAGTGCTACTTACCTTGGTGATGACAGAATTTAGGTTCTGAGTAATGGAATAGTCCTTTATCTCTACAACATATTCACCTGCAAGGCAGAATATAATTGTCTTCTCTCTAGTATTATGTCTCACCTTTTGTAATTTATCTTTGACCTAAGTTTCACTGATCAAAAATTAAATGCTTACATTTTATTATCCAAAGATGTTTCCTTGTAAATGTTTTTATTTTTCTTAATGACTGCTAAAACAATATGACTTCCATCCCATGGAATCCCTCTGATTTATTTCTTTTCATTTAAACACTAAAAAAATATTATTGCATTACTAGTCTTCCTTTGTTTATGAATGATAATTTGAGTCAGATCAGCAAAATGTAACAGAGATAGTAGATCTGATTCACTTTAAAATCTGCATTGAAATCACCCAGTTTCAGCAAAATCAATTATTTCTATGCAAATGTTAATCCTTTTTAGGATAGTTACTTCTTTAACCATCTTGGCATCTTTAAACTCAGTTTAACTATGCAATTTTTGTATTTTTATTTTCTCAGAATCCTTGATGTGTCAGATAGCACATTTGCTATATTTCTTAGCTGTCATTTCACAGATGTTTGATTACTCAGTTATTAATAAAATATTTTAGTAACCAAAATGGACAGAGGATATCTTTCAAGAGGTGAGAAATGCTATTGAGAACTGCATCATAGCCAAATCATCAACACAGCACTGATTCTCCTGAGGGTATGGGGGTACCTGAAAGGCAGTCACTGGATCAGATACCCCCAGGGGTAGAAATTGCTGAGACTGGGAGTAGGTCACCAGGTCCAAGGGTGTCTGAGGAAGAAACCTGAACCAGTCTGCAGAGGGATTGCTAATTATTAAGGAAATAACATCCTATATTGCTGTTTCTCTCTGCCCTCAGGGAAATTCGGCACCAGGGCTGTGTCAGAGATAAATGGCTGTTAAGATCTGCCTGCAGAGGGATTCAGCATGTGGAGGTCAATCTCAAGCAGGTGATTTTGAGATGCGGTGATTTTTTATTTCCCTTCTGAGAAGGCCATCCAGCAAACTGATGTCTGAAGAGATACCCTGTTTCCCTTTGCTAACTCAGCATGAATGGTGGATTATTACACAGTTAAGTACAGCCATTTCACTCACATCTAAGGACAGTTTACACCACTGAGTTGGAAAAATTATTTTCCTCTTCTGGTAACTGAAGCTATGATATTAAAAAAAAAAATCAGTACTTGAATTATAGAAAACCTGCAATGCACAAGTGGAAAATAAATCAATAAAATATCTTTCCTAACAAAATATGCAGTTTATTACAACACTGGATACTATATTGCTTTTCCCTGAATAGAAAGAAGGTGGATCTCTCTGTTTTGTATCAGCATATTTCTATCTTGCAATAAATTGTATCTATAAATTATTTATACTGTAACTTGTCAACAGAGAAATGTGCTTCGGAAGCAAGCTATGTGTGTATGTATAGAGGGAATATACATATATTTGTACTGCTAAAGTGAAAGAGGGGTAGAAGATGACAGAAAGTATATATAAGGTAAGTCTTCTGCATAGCTAGTTGAAGAAAAAAGGAATAACAAGAACAATAAAAATATATTTTACATAGAAATAAACTATAGTTTTATAGTGACAGTTTTCAACATACACAATCATGAAATTCTCTTAGTCTTCTGTAGAAAGAGGTTAATTTTTTTTTCAGGAAACTCTCATGAGGTATTATTAAAATGGGGCATTTAGTAGAGAACTAACAGTAAAAACAAATGTATATGGTAGTTGACTTGTCATAGAGAAATTGCTTAAAATTGCTTAATTATTTCTAGTCAGCAGAAAATTCAGGTAAAAAATTATACCTGTTTGGCAGACTTTTTAGGTAAAACTCAAGAGGTTACAGAAAGGGCAAATAAAAATATTGTATGTGAAGTAATATAGATTCTAACTCCATGTCTAGGCAAGCAACAAATCAAATAGGGCTGGTTTTGACTTGCCTCTGAGCTATATTCTTGAGAAATACAACATTCTGGCACACGGACCAATATTTCTATGCACAATCAGCCATATCCCACAAGGAATACACAGTATTTGATGTAAAATCAGATACACTATTCTTCATATTGGATGAATTTTCATTTATGTCCACTGACTGTTTCACTAAAGTAAAATATCTCTGAAATAAAAATGTTGCAAGTACTTCAAACATCTCTCTTCAAATCTCTCGCTATAGGCTTTTCTTCTCTTATTCTTTGTTCTTTAGAAATGAATAGTTAAACTATGAACAATTAAGAT
The DNA here is from genome assembly GCA_014706295.1 of Lycocorax pyrrhopterus obiensis. NCBI lineage: Eukaryota > Metazoa > Chordata > Aves > Passeriformes > Paradisaeidae > Lycocorax > Lycocorax pyrrhopterus. The sequence continues at coordinate 16,303,332 of JACSVZ010000015.1, forward strand.
GAATCTATTTTAGCTAAGGAAAAAAAAATAACTTGAAAAGCTAGACCTATAGGATTGGATCTATAACTAATTTCTCAGATAGTTACTACTAATAATATATATTGTTCTTTCCATAATGAAAATCAAGTTGTGATTTTACTTGAATAAGAGTCTTGAGTGCACAGTAGAACATAAGAAAAATTTACTGATACTTCTCTTTTCTCTTGTGCTGTTATAATTACTGAAAACACAGCACTTGAATGCCAGTTTTCAAAATTTGTATCAGCAAATAAAATCCTGATTGGAGGACTGATTTTAAGGGGAACAGGTCAAATAATCTACTGGAACACACAGACACTCACAAATATATCTTTCCTTTGTATTGAAATAGTTTTTTCAACAACTGATGTTGTTTACAATTTTTATAACTGATATGTTTGTGCAATTTGGAGCCTGTCTGTTAATTGAGGATAATTTCTTGCACAGCAAGAAAAACTTATGACTGTTTTGTATTATAAACAGTGTTGTAAACATAAAAGCAGTAAAAAGATCAAAGGAACTTTACATGTTTTTCTTGAAGAATGATAAAAAAGTATTGAAATGGGAAAAACCCCAGATTTACCATATGAATTTAAATGATAATAATTATGAAGGACTATCACACTGATTGTTGGAGAATTACTACAATGAAAGTGTAGAAAGTCATCATCTATCCTAAAAGACTCCTTGTGAAGTTTTCATTTTTGAGCTAGAGTAATAGGCTGAATTTTAATGCCAACAATATAGATTATTCCAGTATCATTCTCAGTGAAACAATAATTTCCCATGCACTGATTTTGAATATAGTAATTTCTGTATTAGTACTGTGCTTGCAATAGAAAAGGAAGTGTGAAAGAGACTGCAAATGATGTTACCAGTGACAGATTTTAATTTCTCTGTATAGCTGTGGAAATAAAGAAAGGCCTTCTACTTGGAGCTACTCTGGACCTTGGTCTAGTAGGACCTGCAGAAAAACTGAAATAACAGCTTTTGCTGAAAATAAGATGTTTATGGACATAAATCTCCATTTAGGCTTTCACAAAGCTTTTGGGCTATGATTTCACAAATTACTGTATTTTGTTGGAGTTATTTTTCCTCTATGCCATACATAGGGTCTGTTTTTAATGAAGCAGATGTACATTAATATTGATCCTGTCAACAAAGTATTTATCAAACTACTTCTTGGTAGAATATTTTTGTATCACTCAACCAGGTTTTAAACAAGTCAAACATCACTTGGCATTCCGTTTTGACAAGTCTGATTAAATGATAAGTCTTGTTACCTTTATTTAGCCAAATTTAATAAAGTTCTCTTCTATTATTTGCTTCCTATTGTTTGTAATTATTCTGAACTAACATGTTCTGGGAATGTAATTCTTCAAACAAGAATTTGACCAAAGCTTTCCAAGAAATAAGCAGAGAATTTTGATTCCTAATATTACACCTAATTTAAATCTCCCATTATTTTTCCAGTTTGTGTGAGAACATGCTCAAAATAAATAGAAAGATTAAGAAGTTATGTAATTAATGTTATTTACATTTTAAGTTTTATATGACTGCCTCTTAAGAACCTTCATTCTTTAGATTTCTCCAGAGGGTTCGCTTCAGAGTTACTTGAACAAGCAGGCACTGGCTTAAAAACACTGGATGCTGTATTTGAAATACTGTTTTCCAAACTACACTTTTCAGAGTTGTGATATGACTTTACTGGGAATAGGATTTCTCCTCTGCACTTTTTATTTTTTGGTCTCAGAGGTTAGGAATCCTTCCTTGGTGGTAAGACAAACCTCTTTGCATGGAGATTCAACAGATCTGAGCTTTGAACTACAGGAAAGATAGGTGCAGCATAGAGATTGATACTTATTCCTAGACATCTGCATAATGTGGTCTCTCTTTGAAAATTTAGTGGTTTAATTATTGCTTTCATTTGTATCTCATTTGTTGTTTTTTAATTATTCAAATAAGAGTTCCTTGTGTTTTAGTATACCACTCAACAGTTGGATATTTCCCTATATTTAGATCCATAAATTAAAAGGTTCACTATTTTAGGATATTTCTACTTATTCTTAAGGCTAAATTTATTTATGGCAGAAAACACTACACTGAACACATGCCAAAAGAAACCTGGACTGAACCTGTAACACAACAGTTGGGATCCTCTTCCTATAATTCTATGTGGAAAAACCCTAGAACAGAAATAAATTTATGACATATAATTCAAGAGGTGTTACTGCAACTTCACAACCTGATTTGACTCTCTACACTCCTTGTGCATATGCATATAATTAGGAAACAAAGGAAGGATGGACAACTTAGAATTCATGATATGAAATACAACCTCTATGCACTGACAACAGCAATTAAAAACCCTGCAACCTTCAATTTGCTGGTGATCATATGCATCTCCAGAGACCAACAGGAGTTGAAGTCTACACAGTGAATGTGTTCTGACTGTGGATCACACATTTTCCAATATTTTGGAAAGCATTAACTTTGCTAAAAAGTTTTAACCACCCTTTCTTTTAAGTGTCACAGAGAGACTGCACAATGTTTTAATCATTGAATGTATCCAGCTGACTTGAGAAGAATGTAACTGCTGTAGGAATTACCCCTGATTTTGGAGGTCTTGGCACTCAGGGACTGATCTGTGATTATCACATAGATCTCGTGTGAGTACAAGTATATTTTTCAAAGTATGATATGATAGCCTATAAAAGAAAACATACTAGCGAGTACAGCTTCATAATAATAAGGAAATACTCCTTTCCCATTTTATCCTAATTATGTTGTGTTATTTTACTGTGCACCCATGCCCAGGTGCTGGCCTCAGGGGCTGCAGGAGGGCTCTGTGAGGAGGGGCAGGGACTCCTCTGGGCTGGACTTAGCCAGATCCAGAGGGCTCCAACCCATTCACTGCAGGGCATGGCTGGGCCCCTCAGCCAGGATGGAAGTGCTCTGGGAAAACAGTAAAGGAAAGGCAAAATACCCTTTCAGAACAGTTATGGTCTGATCATAACCCCTCTTTCCCCATCAGTCGTGCATAGCTCAGGGACAGGGAAGAGGTAGTAGAGATGACAAAGGAGTGAAGTTGAGACTGGAAACGTGTGTGTGTGTGCAGGTGTTTTAATTTTTGTTCGTCACTATTCAAAGCTATTTCAATTGGCAGTAACTTAATTTTTCCCTAGTCCCTATTCGAGTTTTTTTGCCATGATGGTAATTGTTGAGTGATCGCCATGTCTTTATCTTGACCCGTTCACTTCTCTCACTCTCCAAGAAGGGTCACATCGCTGTAGAGACAGCTCTGTGATCTGTAAGAAATTTCTCCATCTGACTGAAGTCAGTTTGGCAACAAAAAGGTAAATAACTATCCTAATTTGGAATTAGAATAGGAGAGAGAGGTGAGGGGGTTTACGCTTTATTATATTTGGTGACTAAATAATAAAAAATGCAAAACATCATGCTTGTCACAAAAATAAAACTGGCCATAGATGACTGAGGCTATCCATATCTAGTCACAGTCCTTTTCAATGCTTTGCAATTATCTCACATAGATTAATGTTGCAAGCGAAGAATAGTATTTAGAAATCACCTTTATATCTTAAAAGAAAGCAGAAGGTAATTGTGGTGTGTTGACTTTGGTGGGCTGCTAGACCCTAACAGAAAGGCAGCCAGATAGGCTCCTTTTGCTGCACTTTCTTACCCCTCTAATCTATCTGGCCACTGTGAGATGGAAGTATTTGGGTTGAACAAAAATTTTGCAGCTACCAGCACTGGAGATGTTTATTTCCTTTCCTGTTCCTAGGTACACCTTTTTGCATTCCCATTTCTCTCTCGCACAAAAGGAAACTCCCTCTTCCTTTCCCAGCATGTCCTTATTGAACCTGTACCCATCACTCACTGCACTCCAGCTGTGTGAGATATCCCATCACATCGATATTCCATCTGTGTGCAGACCTGTAATTCCTCCTTTTGTTCCCCATGCTACACGCATTAGTGCACTGGCACATGAGAAGGGCACTTGCTCATGCCAATTTCCCAGAAAAGGTGTGAAAGTTTCTCCTACCGTGCCATCCTCTTGACTCTTCCTTATTTGTATGAGTATATTGGGATTCTCCCTTTTCTGCACCACCTTGTTGATTATTAAGTCTGTCTTGCCCACATCACCCTGCAGCATTTGTTTCTCAACCTGGCTCACCATTGTCTCACTCAGCTGAAGGTTGACATCTCCCTTCACTGTAATTTCTAGTTTAAAGCTCTCCTCACCTGGGTAGTAAGCCAGCTGGCAAAGGATGCTTTTGCCCTGCTTGAAGAGAGTCCCATACTCATAAAAATCAAACTGTTTTGTTTCCAAGTGCTATTACTGCATACCTTGTAGTATTAGGTCAAGCATCTACAAAATATTTAGCCCAACTGATTTTGACTTCCAGCTGAGACAATCTGCAGCAACAGGTGGCATGCTTTTCTTCTCTGTTTATGCTTCTGTCCAAAACAAGAAGGCAATCATGCCCATTACTTAACCCTACCTAGACACATTATTTGATGTGTCTAGACCCTAAACCCTAACAGAAGGGTTTAGTATCTGAAAATAAGTTTTTCTAGAAGAATCACTGTAGGCAGATTGAGGAAAATGTTTACTGAAATGCATGAAGGCTATTTGGAATTTTCACAACACTTCACTGTAAGTGGTTCTACTCTACTTGACTACCCACATTTTCCTTTTATGTAGCATAACCTGTTCAACACCACCACACATAATCACCAAGTAGTCAGACTCCTAACATCAGTGGCAGACCTGATTCAGTGTGTCACATTGCTGAACCTACTAAATCACTGAGCTGTGGAACAGAGAGATTAAATCTTCCTCAACACTTTTGATAGTGTGTCCTTTCAGTGACAGCCACTACGAAGGGGCCAAAGATCCCACTGTGACAGATGTAACAGGGAGCAGCATCTCTGACATGAGGACTCAGGAGAAGACAAGATGACGAAGAAAACAAAGGCTGAGGTCAGATCTAAATCTATTAAATTTCATTAGTCACAGCATTCTTCACTTCTTTCCTGCCTTGAGGGCTGAGGTGTCCACCTTATTGTGGTTGGCAGGAAAAGTACAGGTATTTTGTCTAACTCAGTTAACCTGTTTGGGATCCTTAAATCTGTGTTAAAATGAAGATGCATATGATGATTGAAATGACTATGAGGGAATCTTAATTTTAATAAAATGTCGCATGCATAGATGAAACCCTTCACAGAAGCATAAACAGATTAATTAAAGATACAGACTTTAGAGACAAGACAGAAACCTAAGAAATAGATATTAGCCCCTTAGCAAAATGTAAACTAACAACTTCTTAAGGAACAAAAATATCCCCCAGTAGTTTGTTGCTTTGGTCAATCACATTTTAATTACTTCAATTTATATCAAATTATGTTTCCTATAGTCGGAAGCTGTGAGAGGAAAAAAAAAAGCAGAAAATCTAAATATAGGAAAATGTTAATTAAGATAAATAATAAAATGTTAATAGTAAAGATTGACATAATGGGATCCTTCTTAGTAGTCACCACATAACATACATTGTTCAGGAGAGTGGTACTCCTCCAGTTACCTCTAAAGATTGTTTAGAAACATCAATATAAGGCTTCCAGAAAAATCTTGTGGTGGACAACAGCCATAGCCCTAATCCATGGACATCTAATGTGAACACATCCAAACACTGCAGGCCTCAGGACTGTTTTTGACCTGAAGTATGTCATCTGAGAAAAACAACAGAGAGATATATAGTGAAACATTGAAGCAAAGATAATTTCAGATACAGTCAATACTTAGTCTTTCCACCTACATCAACCTATTTCCTTTTAACCTTTAAAAGTGATCCTCAAGAACATCATGCTGGGTTGTATGGGTTTCATGTTTTAAAACTGCAGTCTATGAAGAGCTTGCTTGCTTGCAAGTAGGTTTATATTTCTACAGTGATTTTCTGTGTTATTTTTGAACTCTGTTCCTCATAGTGCTTGGCTCTTCATACACTTTTGTCAAGAATGCATTTTTTGCTCATGGTATTGCACCAACTAACCTGCTGTGTTTTTGAGAGAAAGGGGAGAAGTAACAGTGAACTAGAGCTAATGTTGAGGATAATGGGTTCCAAATTACTATTATAGTATGCAACTGCTCAAAACAGGGTAATTAAATGTTCAATCTTGTGGAATTAATTGAACAGAACAGATAATACATTGTTTAGGCATTCTGAAAATCATAGAATATGATGTATTACTGTTGTCTTGGAGTTTCCCTTGAAAAAATGTAGCATATGCTGATAAATAACATTGTCTGTAATACTCTAAAAACCTTTGTTTTTAACCATTCACGTTAGGAAGTTTAGAGTATCAGAGATCTCGCTAACATACCAAGTGTTTTAACCCACCCTTAAAAATTAGTCCCAGGTACTAGCATTTACTCAAACCCTCTCTTGAAACAAAAATGAAACATATCTAATATGTAAAGCGAAGTCATACATTTTTAGCGACATTGAAATCCTAACAGTCTAAGTACAGATTTTGCTATTACTGAAAACAAATATAGTATAGTATTGTGGAAAATATCCCTAATAATACAATTACAATTGTTACACTCACTAGTCCTAAAATGTACTTCTTTTTCTACTTTTACAATCACACTTCTAGGGTTTCTGAGTGGATCTGAAGGCTGTGGTTTCACCCTGGATGTGTGGAGGAAGGTTTACAGCAAGCTGACAGTTTCCCAAGCCTCTTGAAGGGAAGATCATGATGTTGATAGTTTCTTCCATTGTTTTTGATAGAGGACATTTTTATACATTAGAGTTGTTTTAAAACTTTTTCTCTCATGCTTACTCTTTCTCTTTCTTCATTGGTCTGCATCTCCATATTACATCTATAGTTACTAGATATAACCTGTCTTAATTATGTCAGATGCTTGTTTTTCATTCTCAAAACCAATTTTACATCACCTCCATCTCTGTTTCTTCATCTAGTGAACTCTTTACATCTCTGTGGTTTCTAGTGTCACATATGTGTCTCACCTACCCTCTTTAAGTTTTACTTCTCAGTGCTGCATTCTGCATCCTCACTTTCAAGGCCTTTGTTGAAATGCCATGTCTGTATTCTGCACTACATCATTATTCTAGAGTTACAAGTATTACATTCTATGCTGAATATTTCATTCTTTGCAGAGCAATTTTCTTCTAAAAATATAAGCACATGGTTTTACCTCAAAGTTACACAATGAAAAATAAAACTGATCAGATCTGGTCTTATAAAATGGCCTTTATTTCTAAGGAAGTTGAAACAAAATCCCTTGTAGGCCAGAGCAACTTTAGATAAAGCCTGGCAAGCCTCATCCCTGATTCTGTGACCTGCTAAAAGTGTTGGCAACACTACATTTATTGGGCTACAGGGCTACATTAATAACTGCCAAGGATTGTTGTTCTCAGAAAATATTCCTGATGCATTATTGGGGATGTCCTTGCCTTCAACCTGTCTGTAAAGTTATTTTTTTTGTCTCTTAAACACTTTTTATGCAGTCCTAGACGACACCATTTGTTTTCAGAATATTCATAGTATCCCTTTACCCCCCTCACTGGATCTGAGGTCCATGAATGACTGCATGAAGAATTAACTTTTATCTAAATAGCTTCATTCTGGCACAAAGATTTTTAACAAGTTCATTTTTTGACTGCAGTTCATCATGGGGAAAAATCTGCCTCCAAGTTCTGAAAGGGTAAATTTTGGGGTAAAACACTCTTGATTGTTCTCAAGCATTTAAGTGTTCAAATGAAAATTGAAATACTTGCTTTAGCTTCTTTCCAGACAGACAATTATCAGTGCCTAAACCATAGTCACAGTCAGCTCAACACTGATTGAAGAGAAGCACACTGCTGAGTTAGCAGCACTTCTGCATAAAGGAAGATATGAACAGAGAATGTAAGTTGTGTTGGATTTGTGCCAAATCTAGAGCAAGGTGGCCAGTCCCGGAGACTGTGAACTCCTGCTCCCCACTCTTGTCACTCATTCCTATTACAAAGTTTCTCTTTTCTCCTCTGAGTTGTTTATAAAGACACTAGAGGAGCAAAAATTTCCTCTATCAAATTAGGAAAAGAAAGGAAAAAAGTGAGAAAACAAGAGTAAATTCTCACATGGTTACCCCTTCCAAGCATACTGGAAGAAGAGATCTGTAACAAAACTAAGATGAGATGGAGACTTAGTTGTCTTACCAAAAAGATTTAGATGCTGCTGCTTCTTATGTAACAATGCCACAAGAGCATGACTATTCAAGTTTTCAGCCTGGATAGATCCTGAATTCTTAGAGTGAAGTTCTTCTGGGCTTCCCATGGTTAAACCGAAAACCTTGTGAGAAATTTTGAGCAGTGCTAAATCCATCTGCACCTGATGACGCACAGAAAATTCCAGTAACTGTTTTGTTACCTTCTTCTCCTTTCCATCTAAATATTTCTTTTCCAGAAAAGAAATAAAGACATTATTAATTTATAAATTCATTAGTTAAATGACGATCCTTGAGGGCCGAAATTCTGTCTAGTAAGACCCAGTGACCTTGTTTTCCACAGAGACTGTGTCCTGTTACACTGAAAACTTGTGGGGTTCATGGGAGAAATGCCTTTGCTGACAGACTGTGGGCCCCTGTGGGAAAGGAATACATTAGCTTCAACTGTTTTTATTAAAAATAAGTTCTCTAGAGCAAAGAATGAACTCATTGAACTTTTCTTTACTATGGGTATCACTAAAAATGAATCCATTGTTTGGTTATATGTCTGAGATTTTTTAATGACGGCAAACTTTATCCCTCAGGCATCCTGCATCCTGCAGTCTTTGTCTTCTCTGCAGGCATATAATCGCACTGCTCATAATTCATTAAGTCAGCACATATGGTCATATCCACATTCAAAAAAAGCTACTGACAGAAGGAGTGACACATCTGAAGGGACTGTGTTCTCATCAATATGGAGTCTGAGGAGGACATAAGAGTGAGTATTGCCATTACCAGAGTTTCTTGCTAAGTAGTTATGGAACTATGACATTAGAACTTCTGATAAGGAAAGAAAATTATTATGAAAATTCAATCTAGGCAAAAAATAATGAGCGAAAATAAATGAGTTTCTGATGTTCATGATATACAAAACAAAGATATGAAAATTAACTTTCCTGCCTACAAAGCAGAGTTTCCACTCATGTTAATTCATATCCTATATTTATTTAGAAACTCACAACCAAGTCACATTTTATGTTTTTATTTTATACAACTCATATTCCTGTGGAATATAGGACCATTATCAGACTCCTTTACAAAGGCTACATGATTACTCAAGCTAACAATGACAAAAATAATTATCATTAGATTGCTCAGTATCCTTTCCTAAAATTCCTAACAAGTTTTTAAACAGTACCAAGAGACTGATTCTTGCAGCCAAATTGAGGGCAGAGCCAAAAATAATTGATGTTACATTGACAATGACAAATAAAAATTTTAAATTACAAGGGAGGGTTTAAATTAATTTGAGAAGAAATTGAATGCCCTGGCAAGAGGGATCATACATTGTTGTGAGTCAAAACCAAACTGTCCTAAGAGAGTCTGTTAAAGGCTAACAAAATGAACTTTGTTCTAAATTAAAGGCACCCTAATGAAATCAGCTAACAGAGAGACTTGTATAACTTTTTAATTTTGTAGAGAATTGTGGGAAAAGCTCCCTGTATTTCTTCTGCTTTTGCTGTTATCTGTGCAACATAAAATGAATAATTGCTCCTAGGTCTGGTCCATTTCACTCATTTGAATTCCCAAAGCCTTAGTCTGAAGCCAGATACCATTTTGCTTTTTCCCTTCCTTGACACCATGAATTGGGAATCTAATTCCATTTGCAAAGTTTTAGAAAAAAATTATTTTGAGTGCATAAGTAGCTACAGCCCTGAGGAAAATGGTGGGGGGGGGTATATACTAAACAGTTTTGTTATTATTACTATTTTGCTTTACTTACCATGCTGAAAAGTATCTTTTTCCGAAGTATAATTCCAGAAACATTGATGAATACCTGGATGGATAAATACGTATCTAGCAGACATTGTTACCTCTCACACCTCTCATTTCAGAGGATGCATTTCAAGCCCTGATGGAGATGGAAGGTTTGGGATTTTTCACATTTAGAACATAACAGCTTCCTAAACTGACAATGTGATCAGATTCAGGTCCTTTTCCTCTACCCAGTGATGTTATTGTATATGAGATCAGGTTAAGATCCATTAAATACAGATTTAGGAAAAGGATAAATTTTTTTATCTGGATTAAATTCTTGCTTTAGTCCTGGTCATTAATTGCAAAACATTAGTGATTAGAGGCTTCCAGCATGATGAACGTGATACCACATGCATACATGGTGGGAGACCACACCTGTTCTAATGAGCCCCTATTACCCAAAGGAGTAACTAATTAGTTGCAAACCATCTTCAATTTACAATTTATTTGACAGTGCTGATCAAATTAGAGGGCAGAAATGCATGGAATTCATGTAGAAAATGCATGCACATCACTCATATTTATAGCATACCTTGTCAAAAGGCTGGTCAGGCAAAAAACTCCTTGGAAATTCAGTCATCCCCACAAATGCAACATCCAACAGCTTTGGTTTGACACGAAAAAAATTCCATGGGTACTTCTGTGATCTGTCTGCTGGCTGAATCCTCTTTGGGGGCAGCTGCCCCTGCACATCCTGGACAGGCTCAGCTGACCCTCCTTACGCTGTGACTGGTTTTGTTGATTTGTGTGTTCAGACCTCTTTTTGCTCTTCGCTAAGTTAGACCAGTGATAAATGGCCAGTTCCTATTAGTCCTTCTTTCTGAGCAGCTACAAGATTTATCCCTACCTACCTGGTAAAACTTTAAGTCATAGCAAGACATGCAATGGGAGAAAATTTGCTGCCGCACTGGTTAAGGCAATTGCCCAAGGAAATGAAGCAGTGAAATGGAAGACCCAAGAGAAGATTCCAGGTCTCCTGAGTTTAAGTCTTGTATTCACAGTGTCACAAGTGGTGATAACACCAGAAGACTGAAGCAGACTCTCCATGAACCCATTAGTATAAAGTGGGAAATGCAAGGCAGAACATAGCAGTAAATATTTGAAGAAGATACTCTATGGCTATTTTACATCAAAAGTGTAAGAAAAAAATTATCCTCCCCTTCCTTTCTCAAGCTTTTTTAATCTAGAAAAAAGAGAAAATGCTCCTTACGCATCATCTGCCAGAAGTTTCATTGTGTATTAAAAATAAAGTTCACAAAAATTATTTAAAAGAAATGTGAAGATGTCTAAAGATTTTAAAAATAGTTGAAAACAAAAGAAAGTCTCAGAAGTAATCCTTGTCCTCTTCTTTTACAATTCTACTTTTCTTATGGCCTTACATTTTAGTCAAACAAAACAGTGTCTTTAAGACCCTGCCTCTCTTTTTTCTCCTTTATATCTGGTCCCCATTTATGAAACATATAAACATTGAAGTAGAGTTGAGAACCTAGAACCCATCACACAACAGTTCATTATGTGCCCTCGGTTTTTTTCATTCATATACCCTGGATCTTGATTATTTTCTACACAATAATACAGCAGCCACAGGAAAAATAGGTGATCCACACTAATTTCTGCCTCCATCTCCAACTAGATTATCTTGAAGTGTGATAAACACAATGTCCTGATCATTTTAAAATGATGCAGAAAATGCTCCCCTGATGGATATTGATTTGTATAGGTTCTAGGTCTAGACAGGCAGTCAGCAGTTGCCAAATCTACCCTTTTCTCATTCAAATCATTCTGGACAGGTATGACAATGACCAATTGGAGGCACTTAAGGATTTTTTTTCAGGCCAAAGCTTGGTGATGTTGAACTATTAGCTGTCTCAAGTTTGATGGTTGCAAAGGGTGTTCCATATTAGCCTGCATCAGCCTAGGAAGTTTACCAATGTCCTGCTTTAAAGTACTTAAGAACGTTTCAGACCTTATCATTGAAAAGAACCTGATAACAGAATATGCTCGTCCAACATGTATTTTTCAGGAGCTTCCATTCACGGATTGAATTGCAATGAATTCAGTGTTCCCCAAAGGATGCTGAAAAATCTGCTCATGGACTTTGAGTACACCTAGGAATTGTTAAGACACAATACATGGGTACTATTAAAAGTACAGGATAATGGATATGGATGATTAGACAGGTCCAAAGAAAAGAAAAACCTTTAGAAATGTCAACCACAGTCAGAATATTCTTGTTCATATTACTTACTGCTGTATAAAAATTCTGGCATTTAATCATTAAGTACAAGATTTTAATGATGTGATAAATCTGTACCAGCAATTTGTACCAGCACTTCAGCCAGAGAGATAACTTGGCAAAAACATCTGAGGAAAAGAAATAGACACAGATCTTAATCACAATGTTAATCACACTCTAATTATCGTTGCTCAGATTGACATAAGAATAATCATTAGATATAAAACTGCAGTCTTCTGTCTCAAAAATCTAATAAGAAATATGTTTGATCAATATGCAGAATCATTATCCAGACTGACAAGACTATTTTCCCTTTTGTTTAATTGATAAGCAAAAGATTTGCTGTATCCTCATGAAAATAGCAATAACAAAAAGTTTTAGATCCTTAATTAACTTAGACTTGCCAGAAAATATGAAGGAAGAAAAAACCACAGCAACAACTATTCTAAACAAGACAGTTGAAGTGGAAAAATTTAAAATAAGAATTTGTTTTCTTCAAGAGAGATGTTTGATTCTCATTAAAGACCTGCCAGAATAAGGTCTTTCAATAGATAGCTGCCATTATTGTTAAAAATGTAACATTATTTTCAGTACCTATTTAATTTCAGTTTTCAATAGCTGGTTCCCAATATAATTTTCTTTCCCACTATTATGTTGAACACCCATCATATATCAAACACTTCTTCCATGCAGATTCTGAGTCACTTGATACTAGACATGGGGGATCATTTAGACACTTTAGATGAAGTGTCTAAATGTAAGTGTATAAGCTCCTGCTCTACTCAATGGATATCAAAGCAAGCATTTGTGGAGTGTAGAAGAGCAGTTCAACTGACTGGACATTGGCACAGCATCTAGAGAAAAGCAGGAAAACTATGTCTTCTGCAGATTCAGGCCAGAAAGAATAATTTCAATAGTCTTAATGTCATTAGGTGCTTGTTACTATCTTACTAACTCATTAATAGTGCTGTTGCACTCTGATACTCACCATTGGTTAAAAAGCAAGAAAAACTGAATTTATTGGAATCTTGTCATGGTTTAATATTTCCACAGAGAATCAGATTTCCAGTCATCCTCTGTAACTTACCCATCACAATTCATCACTGTTGATACATTTAAAATAGACACAAAACATCTCCTAAACTTCCACATACAAAAAAACCATCCTATGTAACTATTTCTGCAGGAAGAGTTTCCATTGTCTGCAAGCGTCTTACCTACACACAATTCAGTCATGTCCGTAGCAGGAATGACCCAGGTGAGTCCTTTGAAGACACCACACAGAATGTTAATCAACCCAGGCATCCAAGCTGAACTAGACACAGCAGGAGACGCCAACTATCCAAAGCTTCCATCTGAAGGGCTTCTGTTACTATAAGTAAAATATGCTATTGTGAAGGTTCAATCAGTCAGTCACTTGGTTTCAAGTTGATCCATTGTCTCAAGCCTGTCCATTAATTAATTTATGCAGGTGGCTGACTGGAATGTTCCTGGACAACCCAAGTAATTAATTATTTGTATATACTGTAGTGTGCAGAGACCTGAAAGCCTGCTGCCCCACAATTAGGATTAAAGAACACATACAACTCACTTATATCTTAAGTCTCTTGGCACAGTGTTTAACAACAAAAACTATAAAAGCATAAATTATTAAAGCTATTTACCTTACAACAATGGTTTATAAAGGAAAGATAGTCCTTTTGGTATCAACCATCATAACTGAAAAGGCAAAGCACACAAAGTGTGCAACATCAACTATCTGAATGTCTACTGAAATGACAGAAAAATAATTAATAATACTTACAGTAAAGCAATGAAACAATGCCAAATCCCACTGGATTATACTGCAGAAAAATGATACAAAAGTAACTACAGATATAATACAGTTTTGGTACTTGTTGCTAAAAAAATTTGTTTACTGCTGTGATTGGACAAACCCAGAGTCAGGGCTGAGCTCTGAAAATATTTATACAATCTCTATTTTCAATTTACATTTTATAATTTATTCTGCTTCTCTAATTATGTCTAATAGTGTGTCTTCTCTTATGTCTTCTCTTTTAACAGACTTAGAAATCCCAAATAAATTTGTTGCATTACTCAACATAAAATAGATTTGCATAATGTTAACAATAGGAAAAACACTTCCTAAACTCCTATGACTCACATAGTCAATTGCAGTTTGTGAAACATAAATGCTCAAAGAAAACAAGGACTATCAATATTTTTAAATTTATCAGAAGTTCAGTTAGTGTCTACTTTTGCAAGTTTTTTTCTAAACACTAATTATATGACATTTTCTAACTATAGGCTGCATATGTATATTATATGAGAACTGAAGTGCAGATTAATTTCTCTGAAGGCATAATAAGAACTTTGTTCTTGTCCCCACTGAATTCAATGGGAATTTTGCCATCAGCTTCAATGAAAGCAGGGTGAGGTTTTAGATAGTTGACACAGAACATATTTTAAAGCCACCTGTGCAAATGCGACCACTGAGCCACCTTCTGTTGCTACTGTTCTACAGAAATTTTACTCTCCAATTGGTATATTGCTTTCACCTATGAGCATTGATTAAACTCATCATCTGCACATTTTTAACCAAGAATCACACTTTTTACACTTCATCTCTGCTAGAATTAAGAACTCTGAGTAAATGATCTTATTTTGAGTTTTTCAGGTTTTTATCTCAGTGTCCATGAAAGCAATCACACTTATATGAAAAGCTCAGATTAGAAGAAAATCTGTGATGCTATAAAAGTATGGCTGTTAAGAAGGTGGGTATTGGGGTTTTTTTTAGAAATAAGGGAACATGTATATTCAGTTTTTCCATATTACCTTTACAATGGTACTAAGAAGATGCCAAGTATTGAGGTCAGTTTCGCATATTTATAAAGGGATAGCAGCCGTCCACATAGCTGTAGCTTTCTTTTATTTGAATAAATGGGGAAAAAAAAGTTTCAGTTTTTTAAATGTAGGCAGACTATTGTTTAGTATTTCTGCAAAATAATTAGAGGAATGGGTTCTTCCTTGTCATTGCATTGTAATGAAAGTTTACGTAGCATGTCTTTAACTCTTCAGCCAGGATACTTTTTCCGGCATTCAATCATCTATTTTCATTTGGGCTGTCTGACTGCCCTCTTTTGCAACAATATCATCTGTTCTCATGTAAAAATGTTACCTTATTGTACTCTAAGGAGAATTGCAGAAGTATTTGGAAATATGTTTTTAATATGGAAGAGTTTTCATTAAGTTTTCATGCAAGGCCTTAGAGATCAATACCATGTTGGGGATGGGGTATGTAGTTTGTTGCTGTTATTGACTGATTTGGGTCTGCAGCCAATTATTATGACAGTGGAAATCACTAAAGACTTTTAATACCATATGGTGTGCCAATCTCAGACCTTGGCCAACCTTAAAAAAAAATTAAATGAAAAAATATGACCGATTTTAAGATGGGATTTTTGGAATATTTAGTATGTATCACATTGTAGTAAAGAGGCTATATTATGGAATTGTATTCCAAACACAAAAATCACTTCTACCCCTCTCATGACTGCTTACTGTCTCTGTGAAGAAAGCATTCATCATATACACTAAAAAATAATGCTCATAATATTGAAATTAATTGAGCTTTGTTTAAAAACCCCCAAAAAACTAATTAGCAGCTGCAAACAAAGGCGTAACGGATGATGAGTTGATTCTCTCAAGTCACAGTACTGATACTGTTGATATAGAAGTAGGTGATAGGTGTACATGGACATATGAGTATTATTTCATCAGCTTTGTTATTTTATCTCACAGTTTTTAACAGCTAAAATATTTTGAAACTGTTAGACTAAACTATATAATCGGTACACAGTCAATACCCAGTGCAATTTTAAAGGGAATTTAGTAAAGTCAGTCAAAATAGACAGCACAAACATTGATCAAGGATGCTAATAAATTATAATTAATGATCTGCAAATTTTATTTGCTTCATGGAACACTGAATACATAATAATTTTCCCATAAAACAAATTCTCCTATGATTTGTCATTTCTTAGAGAGAAGTTCCAGCGAAGTTAGTGTGGCTCTCTGCAATTTAATACAGAATCAGGACCACTAATTTCAATGACACCTGACATATAAACCTGTCCCTATGCATTGTTTCTTTCTTGTTAATTTTTTTCATCCAGTGCTGTGCAAAAAAAATCTCCAAAAACCCCCAAACAAAGAACTGGAAAAAACCCCCAAAACATCCAGTCATATCAGCTGTATCTTCTTCCATGTATAAATTGTGTACTTATCTACAGATATGACTAAAATTGTAAACTTTTAAAGTCCTTAAGTGACAGGCTGACACAAAATGGTACATGAGTGTTTTATACCCGATATTTAGTCCCTGAATTTCTGCTGGTAGCAATTCTACTATTTGCAGTGAGTAAGGAGTTAAAAAAATTATATTAATCTGCTAACTGAAAGGCCACTTCCCTCAGTCAATTTAATGTTCTTAGCAGTAGGCTACAGGCTTCATAACGATTTAACTTCAGCCTTGGGACTTACTGATAATTGTCATGTGCTGTTGTGAGTTTGTTTCACCTGTGACTTAAAAGCAAGGAAGTGTAAAGCAAGGCTCAGGAGGGTTTTTTCCTGTAGTTTTACACTTTTTCTGCAGTGACTTATTTTGCTGTAGCTTAATGCTGATTCTGTAATGGTCTAACTATACATGATATAGGTCTAAGAAAAGCGAGGAATTGCTTCATGATGAACATGGGGGCTAAAAAGGAAAGAAAGAAAGTTTTTTAGGAACACATGAAAATAACTCCAATCAGATCCATGACTGAGCAGGTGGAAGAAATCTCCACCATTAATGTCAGGGAACTTGTGGTAAAGAATAAGGGAATCTGGTGGCTCATCCCTGAATGCCCTTCTCATTCATTCTTCTCATTTTTCTTGAAGACTAACCCCGTCATCCTTAACACCCAGAGGGATGTAAAAGTGTGAGCACAAAGGGCAGTCAATTTTTTGTACAAGAATTGTAAATATCCTGAAATGAAAGTTTTAAGAATCTTTGTATTAGAAGTATTAGTGTTTGTTGTATTTTTGTTAGGCTGTTAAAGCTAAAAATAAGATAATAAGAGGTTCTTGAATCTACATGCGAACTATATTCATTTTTTGATCTCAACATCATTTTGAGTGGAAAAAAGTATAGAACTATTAACAGAGAAATATAAAGAATGGGGTAATGTCTTAAATCTAACTTCTAACAGGTGAAGTTGTGGTCAGGAATTCAGGAAAATCAGGAGCTTTGTTACAGTATGATTCCATATGTCTCTCTAAAAAGCAGACTTTGCCAGGTTTAAACTCTATTAAATGATTACATTTTTTATTTTAACCTTATTTTTATAGATTGTTTTGTTTATGTGCATTCTCAATGGCTAGTTCTGAAATGGAGCAAGGGCACCACACTGGTCAATGACTATGTCTGTTACAATAGGACTTAGCAAAAATATTACACAAGAGAACTCTTTCCCAGCCAAAGCCCAGGCATAAGTTCAAATGATATATCACAAACCAAGAACTGTGTTAACAAGGCAGTATGAAAAAGCTCAACCCATTCTGGTTAGAAAGAAAGGAAAAAACATGTGAATATGAGCCTTGCCCTTCCATTTACCCTCAGGGCAACAGAATAGTCTCTGGCCTTTTTTAGTTACTAATACATATTTAGCCTGTGCCGTGCCAACCATGTCTCCCCAAGCATGCCTCCCAACTTTTCTTATTTATTAAAAAACTGGATGGTCAAAGGCTAGAGACTCTAAAATTGTTATGATTGAGGGGAAAGATTTTAGCTTAAAATATACTCTTTTTTTTTTTCTATGCTCTAATATTGGAGCATTATGTCCCAATCAAAGGAAAAGCTTCAGAGATTGCATTTTCACAGACTGTAGAGTCAATGAGCAGCACAAAATAAATCCACAGTTTTTCTTAGTTTTAGTACTAATTATTTCACAGAAGCAAAGCAGGATGACCTTCTTTCAAGCACTGTCAGTGAAGATGCCATACTGCTTTCTTCTTTTTATAAAATACCTCACTGGCTAACTCATTTCCCCAGAACAGGAGACCTAGGGTCAGTGCCAGTTTCTGTCTCAGGGAATACAAACTCTCATCTCTTATCTCCTTGGCAAATGCAATAATCAACAAGATAGTTTATTTACAGCAGCAGGAAGTATCTCTCATCTTGTTGATTCTATATAGAAAAGATTATCTGGGATAGAAGAAAAGCAAAGGACAAGGAAAAATAAGAAAGTGAGAATATGTTTATTAAGCATTCCCCGTGAAATGGAGGACGTTGTCAATAGCAAGATATGCATAAAAGACAGTTAATCCATTTTATTCAGGACTATTTCTTGTAAAACACACAAAAAAAATCTTTAGAGCAAAGACTGGAGCTCAGATATCTCCTCACCAGTAGGTTCTTTGGTCTCATGAAACTTAAGTTCATTTTGCACAGAGTTTCAGTAGTTGGCGGTGCAGATTCATAAACCCACACAAAGAAAGAAACCCAGCACTTGGCTCTTGGGGGAACAAGCCATATAATAATATTTGGGTTTCATTCTCTCAAGGCAGAGTGAGGTCAGGCTGGCCATGCCCTCAGCAACATGTGTAGTTCCACAAGATCTGGACACAGAGGGCAAAGCTGCTCCTGATCAGGCTGGAGATCAGCCTGCAATGTGCATCCAAGGTCTGTCCCAGAGAGAGGGCTGTAGGCAGGGCAGAGCCAGCTATGACGCATGTCCCAGGATCCCTGCAGGAGAAGAGCTACTTAGAGAGCCCTGTTCAGGGAGCTGGAGCAGCAGCCAGGCATTTCTACAGCATCACTGAGGATGATGCCCCAGGCTGGTAGGGGCCCTGGGTGCATGGTTAGGGATGAGGGTCCCAGGAGGGACTGGGCAGGAAGAGTAAACCCTTTTGGGGGAGTGAATTCTTAGACAGATTTCCATTAGGCCTTTGTGACTGGGACCTACTGTGTCCTGTATGAACAGTCTAATTTCTGAGCTAAGGCAGAAAAAGGAAAACAACAGTTTGCTGAGCAGAGAGGTATTAGGATAGCATCCTTGGATTTAGCCATCAGAATTCCACCTCACTTCAGTGAAGGCTTCTGTGTTCTCTTACAAGTAAGGATAATTCCCTGAGGCAATTCTGAACATTTCCTCCCTGTCCTGCAATATCTATGGCTGTAAAACCCAAGCCATTTTTAAATCCTCTAGAATTATGCAGGAAAGTAACACTATGAGAACTTGGACTGATTTACCACCTTCCCTGTACACTTATTTCTTCAGGGAACTACTGCTGGGGATAATATCAGACTAGCTTTCTATTGAGGAAATTCCACAAGAGAAAACCCTTTGTAAACGAGCATGTATGAAATTTTACCAAGAAAAGGTAGACAGTAACTTGTTGTCATCACAAAGGATTTCGTCATCTTTAAATAAAATATAATTGGATATTCCTTTACATAGCTTTTTATGTCATTGTTTAGCTCAGTTTTCCCCTTTTTTAGAGGACATAAAATTCCCGGTTGAAAAATATAAATGTCCAGTCACAATACTTCATTTAAGCTACTACTACAAAGAGGACACTGTAATTTGTTTAATACCATTCAGCATTTTCATTTTTAATATACAAAGGACTATTGCTAAAATAAATTTCTTGTTGATTACACATTTTGGAATAGAGTTATTCAAACAACAAGGTGTCATCACTAGACACAGGGATGAAAATCTACCAAAAAGGATCCTGGATCCTGTTGTCCTGCTGACATTCTGGAAAAGAGATTTCTGTGCCTCCACCCTGTGAAATTAAGCATTCTTCTAGCATAGACAACAGCCAGTTTCTGAAATGTACATTTCTTGTGTCAATCCACATGAAAATAGAGATCTGTGACACTTTAGCATTTTCAGCTAGTGACACCCATGAGTAAATCAAAGCACTAAAGGTGTCTTTCTTTTATCTGTGTTGCTCAAGACACTCTAAAGTGTTGTTCTGCAGTCAAAAACACTGCAAACTTAGTAAAAAAAAGGACTTTACTGTCTCCCCTTAAGAGTGACTTTCTTCTTTACCTCTTTTCTCCATTCTCCTGACACTGTTACTTTTTTTCAATTAGACTTTGTGTATGTGTTGTGAGGACTCAGTACTATGGTGACTAGAGCATTCAACATGTAGAGAAATATTAGACAAGGAACAAGGCTAAAATAATATTTTTTTTTAAATTTCAATTAAAAATAAATTAGAAACTACTGTCTATTATTAATAGACTGCATAAGAAATGTTTTACAGTGATTTTTCCTCTTTCATTCTCTCAATTAATAACCATTCACTGGCTTGCATAGGGTATCTATCATTCACAAGACTGAAAACATATTAGTTTCGGGGCTCACATGAGCAATCTCAGGCTGATATGTAAATAAGATTAGTTCACTAACACAGGACATACAGAAAAATTCTAAATGGAATTGGGAAACCTGAAGCAGTTTTATAAAAAATGGACAAACAGCCTTTAATCAGACTACTTAAATTCAGATGTGAATAAGACTATCTGAAACTTGAGACAAAAATTTTCTCATGGAATTTTTCATCTGGTACTATGTACCTGAAGGATTTAAGGGGAAACAAAAGTTGAGTAGAAATATACTGACAAGGCATCTCTTCATCATTTCACTAAGAAAATATAGCCTCATTAGCTGGCTGTTCTTTGCACTTTTTTGTCAAGCATGGACAATTCTTTTTCTTGTGGTTTTTTTTAATGTACTCACATAAACCTTTATTAAAAAGAAAATTAAAACAGAAATATGGAAGCAGATTCATTGTGTAGTGTGCTGCACAGCTGAATCTTTCATGACTTGGCTTTAATTACTGTAAAACCACATCCAGAATTTAGTGGATCTGCTGTTCAAGAAGATCTGAAGTATTTTGTAACTGGTTAGCAGAGAAATTTGTTGACATAGAGTGAAGATCAGACTAGATATTCAGTTTATTTCCTTTTCATACAGAACAGTGTGGTTCACTGAGCATAAATATAGAGATTACTTGCTTGCCAAATTTCCCTTTTTACTCTGCTGCTGCTGGTTAAAGTTAGGAAACTCTAGAGTAATTTGGAAATGAGTCACTATACACAGGTTTAATGGGAAATTTCCAAGTAGGCATTTCTAGTGAAGAGTACCCTGACTAAAAATGATAGCCCTGCTGAAATAGCTATGCAGTTTGTTCTTGTCATCCTCTCCTTAGTGATGCTTCTTAGTGAATTTCCAGTTCTACCTCCTGGACCAGTGTGCGGAAGACAGGATATAGAAAACTACTGCCCATCTTTTTTACTAGAATAATCTTTAGCAGTAGTTAGTTTTGTAAGAATGAGGATGTTTCTACACTAGACTGCAAATCATAAACACTATATCTATTAGCCAGAGTGATTAGATGAGCTTCCAGTTTTCTTCTGACTTATAAATATTTTATATTTATAACAAATTTATAATTTTCATTACCTATATAGAAAGGATTCGAATTGTTCAGGTTTTATTACATACAATACTAAGCCCCAGGATTGATTGCTCCCAACTATAGCTGCTTAGGTAAATTTATGAATCACCATACCACGATATTCAAGAACTTCAGACAGTGTGCAAAAAGATATAACTGAGGCTTGTTGACTAACGACATTATGCAGAAAGACTGTTCTCACTTGCCTGAAATTTCACAGATTAATTAATAATCAATGAGAAGAAGAGAGAAGGTTTCAAGGTGATTCTAGAAATTAATTTCTAATCAGAGAAAATGAATGAATTTTTCAATAGAAGAAGAGGTATAAAAAGATAAATGCTGTGAGATGCCAATAAACTTGCCTCTTCAAAGCTGGTGTGTTGGCTGCTAGCAGGTTACCCAGTTTCATATCTCCATATTTTCTATGAGGAGCCCTTCCATGAACTCTTTTTCTTCCTGCCTCAGTGACAACAGGAATATTTTTGCAGTATGTATTTGCCATATTTAGCTTTGCTAAAAACTGTTTACACAGAAAAGTGACCCAGACTAGAGAATAATGAACCGCTCAGAACATAGCTGATCCCAAAGCAAGAAATCATCAAAAGTGAGGCATTATTTTCGATACCTTCCATGGATTTTTCTGATAAATTTCCCCAGAGCAGCCATGTTACAAACGTCCCAGAGATTCCTTTCCTTTGGCATATGTGGATTTTCCTTTTCAATAATCACTCTTTGGCTAGATCACTCAATAGCTGGAGAGGGATATCAGGAACACTGACTCAAGTGTAATCTCCAGTCAAAGCAATTTCTTCACTTGTGTACCATGGAGTGCCCTCACCAGACAATAACCTCTGTGGCACAATACTTTTTCTTCCTCCTGAAAAAACTGCTCCATTGTGCAATAAATAATTGTAAGTTGTTTGAAAAAATAAAGGAAGAGAAGACAAAAGTAAAATAAAAAAAGAATGAAAAAAGAGAGGAAACTGGAATATGGCTTTTTAATCTGTTGATAAGGGCACTGAATTGGTGCTGCTGTGACTGCCTCAATTTCTTAAGTATAAAAGGATGTAAACTTTTTTTATCTTAATTTCTCAGCTCTTCCAATACTTGGTGTTAGTTTCTCAGGAAAAGCTATCAAGGTAGATCAGTCTGGGATCTGACTCAACATGTGACATAATTATTATTATTATTTGTGGTATTTCAATCATTATTATATACAGTGAATATATTTTTATTGCCAAGTTCTTCAACAAAGCTGTGAAATAGTTTGAAATCTCTAATTTAAATTTTAAGACACCTCAGAATGGAATGAGAATATTCTTACCTCACTCCCAGTTTAAAAAACCTCAAAAAACTCATATGTATATATGTTTTATACTACAACTATATAAATAATTATTTATTGAAGAATTGAAAAATTGCAAATGAGGAACTTTATGTCAAGGTCTGAAGAAAAGCCTTGCATATCCAGTATTGGAGGAATTGTTCAAGAACAGTTCATCCTTCTGAAAATAATTACCTTCATAAAGTTAATTAGCTGCATAAGTGCTGGCTGCATGAGGTAGCACTGCCCAAGGGCAACTTAGCATTCATGAATCAGTGTAATTCATACACGTCCACCTCAGTGCTTTCTACCTTTTTGATGTTTTATGGCCTTGACTAGCCCCTTTCTTAGTACTGAATCATTTGTCATGCGACCATAGTGAGAAATATGAGTTTTATTGAGCATTCCTAAGACTGCTATTTTCTGGGACCTTTCTAAAACAGTTCCAGAGAGGTCTGTTTGTAAATGTTTATCAAGTATTCAGGGTCTTTCATAGCTAGCCAAAAGTTCTTGCTGCTTAAAAGAAGGACATTCAGAGAAGAAAAATAATATGTGTTCATATAAGCACTCTGGATATGGAAAAATCTGTCATGAAATAATAACCTATCAGCCTTTTCCATATGGAACCAATTCAGACATAGTAATCAAATAAACTTATTTTGTCATAATCCATTCTTTGGCAAGAACTTGCTTTAGGTCATATAGAATGCAGTATTAGTTTCTTTTGACATTAAGAGATGAAATTTTAATTTAAAAAAAAAATAAACCCCAAAATGGTCATATAGAATGCAGTACTAGTTTCTTTTGACATTAAGAGATGAAATTTTAATTTAAAAAAAAATATTTAAACCCCAAAATACTCTTTAAAATCATACCCTACTTGACCGTCTTTTGTACTAAATGCTGAATTTTCAAAGGCTGAAGAGCCTAAATTACTTGTAAAAAGCACTGGTTACTAGGCACAGCCATTTGCAAATGGACATAGAGTAGAGCAGACCTATGGAAAATGTCCTGAAGCCAAAAGGTCAGGATTTGCATGAGACGATATTAGCTGTTTTGTGGGAACATTAGCATTACAAACTTGATCTTCCAGAGTGTCACTGGAAAACAAACTGGTAACTCCAGAAAACAGCTAATATCTGAAAACTGAAGTATTTTACTTCAAAGAGAAAATGCGAAAAGGGAAGGAGCTTTAACATGAGACTGCATAATAAATAATAAAAAGCTAAATACAAATTTAAAAATTAATAATTAAAATAATAAAGGTATTAAGATTTAAAATATATACAATAAAAAAATAATCAAATATAAATAAATACAATATAGCAATTAAATAATGCATAGTTAATAACAAAAATAATTTGGTTTCTAAGGTGCCCTTTATGACTGCACATAGTGAAAGAAACTTTTTATCTTAGAGTTTATATTAAATGTTTTATTTTAGAGTAACTTCAAAATTAATGCTTTTTGTGCGTACATTCAATATTTGAGAAATAACTCCTCCATATTCAAAGCTGTTTCACTGGGTCTTACCATTTATGAAATTATTGCCCTAAAAACAACAAAAAAGTGAAGTGTGTATGAATATAGTAATTATAAAAATTAATATCTTACTAAAGCATTGTGATTGAACATTTATTTGTGAAGCTGATAATGACACTTCTTGCCATAATATTGCTATACAGTATCATGGTAACACTTAAAATTTTTCCTGTGGCTGTGATTTCACTATCATGCCTGTTTTATATGACTTTGGGCTTCAATGGACATGATTTTTTATAATACCTTCTGCCTTTTTATAGTTTTTGTAATAATTTACTGTGGTGTATAAATTCGTGTTGCTTCTGCAGCTTCATCTACACTACTTTATAGCATGTGTGTGAAACACTGGAACACAGGCAGGATCTTCTAGACACTTGAATTTCAGAATTTGATGCATTTTCCTGGCAGTTAATGCCTTCTGGATCACATTGAGATTAAAACCTGCTAGTCCTTTCTCTCAAGAGTTTAATGAATTAATTAACTGATCAGGACGGTAGTTCACAGTAAGGCCCTAAAGGTTTATGGGCTATCAGTGAGTAACTTCAGAATGGCTGATGTCCATTGGTTTAGACAGATGGAGTCTTCCTCTGCCCAGATAGTAAACAAAATGTGTCAACCACCATTTGAACTTCCTTATTAACTATTAAGAAAAAAATCTCTTTGGAAATAAGAGTCCTTGCTACTGATAAAGTAAATTTAAAAATGTAAAAATTATGATCCCTAGAAGCTTGTATTTGTGAAAACTATGATTTGTGCAAACTCAAACGAGAGCAATGCATATGAACCCTACTGCAGGTCCACATCCTTCTTCTGCTGAGGACCCCAGACACAGCACTCCAGGTGAAGTCTCACAAGGACAAAGCAGGGGGACAGAATCCCCTGCTGGCACAGGAGATTTCACTCCTTTTGATGTCCCAAATTTACCTCACACCCATTAATATCCATGACTTTTGGTTAGGCCCCTAGAGCAGCATGTAGAACTGAAGGGAAAGAGAAATTGCAGTTATCATAACTCTGAGAAATCATCTATTTCATTTGATATCAGGAAAAAAAGATTTTAGTGCTTGACACACTTGAAGATGCTATTCTTCTGCTTAAAAAGTTTGACTTAAAAAGCGAACTTCTGTTTCCCAGTCCTGAATACAAGGATGAAAGAAGCATATATTGGTTAACTGTCTGTCACTGTACTGTATTCTCTTGTGTTGTATTTACAAAGAACCAAGAATTGTGTTGGTGCAGAAGAGATCAATAAGAAGTCTGTTATCAATCTACTAGCAAACTTTGAAGTTAGAAAAAAGGAGAACTATATTGCTTTCAAACATCCTTGACAGTTTAACAAAGATGCAGCAAAGAGAGAAAGAGATGGGGAGGAGCTGTAATGACTGCCCTTGGTAGCAAAGAAAAGAAGAATGATTCAGGTGCTGAAGAGTTACACGAATCATAGTTTCATCCTTCAGAGGTTGAAAAGTTCAAGGCTATTAGCTATTTTCTTCTACTGACAATGAACAAAAGAACAAAGCAAGAAACACAATATCTGTCCAAACAGGCTTTCCACGTTTATTGGCCTAACAGCTTTACTTTCATCTAAGAAAGCTTGAAATAATAGTGCAAGCAGTCATGAAACATGCAATCTTTAGCCTTAAAAAAGAGCTTTGTTAAGCCTTTAAAGCGAAATCTCTTGATCTTTTAAACATGCAAGCCACATAGATGGCAAAACATATTACAGTGTAATATAAGACAGAAACACACATATGTATGTTTTTCTCAAGAACAATTTTCTCATGCAGCATTAAACAGTTACCTCCAAAAAGTGAATTTTGCAAGATGCAGAACTGTCTTTACTATTAGAATTTAATCCATTTTAACCCTTTAAAGTAAGATGAAATCTAGTAACTACGTGATTAAAATAAGAAAGTAGCTAAGCAGTACACAAGGAGGTCCAAAGTGTTTTACTGTCTCTTACACAGTGCCTCCATGGGGTACTGTTCAGGCATTTCATATGTGTTCTATGGTCTCTTCGCTGAAAACTGTTCTTCTCACCACCATATAATACTGACATTAGCAGCAATGCAGGTCTTTTCCTCTGGGAAAGACTTTTTGTCCCACTGAAGAAGTTCCTGCATATTTTCAATCAGAGATATAGCCTGTATTTCTTGTGTTCTCCCCTGGCCCAAAATGAACATGTCTGAAGAAGCAGGAAACTCAACATCAGTGACAGTTTCCTTACTTAGAAAGAACATGCAGTATGAGCTCTGCATTTCATTACAAACACGAATTTTTAATTTAACTCCATAACTATGGAAAATGTTACACCTTGAAAGGTGAGGCTGTATTTCTAGTTTCCATGTTTGCGGAGAGATAAGAATGTAAGTCTGAGTGTGTGAGGTTGGATCCTTCGGGTTTATGGCACCATTTGGGGGAGCTGTTTCTCTGTGGTTCTTGCCTGTGAGCAACGAAGCTCCATTTTGACCACTGGCGTCAGTGATAAAGAATCAGCAGTATTGATGAGGTGAAAAGAGTGTCACTGAACTGATGAAACTGGAAACAATAAGACCTAACCTTGGGGATATATATCAGGTGATTTGGGGGCTGAAGGGAATAGCTAAACGGACGATTTCAACAGAGGAAGAAGGAAGTCCTGAGTAGCATTCAGAAGAAGGAAAGTCAGAGTTGGAGTTGCAGCCTGACTGCTGCTGCTCAAGGACCTGTACTGAATGAGGAGAAACATCATCAGGAAGGAGATTAATGGACATGTGCGAGTCCAGAGCAAAAGGAGGCCCTGAAGAGACGCGTGTGTTTTGCTGTTGCGGGGATACACTGTGGAGCTGAGGAGAAAAAGATGGATTTGATGTGACAGATGTGTAAATAAAGTACCCACTTTATACATACTTTTTTTTCCCCCTCTAGGTCTAGTTATATCAGGAGAAGGCTTCAAATTGTAGGCTGAGAAGAAAACAACTGCCTTTTCCTTTTGTCAGCCAAATGACTGAGACACTAGGGAAAAACCCCCAAAAAACATAAACCCACATCCAAAAGAAAAACACCATAAACAAAACAAAACAAAGCAAAAAAACACCAAATGAAACCAACCATCCAAACAAAAAACCCCAAAAAACCCCAAACCAACAAAAAACCAACCAACCAAATCCCAAGCAGAAGAATTGACACAAGTGAGACTGGAGCTGAGTGAAAGCATGTAAGGATAAATACAATTTAACCAGACAACAAATTGTAAGTTCTCTAAATGTAAGATGAATATGCAAGGATTGGGTCTTTATATTAAAAGAGGAAATGGAATTAATTTGCCTGTAAAAGCTGATTAATACCTCTTTCCTCTCTCCTACTTTCTCTCACCCAGCTTCTGCAAAACCACTGGGTCAGTACTCCTTTTTTTCACTGTGTTATGTCCTGTCTCTTGTTAAGGCCTTTAAAGTTCCTGCTGCAGATACTGAGTGACAATACAAGCCATTAATTTACTACTGAATTGTTGTAAAAGCACAGAGAACATCTTCCTCCCCTTCATTGCACTTATGGGAAAGCAAAACATATTTTGTTTGCTACCAGAGGTCACATGGAGAAGTGCTGTGACTGGTATTTTTACTGGTACATGAAAAAGCCCAAACAACAAAACCTCTTTTTCCCTCACATTAGCTTGGAATCCAAGTTCTCTGATTGTTTTGTGCCACGGTGAATTCCACAATAAATGTAAGATTATGTACCGAAATGAAGCACAATTTTTATTGCAGCATACTTGTACAACTACCTTGTCTCCTTACAAATTCTGTCTTCACAAATTCTGTCTGTGAACTAGCCTGTCTGTGACCTAGAAGCAGTGCCTACACTAAAGTTAAACCTTCTTACCTTCTTTGGAATGTTTTACTTCACTTATAGCTGCATTTTGCAACCTAAATTTTGTGTTCAGGACTTCAAATGTTCAGTTGCCTTTAATGTATGCTTATTTTAAAATCAAATATATTCTATTTAATTTTATAATCTACTGCCATTATCTGGCCTTATTTTATTTCTTGAAAGTTAGGTTATTTTCTTACAATGATAGCTTTAAAGTTGCAGAAACTCAAATTAATTAGGTGGGGAAAGTTGGCCAAAGTTTGTTTTTTATTTACTTTTCTTTTTAGGCATGATTTTAGCTTGTATAATTCCCTAAATCTTTATTTCCTTAGAGCGACTATTGCAGGAAGCTAATCCACAAGCTGCACCAGCTTCTTAGGATGCATTTTAAAACACAGAGCTAGATAATGATTCTTGCTGTTCGTTCCTGTTTCTCTGCCAGCAGAATGCAATGGCACAGCAAGGTGACTTGCGGACCAACTGATTGGTCCATCCCCAGTACATTTAGGTGAAACAATCAGTGTAGTGTTCCAAGGCATTTTTCAAGGAATTAAATAGAAAAACTGTATTCTGACACTGAATGATAGCTGAGTGAATGTTTTTGTCAACAGTATTCCCAGAACTACTGAAGAAATTGTAGTGCATTCCATGTTTCAGCTTGATTGAATCTTGAAAAAAGAAAATGGTAACCTGAGTCTAAAAGAGAAAAAGAAGTGGAAACCACAGGGACCAATCTTCAGAGGTCTAAAGGAAGTGGATGTCTGGAAAAATGAAAAAATGAATAAAACCTCATTCTGCAATCCTTAGTCAGGCAGAAATCAGTAAAAAAAACTGAATGATCAAGCAATATAGGACTGGACTGGGAATCTGTATATTTCTTCTCATATGCCAGTTAAATTATTCATGAAGAATCATCTCCTGCTTATCCCTTTTTTTTTCCTTCATGTTGTCTAAACAGGAGATACTGGATGGCTATTAATTCAACTAGTTATCACTTTCAGTAAAGAATTCCCTTCACAAATGTGACAGGGATGTCACTACTTTTTCAGACTCTCAAGTCAAATTAAAGAATCACTTGTTTTCCCTTTGCTTTGCATTTTTATCTCCTCATAACAGACTGCACCATATAATTAGTAGAGACTTAAAAATATTTTTTTTTTAATTTTGTGGTAGGATGAGAGAACCAGCTTGGATCTTTCTATTGTTGAGACAACATCACAATTCAAAGGCAAAATGTTTTTCATGAAAGAAGAATTTCTGATCAGACAAATACAATGCAGGTTTCCATAGAGTCCAGGCAGTTTATTTTTTTAGCAACGTGTTTCAGCGGGCAGTGGTCTAGACTCTTGAGTAAATATAAATGTGGGCAAGAAGTTCAATTATTAAATGAGTTTTTGAGGAAATGAGAATAATTGAAAGCGAAAATAGAACTACCCCAACTTCAGCAAAGCTTTTTCACTATACTGAGATATTTTAAGAATTTTTAATACTCCTCATCTTTCTCACCTCTTATCACCAGAACTGCCTCACCTATTAATATACCTTATGGCAATCGAGGAAATAAGGAGATTAGAAGATTTGGTGGAACACACCAGATATTTTGCTCGTGATGCTTAGTTTGCTTGTGCTCATGACAGTGAATGAACATAAGGATACAGATGTAGTATCAGTGCTGAAAATTTTGCCTATTTCCAACTCTGGCTGTGGCTGAAGGTCAGAGAGTCTACTGCCTGGAGGAATGCATGGAGGAACTCCCAGGAAGAGTCTGGGATGACCATGACCTCATTCCTGCTGCTGGAAAAAACCTCTGAAGCCAAGTCTGCTGAAGGGGACATGGGACAAAAAGAAGACCACTACAGCATAACAGCATTTCCTTTAAGGTAAGCATCAGTTAAGACAATAGAAGCTTGCAGTCTTCTCTTGCATACTTGTTAATATTCTTTTAATTAATCACTAAAGTGGTTATACAATATACTGATTATGGAACAAATAAACTACGATATACATAGGAGCCTGAAACATGATATAGGGTTCTTAGTTGAGGTCTTCACGTGCCATAGATACCTGTTCTCTCTTCTCTGTGTTTCATACCAGAATTGGCAGTAGAAATTCAGAAAGGGTTAATAACTGCTAGAAAGTAGAAGATCTGGTTTCTCATTTCTTGAGTGAATTCTCTAACTACTCAAAGTAATGAGAAACTCTCTCCCATACATTTATATTATAAAATTAAAAAGCTACAAATGCTTTTGCTTTCAGACCCAGTCCTGTCATCTTCTGAAATGTGTGTGCTAATACGGCTTGCTTCTAAATCATGGTGTGTCTCAAGCTTAGACAACTTTTCAGCTGAACAGGAAAAAGCCTTGCAAATGTTGAGCAATTCAGATCAAATGACTGTGGCACCAAGCAAGGGATGAAGCAACCACTGAAATCCATGCGGGACTTGGCTACCCAAACTCATCATGAATACTATGCAATGAAATCTCCAAGATTTTTAGTGCCTGGCTATGTGGTCCCATCACATTTCCTATTGGTTCTCCTGATAATATTATTTTCATGTACCAGACAGTGTGTTCCTCTTTTTAGGAATATGGAATTAAAAAATAATAAATTGCTGTTCCATTCTTTTTAAATTTTTTTTTACAACATTGATTCATTATGTTGTTTTTTGAGATACTGTGTTCCACATCTATGTTAATTTGGAAAGCTCTTTTCTTGTCAATAGGTCTAGAAAATGGAGTAAGCAATATCCCAGCAGCCTATTTTAATTGGAGCGCAAAATGATTTTTATAAGTCCATCCTACTGCTTTTATAACTTTGGCAGCAAAAAGAAGTTATTATTAGAATATCCTTGTTGCATACCAACAGCCCTTGTCAATACTACTCGCAAGGACAAAACAAAAACATAAAGATTAAAGATGAAGCATCTTTTACATATTAAAAAGGCATCTGTCTAGTTCCTGAGTCTACTAGTATAGATTACTTATTCAGTTGCTTTTAATTGTAGCTGAATGAGTAATAATTCCACAAGTGATCTCAAGTAATTTCTTTCCTTATATGAAATTAGCACCAACCAACCACATAGTGTAGTTATGAGGATTTGTCTGAGAATGCTAGAATGACTGAGAAAAATAAAACCCTTTGGCAGAATCTGCTGTAACAAATACTGAGGCACATACAGTTTATGTGAAATATTTCCAGATTACAAGAATTTACACTTTTATTACCTTGTCATATCACATATTTCTGCAAACTATGGGCTCCATATGAGCATATCTCCAAACTCCTATACTTACTGTCTATCTTTCTCCCATTTTATGTGTCAGATTCCTTGTGATGTCCATAAACCATCCACATGTATCTACCCTGACATGGTTAATGATGCTTAGTTTCATTTCCTTAACATACATGAAAGACCACACACTCCCAAATGTTTTGTGAATTTTCATTGCATGAAATACTTCTATTTAAACTATTAGAGAGAAGAGAAATCTCAGTAAGGCCTGGAAAAACTGGCAAACCTGCAGACTTAATCATAACTCTCACTAGTGCTCTTCCAAAGGAAAGTTAAGCATATCTTTCTTGGATATCTTAAAGCTTTCTGACTCCACAGTTAGCTGCATGGGGTGATGGAAAGAGCATACACTTAATATTCCTTGCTGATTGGGTCATGGGTAGAAAAGGGAGAAAGGAAAAAAATTGGTTGAAATCTAGACTTTTCACCTCCTGCTTTGTGGAAAATACAAGCTTCTTTAGCAGGGATATGCTACAACTGAAAGTGCAGTAGTAAATAGCACTGTTTGAAGCAGCTGTGCTGCAGAATGACATTTTCCTAAAGATAGTCATTGTTTTATGAAGCAACACATTTATTTACACTAATAGAATTAAGTAAGATACTATTCTAGGTTTATAATAGTGAACTTGAAAAGCATCTTCCATTATAATTGCAACTGCATTTCTAGCAATACAGAAGTTTTCAGTAGTGCAAATTGACTACTGGTGGAAGGCATGAGCAAGAGTTCCTGCAAAGGTTTTGATTTATAAGTTACCCATTTTTAAAAGGACTGCTAACCACACATTTAAAAGTTAAAATGCAGCAGAGAGTTGATGAGATAGGAGCAAATTAAAACAGATCTTGAATTGCTGATAATTTTAATAATTTCCTTTTCATACTAACAATAATTTCAAAATAATTGGAAAGCCTAGTGCAGTATGTCCTTGTCAAAAGATAGGCATTCCTGAAATGCTCTGCAGTAATCTATGTTTTAATACATTCAGTGATATGAATTTTCACTTTCTAGAGTCTGAACAGTGAACTTTCATCAAGAAACCAATTAAGCAAACAAAGAATACAAAACCAGATGGCAAACACAGGATAAGAGTGATATTAAACTTGATTCAGCAACTTGTTCTTAGTGTTAGTAGAAATGACCTTAAAAATGTATTTTAGTATCTAATCTTAAAACCAATTAAGGAAGAAGCTATATAAATCAGAGCACTGTGAAAATAAGATATGTAAACTGAACTAAGATTATATTTTTCTAAATAGATTTTTATGGAAATTATGTTCATAGCATTATTTCTGTGCAGTTAGATCTATAATATGAGCTAAGTACAAAGTTCCAAATGGTGCCCAAGTTTTATAAAACCTATATTTAGTTCTAACGTTAGCAAAGGAAAGGAAACCATCTCTTTCTAAGAGATTATATACATGGCAAGAAGACTGACTTAAATACATTTTTTACATAAAACTGAAGGGGAAGTTATCAGTTTGAGTTTTCTCCCATTAAATGGTTTAGCTTCCAGTTCATTTAGGGCGAACATATAGTCCCAAAAAATGAATTGTTAGTGGGCTTTCAGTATAGATATGAGCCTGAAAGAGCAATAAGCAAAAATATTTAGGTTTAATAGTGGTTTTCTTTTGTTTTTGTTTTTTTTTCCTTGCTGAAATGAGAGGATAAAAGAGTTCTTAGCTACATATATTACTCCATGAGAAACAAGTTATTTCATATCAATTGTCAAAAGGAAGTTGAAGGTGACAAAGTCTTGCCTTTCCATGGCAAGATAAACTTAGCTTTCCTCCTCTCCTTGTCTCTGAAAAAATATAATTAAGACTATTCACTAGGCTAGGACAGTCATTTTTCCCCACAAATATCTGGATCTGGATCTGTCTCTTTGGAAACTTTCTTAAACATCACTCACTTGGAGGAAAAAAAAAAAGGCTGGTTTCCTTGTGTTGGGAAACAGTTCTCCACCTTCATCAGAGCAGAAACTAGATAACAGTTTCCTCACATCCTAATGTCCTTTGGAATCTGCTGGGCGTTTATATGCCCCCTGGGTCTGACGGCAGATGAGTTTGATTGATAGAGAACTTAACAGATGACAGGACAAAATTGGTCTTGACTAGGTAGATAGCCATCCAGATGGAGCTATCCAGAAAGTGATTAGGTCTTGTAGTAAACATGCTATCAAAGGATAGAGCCATTTTGTTTGTATAGGACTATTAAAGTATTTTATAGATATTGGAATAGCTCCAGCAAAGAGATCTGCAGGAAACTTGAGACCCTGGTGTGTAAAAGCTTCACCTGTGAGTTAAGGAATCAAAGTTCAAATCTTTGTCCTGAAGCTGGAAGAAAGTGAATTTGAGGTCATTTCTCATACCTCTTAAGCGGGTATCTTAATCAAAGGGACATGATGTATTCTAAAGAAGCACTGCCTCATGTTGGAGCTAATAGAGTTAACTAATGTTTGCTGCAGCTCCATAAGCATTAAGTAGTGTCATCAATCCTTAGCTAAAGCAGATTTCAGTAGTGGCCTGACTATCATATTATCTTACCTGTCTCTGGTTCCCTCTTCCTGAATAATGCTGTGTATTCATTAACACGCAACTGAGTAAAACCAGATTGTTTTCTTTCATGTGTCCAGGAATATAGAACTGGAATGGTAGATTACCCATGGTCAGAAAGTATTGAACAAAAATCAATAATATATGGTACAGAAGGTCTTTGTCTATGACTAAAATCATAGGAGAACAATAAAGCTTTTTCCATCCCAGGGCAAGTATCAGTTTAAAGATATAGTATTTGATCTCCAACTTTTTCTAATAAAGGTTCTCACAGAGGTAAGATTTCCTAACATGATCACAGAACGGCTGGTATGTATAAGTTAGGATCTTACAGTGCTACCACAAATGTGCCATCCAAAAGTAAGGAAGGTACACGCCCGGATGAAAAACAACATGTCAAACCTTCGACTAGATGTAAACACAGATAGGAAGGCGAAGGCCAAAGAATTTGGCAACCAGAAAGAAACTTTGTCGTCTAACAAGAGAGTATAGAATCCTGCATCACATAATTAAAACAGCATAGGATTTCTCAGCCCACAGTTCACAAGTTAGGTTTGCAGTTACTTGCAGTAGTTAAATATTGTGAGAGAAATACTAGCAGAGATGACAGGAAAAGGAATTTTGTGTCTAAGATGAACTTTAGAAATATTAATAGTCTTGTTAGTTGGTATTTGTAGTACTAGCTTCTAAGCTTTGATCATTTTGCTTTTTTGTATTTTGTACTACTACATCTTCATTTAGAAAGTGACAGGCAGTGATAGAAGCCTGAAATAGATATTTCAGGATTTGGAGAACTGCAGAGTTTTTTAAATAAAACATGCAAGTATTGTAAAAAACCTTTCTGTCATTTACAAAACCGTATCAGAATAAATTTATATTGCTAGTGTCAAGGTTTATTATTCCAGGTTGTGCCAACACAAAGTAAATGACTACACAGACTGCTTTTTTTTAATCAGTAATTAAAAAGTGCCATTGAACACCAGAATTTCTTTAAAAGAATACTAATTAATATAAATGCAGAAGTAAAACATTAAGACTTGGTTGTTTCAATAAAGTTTAAAAGATAGGTAAACTCTTCTAATTTTTTCTTCTAAATATTTTGATTTTTTTTCTGTTGTCTTAAATGCTTACAGAAGTGAATCACAGAAATGACAATACATTTTTATTTTTGCCTCAAAATGTAAAATAAAGATTTTAGATTTGATATTTTTTTAATTCTATTTTTGTTCCTGATTTCAGAAATTAAGATCATAAGTGAAATACCTGACCATAACCTATAAAATTGACATAAAAAATAATAAATTTCTTCATTCTAAAAATACAGTTATCTTAATATAGGATTTGTAGTTCAAAATGTAAGTTTTTTAATTATTGAACTCAAAATCATGAAATATCCACAGATAGGTTAGCAGGAGCACTATAAATGTTCAGTCTTTTCCTGGTTCATACAAAAAAATCAGTTAATACCTACAGTATCTATTTTATGTTTGTGTATTTTGCTTGATCCTGCAAGAATCATGCCACTGAGATTTGTCAAACATTCATGCTAGCAACAATAACTAACTATTTCTTTGTGGCATTGGAGAAGTAGGATTGAAATGAAGGGTTTTTCTTCACTATTTACGCTTAATTTTACGTATGACTTGCATATTAATTTCATCCGTCATATGAATTTACATTGCATTAGTTCTTGATAATCTAGATAATAAAGGATAAAAGATTTAACACACTGTAATAGATTAACAGTCAAACTAATGGAATTTAGATGCATGATCAAAGTGATTGTGCTTTGGTAAAAAAGGTTATGGTAATGAAACATTGGAAAATGTATGAAATGTTTGATGGTGTACCCAAGGAATGAGCTGTATGATCTTCCTCTTCACACTGCAGTATGAATTATCTCTGAAGAGTGGGGGTCTGTTGGAGAAAGACCTTACTAGATGTCTACTGGAAATGCAATAGAGCAGAGAGGAAAACAGCTGGGAGGCTTCTGAAGTGTGTGGAAAAGAACTTCCTGACACAGCTGGTGTGTGAGCCAATTAGGAAAGGCGCCCCACTGGACCTGATTTTTGAGGACAGGGAAGGACTTGTGGGCGATGTGATGGTTGGAGGCCGTCGGGCATAGTGACTGTGAAACACACATTCTTCATTGCTCTAAATATGAAACTTTTAATCGCTCTACAACTTTGCACCCAGAGCGTGTAATCCTATCCTTTATTTCCAGAGTTCAGATGGGTCATTATTTAAACTTCTTGGTTTATCTATACCCATCATCTTGTAAAGCTGCCTCACTTGATTTGCAATTCCCTGCACTGCCAGAGCTTTTTATCAAAAAATAGTGTCTGGTAAACCTGGAAAACAAATCATGTAATAATTAAACATATAACTTTGTTCTCTCTCTGTCATACAATTTTTCACTTTAGCTGAGACTTTTCAAGATAACAATTTATTTCTCTCTGGTCTACATTCTTCCTTAAAAAATGTAGTGAGATGATGAACCATCGTCAACAAAAGTCCTTTGATTTCTTCACAAAAATAGGCATGAAAATAAAAAAAAATATCACTGGTCATCTTTGTCAGGAAGTTAGGAGATTAGTTGTGCTGACAGCGATGCATGATACATTTAAAAAAAAAAATTAAGTTGCAGGACTCATAAGCAATACCTTGGGAAAGTAGTTTTCTTTTTTGTTTTTTTAATAAGCCAGGCTTTACACGGAATAGCACGTTTTTTCTAAAACCCAGTTCCTAGGAGAGAATACCAGCTAAATGCTCTTCCTTCTCCATTCACAGAAATACTGATCATAATACAGGAAAAAGCAAAAATGCACCGAAACTGCCTGTGTATCCAGTAATTCTATATTTCCAAACTGGACATTTCATTATATCCAGAACACATTTAATGTTTTTAGCACAGGTAAATAGAAACATTTAATCACAGTACACCTTTGCTTCCTTCTTAGACTGTGACTATGAAGAAACATATTTTTTAAAATAAAAATAAAGGAAAATGGATTTCTGGAGAGTTATCTGTTATGCTGCCATAAGTATACCTGTACTAAC
The DNA here is from genome assembly GCA_014706295.1 of Lycocorax pyrrhopterus obiensis. NCBI lineage: Eukaryota > Metazoa > Chordata > Aves > Passeriformes > Paradisaeidae > Lycocorax > Lycocorax pyrrhopterus. The sequence goes on from JACSVZ010000015.1 coordinate 16,340,767, forward strand.
AGCATTTCAGCACTTTTTTCTAGCTATAATGCCTCTGAAATATTTGAAATCTTGTAATACTGTAATATAAATGCAATGCATATTCAGTTCCTAGAGAAATGTTGAAAATGTAATTGCTTTTATATAACTGAAATTCAAGATTGAAAATATTTCAAAAACACCACTGTAGGAACAAAATTTTGACATACTATAGGAGAAGAACTGGAAAGAGGAGAAAAATAATCAAGTTTAGAAGGGAAAGATTAGGCATGTTAGCCAATAAGCTGGCAGAGTCAATAAAAGAGACTTCTCAAAGCATACTGAGGATGAAAAAAGTGTTAATTGGGTACAAGAGCTTGTTTATGAGGGAATACAAATAGATTTGAGCAAAACATGTAAATAACATCAGAGCATTTGATATAGGAAATATTCCTGTGACCATGGTGGACCTTATATTAAATAGTAAATGAGAGGGCAACAAACATCAGTGAACCCTGGAAGACCAAAGACAACATGGGTTAGCGTTTTTTATTATTCACTGTGCTCCAAAGTTCACTATATCACAAATAGATCTGTTCATAAACCAGTGTACAGTATCAGATACAGCTTTCTGTATGGAAAGAAATAGTTTATTTAAAGGAGCAATTAACTATAAAATGAATACATTAGGTTTTAGGTAAAAGACTGAGATGCTTTGAAGTGTTGACTTTTCAATATTTTGAAATAAAAAAGCTTACTTTTTTATTATTTACCATCTTCCTGAAATATATTCTAAATGTAAAATATTCTAATGATTTTTTAACCTACATTCATAACATCAGAATTATTAGGCACCTTAAAAGTCTTCCATTCATTTTTCTATAGTGTTTCAAGTACGTTAGAAAAGAAAACTGTCAGCTTTATGGCTTTTTGATAACTTCAGAATTAAAATCACACTGAGTTTTCCAAAGTTTTCATAAGTCATAGCATTGAGCAAGTAATGTTCCATTATAGCTTGATTCTAAAAAATAACTTCATTGTTTTTTAAATATTATACTAATCTAGGCAATAATTGGGGGAGGGGGGTTATTTTGTTTTCCAGAGACAACCAAATAGGGCCATTTAGGTTTATCTTATCATCCATTTCCATGTTAAAAAAAGAGTAGAGAGGTATTTAGTCCTCAAATAGATACTGGCATGTAAAAAATCCAATTGGTCACCTAACCTTACTAGGTCTAAAATTCAGGTTTATTGGATTCTAATTTCTTGAACAAATATTATACGTATTTTATTCAGAAGTGATTACTTACACATAATTTGAAACTGTTCTACATGTCATCACAATAATTTTATTGATGCTTTTCCATTTGTTATTGTTGTAGACAAATCATATATGTCCCAAGATCCATGGCACAGGAAGAAAAAAACTTTATCCAGCTCCTGAAACTCCAACTGAACCTGATGCCCACACTAAGAAAAACCAATCAGGTTCTTTGGCAGTACTTCCAACAGAAGCCCACAAAACTATAAAATATTGAATGCAGTGAAAATCTGTTCTAGTAACATAATGAATTATAACTTGGAATCAAACTACAGAGTCATGGGTGGGCATCTGTTCACTAATTACCCTTAATTCAATGTTAGCAAACCTAATAAATATTAAACAAGTAAGTTACCCCACATCTTTTTGATCACTACTGTTAGTGCAAAATGAACATTTAAAGTGACTGATCTTGCTATAGGAGAGTTTCTTATGCTGTTTTCTCTTCCTTTTTCTCTTCACACAAATTAAATTTAATCGTGTTTGTCCGTAATTGTGGTCTTATGGTATTTCTGGTGCATCACAAATATGTATTTATTACTCAGCACTAAATTACATTTTGCTACTGGCGTAAACACTCAAGATTTAATTTTGACTAGTATCCACTATTCTATTTACTGGATCCAGGAAAAGGTAGATATTATCAAGAGAGTTGATGCAGAGACTGTACACTTCTAACAATAACAAAGTAAGATAAAATGGAAACAGTGTGAAAACTCATGGATAAAAAATAAATGCTACAGAAGGTGAGCGGGAAATTTTATCAGCTCTTGTTTACTTTTAGTTAGTATTTGAGGATAGAGTAGAGAATACTGGGCAAGAGCAGCAGCAGAAAGTTTCACAATTTAATAAAAGGACAGTGGCTGGAGGCAGAGCCTGAAGGCAGAATGTTGGGTTGTGTGGCCCAAAGGTCAATAGGGATGGATAAGGAAAATTACCTAATATAGGAAGGAATCAATACTTCCCAGAGGGGATCTAACAGGAGAGGCTTGATTCCTGATTGTCTCTGCTCTAGTCTTATTAACTAATTGCTTTCATTCAGTAAGTAAAAGCCAAAACCCTCTTGTGGTAGCTTCATAGTCAGGGCAGAGAAGTTGACATACTTCCTAAGTTTTTTAAGCTGCTTCAATTGATCTGGAAAATTTCTAAGGGATTAAATGCTGTGGCATTCTAAAACATTTTCAAATCAGAATTGTTAAAAAACACCCTGAATATTATGGGTTTACATCTTTGAAGCATATTTTAGAGTCACTTTAGAAAGAAGAGTATTTTCTCAGTTTCACAGATGGGGAGATGGCAATGAAAAGCGCCTATGTGCTTTACTTATATTACTCATTTACTCAAAGACCGAGCTGAGAAAAAAATGAAATTCCTTACTGTCCTTTGCTCCACTGTAGTACCGTATTTATCCAGGTAGGGGGAGGATAGGATGGAAAGGAGACATCTGATGCTGATATCAGGCATTTTGGGAATGTTTAACTACTGACAATGTTCTCCAGCTCTCCAAACTGGCAAGTCAGTATGAATGGTGCAATTGTGTCGGTTCAGTAGTCCTTCCTTCTTATCTTTGGAACCCATGGCAAGCTCTGCACACAGAATGAGGAGAAGAACAACAGCACTCCTCTGGGCTTTAGAGCTATAAAAGACACTATATAAGGCACTCCTTGAAACAAACTATTGTAGGTATTTATGTCTGAGCAAGAATAATTAATGTCTAGTATGACATACAGTTCAATGAATGACTGAGAACCTACTTGAGCCGAAATAAGCACTTTATCAATTTAAACATTGCCTTAGTCTGCAAGTAACTTCACTGTGGTTTGCAAGGTTCTGGGCCTCTCATTTCAACAAAGACATTGAGGTGCTGGAGCATGTCCACAGAAGGACAGTGAAAAAGGTAAAAAGGTCTAGAGCACATGTTTTATGAGTTGCAGCTGAGGGAGCTGGGGTTGTTTAACCTGGAGAAAAGGAGGCTCAGAGGACTTTGTTGTTGTCTACAACCACCTGAAAGGAGGTTGTAGCTGGGTGGTCTCTTCTCCCAGGCAACTGGTGACAAGATGCGACAACAGAGCCTTCAAGCTGTGCTAGGGGTGGTTCAGGTTGGACATCCATCAGTCTTGTTGTAACAGCACAGTGTTGAGCATCACAAAGAGGGGAAGACACAGTACAGTCATTTTACAGTAGACATTTAAAGTCCTTGAAGTGATTGGTCCTTGATCAAGACATTTATAGTCTATATATGGAAAATCAAAATTTAAGAAAAAACAAAACAATTTTATGGAGCTATGTACAGCTCAAGTTCAGTCTATGAATAAATACAAAGAGTTATGAATATTAGCATCAATATTATAGTGCTAAAAATACTGTTAAAAGAAAAAAGCCTGCCTCTATCACTGTTACTCTCAGACCCATGTTTTTCCAATATACCAATATGTATAACTGCTGTTTTATATAACTGTGTCCAAATAAAGGGCATTATCAATATATCAGCCGGGGTAAAAATGTCAAACCTATGCCTCATATAGATCCATAAGCTCAGCAGCACAGGGAGATATGAAGATCTATGAGGAGTTTAAATGCAAAGGGGAAATTAGCTATTTAACAACAAACAAACATTTTATTGAAAGAAGCCTTGCATTTGTATAAGCATTCTGACAGTGCTGGATCAAATCCACCTTATCACTGCTCCTCACCTTTTTCTAATGGCAATAGGAGAGCTCACAGACTAACTTACTTCATCCCTTGGAAATTTTTTTAATTCTAAAATTTTAAATAACTTAAATCTTTACCATAAAAAAAGCCCAGAAAATGTCTCAAACAAACCACGGTTAAACAGATTCCCAGTATTTCACCTGTTTTGCATAATCCCTGATAACAAGAGGCTGGAGGGGTTCTCACTCTTATTGCCTGGAAAGTAGGATGTTCCTAAACTAAATAAAAACAAGTAGATGAACAAAAAATATTTCTAATCCTTGGGAAAACAGAATGAAAGCCTGCTCCTCCTTTGCTAATATGTTAAGTAACAGTTCCAGTTTTCTGAATTTAATTCGGATGTAATGTATGAGGTCTTAGGATAGCAGAAGTATTGTGGAGATTGATACTATACTTTTGCTTTCACAACTATTTCTTTTCATTACTGGCTATGTTGTTAAAAGCCTCCTGTCCTTAAAAATAATTGTGTTAGACCATGAGCATCTGAGTGAAGAGCAAAAGAGCTGTGCTGGTTTTGGCTGGTGTAGAGTTAAAGTTCTTCACAGTAGCTGGTATGGGGTATGTTTTGGATTTGTGCTGAAAGCAGTATTGATCATGCAGAGATATTTTCAATATTGCTGAGCAGTGTTTACAGAGTCAAGGCTCTTTCTGATTCTCACATCACCCCACCAGTGAGTAGGTTGGGGATGTACAAGAATTTGGGAGGGGACACTGATACAGCTGACCCTAACTCAGCCAAGGGATATTCCATACCATATGGTGTCATGCGCAGCATATAAAGCTGGAGGAAGAAGAAGAAAGGGAGGAATGCTCAGAGTGATGGCATTTGTCTTCTCAGGTCACCGTTACACCCAATGGAGCCTTGTCTGCCCACAGGACCTGGTGAGTTAATTCCTTTGTTTGCTTTGCTTATGCAAGTGGCTTTTCCTTTACCTATTAAACTGTATTTATCTCAACCCACAAGTTTGCTCACTTTTACCCTTCTGATTCTCTCTCACATCCCACTGGAGCAGGAAGTGAGCGATAGTCTCTGTGTGGTTTAGTTCCTGGTGTGGATTAAACCACAACAGGACACAACTCTGTAGTGTGCCAGAGACTGTTTTTGGGAAGGATTCTGTACAGAGGAAAGAAAAAGTAGCAGAAATAGAAAGAGGCAATGAGATACAGATGCAGTAGACAAAATTGTCCTGGCTGAAGATGAGCCAAGCACCTGTGAAATGCAGTAATCTTCAAAACTATGGGCAGCAGAGATATTAACCTTTCCTGTCTGGACTCATTCTGTCAAGAGTAGAACTCTTTTCAAAAGAAAAATCTTGTTCTCACCACCAGTGAATCTCTATTTTAAAAAGAGCTTGTCAACAAAAAGCAGTTTACATTTGACTACAAAGATTGTTAGAAGTCCTGCTTGGTTTTTATTCTGCATCACAGTGACACATTCCAGATTGTCAGACAAAAGGAACACTGGACTTCCCAAGTTTAGAACTGGACAACTCATGACAGAGAGTACACAATGAGAATTTAAGGGAAAAAGTCAGTATGACACACTGCCAATTTTATCTCAATCAAACTTTATAAGACAAGTATATTTAGATATAACTCTGTTGCTTGAGTCATGTTTTTTCACTTAATTAGTCACAGTGGTAAGGACTAGAATAGGTATATGGGAAGCAGTTAGATAGAGGCCTGTATCCCATGTGCTCTCTCTGATGGGAGACAAAAGTAGGTTCTTTAGAAGAAATGAAATTTGCAGAACAAGCATTGGTAATCCTTTGACAATTTTTTAGTCTTCATATTGATTTCCTGAGATAAGGTTGTACCTTTAGATTGAATACTCTTAAGAAATTGTTTTGAATCTGGCACATTTTGCAGCATTCCTGACAATGAGTTACATAGTTATATTTTGTTCTCCATGAAAACATACTTAATCTTTTTATCCTAGTTAGAGACATCTAGCCATTTCATTTGATGTTCTCTGGTTCATGTTATAAAGGCTGAAGAAAAATCCTTCTTTCTCGGTCACTCATATGGCAAACACAACTTCGGTTTCCTCTTCCACACAGTGTTCAGTACAGGTGTGAGAAGAAGCTCCTCACTCTCCATATGGGGGTCCCCCTCAGTCAGTCTCCATGCTCCAGATCCAAGCTGGAGAGGGGATGGGAATGACTGCAGGGCCATATAACTGACCAATAAAAAACAATCTGTTTTTGCAAGCAGTGATGCACCATTGGCTCAGTAACTAGAGACAGCTGCAAAAAGAAAACCAAAAAAACCCACAACAACCAAACAAAAACCCCAAACACCACTAAAAACTGAACCAAAAAAATCAAACCCACAGCAATATCCTGAACCAATTCTGAGAGATTCCACTATGCCTTTCAGCAAGCTCCTTTCCCTTACACTTCTCTCTTAGAGGGTTTTTCCTCGTGGCTGGTTTATTCATGAACCCAGAAGTGTCTCTCTCACTCATGGCTCTGTAGTCTCACCCTCAGAGCCAGCTCATATTTCCAAAATGAAGGAATGACTTTCAGTCCAAAAATTAGGCAATGCAAAATACTCCTTGGCTTACAAAAAATGAACAGATTCTTGGTGACTGGACTGTAACTTCACATCTAGCTATTGTGCACTCCACTAATCACCTCAAAAGAGCAAACAAAATCACTGAACACTGAAAACCAGATTTCATTTACCTTAAAGGTATCAAGATTATTGATAGACAAAACATTTTAATCTTACTAAAAATGAGAATTAACAAAGAAAACTAGGAACAGAGGAATTTTGACCTTGAGTACAGAGTAGGAAGACTATTTATCTTGGAAGTGCTGAAAGCATTTCTTATCTTAGACTTTGGAGATATTCCTCCTAGGGAGCTGGAGAGCAGTACAGGCATGGTGTCTCTATTCCTTGATGTATTGTATCCAATCACTTTTTATTTCACAGTTCATTATCAAGAAACATTAACTTCTGTAAGAATGAAACTGAGTTTCCATGGTAGCTTGCTTACACTCAAAAGATAATTCAGATGAAGAATTACATGTATGATTTTTTATTCCCTGTGCATTTTGGCTGGAGATTTCAAAGAAAATCAAAATGAAAAGAAACAATCAGACACATAAAAGCAAAGAGAAAAGTCTGCTGGTCTGTCAGAGACTGGTTTATCAATTAGCTTTGCTGGATAAATAGATAAGTTTCAACTGTTGAGTTAAAAAAACGTCTTTCAGTAGGTAATCCAAACGATTTTAATAATACTTGAGGACACTTTAATAAGAATACTTTAGGGCTAGGTACTACTACACGCAAGAAATTCTGGAATCAGAATATTAGTTGCTAAATGTAATTCCCATATGAGCAAACCGTTCACATTTTCTAGATAAGTTTGGCTCATAGGCTGTAAAGACCTAGGGTGCCTTCATAGTATAAATACATGATTTCAGAGAGCTTTCTATGATAATTAATATAGGACAGAATTTTAGAAGACTCTTTCTTAGTTTGAAGGGCCTATATGAGGCTGTATAACAGTTCTAGGATACATAGAAGAGAGAAAAACATAAGGAAAAAAATCAGATACTGTGTTGGTATCCAGATAAATTAGCACAATGCAGAGTGTCAGAGCTTGGTTACTGTTGCCAAGTTTCTAAAAGTTTTTTTAAATTATTGGCATAATAGCACCAGAGAATTGATGGAGTGGTCCTCACCTTTTTCCCAGTAGACATATATATATATATATAGATAGATAGATATAGATAGATATAGATATATATAGATATACACACACCCCTTGGCAAAAATAAAGTGTGAATACCTAATATAGGAACAAAGCTCTTCTATTCAGCCTTGTCCTAAACGTACAGACACTCGACCTCTGAATAACAAATTGAGATTTTCTGTTTTCAAATGAAAACCCTGAGATATTTTTGCAGCAATACACAATCTATATAGTCATGATTCAATGAAAATGTGAGATACTAGAAGTATTCTTTTATTGACTAGTGTATTTAAAGATTCTCTGAGACTTCAGTACAGTTGTTATGAAAACAGACTGGATGTCAGCAGAGTCAGAAAGTCAGAAAGCATCTCCTCATTTTAAACTGAGACAGCATGAGACAGAGCAGATGTTATTTTATGGGTATGTATTCTTAACTATTTCATGGGATGTGTAATGCATCATTCTAACAATGAAGGATATTCTTCTTTGTCGGCAGAGAATATGTAGAATTAAAGTAACCAGTATGAGCATAATTTCTTTATTGTTTGCAACATAATGACAAGAGAAGCAGCAGCTGCTGAATTGAGCCTTCCTTTGTCCCCCAGTATGCTGGATTGAGGAGAATGCAGATTTTGGGTTGAGTTGTGTACACAAGAAAGTGATAACCTCCAGTGTAGAAACACAGCATCAGAAGAGGGCTTTCATTACAACTGTTATCTTTGTTGCCCCTTCAAAAGTGCATGACAGATACTGTAGGGAAACAGCTGCAGAACTTCTCTCTGTGATCAGATTAGTTATTTCAGTCAATAACGCAAATATAACCCAGCACACAGAGAGCTGCCTTGGGAAAGGGGAAACATTCCAGGGTTAAGCATCCTCTCCTCCAAGAGGGCCCAAGTTAAAATGCTGGGTTTGACACCAATTTTCTGTAGGACTTCAGGCTATTCATGTACTTCCTCTGCTCTGACTGTAATATCTGTGAAAAAAGAGAGAATACTGACTCACCTACCTCAAAGGCAAACTAAAGATTAATTAGTTTGTGCTTGTATAGAGCTTTGAAAATGTCAAGGCTATATAACTACTGTTAAATAAATGGCAAAAAGTCAGATTGGACAAGTACAGAGCAGGACTGCAAGGGTTTATCACTGTATCTTAGCAATTATCTTTAACACTATCCAGAAAAGATTTCTTATAGTAGATATAGGTAGTTAGAAGAAAAGTATGGAGCTGTTTTATAGAAGTATTTCTTCAGTGAATGTAAAAGGAAATGACAAAGCAAGCACAAATTTTAACTTTTCTGAACTTTTAAATTCAGCAGGGCAATATGTCAGTGCCCTAACTCAATTGGTTCATCTTTTACTGAAGCAGTATTCAAACACTCCAGTATAATACATCTGGAATGGTCCTGTCCACTTGGATAGGAAATAAAAAATAATAAAAAATATCCCTCTGACAAAGACTAGGGCCACAGGGCTGAATGTAGTTAATTTGTTTCCATTCTACTTCTCTATACAATGAGGAACATCACCATTGTAAGTTCTGAATTTTTCCAAGAAAACTGCAGTAATCAGTGTCCCATGATGACAGTTTGAATGTGATGTATTTTATTCATAGTGGAGTGATTACTTAGAGTGCACAAGAAGATCCAGCTTTCCACCCCCATCCCATCCCAAGTAGTGCATAAAATTTCCTAAGTATCCTCATTTAATCTCACAAAAATTCCCTTAAGCTTCCAATTATTTTACCACCAGAATTCACTCTGTTCTTATTTTTCAGTTCCCACTATCTTTGCAGACATCAGATTATTTGAATTTGCTGGCACAGGATCTCTAGTCATTTAAAAGATGCTCTTTTCTGCCAGTGCCTATTGCCTACTTCTTAATATTCTGATATTTACAAATACACCAATCACTTTATTGGGGCTCTCAAGTAATTTCACCCTGCATCAAGAGGATCTTATTTTTATTGTGTTTATCTGGATTTCAGTGTACAAGCACTTTTGTCCAAGACTAAACATTACCATGTAAAGTTACAATGCTGCACAGATATTTAAAGAAAAACAGGAAGGGTGAAAATCAAATTAGAAACTGAGGTTATTGCAAAATTTACATTTGGAGTGTCGCTGGTAGGATTTTGTTTGAGGAAGAGAACATAAGATTTGTGAAAGAATACAAGCCCTTCAAAAATAAAAATCAAGCCATATTTTTCCATTTAAAATTGTTCGTTGTGCAGAACTATGACCTGTGTACTAGTATGATGAATTATGTGTAAGAGTGACTTCAGAGGGGCAGCACCTCTCACATAATCTAGACAAAGTTCTTCCATTTTAGAGTTATCCATATATAAATACACCCGTAACACAAAAGCAAAGACAGTGTGTAGATTTACAGTGTAAGCAGACAATTCCACTTGATTAATTAGATTCACATGAGAGGGAACCTAAAACAAAATAAACTTATTTTTGCTAAATGTTCATTCTACCATTTGTTATAAACTCAAATGGTCTCTGCAAACTGATATTGAAGTTCTCCATATCTAAGGGTTTTCAAAGTTAAAACCTCACCAAGGGCAAAAATCAACAGCAACCTATCTAAGACTGTCAGGAGAGCTGAATGACAGCATGGCAAAGATGTAGAAGTAATAACTCTGTGGAGTAGAGCAGGGAGTATAACACACTCCCACAAATGCATCAGATTCCACACAGTCATCACTCCAAACACTACACCCACTGACATTTACCCCACGATTATCTTCTCAGGTTCTATTCCTCCTGAACATCTGAATGTTTGATTTATTTGCACTATTAATTTATCCATCCCACCTATGATCCCTTAGATATTTAATTGATTGCCCTTAATTGCTCTGGCCATCTGTGATATCTTAGTCATTTAATTGATTGTTTTTATTGATCTAAACACCTTGCAGCTTTATTGTCACCTAGATGAATCAAAAGTCACTGGCTGATATTATTTATATCTCTTAATTCTTAGTATGCACTTTCATCTTCTGAGGGAGATGGGGTAGAGGAGGACAACAAACACCTGAAATCTCATTATGTTCTAACCTGTCTGGCCAGGAGCTGGGTGGCATAAACCCCACTGATTTCAGTGACACTTTTCCTAGCTACTTGGGCATCAGGGCACTCATTGTCTTCCTGGAATACAGGCTTTATTCAAATAAAACATGAACAATAAAATAAAAGAAAATAATTATGCATAACAAGAAGATTTGCAGCACAGTGGTAAATCTCCCTTTTATCCTGACCTGCAATGCAAGTGAATTTTATCGAGTTCTCTTTTAAGAAAACTTCAGCCCAGTGAAGCACTACTGACAAGGAAAGTGTCATTGCTGATTTTAGCTCTCACTCAACAGAGGCACCACTACAAATAGTGGGTGTCATAATGGTATTCTGAATAATGAATGGCATAAAGGGTATCTTTTTCACTTAATAAGCCTTTGGGCACAGAATTGAAAGCATAGGAGATTATACCTGATATAGCAAATTATATGTAAAAGTGAAATTTTATGTAAAATTATGTAAAATAGATGTAAAATAGATGAAAATCTTGTTCTGGCTGGGACACTTAGATATAATCTATAAAATGTGACAGCTCTGGTGAAGGCAGACAAGAAATTTGCAGGAATTAGAAAAGGACTTGATGGTTTCCTTTAACAAGAAAGTATTTAATGTACTTTACACAGTCTCCTGGACATATCTGTCTATTGCCTAATTATAGCAGTTCACAATCTAGCAGTTAGTAAAGTAACAGAGATAAAGAAGAGAAGGAGTTAGCTAATAGTGATCTTTCACCTGTTCTGTTCCATGCTTGGAACTCAAAATCAGTAGGACCTGAAAGCAAACTAACAGAGTAAGGAGACAAGCAATGACGTAAACAGAGAGGAAGAACTGAAATAGGCTCACAGTGACGGAAAGCAATCCCCAAAGAAAAAAGAAAAAACACAAGAGAGAAGGCAAAATAGTGGGTGCAGACTGAAAACTGAGTATGTAAAACTGTAGTGGAGATGTCAAAAGCAAAGAAGATCAGAAAAATAGAAAATCTACACTGAGAGTGGCAAAGATAGAGCAGATCACAACACACATAAAAATTATTATCTTCACCTGTCTCTTGATTCACAAATTCTGTAACACAGCTCTGACACTGACCAGCACTGGAAACCTCACTGGAAGGAGGAAAGCCAGAGGAGAGAAAAAAAAAGAGTTCTTCGCTTCCTAGCTGCAAGCTGTGCCTGAAAACTCTGGGTAAGAGTCTTTTCTATTTTTATATTCGTCCTCTTCATATACCATTACTGTCCTGGCAGGTATCCTGCATTCCACAGAATAATAACATATTTTTTGACAAAATTATCTTTCCTTTAACTTTGATTTTTTTGTGTGTTTGCCAGTATTTTCTAACTAATTCTAACTAGAATATCCACAACTAAAACTCTTTAATATACCTATTTCAGAACACTTGCATTTAATATTTTTCTCTCTGTAATTTTCTCTTTTTACTGGTGCATAGCCAGACTGAAATGTGTTTATCTTGGCCACACAAATGTGCTGCCACTACAAGCATTCAAAGCATAAAAAAGTATGCTTTCTGACAGTGCTCTATCAAGTGCATAACAATATACATGATTAAGAAAAAATGGTTAAACATGTTAAAAAGGAAAATAAGATCAAACACCTAATAAAATGAGATACTTAATTTTTACATAGTTTTCTGTGTAGGAAGATGGAAGAAAGAATCTACCTGACACTGTTCACCATATTGTCACATCATATAGTTTCTCTCTGAGAAAATAATAAAATTTAACACATAGGTAAGAGCCAATAAATAAAAAACAATCCATTCAATTGATAAAACAGAAGTCTGTCTATACTTTCCATCCTGGATCTGTGCACTCATAAACTGCATAAGCTGTACAATATACCTGCTTCAGTGTATTTCATCCTTTAATGAGCTCTATAACAACTCCTTCCTGTCTTTGGAGTGCTGTGCTTCTGCATGGGACTCTGTTTCTTACTTGGCTGTCAAGTGTCATGGGACATTCCTGCAAAGATGTCAGCAACAGGTGGTGGCAGACTGGACAACATGTCCAAACTGTTCAAGATGGCAACTTTAGTTTCATTCTATTCTAAAAGCATAAACCAAAACAGTCAGTTGCTTCACAATTCCACTGAAGGTACATCTCTGTGCAAGCTGTCACAGCTGCCTTCAAAATTGCCCTTGCTTCTGGCAGTGTAACTTCTTTGCTACGTGTCCAGCACTGCAGCACTTAATGAGATTTGCTCTTACCAAAGACTTATTGAGTTGTTGAGAAACAAACAGCTCCTCAAGTGCCCAGTGGGCATGACCCCACAGTGCTTTGAGGCCCACGTGCATATCCAAGCCTGGTCATGATGGGCCTGCCATCTAAGCGGCCTTCAAGAACACCAACCTGTGGACCACTGTTACAAAGAAAGTGGCCATTTTGACCAAGAACATATGTCTCACTTGCCTTATCCAAGGAAAAGTGAATTTCAAAAGCCATAGTGTGGTTTCCTAGCAACTGGAAAAGTATACTACATCTAGGTCCATACCATAATGCCTAAACTGACATAGAGAACTAAGTCCTTTCCCTCTAAGACCTCAATCTTGTCTCAAGGTTGCCTGGACTCAGGCTTGATTTAAGTTTGGCAATTCTGATTTGGATGTGAATACAAGCTCATACTCACACGCAACAGACAACAGTTTATTGCAGGTACTGATGCTGACAGTTAATTTTGATGCAACATCTGATATGCAGCAGTCTTGGATGCGACTCCCAGCCAACATAAAACATATTTTCCTCTGTTAATGAATTTTTAATACATAATTCTAGTACCTATCTGGCAATGTTCACAGAAGAAAAGGAAACCAAACTCATAAAAAATTATATTTTGTCGTCTTTTTCCTCAGACAGTGTAAAAACACTCCAACTGTTTGAAACATAGGCAATTGTTTACCTCTATTTCACACAGCTTTAATCTCTTGGAATTCTAGGAATTGGGAGACAGAGAACAATGTGAGTGAGAAACCATCTCCATCTTAAACACCATGAAATGTTACTTAGTGGTCGATTGGGTCTCATTATTTTAATTACAAATAAGTGGGTTAATGGCTATTGGAGAAAAACACTTCAAGAGCAGGAAAGATGGTTAACACAGTTGCATGACTACCAATCTAGCAATAACCAGTTTGTGCTATAAGAAAAGTTAAATTTGAAGGAAAGCTTTTGAGAGGGCCATGAGTTGAGGGGTCAGTGTTTTCAGGGAAGAATGATCTTGGAAACAGTCAGCAAAGTAAACCACTGTGTAGATTAACCAACCCTCTGTACTCTGCCTGTCGTCTTCAGGGACAATTTATCAGTTTCATATAAGCTTCATCTGTTTTTTCCTTCAGGGAGAAGATCAAGTCTAGTGATAATTAAATCCTCAACAAGGCTTTAAATTTTCTTTGTTACAAATAAAATGGTGATTCTGTCCTTCGTTCTTATTCAGCAGGCCTACCTGCTGAGTTCAAATCCACATCTCCCAAAAGCAATTATTTTTCATTTTATGTGATCAGTCAAATTTCTTGACAAGACTTAGATTTCTATGAGGAAACACAGTGATGTATTTAAATATGTTTTTGAGTAAAAATGCCTAAATTTGACTTTTCTCATAACACTCCAATTTTCATAGCAATTGCTTAAAAACGGAATTTCAGCTAAGAAACAAGAATACATAAAATGCAAAATAAAAATTTTTTTTTAAATTCCTCTTTAGAGAAATATGATTTAAATTCACCAGCCACCTCTAACAGAAATTTGATTTCTATTTTCTTTAACTTTACTCCACTTACTCCATAATATATATATCCCAGGCAGGTCTGCTATACATATTCACCTCTTTTTTTCTCCCTCTCCTCTTCTCTATCTACATTGTGACTTAGGCTGTCAAGAGGTTAGAGCCATATACTTTATTAGTCTGTATTTCAAATAATACAGTTTTTCTTTTGTCCTGCTCCTTAGGCTTTATAAGACGAAAGCAGGAGTGAATATTACTTTATAGAAAGGAAATAATTTACATTTGAAGCCATGAACTGATTAGATTGTTTCAAAGCTATTCTATGACTTTGATTGATTGAATTTGCCCATGGCACTCCTAGTGGTAATGATACTGTGATTATTTGAGCAGCAAGTAACTTAAGGATAGGCTGAGCATGTTAACTTTGAGTTTCCTAGCTTCCAGCATTTTGCATTTTCCACAGTTTCTATTCAAGAATGGTGCAGTATGCATTGTGTGGTATTTACTGCAGCTGTCATTCACTTTTCTTGTTTGAAGTTTGCAGCACATTTTTGTGGAAATGTGTAAGCTCTTTCCATGGGCAAGGCCACAACTCACTCAACAAGGCTTTTAAAAGGGCTTATGGTTGTTCATATACTCTTAGTTAGACGCATGAGACAAATACTGACAAGATACTCTCAAGAGGTCAAAACAACAAAAAAGACTTTACTGGCAACTTTAGAAAATCAGAGAACTTTGGAAAACAGTTTAGAGCAGCATTCAATCAACATGAAACACTTCCACAAAGCATTAACTTAACCCATACAACTTAGCAAAGTCTAAGACCTTTTGATTTCAAGTTACTCAAAAATTCTGAGAAGAGGGAAATAGAAGAAAGACAGAAAAGATATAGAAAAGAACAGATATAGCTACAAACTCCCAGGATCAAGCAGTGTTCAGCTGATAGAAATTCCAAAAGGAGGTAAGATTAAGACATGTGTTTGCCTCATATTCAGCTCTAAATACTTCTTGGCCTTCCTGGGCTTTTCCCACAGGTGGAACTTCTGTTCATTTGGCCAATTAGGAGCTGAATTAGAGGGTCCAGGAGCAGGTGTGGAGCTCCAGTATGCCAGGGACTGGCAGTCACTGCCAGGCAGGAATACTGGCTCCAGGGAGGTGGGGTGTGTGGGGCAGTGCTTTGATAGGGCAAGGCCTGACCTGCCCCTGCCCCCACACACACGCACCCCAAAATGTCTCCAGAGATCAGTCTTTGCAGTCTCTCACACCATACAGGGTATGTGATTTGTGTGCCAAGGTAGTTTTAATGGTATTGGCACTCTCTGGAGCAGACAGGCCTCTGTGCCTCCCTTCCCCAGAAGAAATTATCAGACAGCAGACAGCTATGGCTACTTGAGAGGAAACAGGATAAGGAAAGGTCTCACTGTCTCTGAACAAACAGTTGAACAGTCTGCAGGACTTGTCACAGCTTTACAATACTGTGGCTTGTCTTTTTATAATGTCACACACAGTAACAGAGTTTTTCCCCTCTTCAGAGTACCTCTTGTACTTCCATATGATATGTTCTTTGCTTCTTCTGGGGGATCCAGGAAGGACAGGAACCAGTATATATCCTTCCTCTGGGCAAACTGCCTCACAGCCCAGCGCATTTGCTTTGTCCTTGTCCTTCATTCTCTCATTTTGCCTGTAAGCTCTTATTTTCTTAGTCATCCCAGTTCCTTTACATCATTAAGAGACAGCAACCTTTTACTTCTGTGATACTACACTGGTTTTATTTCTATTTGTAGCACTCCTTTTATAACTGTCTTCACTTGCATCCCACACACAGACATCTCCTCTCTTGTATTCAGCACCGTGCAAATAATAATTTCCTGTCAAGCATTTTCAACTTGAATGCATTTTTTTTCCAGTTTAAAAAATAAAAGGTATATAAATATCTTCATTTTTATTTTAAAAATCCAAAGGACAAAGTTATTTTTAATTGTGTCTGAAAAATACATTATGGTTGGGACTGAGGGCAGTTGATATAAATTTTTACATCATTGAAGAAGACCATGAGGAATCTGAACAAATATTTTTCTGAAGCTCTAAGATTTTAAACATTGTTGGAGTCCAAGATGCAGGGAATATTTCTCTGCCTGTTTTGGGGAGTTCTACCCCCCTGGACAACCCTGTCTTTGACCTTTGTCCATGGAGAAAATTACCTACCCTCTGGGAAGAAGCAGAATCTACACTGGTGTGAACTAGGTGATAGAACATTATGTAAGAATTGTCACAGGGTGAAAATTTAGAGGTGTTGGGTTTGTTAATATAGTAAGTAGATAAGAAGCAAAACCTCCAAAATGGAGGATTGTTGTTGTTCTCCAGACCTTCTCCTTCGTCTTCAACAACTCCATATTCTGTGACAAAAGCTGATTGAGATGATTGGGTGAAAAATGCCACAGTTCCTTTCATGTGACAGAAAGATTTATTGAACATCGGTAGAAAAGTAAAAATATCTTTCGTTTTGGGTTTTCATTGGGTAGTTTACCTTTAAAAGAACAATGTTATCTTGATAACTCGGCTTTTCTCTCGCATGCTCTAAGGAGAGTCATGTCTCTGGCTGAGCTCCTCTGATAAGACTTAATAAACAACTTTCTAAAAGCAAGAAGCGTGGAAAAGTCCCGTTCGTCTGCAGAGCCCAGGCAAGGGCTCTGGAAATTCTTCCCCCATCCGAGGAGACATAATTAAGGCGTGGTAAAGCGCCATATGGCGCCCCGTGTCAAAACATGACTCTGACACTTGGTTTTTTCTACCCTTTGCCTTTAAAACATAACACATGGCCACGTAGGTGCACTCATGTGGCCAAGAAAGCCAATGGCATCCTGGCCTGTATCAGGAATAGTGTGGCCAGCAGGATCAGGGAAGTGATTCTTCCCTTGTACTTGCCACTGGTGTGGCCACACCTTGAGCAGCTCCATCTTAATCATGGCCCATTATCTAAACGTATAATAAAAACTTATTAAACATATATTTTGTGTTATATTTCTGAAAAATATTTTTGAGAACATTTTTGTTACCAGATTAATGTGTCCTTCTAGTCTGTGAAAGAAGTGTTTCTTCTGCGAGTCTAATAAGATACTTAAAGGTCTCCAGTTTCATATGCATTCATGGGTCTGTGTGAGGACTGAAAACCAAGTGTGTTATACCATGGATTTTAGCTCCAAAACAGAAAGCCTGGTATCTTAATACAAAATTGCTCCAAGGCCACAGATTTGTACACCAGGTTTAATTCACAAGCTCACCAAAATTACTGACTTAGAAGCCCTTCCAGAAAAATTAAAAAGTAAAAATAAAAAAAAAAATTGAAAGGACAAGTCAAATCTGCCACTGCTGCTGAGACAGCCATAATTACCCTATTACATTGGGTATGCGTATTTCTGCATATCAGGAGTACTTGAATTGGCATGTTTCAAATGCACGTGATCTTCATTGCTATTATTCCCAGTAGGATGTTTTCAAAATGGCACATTCATCTACAACGCTGTCTCCTCTGTCTCCTTCAAATAACACAAAAAATTTTCTTATATTAAACTTGTAGTAACTATTTACCTGAACCACTCAAAAGAATCCTATATTTTTGGAACTGTTTAAAACAGCATTTCACTGCTAATAATATCACAAAAATATTGCCAGCTAGGTCTGAAAGCCAGACCTCCTGCAGAGCAGGAGTTATGCTTGATTATGTAAAATTATTTTTCTTGCCAATAGGAACTACATGAAAGATTCCAGAATGATTTTGCTATCAATTAGAAGTGATGAAACATCTGCTTTCTTGCATTAACTGGGTTTATTTTACAGCAGAATTTTGATTTACTTTTAAGAACTGAAGGAGAAAATTTATAACCAAAGTTTCAAGTACTTGAAAAACCATTATTCTGTACAAGTAAAAGCAAATGAGATATGTCACATGAAATTATATATGTCTTGAGTGTTTGACACTTTTGATAAAAACTGGTGAAAAACCGTCCCCTGAAGCTTTAGTATGTGTAGCCTGTGGGTTAATTGTAAAAAAACCCAACAATTAAAAACCAACCACACAAAATTCAACTTGACACAACACTAACCAAAACTCACAAGCTCTGTTTGTGTTAAAACATATGCACATACTTTGTAAAGTAAAGCATGAAAATAAGCCTTTATAAGTTTGGAACAAAGAAAACCTAAACTGAATAGCACAGGCAGACTCACCTTCCTGGAGTACTTAGAAAAGTAGAGACAGAAATACCGTTCACATGAGCAAATATTTCAAATATAGGTAGTCATTACACATATTAAGAGACATCATTGGTTATTTCAGAATACAACCAGAAAGAATTTAACTACATTATTGTAAAAAATATCTATTTGCATGTAGATTTCCTAAGCATTTACTTATGGTACAAATCTGAGCAAGTTGCAAGGTATTATGAAACATTATTTATTTATTTATTTATTTATGTCATAAAAGCAGTAATTACACAAGTACCATTATCTTCCAGTAACAGTGAAAAGAATGCAAGATAATCTAAGAAGCTATTTTGTTTTTATTTTCACTCTAGAGATGCTTCTAATCTTTCACTGTTAGTTTTCTGCTCTGCGCCTGGTGAAATTGGTAAGATGCACTAATGAGCAGGCAGATAAATACATGCTGTATCAAAATAGAGTAAAACCACATTCGAATTTCCAAGATGTTTGTCTTATGCGTACATTTAAAAATAAATCCATAACCATTCCCTTGGGTACTATGTGTTTTAACATTGCAGTTAAGTAGATTCTTAAATTGTAACACTAGAATTTCAATAAATGCTTTTTGTCCACAGGACCAGGTTTTGATCTCTGCAAAATTGGGTAAAATGAAAATAATCTCAAAGATTTAACTAAATCAGAATTTAGTCCAGAGGATTTATTACAAATTCAAAAAACATCTATAAATTCCTTGTCATGGCTGTTGCTTTATAGCAGATGATAGGGGATGTAAACACAGATAAAAACAACACACATGGAAAAAAAACCACAACTTTTTCACTACTGAATTTATGTTTTAAAGTATGAATTCGGACTAATGTTTTTCGGGCTGTGTTCAACAAGTAGGGTATGTAATGCTCAAACACTCAACATTCTTACCTACAGAATCCACCTGAAGATTCTGATTCGGAGTTCTTCCTGGTTGCAAGGCGCATGGATGGTGCACATGTCAGATCCCAGCCTACTGTCACGTGCCTAGTTTCCAGCTGAACTGGGAAGGTACACTGGAACAAGAAGTGCTCTGAGTCTTCAGGGTAAAATCCTCACCAGGCAAAAATATCAGAGCCCTATCACGATACTGCCTCAAACTATATTTTGATATGAAGAAAAAGAGAGGGGAAAATAGCAAGCAAACAAAACACAACAAAAAAATCCCAGTTCTTGGCTGGTTATCAGACTTTACTAAAGATGGTGTAGTCCATGATAAGGGTAAGAAATCATCTGGGATAAATGACTGATAAAATATACATGAGAGCAAAAGCCATTGGGGATGGTAATTCCTGGGAAGTGGGAGTGGCAAAACAGTGAAGTGGATGACTTAAGAGGTGAAAAAGGCAAGAGCTCCACTCAGTAAGGAATATTTACTGGTGGGTCCCTTCCAACTCAGAATATTCTGTGAATCTGTGAAAGGAGGAAGGTGAAAGTAACCAACATAAGTAAGGCCATTGCCTGATTCCAGGGCACGTATACAATTTTAAATGTCTCACATGCATTTTTAAGAAATAAGTTGTTTGTCTGTTTTTTTTTCTCAGTAGGGTGCATATGGAAGGTATAAAATGCATTGAAAGTTAGAGGATTTTTGCTACTTAATTCAGTCTATAGGACTGCATATATACCTTGATATTCATTAGCTTTACATAAACCACCACAAAGTCTTTGTCTGTCAATGTACTAAAAATGTCTGTGTTTTGTTGTTTTGTTTTGTTTTAGCCTTCCCCCCACCTGCTGGAAATAAACAGTTATTTATTTATTTTATATGAATAATTCAGTTGGGATATTGACTGAAAGGTATTCTTGAGAAACTGCTTTTCAACACAAATGATTGAGTATTACATGATTACTATACTTAATAATCATACTCTTTTGAGACCTTCTATGCATGCTCTATATATGTAAAATGAGTTCTGGAAACTTCTAATACTTCCCAAAAACACCATAAACTCCCCAAAAATACTTAGTGTCAGATTTTCTTATCCATCTTTTCTTATTCCTTCTCTCATAAATACATAATTTCTTTGTGTAAAGCTGTATAGCAAACAGAATTTAAATCCCTGCAACAATCCTGTTTTCCCTTAATATTTTATGTTAGATTAACTTGGGAGGGGAATGAAATAATTTATATTAAAAGAGATGTAATAGGAAAAGGATTCTCTTTTGCTCTTGTGTTTAGGACATATGCTCTTATATCACTGTCTTTCATGCATCAATCTTCTCTGGGCTAAAACAACAATGTTATTAAATATTACACAGAGAATTTTGAGTGAGTTTGGGGGGAGTTTTGGTGTTGGGGTCTTTTCGATAGTTGTTGCTGTTATTGAATTGGTTAGCTGATGGTGTGCTCAGTAGCATCATGGACATGCAAGCTGATTTTTCACCAGCCAGCCATTAATAAAACTCTCTAGCATGAATAGACCTGTAGCAATTGCAGCCTGCAATAAAATATCTCTCAATTTTTCACAACCTTGAATGCAGAAAAGTGTCATTTCCAAGGAAAAATGATGTTTTACAATGTGTATTTAATGCATTTTCCATTGCGTATTTTTATAACCATTCAATTCAAGACAGTCAACTTTGTCTTTTTCATAACATAAAAGTGTGAGTATCATAGCAAAATCTCTCACTATATTAAAAAAACCCCACATATCTTTATTCTCTTTGTTTTGAAAATGCAACAAGAGGCAGGTAGGCACGTCATTTTGAAAATCGATATTTCCATTAAAATGCAAAAAAATCTAGGATAAAATTACACTAACAAAGTGACAAGCTAAAATATGTAGCGTTACATTGCAAAGCAAGTCCTCCTGTCATATCTGGCAGAGGGGCCTTGGCATCCATTCTGCTTTCGTCTGCATTTCTCGTCCCATCATCAATGAAGCTTACAACAGCCACTGAAATCATAGAGTAGAAGCATTTGTAAATCTGAATTCATAGGTAAACTGCATCCAAAACATTTTAAACCAGAAAGATATGTATAAAATTTGTACATATATGTTTTTGTACCCAGGTACAAATATGACAGATACCTGAGAAATTCTGTTAATGATTTAACATTACAATATCAAACTGATAGTAGAACCTTATTTTTAAACAAAGTAAAAATATCTCTGTGGTCTCAAAAGGAATAGAGCCACACATCAAAAAACGCATCTTTCTTGAGGCAGTAGGAAAGATGAGCAACAGTGCACACATGTGGGCGACTCACCCAACCACTGACAGCAAGCACAAGACCACAAGCAATGCCATGGCTCCAGTGGACTGCCAGGGACATGTGGTGTCCAGATCATCTGGAAGCAACAGCCAATGGTGCAGCCAATGGTACCTTTTAAATGTAAGAGTTGAGCTGCCCTTTGTGTCCCCTGGAGGCGGTGGGATCACAGAGAAGTGTACCCTTCATCAGTTCTGTGTGGGGCACCCTGCCTGTGGTGTTGGACAGGGGCAGGCTGTTGGCAGCCTATGCTGCCAGCACTGGTCAAGGGGCAGGGTGTCAGGACACAGGGCTTCAGTCTCTCAATTCAGTATCTCCATCTAGTAAATACAAATTTTTCAAAAGTCAAGCACTGAACCCACTAAATACCTAATAAAAATGCTACACTATCCCTGCACACAGTATGAACTGGTAGTTTCTGAACTGTCAGAGTGGTTTAACGCTATCCGGACCCCTGTGTTACAAACATGTATAGAAATATTAAGGCCTTTGTTCAAAAAAGTACTTCAATCTATATCCTGTACTGAACTGTGAGAGGTTTTCCAAACTGTGATGATTCATGTTCATAAAATGCCACCTGCTTAAATGCTGAACAAGATTCTACACAAAAAATCCCACGAGAATTAAATATTAATTGGTAAAACTCACTGGTCCTGAATCTCCATGCAAAGTCTTCAGCAGCTGGTAACCATGATTTTAATGCCCACTAGGTAGCAGAATAGAGTCCACTCACTATTTGTCCCTTATGTCCACCTTGTCTTGCCACGTCCTTTATTTAAGCATGAAATCTATTTATGCATCATTTTAGAAGACTTTTTGCAATGATTGAAATTCCTTATGGCCTTTGTCTTTTCCAGACTGTACCTAGTGTTCAGTCTGCCTTTTCTGAGAAATGTTGATGAAAAGACAATGTGAATACAACATGGGGAAACCTTAGTCTTCTTGGATGACCCTCAGATGTTTTAGAGCAAATCCTGGCAAAAGTAAAGAAAACAACCCAGATGACCATTGATCTTTTGCCAGGACAGCTATATTGAAGCTTGCGTGTCTTGGCAATGGAACTCGATCTTTGATAACATTTAGATATAAAGTTCTGTTGACATCACTGTGAGACCTGTAAAAATGCCACTCACAAATTGATATGGTTCTTTTCTCTCAAGTCAAAACTGTAGGGCACTGCTAGTCAACCTCCTTCTAACTCCAGCAAATTGGACTGGAGAGTCCCACAGGGTTCAGTCCTGTAACTTATTCTGTTCCAATGTCCTTTTCTCAATAGCTGTAGATCTGAGGAAATTCTGAGGTTGTACATATTTTTGTTTGACCCATATAGTGGTTTTTTCACTCAGGCTCTTTTCAGCCTGGCAGAGTTGAGGCCTGGATGCTACCCACTTGGCTGAAATTCAATGCAATTAAAGCCCCTACTGTAACAAGTAGTGGAGGGAAACATTTCCTGTTTCACTGGCAGTGTACTAAACTCCTCAATCAGATCAGGGTTCATGTCCAATCAGTGTCAAAGTATCCCAGTGCTATATGGGAGGCCTTGCTGAATGACTACATCTTCCACATTACTGCTTCGACCCTGTGATCCATTAAATCCTAATTTGTGATGCTTGACTTCCTTCTACTGGTGGCCTGATTCAAGTCCCGTAAGTCCTTCAGTTGCTTTCACCGAAGACTGGATCAGGATCTGTCCAGAGAGCTCCTTCTTTCAGTCTGATTTAGCTGCTACCTCCTGCATGAGTTTGGGGAGAGACACCATGTTCCACCTGGGCTATGCAAAGTTTGCAGTGCATTAAGGCATGCATGTAAATTTCAAAATGTTGACCACACTGTAAAAGCCGAAGTTACCCTAAAAAAAAATTCTAGGCTTGACTTCCTATCACATTGGACGTGGTTATCTCACAGGAAAAAATCATCAGAGATGGAAAAGCCAGGCACTCTCTGGAACTCACTTGAAACAGAAACGTACTCACCTATGACCATGTCTAGATCTAGACAGAGTTCCAAATGACTTCTCTTTGCTCTGGCTTTCTGCTGATGGTGAACTGTAATACTCAAGGCATCTGGCCAACTGCTCACTTCTTTGAGTGTTCTCTCTTTGCTTGAAACTTCATACACAGGTGAGGGCATGGAACCTTGCCTTTCCATTGTAAAGCATTTTTGGCACAATTTCAGACATATAAAAGCACACCTAATTGCCACACATAATAAACAGAATATTTGCCTTCAAGTATATTATTTTTTTAGAAGTTTTAAGACAACCTATAAAAAAGTTGGATTGCACTAGTTACTGTACTTAATTATGAAGATAATTTTAACTTTTTTTTAAAAGAAAATCCTGCTATCACTTTTTTTAACAGTATTATTCCTTTCCCCCATTGTCCTGTACATCATGCAGTCACAGAAAAATTAATTCAGCTCACTAAACAAAAGGTATTCAGTGTGATTTGAGATGTTGTAAAATACTGAAGTGTCTACATGAGACTGGCAGATATGATTGAAGACTTCTGAGAGGTGTATTCGGTTCTTGAAGGCTGAGGAACAAAATCACTACTGTGACATTGAAAACATATATGACAAAAATTGAAACAATTCAAAAATTAGGTAAATGGATAGTTTATGCCTTCTGATGCCTTTTTTTTGGACTTCTAATCATATTAAATTTTAAAGTGGAACAGTTAAAATGGTAATGACTTATTGAATAACAATCATCAGACTTGTTTCAAGAATGTTTTTGGATGAGAAGAATAATTCTTTACATCATACCATGGTATTACTGCCTTTTTCTCTCTTTGCAACCCAAACTGTCCCTTAATCCTATCAAATAGATAATCAGTGCTGGAATATCTGCTATAGTTGTCTTGAATATGAATTTGAAATTCTGACAAATCAGAGATTGAGATATTCAGTGCTGTCCTTAGAACAGAAGAGCAAGTTTTCTCAAAGTAGAGGAAAAAATCAAAACAGAAAGATCCAGAGATCAGTGCTGGGTATTTTTTGAAAATATCAAGATGCGACCCTTCCTTCTACTTGCATGCCTTGCAAAGTTTCTGACATTACCTTTTCATGCTGCCCTGGTACTTTGATTTGCTCTTCTTTTTTTTCCCTTCGTGTAATTGTTTTTTGAAGAATTCACCAATGGTCTTACCAAAAGATTTTTGCAGTTCCAAAATGTTGTTTATTCCTAGCCAAAAAAATACTTGAAATGGATTTATGCTCTGTGTTTGACTGGATGAGAACCCTTTAGTAGAAACTGTATATAGTTTTCCCATATACGTATATGAGCACTGTACCAAAAATATTTAATGGCGAGGTAATAATAGTGGGTTACAGAACGTTAATCTTTTGTGCTACATGAAGGAAAAAAATTCTTCAACTAGGTGAAACTATGATTTATGATATCTTTCTGAAAAAATAACATATTGACATTTTCATTCCAATTTATGACTGTATTGGCAAGAAGATAAAAAACTGAAAAAGATATACATGCTACTTCTTTATTTCAGGCAGTCAGGATGCAGAGATCACTGCAGAGCTATCAAAGCTTGTCAGTTTGATTTGTCTGGTTCGGTTTTTCTGATTTTTTTTTTTAATTTTTATTTTGTTGTTGTTCCTTTTTATTCTTTTTAATCCTCACATGAAGTGGCCCTAAACATCAGAGCACAGTAGATGAGATTTTTCTCCTCTCCTCTGAGGGAACTGGAAATCTAGAGGTACTACTCTTGCTATCCTTCAATCTATTTTCTGACTTGTGAGTTAGAGATCTCTAGAGTCATGTAGTACTGCTTCAGCAGTAAAACCCAGTTGATTATTATCCTCCACTACACAGTTAGTCTTCAAACCAGGATGGGTTTGAATAAGCAGAAAGACTCAACAGAAATCTAACACAGAAACACCCTTTGCTACCAAGTTGCATATTTGGACAATAGGGTGCTGACAAAATACTGCAGTCGGGAACAGCTCATAGAGAAGACAGCTCCAGTGCCTGAAGTGCACCTTTGGCTCCTGGTGACTGTTTTTGTCTTTTGTTGTTGTTGTTTCTCATACTGTTAAGTACTGCTAAACCTCCCAGCTGTTCTATTACGTGATAACTGTGCTAACAAACAATACTGTTGGAAATCTGTGTTTTTTAAGCTGCCAACTTCAAGTGTGACTGCAGCTCATAGTAAGTGTAGAGAGGTTCTTGGAAGCTCTAAAGGAGATTAACTGCTGCCTCCTTCTTCAGCACATTAGTCAAAAGTAATCTTACAAATATTCCAGGTAGGCCAACATCTAGCTTCTGCTCTTGTGGATGAAGGATTGGTGATAGTGTTTCACTTGGTAAGCTTGATAGTGTTTGCTGTCAGAGTTTCCTGTTTATTTCTCTCATAAACCTATTTCATATCTTATCTATCTCCATAACTAATTTTTATAGCAACAAACTCACCACAAAAGTGAAGAAATCACATCTACACCTTAAAGCATGTCACAGCAGTAATACATATAATATTTCTGCACAGATAGAAAGCAAGCAAAGACAGGCATGACTGTAGATAAAGGAGGCCCTAACGATGAAGATGAGACTTGGATTCTGATCTCTGTTTCTGACACAGCTTCTCTATTTTCTCTAAAACCTGAACTGAACAACATTCAGAATATTACAAAAGTAATTCATGTCACTGACAAAAGTCTTCAAAAGTAATCATCAAGGTTTTGCTTTCCCATCACACACCTTGATTTCCCTCATGTCCTTTGTGAGAGAGCTTGCTCCAGAAGTCTTTACAAAGCCAACTGCAGCAGGAATGACAGAATGCCAGATTGAGTACCAAACTGTTCAGCAGTGTCCCATATAAATACGTCTTCTTGGAAAACATTTAATTATTCACAGGGTTAGGTGATATGCAAGTTATGATTTTTTAAATCTTGGGTATGTCTAAATTTTGAAATTTAAGATACACACGGAGGTGTACAAGAAGAGAAATTTTTAGCTCACTGTATATTATCTACTTCTACACAGAGGTGAACAAGAAGAGAAATTTTTAGCTCACTGTATATTATCTACTTCTCTCTTTTCTACAAGGAAATCTTGGGGATGGAACCTCTGGTCCACTTGTCTTGCTTGAAACCTCAGTAAAACACAATATGGTATCAGAAAGGAGCTGTTTCTGCATTGTTCTGTTATCCTGTCACTCCGTCTTCGCTGATGGCACTCAGCCCTTCTAGTTAGTAATTCTATTACATACCCAACATTGAATGAGAATAAAAAAGAAACTCAACTTTAAAAATTAAACTATTCTTTTATCAAGACAATAATTTCAAAGGTCCTAAATTTATGCATATTCTGTGAGCAAAATCTAGCTTATCTGTATAACTCTGGCCATCTCTGAAATTATAGGACATTTATCTTCAATTTCTCATGTCTTCATATTATTTAATCTCTTCCATTGTGACCATATAGGTCTCAGAGGGGAGAGCATTCTGTTACTTAATTGTTCCTGCAAAATCTTTTATTCTCCTTTGGAATGATATAATAAATGACAAACTGAGGTGCTTGTCCTATCATGTCTTGGTAGTCAAAGACACGATAAATTAGTATCCATGAAGAATACTGACAGTTTGAAAGACAGAATAAAGTCCTGATCTTTGAATCATCAAGTATTTCATTCTATTCATTCCATAGAACTGAAAAATTAAGAAGTGTTTACTCTAGATGTAAGGGTGTGAATGAGTCAACATCCTATTTGTCAACTTATTTAAAATACATTGATCAATGTAAAAACTTAAATCACAGAAAATAGATACTAGAGCATTTTAGAGCCTCTGTAATTTTTTTTATTTCCATAAATGACCCACTGATTGCTGTTATATATTATGTGCATGTGTTTAAACCAACGATACTTTAGTTTACTTCAGATTTTTTTAAAGAAAATGAGGAAGCATTATAATATGTCTTTAATTGAGTTCAAATTGGTTGACTGGACATAAAATTATGTTAAATGAAATTTTAGTCTACAGCTAAGTAGGTTTTTATTTGGCTGTAAACCAAATTGGCTCAAATTGTTAAAAGTTAGACATCAAAACAAGTGAAGGTGAAAATAAAAACAAAATTAGCTGCTTCTGGAGTGTGAATTCACATTTTTAGCTGCTGTTTGTACTGCACTTGTTGATAATATTAGTACAATGAATTTATGAAAAATATCCTAGATGAGAAAATAGATTTCTGACCACAATAACAGAGTGATTTTAGGTTTACTGAATTATAGGCTTCTTAAGAGTAAGTATATTAACATCTACATAATACTGACATTGTGATCTGAACCCTTGATACGGTTTCTTACAAAGTAACTATTACAGATTATGGAAGAGAGGAAGAAAATTTAAGAATTGGTTTCATCTAAGTACCCTATCTTAGGATAAATTTGCATTAGTACATAAAACAACACTCTATCAAATTGTTCTGAAATCGTATCTGCTGAAAATATTTTAAAATGTAACTGTTATAGTTAGTTGTTCTCTGCTTTGCACATTCAGTGGTGCTTACACCTGCACAAATTAAGAGTAAATGATAGAGTTAGGAAGACTTGAAACTGTAGCGATAAGAGTGACTTTTCTTATCCTTGATCAAACAGTGCTTTGTTTCTATCATGTGAGAGAACAAGGAAGGCCACATCACAGCTAAAAAGTAGCTGTTGCTTTCCCAAGGGGAACACTCCAACACTTACAAGAATGGTTTCCCATATCCACTACTGTCAAGTATTCTGTCAAGTAGATAACCTGGAGATTCCACTGTTCTTAAAAAAACCCAAAAAACCAGAAAACTGTGAAAGTTCGGATTTTATTCCAAACTGAAAATTTAGAAATAAGAAAATAGTCTGAAAATAATGTTCTCTATACTGTGAAAGGATCACGGGCCTTGTTAAATTCAACTGGTTTTAGTTTTTAGAAGATTACCCAATTTCTGGCTTCATAACATTAAAAAAAATAAAATAAAATAAAAAACTGCTTTGGCCGTGTGAATTTTTAGACTTCTCGTTCTCAGCATTAGAAAAATTTAGACTGCAGTGCCCAATGCAATTTAAAACAGATTCACTAAATAACTTATGAAAAGAAAGCTCAGATTTTTTCCAGTAGCAGGCAGTCTTGTCAGAATCTCACCTGCTATGCATACATGGTTCCAAATTCCTGTCTGTAGCACACAAACACACCAGCAGCCTGTTTCTCGTAAGGCCTCTGAGCAGGTAGGATCTGGCATTCCATGCACTTCGAACCCACACTCTAAACCACACTAAGGTGACCTTACCTGGCTCAGTGAAACACCTCTGTCTCCACCGACTCACTGATGTTTGCCAGCCCCTTGCGAGAGGGGGTCACACACAGAGGATGGCAACGAAGGCACCCTAGGAGAATGCAGCACCATGTTCTCTACAGAAAAGCTTTATAATTCATGGAAATATAGATTCCATATTAAACTGAGAACAAATTCAGGCTGCCTCTGAGGATAACTGAGATGTCAGACATCGAATTTAAGGATCATTCTAGTTCAAAGCTACTCCCAGGACTGGGAAACTTTGTTAAAATGTAGGAGTAACACAACAAGAGCATTCTTTAAAACACATAAACACATTTTTATTGTGTTCTAGGAACTGTATTTGGAGTGTACTTTCCATGTATATTAGAAATTCCAGTTTTTCAGAATGATACTTGAAAAACTTGAAACTTTTTTTAGCTTAGGAAGTTTTTGTAATGGTGTGTGGTCATTTTATTATTGCAAGCCA
This sequence comes from Lycocorax pyrrhopterus obiensis, assembly GCA_014706295.1. NCBI lineage: Eukaryota > Metazoa > Chordata > Aves > Passeriformes > Paradisaeidae > Lycocorax > Lycocorax pyrrhopterus. The sequence goes on from JACSVZ010000015.1 coordinate 16,370,494, forward strand.
ATTTTATAAATTCGTGAAAATGTTAAAGTTGATGCATTTATGACAGCATAAAAGGAATTGGGTTTTATTAAAGTGCAATTTCATTCAGTAGAAGTGATTTTTTTATTAGAACATGCATTGTAACCCATTTTATAGCAATTAATACGCAAAAATGATACAATAATTTATGAAACCACAAAAGTGCATTTCCAAGCTGTAGCAATAATCGTTGCAAATTTTCAAATATTTATTGCAATAGCTCTGCTCATTGTACTGAAATATGTGTTGTATTGCTCTTTCTTCTATAACAACTCTATAATTTCAGAAGTTTATGAACCAGTCATAAAACCTCTGCTTCTGCTTTTCTTGAAGTATGTAGCTCAAATTGAATTAAGGGAAGCAGAGCAAAGAAAACCTTATTAGAACTGGTTTGGTAGCCTTTGATACAAAAGCTTTTTCTTAACACAATCAATAGTCCTCACTGCTGGAGGAATGATTGAATAAAATGCTACCTGTAATTCTGTATGTACAGGATCTGGCCTTGATGTGTGGTGTAGGTTATAAATATAGTCTATAGCAGCAGAGTCAATTTCTTATTTTTGGTCTTACTGTCTGTTATTTCGGAATTTAGCTATTATCTGAACTTAAATAATTTGTGATTTTCATCTGAGCAATTAACAAACATTTTTGATTTTTAAATAGAAATTCCAAACTGATAATATTTCCTTATCCACAAAAAGCACATGGAAGTCCATTGAGCTGGCAAATGGAATCACAAATGCAGGAGGTAATATCTTTGCCCACAATTGGAAATCATTCACTTTTAGGATTTTTCCAAGGCTTTGATTTGTTTTGTTTCCCTAGGTGCTTATATCACACGTGGTATACTATACAAGCTTTTTTTCCCTACGTTTCTTACAGCTATCTTAAATTTAATGCTAAATTCTGCTGAATTTTTTCTTATTTGATAACCTTTGAAAAAGAGAGACAATTATTAATTTTTTGTCCTGAACCTGCATCTGGAATCTTCAAAATTAAAAATATCTTTTTCTTTTCTTTTTTTTTTTAGCATGACATATTACCAACATTTTTTTTTCCCGAATTGATCATTCTACCTTGTTGTTAAGAACTTCATGTTAAACTAAACTCCTGTGTGCCTACAGTGAAATGTAAAGGAAAGAGTTCCCATATTCAGAGAAACTAGAGAACATACCCATATCCATTCACACAGCCTTCTGTAATTAAAATTACTGGGTTTTCAAATTAAGTTAAATAATTGGTAATAAAATACAAACAATAAAAATTTTACTAAAACTATAATTTTTTTCTACAGTAATAATTTAAGGAAAAATATGTGTGTCAAACTCTGAGGTTGAATAACTTCAAAACCAGATTTGATTTTTCAGGGAAAAAATAATTATTTGAATTACAGAGTTGAAAATTGTTTAGAAAAAATGTAAGAAAATCTTTCTGTTCTTAAGTGAAACTATTTATTTTATATCATAATAAACAAAAAGAAGCAAATACAAAGAGTTTTCAATAGCAAAAGATTTACAAATTAGGCTATATTTTTCAACTTTGAGTACAAGTTGAGATCTAGACAAACATCCATTGTTATAAGTGGCACTTTTGGACCAATGCTTCCCATAAGCAAACGTATCACATACATAAAAATCCAGGTGGGGTTCAAAAGCAAAGTTTTCTGGCAAATGACCAATTCCATGCAAAGAAAATTACTGCTGTACATCAAATCAGAATGTATTTCTAAGTAAAAGGGTGCAGCAGTTCGGGCTGAAATTTATGTAACAAAAAATCATTCAGTGTTGTCACTACCATGTGTACTTAGTATTTTTTAAGTTTACTAAGTCCATTCCTGTGCTTTTCAAACCTAAGTGATAAAAAGAATCTTCACATTTAGGAACAGATGACCACATATACATCTGGTCCTGGTCATATTGTCAAAACATGGTTACAGACTTCAGTTTCAAATTTGGATTTTGCTTAATCAGTTCCATTCTGTGCTATTTGCTTAAATGTTGACTTTAACAATATTTCACATTGTCAACTTTCTCTGTGTTTAATGTCATAATCTTGCAGTTCTTTTTTCTCCAAATACCAGGGAGCCAATGCAGGTAGTTTCTTTGGTTTCTGCTCTGAGCTTCACTCTATCTAAAAATTTATTATGGTTTTCAAAATAATAGACACACAGTGCACCGTTAAATTTTATTGAATTACATTAAATTGAGATATTTACTGCCCTATAACTTATCAAAACCCCACTTTGCTTATTGGTAATAGCTCATTTATAATCACAGTAAGCAAACATTATTCTAGTGGATAAACCTTCAGAGAGCAAGAAATTTTTATTACACTGTCTGTTTTCAAGGTCAGCTTCTGGTCACCCACTTCATATTCACCATGACAAAGGTTAGCTAGCTCTCTATTCAAACTTATGTGATGGAGCATGTAGTCAGTGGGGGCCTCTGGCTTCCAAGATATTTTTCTATGATCCATAGAGTGTTTTTCATAAGCATATTAGATTTCATGTTATAAGAAGCTAGGCTGTTTGCTCTTGAGACACTGTCAGTATGTTACTCTGAAACCTATTGGTTTGATGATCAGAAATTTTAATAAAAAAGAATCACTCGCTGTAAAGCTTTGCAATGTCTGCAATAAGAGAATATTTGACAGGAACCATGAATTGGAGGGTATTGTGACTTTGAAAGTATTCTAATTTGTATGGGAAAACCTTCTTCAAGCCAAATGTCCCAGGTTTTCTAGTGTACAATTCTAAAAAACCCAGAGGCAACAGAGAGGTGAATTTGAATCCCAAAAAGGCCATCTGTGGAAGCCGTAGCCAGACACACTCATCTCAGTGAGATTTCAGTATATATAGCTGCTATAAAACTGGATCATTAGATAACTTTGTATGCATCCCAGCCTGGTATTTACTACTTCAGACATTTGAGAAGCTGTATGGATTGAATCCAGCCAGACATATATTTAAGCAGATTTATCTCCTTCCCATTTGTGATGTGATCCTTCTTCTGGTATTCTTTAGGGAAAGGTATCTAAATACACAAGGAGAGTGATACAATTGTCCAATAATAGCACAGGAAAGAAGGAAAATGACATTGGCATGTTATACTGTCTTGACCAGTAGAGAGAAAAAATATTCACAGTTTTTCTTACAGCTGATGAATTTTCTTATTGATAAAGAAACCTACTTATAAACTTCCTTTCAAGTATTACCAAGTTGCTCACCCCATAATGAGACTCTTAACTTTCAAGGAGGAAAGGGGATATTTTTTACAAACTACCATATAACATGTATGGAAATTGAAGTGCATCAAATCAGTTCGGCTTCTTCCTCATTTATTACCTACATAAATTTAGGTGATTTTTTTTCCTGCCCCAAAAGACTTTAATTTGGCTAGCATCATGTTAGATATTGCAACTTGCTGAACAATTTAATACTTAAATTATGTAGATATTAAAATACTCCTTCAAGGCATGAATAATAAGTACACACTTTGTGCACCTTAGAACATAAATGTAAATCTAGCATTTCATTATCTCTTTAACTAAGAAGTTATTTTTATTTTCATGCTAATATATTCCACTATGTCAGTTAAAAATACTACAAAAATATTGTGACAAATTTTTCCAGTTAATTAGCAAGCAGAAATCTTGATGAACAGCAGGTATTTTTATGTTACCCATGAATAGTTCTATCTACCGTGCATGCTTATTTCTAGTATCTTCCAAAAAATCTATGAGCAGAAATCAGCTGCATACTGGGTTATTGACAGGATTAAAGGAAGCACACAGATAAAAGAAAACAATGTGCTTGGGGAAATAAATCTTTTTGCCCGTAAAATATAAATAACATATACATAATTGGAATGTGCTTTGGGATTTCTGTTCTTCCTACACTATATAAATATCTGCAGTGCTATTGGATTTTGTGAATGGAATGGAGAAGAATAAAGTCTTTTTAAAAGAAGTGGAAGAATATATTCTTGATTTTTACTTTACTTTGCCTATGCTACATGCTACAATATCACAGATATACTGTACTTGCCTCTTTAAGCAAGTTCTGTAATGACAGAATTTCATGAACTTTTCAAAGTATCGTCAAAGAGGCTGTAGTGCCTCTTGTCAGAGACACACAGAGCCAAGTTCCAGCTGTGCAGATCCCTCTAGAAAAAGCAACAAAGCTATTTGTTTCATTTCTCATGCAAGTATTGAATCATTTATTTGTTGACACTTATAACAGCTCTCATTAAAAATAAAATATTCTTCCCTCAGCATTGAGCAATGGAATTAGCACTCAAGCTAATATTGACTCAGTAACTACATGGAAGTCATTTGAGACAATCATTGCATAAAATGTGAACCAAACACACCTAACAGCAGCATCTAGATTCTGCCTCTTCCTGGGTGCCTTCTATAATCTGTGAACAAAGTTGTCACTATTTTCAGTTGCCCTTTTCTACAGGGAAAGTTGTGCATACTTCTGTGCAGAGCTGAACAGCTCTGAAGAGAGCTGCTGACTCACTATACTGGGGTTGTGGGCAGCCTGCTGAGGAGGCCACTGAGGAATGTTTGGTTCAGTTCTTTCAAACAGAAGGGGGAAATGAACTTAGATCTCACCTATTTTGGGATAGTGTTTCAACTGGTAAAGTGTAATGTACAAGCTCTGCAAAGCTATCACTGCCACTCATTGCCTGCTGTGTTTTAGATGGGTAGGTCCATCTGAGGTTTCAAAAAAAAAGAAAAAGCTCAGATACATTCCTTTGAAAGAAGGATCAGAAGGAGATGCAACTATTAGACAAGTAAGCCATAAAGATGGACAACAGTTAAGACTCCATCCTGTCGTCGGCATGTCCCTGCTGGATGGCTGTAAGCAGATCCCCTTTCAGCAGCCTCATTTCTCTGGGGACAGTTCTGTCACCTATAAAACTTTTTGTGTATTGTGCATGGGTCCTGTGACTCCAACCCAGGGCTCTGCATACCAGACACCTTACATGGAAACAGTAGGCATTTGAATCCCTGATATTATGGTGCTTACCTCCTTTTTTTGGTGCAACACAGAGACTTTAAGCACTCCTCCCTTATTACATTTTTTGTTTTTATCTGTGCCTTTTCTTTCAGGTGTCCATCTTTAGTGTAAGTTTTCACTGTGGAAATATGATTCAATTCCACATTGTTAGAAATATATCAGTATTTTCATAAAAAACAAAATACGACTTTGAGTGGCTTATAACATGATTTCTAAAAATGAGTTTTGGTAGAACCATGAGATATATATGGTCTGCTTGGCCCGAGGAGAACCATTCAGTAACGCGGCGTAATTTTTTTCTTCACAGAATGTGTTTAGGTATATATGGCAAGCTTTTCGAGGTTATCAAAAATGGAAGAGTACATGTGACCAGAATGCCTAATAAGTCTGTCCACCATCATTTGCTGATACTTTCAACCTTGATCTGAAATAGTTCAGGTCATTTTCCTAACAAAGATACTCAGCAGTGCAAAATAATCCCAATTTTGTGTTGTACTCTGTAATGGATGAATTTCATGAACTGTTCACTGAGCTCACCAAATATATGTGACCTTGAACAGATTTTATATAAGTAATCCAAAGCAGAAAAACAACTAGATGGAAATAAAATGCAGTATGTCACCATATCAGACTTTCAAAAATTTTCATACTGAACTGACATTATTTTCACCTGTGATTTGGAAAGCTCACTGACAAGGTGGGTTCCTGCATAATTCCTGGATTGGTAGAAATGAATCCCTAGAAAGCCTATCTTGTTTCTGAGGGAATTGTCCCACAAGCAAACGAAGTGAAAAGCAGCAGGTTGTTTTCATCAGACTCTCCAGAATATTTGGTTGCATGACGATATTTGCAATATAAAACCTTGTGAAAGTTCTGGTAATTACTGATGAACTTAGGATTCTGCAGGGCAATGGATTCAGGCAACCTGGAAAGTCCAACTTAGGCTAGAATACACCCTGTCCTCTACTAAGGATCAAAAAACCACAGGAGAATACAAAGATGAGTTAATCTACCCATGCCTTGCCTTTCCCACAGCTGCATAGCACCTGCACTTTGACATCATAGTCTTACTCAGGTTGCTTAAATATTGTAAGAAATTACATGAAGGACTGCTTCTTGTTTTAAACCCCAAAGCAAAATCCTCAGATTTATCAACTCAGATTAATTAAAAAATAAGCAATTAATATTATTTCATAAACATATCAATATTAATCACTGTGTAATCCCTGTATAACTTTGACTTTTAGTAATTTGCATTTATTGCAAATGCTATGACAGCCCATGTGTTCATCTGTGCAGTTGGCTGATTCTCCCTCCTTCTGATTTTGCAGATATCTTTGCTTACATATTTAACACAATCCTGCCTGTGCCATAAAAATGAAACTTGGCTGAGTTAATTATGTTCTTAGTGGTTTAATGTTACCTCCCTGGTTCTCACCACCACCAGTCTCTTACCATGTCCCCTCTTGTACTTTTCACATTTAGAATGTCCCAAAGACGACTGTAAGGTATCAGCCAGAGGGGATTGAGCAGCAGCAGGCAGAATAGAAATGTCTGTGTAAATATCATCAGATTAGATTAGATTAGATTAGATATTTATATATTTCAATTATATATTTGGATTATTATTTATATGTATATTGATGCAATATTTATAACACTAGGATGACAAAATAGTTGATCTTTCAAATTCAGATACTCAGATGAAAGTCATGCTTTCTCTCTGACTCCATGATAACTCTAACTCTTGAAGCCTTCCAGAAGGTAAAGGGACTGCACTGCTGGCATGCTGTTGCTCCTTGCTGCTTTAAAGAAAATATTCCAATTCCTATTTTTTCAAACTAAATGTGATTACATGATGTAGCATTATGTGTTGTGTTGGTTTTGCACAGCCTGTTTTTTGGTAGTGGTGGGGCCACAGAGGGGCGCTTCTGTGAGAAGCTGCTGGAATCTTTCACCATGTACGGCAAGGCCAATCCCTGATGGCTCTGAAGACGGACATGCTGCTGGCCAAAGCTGGGCCAATTACAGAGGCTGGTAACGCCTCTGTGATAACATATTTAAGAAGAAATCATAACGAAGGTGGAGGCGCAGTTTTAATTCCAGCCAAAGAAGAGGAGGAGGTGAGAACATGTGAGGGAAAAACATGGAGACACCAAGGTCAGTGGAGAAGGAGGGGGAGGAGGTGCTCCAGGAGCCAGAGCTGAGATGCCTCTGCAGGCTGTGGTGAAGACCATGGTGAAGCAGCTGTGCCTCTGCCGCCCATGGGCATCCATGGGGGATGCAGAGATCCACTGTCAGCCCATGGGGGAGGTGCCCGTGCCGGAGCGGGGGGATGACTGGAGGAGGCTGTGTTCCAGTGGGAGACCTGGTGGAGAGAGGGTGCCTTTGCTTCCAGGCTGGAGCAGCTGTCCTTGGAGGACTGCACCCTGTGGAAAAGTGACACATGCCACACCAGTTTTGGGAGGACTGTGTGCCCATTGGGGGAACTCATGTTGCAGCAGTTTTGGGAGGACTGCTGCTTGTGAGATTGGAACTATGCTGGACAGGTTTGTGGAGAGCTGTCTCCTGTGGAAAGGGACCCCACAGTCTCACAGGAGAATGATATCTCATTTAACATTGTTGTCTTTTTCTGGCAGGCATGGGTCTCTATTTTCTCCTCCAAAATGGTGCTTCCTGTCCCTGTTCGGGTGTCAAAATGTCTGTAACAGGTTGACCTTGGCTGGGTGCAAGCTGCCCGCTATGCCACTGTATCACTCCCTTTCCCAGTGGGACAGGGGAGGGAATGAGATGGGGAACAACCAGTGGGTGAGATAAGGCAGTTTATTGCAGCGAAAGAAAGAAACAAGAGAGAGTTTTGTGCATGTGTAAGCAAAGGGAAGGTCAGTCTCTACTTGCCATCAGCAAGCAATGTTCGGACACTTCCTGGGAAGCAGGTTCTCAGCACCTGTAGTGGTTTCTCCAGAAGGCAAATACTAAAGAATCGTGAATGCCCCCCTTTTGCCTCTCTCCCTCAGCTTTTATATCTGAGCTAACATCATATGGTATGGAACATCCCTTTGGTTCATTTGGGTCAGCTGGCCTGGTTGTGTCCCCTCCAAGGATCTTGCCCACTCCCATCCTCTTTGATGGGTGTGGGAATCCAAAGTGCAGGGAATATTTCTCTGCCTGTTTTGAAGGGTTCTACCCCCCTGGACAACCCTGTCTTTGACCTTCGTCCATGCAGAAAATTGCCTACTCTCTGGGAAGAAATAGAATCTACACTGGTGTGAACTAGGTGATAGAACATTATGTAAGATTGTCACAGGGTGAAAATTTAGAGGTGTTGGGTTTGTTAATATAGTAAATAGATAAAAAGCAAAAACTTAAAAATGGAGGATTGTTGTTCTCCAGACCTTCTTCTTCTTCTTCTACTACTCCATGTTCTGTGGTGAAAGTGGATTGAGATGACTGGGTGAAAAATTCCGCAGTTCCTTCTACGTGACAGGGAGATTTATTAACATTGGTAGAAAAGTAAAAATATCTTTCATTTTGTGTTTTCATTGGGTGATTTACCTTTAAAAGGCTGTGTAATCTTGATAATTAGCCTTTTCTCTCACATTTTCTGCTCTGGGTCACGCCAGTGACTCGGTTTCTCTGATAAGACTTAATAAACAACCATCTAAAAGCAAGAAGCGTGGAAAATCCCGTTCGTCTACTGGATTCCAGGCAAGGACTCTGGAAAATCTCCCCCATCCGGGGAGGCATAATTAAGACACGGAAAAGTGTCAATCGGGGAAGGAATGTTAGAAGGACAGAGATGCTCAGCAGCAGCCAAAACACTGGTATGTTATCAACACCCTTCCAGCTACCAGTGCAAAGCACTGTACCGTGATGGCTGTGAACTACCTCAGTCAGACCCAATACAAGTGTGCAGAAAGAAAAAAAATCCTCTTTATATTGGTAAAGTGAATTTAGCAAGTACATTCAATATTTGAGGCATTTGAACAATGCCCTCAATAAAATAATATTATTAATTACTAATTAATCACTACTACTAATTAATTAATTATTGCTAATAACTTTTAGTCATCCCTGAAGTGGTCAGGCAGTTGGACTAGATAATCACTGTAGGTACCTTCCAAATGAAATAATTCTATTCTATCAAGTCTGTTCTTTTCTGTTTGTTCTTTCCTGTTCCGTACTACACCTGAAGGTGAATTTCTTCTGTACTTGACGTATACTCTGTAACTATCACAACAGTTTTATGTTATTAAGAGTACCAAAAATGGAAGTGTAAATCTAATTCACCTTTATAATAAAGGTCAGCATACATATATGAAATATATATATTATATACATTATATGTAGTAACTGTCATTTTCAAGATGTCCAGACTACTTTAGTATTTTTACAATTATATAGTTTTCTTCTCAGACAAAATTATTGGCAGAATTTCTCTGAGATTTCTGATGAGTTTCTGGATGACCAAAATTGAATTTCTTGGAAAATTAATTATTAGTTAAAAAATATTCATTCTATCATGTTTATAATGAAAAGCTTAACTGGTATATAGTCTCAAATACTCTTGAAAACAATAGTTTTCAAGCTGCACAAAATATTACCCTGTCTTTATTTTTTAGTGACAGCTACATTTTTTTCTTAGAAGTCACCTTCCACATTTTTAATTGTTTTTAAGAATTGTTTACCAGTGCACAGCTGCGTTCATTTCATGTTGCTGGAATAATGTGTCACAGGCATGCTGTTGCTAAATGGACTTATGGTTTCATACACCCAATTGTCACTATCAGTAAGTCACAAACTGCCAACTGTTACCACATCATAAAATTCTGGAGAGATATACTATGCTAAGTGCAGTCAAATGGCTCTGGTATCTAAGATACCACTGTGTGGTAATTTTTGGCAGGCACTAACAGTTTAATAGCTCTCAAAAATCCCAATAATTATTACTTAGCCTGCTATCACAATTGATAACCCTGCTGGCAGGGAAAAGAAGCCAAAATCAAAGTAGTAATGCAATCCAGAGTAACCCCATATAAAGTCAACCAATTTCATCAGTTCCAAAATAAACAAGAAAGAAAAACCATCATAGGAAACATGGCATCCAACTATCGACATTTCTGTCTAAATGTAGTGTCCTGTGCCACGTGGAATGTGTCTGCTTAACAGATGCTATAGGTCTGCATCTGGCAGAAAAGTAAACTATAATGGAGTATTGGCAATCACAGAGAGAATCCTTAAGGTTTGTCTACATATGTGACAGTAGATTTAAACAGGACAGCCATTCATCCTACCTTTTAATGGAGTCCGTTTCCCTGTCAAGGTTTGCTGAACATTTTATGTGTCAGCTCTTGAAACTTCACAATATTCAATATGTAATACCAGGGTTAAAAGATTTGACGTGGTTCATTTCGGGCTGGCTGAAATGTGGGGTGATGAGGATTTGTTTCACGGGCCATCCAACCAGTCATCCTACAGGGACAGCAGACTGTTGTTGATGCAGTTGGAGGCAGACATGGAACGGTTATGCTGATGGCTTCCCCTTATTGTTTGTGATCACATAAATCTGAGCTTTGCTCATTAGAGAGGTTTTGCTGTTCTCTAACTACACCAGCATTTCAGGTGCTCAGGAAAACAATGCTCACATGTGCACCATTATTTCTCATCAAGACAAGCTCATAATTTCTGTAACTCCATTGTATCCAAGGGAATCATGCCTGCAAGTAATTTGTCTATTCCATTCAGTTCAATTCAAGGTCTAAAGAGCTACAAAGACAAGGAGGAGATTAGGTATACTGGAGTTCAATGTTGGCTGGATTTAAAAATAGAAAAAAGGACAAAGATTATCAGTCCAAACCCAGAAGAATACAATTTGTTTTTAAGGATAAGTGATAGAAACTATTCTAGCAAAGAAATCTATGTAATACTTAAAAGCTGTTCTAAGAATGAAGACAGTAAAGCAGGAAGAATTATTAGTATTTCAGTCTCCAAGTGTGTTATTTGAAGACAATTCCAAGACAATGGAGACATACAGAACTATTTACAGGTGGATTTTGACTAACATCAGTTTTATGTGTGGAAGTATATAACTAAAAAATATCCCTTACCAAAATGGGAGTGAGCAACTGCAGAGCAGCAAATTTCATTACTCTTAGGAGTCATGCATCTTGCTTGAGCATTAGCCTGGGGTCTTTAGAGAAACTACACAGTAGCAATTGCAGACACCAGGGAAGTCCCTTTTATGTCACCCTTCCACCCCTGTCTCCAGTATGAACCTGAAAGAGAAAGGAGATCAGTGTTCACCAGCATATTACACCATCGAGAAGTCCCACAAGCAAAGGATTTTTTTTTTGTTATTTTTCGCCGTCCTGACACTTCTCAAGCAATAGATGAAGGGCAAAACTGAATTAGAAACCTTACAGAGCATGGTCTCACCAGGAGAAGACATGGCATATTACTCAGCTCCTCTTATTTAGCATAAAATACCAGTCAATTAGGGCAGTCTGCTATTTTCCCAGAAGTCAGAAACTGTAGTTAACCTGTGAGCTTTTCTGAGTGGCTTTGTCTTTGCTATGGTTTTACCTTGAATCAGTTAGCTGTCATTCAAAAATACTGCTATGTGTTTTATGATTAGACAGCAACATAGACTCTAGCTACATAAAAACATCTCATGTTCTTAAAAAAAAAATTGCTTTTTGAATGCAAATGGTCAGTTTTGTATATAATTCTTGCACTGTAGTGGATATTTTAATAAAGAATAATAGCCTACAAAATGGAGGAAAAATTGTTATTTCCTTCCTACATGATTCTACAGTTTTTTTCCCAATTTAATTGCATGCAACTTCTCCACAAGACCACCTTTGACTTAGCTTTATAACATCATTTGGATAATTACCTTTATTTATGGCATTGTTTAGAGTGCTACAGAACTGCTGGAGGCTAGCCTTTGGAGATTGCAGGTTTGCCAAGCATTGTGACTATTCTCTATTTTTATTTTTGTTGCTATTCTGTTAAATCATTTCACTGCAGAATAATTTCATAGTTTGCACGTTACAGTGGCATTTCACAAGGCTGCTAAAATGCTAACACATCCCTGGAACGTTCTGTCAGGATAAGACATGTTCACATAGCAGGGTCAGTAGGAATTCTATCTATACAGCAGATATTTTACTGCTGGATGATCATTAGTTACATTGTTGCAAGTTATGACTTCTTTTAATCGTATGGTTTAACTGTGTATAATCTGAGTCTCACACCCAGTGTTATTTGTTCAGTTTCTAAAAATATTAATATCTGAAAAAGTTTGGACTCTGCACATAGCACTTTGCAGGTGAACAGCTGACTGAAAGAATGTGACAGCAGACCCTGAGGCACCAACAAAAGGACATGCATTCATGTATGTGGAGTGCTCCGCTGATTTCATATTAATTTCCTACTCTCTTAGTGTTAGAAGTTTATGCCACAGTTTCACTGGGAGCAGGTGGTTCTTCTATGCTTTCAGAACAAGTGGCCATGCACATTTCAGTCAATGTCTGTGTCCACAGAGAGAGAAAAAATGAAAAGCATTTCATTTCACTCATGCTACTTCTTTCAGTCACATTAGATTATGTGCGTTAAGACAAGTTTTTGCTGAAATGTCAATGTGCCTTTATATATCTATCTATCTATTGAACCATGGAACCATAGAATCATTTAGATTAGGAAAGACCTTTAAGATCATCAAGACCAGCCATTAATATGGCACTGCCAAGTCCACCACTAAACTATATCCCTAAGTACCACATCCACACATCTTGTAATTATCTTCAAGAATCATGACTTAACCACTTCCCTGGGCAGCCTCCTCCAATGTTTAACAATCCATTCAGTGAAGAAATTTTTCCTAATACCCAACCTAAATTTCCCCTGTCAGAACTTGAGGCCATTTCTTCTTGTCCTTCCTCTTGCTGCTTGGCAGAAGAGACCAACTTCCACCTGGCTACAACCTCTTTTCAGGTAGTTGTAGAGAACAATAAGTGTCCCCCTGAGCCTCCTTTTCTTCAGGCTAAACACTCCCAGCTCCCTCAGCTGTTCCTCATAGGACTTGTGCTCCAAACCCTTCACTTGCTTTGTTGCCCTTCTCTGGACATGCTCCAGCACCTCAATGTCTTTCTTGTCGTGAGGGGGTGAAAACTGAACATAGGATTTGGGGTGTGGTTTCACAAGTGCAGAATACAGGAGGGCAGTCACTGGCTGATCCAGGCCAGGATGCCATCGGCCCTCTTGGCCACCTGGACACGCACTGTCTCGTGTTCATCTGGCTGTTGACCAGCACCCCCAGGTGCTTTTCCAACAGCTTTTCAGTCCCTCTTCCCCAGTTCTTGAGTGGATCCTATCTGGGCCCATAGACCTGTGTGTGTTTAAATAGCATATCATATCACTGACCTTTCCCATTTAGGTAATGGAGGTTTTCGTTCTGCTCCCCATCTGTATCTTCCAGCTCAATTAGCTGGGTACATAAAGAACAGCTGGTCTTGCTGTTAAAGTCTGAATCAAAGAAGACATTATGTACCTTAGCCTTTTCCTCACTCTTCGTCACTATGTTTACCCACACATCCAATAAAGGATGGAGATCCTCCTTTGCCCTCTTTTTTTTGCTAAAATATTAATATTACCTTTTTATTGTCTTTTATGACAGTAACCAGAGTAAGTTCTAGTTATGCTTTGGTACTTTTAATTTTCTCCCTGCATAAGCTTACAACATCCTGCTAGTCCTGAGTTGCCTGCCCCTTCTTCTAAAGGTGATACACTCTCCTTTTTTTCCCTGAATTTGAGCCAAAACTCTTTGTTCACCCAGGCTTTTCTTCTTCCCTGCCAGATCATCTTTTGGTGCACAGGTACGACCTGCTCCTGTACCTTTTAAATTTTCTTCCTGAAAATTTTCAAGGCTTTGTGGATTCCTTTGACCTTCAGTGCTTCCTCCCAAGGCACTCTCTCAACCTAAATAGGCCAAAGTCTCCTGTCTCAGAATTCCAAAAAGCAGTTCTGCTGAGCTCTCAGCCCTTCAGGACTACTTCCCAAGGAATTTTGTCAACCAGGCCCTATCTATCCATCTATCCATGATTCTATCTATCTATCTCTCTCTCTCTCTCTATGTATCTATCTATCTTGTCTCACAGGCAGAGTTACTTGCAGCCAAATTCTGCACACCTGTGGAAGCAGAGAACCAGTCAATTCCCATCTCCATAATATTCTGCAAGATTACTCCAGGAGGAGAATCTAGAGCTTGGGCAGCACAGATCTCATGGAAATCCTATTTCTGTACAAGGAAACTATACTTTGAGCTAAAAATAATTACAGTGCCAAAGTATTAAATTATTGTAGCATTTTTAGCAACTAAAACTAAATCAGCTAAGTATTCTGGATCAATTTTTCAAAATTTATCTCACATATAAATTCACTTAACAAGCTCCGACATTCTGTAAAGCTATAAGCAGAGAGCACAGTCTGTTAAATGAAGACAGGCAGACAACAAATCTTCAGCTATGGATTATATTCAAAAGCTGACAAGTAAAACACCATTTTGAGGGATAAATGTTATATTTCCTGTATTGAGTTTTAAGCCAGGCCAGACAAATAGACTCAATATTATTCTACTACATTTCTATTAAGTATTTCCTTAAATGTGATTATTCTGGCTTTTCTGTGGAATGCAGCAGTACGAGGAGAAGCTTAAATATCATCTCAACACATCATTATCCTTCCTTCTGGCAATTGGTAGATGTATAGAACCAAAATAGTGCAAAACCAGCAAAAACTGTTACAGGATGCTGAGAATCTTCTTTCTTAAGGATGAAAAAAGGAAATGGTCTCAGTGCTCTCATTTTATGCAGGAGATTATTGTAAACAGAGACTTCTATCCCTTCATCAGAAGAATTTTAGCGTGAAGACAAAGTTTTAGAAAGTGTTTTTCTCATTTTTGTAATTTGGTTTGGATAAATCTTCCTAAACACAGACGAGACCTACTATTGTGTCATTGAGTGATTTATATTTCTCAAGGTTCACCTGTGCTTTTCAGAACCTTCTATAGTCTTGTGGTTTGCAATAATCCTCCTCTTTCTTGTTTTTTTTTCTCATCTAGTTCCTACTTTCCTCCATGACTTTCTCTGCAGACTTGTCAGTTCTCTTCTTCCATTTTATGTGGGAAGTGAATTTCCAAGGAGGTAACACCTGGCAGTCACCAAAAACTTTATATATGGATAGACTATAACTCTTTTTTTCCCAAGAGTATCATCCATACACAAAACATGAATGTGTGCAATTGGCTGACAATAAAAAATAGGAAAGCAATATAGAAAACTAAAATGTTTCCTAATCCAATGCAGATTTATTATTTTATTATGTTATTATTTTATTATTTTATTATTTTATTATTTTATTATTTTATTTATGTCTTTGACTAGTTGTTTGTATTCAGCATTAATGGTTATGCTTGAAAGCAGAAAACCGATAGTCTACCATAATCCTTCTCTGCTATTTAAGCAAGAGGCAGCTGCAAGTTTTAGCTGAATATATTTTGGCATTAGTTGTGTTAAAGTGAATGTGTTTCTGCAGCTACAATGGCCACATAAAATCAATTATCTACATACTCTTCTTATTTAAGCAATATGTTGTCCCAAATGCATTTCGCAGTAAGAACACACTGTAATGCACAGGTGAAAGCAAGAGATATTAATAAAATTAAGCCATTAAAAAGCATCGAAAGAGTATTTTCCACATCCTGCTCTTTCTCAGGTAATAAATATCTCCATGAATTTTTTTATTGTATGAATATTATACCTGTTATCAATCTACCTATTCGTGTAATATTGCTGTATCTACATGTGTACACGTGTGTGTGTGTTCACACAGGTTAAAGGAGAAACCAGGCATGTAGAGTGTTTATTTTATTTAAAGGCTAATGAAAATAATGAATCAGTAGAACATTAGGGCTTTTCTAATACATGTTTTAAAAGAAGAAACATCCCAAATCTCTTTCTATTCAAATATATTTTAAAAACCTAGAGGAAAAAAAAATCCATCTTTGGTGTTATCTCATTAATTAATACCTGAGGATAATCTGGTTCCTAAGAAAGGACAATTATTCAAAAGTGGGAGAAATAATTACTTCTTGAAAGTTCAGGGAGTGATGGTATAAATATTTGTAGAGAAATTGCCTGTCCACTGTGTTTATGGATGTGGGGCTAGAAAATCTCCTTCATTTTCCACTTTGCTTTTCTGTTCATGACTCAGTCCTTTAATTAGGATGTTTCTGGCGGCATTAGCAATACCGGGAAGCCAGTGACGCAATAAATCATATGGAACAGAGAGATAGAAGCAAGAGAAAAGATAAATAATTTGGGAAAAAAGCATAGCAACCACATATGTACAATAAATCATTAGAAGGTAGAAACCTGAACTTTGAGGGGAAGGAAAGGGCAGCAACAAACATAGTCCTTCCCCTTCCTTCACATGGATTCTGGGGATGTTGTTATATACCTGGACAAAGATTTTTAATGAAACTATATTATATAACTATACTATATTTATTATATAGTTTATTTTTAATAAACTATATTACAGAAACTCCTCTAATGCAGAGAGTATAATTTTTCATATCCCCAAGTAATATCATAAAATCACGAAATCACAGAATTTTTTGTGTTGGAAGAGACCTTAAAGATCATCTAGTTGTAACCCCTCTGCCATGGGCAGGGACACCTTCCACTAGGACCAGATTGCTCAAAGTCCCATCCAATGACCTTGAAAACTTCCAAGGATGGAACATCCTCAGCTCCTCTGGGCAGCTTCTTTCTACCGCCTCACTAACCTTTGAGTAAAAGATTTCTTCCAAACGTCTGATTTAAATCTCTCATTTCCCCTTGTCCTACCACTATATGTCCTTGCACAAAGTTGCTCTTGCTCTTTTTTTGGAAGGCCACAGTGGGGTCTCTCTAGAGTCTTCTCTTCTCCAGTCTGAAGAACCCCATCTCTCTCATCTTCCCAGGAGAGGTGCTTCAGCCCTCTTTTGTCTTCATGACCTTCCTGTAGACCCACTCTAACAGGTCTAAGTCCTTTTTGTGCTAAGGTCTCCAGACGTGGATACAGTTCTCCAGGTGAGGTCTCATGAGAGTGGAGCAGAGGACCACAATCACCTCCCTCAACCTGCTGACCAGTCTGCTTTTGAGGCAGCCCAGGACACTGTTGATTTTCTGGGGTGTGAGTGCATACTGTTGGCTCATGTCCAGCTTTTCATCCACCAGAGCCCCCAAGTCCTGCTCCACAGGGGTGCTCTCAGTGAGTTCTTCTCCCAGTCTGTATTCATGTCTGGAATTCCCCTGCCCCAGAAGCAGCACTTTCCACTTGGAACTGGTTGAACTTCATTAGTTTCTTGTGGATCCAACTCAAGCTTTTCCAGCATCCCTTCTTTCTGTTGTGTCAACTTCTGGCAGCTTCATATAATCGGCAAAATTATTGAGGGTGCACTTGATCTCATTGTCTGTGTCATTGATAAAGATGTTAAAGAGCACCAAAGACAGAGCCCTGAGGGACAAATCACAACCTCCACCTGGACACAGAGCCATTGATCAGAATGGTCTGGCTGTGTCCATTCAGTCAATTCCTTATCCACCCAACAGTTCACCCTTCAAATCCATGTTTTTCCAATTTGGAGATAAGGATGTCATGTGGGACTGTGTTGAACACCTTACAGAGTTCTGGGTAGAGGGCATCAAACAGTCTTCCCTTATCAGCTGTTGCAGTCACTCCATCATAAAAGACCATAATCGTTAATGTGGAGTAACTTAATATCAAGTCAAAATCCTTTCATCCTACAAGACGTGAATACACTGTACATCCACCAATAAGATTGCAAGTGGTTGTCAAGTAGGACCTATATTTGCATACGTTTTCATACTGGTCATGCTCTCTTTAAAATTGGTTCGGTTTGTAATATTTGCCAATTCATGTTATTTGTAAAACATGCCAGCTTGCAACATGAACGAAGATGTTGTTATAAATAAATAAACATCTTTATTTATTTCCATCTGTACAGCACTTTTGTCTGAGTGAATATCCATTATCTCCTATCCTGAATCAACTTCATCTTCTCTGGCTTTAGGCACCTACAGACATTCCTAAATTAGGATCTTGGTTGCCATAGGTTCTTTACTTATGATACTAATGAGAAAGAGAGGCATCCCCAGAGGAAAATACCTTGTCTATGATCTGAATCTCTCCTTGGATATTCCTCTCTCTCCTTGCTGAGTACACAGGGAGCATCCATTATGTATGCTTTTAAGTGCAACGCCTGGAGATAGGTGGAACGAATCAGGACCCCCGAGCCTTTTCTTTCACTGTTACGATACTTTATCTATTTGTCCTACTCAATCAAAAATTCTCTGCAGAAGGGACTGTATGTTGTCTTTTTATATCAAGTAGCCCGGAAAAATGTTTTAAAAAGACGATATATATTTTTTTTAAATGCATTTTGGGGTTGTATGAATTACATAGTTCAGAGACACCATTTTCATTTGCACTTATCATTAAGTTTGTACTTTGAGAAACACATTCTCCGTTTAGTTTATAGTTTTGACTTAAAACCTTTCAATGACTTTGGTCAGAACAAGACTGGACACTTTTTCATTACAGTCACATTTTATTCAATCAGCTGTGGAATAGTTGTAATTTTGGTTTATTAGATTTGGTGAAGCTGAATTGGAAAAGGATGACAAAGCAAGCTGAATTTTATGTGTGTTTTTACACTCATTACTTGCAATAACTTTTGTTGTAGAAACATTATAATATTTGAGGATCTGCGATCTCATCAATCGTTTACACCTGGTGTCTTTGTTTGACAATGCTTGATTAAAAAATACCCAAACCCAAACAAACAGAATTATTACAATATATAGCATTTTAGAAAGAAAATCTATCTAAATTAGAGACTTTTTTTTTAATATATATGCTTTTACTACTGTTTAGATTCATCAGGTTTTGCAACCTGATTTCTTAGGTGCAAGTGCATTGATCCCTACTGTAGGTCTTTGCTGTATTTATGGCTGAGCAGAGCTTTTCCATCCCAATGCAGAGGTGTAAATCTACACTCTTAACATTCAAGGCAGTAATTCAGACACTAAGCTATATCCTACTCTTCTCAACAAGGTGTTCTTTTTGAGGAAAAGTCTTTTTAGACGACATTTGCACGGAAAGAGTTTTATTTTTATGGAACACTAGGGCGTTCACCAGTGTATTTTACAAAAATGTCATAAAGCTAGAAATGTTCCAACCACTTGTAGTGATATGCTATATATTTAATTTTTTCTTAAAGCCTGCCATGCAGTCGTGTTAGTGCTGTCATCCATAATTAAAATGTGTGATGATGTCTGAACTCTAAATTCCACCAAGTATGTTATATAAGCCTGAATTCAAAAGGCTCTTTATTGTGGTCAAAGAGATAATAATGTATCAGTTCATAGGAAAACTCTTGCTGGAGCAAGCTGGATAATTTTGTAGAGTAATCTCTAAAGGCCACGTAAAATTTAAGTCTTTAACAGTCTTGAAGAAAACTGTTTCTTTCTGATAGAAAATACCTGTGATTTTTTAAGGCCAGTTAAAAGACTTACTGTTTAACTTGTCTTGATGACATTATTTTAGGCTGCTTTGTTATAAATTCCATAAAGGCCTTACAGACTGATTTACATTTTTAAGGTTATCTTGAAACCAGATGAGAAACTTTTTTAAAATAACTTCTTAAATTCTGAATTATGTTTGGTAATCTCTCCACAAAGGTTTTAACAATACATCTTTATTGAATCCAGCATGAATATCTCACCAGTCAAAAAAATTTTAAATAAGAAGGGCTAAGGAGACATTTGGTTGAAACCTACTATGAAAGGTATTAATCTGGACTTTCTGCATCCAAGACAAAACAAAAGGGAACAGTGAATTCATAACGGGACTTAGCACATGCACTCCTCTAAAATAAAAACACCTAATTCTACACTACCAAAACAGAGAAGACCCGAGAGCTTGAAATATGATTTTGTTTTTAACAGAAGCTTGCATTCTGAAGAACGCAGCCAGTTCAATCTGAAAAGTCTATCACCTAAAAAGATGTGCATTGCTAGACAGTGGCTTTGTCGTTGCCGTGTTGAGTTTTTTATTACAGCAATATGATCTTCATGCAGATTTTATTATATCCTCTGGAATTTAAGAAGTCAATGAAAATTTTAGAGTGGCCAGCCCAGGTGGCTGCAAAATCAGCCTGGACAATGTAAAAAGGTGTGTACATCATATTTTTAAGTTGGTGGAAAGTGAAACTTACGTAATATAATTGCAATATCACTTGAAAACAGCAGGAAAATAATATGAATGAGATAAAGAAAGATGCACTTGGAAGAAGAATACTAGGGCAGAAGAAACAGAGTGAGTTCACAGCCTCTTGTCTCAGGCTCCCACCCAGACCTCAATCTGCATCTCAGTCTGCTTCTCACACTGCAGCTTGCAAGTTGAGCTACCTGCACCAGATGTATTCCTCTCAATGACAAATTTGGGAGTATTCACTGAATCTTGGTAAACTATTGTCGGTTCACAAAAAACCTTTTTTTAAAAATGTAATAATGCATTTCTGAGTCAGGATGAGGAGGCAGCAGTCAGAATCTTGCATGCTAATGCAAAAATACTGCAGTTCAAAGAAGTTTAAGGTGAAAAATTATTATCAGTTTCATAGAACATGGCTGATAATTGTGATATCTCATTTGTGCTAGATAATATACTTTTTACTGCATAAAAATCTCCAACCATGTTACAAGGTTTTGAAAGGCCAATCTTTTCTTCTTGAAAAAAAACCTTTTTTAAAACTTAGGTTGTCATCACACTTGACAGTAATTTTTATTCTTACAGCACATTTTATTAAGAAGAAACACATTAATATTTTAGAAGAATTACTATATGTCCCATTTGTTCCTTTTTTGTACCTGTTCATATTCCTCCAGAGGCAATACACTCCAAGAAATTTTGTGGAAACTTCGAGTCCCACCAATAAACTGTATCAATCCATACTAGACAATTAAGTGGTATATTTAATATGTTTTATCTCTGGAGAAGGCCTGCGTTTCACATCCATTAGTTAATTAACCGGCCCATTAGTTGAACTGACACCAGTTGACGGGGTTGAAAAGACAGCTTTCCTTTCACTTGCAAGTACTTTTCAAAGTCAGACTGTGGTATACATATAATTAAACAACCATTTTTGCCATGGATTTTTGGGAACAAGCTTTACCTCTAAGGCAGAGCCTTTGATTTACTTGGGTCAATGCATAGATTGCTAATCAAATGCCTTAGTTTTATTCTGTCTGAAAGTAAGACATTGAAGGCTATAAAGTAATGTATTTTTTAATGTTGAAGGCCTAGAGGAGACTGGAGAGTATACAAAGAATTGAGCTTTCACCCAACCTCCCTTTGATTTTATAAATTGTTTTTTTATTCTCTGAGCTTAAAATCTTCTTACAAAGATTCTCTAGGACCTAATATTTGCAGGATTAAAATAGGAATGTCTTATAATTAGGGTGTCAATATTTTTTGTATTTGTGCGCTATTTAGTCCTTTTTGAGATGTGTTTGAAAGCAATTTAAATTCACCAGCTACCTTTTACCTCAATCTATCCCTTTAAACATTGTCTTCCACAGCACATATTTTAGTCAGCTACTTTCCCAGAACTGTGGAAAACTTCTATCAACCTTTGGTAACATGTTTCAGGCTATACCAGACTGAGAAGAATCACATTTCAGCCAATAAACCTGTAGTAGACATTCGAGATTTTTACAATTCACCTTTTCTGATGATGATGTCTATCAGGTCCTTTAGAACAAACTGGCATCTTGATGATCAATCCAGATTGTATTCCAAATGAAATGGGAGTAGTTGGTATCCAGATAAACAAGGGCAAGGGTGGGTAGATAAATACTGCCTTGGAAACAATTCTGGGTTTTGCAGCCACTGTTAAAATTTTTATTGATTAACCTCAGCTAAATGACTGTAGAGCATTGTGACTGTATGTCAGTCTTCAAATTTCTCAATCTTGTGGTATGAAAAGCTATTTCAGGAAAAAAAGCAGAAACTTGTTGCAGAATTTTTTCTATTTTTTTAAGTTCATCAAACTCAATTCAAAGCTTATAAATGGAATTTGGCTTGGGCTGCTCGCATGGTATGGCTGATGCAGATATGTTTTGAAATTACCGCTTTTCTAGTTCACAGCATGGTACTGTGATAATGTTCTAGTCAAACTTTTAGTGCATTTTCTCTGATATGATTATATGCAAATATGCACAATGACTGTATATAGACATTTGGAAAATCATTTATGAAAAAAAGCTGATTAGTATTCAATATTGTTAAGATGACATCTGATTGCTCACATGGCATTCTTTCTGTAGTATGTCACCAGAATACAGTTCTTCAGACTAGATCTGGATTTAGGGAAGTTTATCAGAAAATTGTGGGCTACACTCAGAAGTTATAGAAATATGTATAGCTCTAGCAAAAATTATATAGATTTACACAGTTTAAGAATATTTCTGTGCCTCTATTAGGAAGCTAGCATATATGGCACAGAAATCTCTTAGTGAAATAACCCTCTCACCACACTTACCTGATCATATCTTTGTTTGCTTGTCTGCTTATTTAATTAATTTAACCATTCTGCAGGATGGAATAAACCCTACCATCCCAAACAGGGAGGCTATTACTTTGGGAATAAATGGTATTGCCTCTAAATACTTCTGGGAAAGTGAGCACTCTCGTGTGTGATGTAGCACAGAGCTTCATACTGATAAGACTTGAAGTATGACAAGAGATTGCAATTTCTGTCTAACACCACATTTTCAAAGATGGTGCAACACATTTGAGTGAGAAATAATTTGGTTTTCATGCTATTTGTATTCTGAAGCTCTCTTCGAAAGAGACAAATTGTGATAAATTATGTGGGTAGCATTCTCTTGTGACTGATGGCAAAAAAATCAAGTTATTTAACTTAGATGCTCACTGTGGAATTGAACTAGGCTTACCAGAAATAAGACAAACATTTTACAAGTAGTCATCCAGCCCTGCTGCTCAGTCTAGAAGCTCTGCTTTTAAGTTCCAGCCATCCCCACTACTCAATAGGTTCCACTATTTCCTTTCAGGGGACTGGTAATTAGCACAAGTACAGTTATTGTAAGGTAATTATATGTTCTAAAACTAATGTACTTATGTGAACCAGAGGGTAGCTTACCATGTGAGCATTTGATAAGCAAACAGGTGCTTAAAAGATTTAATGGGTTTGTAGCCATCTGTAGTGATTAATGATGTTTAAGAACCTCACTGCAACTCATAATATCATCATAAATGAACACTGGGGCTTTTCAGTTCAAAAAAAGAAGTGTAAATGATTCTTAGATTTTCCTGCTCAAATCCCTTTTGCTTAGTTACAATTTTGTATTCCAAAGGGCAATGAATAATTGAACTTTCCTGAAAGCAATAAAGAAAAAACTCCTCCCGCTAACCTTTCTCCATTCCCACCTTTTTACCAAAAGTTAGAATGAAGTATGTTTTTCCACATACTGAATAGAAAATTAGAGCAGATTTTCCTTCTTTATAAACAATTTTTTGCATCTCATTTCTCTTATTAATCAGAGGCCTGGACTGAGCCATTTCTGTTCCCTACACCCTGTAGAAATGTTGCTCCTTTTGATATCAGTAAGCAAATTCATGCTGTGTCCAGATACTTCTCCCTGCCTGGAGATGGAGAGCCAAGCACAAGTGAAAGAAGCTGCCCCTGCCTGTGACTGAGAAGTGGTTATGACTGAATGGCATTAAGCTATGCATTATATTATACAGGCAGATTACCCAGTCCCTATATTTTCAAGGGGATGTCCCAAGATACCGTAGAATCAGTCCAACAGGGTATGTAATTTTTTTTCCCATAAATTGGCATCCAACCAGCAATTGAGATGTATAATTTTGACTCCAGTTTTTCACATGTTTGAGCGACCTTTAACCAACCTAGTTTAAGTACTCTTGAAAATATGGCAGTACAGCTTCCAGATGTGCCACCGTGACTCATTGTGGCCTAAAGCCAGTGACTCTGAAGTGTCACCTGCTATATCAGCTAGCAGGCAACAGTAGCCAGATAGCCCTGTAATACAGCAGAGCCATTGAGAGTAGCAGGCTGTAAATTTGTACACCCAAAGGACTGAGGCCTGGTAACCTTGCTGTGCCTGACTTTTTTGTGACCTATTTGCATCTTTGTTTCGCTTGGTTTAGTTATGATGGCAGTTTGTGTTATTGATCAGGTGGCAGTGTTTTTACTTCTTGTTATGTGATAAAACTCATCTGCACACCCACAAAAGAACACAGAGGCACAATGCAGGTGGGGGAGTCTATCCTGGCTGTTTCCAGTTTGCTCCCAGGTCCATCACCAAGGATCCTTCAGCCCATCAAAATCTCATCTCTACAAACCCAGAGATCAAGAACACAATGGCAGAGGGCCAAGGAACCCAAATTCAGGACTCAAAGAGACACCCTGCACGTGCCCCTCCCAGCAGAGCCTCATCCCCACTGACCCAGTGTGAAACTCATTGTGAGGCGTCGTTGGGACCAGATCTCCATCTCACCTTTTGAACTAAGGGAGGTGCTGCCAAGGGGTGTGGGAAACAGTACGGGAAGCAGGGAAAGACGATGTTGGGATTGCCCAATATTTATGAAGGCATGTTTAGGAGAGGAACCAAAGGTGAGAAAAGGGAGAGGTTTGGGTGATTTGGGGAGAAACAAGTAGAGGGAAATAGAGGCATGAGGGAAGAGTCTATTTGCATGTAAGCAAGGGCTGGTCAGTATACTTTCTAGCCATGTCCTGGGCCTGATCACTGCAGTCTGCCCTGTCTCCTTGTTAAATTCCTTCAATTATTTTCCAGTAAGAGGCTCTTTACGCCATGTGCAAGTGTGTGTATGGGTATGTGGTGTCAACTGGAGTGAATGCAGGTGTGCAAGTGTGGGATCATTAGTAAAGATCAAGCTAAACGAGCCAGCAGGGAGTGTCTTGGGATTAAGGGGGGATTGTGGCTGTTTGAGGGCCAGCTCTGTGTATGAGAGAGCATCTGTGGCCCTCTAAGGGTGAGAGCACAGAGATGTCATCTATGGAACCAGAGAATCTGTGTGTGTGTGTGTGTGTAATGGTCTGCACCAGCAACTGGAATAGGACTATGGTACTGTGACCGTGGGGGTTCACATGTCCAGGTGTCAGCAGCTGGTAAGACTGGGATCTAGGGACAGCAACTGGTCAGGCTGGATGTAATAGGCCAGCTGCTTGAGGGACTCACACTGTACATATACAGAGAGAGGTGATATATATTCCTACTGTCATATTTCCATCCTGCTCAGCCAGAGACAGGAGCAGGTTGAAACCATTGCTGCTGTGTTTGTGTCAGTTCTCTGAGTGTCTCTCTGTTATTTGTGTGGCCAGATAAATATATGCATGGTGTGTACCTGTGCTCAGTGTGTGTGTGCCGAGTGGGAATACCTTTTCAGGCTCATTATTTTTTAAACCTGGGGGCATGGAGCTTTCCTCTCTCATGTTGTTGGATGCACTATGACATATTCCTCTAACACTTTTGTTTCTCTTTGTGTTGTTCGATCATAGTTTTATATTAATAGCAGTAATAAGCAATTATTCTGTGTAATATAGAAACGGTGTATGAGATCAGAAGTCTGAGAACTGATGATATAGGATGTGGCATGAAGCAATGTGGGACTGGGATGGTGAGAGATGGAGAACAGCCTTGGCACTGGGGACCCCACAGCTATAAGCAACTGATCAACACTGAGTTATGGAGACATGAACAGGGAGCTGAACAAAACTGGTTTTTGGGATGACGAGGAGAACAAGGAAGTGGTATCAAATGCACAGAAACATATGTAGTAAGTTTGGGGGTAATGTGGTCAGCAAACCAATGAATAAAGAGAAAGACATAAAAACATTTAAGCAAACGTATCAAATTGACTCATAGTGCCCACTGAAGGAGGAAGAAACCATTAACATTTCGTTACTCCTGGCAAAGAAGCCCAGATGTTACTGGCTTTCCATAACACCCCCCAACCCCAGTAGATTTAACCCACCAATATTAGGACTCAGAGGAGCAGGGGAAGGGTGAGCATAACACCAGGAACAGGGGTAAAAACTGTGTGTAAAACAATTTAAACTTCATTTTATTCTTTCTTTAACAATTAGATCTAGACTAATAATGGCTAAATTCTTAAGATTTCCATAGTATGAAAAATAAATTAATGGCTTTATTTATATATGTAAGGTTTGCTTCCTCTGTGCAATTTACAAGATTTTGAGCATAACACTACATAATGCTGAAAGGTAGCTAACCTTTAGAAATGGATATCACCACAAATCTGGCAAAGCCTGTGGGCACACAAGAAGGATGTATTCTGGAACACTGGAAGCACTGGGTGAAGAGAAGGGCCAAGAAAAGGACACAGTAGTATTGCAGTGAATTAGTCATGGAGGAAATAAAGGGAAGAAGAAAATGCTGTGGATAGAGTGAAATGTTGCAAGAACAGTATCTGAAAGAAACCATGGTACATTAGTTCAGGGACCTTTGTCTAAAAGTTTTAGACAGGAATTTATCAAAAAAAAGCATTGTATCATTCTATGAATGCTAGTGACAGTA
The DNA here is from genome assembly GCA_014706295.1 of Lycocorax pyrrhopterus obiensis. Classification (NCBI taxonomy): domain Eukaryota; kingdom Metazoa; phylum Chordata; class Aves; order Passeriformes; family Paradisaeidae; genus Lycocorax; species Lycocorax pyrrhopterus. The sequence goes on from JACSVZ010000015.1 coordinate 16,397,269, forward strand.
TTCTGTTAAGTACTGTCTGACTTCTGCCAGGCTATGAAAGCTGTTCTAAAATCAATTGGATCAATAATACGGTCTCTAAATATAAAATCCCCTCCTGTTCTTCCCTTTTCTGCTGTGAATTGGAATGCTGCTTTATATAGATGATACTTACACACAATAACGCCACTTATATGGGTTGAAATGGACAATACCAACCTCAGCACAGAAACTGTTCCTGATCTATTTTGGATTTTGGAATTTGAAAACTTGCAATTCTAAAGTTTTAGACACAGAGTACAAAATATTCTTTATTTTATATAAGACTACTTACCAACTTCAACTGGGCTCATCAGGAACTATTTAAGTGAAAGTAAATTAATTCAGATCTAAACACCCGCTCAAAGGTTGCTACTGCTCTGACCAAGGTAGCTGCTCATTTGAGTGTGTTTTTATTAAAAGGCCAAAGAAATGTGGCAGTGCTTACTTGCAAATGCTCCTAATTCATGGGCAGTGCTAATCAGCACATTCTTAAACCTGTTGTTGTATACAGCTATGAGCCCCAAATGGGTTGGTACTCATAGCTACTGCCACATGTAGTCAATATAAACACAAGATCCTTTTCCTTGGCCTAACTATTGTCACACCCAAATGAGTTGATGTCATCTAACCTAAGTAATATCAAACCTAGTATTTGCTTATTACCTCCCAATTCTTGGTTGTCACTGATGGTGATCATGTTATCCATCTGATCACAGCTAAGCCTTTTAATAAAAATGGAGCTCCCCAGTCATCTTCACATCATGTGTTCTTACTTGATATGTATTGGAACTTCCTCTCTTTGGTTTCACTGTGACTTATAGTTTAAATATAAAAATCTTTCTTCCTATAAACCTTTACACACTTTGCTAGCTATACTTTATTTGATGCTCTGCCCAGTTGCCGCAGTTCCTACCCGTTTATTCCTAGTTATTCATCATGGCTAGGAGTTCATACTGCCAGGCTATGTTTTGGATTTGTGACCGAGGCAGTGCTGATAACATGGGGTGTTTAAGCTGTTGCTGAGCAGTGCTTGCACAGTGTTAAAACTTTTTCTCACACTACTCTGCCAGCATGTACACTGGGGATGCACATGGAGTTAGGAGGGGACACAGAGAAACACTGTTCAAAAAGAAGAAATCTAGAGAGGATTTGTATCTAGATTTGCATGTAGACTAAGTTAGCTTCTCTGAATTTCTCTCCTGGTATTGCCACAGGAAACAGCTATGAGATAAAAGAAGGTTTTTCAGTCTAGTAAAACAAATTATAAGAGAACCCAGTGTCTGGAAATTGAAGCCACAAAAAATTTACATATTTTAAAGTTGAGAAATTAACTACTGGAAAAATTTGCAAAAGATCACTTGGCAGTATATTGTTTAAAATATGAATATCAAGACTAATTTTTTCCTTAAGAGATTTATTCTCACTTAAAGTGAAATCACTAAATGACATTTGTGTAGAAAGACAGGCTAGGTAATCACAGTTTTTCTTATTTTGAGAGTCTGTCAAGTTCCTTTCAGTCTGTTTAAGAGATGGCTATCACATGTCCTGAGCCGGTAAAAATCTGGGATCTAGATGCATACAATTTATAAAATTTCAGACTTAAACAATAACTAGTTAGTTTTATGAATAGCAAAAAAGTTGACAAACAGTACTCAAAAAGAAACTACTTTCCAAATATTTCCAGGTCTAGTGAGACATAATATAGAGATATAGTACTGATATTAAAAAAAAAAAAAACCAAGAAAAAAGTGCATTTAAAGAATCAGCAGGAGAAGAACATTTTCAGACAGTTTCATAACTGCTGAATGATATTTAAATATAGAGAATGTTAGGCCCAGATGGGCATGCTGTGAACTATTCATAATGTTAAATGCTATTATTCATAAAACAACAGATTTCACCCTTCATGGATTGAAATACATGAAACTTTTACTGGCCTGTTGTTGTCACTTTCCTCAGTAAACCTTAAATAGGCTTAGATTTTAGCAGTTAATTGTTTATCAGCAGAGAATTTTCCCCAATTGTTCTTCCTTTATCATGCAGTAAAGTCATAAGTGCCTAAGAATTAAGATTAGTGATCTGTGTGGGCTTGAGTTTCAAGATGTGAATATTGTGTCATTGCTCACCCATGCCAGAGGAATGGGACACCCTGTTCCTGCATTTTTATGACACAGAGCGAACATAACCTACATGCAGGCCAAACTTCAGCATATTTGGTATGGTTGCTGCTGCTTCAAAAGACATAATTTCCTCAAAATCTGTGTGAAGTACTGTGAAATATTTATTACTGTGCACAGCTGAGTAGAACAACACCAAAAATAGTGCAAGTCACTCTCACATTTTTAAATGGGGAGTGAGCACTGTTGATATATTCACATTGCCTCTTTAAAAGGAAGCAAACCACAGTAAAAATGAATCAGAAAAGGCTAGAAAAGAATTTTCTTGGAAAAGGAAGGTAGGGTGAATCAAAACTGTCGTTACCTGTGTATCGCTCAAAGCATAATTTTATTTATTGTGTTAACTGCATGCACAGCTCAGAGGTCACTAATCAATTTATTAAAGCAAATAAAAACAAAAATCACTTTGTAGGGGGAGGAGGTGAGATTTGAGGGGCACTAATTTTCATTGCAGTGGATGACCTAAATATCTCCAGTCTTAGCTGAAAAAAATAAACTCTTTTCATTGTAATGATTTATGGGAGGCAAGTGTGATTAGGTTTGTATCTCCATTTTCTCCTATGGTCTCAGTTCCCAAACAAGCTGCCTGTTCAATGATTCACTGGCATCACAGAACCATAGTGCATCATAAAAAATGCAACCTGGTCAGAAAGCTTAATCCAGTTGATTATGAAGACAGACAAAACCAAAATTAGACTGCATTACACTACAATACTTCAGTTGGAAGGGATCTACAGCCATCAACTTGTTCAACCGCCCGAGCAAGTCAGGGCTGACCAAAAGTTAATGTATGGTGTTAAGGGCGTTGTTCAAACGCCTCTTGAATGCTGGCAGGCTTGAGGTATAAACCAACTTTCTAGGTATCCTGTGTTTGACCACCCTCTCAGTAAAGTGCTTCCTATTGTTCAGTCCAAAATGCCTTTCATACAGCTTTGAACCATTCCTGTCACTGGATCCCAGGGAGAAGAGCACAGCATCTCCCTCTCCACCTCCCCTCCTCAGGAAAATGTAGAGAGCAGTGAGGTCACCCCTCAACATCTTTTTCTCCAGACTAGACAAACCCAGGGTGCTCAGATGCTCCTTTGGGGATATTCCATCCAGCCCTTTCACAGCTCCAATGCCCTGATCCCCTCACAAATTCAACTGATACCATCTCTCCACCTGTTCTCAAAGACATTAGTAGCCGCTTCCACTTTCCTAAGTAATTTTGTATTTAGTAGCAACTACTGTATAATTAAGGTCTTTAAGGAAACATTCATGAAGAAGATTTTGCAATAGTCAAATGAAGCAAACTTCTTACTTACATATGGAATTTTATTTCTGCTCTTCTTCTTTTAGGTAGAAACACATAGTTCATATTCCATAGCTCTACATTAAGATTTTTCCAGTTCTTTTCTCTTTGTATACCTTTTTTAGATCATTTCCCCAGCACGCAGAAGCACAATGGAAACTTGCTTATATGGAGCACTCTGTTCAATCAGGAAGTGCTTAATCAGGTCACCCATTTTACCAGGTTATCTTCGCAGGTGTTGGTGTGCACAATGATAATGTCAATGATTAGAAAGAGAAGCTATAGCATTATGTTATATTTGGCCAGTGTAATATTTTAAAGTTTAAAATATTTTATGTATCTTTATAGACTTCATATTGCTAGCAGCCCCAATTAAGATGGTAAGATAAAAGAGACCTCCTGCAAGAAATAAAGACACTAGGGATGGTAGTTAATCCCCACTGCTGAAACTATGTTTTCTTCTTAGGGCTTACACGCATCAGGCTTGATATGCCAGCAGGAAAAAAAAAATCAAAGAGGATAATTCTCTATGAAAAGAAAAGCCAGATGTGGAAGAGGAACACAGTCTAGTTTAACACTAAGGACAAAAGGCCCTGAAAAATAGACGACGGGAAATTCAAATACACTAAGGATATTCAAGGGGAGGAAGAGTGACTATGTAGGAGGCTCATGCAGACCCAGACATGTAAGAAGTTTTTTGTGTTAGGTTTATGGGATCATAGAATATGACCTTGTGATAATTTAGAGCAGAAGGTCTCTGTGGATATTCTTAATTCAACTTCCTGCCCAAAACAAGGTGACCTCTGTGGTCAGATCAGGTTGCTCAGGATTTTATACCACTGGGTCTTGAAAACCTCCAGGGATGGACCAAGACTGTACAACTTCTCTGGCTAACCTGCTTACAACCAAGCTTCCACCCTTTGCTTCCACAGAAAAAGCTTGTCTTATACTCAATATCAACTTTATTTTAACTTACAGACCTTGCCTCTTATTGACCTTCCATGCACCACTGTGCAGACCCTAGCTCTGTCTTTTCTATAACCTCCTCATAGGACCTGGGATGGGCATCTGTTCGGTTTATCCAGTTCTTTTCAGTTTTTCTAGTTTAGCCTGGAGAAGACCTCTCTTCTACAGGCTAAACAGGACAGGCTCCCGACTTCCACCTACCTTGGTGGCCCTTTGATGAACTTGCTACAGCTTGTCAATGTCTATCTTGTATTGTGGGGCCAAAACTGGACACTGTATTCCAGGTGCAGTCTAATAAATGGTGAATGGAGGAGGAAAACCTCTCCCCTTGAACTACTAGCTCTGTTTGTATTAATATAGCCCCGAAGGCTGTTGGATTTATTTTCTGCCAGGACATGTTCTGGTTGGTTCATTTTCAACTGGCTCTCTGACAAGACCCCAGGGCCTTATTTCACAGAGCTGCTCTCCAGCTAATCTGTCCCCAGCCTCTGTCACTGTAGGGTTTCTTCCATTTCACGTGCAGGTCTATATATTTGGCCCTGCTCAATTTCATAAAGTTCCTGTCAATCTATTCCTACAGCTCTTCAGTCAAGCTCATGGACTAGTCTCCTCAATTTGGTTGCATCTCCAAAGCTGATGCGGGCACACTCCACTGCCTTTTCCAAATCATTAAAGATATTAAGCACAGCAGCTCCCAGGTTAGACCTCTCTGGCACTCTATTTGTTATCAGTCTCCACTATGACCACAACACAATAGTGTCTGCCTTTTTAGCCTGATTGTTCTACTAGATTTTTACCCATTGGTTGTTCACTCACCAAGCCTTAGGTGTCCTAAATCATGTGCAAGAACATGGGAGAAGGCAATGTTGAAAGTCTTGCTGAAATTTATATAAATGACATCCCTCATTCTTCCTTCATTTGTAAACTCAGTCATTTTATCACAGAGGCAACCAGGTTGGTCAAGCATGATTTACCCTTAACAACCCAGCCACCTTCTTCTTCTCCTTCATATGCCTAGAGATGTGATCCATAAGGACTTTATGATTTTCCCAGAGAGAAAATGAAATTCAATAGTCTGTAGTTCACCAGATTTTCTTTTGATCCTTTTTGAAGATGAGTGCTTTTCTTCATTCATCAGGAATCTGTTACCTGGGGAAGACAACACAGAGCAGTTATGCAAGGGTATCGGTCAGATTTCTTAGTATCCTGACCTAAGGATGTGTACAGATGGAGGTTTTTTTCAGGTAACACCAGTTTTGATTCTCATCCACTGCTAATTGTTCTTCCCCTTCTTCAAAATTCATTAATCATAGAGGCCTGGGAGACCCTGTTGGTGAATAGTGAGGCAAAAGTGTAAGAAACAAAATTGAATAACTCAGTCTGGTTTTCATCCACTGCCTCTAAACCACCTTCCACATTCCGCATTTCTCTTTTCAGTGTTTTGCTGCTAATGTAACCACAGAATATTTTCTTGTTGCTTTTTATGTTCCTTTCAGGCATAACATCTCAGTGAGGATGCTTGCCTGCCTGAAGTCCAAGGTCAGTATTCTTGCTCTTCTCTTTTGTCACTCTCCTTAGCATTCTGAGCTCTAGTGCTTCCAGGTCACTACAGCCAAGAGTGCAATTGATTACCGTCTCCCCAGTCAGTTATTCCTTGCTTGTGAATAGCAGAACCAGCTGTGTGTCACACAGGGCTGGTCCTCTCTGTTCTTCTCCAGAAATCTGCTTGAGTGCTTGCATCCCACAGCATTGTCATTCCAGCAAGGAAAAGAGAGATCAAACATCCCATAAGAGCCAGGGCCTGTGATACAGAGACACCCAGGAATTGTTCTCCTTTTATGCCCTTTCTAAAATACTATTGATTTGAATAAATTGAATGAGAGAAGTCTGACCACAAAATAACCTTGTCATTGCTGCTGAGAGAGCAGATGCTGAACTTCAGTGATGTCCTGTGGCGAACAAGGCAGATTCTCAGTGTGGACTCCAGGGACTGCAATCCTGACAAATGCAGGCTTGGAAACTAGGTATGTCAGCCATTTCAGCATGTGTGAGGGACTGGGAGTGCAGATAGATGGCTGTAGCCTGTGCTGGGAATGAGAGCAGTTGAGAGAAACAGAGCACAAGATCAGAGTCCTGGCAGAGCTGAATCTGGTGGCTTGCATTCATGGAGACACAGAATACTAGGTTGGAAGGGCACCTCAAGTGTCATCTGGTCTAACTTTTCTTGGAAAAATCACAGTCTAGAGATGGCCCAGAACCCTGTTCAGCTAAATCTTTAGTGTCCAATGCTGTGAAATCCACCACTTCCCTGGGGAGATTATTCCAGTATCTGATTGTTCTCATTGTGAAAAATTTTCCTATTGTGCCTGACCAGAATTTCCCCAGGAGTAACCTGTACCCATTGCCCCTCATGTTTTCCATGTGACCCCTTGTAAAAAGGGAGCTTCCATCTTTTTAGCTGCTGTTAACATACAGGTACATAATGATAAGTTCTTCCCTAAGCCTTTTATTCTCAAGGCTGAACGAAATCTGTTCTCAGCCTCTTTCCTCACATTTTCAGGCTTCACAGTCCTTTGATAATCTTTATGGTCATTCTTTGGATCCTCTACAGCCTGTCCACATTTTTTTTTTTTAATAGTGGGGACCAAAACTGAGCACAGTATTCTGGGTCTGGGCTGGAAAGCACTGAGTAGAGTGGGATAATTACTTCTTTATATCTGGTGGTGATGCCCTCATTAATGCAGCCCGACATCCTGTTTGTTGCAGCACCACAGTGGTCACTCATATGGAGTCTTTGTGGATTTCTGAAAGATATAATTTCATTTTAAATTATAAAAAAAACCCGAACGACAAAACAAACAAGCAGAACGCAAGACAAAAGCCAAACCAAACAAAAAACAACCCCCCAAACCATCTATACTCTTGGAGTCTACTTACAGTTTCTATGATATGTTACTCTTAAAATTGGATCAAAAAATGGTTTAAAATTGGATCAACCAATTTTAAAAGGAAGAATTTTGAGGAATTAGATCTGTTTCTGATTCAGTCACACTTCCAGGACATTCTAACAAGCAGGTGAATGAGGGTATTCCAGGACTCGTAGGATTTCAGTCCATTCTTCTGAAAGGGCCAGACACCTTTAGGGACGCTCTTTACATAATCCATCGAAGACCAGAGTTTGCCCTGTCATGTAAGGACAGCAGAACCACATCTCATATGGGAGAAAGAACAGGCTTCAGGTAGATGCAGAATGCCAGATAAAACATAACTCTTTCCCCTTTCATGTTTGTCCTGGTATTTCTTCAGAAAGAGGGGAAAAAGTAACAAAGAAAGGAATACAGATAACTGAGAAATCAATAAACTTTGCTAAGATTTAAACTTCCCAATTAATAAACTACCCTGCTTTCTTTTTATGTGTCCTATGAACTAGTATTACTTTGGCATCCAAAATCTTTCAAATCTTATGTTAGCAATTACCTTTTATGGTTAGCTTCCTGTAAATCCGTCAGAGTAATTAATGAGTAAGAATACTTCACAAAAAGAATACATTGTCAACAAGCTTGGTTTTTTTGTGGATTTTTTTAAGGGATCTACGGTGTAAAATGTATAGGACTGAGCCACATTATTTCTTTTATTTTCTGAAGAGAAGAACAAAGAAATATTATAGACCTATAGCAAAAACCTAATAGTCTCTTAAATTGCTGTTAGCATTTTCTGAGTGAAGCTTAGAACTCCCTTAGTTTTCCTCCAGCTGAAGAACAAACTCAAAGAAATTGAATAATTCCAGCTAAACTGAAGAACAGTTAGATTGTATAAAATTTCTGGCAGGCTTTCGTTATCTGATCATATGCATGTGGTTGCTTTGTGTCTCAGATTAATTTCTTGGTTTTCTCTCACCAAATGATAGAGTGAAGAAGGTTTTTAGTATTTTTCCTACCACACAAAGTAATAATATCCAGCGATATTTCTCCCAGTCTTCCTAAGCAGAGTATTTAGAATCTTTGAATACAAGCAAAAGCATATATTTGATTTTATTTATATTGCAGGAGGCCAGCACAGCCAAAATAACATTATGGCACTTATTCTTTTCAGCAATTTTGTTATTCTAAGAAGTCAAAACATTTTAAAGCCACCCTTTTAGTCTTTAAATAACTACTGCCTAGCTATTTCTGTTTAAAAGATGCATAAACTGAGACGCCATGAGATATTGTGAGCTGCTGAAATCAAGCAATGAGTTAGAGAGAATTGGTTATAAACTTTAGGTCATTTGTGTGAATAAGAAATTCTGAAACTAAAAAATATGTCATAGTGGTTAAATGGCAACCAGAAATTTCATGTATAAATGTAGCTAGGGTTGATTCAAGCTTTGATTCTGTCTTTTCAGTGACTGGGGAGGCTGCAGATGGGGTAGTTGTTCTCCAGCTGATTTCCTGCACATTCCCCTCTGTCAGTGAACCCCAGACCTGGATTCACACTCTCAGACCCATCACTCAGGAGACTGTGACACATGCAGTGGTTGTCACCTCACTTCGCTGTGTGGACATAGTTGGAAGTTAACCGAAAGTCAAGTGCTAAAGAAACCACAGAAAATGCGCTACAGAATATTGAAAGCTAAGAGAAATGTAAAATACCCTTTATATGCTCTAACTTCTGATGAATAGAGTTTTATGCACAAATCAAAACTAGTTGGGAATCAAAAGAAATGAGAAAAAGCAGAACACAAAAATCAAATTACTAATTAAAATTTTCTCACTTTTGGCAGCTGAAGGATTTTTTCTTTTAACTCAAGTGTCTTTTCTTGCCAATTGCATTTTTTCCTGAATTTTCCACCGACTAGCTTTTCCCTCATGATGTATTTATTATAGAGTGCAGTGAATACTAAGCTGGAATTAATTCTGATATGAAAAAAAAAGAGGGAAAGAAAGAAAGAAAGAAAGAAAGAAAGAAAGAAAGAAAGAAAGAAGGAAAGAAAGAAAGAAAGGAAGAAAGGAAGAAAGGAAGGAAGAAAGAAAGGAAGAAAGAAAGGAAGAAAGAAAGAAAGGAAGAAAGAAAGAAAGAATAGGAAGAAAGAAAGAGAAAGAATAGGAAGAAAGAAAGAAAGCCTCCCCTAAAGAATTTTCACAATTGATTCTGAAGTTACTTCTAAGTTTATGAATTCAAAATTTAGTCTAATCCATGAGGTGACCACTTTCTGAAGACTACTATGTATCAATTTGTCAACACATCCCTTTTTTGTGGCATTGTCTAGCAAGATGCAAGTTTTTTTTCCTGTATCACTATCAGTTTCTTCCCCAGCAGTACCAGTTCACACAAGAATGACAGTAGGAACACAGCTGTCAGACTAATTTGGTTTGTCTAATTTTGACAGCAAGAAACCCAGAGTATTTGCTATTTCATGAACAGCACAAACATCCCAGCTATTTTTAACGTATGTCATCATGATAAAAAAAAAAAAACTTACATGAAGCACAGCATGAGCAAAGCTGCTTTGGATCCATTTCAAAAATTGCACCCCTTGGGGTTTCTGTTCACATCTCAGCCAACTGGGTAGAGCTTGAAGGCACAGGGACAGAAACAGCTGCCTACAAAATAACTGATCATATTCACCTCATATGCTCAAAGCTAGAATCATCTAAAGGTCTTGTCTACAGTAACCTATGGCTATCTGAGTTTTCTGTTTTCTGACAAGTTATTTTAAGCAATGAAGACAACTTAAGAGACTTAGTGCTGTGCTACATGAAAGCCCAGAAAAAACATCCTTGTGCCATTGGGTAGTCTAACAGCTTATACTTATTTTCACACAGTGTTGTCCTGTATGATGATTCTATAGCACATACCAAAAAAATATTTTTATTATTCTGTATTTTCTGTTTCCTAAAATAAATACAATGTCAGGGTGAAAAAAATAATGAAAATTTCCAGAACACAAAATGCAAAATACATCAGTTAGGACAAATAGACATAAATCTTTGTTTCCTAAAATACTTTCTGAAATAATCTAATTGGTGGTATATTTCTAGTTTATAATGAGGCAGAAAACCCAGACAGTTTTAAATTCAGGGATATGTGATCTCATTGCCTTTACATTCTATGGTATTGGCAGTAAATTCAAAGTAAGAGACAGCTTTTTTTCAGACAGCCTAACATCATGGTTAGAGAGAGCAGAATCAAGTTGAACAAGTTTAAGGCTTTATTGTATAATCACTGCATTTATTTTATTAGATAATTTAGACGCTTTCTTGCTTTATTATTTTTTTCATGAGCAATCTCATTTGCAAGCTACAGTTAGTCCTTTTATATATATATTTATATATATATATATATATATATTTATGTAGGGCCTTATTCAAAATACCCTTGCCAGTATCTCAACACATAATGCTCTTCCTGTGAGTACGGATATAGAGTTGTAACCAGTTCTACAGGCACGATAACATTGCTGGAAACATTAATGGAGGAAACATGGAAGGTCTTTTGTCCCTCAGACTTACATAGATATTGTAAGATATATATCATCGTTGATTTACAGAACAACTGCGTTGCTTCCAACATCCTATCAATTCTTCCCAGAAAGTGTCAGAGAAGCAGCACTTTCAGAGAGTGATTGAGGAATACAGAAGTTTCTCTAACAGAGAATGTATGTTTAATGATGTTTCACCATTTTTTGACAACGATTTTTCATGTTCATTTATTTTAAGTATGATGTATATATGTTAAAAGATAATTCCCAAATCCAAAAACAAGACATCGTTAAAATGAGTTTGATTACACTAAAAAAAACCAACACCAGTAGTAAATTATGTAAGTGAAATTTAAGGATAAGCTGAAATGCCCTGAAGATATTTTAATAATGGGAAGGGGAAAGCCTGTGTGACTCTCCTTTTGTCTGTGAAATGCCTACACAGGGGCCATAAGTAGACACATGGAGCCATGCTCGGTGTGTAAGGAGTTGCTTCTTACTGTAGTGCATCTCTTAATTCAGCCAATGACTAATGAAACTTAAAATATACTCAAGTTCATTGAAGTAATTGAGGGAATTCACCTCGTGTTGTTTCACTGTGTCGGATTTTACCACATTTGAGCTCAGCTGTGGATCATGGCTGCAGTGCTAGAGTAGGTCTGAACTGCGCAGAAGGATGAGCAGCTCTGTGTGGCATTCACCTTTTGTTGAGCTGATCAAAACTTCAGGCTGTCCCTGCACTACTCTAAGCATTTATCTATAAAAGACCTGGATAGGATCATGAGTGAAAAGTGGGAATCCACACATTAGGTCCTCAGTAAAATCATTTTCATCATGCCTTAGAATGACTGTCTTGAAAGAGACAGCTAAAAATGAAACATGGAGGATGCATTCAAAAAAACATGAGGTTTTATGGTAGGTCGGTTGACATATGGTAAGTTGACATATTTACTGTAAATGAAATGAAAATTAAAGATATACTAGAAAAAAATGTTATAAAGTCTTAAAAACAGATGTTCTTTGTTTTGCACAGGTTGAAATGTTAACCCCAACAGAAGCAGAGAAACTACAGAATGACATTGCTAGGATGATCCTTTCCATGTTGAATTAAAAACATTTACTTGAAAGATTAACTCAGGGTGTTATAAATGCATTTTTGGATGTAGTAACACTTACTCTGTGTTCTGTCTTTGAGGAAAATACAGTAATGTACTAAAGTTAAGATAAATAGTGTGTGAAGTGGCTTTAATTTAGGGAATTAAGTTAATTCTTTCCACTAAATTTGATTAAATCAAATACATGGATTCAATATGGTTTAGCCAATGAAGCTTAGATTCACATCTTTAACTAATTCAGGCTGCAATCCTTGAATGTCATATATACAAAAGTTGTAACTTGTGATAACTGAGGCCTGAGAGGAATTAAACAAAAGCACTAAGTGCCCTTGGTATCACGAATATTCTTTGCATTTCTTCTTTATCATCTTCCCATAATTTTTTAAAGCTAGGAAGTAAGTGCTTCCTTTTCTATTAGACCTGGAGACGGTGGTTGTTTTTTTTTTTTGTACTTGAATGGCTCATAGTATAGACTGAAGGCTGTTCCAGGACTATTGCATAACCTCCCACTTAGGGACATATTGACAATTATTTTGCCTAAGGCTTTAAAACAATCTTGCTCTTAGTCTGGCTAAAAGGAAAAAAAAAGTGAGAAATGTTTTTACATATGCTATAGAACATACTAAATTCTTTATGTCACTCATACTCCCCTAGGAGTCTAATTATGACATTTAAAGGTCTATGCACTTTTGTGAAAATTAAGCCTATGGATGCTGAAAAAGCTTCAGCAGAGAATTTCTTCAGCTCTCTGCAGCATTTTTGTGAGAGTGTTGTCTTTCCCATGCAAGTAACTCAAAACAATGTTACAGTTTTGTAAACTTCTTGCACCTGCAGGTTGTTTTGCAGAATTGTTATGGTTCTAACTAGAAAAACATTCAGAGATGGGTGTCTTAGAACTTGACCAATCCCCTTAAGGGGTGGATGGCAAAAAACCAATTACCTTATGCCACTTAACACACTTCTGCGAACTAACATATAAAAGCCTTCTGAAAGATCATTAAATCGCTTCCATTTATCCCTGAGCCTGGACTTCATGTCGTTTCTCTACTCGTCCACAGTGAGAAAAGCGACATAAGCCCAGATAATGACTGTGCTCGCTTTCATTACTGTATTTAAGGACTATTGTTACCATACAGATTTCTAAAATCCATGCGGATCAAATTTTTTTTTTGATAAGTATTATAGTCATGTTATAAAATTGATGTTAAGCCACTCAGGAGGTAGTAGAAAATTTACTTGAGCTTATTTTCTTAAATACTTATTGATGATAAAGAAGGAGGAGTAAGCATTGTATAAATTGCATTTGCAAAACACTAAGAGTAGTTGTGAACATGGGTGAAGCTTAAAATTATTTATAGAAAAGCACTATGAATAATAAAATGAGTTGAAACCAGGAAACAATATTCAAACTGGGATTTTCAATTAGTCCTTGGCTCTAAAATCTCTTCAAATTTCAATGTTTGCAGTTTAACATGGCCCAGGAAAGAAGTCAATACTTCTTGGTTATGACTTCATTAAACTGGGCTGAGAACAAACTTTTTTAATTACTGCTTATGTAACCTTGAAGAAATTTATAAGGGTTAGAAACTGGAGAGAGCTGTTGATTCAAGTAATTTTGCTGTAAAAGTTTACATTAATGCCAGTGTACCTGTCCACTATTTCTGGCTACAGAAATTACTACTGCCCTGGATAGTATAAAAAAACCCCAAAACAGTTGAAAAAATTAGCCTGTGTTTAAGAACTAGGCTCTGTTTCTGAAATTTCTAAGACACCACAAGCTATGCCAGCTCTCCTCTCATAGTGGACCCTAAAAACTTCCCAATCCCCTTTGATATCCTGTTCTGCAGAAGTACACATGAGCACTTGGAGAGATGCAGAATGCATACAAAGTGAATACTGAATTTCACTAAACAGTTAATAGTGGACATGTGGCAGCTCAGTACATCACTGATATAGTTTATTTCCATAAGGTGGGAGGCCTTCTCAGACATGTCAGCTCCCTTGAGCTCTAGAGGATTGTCTTCAGTTGCCATGAGGGCCACAACCTGTGTTTACTCAACCTACATGAAGTCACAGTGGCTATACAAGTAAATATATCAGTCCCAATAAGAGATCCCTGACACTCAGACCAACTGGTGTAGTCTCAGAACCTTATGACTGAGATTTAGCTAAATCAAGAGCAGAATACGTGCCATGATGTGAGATTATCATCTCAATATGTTCTCTGTTCAAAACACTGAAAATAAATTCCCTGGAATGGTCTATCTTTAAGATAATGTCCAGACTCTTTGCCATACAGAGAGCTAGCTCAAGCCCTAGCAAAAACAAAACAAAGCAAAAAAGATCCAAGGAGCAAAATAATTCTACAAGGTGGAGAAAAGGAGATCCAGTATGTCTAGTTTTGCAACATAGACATATGCTCTGTGTATGGGATTCGGCTGATTAAAGTGATCACAGGACTCTCCACTGAGCAGAACCTACGCATATCTAGATACAGTTGGGATTTGTGCATTAACAATGACATATGAGCAACAGGGACTGTTATGTAGTCCAGGCTCTGCTGCCCTGACTAATATATTCTAATCCCTTTCTAAATATGCCTATCTTCATCACAAAACTAAGTATTGATAACAAAGTACCTCCTCTTCCAAAACCTAAAGAAAATTAGCATTTTGAAAATGCTAATTATTATTTGGGTTGCTCTCTAAGCTTCAGGGAATCCGTGTTTAGCTATTGTTTATTTTGCTTAAAAAACATCTTGTAACCATGGTCATAAAATGTGTATGCCCAGTGGCAGTTCAAATGTTATTTAGCTTGTGAGAAATGGCACCAAACACTGCTGCAGAGGAATGATGTATTTCCTGCTCACGTACATATTTCGGTGAGCATTTCTTGTTTTAGCGTGTAGTAGTGCCAGACTTGTAGTGTGCTTTCTGTAGGAGGAACTAAGGCTCAGGAAGATTTTTCTGAGGATTTTAAAGTTTTGATGGGGGTGGTCCCCATGTTCCCAAGGTACTGGATACAGGTTGCTCTTAAAACATCAGACTACCACTATAAGAAAAATGAGAAATTCCATTTAAAAAAAAAAACAAACCCAAACTCTATACTGTTTTGTAACATGGATATGAATGTATAAACAGAATACATGTTTGAAAGAGACAAATTGTATCTGCAGCTTCTGTTTCTTGGAACGATAGGACACACAGATTAAGTAGACTACTTACCAGACAGGAAAGTAGAAAGTTCATATGTAACTGTGACATTTTGAGAATGGAAAAGCTTAGTATGCATAACAGCTCCACATCTACATTGTGCATTCAGTGGCAAGAGGACATATGGGAAAAATAGAAATGTCATTGCATTAGTCATTGAATTAATGTTGTGACTGCCTGTTAGTATCAAGGTTATGACTTATACAGGACAAACTCTTCAGTCTTTTTGTTTATCAGCACTAGTTATACTATTTACATGTCCTTACTTTAACTTTGTTGACGGCAGAGACGTTTCCTCTAGACTTTTATATTTATCTGCTCAAGCAGAGTTGCAGAAGCCGTCACTTCAAATAATAAACTGCAACACAACATTTCTATGTGCAATAAACTATATTCCCTTCATGTTTGATCTAAAGCATAAGAGATTTGGAGAATACATCCTTTACTATGGAAGATACTGCATGGGTACTTTAGTAATGGGATCTGATAGAATAAGCAGTTTCAACTAGATTTCAAATTAAGGAGTTATATTGATAGCAGTATGTATAAATTTGAGGAAACTTCCCAAATTTCATGCAGAATATTGATGTATTTTATGACATCTTCCTATGATTTTCTGCCTTTTGTTAATGGAAAATATACTTCAAATCTTATCTTTTAGATATAGAAACTAAAACTTCCCAGGTCATCTGTTTAGTCTTTTAAAATTCAGTACTGTCACAGCTCTCTGAAGTAAGTGTTGTTTAGCCACTGTTCCATACCCCAGTATATCTGTGAAACAGCAGATACTGTGTTGATATTTTTATATTCATATTGATTGACAAGTCTAATTGCCTTTCTAAAAAAGTTTGGCAGAAAATTGATCATGTGATGTATGGTATTTATCTGAATCATCATGTATTTAATAAGGCATATGTATAAATTTTTTTATAAAAATAATAAGTTAGCACATTTTATTAATTCTACTTTGCAGCATTTGTGTCAATAATTGGTTTAAGTGAACTTAACATGTCACAAGATTCAGTATAGGTAAAAAATGCAAACTCATTTATCACGGGACTTACTTTTTTTCTAAAACTCTGTCAGGGTTGCAGAAAAAAATATATGGCATTGGCTTTGATAAATACTATTCACAGACTTTTTTATTTATTTCTTTTTACTATTAAATAAAACTTAGCATGCCTTTCAAAAATGTTAGAAATAAAATAAGTTCTAAAAGTTTAAAAAATGTTAGACCTTCAATTTTCACGTGGTTAAACTCACTAGCAATTTACAGATTAGTCCTCAAAACAGCATACAGTCATAAAACTATTATACTTTCTACACAACTAAAACACAAATAAAGCTTTGTACTGAGCTGTGTAGAGTCTAGGGGGAATGTGATTGGGCAGTACATTAACAGGAAATAGGTTCAAAGCCCTGAGCTCAGGCAGTGGCTCAGGTAGCTAATGATCCCAAAAAAGCAGAGCTTGCAAGACTCTGCATTTAGCCATCACTTAATATGGGACTGCAAAAACGTAGGTCCTGTGCAAGCAGGGACTGGTTTCCAAGCTATAAAGCAGCAAGAAGCAATCACATGCCCATGGGTGGATCCGCCTGGATCCAGTTGTAGTGGATGAAGCTCAATTCACTTGAGGCATCCAGACTACACCTGACAGAAGAAATTGTCTCTGGAGAGGTTCATCCCTAGTGGAAGGACTGCTGAATCTCAGCCTGGGGAGCAACCCAGGAGTTTGAGCTATTCTGGGAAGCAGTTCAAGTCCTGTCAGTCTAAAATCCAGAACCCTCTTTGCTAAGAGGGCTTTGTTGTCTTCCCCTTCCCTCTTCTCTCTTTCATTCTGTTCTTCTCTTAATTCCATTTCTATTGATTTTCAGCCAATCTCTTGAGTATGCAGGAGCCTTATAAAGTCAGTGGATAGCGACAAACACCTTATTAAAGCCTCCTCAGACGCTGAGGGGGCTGTGGATGTGTCTCTCTCCATTCCCAAGGAAGGTGTTCCAATTCATCATGCCAAACAGACAGCAGCTCAATAAATACTACCAGACCTAAACTACCCATAACAGAAAATGTGACTGTAAATAGAGAAACTAACAACAAGGTCCCATTTTATACTAGAAAACTGGAACAGACAATAAAAACAAAATAAGGCAAGCACCATTGTAACTTGCCTTCTCTGGCTCATCAAAACAAGTTTGCAGGATTTTCTTATCACACATGCCATGCATTTTCTGCCTGTAAGCTTTCTCACAAACTTTATTTTGTTTCTGCACGGATATAGCCCTTGCTTCTTTTTAATCTATGCTTATTACTACCTCTAAAAAAGTGAGCAATTCACTGAAGAAATTAGGCTGTGGAAAAGATTCTGAAAAATTAGCATGAATGTATTACAACACTATGTCTAACCAAAGCTTTGTGCAGTAATTGAAAGGAACAAAATAAATAGTGCAATTCAGTACAAGGATAGCCAGTTTACATTGTTAGGATTTGATTGGTTTTTTTCTAAACTAACAGCATGACATGTTTTATAATTACACTTTAGTCTTTCTGATGTGCTTGTGTTTTAGCTATCTTGCAAACTGCTAAACAATTTCATTGTCTTCAGCAACATTTTGAAGGTGCTAGAGCTGCTTTGTATAGGGGTAAAGAGGGAATGTGTCTGGCTGCAGTACCATGGTAAGAATGCTATTGTATTGATGCTCACAGTGGTGTCAGAGAAAATTCCAGGGGTTTAAGATAAACAAATACAAGCCTGTAAATTATAAAGAGGGGCTCAAGCTCAGAGCCTGGTTCTTTAGCAAGGAGAGCTGCTGTGGCCAGACTTGAAAAGTGGCTGATCTGGGACAAGCTGTGTTAAGGTAGTGTGTGGAGCTGCAGCATCTCCGTATCCTTGAAAATTCCTCAAAGGTGCTTAAGATGACAAAAACATCAACATTTCTACAAATGAGGCAGGGAGGGTGGAAGGTAGAGTCCATGAAGAGGCGGAACAGTCCAGTGCCTGGTCAGAGGCGGAGCACTCCACCAGGAGAGGCATGAGAGGCAGAGTCCTTCAGAGACAGACACCTGCAGTGGGGAGCAGGATGTGATACAAAAAAACCAAACCAGCTGGCGTGGGGGCCTTAATAATTTATATAGTCTGCCAAACCAGCCCTCAACAAGGTTCTCTCCTAAATTCATAATCAGACAAGTCAGTGGTAATCAGAAATGCGTGATTGGGAATGAAATGTTCAGCCTACCAATTGGAACACCTTGGGGATAACAATACAAACACACTGAAAAAACCCCACTGGTACTAAAATCATTGGACTTCTGAATTATCCATGAAATGAAAAATGGCTCCAGAGCTTTTGTTTCGAGACAACTACCAATTACATTTCTATATGGAAGAGAAGGGTTAAAACCTTTGGGCAGTAAAAGTTTTAAATACCAGAAGCTATAACAGACAAACATTTATGTACCAGAGATTTCATACAATTTCCTGTGCAACAAGAGTTGAACATAAACTGTTATGTGCAGCTTATGCACAGTTGTGCATAAATAACACAAGGTTCATGCAGAGCTTCATATTATGAAGTTTATGGGCAAAATCTTTCCATCTCACTAACTTTTCGTGCATACATTTTTAGTAAATTGAGCCACCAAAACCAGCCTGAAGGCAATCAAAAAAGAAAAGCAAATGAAAAACCATGATACATTTACATAATCCAATTCAGAAGAGTAAAATTTTGCAAAATTTCACATCACAAGGTATCTAGCTTTTATTAAAAGTCTTCTCTATGAAGTTTTAATCACACTTTGTAACACTTCCTAGTTACACAATCACCAAAAGGGGACCTCCATTCTGTGGTTTTCTAGGGAATCTCAAAAAAGAATTATTGAAAATTCTTGCACAGGGAGATGGGAGTTTATTTTTTCCACCATAGGATAACCTCTTCCATTGTGAGAGACTGGAAGGATTTCTGGCTTGAAATATTTCCCCTGTGGGCAGGAAGGGGCAGACCATGCCCTGCCCTGTACACCCCACCCCCACAGCCAGTATCCCAGCCTGGCAGTGGCTGTCAATTCCTGGCATACCAGAGTCAATGCTCCACACCTGCCCCTGGAGCCTCTAACCCAACTTGTGAATGGTCAAATGACTGGAAGTCCCACCTGGAGGAAGGGCCCAGGAAGGCCAAGGGTATTTAAAGCAGAAAATGAGGCAAGCATGTGTCTTGATCTTACCGCCTCTTAGAATTTCTGCCAGCTGAATACCCTTGGAAATAGCAGTGGTAGCTATATTTGTTTCTTTCTCTTGTTCTTCTTCTCCTACTGGTCTCTTCTCTGAATTTTTAAGTAATTTAAAATTCTGTGGGCTTGGAGATTGTGAGGTTGAATGGGCTAAGTTAATGCTTTGTGGAATGTTTTATGTTGACTGAATGTTGTGCTAAACTGTTTTCCAATGTGCTCTGATTTTCTAAAGTTGCTGGTGAAGGATTTTTGTTTGTTTTGACCTCATGAGAATATCTTGTTGATATTTCTCCTATGCACCTAACACAGAGTACATGAACAACTGTCAGCCTTTTCAAAAGTCTCGTTGGGTGAGTTTTGGGGCCTTACATTCATCATCTAGGTTAATTCTCCAGATTCACACCTATATTTGATAAATGTATTTATAAACTAACAAAAATGGGGAGTTCAACTATAATAATTCAGTATTCTATCTGACCTTTGCCTTGTATAGATGCTTGTGTGTTCAAGTTGCCACACCTTTCATTTCCATCCAGATGTATAAAGCATTATAGCTGTAAAAAATTATTGAAGAAGAACTATAGTGCTTTCCAATAGAGCAGCCTAACAGATTTTGGAAGAGAGGCCAGCTATGTTGATTCATCTTCCATTACAATCTCTGGGGTCCCCTTTCAATAAAGGTACACTATGGTGCTATTTATAACTTCAGAATCTTTTAAAGTATTGTTTTACAACTCCCAAAGGTTTCCTTTCACACTTCATGTTTTCAGTTGTGGTCTCTGCAGACTTCAGTGTTGTGCTACAGGTATTGTATTCCAGCTAAGACATTTGCATAGGCCTTATCGTCTGTAGTTAGTTTCCTTTAAATTATCGAGTTCTTGAGGAATTTATAACTTGCTATAGTGTGCTACAGTTTATTCACAAATGAACTCATCTATTTCATAACTAAAAATAGGCAAGCATGTATTTTTTTCTTTATGACTCGGGACTTGTGTATTAAGTTAGATTTCTGAACTGTTTAACAGAAAGAAAAGAGAAGAAATGCAAGGATGCTAAATATTCACTTTTAACACAACGAATATCTAGTCATTCTAGATCTTAGCTTATAAAACATTTCATTCTCTTCCAGGCTCAAAAGGAATTTCAGGCATTTTTTAATGCTCCTTTAAGCATGGCCTTATTATATTTAATGTAGAAATAAATGTTTTCCTTAATTAGAGACCAAGAAGTCTTGTGTTTTCTTGGAGGCCTCCTTGCTCCAGAACCATTTTCTAACATTTCTCATTGCTAATGCCCTGCATTGCAACAGTAATGTTACTATTTAGTGATTCCTATTTCTCTTTTGAAAACTTTTAGTGTGATGAGTTCCCTAACTAAACTGTCATCAATGGGGTTACTTTTGAGTAATAATACATGTTTTTCTGGGAATGAAAAACCAAACAAGATTGCATTTTTTAGGGATTCTTTCCTGTTCTGCCTGACCAAAAAAAGGGACACGACAACATAACAAGCATTAGAGCCAACTTTTGTGCCCCTACTCGTGCTCACTCTGTGCTGTCAGAGTAGATGTATCAAGGCTGTTTTTTGGTTGGTTGGGGTTTGTTTGGTTTTTCTTTAAAGGATTGCAGTGCCAAACTCTTTGCAGCAATTTCCAACAACATAATTGTTACAGTGGTAACAATCTGCAGCTTGAAAAACTAAGATTGGATATTGCTGGGGAAAAAGTCACAAGGTAGTAGTACTTCACTGCAATAAGTTGCACAGAGAGGCTGTGAAGTCTCTCTCCTGGGCATCTTGAAGGCTCTGCCAGACACAGACAGAGCTGCCCCTGTGCACTGCTGGCAATAGTCCAGGTTCAAGCAGGAGACTCCAGCTGACACTTCTATTATACTATGAAATAATTTCAGTCCCTTACTACATCCCAGAAGTAATAATAGCTACTGTCTGGCACAGGAAATAACTCATGTGCCTAAAGACTGCATTACCTTTAAACCTTAGTGTGTTGAGAATAATGCAGAAAGAAAAAAAATCACTAATTCATTGGGTTTTGCTGATTGTATTTATACCCTTAATATTATTTTAACAATGCTCTTTTGTGATTTAATAAATGCTATCTTGTGTTGATCAAAGTGGAAAAAATCCTTTATAATGGGACCTGATCTTTGAAAGCTGTAAATGCTGTACAGTATGTGCTTTTGATCAGCAAGAAAAAGTAATGCATAGCAGCAGCTTTTGAGAATTACAGATATCTTGCGAGAAAATAAAAGGCCATTGTGTAGACAATGGCGCAGGAGTTCAGCTCATTATTGATTTGACAAGAATGATCTTCATGGTTTGATTTTCCAGAAGAACTGAATGATTTGAACTCTTTCATATTCTCAATAATTACCTTTACTCAGACATAAAGTCAGGTTGGAACTGCAATCAAAAGTAAAAAATCAGAAGATCTGTGTTGCAGGAATCTTGGCTCATTTGTGGTTGATCAAACTGATTACTTAATAAATACTTATTGCTCTAATTTTTTAAAGGTCTTCCTTTTTCAAGATTTTCTGACAAATGAAAACAAACCCATGTTCGTCCACAGGCCAGAGTAAATAGGTGGAAACACTGATGGAATTTGTATGGAAGCACATTGAGAGGAGATGTCCTATAATGAGGAGTGTTATCCCCTGCTGTGGAGCAAGGGGCAGTGGCTCAGAGCTGACCATGCCTCTGACTCCGTCTCATTAGTCACAAATTCTATCCCTGGTTTACTCGGTTGTTTCTGGTACTCCAGCAGATGTTCTGCAATAAGGCCAATAATCTATATAATACCTTTTAGTTTATTTCAGTCAACAGAGTAAATACAGAAACTATTATTAAATGTGGTTGATTACTGTATCTATAAAAATGCTGCAACATTTTCTGATAAACATATATCTCAGTTGCAAAAGAGCTTTAGTTCTATTGACTTTTTCCTCATTTATTCACTTGCCAGAAATAATTTAGAAAAGGAGTTCACGGGCAGATGTATTCATAGAAACAACATATTTCCATAGGGTGCTTCGAATCTTTGGAAAAGAAAAATCAGATTGGAAGTAATCTTAAATGGAACCTGTTCCAAATTATGTGTTTGGCCAAAGAGGGAACAGGAATACAAAGCAAAGCAGACTTATCAAAATGATTTCCAGGTTGTCCGTAGTAACTATGATTTTGTGTAAGGCCATGCACTGAGTCAAAATTCACTATCCCATCCCCAAAAAAGATAAAAATTTCACAAGTAAGTTTTAGGACTAATTTATCCATTCTCATAAATTATAGGTATCATAAGCAGTGAAGCAAAAAAGCATTAAATGAACAAAGCTCCAGCTTCTTCCTTAAGATATCTTTAATCAGTGAGTATGGCACATCTAGAAACAATAAAAAATACTTTAGGCGACAGTGAAGAAAGGTACCTGTTTACTATACAGAGATTTCTGTATGGAAATTGAGTCAGTTTGCCTTTTGAAAATTTACTATGGATTGAGCTGAAAAACTTTATTGCAATCAATGGCTAAGAAAAACATATATTAAAATTATCTTGTTTAAATGGCGGACAAGCATTGGATGGATGATATGTTGATAAATAAATATAGATTTTGGATGTAGAATGTTTTTCTAAATAATGAAAATACTCATAATAAATACTGATGATAAATTTTATACAGAGACTTTTCCACAGTTCCCATTCTAGTTCTTTTTACTGACGGTTAACCATAAGGCTTTCTAGAAATAATGACTAGCCATTAACTGATTAGTGTCTTAACTTTTCAGCATTTTAACCATTGGAATATGTGAAGTTTTCTGGAACTACTGTATAAAAATACATGAGAATGAATGTAATGAAGCACAAATAGAGATGGGGAAGTTTTGTTAAAATTTTCAAATTGGTAAGAGCAGCTGCTAATTAACTTTAGAGCATTTTGCACCTTCTTAGATGTCCAGTTCCATTCACCACCAAAGACATTTTAGTGCTTGAATACTCTTGTGCGTCTGGCCTAAGATAATTGGCAGAGAGCAGATGAGGTCTGAACTGAGCAGAGAAAGGCCTAAGAATAGGGACTTTGTGAGGAGGAGATTGTAGACTGATGGTCTGCTCTCAGAATAGACTGTCAAGAAAAAAAAAACAACTCTTATTTTCACTGTACAGGGAAAGGTATTAATTCCTTTAAAATAGATAAAGTTCTTGTTCTTAAAAGAGCTGTAAGAGTTCTGAGTCATGCAATGATTATTTTATACAGGAAAAAAAGAAATTGGTTTAAACAACTGCCGATTTCTTTAAACCAATAGGATTATAACTAGTGAAGGTTAAAAGGATGTTGCTTTTATACAACATGAGAAGATAGTTAAGAAGTGGCAACCTGGCAACTTGGTTATCATCAGGATAAAGAGCCTGGTATTCACTAAAGATACAGTTGCAGCATTTATTAACATCACTGCATCTGCTTACTGCTCATAGACATTTACTGTAACTTGAAGAAACTGTGGACACTGATTTCCATTGCCTCTTCTCTCCTCTTGCCTTACTGTGGGTGTAAAGGTTTTATTGCGTAACCCCCTCCTTTACCTCTTATTTATAGAAATGGCAGCCTTCAAAAATTGAAATGGTGCCTTTTTGTTCTGGGAAAATGTTGCCCATATCAAGGGCACATTTAAACAGATTATGTTCTTGGAGATCTTTAGCTGAGTGTTTTCTGAACATTAGCTTTTCTTTCCTTCTTTTCCGTGGAAAATTTTGTATAAAAAAAATTGTAGCACTTGTTGTTACTTGAGGGGGGGGGGTTGAGGAGGAAAGGCATAATTAAAAAAGAAGAAAAATGTGTCAAAACATTCATGTGCCTTTGAATTTCAATTAAACAATCACAAAGACAATCCTACTTCAGATCTGTGGCATTTTCTGTATCTGAAATGGACTTCATTTATAAAAGCTCTCACCTTCTGAGAGGCCTGCTTGAATTACCTGTGTCTCTGTGCCCTTCCTGCTGAAGTGCTGATTGAATGTTAGTAGATAGAAAAGCAGACCTTAGGAATGTGACAGACAGGTCACCCTCTAGCCTGTATTCTTGTTACATACAGAATCACTTTGTCCAAACCAGTAAGATGTGTTCTGAAAGGTGCCTCCCTACCACCAACAGCTGATATGCACTTTACAGATGTAAATTTATTGGTGCAGTTACAGCATCCAAGTCCCAGTTCATGTTCAGCAGGTACAACACTAATTGCAGGAACAGTCAAGACGCCTCTAATTAGGATAAAATCCATAGACTGCATATAGCTTTTTTTGTAAGAGTTGCTGAAGCAGGTTAATTGGGAATTCCCTGGTGACAGGGGATGTGTCTCATGATTGCATTGAAATACTCCTTGGTGCAGTAAAGCAGGCTCTGGCACTCAAGAGGCAGGGATCAGTAGGGTTTAACACTTTGCAGTGAGATGAAAGTTTCAGAAGCAATTCTCTCTTCTTTGCTTCCAGCGTTAATTCTGTTTGGAGAAAACCAGAGTTTTTCTGTGACAGAGGTGGCAATAACTATCATACAGATATCAGCATAGCAGTCTATTTGCAAACCATCAGATGCAGAACCGTTTGTCACGGGGACTGATTGCTAAGGTAACATGTAGCAGCAGCACCAGCTAGTCTTGACTTCCATGAGCAGCTTATCATGATTCCAGTAGTCCCTTCAGTTTACATTTAAATTCAATCAGGAAGAGCATGATGGCACAGCTGGAATAGACAACAAGCCAATACTGAAATGTCCACTCCACTTTCAGAAGGATTAAATTCATTGCTAATTCGTTATGCTTGAGATACTCATCATATAAAACAGGATATGGAGACAAAATATAGAACCACTGCAGGCATGCTGTTTTTCACGCAGTGCAGGCAGACCAGCTCCTTTTTTTCTGGGCAGAGATCTCAAGAGCACTGCTGGTACCATCTGGTGTGGGGCAGGGAAGGAGATTGATATAGGTCTTTAGTGAGGGATTAGATCATCTTGCCTTACAGAGATTTGCCAATATAGCCATTTACTTCTGAACAGTGAGTCTCCCCTGGATTTATATTACTGTGTCTGCTCTGTGTTGTTAACCCCATCTGAATCTGATAATTTCTGGAAGATAAGATAGTTGCTTTTTTAAGCTCTCCAAAGATTTTTCTTAGAAGCCAATCTTAGGCAAATCTGCTGTGAAAAAAACCTTTTCCCCTCAGACTAAAACTTGTCTGACAGAAGAGCAGCCAGCTGCATATCACCTAGGAGACACAAAGGATCAGGGGCACATTGCTGCCTGGAATGTGACCTTAGACCCGAGTGACATGTAAACATGAGCATGATGACTTTGATTATGAGAGCAGTGTCAATTTTGTCTCTGTTTGGATAAATATGCCTAAAATGTTCAGACTCCTTAAAGATTCCCAGCTCCTTGGCACATCATTACAGCCACCTTTAGAGGAGTGCCTGGAGGACATGATAGAATGACAGTACTGGTTACACAAGGTATATCTCTGGTAGAGATAGGCCTTATGAAAGATCCATTCCGGGCAATCTGCCACAGAGTGGGTTTCTGTTGTTGTTTTTTTGTTTGCTTGAATAAGAGGAGAACTTTGTTTTCATAAGTTTCCTGCCAGGCGTGCCTCACACTAGGCCTTGGGGGACCACATGCTCTTACAGTGGGGCCTTCAATCTTGTTTCGTGGGTGCTTAAAGGATGGGATAATACATGGAATAGCAAAAGGGAGCATTGTTTCTAACTGTGGCCAGAAACATGAGTATAAAGGTATTTTCTAGCCAATATTTTGCCATCCCATCACAGAAGACAGACTTCGTGCCTGTGATAATGTTAGGCAAAGTGAAAGTGACCTGCAGTTAGGATCACTTCTTGTCAGCACTGCGTGACACCCTGCTGCAGCCTACAGCACGACACAATGATTCAAAAGGCATTTGGGATACTGTTGTTGAGGCTGTACCTGAGAATGCAGTAGCTCACACCTAATTGAAGGTACTATTATTTGGACTTGTTTGTCACATGACAGGAATTAAGCTTCAGTTCCATTTTTCCTTTTAAAAAAAGCCTAAAAAAATCTCTTCGCTTCAGGCATTTGAAAATGCCATTCTCACATATAAAATGTTAATTTTTGATTGAACTCCCTTAGTGGCCTGGATTTCTAGGTAGAGAACTGTGAGACTAATGGCAGCGAGGCATGCAGATCACAACCTATGCAAAGGCAATTCGTGTCCTGTCCACAGACAAAATTACTTGGCTGTTTGCAGTTTTGGACTGTGAAGTTTTGTAACATGTAGGTGGCATATGTTTTACATCTATGGTAGGTGGTCACTGTTCATGATCCAACATGCATGTCTCAGGAGGGTCTAGAGAGTCGGAGAGTCATTTCCCTGATGACAGAGCTGCTGAGCAGAGTGCAGCCATCTGTTTGGGCAACCCTTCTTAAAAAAACACAGACCCATATCTACTCTTGCACAGACAACGACAGAGTGTTTCCCCCAAAGGAATTATTACTCTGATGTTGGCAGAGAGTAATTATTGGAAGGGTAATCAGGTCTCTCAAACAGGATGGTCAGTTGCTTTTGGGACAGTCATGGTAGCCTCCATTACAAGTGTTCTTGTGACATCTTCAGCTGGATAGATTGAGAATCTGCAAGCTACTGTTCTACTCAATTTTTATAAACCAGCTGTTCTACTATGCAACTGCCCCAGCACATGTGATCTGTCTCTATCAGATGTTTTAACTGCAGACAAAACATCTCTCAAACATCTTTACAACTTAAAAATGACAATTTCTTCATCTTTCATCTTCTTCATCATGGTTTCTATTTACAATTTTCCTATCTTGTGAATGCTAAAAGCCTGGCTGCAGAGAGATTTCTCAGTTTTCTGACAGTGTCTGTGTGAAAGCCTTGCTTTCTCACGGACGCTATGGGAAAACAGTTGGGAGATTTTGTAAACTATGGTATTGTTATGATACCAAGGAGAAAATATCTGAAGTAAGTGTTGTTGGGTTCAGCCAATCTCTCTGGGGGGTGGTTGGTCAGTGAACCAATAACCTTATGTCAGTCCAGCGTGCTAAGGTATATAAGCGAATTTGTAAAT
Source organism: Lycocorax pyrrhopterus obiensis (assembly GCA_014706295.1). NCBI lineage: Eukaryota > Metazoa > Chordata > Aves > Passeriformes > Paradisaeidae > Lycocorax > Lycocorax pyrrhopterus. The sequence goes on from JACSVZ010000015.1 coordinate 16,424,850, forward strand.
TAATAAAGGGTCGGTTTCTTCTCGTCCTAAACCGTCCATGTCGCTTTATTCCTCAGTCTCTGCTCACTAGCGACACTATGTACAATCTGATCACTTCTGCAGCAGCAGCTACCTGGGAGTCTCTGGGAGCTCCTATCCAGGGTGTTTAACCAACACATAAATTAGATTAGTCATAGCAGGAGCTGTCTGGGGGAATCTTGAGAACTGTCCAAAATCCCATGGCAAGAGTTCCTGTAAGCATCAGTCATACTTATTTGTGAATGTGGCTAGGAGCTAGTCAATCTCCAGGTCACGTCCATTTTCTCAAACCAGACATTTGCATTACATCTATGCCAATAACTTGCTGTCAAATTCTTGGACCAGTGATGGAGTTCACGTTTTCAGAGTGCTGGGTGTGCATAAAGGCACAGCCTTCATCATCATCTACACCAGAATTACAACTACTAAAAAAATTTATTTTCACATATACAACTTGGAATTTTAGTTCCATATCTCTTGCCACAGTATGATCTTATAGAAAAATTTAGATCTAAAGTATTATAATACTCTGTTTACTAGTCAATAAAATCCTAAAAAACCCAAAAAGTTTCAGTTATTTATATTCTGTGTTTAGAATCTCTTTGTTTATGGTAAAATTAAGCAAGCAAAAGTGAACCAGTGAGGGAGAGTTACACAGGCTTGCAAGCTCTCAAGAAGGTCCCCTCTTGAAGCTGATTTTTCATGTGCATCTCTCTTAACACCAGCTTGAGGGCGACAGTCTGTAATGATCCCTCAATACTGGTTTTCTCAGCTAAGGGGAGACTGGCCTAGACAAAAGATGTAATCTAGGCCATCTCCTGAGAGGAAGAGAGAAGCAGATTTGATATTAGGATAGTCTATATTTCCATCATTGTCAAGGGTGTAATAAAAAACCTATTCATTTTCTATTTATTTCTTGTGATAGATACAGATGAATGAATTCTGCTAACAGACCTAATTTGAAGTCCCTGGTGCAGCAGTAGGCAGCATTGCTGTGCAGGAATTTTAGTAGAGAGATGAAAGACTTTTTCTTACAGAAATACGCTGGATAGGTCCTTGGGTGTATGTGCAGGGATATTGGCCACGCATTTGGTATGGCCACTAGCATTAACGTGTGAAAGGTGTAATCCAGTTATCATCACCCAGTGAGGTCATACCAAAATGCTGGATAGATATAGGTAGTGAGTGCTACAGTCACAGTAGCATTTACACAAGCAGTAAATGCCCTTTGACCCATAAAAGTAAACTGTACTCAGGCCCTGCTATCAAAGGCAATATCAGTGTAAGGAGAGCTTTGTTACCATCATTCCTTTAAAACCTGCAATGCAGAGAATAATCATTTATCTCTTAATATTAATGGCAGATTAATTCGAGCTTTAAGAGCCATAAACGTGGATTCATCGTTTCAAAGCAATCTTGAGTGCAGCTCTACTGAGGAGGAATGAGGGATTTACAGGCATGGCGTAAATCTAATTTCTCATAATTTATTACAGATATTGACTTGAGACTAGGAGACGACAGCTGATCATTGAGTTTTGTCTCTTTTGTAACAACACGTTTCCTTATTTTAGTCATGAACAAACATCAGAATTATTCCATAGCTGTTCTTATTTCTGTCCAGGAGCTGTCATCAGTGTGAATTGGTTACTCCATATTTACACAGGCACACCTGGAATCAGAAGGAGCTTCCTAGCAACCTCATCTTCATCAAAACTTGAAGGAAAAATAATTATATTTAATAGAATAAAGATTTACTAAATGGAAGGATATGACACTTCAGTTTCATTTTGCTAAAGAACGTTTACAGTGCTTTCCTTGTTCTTGTTCCCTAAATTTTCCATCAGTTACATAACTCCTTTTTTTTAGTTCATAGACATCACCATCAACTATGTTAAAAGTGCTTTTTACTTCTGGTGAAATTCAAGGTCTCTGTGCCATGATATATCTTCTGTACATTTTCTTGAGAGGTGTTCGAAAGACAGAATTAAGACAAACGTGCACTTCAGAGCTCAAAATATATTCAGTGAATTCAAGTTTAAAAGTTGATGTAGACACATCATTATAAGAATTAGATATCTTTTTACTGTATTATTTAGAATGCCTATCTTTATAATGCAGGAGCTCAACAACTTTTCTTTTTATTATTTTAGCAAGGTTTGCTAGAATAAATATTTTGGGTTTAGGCTTAACCCTGATGTACAGGATGACACTTTGAACAAGCAGCTATAAAGGAAACATTCTTTAATGTGTTCATTAACAGCTTCTGTCAATCTCCAGGCATGGAGGCGCGAGGAGACCATTCCAGATCTGGGGCTGAAGCTTGACTATCTGTCTGCTGTGGTATATGAGCCTGCATAAAATAAACCCAAATTTTAATGAGCACGGAAAAACAGAAATTGAGGCTAAGGAGAGCTTTCTTAACCAAGAACCTGACATGCATGACTGAATAAAACAAGCACAGTATTGAGTCAATTTATGGGACTGAAATAAAAGATCAGTTAGTCAAGTCTTTTGACATAGAAGAGCACAGTAATCTGAGATTAAGCATGAACTGAAAGCCAGAAAATGAAATCAGAAGTGAAAAAGAACATCATGAATAGGAAGTGTTATTTCCATCTTTCTTTAGGCCCCCTTTAATTATCGAGTCAACTCTGTACATCACTAAAATACCTTCTGTAATCATCCTTAGTAAACTGGCCATCTCAGTGAGAATATGCTGAAAAATTAACATCTTTTCAGTATAAAAAGGTACACTCAAACATAATAAATGTATTAGCAGATAGGCAGATAACGTTTGAGTTTTTTTTAAACAAAATTGAAAATGTTGTTCCTAACTTGGGAGGGACTAGATCTAAACTTGATCTAGATTTAATTAGAATTTTTTAAAAACCAAGTCTTCCACCTCTTGATTGGAAAATTCTATTCCAAAGGACGTATCTCTGGATACCTTGGACTGTTCTGAAAGTGCAATTAGTTTATTACAATTACTATGGAAATAAATAGTGTGAACAAACTATTCTGCTCACAGTAGGAGCCTCATATTAGAATGAAATATGACTTTTTGAAGAACACAGGTTTAATATAATACTGGTTGCAAAATAACTACTTGAACATCATAGGCCATTATTTAAGATAAAAATTGACAGCTCTTACTTTAAGTAGTCAGGTTTTCAAGTTACTACTTAATGCTTATAATTTGAAAGAATTCAAATAACTTTGGCTAGGACCCTGACCTCAGAAAGAATCCCCATAGGGCACTGAGGATCATGTATAAAAAGTTTATTGTTAGATCTGAATCTGAAGGATCTCCTTAACAAGCATTTGCTGAATGTCATTGAAAATATTCCTAGCAGCCTTTTTGAAAAATTCAGTCCTTAAGAACTTAATCTGACCCCAGCTATATATATTTGGAAATCACCTCCTCCTGAGAACACGGAAAGGTCTTTCTGAAACTTAAATTTCATTTAAGAGCTTGAGGCCTAATGGGATTTTAAACATTTTACTCACACAAAAAAATTGCATTGGCACAGCTATTCCACGGGTGGGGGTCTTTTCTATTCATACTCAAGGTTTTTTAATAATTCCAATTACTTTTTCCTTCTACTACCAAGTAAAATAGAGATTCAAGGCAAATGAATTTTCGTTAAAATTTTATACGTGGTTAGAAAAGTAGTGAATAAATACTTTTAGTGAATAAATAGCATGGAGAAAGTTCTAAAATAAATTAATTAGTCTCTATTAATTGAAACACTATAAACATAAGATTGGATTGTTATAAAGCAGTAGACATATTAAAAGGGACAGATACTTCCCTAGAAAACAATATGTTTATTTTCCCACAGTATATATGTAGTTCTTCTCATAGTTTTATAGAAAGCTGTGAAAAAGACAAAGGAAATAAAACACATGTGTGACCAATGTTCTTTTATAAACACCTTATTTTTAAGATTTCTATAATTTATTATTTATTTACAATAGCAGTAACAATAACTTTTAACACTCTGTAAAACACTGATGCTGGAATGAGATATTTCATCTGAACATTCAGTGGTTCCTATGACCCCTCTTTTTGTATACCTGTAAATATAGTGCTTTCTTCCTCTTTAGGTATTGTTGTATTGGAAAATGCAATAAATGAAAGAATTATTGTTTAAGTGTTGCTGGCTAGTCTTAAATGATTGGCTCATCAGTGTTTTAAAAAGATTAAAAATTTAACATTAAATTGCATTTTCTATTTGATTTATAGCCGCATAAAGAGAAATCAGTTTTGATGTGGTCCATCTCAGCACTAGGTGTTATGGAAATGATCTGTGAGAGGTTCCCTAAAGCCCCAAAAGTTAATATTTTAACAGGACATGAGAGAATGAAAGAAATTACTTTCATCTACTTAAAATATTGAGGGACCAATCCTGGTGTGATTACCACTCAGAAGTAAAAAAATGCTCACTCTTAAATAAGGCAGAGGAAGGCTGCCTGCCACAGGTAATTTGGCAGTGGCTGTGACTTCGAGGGTTTTTTCAGTAATTGTTCAGTTGTCTCTAGTGCAGCATTTTGTAGGAAGCTGGGTGTATTTGTCTTTGGCAATGTCCAAGACTCAACATGTTTTGGCAGTGTTCCTGTTCTGGTCTCCTGTTCCTCTGTCTGGGCTCCTCCAGGATTCATAGGTTACAGTCCTCTCCCCCTCTGTGGGGACAGGGGTTCAGCCTGCTCCTTCTTGGTGGCCATGATCTCTAGGAGTTCACAACAACTCAGAAAGATGCTCCTTCAAAACACATGGAGGAAGTCTCTCTATGTAAACCAAGAATTCCTGTTGGTTTTTTTTTCTTTGTTTCTGTTTTGTTATGGATTTTGGAAAAAAAAAATTTACAGATGTTCCTTTATTTAAATTTTTACATGGAAAAGCATACCATGTGCTGCCATGACAGTCAAGTGCTTTCAAAGTTGGACTTAATGGTCACTAATGACAGAGAAACCGTGCTATTTCTATTACATTTTCAGTGTACTGTTTTCTTTTCAGTGTACACAATATCATTTACTTAAATGATGAATATATATTTCAGAATATATCTATCCCAGAAGTCAGAACCTGGTTTAAGCTTTTAAAAATGTGATTTTAGGATAATATGTTCTATTTTTCCTTCAAAGTACTACTTTTGCCAGTTTTTACAGTGTACATTGAATGCATTTACGCAAATTTTTACACTTCAAAACAGAATGACTTCAGAATTCATCAGAATTATGATACAATTTAGCATTTTGGAAAACCTGTGAAAATATACCTGGATACCTGGAAGGTTCCATTAACACAAAGGCAAGCTGTTTTGACCTGTCTCTGTAGCCATCTTAATAAACCTGCATTCTGTAGAGGCTGACATGTAGGGAACTGGAAGAAAATAGTGGCAAAGCATCACTGCAGGAGCAAAAGTAAAATTATGTATTTTGTTCAAGTAGCCCTGTAAGAGATGTTCAGTGAAAAATAATACAGCCTGGGAAAGGAATTTTATTCTAATTGGATTTTGGTTTTGTTTTTAGTTCTGTTCTATTTTGGGGTCTCGGTTTCTTTTGGGGAAGATTTTTGCTGTCAAATTATTTCAGCTTTATCACGGTTTCCAACTGTGTCCAGAAGGAAACTAGAGTGGCCACTACACTTGTAGTCAAGTAGACTGGACATTGTAAGAAATTTAGAAAAATTAAGACTTCAAATGTTCAGGAGCTCACCTTTTGGGCTTGTGGGCCCAGAGACTGTAAGTACATTTGGAAGTGACTATCTGCCCACAGATGACTGTCATTTAAACAATGTTTTAGCTTAAGCTCTTATGCATTCATTTAAAGTCATTAGCAAAAAGCTATTATTTAATTATAAAATGTGAAATAGGCAGACCAGTATCTTCCTGTCATACAAGCCAAGCAATGGGCAAAGAATATGTGACCTAACAAGTTAATCAAGGGAATATTAATTTTTTAGAATTGTCTAGTGTCTTCGTTTTACTCTTCAGACATTTTCAAAGTGCTTACTCAAAGTCAAAATAGAGTAAGGAAGTTAAGAAAAATTTGAACACATTTATGTAAGATTATTATGTGGTGTATATAAGTGGTATTAGTGTTCAAATCTGCCTACTAAGATCTCCAGTAAGGAGGTTGTAAAGTTATTTTCTCTGCTAACTATTTCCCACTAATAAGCATTCCTTTGCCTTTCTTCCTCCCCCACCATGTCCCCACCTCCCAAATGCCAAGGACATTTGAGATATGCAGCTTTTATAAACGCTTAGTAGTCATAAGTTTTTAGAAGAAGTGTCACGATTTCTCATGTCTGACTCAGGACTCTTCATCTTTTGGGTTTAGCAGAACTGCAGATACATTGGTGCATCAAGCTGCAAAAACAGTGAATTCTCTCAGCCTTATCTTGCTTCAGTTTGTAGGAGATAAACATTTTCCATCTCCATACAGATAGAGAGAGATCTTCACACAGAATCTAAACTAAACATCATTTGTCAGGAAGAGATGTCCAGATTTCTATGTATCCAGACAATATCCTTTCAAATGTAGCTTAAGACAGGGACATCTGTACTCAGCACTTAAGGCTGAGTAAAAGCCAGACAGACTTATTTATAGTGAACCAAAAAAGGAAATATTTTTCTACTAGTCGAGAAAAATAAATCTGCAACATAGTCAAGAATCCAAGAATGTTATCAAACTAAATAAGGAAAAGAGTGACAACCATAAAGTCAGGCAAACCAGTCAACAGTTGCAAAAAGCACTAAAGGAAAGAGATTCTGAGATCAGGATTGAAGACCAAGAACCTAGAACACATCTGTAAGTAAGAGGCATATCATACAGAAATCACTGTGGATTTCTAAATGGATGCATCCCACAGGGCAGCCCTTCATTTTTTTTTGCAGATTAATTACAGCCAGATTGCCCAGGTGGAACTGACTGAGACACACAGAGGCTGAACTTCCAATTCCTTTTTGGAACAGAGGTTTCACAGAACATTTAACCTAGTGTTTCTTTATCTCTGAGGATTGGTTTTATTTCCCCTCAGAAAATTCCAAAGAAAAAAAATCTGAGGTGGTTTGAAGGATAGCCCCTTTCTTTTTGTTGCCACTCAGAATCAGCAGATGGAAACAGCAGGCTGCAGGAACTGAGCTCTCAGTTGGTGTCTGAGCAATTGTCTCATGCCAAGAGAATTGAGAAGGCCACAGAGGAACCAGCTCCCAGCCAGCATTTGGACAAAAGCCATGCCAAGGTGGTTAAGCAGCCTGCAGGGAAATCTGGCTTCTGCCAGTGTGTAGATGAAGTGCAAGGCACAGTGAAATGTGACTCCCAGCTGGCACAAAGGCAAAAATCCATGCCAAGATAGTTGATCCAGTCACAGAAAGACGGCCTTCATTGGTACCAGGCCAGATATCAATAGCAGTGAGTTGGGAACAGCTTTCAAAGCTCTCTTGTCTCTTGCTTCAAATATGAGTCCCTCAGAGCAAGCAGAAAGGGTTCATTACCATTTCCTGAATCTCAGGGGAAAGCAGAGTTCCAACATTGTTTTTACAGCAATCACAAGGAAGAACTTTCTATTTCCAGACGGAATGTGCATAAGGCCCGTGGTGATATGCATAGCAAGAGGAGAAAAGTCCATCCTGTACATGCACATCCTTAGCTTCCTTGAAACATTCTTTGGTCTTTGTGACACCAATGAGTCATTTGCATCCAGTGGATATAATTCAATTGTCATTCTGTGTGGTTGTTTCTACTTCACTGCCATCTCAAGAAGAACGAGATGGTGGTTTGTGTTTCCTGTATGTGGAGATAGACCTGCTTCCTTTCCTCCTCATCTCAGAGGGATTTATGGGATGGCTATTTTTCTCCTTAAAATATACTCACACATGTTCAGAAACTGCTTGCAATTTCCCTGGTAAAAATATTCTTAAGAAAGGGTGCCTTCCTTAAACTTTCAGAAGTTTTACAGGATGACCAATGAATGGTTCTTTTCAAATACAAATACCTTCCTTCTAAAGAGGGAGCAAAAAGTCTCACAAACAAGAATCTCCAGAACCCTATGAAGCAAAAAGAGGATACTTTTCAAGCTGGGACATTACTGATGCTATCAAATATGTAGCTAAGATTTTCATTCGGGAGAACAAATAGAATCTACTTTCATGTATGTTTTCAGAAAATAACTTTCCCATCTTCCAAACATAAATATATATTTGTCTTTGATTCTTATTATCCAATTTTATTTTATTTGTCAATAAAATAAATTAATTTTACCCAAGTCAAATGCATGATGACAGGTGGTAAGTGACCTCCTTGTGTCAAACCATTAATTTTCCCATCTGATTTTCTGTCCCATCCTGATTGAGAAGGCTAGGAGTGTCTGGGTTTGGTCTGGCAGCTAACCAAGACCAACTCATGAACATTTACCTAGCTTTCTATCCTGATTTTCTAGAGGAAAGGAAGCTGAGCCAGGACATATCCAGGCGCAAATCCAAGGACAATTCTTCTCTGCTTTACTATTCTCGTGTGTAGGAGTTTTTGTCAAGAAATAAGACTTTTTTTCCACTTTGTCGGTCAGCCAGAATTATCATATATACTGTTAGGCAGACAAATATATCACTTTGATGTACCAACATGGAGTAACGTTTATGATGAACAAGTTTGGATTTATGAATTGAGATGCTTAAACAATTGTTTTGTAATTGTATAATTACTACAATGAATCCTTTGTAAACTCTTTAGTCTAAAAACACTTCAAATTTTGTGATTATCAGCACTTAATACATTTTAGAGTGCCAGAAAAAATAGTTTGACTGAAGTAACTGGTTCTCAAACTAATTAATGTTTGTTACAAATGATATTCTTACAGTAGGTTCTTAAATACTGCTTTCTAAAATCCTTTTTTGCCCCAGTTCATACTTCCTTAAAATTTTTGCCTTGGAGATTAAAATTTTTCAAGCCTAGCCTAGACCTGCAGTTTGTTTATTGTTCTGCAGTGTTTGGATTAATACCATTTAGTTCTCTGGAATGTAAGTTGACTGAAATTGACTTATGTTATAAATTTCCTTATGACTACTTGCTGAAGAACTGTACTGATGAATCAGCTGTACCTAGAAAATTAGAAATTGGCAGATATTTATTCCTTATTGAGAGCAGTACATTTGAGTGTTCCAGGGAAAACTGGTTTTGATTTGGCTGAGCTGTGGAGGTTTGAAATAATGCCTCTAAAATATGCCTTATGCATGGAAACTGAGCTCTTTTAGCATGTCTCACTAGTGTTCTTAGTAAATCGGTTGCACTGACACCCAGCAGACAGCCCAGAGCGCAAGAGAAGCTCAGAGTACTTCTGAAAGACAAGATGCTTCCAAGGATCCTTCTTTATTCAATCTGTAGTGGCACACACACTGACAAGTACATGCACCGTGTGCTCAAAGGCTTCCCAGATACTGACTGCATCCTGCTTTGTTTTATGGCTGCTAACCAACAAAGAAATGTATCTGCTAGCGCTTTGCTTTTGTGATAGTGCCAGGTGATCTACTTTATTATGCATTTATGTTTATGTTACCTTAATAAAGCAGCTAAAAAGAGCCTACTGGGGGGAGAAAGGGAGACTTTCTTCTCTGAGGGACTTACTGAGCATACTCAAGGCAGAGGATCGTGGAGACAGAAGAGTCAGTTACAGTCACAAATAAGAGCTTGACACTCAGGAAATGACATTTTACAGTGAAGAAAAGGTAGCAAAAAGACTTCAGAGGGGTCTAGAAGGGTCTGAGATTGGTGCTACTCAGAAGGTGATTGAGTAGGTAGAAGCAAGGATAATAGACAAAGGATATCAAGCAAATTTCCCTTATTTGAATATTCTTTACTTAAATAACTAAATATTTGCTTTTATTTAAAGAATTTATGTCCTTTGAGGGTTTTAAAATATGTTGGTTTTATGGCAGACTCATTAGATGTGAAAGACACAGTGACATCCACCTTGAAACTTTGGTTTTTATGACACCAGGTCACAGTTAGAGTAGGACAAAAATTGCTGGCATTTTGTGGAAGCTGAAACATTTTAGGATTTTGTTCACAGAATAAAAAGGAATACAATGAATAGTGCAGCCAAAACTCTCTCTTTGAACAAAGGTAACGCTTATATTTATCAGTGTTTTAAGTGTAGGAAGAGTCAACATTTCATTAAATAATATTGGTTATAAAAAAGCAGAAAAATATTTGCGAAATTCTTTCACCAATGCTACAGGATCACAATAAGGAAAAGCTCACCAAGTGTGACACAACTTAGATTGTGGCTGGTTTCACTCTAGCCTACATGGCCTCAAGGTAGTTGTTCACAGTAACAGAAATTTCTGAAGGTTGTGCTGAAATTTTCAACTACTATTTTTTATTTTTTGATTGATGTTTTCCAAAAATAAGTTTAAAATCATTGAAGTGAATATTGATAGAGTGTATGATGTCTTTAGATCAAATGCACAATGCTTAAAGAGTTTAGAAAATCACAGGATATTTAGGGTCGGAAGGGCCCTCTGGAGATCATCCAGTCCAATCTCCCTGCCAAGGCATGGTCACCTAAAGCAGATTACACCCCTGGAGGGTTTTGAATGTCTCCAGACAGGGAGACTCCCCAACCTCCCTGGGCAGCCTGTTCAGTGCTCTGCCATCCTCAATGTAAAGAAATTCTCCCTCATATTGAGGTGAAGCTTCTTGTGTTTCAGTTTATTGCCATTGCTCCTCATCCTGTCACTGGCACCACGAAAAAGAGTCTGGCACATCCTCTTGGCACCCACCTTTGAGATATTTGTATGTATTGATGAGATCCCCTCTCAGTCTTTTCTTCTCTAGACTAAACAGGCCCAGCTCCAGCAGTCTCTCCTCATAACAGAGATGCTCCAGACCTTTCATCATCTTTGTGGCCTCTGCTGTACCCTCTCTGGTAGTTCCTAGTTTTTTACTGAGAAGATCAGAACTAGAGAAGTTTATGTTATATATTAATAGGTAGTAAAATAAAAAAAATACTCAATGAAATATTGGCAAGGTAAGGGAAAAATGTATTTTCTTTTTTTTCTTACAGTTTGTGAGTTACAAATGAAGTAGACATTTTTAGTTGATAATAAAGAGCTGAACAAGGTTTATTATAGCAACTTTAATACAGCAGTTATGCAGAAAAGCCTACAAATGGACTTTCAGAACTGTAATTTCTGTGGTCATAGAGTTCATTTTGCAGCACAAATGCTTCTGCAAAGTCTCAGCGTTCTGTCTCTCATGAACCTTATTAAAACACCTTTAAAGAAATGTAATTTATTTATGGATTTGGGGAAGGTTCTTGAAATGAGAATAACATTTGTGGTCATAAAAATATGATGCAAGTTAAATCTCCTGACAGCTACACTGTTTAAAAAAAAAAAAAAAGGAAATAGATTCTTTTCAAATTCATTCCTAATCAAAAAAATCCAGGAAAAAATAAAAGAGTCGTATTTACTGTCGAGAAAAATTCAAGGGAACTGATCTGGACTGGTTTTCTATCTGCCTCTCATTTGCCTATCTTTCTGTTAGACAGGCATTCTTTAATCATGTGATCCATTGGTATTGAAACTGCCCAAATGCAGTGTGTCAAGAGCTATAACAATTTTGCTGGAATGTGTACTTTTTTCCAAGACCCGTTTATTCTTTCTTGTGTTGACCTCACAAATAACTTGATCTCTTAATTTTCCCAAATAACTTCTGGCAGTGTAACTACTAGATTTGTGTTGCAAAAATCTCCTGAAGGTATTAAGATTTTTCTCATTTTTAGTCATAATAATTCTTTTTTGCCTAAAAAGATTAAGTTTATCAGGTCACTAAATTATCTTCCATTTCCCTTATCTGTAATAAATACACTTTATAAATTGATATGTGTAAGCTTTCTACTTTTATTAAGAATATGCTGGACATACAGCATGCTTTGCTCATATTGTCTTTCTTTTGGTTTCTGATACACCACCTTTTTGGAAACTTCATCAAATCTTAATGAAACATATGTGTATGTATTCTCTTCTGCTTGGAAATTTCCTGTAGTGCTGGCTCGATAAATTCTCTGAACGGTTCTTCAGAACAGGCACATCAGAAAAGTGGAGACTAATGCATGCTGACCTGCCATATGGGCAGGATTTCACTGAAACCCTTTTTTTCTTCTTATGAGACATACATACAAATCCCAGAAGCTATGTACACAGTTTTGTGTTTAATAACATAGTGCAGCATACTGTTCACAAAAGTATGTAGGCACAGATGAATCATGAACATAAACAGAGGGAGACAGATTGTATACATTGAGCCTCTGTGTCTAACTCTCACACCGAGCACAGTGGATGCCAGTCCTTATGCCTGAGGCAGCAACTACCCACAGAACCTCTACCCTGGTCCTCAGAAGCATCTTATTAACCCCAAAAGAGCCACAGATTCTGTATTACCTGCTGAAAGTCTCTGCTCTGTAAACACCTGCAGTCGCCCTGTCTGCTGGGCCTTCAGCATGAAAATATTTGCAGCAACCCTGAGCAGCTTTCTCCGCTTTCCTTGAGTTACACTCACAGGCTCTGCTCCTCACCTTGTCACTCACAGCAGGATGATGGTATCAAAGCTGGTTAATTTTGTTGTGGAATCAGCTGCTGCTGCAGCTGTTGCAGACAGGCACAACAAATTCTCTGTAGAAGAAGTTTGAACAGGGGGCCAAAAACTATAATTAGTAAAAGAAGACAGATTTTTTAAAGATGGAAAGAGTGGATAGGACACTACAGAGACAAAGGAGGAGCAATGTGCAGAAACATAATAGCCAGAAGACACCAATGACAGAAGTAATCTTTAGACTGTAAAAGGATGAGACAAGAAGGGCTTGAGGGGGTTATATTTTTTAGAAAGAATAAACAAACAAAATCCCAAAGAACTGGAGCACAGTTGTCCATCCTGTACATTGCGGAAAAAACCAGCACAACATTCTCTCTTTCTGCTAACATCTGGTCACAAAAGGAAGCCAAGAACCAGTCAAAGAAGAGCAGTTCACTGGCAAACATATGCCAGCATTTTTGCTATCACTGCCACACTGCTCTGGTCCATGTCTCAAGCACAGAGATTTAATGACTATGTGACTTGAAGAAAATAAATGTACATGAGACTGCTTATTTTTCCCCAAAATTATGGGGTTTGAAGTGAAACAAAGAATTTCAACTGAGAAAGAAGAAAAACAGTCAATGCTGTGTAGTCAAATTCAAAATGTTTCTCAACATGGGGCCTTTGGCTGAAAGACTCCAAGAAGATCTGGAGATCCCAAGATGCTGTGCAGGAATTGCCTCCCCTCAGCACACACATGACATGTTTAAATATCCAGCCAGCCACAAGATGTCAGCACACTCAACGGGAATTCCTACAAAAACCTAAATCTGTATAAATGGGGTATATCTGTGTCACACATCTCTCCTCCTGCTATTAATGGGAAAAAATGATGTTTCTGAGGAGTTACATGGAATTTCACATTCAGGCTGTGCCTTCAAAGTGGAAATACCTGATGTATCATGGTCTGGCCATAGTATCTTAATGAGAGTACACTGCTGAAACAGAATAGAGAACATGGTTTTATCTTCCCATTCTGAAACCAATGGATGGATGTTGGACAAGGATCTAAAATAGCTCATAAACACATGAATAATATTCAATAACAGAATGTAAGCTCTGGCCAGCTGCTTAGATGTTTTAGACTGCATACTCAGCCTTGAAATCCTGCTTCAGTACCTCTCCAGAAAGTATTTAAACTCAGTAAAGTGTCCAGATACTTGTTTCACGGCCTTCATAATCACAGTATCTATAAACCCTTAAATACAAATTGTACAGGTGTGCTCTGGCTTGTGTGTTAAGTACCATAAGTGGAGACCATATGAGATGTGGGCATAGCACAAAACAAATTAATCGTGTCCACTTTCTTTCAAAACTAGTTCAGACTCAAGATGTCATGATATCAGTAGTCTTTTGGAATTTGCATACCGACCAAAATATTCAGTAAGTTGTTCCTATTATAGCATTCCAATCTACAAATATTCAAATTTCACCTTGGGCAGGAAAATGCCTGGAATCTTCCTGTAAAATATAGTCAGAATTCCCTCTACATTACTTGAATTCTTTCAGCATGTCAACATATCCACAGCAGATGGTATATGAGAGACTTTCTGGGGAGACTGGGGTAGCTAGAGTCTCTAAGCCTGACTTCTGTATTAGGTAAATTAGTAGTCAAAATTAGTACAACAATATTAGCGGGCATCTGGATAAATACAAGTTTCTTGGAAAGACCAGCATGCCTTCTGTAGAGGAGAGTTCTGTAATGTGGGTGTTTTAGTCCTTTTTTTTTGACAAAGTCATCAAACATGAAAATAAGAATGATTTAGTTGATATAGTCTATCTGTATTTTCCAAATATTTGACAATACCATCTCTCAAGCCTTTTAAAGAAAATCATAGAGTCTTAGAATAACAGAATATTCTGAGCTGGAAGGGACCCATCAGGATCACTGAGTCCAACCCCTGGCCCTGTGCAGGACACCCCAAGGATCACACCATGTCACCGTGGACTGAGGGGGCTGAGGTGAGACTTGTGCTTTACAGTGACTTCATGCAAGTCCTAGAAAAGGCATTTTGTAGGGAGCTTGGAAAGTTTGCTGTTAATACTAAATTATTCAGAATAGGAAAAATGCAGACTGACTGTGAAGAATTGCTGCAGAAACTTATGAGGCTGATTGGGCAATAAAATGGCAGATGAAATGCAGTGCAGAAAAATGTAAAGTGATGCACAAGAGGAAAAAACCCACAAATTCACATATAAAATTATGAGCTCCAAGCTAAGTGCTACCTCTCAGAAGAAAAATCTTGAGATAATGAGAGTTAGCTCCACAAAAGTGTCAATCCTATGCTGAATAACAGACAAAAACCCAAATCAAATGTTAGTAATGGTCAGGAAAAAAATAGAACAAAACAGAGAACAAGATAATTCTCAGTTGAATAAATCATGAATCACCTTTAAAACACAGTTCTGACCTCTCTCCCATTATCCTTACATATTTAAAATGATATAGCAGAATTTGAAATTATTAGCAAAATAATTGAAGCAACAATAATTATTACAGATGAGGATTTATTTCCAAATGTGACAAAACTGAGGCATATAAAGTGAACTAAAACTCTTCTATCTAGAGAAGAAACAAATTAGAAGGAAGACAAAGCAGGTCCATAAGCTCAGAAAAAGACTGAGCAGAGAGATGGCCCCCAGCTGCATGGCCCTTTCTGACTGACCTAGTGCAGCCATTCCACTGTGCTGACCACATTCTGGCCAAGAGGTAGTATGAATTTATAAGAAGCACTTTGGCTATTATTTAGCTGTTGGCTAGTATCCCTTCCAGAGCTTTTATTAGCTGTGATGCTGCCATTTATCATGCACATTTTGATTAGTAAATTCACTTTTTTTGAAGAAAATAAGTAGAAAGCATTTGAGAACAAAGTTTAGGAATAGCATAACGATGGTATTACTCTTATTATAAAATAGAATAATAATATCTATAATCTGGTATTCTGCCCATATTAATCATTACCCAGGTAAAAGTCTAATTGAAATTAATGAACATTTTCTCAGAGGAATGGTTTCAGGATTCTCTTCTATATAGATTATTTATATCATGCTTATCACCATAGTTTCTGAATGTGTTCCAGTAGTACATTAAGCAGTGTGACTAACATCTGTCACACGTTTTTTTCTTCAGTCTCTCTCCAGGGAGATAAATATATGCAGTAGAGTTTCTTGTATCCAAAAGGAATTTTGCCAGGTGAAGAGAGGAAGAGAAGATTGAAAAAAACAAGGTGGGGAAAATATTTTTGGTTTTTTCTATTAATATACAATTTGCTTTATTTTTGTATCAGTAAAATCATGGGAAAAAGTATGTACTGCATTTGGACCTTGCTATTTCAATTTGCAGCCTCACTTTTGAGTATGATCTTGATGCTGAATTAAGCTTCAAGTAAAAGTTATATCCATTAATTTGACTCACTTTCTTTTCTGAACTAATAGTGGTAATCAGAAGACAAAAGAAAACTATGAATCATGTTTTGTTAATGCAGAAGAAAAGAATATCACCAATCATGAAGTATTAACAGTTTTTCAAGGATGATAATTGAACGGTATCTAGTTACTAAGAAACTATGTTAACATTTTAAAATATTTAATTACTTTAAATTGCAACTGATTTTTAAAATAAAATAATTCATATACACGGATTAATTAACAAAAATTTGCAGTGAAGTTTAGCAAAACATTACCATTCAGTGTTTGACTTGGAATATATCTGCATAATTTTTAAGCCATACGAATTCCTAACACAGATTGATACGTAATTTTCTTTTCAAACCACTTCAAGATATTTTTTTCAAGGAGCAGTTACTAGGACCAATATCTGCATTTTACAGATGTAGTTAGTGAAAGAGAAAATGACTCATATAGTGAAAAATCGAACTAATGCTGCGTTCTTGGTTGACTGTGGACCATGCTGCTTCCCCAAACAAAAGAACTAAACTAAAGTAATTAATAATAGACTATCATGGTTTGAAAACCCTCCATTATCTTTTTTTGAGAGTTCACTATGAAAGTGGCTTCACCTTCTTTATTTAGAGAAGAACGGGCATTGTAATCTTATAAGCAGCTGAGAAGTGGAGTGGAGTGCAAATAATCATCCCATCTTGGATGTGACCTTGGCTGCCTCCTTCCAGTTAAGATAGTCAAAACTAAAGGAGGATTTCCAGGAAGCGTATATGGCCTATCCACTGGTAGTATTCTACAGCCCATAAATGATGAATGTCATGTGTATTATTGTGCTGAAGAGTTTGGGGAAGTATCTTAAGAATGTACCCCAGTAGCATACAGACAAAAAGAGTCCTACACTAGGTTGTCAGGCTTTTGTTAAAGACCTTGATGAAATATTGAATTGCTTAGTTCTGTAATATTAAAGGAAGCTTGGCCCTGCTGCTATTAAATAGGTCTTCCTTTTCTCAGTGACAGACTTCCCATTCTAGCTAATGACAGAAAACACATCTGAATATTTATTATGTGTTGAAAGCACAAATATTGGATAGAGACAGAATATAATAATGCCTTTTATTTTTCTTGAGGCGATCTGTCTTGGCATTCTAAGTGCCACAGATAAAAGCAGCAATAAAAAAAAAAAAGAAAAAGAAGAAATGAATATCTCAAAATAACAAAGCATTACTGAATAAAGGCTAAAATCATCTTAATGCATCAGGCTGAAAGCCATCCAAAAATGACCTGTGAGAGCATCCTGTAAAATTACAAACCTATGCCTTTGCCAGAAGCAACCCTTCCCTAAGCCTTAGGCTGCAAAGGTGAATTTTTTCAGAGCTTGGATCCAGAAATAGTTCATATCTCCTAAGAGGGTTAAAAGTTACAGAGAGTGCCAGAATTTCTGCAAGAGGTGGAAGTTGCATAATAAAACCACTGACTATGGATCTGAGACTATACCTCATTTTCTTTATGTCATTTAGTATGGCTGTGTGCTAAACGAGATCAGAATTATTCATGCTGGTGAATACCTAAGGAATTGCCCTATGGCAGATATGCATATTGTGTGGGCCACATACACAAGACTTAGACATGCAGTTTAACTGAGTCTAGTGACCTTTAAAATCATGCCTGTTTTTCACTCATGAATCATAACTTTGTTTAGCAGGCAGTTAATGTTCATTCACATTTCTAGCCTCTGTTGACCTCCTTCCAGCCCATGTCCCTTACTGCAGCAGATGAATGTTCTGAGGTAAGCGGAAGTCAGGGTACGAAGCAGCAAGTTGCAGCTATTCAGTGACTATTTTATTTAAATATTCACAATGAGCCTAAATGCCACACACACTCAAATTGTAATCATAGACCTATCTGTAGAAGCAACAGGGAAATTCTTTTCCTGGAAGCTTTGATAATGTCTCCAAAATGTAATTGTTTTATTTTAGATAAAAATGGACTGTGAAAGACCAAATGTCTCCCTAGTCCGTTTCCCTGGTGAAGAGAGTGCTCTGGTCAAAATCTAATTGCCAGGATTTGATATTTCTTCCAAAAGACAATTCTTGCTAGACAAATTGTCTGATGATTTTGGCCTTCTGGCATTAGTTTTTTCTCAACCAGACAAAAATTATTTTAAGCAAAAAGAAGCACCAAGTGCAAACATCTTTGCCCTTTCTTTGCTTATTTTCCCTTCAGCTTTGAATCTTTCATTCCTTTCCCATTCTGTGTGCCCATATCATCTCTTCCCACTCTCTCCTCCTCTTTCTTGCTGTTGTCATTCTTTTACTTTGCTCGTACAAACAGCATTTATTTTGTTTTCATTTTGCACTTAACTTCTTGTGTTCACTGCATTCCTTTGACAGAAGGCATCCTGCTCTCTGTCTTGCTTCCAATTGACCTCCCTCCCTCCTCTTGACGTTCTCATCCCTCTACTTCCAATATGACTGTCTCTCTGTATACACGCCAGTATATCCCTTGTGTGTATGTATGCATATAGAACAGACAATCCCGTCTTTTATCACACCTTTTTAGCTGCACAGAGCTTCTAGCTCTTGATCTCCTTATCTCACACATTCTGTGCCATGTTTTATGCTGTGATTAATAAAAAGTCTGTGTTGGAAACTTTTAGCTATGTAATAGCTAATAAACCTACACTTTGGTTTGTTGTGGTTTGTTGATGGACCATTAAAAAATCAACAAACTATCAACTCCCATGTGGATTCTATTCAATAAGTGACTGAAACCTTAGACTTTCTGAGAGTATCTTGGCCCTTTGAATAGCAGCCATCCTTGTGGCAATCCATCCAAGCTTCTTGCCTAACAGGTGTTCTTGTTGAATTACAGAGTCCCTTCCTTTCCACCTTCCTCCAAGGACACTAGCTCTTGGTATGAGTGACCCAGTATGACGAGGCTGAAGTCAGTCAGGGAGCTGAGCTGAGCCGAGCTGAGCTGAGCTGAGCTGAGCTGCCATATCACTGTGCTTGGGGGATGAGACAACCCTATAGCAATCCCCTTTGGGCAGTCAATATATAGTGGGCAGGGAGTCATAACACCTGTACTGGCATTAGGCCAAAACACAGCATGTTTATGGCAGTGTTCTAGTTAGGGTCTTCCCCAAAATACCCGGATCTGGGGAAGATGGTAAAGTATTACACTTCCCAGTGACTTTCATCTCTAGTATTTGTTTACTGCCTTAGCAACAGGGTATCAGAATTTATTTTTGAAAGCTGAGGTAAACACTGGCAATAATAAGACTGAAGTTCTTAGAGCTTTTTCAAACAAAATCCATCATATCTATCTTTGCTTAGAATCCAGTTAGACCTTTGTATGTATACTTATTGATGACCTGTATGGAATAATAGCATTAAGATGACAAACATAATTCTCTGTGCTCAACCAGTAAAAAAAAGCAAAATGCTTTCATCCAAACGTCAAATACATAATTTGGATAAATCCACGAGGGTAATGTTCACTCTCTGCAATAGACCATCTGGCACAGAAGACACTGTGCCAATTAATATAGATGGAATGACTGTTAGCACTACAGATAGTAAATATTTCAGACTAATCTTTTTTGTCATTTATCAGCTACACTCATCCTTCAAAATTTGCGGTCGGAGTCTCCAGCATGTTGAAACAGATTGATCACATTCAGACTTTTGCTATCCTGGAAAACCTTTGCCTTCTTTTAAATTCTTTTATAGTGCTGCTTTCCACTATTTGTGTAAAGGGTGAAAGATTATTATGAAGCAACAGTACAGTTAGCAGCATTATTTGTCTGAGTTGCCTGCCTTTCTCATTAATGTACATGTATTGCCTTACTAATGTTATGCTTAATCCAAAGATTGTGATTGACCTCTTTTTCTCTAAGGAAAAGGTAAATACAGTTTTATTAATACAACTCTAATGGCTATTTCAGAAGAGAGAATACTATGATTGCAATATTAATTAACAAGTTGATGTTGAGGAGGCTTGGCCAACTTTTCACCTCACCTAAAATCATTTACCATGACTGTATTTCAGTTGTATTTCTACGATACCTGGGAAATTCTTTTATAATACCCAGGAACTATTATTTTAATGGTACTCAAAGAAAAATTTCGAATGTTAATTTGTTTTCCAGAGTCATTTGACAAAGCTCTAAACAAAGCTGTATAGGAGCCAAGGAAAATGTTCTCCAAACAGTGTTCAAAGTACTTCAGAAACACCATAGTTTGGAATCTTACCCTTTAATGTTGGAAACTTAGTAATGAAGCATTCAAAACCTTTCTCAGTATAATACAATACCAGCAGTAAAATAAATTGTGTGATGGTGGAAGTAGCAAATCGGGATTTTTTTATTTTTCAGGCCATCGCCTTGCAGTTTAAAAGAAAAAGTGAAAAAAGAACAAAATTATCAAAACACAGCTGATTTTTTTTGTTTATTTTCTAGTTGCCTTTAAAGGTGTTGAGAGACAGGCAGAAACTTTGCATATTACTTGTATGGAAACTTAGGCTATGCATACAGAGCAGTGCAGACTGAGCCTCTGCAATGTGATCAGAGAAGGGGTTTTTGAAGATGGCTTCAGCACTTCTCACATCTGACCATATTCTGCATTGCATCACAGGAAGCATTCAATGCAGTATGAAAAAAGTGTATTTTTCTAAGTATCAGGATTGAAACACACCTTCATGAATCAGAATAGCACAGGATCATAGAATCAGAATCAAAGAATGGTTTGGGTTAAAGATCACCTAGTTCCAGCCCCCCTACTGTGGGCAGGAACACCTTCCATGAGACCAAGTTGCTCAAAGCCCCATCCAATTCTGCCTTGAGCACTTTCACAGATGGGATGTCAGCAACTTTTCTGGGCAACCTATGCCACTGCCTCACCACTCTCACACTAAAGAATTTCTTTCTAGTATCAAATCAGAACCTACCCTCATTCAATTTAAAGCCATTACTCCTTGTCAAATTAACAAAAATATTACAAAATGTCTGATTTAAAAGTTTTCTGCAAATTTTGTTATAACTGAAATTACATACTGATTTCACCAATCTGACTCCCACTGTTACCTGAGGCCAACAGCTTCAGTAATGCAACAGGAGCTCTCAGTAAATGAACAGATAAGTGTGTTTGGCTGTTTCTGGAATCTGTAATGCAGACATTCATGCTAAGCAAATTGGCTTCATTTTGCAACAAGTGCACCACAATGCTCTGTGAGGATTCAGAAATTTCTTGGGATTTGAGACATACACATACACGAAGAGGCTTTATGAAACACTAACTTGTGCCGGTTTTGTTTATATTGCCCTTGATAAGCTGTTAACTTCCCAGAAATGAACCCACTCTATCATTTCTAGGGCAGTTAGTCCTCTGTGTATTTGGTGGAATTGAAAGAAAGTTAATTTTAAGAACAGGTGGGAATTTAGGACAAAAATAACCCATATTTTTTTAATCGCAGTCTCAAATATGTGGCATTGTTTTCCATTAGAGAGAAGAGGTGGATGCAAAACTATAGATATTTTTGAAAGTGACAGATCAGATTTTTATATCCACATTATAGCACACATGTATGCCTATAGAAGTTGAAATTCCTGTTTCCATAAGTAAATTTGTGTTTAAACACCTAAAAAACATAGCTCAGGGAGTGATTAAATCATGTCTGAAGAACTTTACATTGCTAGAACATAGTCCCCTATGCTGACTTTGTAATTCAGCCATGTCCTTGCTTGTCCTGGATGACCTGCAGGCCAACTGAAGTTTTTAATTATGTGTTTATAAATGCTCATAGGCATAGTCAATCGCTGTTTTCCTGTGTGAAACTTTGCTTTCTGGTATATCTTCATCTTTCTCTTTCACGTCAGGTTTTGGTTTTTTGTTTTTTTTTTTTACTTTCAGTATACTCATTCCGTGTTTGCAAGTTCCTGGTTTTGAGCTATGGGAGGAAAAACAAGAATTCAAATCTTTAAGACTAACTTATTTTTAATACTACTTATTTAATAACCTACTGTGATGGTTTTGTGTAGTACAAGTGTACAAAGGCTATATTCCAGAGCTTCAGAAGAGTACCTAAAAAAGGCCAGGAAATCTCAGTCATAGGGTTCACTATCAGGACTAAGATATTCTCTGAAATATGTAATTACTGTGAGTAGTATATATTATTAGCTTCAACCTCTGCATTGTAGTGAATAATAGTTTTTTAAGCTGTGAACTAAAGTCTGCTGTTGGTGAATGAATAAAAACTGAGGACAAATTTTATTGTCTGACCAAAGCATAAAGGAATGGGAATACCTGTGCTGATAGGTATAAAATTCTTGAAGATGTTTAGAAACACTGTCTTTTGACAGCCACTCTTTGAATTTGTCTTAACAAAATAATTGTTTCCAATTTCTACTGTTCTTTACCATGTACTAGCACTTGATGTTGAGGGCATACATTTTTTTTAGTGCAAGGGAACAGTTTTCATTCAAGTGACCTTGTAGGCACTATTACATTTTAAAGAACAAATAGCAGACATTAAATATGAATTTATGAATTCCAATTTATTTGGTAAAAAACATTTTCATTGCAACCTTCACTTGCATTGTGAGCTCCATCATGATTAAGATGTTTAAGGCCATGATTCCACAAACATTTTTCTCAGTGATAGAATAGCTTATATTGTTCTTATCTCCTCCCTCTCTTCCACTGTTTACTCCTGTCCTTTCTCTCCCTTTCAACTGTATTATAATCTTCACAGAAGGGAGCAGGCTAACCTGAAGTTACTGCTGGGACCAACCTCTCAACCAAACCTCACAGGGGTGTGTCACAGAGGTGTAAAAGGAGATTTTTTCCGACCAGAAGTGATTATGAATAATCAGATCAGGCTGAAAAGAAGAGATGGTATGAGATATTACACAACTTGTAAATGAGAATTATATGCAAGAGTGGCAGGATACAGGCAGAAATTTATTCAGAGATGGATTTTTTTTTTCACAGTCTACACAGGCTTAAAAAACTTATGTATTTCTTGTTCTCTCACCACGTACCCATATTTACCTCTAACTGGGAAAGCAGAGCTCCCACAGACCAGTGGTCTCCATGCAGAGCATATGTTAACACAAAATCCTTGGAAGAACTGTGACAGCTGTCCTGAAAGTATATTCCTGAAATTCTCAGCGCTGTGAACAGCAACCATCCCTACTCTCGACTCGAGACCTCAGGAGGGTATGGAATGAAGTGATGGGATTCATGCACAGCAAACTGTGGCCCAGAGAGTGGACATGTGCCTGGGCAAAACAACATTTCTATATTATTACTCTTAAAGACTTACCTGTTCATTTTTGAGCATCTCTAGTTTCATAATAGTGCAGTTTTATCATAGTATCATAAATACAAAATCAGAGCACAAAATCAGAGTAAGGAGCAATGAGCTAGGCACAAATGAAAAATATGAATGTGTCCCAGGGCATGTTTTCCCAATTCCTTTGCTGCAGGAATAAATAAAAATAAAAAATAGAAATGTTTTTAAAACAAAAATTGAAATAGAAGTTATCTCTCAGTGTACATTTTCTTCTCTATATTCCTGACTTTTCTGAAAATTCAGCCCAGGGTGGTTAGACTGTGAAGAAGGAAAGAGAAGATGGGTTCTTGTGCATGAGCTACAAGGAGCTTTAAGAACATGGGATTGACTGGAGGGAGAAAATGTAAAGTCAAGGGCAGAAAGGAAAACCACTAAGAGCAGTTAAGAAAAGGGAAAGAAGGCAAGTGAAGAGCATGAGGGGGTGTAACATTATTTTAGCAGTATTATGAAATGTAAGGAGGGGCGGAGATGTGCTGATAATTGAAATGAAATTAGAACACTTTATTAGCCTTCTGGAAAACTTAATATGTTCTATTCTTACCAGCAGCAGATTAATGTGAGAATATTAAAAAAATAAAATCCAGACAACAACAACAAAAATACAACTTTTTGGGACAATTAAAATGTCACTAGAGACTTTTTACTAGAAGAGCAACAACATCTTGCAGAAACACTGTGATTCTTCCAAGTCAAACGTAAGAGAAACCTTGGGTGAACTTGCTTCCTTCTCCCTGCTCTCCGAAGTACAAGCCTCAGAGTGGGACAGTCCTTGCTGCCATACAGCTCTAATGTGAGAAAGTTCTGTCTGCAATTCAGTAGCTGCATGATGCAGGAAGGCTTTTATGAAAAGAGGTGCCAGATCTTTTATAGTTCAACCAGGTATCAAGATCTTTGTTTAGAGCTAGCGAACCCCAGCTGTTTTTACTGCTCTTGGAATCCAGCTAGAAAAACCTTTGTAGACAAGAAATACTCGATGAAGTCCAGCAGGTTCCTTGAAGTGTGGGTTTAAGCAACTGAAAATGAGAGAGGAAAGAATTCCTGGAACTTCTCCAAGAGCTGAGGCAGAGTGTGCCTTTCCTCTTTGACTCTCTGATTCTGGTTTTCAAAGACCACTATCACAGCAGTCCTTCTAAGAAGAGAGATCATTCAGTGTACTTCCGCTGCCTTAGAGGATTCTCTGATTGTCCATTAATGTTTCTCCCTCTGGTGCATAAATGCATGCCACAGGGGGTAGATAATCTTTGGGATATTTGGGGTTTTTTCTGGGTTTGATGTGTTTTTAAACATATGGGCTTAATACTCTGGTAATAAGTACACTGACATAAACAGAGTTTTGTACACGCACAAAGAGGTTCAAATTGCTCTTTGTCTGGAGAAAGTCCCTTTCAAGGACAGATGCAACATATGGGAAGTGGGGAAGTGGGACTAGACTGCTAAGTAGCTGTCACAGTCTTGTTTAGGATCCGTGTAGAACCATGGTACCCCAGGGAAATCATCATTGAACTCTGTTCTTGGAGGTATTTTTCAGCACAGGGAACACAAACACTGTTCTGGCCTCTTCATCTCCACATGACACGTTCACCACTTATCCAATATTACAGCTTACTTCTGTGGGTTTAAGAAAAGGACCTACTATTTTGAGTGGCCTCCGAGAATCTAAAAAAGGTAAGAGTGTGTCCTGACGAAACAGACCAGGTCCCATAAGATGATACTGTGCATAGTGTCTGACCGTACTGGTGAAATGGGAATGAAAGCTATTAACTGTCTGTCACGAGAAGGTCAGGACAGGCCAGGACACAAGTTACAACAATAGCTGACAAATGCAGAGTATATGGGAACGGGATGACTGTGCTGTATGTTCATGCTAAGGCAGACAGCTAAGGAAAGCAGTTTGGTACATTTTTTTAAAACAGTTTATCCCAGTTAAATTAATCAAAAAGATTAAATTAACAATCAATTTATTTTTTGAAAGTTATTTTTCTTTGAAATTTAAATAAGTTAATTTAAAAGCAAAGTTATATTCCTCAATATCCACAATCCATGTATTTCCCCAAGTGAAAATATCAGAGCCACACAACTTTGATATGGGAAGAGATTATGAGAGCCCGAAAAAGGGAATGGACTCAGGACAGAAGATAATTCTGAGAAGAAAAATAATAGACAGAATTAATCACTGAAATGACTCATTCAAATACTATGGCAAGACAAAAAAGCACACTTCAGGGCAGACCAGAGTTTATTAGAAAAAGAAGTAAAAGCAAACTATTCAAATAACAGTGGAGTTACGAGCTTAATGCCCTTTATTCCTTATGTCATATTATTCAAGCAGACTCAGACTATGACATGTATTTAGATACTAAACTTACCTCTTTTTTCTAGGTTACCGTGGGGTAAGTGAAAAGAGATGGGGTTCTCCCCAAATATAGTCCAGAACAGAAGCATTGTACAGGCTTATACAGGTTTGTAATCCTGTCGTGCAATACTCCTTGCTGGCTGCAACCGTCCTTACTGCAGATGGTGTGATTGATACCTATGGATCCCTTCTGAAGTGAACTGTGCTCTGAGAACAGCACTGGAGCAATGGGCAGCAGAATCTCCTCGTCTTATGAAGCTCCATCACCTGCACCGAGGACCAGGGACAACCCTTGGGGCTGGCACAATATCAGTGTGAGCAGAGCCTTCAATCCTTTCCCCTCGTCTGTCATCGATAGATGGGAAGTAAAACTGAGTGATGTGAAGATCCATAACAACATCTTGAAAAAACATTGATGACAATTTTTTGAATTGTTTAGAAGAATTTTACAGAACTGATCTATGTTTTCCTCTTAGCAAGATAAATAATTGATATGTGGTTGTAGGTACAGGCTGAATATTCTGATTTTTAATTTTCAGACAAAGACAGTTATAGTACTTTATTTTATAAGCCTGTGACAAAGAAAAACAGGGGAGGGTAGAAGGTGAAGCCATAAACAGCTATGCAAAAATCAGATTCTTCAAGATTAGCAATGATCTTTTGGAAACCAATTCTTAGGCAAGGAATCAGTTTTGAAACAAATTCCACCACTATAGTATCATACAAATCACCTTATTGAAATTGTTGCTCATGTAATATATTCATGCCCTATTCATTAGTATCTCCTTAAAAATATGAGGAAAACTCCTAAACAGTTCTGAAATTTATGCACTTCCACTTCAACCAATAATATTTACTATGGTGTATGTTCTGAATCATATTACGATATCATGTGAAAGCTCTGCTTCTGCATATTTCATCCTTCTATCCAAGCATTCAGTCATGGATGTGCTTCACTCTTGCTATTTGCAGTTCATTTTCCTCTATTCTTAAGGTTAAAGGGAGCTTACATTTTTTGGAAGTATCCACTAATGGAAATTAGAGCTCAGGGGGCTGACTCTTGTCACAAACCAGAACAATCGAACTGCCAATCCTGAGCACAAGGAACAAAGCAGAAAATGGATAGATAGGCACCTCTAAGGAATGTTGTTGACATAATCTTTTTTCTTATGTCAATAAATGGAGGCAGAGTCTATATGCACTAAGAAGAACTTAAAATAATAAAATGTAGCTTGATTTATTGCTTCTGAATATTCAATATTTTAAAGGAGGATTACCACACCTCTGAGACCTAATACCAGCTTCTTCACCAAAGAAGCCAACAGAAAATATTTGATCATCCTTTCTTCCTTTCTTCCTTTATAATATCTTTAATATTTACTGAGATAATACAGCAGCATTTATGTCTTCTGCAATATTTTTTTTTGTTCTGAAGAGCACTTTTGTAAATCTGCTTGCTAAACCCATGTGGTTCTCTGAGATGAATAATTTAAACTATACATATGTTAGTAACTTGACCCAAGGAGTGTATGAAATGTAACAAAAATGCTCATATCATGCATGAAAGAAACTATGGACTAAACAATCTATTGTTCTCTTACAGGTAAAAAGATTATCTTATCATCATGGATGACTTGCTGTAACATAGTTTTTCTCAGGAAAGACCTTCTTTGCAAAGATGTTTTTAAGGCAGAAAAATATACTTTTTCTCCTCTTAAGACTGAATACTATAATTTCCCAGCAAAGCTTTGTATGATAAAGAGGATTTAAAAAATCGAAATAAAATAATTTGAAAGGATACTAACATAAAAGACAAAAAAAAAAATGTTAAGACCTGAAGGTATTTTTAACATGTAATGTCATCTTGGGGGTCGCATCTGGCACAGCAGGACAGCTGATGTCATTAAAACTATTTCAGTCACTGAAACTTATTTTCATCCTTTTAGTCTGTGACTCACCCACAAACAGACAGAATCACTGAGGCATTCAGGTCAGCAGTGACCTCTGGACTAGGCCAACACCCCTGGTCAGAGAAGGATTAGCTAGAGTGGGTTGCTACAGATGGTGTACAGTCAAGGTTTTAAGTATCTCCAAGGATGTAGATTCCACAACCACTTTGGGCAACCTCTATAAGATTTTGGCCATATTCACTGAACCCCCCCCCCCAAGTTTTGGTCTCAGGTTTAGGTGGAATTAAAACTGTGCCCACTGCCTCTTATCCTTGGATCATTGGATACCACAAAGGAGAGACTGGTTCCACTTTATTTAATGTCCTCAAAGATATTTTTAAATGCATAAGCCCCATGAGGCATCTCTTCTCCAGGCTGAACTGCCCCAGCTCTCCAAACCTCTCATGACAGATGCTTCATGTTCTTAATCATCTTTGTGGTCCTTGGCTGAAGTCGGTCCAGTATAATCATGCCTTTCTCCAGGTGGAAGCTCAGGACTCCAGATGTATCTCACCAGTGCTGAGTAGAGGAGAAGGACTGCCTACCTCAACCCGCTGGCGATGCTTTTGCCTGCTGCACGTCGGGAGGCTGTTGGCCTGCTTTGCTGCAAGGGTATATCCTTGGCTGATGTTCAACTTGTTGTTCATCAAGGAAATAAACATAACAAAGGTATTTGTATATTTTTATATCAAGTTGAAATGAATGTGCAGCCATCATGAATTGTAGCACTTCAGATTAGTTTAAAGGCAATGTAAGCATGAAGGTCTTCCTATTAATAGTTTAAGCTCAGGCTCTTTAACTATATCATCAGCTTTTTGAATTTGGCTTTAGCTTGGAGAGAACTCAACCATTTCACAAAGCTGAGTTTTCAATCAAACCACTCTTATTTCAAAACTCAGCTCCAATCTGGAGAAAAAGAATAACGTTTAATTACATACTTCAGTGCACTTCAGAATAGAAATGGGCTTTTGTTAATCACCACAGCAAGCTCTCGAACACCACTGAGACTCATGATCATCATTTTAAGATGAACTAAATCCACGATAACAGGGAAGTGTCTAAATAGAGAAAGCAGAAACCTGAATTCTGCTTTGGATATAATGTTGGTAGTAAAAAAGCAAAATACCAAGCATCAAAAATTTGGGAGCTTCATGCATTTTTTGCAGAATATTTTAGTACTCGGGTTGCGAACTGTATACAATCATGTTTGCTTTCCTTTTCAGAAGAAATACCTAGTCCAAAATAGTATCTCTTTAAATGAATTCTCAAGTTAAGATAGTAGCATCAAATCTTTATTTCTTAAAAATCATAGTAATGGTTGTTGGATTTGTTTGTACAGAGTTAAAATAAACCTCAGAGTACATTTAGAAGATATTTTTTAAAAACAAATTGACAAGCAGTGAGCTTTTCGGAGCATGATGTTAGTTTGTTATCCTTTACAGGAGCATGCTTGGAAATGAACAGAGTCTGGGCTTGAAATTCCTAAACAAAATTGAGTTGTTTGACATCTGAGATCCCAGCAATGACTAGCTGTGAGAAAGTGTTTGAAGTGTAGTTTACATATACCAGGAAAAGAGTCAACCAAAACAGAGATTTGCAAGGAGGAGCAGCAAGCAAGGTTAGCAGCATTTAAATGTCTGTTAATAGTTTGTCAGAATCATTGTGTACATCATTCTGTGTGAGTAAAAAAAGAAGCAACATAAGAAGGCTGTTGAGAACTGAATGAAACTTCGAAGTCTCGTCTGTGAAGAGCAGGAGAAAGTCCAAAAACTGACAGAGAGGACTGACAGATATAAGAAAATCCTTGATGTATACATTGAAATGCAGGAATATGGAGATAAGCTCCAGGAAACAGTAGCATCTGCTGTTGTTCCTAAAGTGAAAAATAACATTTACATTGCCTTACTAAGCAATAAGCATCTCTTATAGTCATAGTTCATTGTACTACCAATTTTTTACAGCTTAAAAAAAAAAGTAAAAACCAAAGACATGGGTTTACTACACTTTACTGTAATTTTTCATGGGAGGAAAAAAGCCACGCACAAACCTTCAGGTTATAGGCTGTTCCAGGCAAGGGTTACCCTCTAAGCATTCAGCTGAGACTGGGATTGCTATTTCTTGGCTGGCTCTAAGTTGCCCCTTGCTCAGGACATCATAACACTGGAGTAGGTTTGTAAGCTCCAAGGAGCCAAGGGAGAGAAATAGTTTGCTAACCAAAGTAGGTACTCATAGACCCTAAGCAGAGTTTACTTCTCTCCACTGTCTACTTACAGAGTCTAGACTGCTGATTTAGGTGGTTTGAATTATCCTGCTGAGGCCCACTAATGACACTTTAAGTGTTGCTTTGGTGAAATGAAGTTCCTAACATAGTCTGAATACTGCAGACAGGCACAGCTCACAAACTTTTCTGGATCTGCACCCAAAAGCCTCATCAAAAACTGGAAGAACCTTAGTATTAATAGTGAGCTGAATGAAAGAGTCCCTTACACCTAGCTGAAATTGCTGCCTTCCTATATCTGTCAGCAAAAGTCTGAAGTAAAACTGGGATCTCAGAGTGCTGTATCCACATATAAATAAATCAGCATACATCTGTAGAATTAAGCTGTGATTTATTTAGTTCAGTTTCCTATTCATGTTTAATATTTTGATCATAAATCTTTCAGATGACAAAGAAAATTACCCATAAATTCCTCTGGGGAGGATGGTCTATTATCATTGCTTGCAGGACCTCCCACTAGAGAGACAAACCAAATGAAGCCACAAAGAATATGCAATCAAGCAAACATTGTGTGGGAACTGTGAGGCAGCAGGGAAATTTAAATATATATTCCTAAGGAAGAAGGAACAACAATAATCAGCACATGCACACACACATAAAAAAAAAACGCATCAGCAGAACTGGCTTTAAAACTACTAGAATAATTTTGGAGCTATTTTGGCAGAGCTAAAGATGCACAAAATTATAAAGACAGTTCTAATGTGAATGTAGTGCGATTAGAGTGGAATCAAATCTTCTCAATTTATGCATTGTCTCACAAACTGGTTTAGAAAAAGCACAATCTATGTCTAACTTCACACTCCAAAATATAGAGAAACTACTCCCAGTTTGGCGAGTCACAGGCCTGAAAATCTGCAAAAGTTAAAATACTTGGCTCACTTTTTATGCCTACAGACCAGTGAACTGACAGGGATGTTCCTGGGATCTTTAAAAGGTGTATTGGAAGATGAGAAAGAGAAATATGGTGTAGGATTCAGCTCTGATTCAAACATCTACTTCTAGGCAGTCATGATGGAAAGGTTCTGCAAATGAACCAGGGGTCTAAGCTCCAGTACAGGCAGAGACAATGCAGTCAGCACAGCCAAGGAATCATGGAGAATAATTCAACTCATCCTAAGGAAAGCAGATAGCCAGGGTCAGCTCTAGGCTACACTGTTAAGGATACCAGTGAGGATAATAAGAGCTTAAACTTTTAAGCCATAGACATGTGGAGTCTTCCATTTAGATATCATTACCTGTGAGCCAATTCTCTGTCAAAGTGTCTCCCAAGCCAAATACTTACATTCCAGATTCTGTTAATCCTGAAAGGAATTGAATCTGTATCTACTATATTCAAAACCACAGGCAGGAAAAACAAGCAAGGTCTGCAATTGTGGGATTGAATCAGAATTGTGGGATGAATCAGTCTCATTTTACACTTCAGCAGCCCCCAATTGCTTTGTGAGAGTAATAATCACATGGAGTAAAGAACTAAGAAAACTAGCCTCGAAGGACTTTGCAGTCAGGTCCCGCCTGAATACGATGTGCTTATCAAATACATTCATGTCGGTGGATACCATCAGCTCCTCAGCCTGCGGAACGGGAACGTGCGCGTTTGCATCTGTGGCTGCAGGCACGGGAGGCACAGTTGCTATGCAAAGCCTTAGACAAATTGTTCGATCAACAATTTCAACAAGGTGTGGGGGGAAGTGAGATGAGAAGGAGGAAAACCAACCTTCTTTATTTTAAGACTGTTTGGAGATAACTGAGAAGTAGAACAGAACAAATATTTTCAGCTAAAATATACACTAGCCTGAAAATGCAAACTGAGCAAGGCTGAACATTTTCTGAAGTTAATTAAGGTCAACTGGGTAGCCAAAAGTGAAGGTTTTCTTTTTAAAATAAAAACTTTTTGAATTTTCATGTTGAAATTTCCTTCAACTTTATGGACATAAAATTATTATTTTTCCTAAAATGAATTTTTGTGAAAATTATTATCCAGTACAAACTGTGTAAAACTTACTTAATCTACTGCATGCATTTTTTTTAGGACTGGCAGAAAATGTAAAAAATAATTCTAGTTCTGCTGAAGAGCATAGCAAAACTTTAATTGACATTAACAGGTTCCCCTGACTGATTGGAAGAATTAACAAACAAAAAAAAATGCTCCTTGTGATCCTATAATCATATTAAATTACTGAAAAATGTATCAAAACTTAAAGAAAAAAAATCTTGAGAAAACAATATCACTTGTATCAGCATTCAGCCCCATTTCAATAAAATTTTACTTCAAAATGAGAGGAACTAAATCACCCCTAAATAAGTTCACTCTATTAAGGTTTTTATAAAAAAATTGGGGACAATTATTTTTATAGAAAAGTACAAATAGATCAGTAAAATTTTCAGAAGAAAAGCATGGAATAAATCAACATTACCTTCTTAGTTTTAGGTTCGTAAGGCACACTTACTTCAGTAAGAAAGAGATATTCCATTTGAACTTTGTATTTAATTTCACTTCTATATTAGAACTTAATATTTTGTGTTATGGGGATTTTATCACATGGGAATGCAAAGACATGAAAATTAAATGCAGTAATGTTTAAGTACCTATTTTTTTTCAAGTTTCTCTGCATTAAGAAATATCTACACTTTCATTTTTCAATCCAAATAATAAAAAATAAATTTTACTGTGTCACAATTTCCTGTGGGATGGAAATAAATTTTTTGAACCAATTATACTAATAAGAGTGTAAAGACATATTATTCACTCCCCATGTTCCCACGACTCTAAAAATGTATCTGTTTATTTGAAACTGTTGAATGCTTCATTAAAATTACATCAATAAAAAATCTATGGTTGAGATATCTTTTTAATTCTTCTAACATTGAACAAATGAAGGAACTAAGAACAGTTATATATCCAGTGATGTCAAGCTCTTTGGATGGGAGATAGATTTCTTAACAGTTATTGGATTCTTTAAACAGATATTGAAATTTTCTGCCCTTTCCACTGGAAAATGTCATTTTAAGTGTTCTTACTGACAGCATGTGTTAGAAAACACAAGTGATATAGCACGGACTATCATGCTTTAGCTGCTTCAGAGTACAGGAAAATTGTTCTAGATTCTCTTGTAGCCACACTGTTTATTTTAATAATACTATTTTCCAGATAGGAAATCTTGTAATTTTATTTCACAAGCATCTAGTGACAGGAAAGTCTTATTCGAATTTGGTGTACTTGATGTTTCTGAGATAATATATTTGCATGCCACATCTATGATGGTTTAGAAGGTTAGTATTACCAGAGTCTGACTGCGTCATACTGTTGGTGCATTTTTATTTTATATAAAGGTATATTGACTGCATTGCAATAAAGTGGCAAGAGTATGTGCTCTGACTTACATTGATCAACTATATTCACTCAGTTATATTGAAAAAAAAAAAAGAACTTGGAGTTTGAGATCAATAACCTGTAGCCATCACCAGAAACCAATACAGTAAGTCCTATATTGCGTAATTTTCTATTGAATTAAGATAGTCACTATAATTCTTTTACACCTCAAAGGGTGGAAAAGATGAGATGAAGGAACTAGAACTTCCATAAAACACATATTCTCCCCAGAATATGGAA
Organism: Lycocorax pyrrhopterus obiensis; assembly: GCA_014706295.1. Lineage (NCBI taxonomy): Eukaryota > Metazoa > Chordata > Aves > Passeriformes > Paradisaeidae > Lycocorax > Lycocorax pyrrhopterus. The sequence goes on from JACSVZ010000015.1 coordinate 16,458,449, forward strand.
CCAGATTGAAGATATTGAGGTTTTGTGATAAAACCTTTTGCTCTTAATCATGGTCATCAATTACTCCAAAAAAAAAAAATCAGAACTGCTGACTGTGATACAGAATTTTACATGGAGAATAAATCCAGCCTATCCAAATGATCTGAAAGAGGCAAAGAGGTTCTTAGTGTAGGTGGAAAGAATTCTGCTTATAACACTAAATATACATGAACATTTCTGAACTAGAAAACACTGTGAAAGGAAAAAGGTTCTGTGGCAGACTTGCAGTTTTCAAGATTGAGCTGTGAAAGATACATATTTAATTTCAAAGTCAAAGCTAATAAAACTCTGAAACACAGTTTAAGTAAAATATGCGGAAAAGTGCAAGAATAACAGCTCACATTAAAACCACAGTTCTTTATTATCTGACTTGATTTGCTCAAGAAAAGCTGGTTTTCTTGCTCACTTTAATACAATAATTTTGATAGATTAAAATTGTAAAGCTGTTGGATCCCTCTCATATATTTGATCAGTGTAATTATATAATTCCTTCCAAAATTTGTTATTTGTCTGTAACAAGATTAAAGCACCTGCTGTTACAAGCTTTTCTTTCCAATTACACTGACGGGAAGTTCACGTTCTTCAGCTACTCAACACAAATCTGTTTAAAACAGAAAAAACAAAATACCTGACTGACGTCTGGGAATGCCACTATGTTCTGATTAATAAGTTAATAGTGTTGTGATGTCACTACAGACATATAACAAAAATCTTCAAAAGAGGCATTACCACACACACAAATTGAGCACAAATCTATAGTAGCAAAAAAATTTGGGGAGTTACTCTGGCAGTTCTACCATTGATGAAGCTTTAGGTAAAAACACTTGGACATAGCTCTATAAAAACACGCCATTAATTTCTGAACTCTTGATTACTGAGTACTTTAAGTGGAAAACCTGAAAATTAGATATTTATCAGTTCATATTATAAAGCTAAGTTGGGATGGGTTTTGGGTTGCTTTTTGGTTTTTTGGGGAAGTTTTTTCAAACATAATAGTTGATTCAACGGGTAATAATGGTTAAGGAATGTGCTGATGTCAAAAGGTGCCCAAAAATGTCTTATGCATTGGACCTTTGAAATCTGAGCAACGATGCTTGGTTTTGGAGCTGGTAGATAAACTTGTAATTTGGAATTGGTAGAAAATTCCAGCAATGTTCTATTCATTCTCCATATATACTCTAAGTGTTGTCACAGATCTTAGCTAAGAACAAGAAAAGCCATGTTTGTAAAAATAAAAGATTTGGTATTTTTAGTGTGAAACAGCCTTTAGGCATTGTTGTACTCAAAATCAAGCAGATTAAAAAAATGTATTTTCAAACTCATATGACAATCACATATTCAGAGTCACATATAGATAGCAAATTGATACCTAAAGAACTCTCTCATGTGTTTACATCCTGGAAATGTATAGAGGAAAGTTTGCAGAACTTATACCACAGAACTTACTTGCAAGTAGATTCATATTAAGAAAATTCCTACAGTCATCTCAACCCCAAATCTGTCTTTTCCCACACTGTTGGTAGGTGTGTCTTCATGCAACAGAGTTCTGCAACCATAGGTTCTTACACATAAATAAAACCCTTCTCCCTCATGCATTGGAGCAAGATTTAAGTCCAATAATTCTTACTAAAAGTAGCAAAACCATTACTATACAGAAATCAAGGATAATTTCTATTCAATATTCACGAAAGCGTACTTTTGTCTGAGACACTTGTGTCTGCCTTCTGTGACTCAAAGGCAGCTACTGAAGAAAATTCTCAATAAAGAAAGCATGCTCTGTACCTCTTGTATTCAAGAGTTTGAATTCTAGAGGACAGAAAAGGAGAAAAGAGTATCCTAATGCCTCAGTGATCTTGAAAACACAGGGCAGGGAACTGAACCTTCAACAAGTGTATGAAATATGTGACAGGTCTGCAGCAATGATGTATTGGGTAGGGTGTGTTCACCTCAATATTCCAGGATAAATTATTACCTGGATGACTAGGTATTACTGGCAGAAAGAACTTATGATCTGTAATATTGCTACAGCTGAAAACATAAGGAGTGAGAGTAAATATGGATGTTAATTTATTATAATTTCAAAGCCATATGTACGTTTGCCCTTTTAAAGTAGAGAATTAGAATACAGCAGTGCTGTACTAAATATTACAAAAACATGTTTTGTAACAGAAATACAAAAAAAAGCAATTAGCATGATTTTAACATAAAGAGTTCTGCAGATACATCTTAATATCTATTACAGTTTTCAGCTAAACATTTTAAAATGGATTTCCATTAAAAGTACTCAGCAGAAAAATTACTGTACTCTTGAATAAAGTGTTTCTTGTGATCTTTTCCTGACTTTCATCTACTAATTGTGGACTCATTCCTCAAAATAGTAATAATAATGGCCTTGTCAAAGTATTGTTCCTAAGCAATCGAACATAAAGATACATGCAATTATTCTTCGCCTTCCCAACTATTTCAGCTCTGCGGGGAAGGACAAAATGTTGTTGTCAGCAGGTGTAATTATTACACATTCTGCTTCCCAAGGTGCATCATGGTAACCTATGATAAGATAAACTTATAAAGTATCAGCAACCAAAAGAGTTAACCTATGGCAATGTACATCTTATGTGCTCCAAAAATCAAAATGGAAATGTCGAGGGCAGTTTGAAGCAGTGTAAGACAATGAGACAATTTTTTCCATCTATACTGTTTTGTTGACATTCAGTAACAGAAATGTTTGTCTCTCCTCTACTCTCCTGAATAAGATTTGTTGCATTGTTACATAATAGTTACATTGACAAAAGAATATTGCAGAAGGGACATTACACCATCCTCTGACATCTGAAATAGTGGCTTTTCTCAAGAAATATTGACCATATGTTCCCATGTAAAAGCTAATGGTCAGGTTGGAATTGCAGAGATGAAAGTAAATAGGAGTTTTTTTCAACTTCCTGTCCTCCTTTTTATTTAATCTTTAGTTACAGCTGGATATAGCTTGGGGTATGGGGTATGATAAATATGGTCTCCTCACCTGGTAGTCATATGTCTCTTCAGAGCACCTTTTCCCTTTGAAGTACATTTCAGTTTTCTAAAACAAATTTGGGAATGGTCAGGAAATAGAATACAGCAGTAACGATATCTATGATAATCCATTATAACACGGTGTCTGTGATAATTTCTTCTGGAGTCAGAGGAGGAACAAGAACCACGTAAGTGCCATAGTCACTGAAATCCGCTGAATTAGTCAGACATTCAACTAAACAGCTAATGACTTTTAGTGTTTAGGTGAAGACTATGAAACACCTTCAAGCTCTCTTCTCATTTGGAGAGAGATTTGAGAGCTAACTTAAGTTGTCTAAACTAATAATCTATGCTCCCTCAACTGTGTACCTGAAAAAATTGTGCATTGCTGGTGGATGGTTTACCCTGCTCCATAGCAGCATCTGAGAGATGGGATGAGGAACACTGTGCCCCTTTTGCTTTCTGTTCCTGTCTTGCACAGGAAGCTTAGACAGTTTGCTTAGACTTGTTGCTCTAGATTTGAATGATTGAAATTATGTAAAATGAATCCCATTCCTGATCATCCTCTGTCAAAATGATTGCTCACATCCCTGGGGACGGCCAGGGAGGAACATGACAAACTAAAAGTTTCTTTCTGTAGCAAAGGTACAGTAGCAAACATTTTTAACAGAAACATTTCTGAAAAGTATTTATAAAGTTGCTTCTCTAACACTTGGGGGGAGGGAAGAGAATGGAATTCTTTTGATATTAAGACCAAAGACAGTTTCTCTCTGAAAAGCTTTTGTGTCCGTATATATTGCCGTGTACCTAAAATGACTATATCACAAAAACCTATCTTTCCTATAATTTTTAACTGGCAGAGAAACTTTCTCAGGCTCAGCAGCAAAAACCCCACAAAGTTTAAATAGTTGTATACAGTGAGTTACCCACTCCAGAGGAAAGGTTCTTGTACACGCCTACTGGACCACTGTTTGACTGACTGTGATAATACACGCAGTGCGCACACTAGAAATCCTAATAGCTATGTGGTGTGTTGGACCACCAAAACTGGTCTGTCACTCCCTTCCTCATCAGGACAGGGAGAGAAAATACAGAGAAAGGCTCATGAGTTGAGATAAAGATAGAGAGAGATCAAGCACCAGTTGCCATCACAGTCAAAATCAGACTCAACGTGGGGGAAATTAATTTAACTTATTGCCAATTAAATCAGTATAGGGGAGTGAGAAATAAAAACTAAATCTTAGAACTCTTTCCCCCATCCCTCCCTTCTTCCTTGGCTCATATTCATTCCCTGTTTCTCTAATTCTTTCCCCAGAGTAGCACAGGAGGACAGGGAATGGGGATTGTGATCAGTTCATCACACATTGCCTCTGATGGTCTTTCCCCCTCACACTCTTCCCCTGCTCCACCATGGGGTAACCCCCACAAGAGAAAATCCTTCATGAATGTCTCCAACAGGAGTCCTTCCCATGGGCTGCAGTTCTTCATGAACTGCTGCAGCCTGGGTCCCTTCCATAGGGTGCAGTCCTCCAGGAACAGACTGTTCCAGAAGGGGGGGTTCTCCCACAAGGTCACAATTCCTGACAGCAAACTTGACCCATTGTGGGCTCCTCTCACCATGGGTCCACATGTCCTGTCAAGAGCCTGCTCCAGCATGGGCTTCCCATAGGGTCATAGCCTCTTTTGGATATCCACTTGCTCGTGTGGGGTCCTCCACAGGCTGCAGGTGGATCTCCATTCCACCATGTACCATGGGCTGCAGGGGCACAGCCTGTCTTACCATGTTCTTTACCACAGACTGCAAGGGAATTCTAGCTCCAGCATCTAGAGCACTTCCTCCCCTCCTTCTTCACTGACCTGGGTGTCTGCCGGACTGTTTCTCTGGCATATTCTCACTCGTCTCTTCCAGCTGCTGTTGCACAGAAGTTTTTTCCCCTTTTAAAATACATTATCCCAGAGGTGCTAACACTGTCACCGATTGTTGCAGCCTTGGCTGAGACATAGGGGAAGCATCTAGCAGCTTCTCAGAGAAATCACTCCTGTAGCTCCTCCCTTGCTTTTCCATATAAAGCCAATACAAGCTCTTGGAAAAATACTGGCCTATTCAGCACACATTACTGTTTATTATCTGCATTTGTTCTATATAATATATATATATTCTAATAACATTGATATTTTGCCAGACAGGAAAACATTATTCTAAAGCCCTTATGGTACAGGAGTGAGTGAGGTTCTGTAAGGCTTTAACAGAGCTGAAGAATCTGAGGGATTTAAGGTATCGTTATGTCTTTTAAATTCTGAACAATTCTGGAGCTGAAAGGAGGTCTTGGTATAAACCAATGTCTTCTAGTGATCTTCACAGGTCATGATAGTCTCATTGGACTGTTTGATGCAATATTGGGCTTCCTTAAAATTATTTAATCTATAGGCCCATATCAAGGAACATTTTTGTCTGGCCCCAGGCAACTGTACTATGCATAAGGTACCCCTTACATTGGCATTTGAAAGGAAGTTGTCTTCCACAATTCTTCATGTACCCTGGGATGGCTCTTCAAATATTCCCAGTGGCGTGAAGGTGGGAGCAGTGACTTCAGTCAGGCCACAGAGAAGGACTACAGATTTCATCCATCCATCCATCCATCCATCCATCCATCCATCCATCCATCCAATCATAGAATAGTTTAGGTTGGAAGGGACCTAGTCTATCTAGTCCAACCTTCAGTGCAATAAGCAGGAACACGTTCAACTAGATCATTTATCTATCCATTAACATACTAATTGAAGACTTTAGTATTTGAGGCTAAATTAATTGAAATCTTTCAGCAGTAAAATAATAACATATTTGGAATATGTTCCAGATGCTCATTCCTTATGTACCTTGTGCAGATATTTTAATTAGGACAAAAATCATCTGAGTTGAAATTTCAGATAAATTCCAGCTGCTGCTCTTGTTTAAATGACAAAATAGATCTTTAAGAACTAATAAATTATCTCTCTGCTGGACAACGATTCCTTTAGAAGACTGGCTAATAATGCAATACTGTTCTGAACTTGATAAGCTTTGTAGCAGATGGTAGAATGAGGGAGTTTTTTTATGTGTTAGGGATGCTGAGCATTATATCATGACACAGGCAGGATTAGTTCCCAATGTGCTAATCAGAAATGCGTCAAGCTTAATCTTTTTTTTTTATTTTAAAAAAGACCAAGATAGTACTTTCTTTCCTGTGGATTCAGAAAATTATTGCTCAAAATGCTTCCTTGGTTTTTAAAAATATATTTGCAGTTTTACCTAACATGCCTCCCAAAAGTGTTGCTTGTTTTTCATGTTCAGCCACCCTCTTGTGGAAGACTCTGACCCTAACTTTCAAAATTGCTTCTATGCTACACTTTTCAAGCTGCATGTTTTTGGCTATGCTGTTCAAGAGATGCTTGTATCTAATCTATGTGCTGTTGATATTGTGATTATTTTCTGTGTTCCAGGCAGCTACCACTTGGGAGTTCTTGTAAATGAGAGGCTTATTCTCTTGATATTTATTCACATAAATAACTGAGATGTATCAATCTGCTCTAAAAAAATTTAAGTGGTCAATAAGCAGGTTTTTCTGTTCAATTTGCAAGTACTGCAGGCAATTTGCTGCTCATCATCTGTCCTGATGGAAGAAATCAGACTTTAATCACATTTAGTGGTAACAGCCTTTAAAAGGCTCTCTTTTGTTGAGAATTTTCTTTTATGTAACTTCACACAATGCCATCTCATTTAGTACACTTTAATTATTATAATGGAGGGTAAAAGAGGGATATATGAAGTTTTAAAAATTAATACATCTCAGACTTTAAAAATGGGTCTGATTTCTATGTTCCACCTCATGAGTAGGCTGAGAATTTTCTTAAAACTAATCCTAACATTTATTCAGGTCTCTTCATTTTGTTCAGAGCCTGCCAAAATGTTATATTTGGAGTTTTACATTCTATTTAAAGTAGTGAATGATGTCTGATATACGCTGGGATTTTAAGACCTAAGGGACAGCAATTTCAGTGTCTCAATGTAAGTGTCTGGATTTATTTTTGGTGCCCTAAGATAGTGCGCCTGGCTTCCAGCTGCTTCTCCATCACAAATCCTTATTTTTGCAAACCAGGAGGATTCCTTCAAACTTCTTGATTGCATCTGTGCAGTTTGGCTGTCTTCAGTCAGATTCTCCTCATAGCACATCTCTGCTTTTTTTCTGGTTTTCATGTTTTGTGTTGCCCAGGATTTTATTCTTTTTGCATTTTACTGCCCAAGTTCCATCACTTTACACCACCAGGCTAAGTCATGGGGAGTGTTCGGTGTCTAGGGGAACGATTCCAGAAATGAATTTTCTGGCAGAAGAAAGCTACCATGTTCCATCAAGAGTACATTGCTTATGTCTGTGGGAGCATTTTCTTCACCTCTACATGGAATTGACTGATTCTCTTCCTCAAGAGTCCTCACACAAATCTGTCAACCAATTCCATGATTCCTTCCAACTCCAAAAAGCCAATATTTTTTATGAGTTTTATAACTATTGAAAGTAAAACTTGAGTTAATTCCTTCAACCAATTCCTTCAGTGAACTCTTGGTATCTCATCAGGGTCTTTCATTGACCTTGATGGGTGCTGAGCAGTTATGTCTCGGTCTTCCTGTCAAGGATTACTTCTGTTAACTGAGTGAACATTTTTTACAATTCTCAGATATTTTCTTTATTCTTGTTCTCTGAAAAGTTGTGGGGTTTTTTTATTTCTTCCTTTTGTTTATTTGTCTGACTCCCCTGTACTTCCATGCTTCAATTTATAAAGCCTTAGATATAGCAATGAAAGCTTTTAAAATTTCATTTAGTCCATTTCAATATATATCTGTTTATGTTTAGCACTTCTGCATTTTTTCATCTCCTGTATATTAAATATTTAATATTTCATTTAGTTGTGTACTTTGATATTGAAATTTTTTCCTACCTATCAAACAAATCTGTCTATAAATCACAATTGCCAAAGGTCAACATAGGTTCTTCTTAAATGACTCTTCCTGAAGGTTTATCTTACTTCATGAAATGAAAAATTTTTGAACATATTTGCACTAAACAGATCTTCATTTAGCACTAAAGAACTTGTTTAATGAATTAGGTTGTAGAAATATGAACCTGCAGGCCTTAGAATGCCTTTTACTTATAGATATTAGAACCTGTAAAAAAATTTAACTTTTTTTTTTCTTAAGGCAAACCCTCAACTTCATTAGTCTAAGCTTCCACTGTGTTTCTTTAACCCTGTGAACATTTTTCAGGTCTTGCAGTGATTGTGTATCAGTCACAAGCACTGAGCTATCATGTATAGCTTTCTAAATATTCATTAAGGTATTTATATCAAACCCAATGATATTATGTTATAATCCAAGTTGAGTTAATTTAATTTCTTCGTGTGTAGAACTACTCTTTAGAGCTGTAAGATACAATTGAGGTCACAGATTTCCTTCTGTTGCTCTGTCATTACTGCTAAGCATGGGGTTGCATTAATTGAAACAAATTACAAGTTCTGCAAATTGTGCAGCATGTTTCGTGTATCACGTAGACAATTCAAATATCTGTAATGAAAACAGCTTCAGGTAAATGCAAGCAAATTTGTTTTCCAGATACTGTATTTCTATCAATCAGCTGTATTCATAGGTCTGCTTTGCTATATGACAGAAAAAACATACACTCCCTCCTTCAGGGAGTCTTGTCTTGATTTATTTCTTGTTTTCTTGTTTCTCTAACCCTGCAATAAAAGTCATACAGAATGACGGTGCTGTCTACAGGTGCCCCTCAGGTGTGGAAAAACATAACGACTGGTTACAGATACGGGATTGTGAACAAAAGCAAGGGACTCAAAGAAAGTAAAGCGATTTCTACGAAAGACAGTTCTAAGAAATCCACAGCAGCTGGTTGAAAAATGTAGGAGTTAAAATTATGTCTTCTATACTAACTATATAAAGTAGCTTACAAGGCTTGGAGAGAGTTTTGTATCATACCCAATCTTTCTGTCTTTCCTGGATGTATTCTTTCAGACACCCAAATCAAATGGGAATGATTTCCCACTACATAGGAAGTGGGGTTGCTGTAAAACATGCTCACCTTCTTCAATAATTTTACAGTGGAAGGACAGAAACTCCAGCACACTTCCATAGTCCAACTGTGTCTCAGCATGCAGGATGAAGTTAGAGCTGCTTTCAGTCTGTCTGAAGTACACCAGTGCTGACCTTGTACCCAGACAGGACGCTGACCTCTGCCGAGCACACGCTGGGAAGACAGAAGTATTTGGTTCTAATTCTACGACTTTTCAGCAGTACATTAGAGGTTTTCTTACTTCTTTCAGCTTAAAGAGATTTGACAAAGGGCCTTTGTACAAGTGAAAGGCCTTTTGCATATTTAACTTTATTACTCAGAGTTGCACAAACTACACAAAAGAGCAAACCATATAACCTCTGATTACTTACTAGATATGTGGAGATTCCTACCAACAAACAAGTCTATCTCAATCCCCTTTTCTGTTTTTTTTTCCTTCTCTGACATTAAGATTTTGTATTTATTCTCTTCAGGGAGAAAATTAAGAAGTAAGATCTAACCTTATTTTTTTTTTTTTCATAGCATTCCAGAATAAGGCAATAGATTAAAGAGAAAATAAATCCTGAAATACTGTGGAAATAAACTTCGGTTAAGTTTAAGTGCTGACTTAAGATAGTATTTTAAGCACCATTCACATAAAAAAGAATTATTTTGGAAGGCATGCCATCAGTCAACAGTTGTATCTTAATAACACACAGAGCTCTTTAATCCATTAGAAAAATTTGTCATGCTTGGAGTGAACAAGAAAATTTACTGGCACTACTGATGTGATTCCCCAGATTGGTGAAGATGTTAAAATATGCAGGGAATACAACTGCAAGGATTCTGTCTGCAAGTGAACTCTTATCTATTATGAGAACCTCAACTCATATTTGTTATGAGTAGTAACATCTGTGAAAAGTCACCTGTCTCAAACTAAAGCAGAACAATAACTCTAAGAACTTCTTATGTCCTGCCTTTGGGCTCTCAGAGTTGTTTACCTATGGAGAATATCCATCACTCATTAAAATCTCGTATAATTCCTGGCCCTCTCCATTATGCTGATGTTTTTCTAGCCCCACAGTGTGGGAATAGGGAGCATGGGGGAATTTTGAGAAGATGTGTGAGACTAAGAGATTGGGATCCAACAATTAAAGTCTTAAGAAGATTAGAAGCAAAGAACAGAATCACCTATTTTCTCCTTTGTCATTCCTTATTTTACTGCTTTATTTGAATGGTTAGGAAAATTTGTTCTCATGTATGTTATTTCTGTATTAATGATTTACAGATTTGATTAGAATACGAATTAGCTTCAGATGTTTTCTTGCTTGGACTGTAAACAATAATGTATGAGTACAAATACTCAGCAGATTATGTGAATGAAGGTATGCCAAGGGCTAAAGAGTGGACTTTTATTATTTGGATGGGGTTTTAGTGAAAATGAACCTAACAGAGAAACACAAAAGGAGTCTCTAAGCACAAGCACAGACAGAGCTGAATCTATTCTGTTCATGCTCTGAGCAAGCAGACAACCTCATCCTGGCCAGAAGCCACAGAGCTCCATAGTGTTGTGTTTGGCTCCTGAGAGGTCAGGTTTATTAGTCCAGGCTCAGTGATGCTCCATCACAGCCACATGGTTTTTGGATGGGAGCTGGAGGAAAGCCAGACAGCTTGCGGGGTGGGCAGAATGAATTTGGACTGGCTGCATCTGTCTGTATAGATGTGCCAGATGCTTTGACAAGGGTGGGTTTTGCATACTGGAACAGGAACCACATGAGGAAAGCATGGGTTGTTTGTTTTTGGTTTGGGTTTCATTTTGTTGTTCTTTTTTTGGTTTCTTTTTCCCAAGTCTAGTTTCTTTGCTGCGGCGCAACACAGAGTTAAAAGGAAAAGCTCCCTTAAAAACAAAAGACCCATAAAATATGTGGCTGTAAACCCTCTCCACATCTCAGTGTAAAATACTTGAGGTGTTTTTCAAAATTCTTCCAATAACAGAAAATTGACTTTTTTTTAATGTCACAGTTTCTGAATGATGCAGAAGACATTTAGCAAGAGCAGCAAAATACTCTTTTGAGAAAGACAGAAGAAATACAACAGAACAGCTCTAGTGCAGGGAATAGCTCTGACAGACCTGGTAGCACAGGAGATGCTGAGGAAACTTCCCTGTCTGACCATCCAGGAACCACTCTGGCAGCCCACTCACACCCCCTGAGCTGGGACTGAGGCCCCTTCACAACTCACACAGTCACACCAGGTCTCCTCAACTGGCTCAAACTCAGCTTTCCCATAGCAGTGTCTCCGTTGTCTCGATCTTTAATTTAATCCTGGTGCAGTAACAAAATAACAGCTCGAGCTGGTGCCCCCAGGGAAGCAACTTGAACAAAGGAACCCCATGGCTTTTATACCCTCACAGATTAGCCTGAAAGTCCTGCCCTCCATTCTGATCCTCCATTCACCTGTTAGGGCCACGAGTCCCTGTGCCCTTTGTTATGCAAAGTGTCGGCAGTTCACGACCTCTTGCCTGGGGCTCCCAACACCCAGAACTCCCTCTGCAGCTCTCGATGCAGCTTGCAAACCAAGCTACCTGTACTAAATGTATTCCTCAACAAAGAAGACATGGCAAGATGTCAAGCACCTTAAGGAAAAGAGTAGACATGTTGCTCCCTTCTATTTAAAATTAGTTGTCTCCTGCAGGAGAGTTAGTTGGTTAGGTAGCACAGGTGACTGATGGATTGCCCATTTAGGTTGGTGGGGTCCACCTGGGTGTGAAGAAAAACAAGGGGCTGTAGGCTCTCTTTTCCCAGATAACATGGCAGTTTAGCTGGATATGACCTGTGTGCCAGTTTGGACAAATTTGGAGGAAAATATCCTCTGACAGAAGGCAGGTTACAACTACCCCTCCCCTACCGGGTTTGGGAAAAAAAAATTCCTCAGAGGAAAGTGAAAGAGATAAAAACCTATTTATTTAATAAACACACAGGAAAAGGATAATAATGTTAAATAATACAACCTCTCTCTGTGGAGAGAAACCTGGGAAGATTTCAAAGTCCTTCTGTAGGTGTGGTCTCTCTTCTCCTCAGAGCTGGGTCAATGTGAGCCCACCTCTGGGGCCTTGGTGGAAAATTCTCCCGATGTGTTCTGACGTTGAAACAGTCCAGAAGAGAAGAAGGGAAAAAACTGAAGTCCCTGGAAAACAAAGTTCAACTCTCTGTCTGTCTCCAGAGAAAAGGAGCTGAAAGCTGTCTGAAAAGCAAGAAGGCTGCTTCCCCTGCTCTTGCTACCGCAGCAGCAGAATGCAGAGGAGTGTATATCTGTGTCCTTGTACAACTGCTTTGACAAGTTCACTCGGTTTTTTCTCTCCCCCCTCTCAGGCTCAGTTTAAAGGCACAGAAAGGCACAAAATTAATTTCTGGGCATAGAGCAGTGATAGGGGATACACATCATAAAGTCACCCCAAGACACCTGGAACTCCACCTCTGCCTTTCCCTCCTCTCTCACACACAGTAATGTGCATCTGGAAACAGCTTCCTCATCATGCACCCAGTGATGCATCACTAATTGGAATCTCATTTCCCATACATGAAGATGGGAAAGAAAACTCATCTTTTGCTTACAGAGATCAATCTTGGCAAACAGCGAGAGGCAATCAGCTCTGCTTTTTGAGTAATGCCATTCCATTTACATCTGTTAGAAGAAAAATTAATGTAATCGTAGATAACCCATACTGCTTGCAGAGATTGGCATGTCCCTATTAACAGTGGCAAAGGAGAGGACACATGCTTTGACAATAGCTGCATAGCTCCATGTCACCATGTACAGAGGAACATGAAAACCCAGTGTGGTATCATGATTGCCTTCAATAGCAATGCCTAAAAAAATCATTGTTCAGATTTTCTTTTCTAAGGGACCACTCCTTTATTGCCAAAAAAAAAAAAAAAAAGGAAAAGGAAAATAGAAGAATTCTGGGAAATGCTGGAGTTTATTCTTTTTATATTGTGAAAAATTGAGAGATTTGTTTTTTTTTTTAATTCAGGTGAATAAACTCATTAATGATGAATGACTGTTTATGAGATGGTACATGGAAAATAACACACAAAAGGAGTGCTTAAAGGTTGTATTTGAATTTCATAAGTTCCATTAAAATTCTGTAAAATTAAAAAACTGGTCTGACTGAAATCAGAATAGAAAAAATGAAAGGTATTCTTGATTCTTGACAATAATCATTAGGCCTCAGCACAGGTTAAACGTTTACTTTTAAAAGCGGAGAAGTTAAAGTTACAATCAGCAAAGAACTTTAGCTAACCTAAAGTCAATGTTACGATACCTCATTTCAATGACACCCTGTGCTGAAATGAAAAGCCTAAATTGGACAAATACTGTAAATATGATGCAAACAATATATATAATTTTCTGCCTTAAATGGCTTTGGGCAGACAACTGTTCCTTGACAAGCCTGTAATCAGGGATGCAGAAAAAGATACAGGAATTTAGATTTCAAATCTGTAACATTTTTCTGGAGAGAGCTTTCTTTCACAAACTGAGAAAGCTTTTCTACCATCTAATAACATAAGAGAAGTACACTCAGCTCAGCCTGAATGGACCTGAATTCTCAAGAATGTTCAGATCCCGTCACTGTACATTAACCTTGAGAGGAGAAATTTCTGTCAAAGCTGTGCTCCTCAACCAACAGAAGTCAAGATCCATAGTTTTATACTAATGGCTAAGGATTTGGTCTGATAATGAGTGAGGTTTGCACTGGTTCTAGCACCATTTTCCCCCTTTCTGCAAGCCTGGTAAATGCCATGTTGGTAGCAGAGAATATAAACGGTGCTTAATTTTCATGATCCTCAGGGCTGAGAGTCACAAAGCCTTTTACACCTGGTCTCTGCACTTGGTACAACATCACTTTTAGAAATCTTAGCCTAAAATACTGTTTCTTAGTACAGAAAGCTATTTCTTATTTGAGTACTCACAGCTCAACTTATTATCTTATTAAAAGTATTAAATATCTAATGTCAGCATTTCAATGCAATAGTCAGATATTTTAATTTATAATATTAGTTTCATATTGTATTAATTTGTTTCTTTCTTGAACAAAATGTAATATATATATATTACACATGCTGGATGTAATGACAAATCTTTAAATTCATAAAATAATAAAAAAGCATAAACCATTATAATTTTTCATAGCTCAAAAGGCCTACATGGCTTCCTGTTTCTATCTTCAGAAAATCTGGAGAGGTTTTTTCCAATTGCAGTTAAAATGTAATGTGAATTATAAGCATGAGTTGTAGTGAAATACTCCATTTTAGCTAGTTCTCTTTTACAAACAATATGGATTTGCCTTAAATCAGTTTTGTAAACTGGTGATATTGCAATAGATCAAACATTTCTAATATTAAACTATTGCAATACATACAAACAAATAAAAAAGAGTGGACGTTAATTCTTTCACATTGCAAAACTGAATTAAAATGTCCTTAATACTTTTTGTCAGTGACAATATCTTCCATGATGAAGCTTTTTAGTTTAAAGCATCTAAGGATTGAAATTTCCTGGAAAACTAAATCATTTTAGGAATGTTTAATTGGAACCCAAAACCTTCACACCTTTCTTCTTTTTTTTTCTTTTTTTCCTTTGGCACAGTTCAGTTCATCCATTTATCTGTGAATAGCCAGGTGGGACAGATATGTCAGGCTCAGGCCATTTCTAATAGAAAATGGTTGAATATTCACTTGGTTATATGATGTAGGTATATTATTTTGATAGAAGAGCAGTTATTTAATGTCATGGGTGATGAATGGCACAAGAAGAGTTAGAAGGGAAATAATGGTGATAATTTGTCAAAGATGCTGAGAATAGAGTGGTGGGGCAGGTGAGGTAGAATGATACACTATGTAGTTAGAATAATATGATATAGTGCTGGAGGGTTGGAGAATAACTTAGTAGACAGGAAAAAAAATGAAAAAAGAAATGGGCAAACACTGCTTTGTACTAAAGGACTGAGAAATATTTAGAAAATATGAGTGCTTGGAATACTTCTGATACAGGACAAAAAGCCTAAGAATAAATATAATCTGAATTATGCAAATAGAGGGGGAAAATAAGATACACCAATTAGAAAGATTCATTTGAGAAAAGCAGAATAAGGGATACTCCTAAAGTAAAGGGAGGGAAAAATACAGTATTAAATCATTTTATGTTTCATTCTTCTGGATTAAATCTTTCTGAGTTACTCAATTTACATGTCTCAATACAGTAAGAGGGTAGACAAAATAAAAATAGATAAGAATAGAAAGGTGTGTTTCTGGAAGTTTTCAAGCTATTTGTGCTTGTTTCTAGCCTTTAAAAACCTCTTTAAAGACACTGATGACTAATCAGGACATTAGAGGCTCTTAAAATATAAGAGGTATTTGGAAAATAGATTTTTGTATTAGAAAAAAAAAGAATAAATACACCTGAAAACTCAGGTCGGGTGAGCTTTTCAATATAACCTGCAGAAATTGAAAAGAGTAAAATGTAGAGGGATGAGTTACACATAAAACAGTAGTTATATGTCAACAAGAGAGGAAAAGAAAAGACAAGTAGGAATTTTGAGCAGCTGGCAAAGTTGCTAAAAGTCTCGTTGTTACAGGAAACATCCCTGTGAATTTAAAATATACAAGATATAAAGGAATGATGAAGACTTCTGCTGCTGACTGTTACAAACAACCACTTATGTGCAAATGGGAGGAAGTGTTTTTGAAAGACAGGGTTGTACTTTGAAAGGACAGTTCAGTTCATTCAATTTATTCAACTTTTCATCAAAGAAAATAATTTCAAGAGTAAATTGAACCCAGAACATCTCAGTTTCCCCAAGGCAGTGCAGCCTTCTTTCCTAGACCAGCTATGTGGACTGTCACAGGAAGAAGGTACAGTAAAGTCTCTGCAGTCCCAGAATTTTCTCATCTTTTAGGTGATTATGTCCTTTATTGCTAAGGAAGCGCCATGCTTTCTCAGATACTTCGACTGCTCACAAAGTTCTCAAACATAATACCCAGGCTGGCTTTGCTCTGTTCTCATAGTTCATGCACTGGGATAAAGCAAGGATTATTCCACTGTGGTAAATACAGTTTCACCACAAAATCGATAACACAGAAGAGTCAGGTTTCTCTTTCCTTGCTTCAACAACCATTTTCCACTGTGTTTTACTTTATTTTTTGACTGAGTTCACGCTGATAACTAGAATTCTTTCTTTTTGGAGTGGGGGCAGGGGAAAAACGAATTGAAGGTGTTAATGATGATGACAGAAATTATGCCAATATTCTTCTCCCCCGTCTAGAATTATGAACCTGGAAGTGTACGTGCAATACAGATTCCTAAATCCATTCCTGCATACCAATCCTTCCTGCGTGTACTATTTAATATTCTTCCTTAGATACAGCAGTGTCAACAGGTGTAATCAAGTGTAGGGAGTCATGTTGAGAGGGAGCCTTGCTGTGTAAGAGCAGAGGCTTCCTACTGAAGAACTAGCACATGCAAAGCTTTGCAAACAGCAGAATTTACTTGGCACCTATGCCCTACCAAAGCTGACATACCACCTTGTGTGTGGGCACAGTGCCATCCTGACAGATGGGGACGACTGCAAGCAGCCAAGAGACCATGTCTGAGCATGAAATATGTTTGTGGAGGGCAGGATTCCCAGCTAGAAATGTCAAAACATCTGTTTGTCCTGAGTTTTGTGTACCTACAGGTTAGATGGTCTAATGCTTTGCTAATTCATCACCAAGCTTGATTAATTTTGTAAGAGTTTCTGCTATAGCTGACAGTCGTCATGATTTCAGACTAGTGTTGTGTGCAAAGAAGCAAAATTAGTCTCTTCTTTTAGACTGCTTATGACAAGACTGAAAATAGTGTCATGAAAGGATGGAAGAGTTTTCCTAAGGAAGAAACTCATTCTGTGCCTTCTTCAGCTTCCTATTTTATTTTACTAAATGTACTCTTATAATATTTGGTACTCATTCATCTCAAATCCAGCACCTTTAGGCTTCCATACTTAAACTTATTAAGAGCTGCAAGAGTTATTTAAAACAGTTTGTTCACAAAACAACGTCAAAGAGTAATCAGGCCTGAGAAATGTGAAAAATGGGAGATCTCTAAAATTATACTGTCTCAACTTTTCTCTAACTGTAACAGTATCTACAACTTTCATTTTTGTAAGAAGAAAATATATTCTTTACCACAAGGCAGTAGAGCTTCAATAAATTATTGCTTTTTAAATAAATCTACTTTTATCACTTCATAACCTTCATTTTCAGAACTGATTTCAGACATGAACCTGCTATGACTACTACTAACAGAATTTCTATAATACCTTTTTGTAACACCTCAGTCTCTATGACTCCGGTGAATAGCTCCATAATGACAGTGAAGTGATTCTTTTCTGTTTAAGGTTGAAAAGATTGCCTATCCATAGGCATTATTGTAATTGCCACTTTCTGTGATTTTTAGAGCTTCAAGTGCAATGCACACTATTACTTTTCAAGAATTTTAAAGTATCTACTACTTCTACTGCCCAAAATCTGCATTCCTTAAGTATTTACCAATATCAGGCTACCAATGAATGCCATTATTATTTAAATTTAAAAAAAAAAAAAGAAAATAAAGTTGTGCTTCAAAGACTTTTTTCACTATAAAACCTTGTAGAAATATTGACCTCAGTTAAAAGGTGTAATTTTTGAACACAGAGGACATTCTGCATTGTAATTTATGATGCAAGGTTAAGGCTTTCATACTCAAGCTTCTAAAAATGTGTACTCCAGCAAATGACCTGCCTTCATATTCTCTGTCAGGTGACATTTGTTCCCTTTGTAAAATCTTTCATAAGGAGTGTGCTGACCTTGAGCAGCAACAGGGAACTGTATTTCTTAATGGAGATGCAAACCGTGCTGACAACTCAGCCTACTGCCTGCATCAGTTCTACCAAGGGGACAATGTTTAGAGCAGGGAATGAATGCATGGGGAATATTATAGTTTCCGAATGAAGAGTGTTAGAGATGACAAACAGTAAAAGATCATGAAATTCAGATCTGTGTGGCTTAATCTGCTGCAAGTACACCTCTGTGGCAATGCGCCACAGGAGACCCAGGCACCAGACTATTTGAAATGAAGGTTGAGTAAGCAACCTCACATTCTTATTCAGAAAATAAAAAGCTTAGTGGAGGGGAAAAAAAATCAAGTTAATTCAAATCATAAAAGCTGTATGGGGATTAGAAATCACTTTGTTTTCTCTACCTCCTCACTTCAATGGAAAGCTTTGACTTCTGTCAGTGCACTCTGCCAACAATGTTCACAGTCACTGACATATGCTGAACGTGTGGCTGATTTCTTAGTTTGATAATTGTGGCACATTTTTTAACTGGCATTTTGGTAACTATTTTACATTCGAAAAGAATACCGTGCTTTCAGCTTGGCTGTAGCTTCTTCCCATACCCTGCTTGTCATCTTCCACTCCCCCTCCTGACAGCAGGACTTTTGTCTGCTATGCACTGCTCACTACTGCAACTACAGCTGTGTGTCGTAAACAGAGTTATACCAGTATAAAACCATTGAAACTGAAGAACTGGGTCTGCCTTTCGCTCCCAGGAGTAACTCTGCAGTTCAACCTATGTTTACCATTTTACTAGCACTTAGAGACAGGGCCTCAGGGACAAGGACGTTTCTCACTCTGGCATTAAATGTACAAGCCGAAGGAGAGTGGACAAAAGTAATTACAGGTATTATTTGGGACTAAACAGCTGTAGATGCAATTATATCAATAAAGCTAAGTAAGCTCTGTTTGCTTGTTTTAACTAGAATGTACAGAATGGTTAAAGCAAAAAACCATCAGTGACCAAAAAGAAAAAAAGTGACAGTCATTCAAGTTTATTACATGAAGAAAATGTTTATATGTAGCAATTTGTTGAATAAATGCAATGAAATACTAACCTATAGTTTTATTTTGAGACCAAAAATTCAGGATACTACTCAAAAAATAAAGTCTGTCAAATCATGAACTCAGCCAAGTACAAATGAAACCATAGACTCTGTGGCAAAATACATGGGCCAAAACAATTTGGCAGAAGACATGAAAAAAACAGAGTGGGCTACGTCACCTTGCAAGGCTTTGTCAGAGCTGGTAGAGATCACAGTGGAGACAAATCACGTCCACAAGCACTGTCAGAGCAACTCTTCACAGCATCAAAGCAGAGAGATGCAACACAACTGAATGAAATATCAACATAAAAATACTTAGGACACAAATTGTTTTGAAGAAGAATCCAGACAGAACTTATTAAAACATTTCTATTAGCATTCAGGGAGTTACCAACAATACAGCATAAATGGGTAAAGCTAATAGCTCACTCCAGTAATGTTTTTTCCTTTGCAGGAAATTGATATGTAGACTAACAAGATGTATTGAATTGAAAATTGAATAAAGTATTTCCTCATCCTATTACACACAACATTATCCAGTTTTGTCAAGCCCTTCATCACTTCAAGAGAGTGAAGACATGTAACAGCAGAAAAGAACACAACAGAGGAAAAAAAATCTAAAAATAGTTCCTGGGGTTGAAGCTCTTTGTTGCTGCAAAAATAAGCCTTTTTTCATTCCAAGCAAGTGACCCAGGGTCTGCCCTGGCCTGGTCTTACCTTGCCCAGAGCTGGGTTGCACTGGTTTCAGCTCCTGCCTCGGAGCCACGTACTTGTGGCCTCCCCTGCCTGAGCCAGATCTGTGCCAGTGTCTGTGAGAAGGATCTGACAAACCCAGGGGTGTCTGCCCAGCAAACAAGAGCCTCTGGGGGCTGAGCCTGGGCAACCTGCAGGGCAATACTCACACTCACCTGGGAGCAGCCAAAATGCAGCAGCCTGGGCCAAGGAAACCTATGACAACATACACAAGCAGGTCCTGGGACCAAAGAGGAAGATATCTCCACCATTAATGACACCCTTCTCCTAGCAAAGACCTCCAGACAATGAGAGCCCATTTAAAACTGCAATTTTTCTTGAGAAAACTGGAAGTCTCAACCTTAAGACCTTAAAGGACACTGAAGGGAAAAGTACAGGACCAGGGGAAAAGGTAAGTACTTGGAAATGTTGGGGTTTTGGAGTGGAGATTTTTTTGTTTTAACAATTTACACTGGGAAGATTTCTCTGTGTTAGAGAATTTGGACTACTAGACTGTTAAAACACTAATTGGGTTAA
The DNA here is from genome assembly GCA_014706295.1 of Lycocorax pyrrhopterus obiensis. Classification (NCBI taxonomy): domain Eukaryota; kingdom Metazoa; phylum Chordata; class Aves; order Passeriformes; family Paradisaeidae; genus Lycocorax; species Lycocorax pyrrhopterus. Next base: position 16,478,815 of record JACSVZ010000015.1, read on the forward strand.
CAATAAATCCCTAGCTCCATAGATACAATGAATTCTTCCTTGCCCAATGCCAGGACTTGGAGTGTAACAGGAATGCACAAAGTAGAGATGAAAGATACCAACTGCCTTAAAGCTTATGTCCATTAATAAGTTCTTCTCAGTCCAAAATGAAAGAGAAATTGAATAAGCTTGTTGTAAGTAGGAAGTTATAGAATGACTAAAAGAAATAACTACATGTAATCTTGTTGGTCACTGTAAAGAAAAAACATGGATATTTTTGCTTACTGATTGACTCATCAAAAAATATATATACTTGTCTCTACAAATAAATAGTTTTCCACTGCTAGAGTGGGAGAAATTCTTGGAGTGACAGCCAATACCCAATATTTTTGCCTGGTGCATAGACGACATTTTTTATAGCAGATATTATAGTATACAAGACTCAGGAAAATTGCAAAGTGCAATAACCAGAGGCTGTTCAAAACTCAGAAATAGAAATTTATGTATAATAGGTACTAACAAGCTGTAAGTACTCACTTATTACTATATACATCAAACAGAGAATAAAATTCTAGCCCTAGGTTGTTGGGTGTTCATTTTTTAATATTTATATAAATGGACATATTATCAGAAAAATGGCCATACAGTATTTATTGCCACCGCCAGAAAATAATGCCACTGCTTGGCAAACAAATGGCTGGAAGATTAAATAAAACATGAGATATTGTGGGTTATGGCATACCATATCATGGCACACACACACACAGCACAACTGTAGTGGGACAAAATTCAGAGAAGAGAGTCTCTAGATGTCATGAAAATGACAGAATTATGAGCAAAGATCAGCAGATTAATGGTTCAGATCAAGTGCACATTGGTTTATTATTTTGTTTATGTGATAGACAACCATAAATAATTCCTCTTCTTGTGTTAATGCCATTTGTTGATTGTTAGTCTCTGCTTTGAGTAGGGAAAAAAGATATGGGAAATTTGCCTTCGAACAATCTCTAGAGAGAACTGCCTATCTTTCTCTTTCCAGATCTGTGCCATATGAGAAGTCACTTGCAGTCAGAAAGCACAGCTGTGACTGACTCACTGGATCCTGATTCTTTCAGATTTAACTTGATGCACTGGATGAACTAAGTAAGCCTCCTATTAACAGCCAAGTTAATTTTTGTAATAGCTCTCAGAGTAGCAATCTCAAGAAGCTGCTGAGGGCTCAAATTCCTTGATTGCCATTCCCTACCTCTCACCTCCTGGGGCAATGTCCACTGAGGAAGAAAAGAAAAGATTTTCTACCAGGAAAAACTCCCAGCCCAACATTTAGAAACCAAAGCAGTAAAGAAAGAAAGTCTGTGAGAATGATGTGATGATTAATTGAAAGAAACTCACTATCAAAGAGGAAAACAAAGGAGAATAAAGAAGGCTTGGTCCCCAGTCTTCCTGCAATTTATACGCAGTTCAGAGTTTACGAACATGCATCCTCATTCTCTCGGATTTTTTACACTTTATGCGGGTCAGGGGAGAACAAACATATGGTCAGACTCTGTAGTCAGCTCCTCAGATGAATTAAGTGGAAAAATATCTCGTTCCTGACCAGAAAGGCTGAAGAACCTCTCTCGTGTGCTAAATATTAAACTCATATCTTTGTTAAGCTGTAGAATATCCTAACCATGTGTGAAAGACTTTTGTCAGCACTTCTTCCAAAATTAAGAATTATAAAATAATTATAAACTTATATCATTATGTTTCATATATCTAGCCTGAATCTACCCTTTTTTAGTTTAAAACCATCACCCCTTGTCCTGTTGCTAGAGACCCTTCTAAGAAGTCTGTCCCCATCTTTCTTATAATCCCTGTTTAAGTACTGAAAGGCTGCAATCAGGTCTTTCTGGAGTCTCCTCCAGGTTGAACAACCTCAACTCTCTCAGGAAACCCTGACTTTCTCATAGGAAAGGTGCTCCAGCCCTCTGACCATTTTCTGGGCCCTCTTCCAGGCCTGCTGCAACAGGAGGCTTGAGGGCTCCAGAGCTGAACAGAATACTTCAGCTGGGATTTCACCAGAGTGGAGTAGACACGTTAAAGCAACACTGGCACAGGATATACTGCACAACTAAGTAGGTTCAAGGAATGTATTTTAATAAATTTTTTTACTTAGAAAACATGGATTTGATTTAATGGCGCCTCCCTGAGTTTCTATTAAATATTTGTCTGTGTGGGTTATTCCATCAAACTGATGAACAAAAATTTTGTAAGCAAAATATGTTTACTTAAACAAAAATTCTCAGTAAAATAAATAGATGTTTTGCTTCCAGTAGATGTCCTTATATTTGTTGACCACACTTTTTATTTTTCATTAATTTATACAATGATTTTAATTAGAATGGTCCAAAAAGGACCAAAAAGGACCAAAAAGGAAATATAGAGTACTTCTTATTTAGGATCCAAAATACAGTATTTTTGCCAGTGCCAAATTATCTCTTTTTCTTTCTATGAAAATGAGGCAAAGCCAAACAGATTCCATGAAAGAGCAAAAGGAAAGTTTCTAATTAGGCAGACTCATATATATATATATATACACTTCTAGAGCTGAGAAATATCAAAACACTTGCAACTTGTTTTTCAGAACAGGCTTTTCAATACAGTCCATATTCTTCTTATATAAAGATGAGAAAGGAAATAACAAGCAGCATTTACAACACAAAGCACAGACTGTCATTGATAAACAGTGACATAAGACTGAGAGAAAACTTCAAATCAACTGTAGAGACAAGGAGAGGGAAAAAAACCCAGTCATGTTTAAAAGGGTATCCAAATTCATTTTCCCCACCTTCTGGAAGAGACGGATGGTCCTGCTAGTAACAAGATGTGGCTCAGACACCTGAGATTCAGTCACCACCCTTGACAGGGCTCCTGTGAGCTCACTGACGAGGCAACAATTAATCAGTGAACTCCATTCCCATAGTATTAACTAAGGATCATAACACTTGCTTTCTCCCTCCCTTACCTATACAACGACCTGGAACAGCTGACTAAGATCAGGCAAAGCTACCATTAGGCTGTGAGAGCTTTGTGCCTCTCTCAGGAAATCAGAATATCTCTCCAGATTTTCTTATCACATGTCCCAGGATCTCATTTGAGGATGCCCCAGTCTCAGGTAGGACATGGATTTGCTATGAAAATACAAAGATTAAATGCTCTATTTGCTGCTTCAGTAGTTTACAGCTTTCACACACAGCAAACAAAATATCATTGTTCACGCTAAGCGTTAGAGGTAACTCTAAAAGTTTATACAAATGACCAAGTACACTTTTTTTAACCCAGAAATGCACAACATTTCTGTTTCAACATATCCTGATATTTTATCAACAATTTAAAGAAAACTTCTGGCCAACACCACCCAGCTACCTCAGCTGACCAATAGAAGGCACAAACACATCCTCAAACTGTGCCAGAAAATACTCACTCCTTCTCTGTGAATCCCTCTTACTCACAGCAACATGACTGTGTCTGAGGTGTAGCAGAAACAGCTAGGTTTACATCCTTTGCTTGGGATGTTTTCATTTGTGATGAGTAAAAACACATCATCACTTAGAGAAGGCAGGAAATTTAAAAACTGTTGTAGGTACTTTGAGAGGAAAAATCTTTTTTCATAGCTCTTCTATGTTTTATACACAATGATTTGCTTAGAAATATTTCTTGCAGTGAAGTTTTACAGCCACAGCTTAGGCAGCACTTCTGTGGATAAATGGTTAAGAGCTAATTTTCCATAAATTAGTGAGAGAAAACCCAAAAAATTTGTCATCAGACTTCAAAAGTGTGCTATTTTCAAACAGTACAAATTGTGACTGGCTCAGCACCATATGGCATTTAATTTTCTGTAATGTATGCATGTGCACAAATTGCATTTAGGTAGCTGGGATGCTGTCAGTCTGAAGATAACTCTACATACACTAACAGGTAGAAACCAAAGGTCTCTGAAAATATCTGAATCATTTCTAAAGATGGACTTTTTCTTCACCATTCAAGTAAACGTGAAGGAATGTTAGGAGCTGGGTTCTTGTCTAGATCTGAGATTTTATTTCTGAACCATGGCTCAATGCAAAAAAGAAACGCTCAAAATATATATATGTGGTTTTCAAAACCATTTTCCTGGATTTTTGTTATATACAGCCTTCATGGAAACCTGATGAATCTTCCATCAAGAACAATGTCTATATTGTACCTTAACATAGTAACATGACACAATGTAAACTATTTTAGAAAAAAAAAATCTGTGAGATATTTTTCTGCTTTAGGTATGATTATTCTGTAAACATTTGTGCTGTATTTCCTTCCCGTTGCTCTTTGAAAGTTTTGGGAATTAAAACACAGTAGCCAGATGGTGAACTTCTAATGTCAGAGAGAAATATCAGATGATATAGATCAATATCAAGGCAACAATAGAGGTATTGCTTTTGTTAAATGATTTTCTCTTGACATCTCTCTTTTTTTTGTGACTGGTGCAAAAGAGAAAAAAAAAATGGAATATAACATATCCTAAATACCATCCTTAAAAGCAGATTCACAGGCAGTTTCATTTTCCAGATTTCAGAGATGGTGTCTTAGCTTTCTTTTGCCTCTTGGTTTTCCTTTTAGATTATTTTAAACCTACATAAATATGAACAAAAATAACTGAACCTACATAGTATGTTCATAGATGTTTGTAAAATAGCTTCCCATTGACAAAATATGTTCTTTAACACCAGGCTGTACTTATGAAAGTCGCAAAGCCTCACATACTCTAGAGTTTGTCACTAAAGACATACACAGAGATCTTTAAAACATTATCCTAATACTGAACAGGATTATATTCCACAGAAAAAGTCACAAACTTCATAATTACCAAAGGCAATTGTAGACATAGGCCTCCTAGGTTTGAATTTAAAGGACAACTCAGAATTTAAAAAGTCACACCTCTTCCAATTCTGTTTAAAATTAATTATATCTGATTACCAAAGGGGTCTTGGACTAAGTGTGTCTGATGAAGCTATTGTGCTTTGAGTTTATAGAGTGAGCTCTACTTTAAATGTTATATCCTTGGTCACAATCTGGCTTCCTGATATATAAAGAGGACAGCACAACATGTTGTCAAAAGCAACCATAGCCCACACAAAGCAAAGATTTGTTGTTTTATTTGAAAACCTGTCAGTATGTGAAAGTCAAGAGATAAATGAAGAGTACCTAGAAAATATTCTTATCTTTATCTCAGAGAAATGCTGAGGATTGGAAATAAAAGAAAAAAGATTTCCAAATCCATTTGAATGCCTTGGGGAAAGACAGATGTGAAGAGGACCTACAAGTGTCTCACTTATTGCATACAGTGGGCAAGAAAGTCCTGAAAGTATTAACTCATTTTATTAAAAACCAGTTGAAAATATTCCACTTAGAATGAAATCCTAATACTTAGGAACTGCTGTAGTCCAAGGAAAGTATTAGGTTTGATTAAAATCAGGTCATTTTCTTATCTACACCTAGAAAAAGAGAAGATAAGACATGTAGAAAAGCTGAAGGGGCAAAATAAGTGCCAGCTTCAGAAATACCAAGAATAGCATTTTCGTGTTTAGACCTGCTGCTGAAAACAGCCTAACTAGAAAACAGCGAAGGAATTTCAATTAGAAATTGCAAAAAAAAAAAAGTGTCATAAAAACATCACTAAGTCAAACACATGGGTTAACAGTTTCATCAAAATTAGGAAGAGAAAATGGCAGATAAGAAAATCTGTATTAACAAGCATTCACATGAGAATATCAAGTTTATCTTGAGATAGCATCATCCTATCTGCTCAATAGTTGATATACAGCACCAACAATTTGATAAAAATATTTTCACTGAGAACAAGGACAGGTCGTGGCAAGCCAGATTACAGAATCAATCAGCTGAATTGAGCAATCTCAAACTCTATACAGTAGCTGCAAGATTATACATTTACTTCTTGCAATGAACTGAAATAGAGGATGTTTTAATAAAAGAGCAAAGAAACACTTGCAGATACTTTGAACATTATGAGGTGATAATGACTGTGCCAGCTGCAGATAAACAGAGACATTGAGGAAAACAATGAGAAGGACGCAAGGATGATATGCTCAATTCATTCTGAAAAGATGCCACCCATGACAAAAGTGTTTAAAGGCATAGGACACATACATCCATCAAGCCATTTAAAGAACATATTAAAGCTGTAGCTGACATGAAAACCCACACAGAAGTGTGTAGATCCTTGAGAATTTGTTGTACAGTACTGTGCAAGAAAAACAGGTTTAACTGCTCATCTAAAATAATTGTTTTGTGATTCCACAGATTTGCAACAGTCATGAAAGAAACAAAGTTTGTAGAAAATAAAGACAACACTTTGCCACGTCCCTGTTGTTAAAGTCTGATCATTTGTTGCCAATAATAAATGCTTCTTATGGAAATCACCAGAAAAACAAATCTTGAGATGAGTAGATGTGCTGGTCTAGTGTGACTCAGCATCCAGAACAATTTCTGCATAAAACCTTTATGGTTTCTTTGTCCAATCGCACAAAATAGCCAAAGGTTTCTTCTTTTTTGTCCAGCTGGTTGATGTTTGTTTATTTGTTTATTTTTGGTTTTGTTTCTGCTTTTATATATAACACCCATCCACTTTCCAAAATTTTAGTCTCCTCCTGACGTCAGTCCATTCTGCCACTGCTAAACAGAGTAGTCTGTTTTCAACACGTAACATCCCAAAATAGGTATTGAGTGATCTCCTCGTGCAAGCAGAGAAATGCTCGACTTATTATTTTAGAGCAAGAAAATCCAACCTAATGAAATGACTGAAAGACTGTTCGCATGGTAAAACCTATGATTTGCAATATAGATGCAGCAGAGAGCAGAAGTATTCTGGCTTGTTTAAACGTGAAAAATAAAGAAGATGGATAGGAAACACTGTCCTACATGATCACTGGGTGATAGGAGATGGCTTTTGTCCTGTTATGCCAGTGACCCATTGACTCCAAAGAGCTTATGATGGGTTAATGCACCTATAATAAAGACTGAAATGATAATATAGCCAGACAGTACAGCAACAGTCTCTTTCACCCTGAAGATTAAACACATGTGGAAACTATATACACAATTGAAGGTTACAGGTGGAAGGTGAAAGGTACACACCTACCAACTGGCAGCTGAGACTGGGACAAATTAGAAGAGTAGGAAATACACCAGAAGTGTTTGTGTCTGAGGAATGAGATGATTAGGTGAGACTCGCGAAAGACCATGAGGAGCATCTGAGGAAAATCAAGAGTTAGATGTGCTCACTGGGCTAGTGTGGAGAGTTGCTGGACATCTGGAGCTGTTTGGCTGTGTTATCTACCTTTGACTGACACAAAGAGCTGTTAATCATAATGCTGCCTTAATTAATATAATAAGCCACCCCTGTCTCAGGCTACATAGCGAAGACACTGGCAAGCTGCTTAACAGAAGGTTTTCTAGGAACATAGAAAAGAAATCCAGTACATTGTCCTATTTTTTCTTTAAAAATCGCTATGTGAAATCACCAGAATACTACTGTTAGGAGGAAAGTCTTACATTATTTCGGTGCTGAGTCTTCTACACTATGGTAGTGTTAAAAGTTATTACTCTCTGCCATATAATAGGAATCTATGGTCCAAACTTAAATAGCCTCAATGTCACCATGAGTTCTTCACACAGTGAAGGTATGACATTTAGAAGCAGACAGTCTCTCTTCCTTTTTTTCTGTGTAACTGCTGGCCATACGGAGATACCAAAATGAGCAGATATCATAGTTAAAAAACTCCAAACAACCAAGCATGCTTTTATCCTTCCTGAAGGACTTGATTTGTTTATTTAGTTACAGTAGCACAATTTAATTAACAGAACACAGAACTGCGATTCCAGACACATGGTCTATGCCCCTTTCATTTGGGCTAAGGGGATGGGTTTCCATCAGTGACCACAGGCCAGTACTTTCAAAAGTGTTTGCTGCCTTTTTCTGTAAGGCATAATTTGGGATATTTTATGGCCTTTAATTAATGCAAAAAAATGCTATATTTTCAAATACTTTGTGAGGAACTGAAAATACAAACTTTCCACAGCCAAACAAAAATAGTGTGTATGTCTCTAGATGCATATATGGAGGTGGAAAAAGACAAGAGGATAGAAGACAAGAAAAAATAGATACCGTCTGGGATGGGGGAGAGGAGAGGAGGGAGGGCAGGAATGGGACAGTGCTCCAGGATCTCTGGCAAACAGTAAATATTTAGAGGTGTCAGAGAAGTAGAGGTGTCAGAGCATTAAAGGTGTCTCCAGTAACATGATCATTTGAATTTTAAGACAGAGTGTCTGTAGGCAGTTAGGTAAGGAGATGTCAAGGAAGGGAGTGTGAAAGAGTTAAGGATAAAAGGAATTGCTTAGGATGGATCTATCTGTGAATTTCACGAACACAAGTTTGCTGCCATTTTAAGCACCAAGTGCTCCACTCAGCCATACTTTGAGATCAAGTTCCTGTAAAAGTAGGTATTTAAGCCTGTATGAGGGCATTATTTCACACAAGAAGAATCCAAGCTATTCCTGCAAAGACAGGAAGCTCAATATTTGAGATATAGAGTGGTTCTACAAGAAGATCTATTTTCTTGGACTGATGGACTTGGAATCAAATATGAGAATGAAGTTTCTTATGACACCTATATCTGGAAGTTTACAGTAACCCTGTGGTGATGGCGCTGTAGTGATGGCCCTGCTTCAAAATTCATGCATGATGTCAATGAAGAACTAGTGCATGGACTGGAGAAGCTGCTTACCCATGTTTTCCTAGGAGACTGAGCTGTGTGAAATCAGCTTGGATGAGTGTTTCATGGGGCTTTCCATGTCTGTTCCTGTTGCGAAGGCAGATTGCCTTAGTGAGCTGAGCATTGAGTCAAGAAGGTCACACCACAAAATAGAGTGGACCAAACTATTTCAGTTGGAAGAGTCCTACAACAGTCATAGAATCACAGAATCATAGAATGGTTTGGGACACGTTCCACTAGACCAGCTTACTCAAAGCCTCATGCGGCCTGGTCTTGAACAATTCCAGGGATGTGGCATTCACAACTTCTCTGGGCAATCTGTTCCAGTGCCTCACTACCCTCACACTAAAGAATTTCTAACATTTTATCTAAATGTATTCTCTTTCAATTTAAAGCCATTTCCCCTTGTCCTACCACTACACGTCCTTTTAAAAAATCTCTCCAGCTTTCTTGCAGCCGCCCTTTAGGTACTGGAAGGTGCTGTAAGGTCTCCCCAGAATGTTCTCTTCTTCAGGTTGAACAATCCAAACTCTCTCAGCCTGTCATCATAAGAGAGGTGTTTCAGTCCTCCGATCATACCCATGGCCCCCTTTGGACTCACTCCAGCAGTCCCACGTCCTCCTTAACTAGTTCAACTGCTTGAATCAATTCAGGGCTGACCAAAATGTAAAGAATGTTGTTAAGATCATTGTCCAAGTACTTGTCAAACGCTGACAGGCTTGGGACCATCAATCATCTCTCTAGGAAGCCTGTTCCTATGTTTGACCACTCTCTCAAGAAAATAATGCTTCCTAAACCTTTTCTGGCTGAGTTTTGAACCATTCCCACATGTGGAATCATCACTGGATACCAGGGAGAAGAGATCAGCACCCTGCTACCCACTTAGCAGAAAGTCAGCTGCTACTGTCCCCTGGAGTTGAGTATTGTCTACAGAAAATCAAATGATCAGATGGCCTTTTTTTTTTTTTTTGGTGTTAACCTCTACAATTCTGCATGATCAGCAGACTTTGCTGATTATGTCCTCACATGCTTTCACTAAAATTCTTTGGCCTATCTCAGCTTTTATCCACGAATCTACTTATCCAAATTAGAGCATACATATGAAAATATTTCCCAGCCTTGTTTGTGCATTTATCACTGTTAATACATTGCTCTGAATACCAGAATTATTTCAATAAATGAATGAAAACTGTCAGTATTATACAAGGCAAGGTAGAACAGCAAATTAGAGGGAAAAGTTGGTTTTAAGGACACAGGTGATTAGGGCCAGTCATGTAGATTAATTTTGATTTCAAGGTCACAACTTTGACCAAATGCCTGAGATTTTCCACAGAAGCATTCAGTCTGGCTTTGATGACATCGAGATATGAGGAATCTACTCTTTTCTTCATGTTTTGATTTACTGGGTATTCCCTCCATGTGAAAAAAAAAAAAAGTCTGGTAACTATTTTCTGCCTGAATTCTTACATTGTTTGTACCCATAATATTGTCTGCTGCTAGATTAAACACTTCTTTAATATCCTGTACTTTCACCCTGTGAAGGCAGTTAGAAACTATGATGAAATAACCCCTCAGTCCTCTTTTTGTTGAGATAAGTACATTGATCTCTAAAAGTCTCTCAGTAAACATTAAATATTTTTAGTGTCTCTGAAGGTTTCTGACATTCTACAATTTTCTAACATTTCCTTCCATTGAAAAATACAATATTAGAACTGTAATACTCTAACATTCATATAATATTCCCCTATAGGCCTGTTCCTTTACCTGTAGAGAGAGTGGAAAACATCTTCCTAATTGCTACTTCCTCTAAATGCAGCCAATAATAATTACAACCTGTTTTTGCAATTTGTAGTTCTTTCCAAGCATGTCTTTTAGGCAGTCTTGCCAAGCTTTTTGTCACTACAGTCTCTCTAAATCAAATGTTGCAGTATCACTTTTTTTTCCAATATATTCCAAAATCATTTTACTTGTATGAATCACAACACCCATCAAAAAGTATTTTAATTCTATTTTTAATGAAACTTTATTTTCTAGAAATACAATCTGTACACAAACATTTTCAGGAAAATATTTTGGTTTTCTGTCTTTCATTCTTTTATAACCTAGAGTTCTTGAAGAGGGTGTTGTTGCTGATCCAAAGTTACAATGGCCTTAGAGGGATTTCTATTTAAAGAGTAAAACTGAGGGGGAGGGGGCAATGATCATTTTAATTACATGCTTCTGTAATTATTGATGCCATGGCAAAGATATTTATTACAACAATGTGTCTGGAACTATACAAGATATAGAGAAGTGTGTGCTCTCAAAATTTACTTTGATCATCTCAAGGTTTTTCTAATGCTGTTTTTATCTTGCATTGCCTTGACTGTCAATACATCATTGCTTTTACGTTCTTAGAGAAGCGAGAATGAAGATGCTCAGAAATGGCATTAGAAATCCAACTGGGATTTCTTCCAGTGCTGTTCAGCATAAGTAATTGAAACCGAATACTGTATTTTTATATACTCTGTAACATTTCTTCCAAGGGGCAACTTTCTATTCACTTATTATTGTGCAGGTTATAAATGGTATTCTGCATTTCTTCTATCAAAATACTAAGCTAGTGATATTTAACTGTAAAGAAATACATCCTTGGGCAATGAATACAGACAGAAATTACTAGGTGAATTTAACCAAGAAAAGAATGATCCCATATTGATGTAGTGCATAAATTTTTGAGTGTGGGACAACGGCCCCTATTTATTAACATTTTATATCCACATTGAAATGCCTGACCTTGCTTCAGCAGTTTTATGACTAGCAAGATCTCTGGAAGTTCAATTTTTCCCTCTAGAAAAAGAAAGCAGCTATGCCAATGGGAACAAATACAACTCAGATGTAATTTTTTTCTGTTTTTCTTCAGATGTAGCAAAAAATTTTAATACCTCTAGAGCATAACAATTCGGATAATAAAAAGACCAACTGCTATAAAAGTGAGGAGAGGAAATACTTTGAAATAGATACACTTTTATGCACAAGTGAGACAATGAAAGTAATTTTTTGGTTATGTCAATACCTAAAGTATAGGCAAAGATTGCCTACTATTCATGTTTGAGATGAATAGCAGAACAGCTGGGCCGGCATGCAGCAAAACCTTTGGACAACCAGAGGTATGTAAATGAATCTTAGAAATCTAGGTTTAGGAAACAAATTCAAGAAAAGTAAGGTTCACACCCTTAAGATCTTGAAATGTTTAATATTTGAGGCAGTTATTTGTCAATATCAACTCTCACAACCTTTCATCAATTTTAAATTGGATTTAAAGAGCAAATAACCACGAGAGCAAGAGTGAGAATTGCCAGAAACCCATTCCCAGGGAGATGCTGGGTACTTCAGGGCTGGAAGTGAGGCCAGGCCTCTGCTGGACTGGACCTTGGTCCTAGAGCAATGTAATCTCTGTTCTAGGGTGACATCCAAGTGCTGCTGGAAAAGTCTCAGCCGCTCTTTGCCGACTCAGGCAAGCTGCATGTCAGAGCCTTTCTGTCCTGCATACGTTGTATCTAGAGCACTGATACCTAGTTTAGCATGCTATGAATTGCTCTCCCAGAAGTGGGTGCCTGACTTATGAAACATCATCTGTCTTCCCACCGGTTTTGAAAACCACAGGGCACCTTGAAAACAGTAAAACAACATGAGTAAATCTAAACTAAATGAGAGGTAACAATGTAAAAAAAAGAGTCCCAACATTACACAGTAAGGAAAATAAATTTGATATTTTGTCTGAAAATCCAGAAGAACTACTGTTCACCAGTGAAGAAGAGCTCTACTTTTAAACAGGAAGTTAATTTAGCATCACCACCTGGCAGATGGACTCCCCAGCAGGTACTTAGTCTTCTTTTTTCCATCCTGTTTCACAGACCCACACAGTTTTAAAAGAAGTCTGAACAGTGAGAGGTGAGTCTTCTTTCAGGATGAAGCAGAGGGCCAGTTTCAAGGCAATCTAGTATAGAGGTAACTTTGCAAGACAAGCCATGACAGAATAATCAATGGGATTTTTTTAAGTGGTCTGTGCTAAAAAATAGAGGAAGAGACTGTTTTTTGTTCTGCACATTGAAAATATGTCTGAAAGGATTAAGAATTGTGTACTCTGAGTGTCATCACATTGTTCCTTTGGACTTGCTACTTCCAAAGACTGCTTTAAATAGAAACAAAGATTGAAACTGTTTAAGGATCCTTAAAACAGCCATTTGATACACAAATCTAAGACATTTATTAGTTCTCAGACTGCCAGTGGGAGTCATAATCTGTTGACTGTAGACAGCCAGAAAAAAAATCAGTATACATGGTCATCAAAGCTTGGAATTTAAGAGTGTGAGAGGCTGCATATAGGGCAGAAGCAGTAGGCCAGGACAACCACATAAAAATGTCATTGTATAGGGAGAGGGAAGAAAAGACATGATTCACAAGAAGGACTGGAACTGCATGAAAATGTCTCTTCCAGAAGCTACCATCTGGGAATTAGCATTTCACCAACCTGGTACGAGTAATTCCAGACATAGCCTTCACTGAAGGAAAAGCTAGATAAATGGGGATAAAGCTAAATAAACTCCTTAGCATGAAAAATAGGTGTGATAGAAGTCTACACAATCATGAGTAGCAGCACTCAATAGGGGAACAGAGTACAAAGTTCCTGCTCGAGAAAGCGAACAAATTAAACTCAGTGGTAGTTTCAAAATAAGCAAGAGGAGTCACTTCTTCACATCATGATGAGGATGAAGTAATGGAATTCTTTTCCACATGATGCTTGATAACCAAAAGATCACATGGCTTCAGAAACATTTTTAGATGCACTTTTAGAAAAACGATAATTCAAGATTATTAAACCCAAAAATGTTATCTTCAATATGTGTAACTTTGAACCACAAAAATTTACACTTAAGAAAATATCCATAAATACTTGTGTTCCTGTGTTCATGGTATCATAAAATAGTTTGGGTTGGAAGGGACCTTTAAAGGTCATCTAGTCCAACCAACCTGCAATAAGCAGAGCCATTTTCAACTAAATCAGGGTGTTCAGTGCTCTGTCCACCTTGGCCTTCAATGTTTCCGGGGTGGTGCCCATACCTCCTTCTGGGTAACCTGTTCCAGTGTATTAACATCCTCATTATAAAAAAAAAAAAAAATTCTTTTGTATATTTCTTCCATAAATATACATATATGGTTTGAAACCATTATCCCTTGTCCTACTGGAAGCAGGCCCTACTAAAAGTTTGTCCCCCTCTTTCTTATAAGCCCCTCTCAAGTACTGGAACGTCACATTAAAGTTTTCCTGGGGCCTTCTCTTCTCCGGGCTGAACACGCACAACTCTCACAGCCTGTCCTCACAGGACATGCATTCCATCCCTCTGATCGTTTTTTGGCCCTCCTCTGGACCTGCTGTATCAGATCCATGTCTTTCTGGACATCAAGTTTGGCTGCTGTCAGAGAGAGTAAAAATATTTATTTTTTGGAAGCCCAAATTACTCTATCAAGGTTTGCTGTATGTACCACACAGGATGTGAAATATTAACAGGGATGGAAGAACTATACTAGGTTTTAAGACATTCAGAGAGCATCGAAAGCATCTAATCTGAACTATTGCCAAACAGAAGTAAGATCTACACACATAGTGTTTATCCCACAACTTAATTAAATGAAGCATCTAGAAACATCCAATACAGATAAAAGGTTTCAAGAGCTGGATGCTTCTTGAAAAAATGACAAGCCAATTCTGCAGACTTTCTACATGGAATTCAGCTCTCACTTGGTAGCTTATTCTCTGAGGACATAGCTAAACATTACCAAGTTAGTCTTGAAATACTGCCATGAGAGCAAGGTTTAAATAGGGCTAACTATCCATTTGCTCACAAAAAAATCCTTATCATGCAGATGCCATCTGCAGAGATACTAACATGGACAGATCTCAGCGTGCTTATTTTGTTGCCAATGTTCTTCTGAAGTTGACCCATTGAATTGCATTGGCAGAAGGCCTGGACAAAGTACGAGTTTATCCTGTGAGCAAAAGCATATTGAGAATATTAATGACATTATTTTGAAAGGAAATGGGAACATGGTACAATTAAATTGTGATATAAGTTATACTCAATCAGAAATAAGATAACCTGCAGTTTCTTTTGTGTTTCAAATACAGCGTGAATAAAAATTAATAGAAACCTGAGAAAGAGAAGTTACACTGATGAATAAGTACTTTACAGATATTTGGAGACTTTCAACAATAGATTTCAGACTGTTGCATCTTTCATTTTGTCTGTGTCATTTAATTTTGATTAATGAGTATTTACATTTTTTCCCCTCCCTTCAAAAATATTTCTTATTTTTGTTTGTTTGGGGTTTTTTGTTTTTTTTTTTCCTTGTATGTTTGGGGGTTTTGTATGGAATGTAACTTTTCCAGAAATCAATCTCTCTTGTTTGCAGTACAGCTCAGGAAAATTGCATGCTGCATTTCCTGTCAAGTAATGAAATGATCAAACTTATTATGAAGATGAGGAAATAAATCCAACCACCTGGAAGTTTATCTGGCTGAATATCCTTTCTCTAGACATCATCCTATATGGGAATTTCAAAGACTGTTTAAACAATGGCAAAAACAAGTTTGTATTGAGGGAGGAATAAACCATAAGAATATTACAATTAGTGTACTCCTTAATCCAAAAATCAGCCTGGGCCAGCACCCAGCTTTTAACCGTGAGCAGTAGGAGATTCTCAGGTGAAGGGAACAGGGCAGGCATATGTGAAAATTATATTCACTCTCAGTTGTTCTTCTAGTCTTCAGTCCTTTGCTGCTCTTGTGCCAGAACTTTTTTCCCACATAATTAATAACCTCCTTTTGCGGCTTCCATTTGAACCTTTTTAATCCTTTAGTATATTGAAGAGTTCCTGACAAAAGAGCTAGAATGAAGTATATAGTAGAATATTTTAATCATTTAGCTCCTATTCCATTTTTATATATATATATCTCAATTCATCCTACTCAGTTTGAGGGGACAAACTAAGACAAAATGTTTACAGAATGAAGATTCACATACACAAATATAAAATAAAGCTTACATGAATATTAATTTGTGTGATTTTCATATTTTTTTGCCGTTAACCTTTTCTCCCCTGACATCCAATAAGTCATCATTGAAAAACTAATGCAGAAAGCAGATGTTCATGGACATTCAATCCTGAGCTCTTCCATGAGTGAGCATATAATTTCACTGACTGGAATTTAATGTGGTCCTTCCAGTATGTAAGAGAAATTTGCAATCTGGCCTTCACTAAGACACCATTCATAGAATAAAATGCTGTGCTTACTGTACTTACCACTTCAATAATTATCAAATTGGAAATGTGGTGGGATCAATTAAACTTACAGTTATACATAGAATAATATCAACTGCTTAATCTCTTAAACATTTTGAAAAGATTTGAAAAACATTTTGATAAAGTAATTTAGGTAAAAAATGGCAATGGGCTTTGTTAGGATTGCAGGCAAATGATTACAGCACATACTTGTCCCTGGCTGGAAGCCGAACTAACTGGCTTGGGCACGGAAAACTACTGGATATGAAACTGTTGGCCGTAACAAATAACCCAGGGACATGCTGACATGAGATATAGTTAGTACCACTAGGATTGGCTGCATTTCATAGGTCAAAGGGAGAGACAGTCGAGAGACAGTCAAACTGCACAGGTACTTGAAGGGAAGGATTACGGACCTGTTGGGGAGTAAGTGTTGCAGCCAGGTAAGTGTACCAGAAAGGCAGTTTAAGAGATAGATAACCGAGGTGATGTTGTCAGAAATAACACATTTAGGTACTGTTGTAGCACAGCTGGGAAAATAGCAAGAAAGTAATTGTGACTGCATTTTAACTGGGAGGAGACAAAGACATAGAAAGAGAGTTATATCAACAGTGAAAAACAGGTCAAGAGATGCAAGAAAAGGACAACAAACTATGTAGCTACATGACTGGTGCTGTCTGAGGGCAGCTGTGGAGCTGCCTCATGTAGGAGACTGGAGGAATGGTTGACTGGCTCAAAACAACCACATGGGAAGGAGCAGGGGAACAGGGTGAGCTCTGCATAGGTGGGATGGTGCTGGTCCCTCTCCCTACCCCCTTGAGCCCTCTCACACTGCGCTATGTAGCATTCGTGCATTTGAAAAGTCAGACACTGGTCTGCACTGTAATTGGGGGGTCGACCTCAAGGACCTGCCAGGAACATTCTGGCTCTGTGTAAAATGCAGGCACAAGTTAGGCTTTGCCAAGTGCCTTATTCCATCAGAATGTTCTAAAGTTTGCAAATAAACTTGGTATTGAACCTCCCAAGAATTTTGTTGTTTCTCCTGCACACTGTCCAGAGCAAATCCAACTACCTTCTCCTAAACACACAAAGCGAAACGGGGCATTACACCTTGTGCTTGATCACCACACTTGGAGCAGGACAAGAAACCAAACCTGTTGTCCTGACCATATCAGACAAGTAAAAGCTGCTCCTGCTATCCAGAGGATGGGATTTGGAGTAGAGTAAAGGGTTTGCCTGACCACCGAGAAAACATCATGATAGACAGTGGAACATCCAGCTACCACTGTGCCAGTTCCCACTCCATGGCATTGTCTCATGGCATCAGTGACTACTCCTTGCTTAAACTATTAACTTGTCTGCATTGCCAAGGAAAAATTAACAGGGAGATCTGTCGTCTGCCCGGGCATCCATTTCTCAGTCTCCTACCTGACTGTGACCACTGACAACAAATAGGGAAAAAGCTTAAGAACAGGTAAAGATGAAGTGCTATCTTCTCCAGTAGGCCCACTTCTCCATTTATAACCTTACCTGAAGATTATATCTGCATTTCAGCTCTTAATAACCCTGTTCATGTATTAACTGTCCATTGTATTGTGTGACCAAGAATCTGGAAGCTTAGCTGTACATAGCACAAAAATCAACTTGACTTGCAAAATTTGATTATCTTGACTACCTCTTATTTAATAAATTAGAAGGGAAAATTTATTTTTACTTGATGGTGATCACATTATACAGACATCTTTACTACTATTGCCATTGTGATTGTATTTGCAAGTTTTTATGTTAGAAACAAGAAAGAGATGGTATGGGTTAGTTCAGATGTATCATGCATGGAGCAATGCACCAAAGCTCACATTTGGCTCCTCAAAAACTAGCCCAATTATGATCCATGAAAGTCTGTAAAGAATGAGGAAACTGCTCTTTAAAAATATAATTTAACACTGTTTAATATGTTAAAAGAGGAAATTAAATCTACCTACTTTTACATGAAGAATAAGGATCAATTACTATTTTAGGCATAAATTAAAGCCCAGAAGACTAATTTGAAAAGAATTAATTTCTAAGACTAGAACAAAAATATTATGTATCAGACCCTTTTTTTAAACATAAAAGGGACTGAAAAAATACATGGCATTAGTCAATGAACTGATTTCTCGCACATGTTCAGTTTCTGGAATGATGGGAGCAAAAAGTGTATAAATGCTGCAAGAAGGGCATTATGTCTGCCTGTTCCCATAGCCTCAAAAAGATCAAATCTTTTTATTGCAATATTGCAGAAGGTGAAATGAGAAAAGATGACTTGTTTATATGAGGAGGAGGGTTACAAAAACATCAGCATATATGGTGTGCAATTATTATTGCTGTCTGTCAGCCTTATATCAAAAGAATAGAAGTGAATCTAAATAATTGGAGGTAAGTATATTTAAAATAATCCCAACCCCAACAAAAGCCAAAGGCTGCTATTTGCAAAGTTTGTTTAAAAAAAAATAAAAACCAGAGAAATACATGTCAAAGAAGTTTTTTGCCTTCTTGACATAAAATATTGGCTTTAAAAAAGATTCATGTGAAGTCCATCTAGACAGAGAAGGAGTGTAGCTTACAAGTTAAATAAGAAGACATTTCAAAATATAATTTAAAGTATTTGTCTCAGTTGAAAAGGATGGACAATGGTCTTCCCACAGCAGAAGAGCCAGTGACAAAATGGAAATGTTGCTCATGAAGTAGTGAATGGAGTTTTGACATCATTAAAAAAATTAGAACTATGGTAAAAATGGGAAAATGTTTCAAGGAAACATTCTTCATATACATAAGAGCAACATTATTAAGATTTAAGAGCTGTACATTAAATAAGGTGATAAGGAGAGAGACTGACACCTTCTGTTAAATCCTAACTTTCATATTCTGAAAGACAACGAGAGAGAGAGCAGACTTGTGTCACTGAGAAAGAGGGGTGTGAAAAGGAGCACTATACCAACATAGCATATCTTATGATAAAATAAACTGAATTAGGGTTATTAAGTGAATATGATTAACTACCATGCACACAAGTCAGCTTCCACATACAGCAAGGGAACAGGTAAATTAAATTAAAGTGCAGATATGTGAATCAAAACACCCAGAGCATGAAGTCTGCACTAACATTTGAAACATGCAAGATTGAAAGTAACTCAAGCTGCACAATCTTATCTATGGCATGTGTCAAGCTCTGTGACCTGCTTCACAAGTTTCAGGATATGACCATATTTGTTCCTTGGAGGATGAGCTCTGAGAAAAGATGGGCTGGATCTTATTGTAGTTTTGACTGAATAAAGTGCTGGCACGAGGACAGAATAGAAACTACAGCATACAATTGCCACCTCTTCTTGCTGTTATATCTAATTATGGATAAATAATCCAAAAAGATTAACTGAAGTATTTGGAAAATAATTTCTTGTATTTGTAAGGGGAAGAGGCATGTATTATAGCTTCAGAGGAAGCCACAGATGTTTGGAAATTCTGAAATATTAGTCTCTCCATATTTGTATTTACATCTAAAAAATAATCACAAAATAACTAAATAATCAACAAAATTAAATCAGTTAAATAGATTCTGAAATTTATGAGCTGCAGAAAATTGTTTCATTTAATTTATTTCAGGTAAAATATTGATTCTCCATCTTATACCAAACTTATTCTAATAGCCTCTTTCAGTCCATTTCTGATCCAATCCCAAATTAATTTTCTATCTTTCATTATTCAGAACAGCATACAAAATTCAACTATTGCCTTCAAAATAAGATCACCTGTACCATTATCGGGCTCATTAGAAGTCCTCCACAACAAGTCTCCCTACCATCTCTTCACTGGGTTTTATAAATCATTTTAATTTACCAGTTTCAACATACTTTGAGTTTTGAATGGTCTGTAATTCTCCCCAGCTCCTCTTAGCTTCTGGAATCTAGTTCCTTTTAGGTTTCTGGCAACTCCGTCCTTGCAAGCAGGCTACATTTTTCCTGAAGTTTTAATTTTCTAGAATTACATCTTTTGAACTGTGGACAAAAATATATGGAAAGATAACTGTATTTCTTTCAGACTGCCCCAAAATGAATACATGTGGGTTTTTACTCGATTTGGGGTTTTTTCAGACTCTCAATTACTTTCCTTAATCATCTGTTTCCTTACTCTGTGGGGTGACTGATTCTCAGAGCTCACATGTAATAAAAGTCATTGGTCTGAATGACCTGGGACACAGAGACAATGCTACTTTCACCAAACAGATACGTTTCCGCAAAAATCTTACAACTGGAACCACTTCAGAATATTGTTTACTACCATTCGGTCCTACCTATCACTCATTGTTCAAAGTCTGAAACATGTTTTCTTTCCCAAAAAAAGCAAAATAGTTGGGGACAAAGCCCCCACAGATGTCCCTTGCTTCCCAGTTATTTTGTATTGTGTAACGCCTTTGTTAACGAATTTATTAGAAATCCATTAAAATATAGTTAAATCTCTCAATTCCAAAATATAGTTCATCTCCCCAAAGTTCTTTGGCATATCAATACCATAGATTTTGTCTTGTGTTTCACATGTGAAAGGTTAATAATTCTTTTAGATGTTTTATAATAAATTGGCTTTTTTTTCCTTTCCATCTGGAAAGCACATAATAAATTCTTCTGGAGGTTAAAAAGCCCTTGAAACTGAAGCACAAGGAGAACACAGAACATTGAGGCAGTGAAGATCTCAATGGGATATAGAGCACTACAGTATGCAAATCCATATGCCTTGATTTAAATAAGATATTAGCATATTAGTTTGGTACAAGTATATAAATCAAAGAAAACTGACCCTTAACTTTATCTATTATCCTTGAATACCACAGAAACAAAACAGATGCCCTCGCAATTCCCTTTCCCAATTCCCACACACACTTTATAAAAAGATAGAATTTTGTAAAGCAGTTAAATTTAAGACCATTCAGAGCTCAGCTACCTGGGGCTAAGCTCTGTCAGATTTCAGAATTAAGCTCATTAAGTTGCTTGCAAAAGCCCTTTTCTCCTCTAGTAGGATAGTGGTGATAAATCGTTGTTTGAGGAACTGCAAGTGTCTTTGATGGACAGCCTGCTTCAAATGAGTTGAAGTTCTCTCTTTCTTTCCTTACCCTCCTGCCTACAAAGAAAGTGCCCTCTCCTATTTTTTCCCCTTGTACAAACTCCTAGGAAGTGGCCTTGTTTATTTTTTTCCCTTCCATTTTTATGTAGGATCAGATTAAGAGTAAGAATCAGCATCCTCAAACTGAGAACAATACATATGAAAGCATAGAAAAGATTATGTCAAAAAAACAAGTTACACATTGTTTATTTGAGAGAGAAATTTTCCTTTAACCACAAGTCAGAAAAATTCATGTTCATATTCTCCATTCCAGACCCATGAAGTTAAATGTTTTTTGGTAATTTTCACAGCATCTCTAAATGAATGTGCATATACACTTTGTCCTTGAATGCTATTTGTTTGTCAAGGTACCTACTGTGTTTGTACAATATATTTATTTGGACAGGAAAATCTACTTTAGTTTCAAAGTCATACCATTGCTTGACTGAGGAGAAATTTCTAATATGTTTTCTGCAATAAAAATGCTCTTTACAGAGAGAGTTTTGTTCTATGAAATTTTATAAGACAAAAATGTACAAAACCAAAATTACCCTGTCTTTTTTCCAGTCCTGCAAATTCACAATATGAAGGGCTGTTGGTGATGTATTATAGCAAACTGAAACAGATTAACGCAACATGATGCTAATAATGTATTTGCACGGGAAAAAAAAAAAAAAGGGAGTAATAAAAACTTATTTTTTGGATTCAAATGTAAAATTATAACAATGGATGAAGGCAGATGGGACAGTGAAATATTTGAAGATTCCAACTACCATCTGTCCATAATTTATTATCCATCTGATTGTAGGTTATTATTGTTTTTCTGCTATCATTAAACACTTGTTATTTATCTTGTTACACCACTTCTGCATTTAACATTGAGACCTTCACAGATTTGAGTGCTGTTATCTCCAGTGACCTATAATTTATGTAAGTCCTTTTGGTGTCCTTACTTCTATTCACCAGGCATCTAAAAGTGAATATTGCTCTCAGCTTAGATTGCTGATTAATTAATTTCTACCTTCTATATCCCTGCATTGCAGCCTTGGGTTATGAGTTTAAAGTAATAATTCACTGTTGCATATATTTTGTGAAGTTAAATTCTGCAAACTCCTGAGAGACTCTAATTTCCATGCTACATGTAATAGCTGGTCCCTTAGAAATTAATCCCTTTCTATTTGTGATTTATTTTTTCTTCTTGTGCTTAGTGACAAAAAGGGATTCCCCCCCCCCCCCCATCTGCTGTGACCTGGCTGCCTTTCCTGCAGTATTCAGTGTAAATGACATGACTCCATCTGCTATTTTTTGTTCCCTTGTGGAGTTTTAGCTCTGAAGATTACGATGCAAGTTGGAATGTCATAGCCATGGGGGACAAAACTGCATCCACTCTAAATAGAGACTGATAGCAGTGGCAAAGTTTGAGTACAGACCTGAACACTCCCCATACTTGTGCAGATATGAAATTCCCCATCCAGTCCCTAGACACAGCGTGTCCACATACCACCCAAAAGCCAGCCATGCTTCATTACTATATTCAGTAGCACAGTAAGGGTTTCCATGCTACTGAACCTATGCAACTACTTATGAATTCAAAGTAACTGGCTGCTTTCCCCTTACCAGTAACATGTTCAGTAAAGGTGATCCATAAATCCTCTAGAAATTATTCTCTTTTGCTCATCATCAGCATTCCTAGCTTTTCCATGTCTGTAATAAAGACATAACTGAAAATCTGGACTTAAAGTAACAGAACCTGTGAGAATATTATACTTTTCAAATTCATTTTCGTCCTTATTTGAGATAAATACTAAAGCTACCAACTCCTCTAAGAGAATGGTGTACTCAGGAAAATTAATAAACTTTGGCATATTTAATTTCTATTCCTTGAAACAACTCAGAATACGACTACAAGTTGGACATCTTTCCAGGTTTCCAGAGTCGCAAAAATCTATCTCATATAATGATTAATCTTATTTCCCGTGGTTCACTACAATTATTTCAATAAGGATAATACCACAATGGAGGAGACTTCTTTGTAACCTCCAAGCTTTATTACCTTACTTTCAAGTCTAACAAGTTTCTTGTTCCATTTTGTAAACTAACACTTCTGCCTGTCAGCACAGACCCTTTTCCTCAAGCTTTTCACTCCTCTTTCCCTCTAGTTCTCATTTCCATACGTCACAGTCACTCCTGACCTTCCTGTCCTCCTCTCCGACAACTATCTCATTCTGCACCTATGGATGCTGAATAAGCTTCAGAAGAGAATTTCTTCAGCTCTCTGCAGCATTTTTGTGAGAGTTCTGTCTTTCCCATGCAAGTAACTCAAAACAATGTTACAGTTTTGTAAACTTCTTGCACCTGCAAGTTGTTTTGCAGGATTGTTATGGTTCTAACAAGAAAAACATTCAGAGATGGGTGCCTTAGAACTTGACCAATCCTCTTAAGGGGTGGATGGCAAAAAATCAATTACCTTATGCCATTTAATACACTTTTGTGAACTAACATACAAAAGCCTTCTGAGAAATCATTAAAGTGCTTCCATTTATCCCTGAGCCTGGACTTCGTGTCATTTCTCTACTTGTCCGTAGGGAAAACAGCGACACCACCAACTTCAAACAACTAAACAAGGAAAATTCTGAGCTCAATGTGCAGCACACCAGTGCGCTAACACTTTTGGAACACTAAATAGAAAAAGAATATAGTTGTATCTGTAGACTATAGATCTTCAGATTTGATTTCTTGTCTACATTTTCCAGAAGTGAATTCTTTCCCCCGGAATCTTCTTTCTTCATTTCATGGAAACAAATCTAGCTCTAGTCAGGACCTAAGCATCAAACTACAAAATATAAAGAAGAAAACTTCAAAAGATGTTTATCTGTGGGGTTATCGTCCGGCGATCCTGGCTGCCCTCTGCCACGAGCACCAGCTGGGGAGCCTCAAGGTACAGCTGCTGCTGGCACCTCAGGGGCAGGCACAGATTTATCGTGCTGAGGGGGCACGATCCCTGGTGAAGAGCAGGCAAGGAATGATAGAGACAGACGAAGGAGGCAAGAGGCTGCGAGAGGGGGTCTCCCCTAGAATCTCCTTCATTGGAGGGAAGGAACGGGGGTCCAAGAAAGAGATAAATGGAGGGAGAACTCAGAGAGCTCAAGGCGTGTCCAGGCTTATAAGGGAGAGGGAAACTGGGTGGAGCATCAGACTTAGGCAAATCAGGGTACAGCAAGGGGGCAGATACACAAGGTGAGGGTCCAATAAAAATTTTTGAGGGGAGGGTACAAACAGCATTAACCAATGAGCTTCCGAACACACAGAACTTTCTGGAAGAGGGGGCAGGCCTCAGACCACGGTACCACCCTTGGATCCCTCCTCCTGGGAGGAGTTCTGCTCTTCGAGAGTGTCTTCGTCTTCTTGAGTGACAGCTGCTACCGTGGCTGGACCTCCCACATTTATCCGTTAACTATCAAAGTACTGACTTCAGCAGTCACTGGCTAGCATCCTAAGCTTTGTTTATTATTGTAAAAGAATTGATTCTAAAGAATTTATAACCTCCTCGAGCTAGTAGACATAATGAGAGTTCCCAACCCACCGCACGGACCAATTCTTTAGCTAAAAATGTGGTCCTTGTCTACTGGTAAAATTAGGACACTTGGCAGCCAGGACTTCAAAAGTGATTGAGACAGGTAAAGGTAAGAGAAGACTAACAGTGATAAAAATATTATAGCATTTGGTTGTGGATCTCCATGCTCCTAGGTCCTTGTTCCAAAATTAGCATAATTTTAATTCAATATAAAGTATGTTTATACACCTAGGAAAAACTTCTAACTACATAAGCCTAAACAGTTTTTGAAATTCTGATTCTTTTACAACATGTACTTGTATATATGTAGAATTTCTGTCCTCTTACAGTGTGTAGAAAGCACACCAAGATCAACTGATGTCAATGTAATAACGTATTGCAGTGATAATATGATGTCAGTTGAGCATAATTTAGGAAGTACTGAACTAAAGACTGAAATATCCTGAAAATTTTTCACTGTTTATCATAGAATCATGGGATCATAGAAATTATTTGAGTTGGAAGGGGCTTTAAAGATCATATAGTTACAAACTCCTGCCATGAGGCAGGGACATCTCCACTAGACCAGGTTGCTCAAAGCCCCATCCATCCTGGCCTTGAACGGTTCCAGGGGTGGGGCAGCTACAACTTCTCTGGTCAACCTGTTCCAGGTGTCCTGGCTTCAGCTAGGGTACAGTTCATTTTTTCTCAGTAGCTGTTACAGTGCTGTGTTTTGGATTCAGAATGAGAATGGTGTTGATAACACACTGATGTTTTGGTTTTTTGCTAAGTTGTGTTTATCCTAAGTCAAATAATTTTTTCCTTGTCTCATGTTCTGCCAGTGAGGAGGTGCACAAAAGAAACTTGGTGGGAGCACAGCTGGGACAGGTGACCCAAAGTGACCAATGGCATATTCCACATCATAGGATGCCATGCCCAATATATAAACTGGGGGCAGTCACCCAGAAGAGGGGGCCGACCTGGGTTCAGGAAGGAGGGGGTCTGGCATCAGTGGCACAATTGTATTGTGCATCACTTGTTTTTCTGTATAGAGAATCAACTGCACCATGCAGCTTGGTGTCATCGACAAACTTACTGAGGGTGAACACAATCCCACTCACTCTCTCATGTAGAAATCTTTTATTTGATCTCTTTTTATTCCTCATATTTTAATTTCTGCTTCCTTAGTCTAACCCATCTTTTATAGTCTGGACTTCTATTAAAATGTTGAGGTTGTTTTGGGACATCCTTTCTTGGGGACGTTCAAGAATGCCTACTGCTGGACATTTTCAAGGATCAACTATAGCATTCACTGTACAAAATCCTGATGATTTGCAAGACTACAAGTTAATTGTTCTATTTTAGGAAGTCAGTAACTGTGGGAATCCAAATGCTATTTTGTCTGATGATATAAATTAAAATTGTGTCATTTTAGTCAAGTGTTATGGAGCTATCTTATTTAACTCTTTTTCTGTCATGCAATTTTTGGGCTACATAGTACAACCTTCATTCAGGTTGATTCAACATTAATTCAGTGGCATAGTCCCATTTTACTCATCCATGAAGCTTCCTTGTTTTGAATGGACCTACTCAACTAGTAAAGAATATGACAGCAAAAGGGTTACACTCTCCAGTCCTTAGGCAAAGATGTTTCTGTTTCGATTTTTCTATAATGAAAAAATACATTCTTTTTGTGACATTTTAACTGATGGTATTTATTAGTGTGCTTCTACTTTATGCTACTCTGTGCAGCTGGGGAACAGTTTATATTAATAACCATTATAATAATACAGAATGGTGTAGTGTGCTTGGGGATCCATATTATGTATTCTCTGGGAAACAAATTGTGGTCAGGATGGAGTCTCCCCTTAGAAAGCACTTGAGCAAATGGTGAAAAATGCTGCATTCTGGAAATAAATACAAAGCAGGTGGATGGGGCAGCAGGAAGCCATATTGAGGAGAAATGGGCAGCTTCAGTCTCTCATTGCATATTCATCAACTCCACCTGTTTATGTAAATGACAGGCAGATATTAATAAATGAATGGGAAAACTGACTTCCCATTAAAACAAAGATGCTGTTCTGAAGTTGTATATGAAATTTCCAATTGTTACTGGTAAAGATGTCTTATATACCTACAAAACATTTATTTTGAAGAACAATAAGCGTGACTACATCGTCAAGGTAAACACTAAGCTATGGAAATAGTACTCTGCTGAAGCCTAGTTAAAAATCCTGTTGCTTTTCACTCTTGGCCACATTTCTCCCTTCCTTTTGCCAGGGGCAATCTGTGCTGAAATTTAGTAGGGGTGATGATATTTAACTTGTTACCACCAGTGATCTGATTGCCTTTCAAGCCTTTCCTAATCTGCATATTCACCGCATGAGTTGTACTCTTCCTGGCACAAACTTTTAGAGCAGCTGAAGCACTGGCTTCCTGAGTGCTGTTATCTCAGATTAGATTTAACTGTGCTCTGTTTACATCTAGAGTTACGCTTTATCATTACTCAGTTAAACCAGCAGACATGGATTATAACTCTGTATATGTGTCAATTTGTCCACAGAGTACAGTCATTTTGTTTGTCAGCTGGTAGATGGTTTATTCCATTACTCACCTGAGACATCTGCTTTGCCAGTTAATCACAGTCATTTTGTATTAGTTTTTAAGCAACAGACAGTACTTTCCACTTTAGTTAATCCAAGTTGTTTGCTCAGAAATTTTTCTAGTAACAGATCCTAGAGTTTTCTTGGAGATTTATCCTACACCCAGTTAAGAAGATGTTTTATGATTCATTTCTCAAGGCTGAAACACAAACAGCTCTACATCAAAGATACCTTCTGGGGGAAAGTGAGGCCAAATTCCACTTGCTCAGCTGAAAGAATGACTTACTAGTAACTTGGTCTGGCAGAGAAATAAAATGGACTTAATTCTCTCTGAGTCTGGAATCAACTGTTTCTGTTGTTCAGAGGCATGTTATTAATCACCCCAAATCAGAAATAATAATTAAAAAAAGTCTGTAAGTCATCTTAAAAGCCCTCAAATGAAACCACAAATAAAAGGACAACAACAAATTCGTCTTTTTGGATCATTTTTTTTAGCCAAGACTGAGAGACTTCAGTGTGTAGTAAGGCATTAAACCACAATCCTGAAGTCAGTTCTAATCCCATCCATGTGTCAGCCTTGCCTGACCCATCCCAAGTAAATTGTACCACTCAGCCTCTTGCCCCATAAATGAATTACATGACTGAGGAAGTGAGATTAGTCTGCACAACTGGGCAGTTTCTTAGGTGTTTGAGAAGGAGTTCAAACATGCACCACCAGAAGAAGGAAGAGTTAATACCAGAAGAAGGAAAACACATTTATCCTGCTCCCACAGGCAGATGCACTCAAGGACAGTTAAAGTTCTTGTAGAAATTTGGTATTCTCTAAAAGAGGAAAGCATCAATTTTTCCTTAAATGCCACAAAAGTTCCAGGGGAGTCCTTGAATTAAGAATCTATTTTGTCATTTACAGAAACTGTATAAATTATCCAGATAAAACTAGATTATGAGCACGGGGGGTGGGATTCCTTTTGATATAAATTTCTCTAATAACTTCTTTCTTCTTAGGGCCAATTCTATTACACTTTCACAGAAACTGTATGTAAAGTCAGTAGGAATCTTGTCTGAACTTCGTGACTAAGATCAAACCTTAATTATCCCCTTCTCTTGAAGAATAGTATCTAAAACTACACATTGATTTGTTTTTACCAGTCGGGAAATTAGTTATTGTATCATGATGTGTTGCCATCAATCATTATTTAAATGAAGCTGGGTCTTTTTTTGTTCCCCTGCAGCCTAATTCTACTGCTCAGAACAATATTAAATATCACATTAACACATCATCTTTTCTCAGTGAGCATGCCAAAGTCATGGGCATACCTTGCATACGGAATATTTAATCAAATGAACATAGCCACATTTTGAAAGTGAGGAAAGGTTCAGGAGACATACCATATTCTTAACAACATTTGACATGTGAAGCTAAGAAGAACACCCTGTCAAATGGGAAGTAAAAGAAAATTTACAGCATTCAATTGGGTTACAAGTTAGTAGAATTCTTGGATTTATGAAAAATTATGAGATTTCCTATCAACACTAATGATAAACCTGTTTCAACTTGCTTTCAAAAATATAATTTATTATTATTATTATTATTGTTGTTGTTGTTGTTATTATTGAAAATATTGTCCCAGGCATTGTGGTTTCGTCTTCTAATACGGGAAGAAAAAGTGCCAAATCTGATAAATTACAAGGTAACTCTCCATTTCAATTTCTGCTTAATGGTCTTAAGCCTAAAACAGAAGAAATGCCTCTGTTTCTACTTGGACATGCAAATCTAAGCATATTCATGTTTTCCTCAATATTTCTGAAAGACTTTCACAAAACTTCATTTTCTGGCAAAAAAATACAGAAATAGAAAAGTTACCCACAGACTGGGTCAGTCTGGAAGGGATGACAGTGGTCATCTGGTCCAGCCTCTCCGCTCAAGCAGGGTCATCCTAGAGCACACTGCACAGAATTGTGTCCAGACATTTCCTGAATAACTCCAGTGAGGCAGACTTCACACCCTCTCTGGGCAACCTGTCCCAGTGCTCAGTCACCCATACAGTAAAGAAATTCTTCCTCATATTTAGGTGGAACTTCCTGTGTAACAGTTTCCGCCCATTTTTCTTGTCTTATTCCTTGGCACTACTGAGAAGATCTTGGCTCCATACCCTTGGTAGCTTCCCTTCAGATACTTACAGACATTGATGAGATCACCTCTCAGTCACCACTTCTTGAGACTGAATTGATCCAACTCTCTCAGCCTTTCCTCACAAGAGATGTGCTCCAGTCTCTGAATCATCTTTGTTGTCCTCCACTGGCCTTGCTCCAGGAGGTCCACATCTCTCTTCTTTTGAGGAGCCCAGAACTAGACACAGCACTCCAGATGTGGCCTCACTAGGGCTGAGTAGAGAGGGAGGATCACCTCCTGAGTTCATTGGCATCAAGACTGTGTTCTTCCCATGCAAAGCAACTCTTCGCCAGTATTAATGACTTGAGAAGTTTAACCCTTCTGAGTTCACATAAGTGGCAGGCAGCTGTAAGCATAGCTTTGTTAGCCATGCAAACCAGACACATCTACTAAGACCATGCCTACCCGTGTGACTTTGCCTATAGTAAGAAAAGGGATTCTGGAGGTTGACAGTTTTGATCTCTTAAAGATCATCTTTTAAAAACAGTCTGAGAGATTGTCAGGCCAGCTACCTTCTGTAATTTGCAAAGCATTTATATTACTTGTCAGAAGTCAGTTTATCATATGAAAATATTTCTATGCTTTCAAGACTAATCTACTACTTACTTCTTTGTTTAGAGAATGTTACATTCCCTTTTCAAGGTGCTTATCTCAGGCTACATTATGTCACATCTCCCTGTTAGATGGCACTGAAAAACTTAAATTTCATAAAATTTTGTTTCCTTCAGCTCCAAAAGTGACTCAAGGGTTTTTTTTCTGGTTGGTTTTGTGTTTTGCTGTTACTCCAGAAACACATTTTCAGTTGATTCTTTTTTTTAAATCACCCCCACTCCCTATCTACAACTTTCTTGGGGATTTTCCTCTGGTTGTGGCTCATTTTTTTACTAGATCTCTTGAAAGTATTCACCTAATTTGTTTTGTACTTGCCAGTCTCATTTTGAGCAGAGATATGTAAAGCATTACTCATTTGATTTTTTTTCCATACCTATAAAATCTTTATTTTGTATTGTTATTGCTGTAATTTAAGTTCTGAGTCAGCTTTAAATTAAAATGTTTTAAGCTTGGAAGGAAATGGAAAAGGAAAAAATATCACCCTTTCCTACTTAATTTAATTTTTTAGCATATGTAGCAAACTTTACGTAGAATCCAAGTTCAATGTTTCAGCAAGCACCATAATGAGACTTTCTGTCCAAATGGAGTCATAATATTTTGTTCTTTTTATTTCTGGCTCAGTAAAACTGGTAATAAATAGTTTTGAAAAGTAAAAAAATGTATTTGGATTGAATGAGCTTTTTAAAGTCTTTTTTTCTATCATGACTAACTGCACTTTTCCAGCATGGCTCTTTTCCTAACATAACTTGTGAAAAAATATTTTATATGTTTTATTACTAACAAGTAGATTTTATATTCGTTTCAAAGAAAGTAGAGAGAAAAGCTTTATGATTTACCTCATTTTTCAAAGCTTAGACTTGTATAAGTAAGTGATTGTGACAAAAGCTATTCTTTAATATTGCCCCAGCCGTAAATCTCAGCAACTTTTGATGTAGACTAATGGAGCAATGAGATAAAGATTTTATGAAAATCACTAATACTATCTGTACAGAAAATGAAAAAAAATCATTTTTTTCCCTTTGAACACATGAAAAAGGAAGAATCTACCATTACCATTGGTTTTTTAGACTGGCAGTGAGCAACCTAAAGCAGAAGAAAATTGAGGAAAATGTCCCCTCCACTGATATATTGAAGGATCTAGACAGGGGAGAGCAGGTGGTTTAGCTTTGCTTGGTTGGCTTTGGTGCTCTTCTAGACCCCAAGATGCCAACACATGCCCAAGAATGTGACACCCACGTTCAGACTTCCCAGAGTCAATTCAGCCTTCATCTGAGTCTGCTTGGGCTTCCCATCTGACCTTGCAGCAGGCTACATCCAAACCATTGCAGGAAAGTCATCACGGCATCTCCAAGAGGGAATTAGAAGTTGCTTATTGCACCCGCAAAGCAGACTGACGACAAAGGTTCTATAAAGACTTCATGGATATGGGAGCTGTTAGCCATCAAAACTAGCCATGAATACATTCCCGTGGATAAGTGATATGCAAATTTGACTAACCTGGCCTGGAGCACTTTCTCTGAGCTGTGTGCATAGCATGACAAGCACGGAATGGCTGATAAAAGTGATCTTACAGAAACTTATAATAGGACATCTGTCTTCATACAGTTCAGGATTAGGTAGAAAAACACAATTGCACATGAATGTCAAAGACAAAACTGAAATAATTAATAACTGAATGTTTCCACAGATGGCCAGAATACCCATAATTATAGAGAAAACCGAAAGAATAAGAAAGAAGTATAAGCAAAACTTCCATACTCATAGACTCAATATTGCCACAATCCAAATATTTGGCAACCTGTTCCTGTCCCCCTCTCATCCCTAGTAGGGAGTTCATTTGCCATCTCTCCTCTAACATCTTTCAATGAGATGTCAAAGAAGATGAAACGATGACATGCTGCACGGTTCATACATCTGAACATCAAAGAATCAGTACTGTACAACCGTAGTCATAGATGCTTCTGGAAGGGACTCTAGAGGTTATGTAATGCATCAGAACACATCAAGTGATTAAAAGAACCACACCCCCTCGCCCCCAAATTTAAAATAAATAAAAAGATAGAAACAGTGATTTTTCTGATGGATAACTAAATTTTTTTAGGAAAAAAACCACAAACACTTCCTTAAACTTGCAGTTTTCTACAAATCTCTTATTTTCAGGGCCTTAAAAAATGTCTTTCATTACATCTAGAGTTTGTGTCTGCTGATGCATATTTAAGATCAAGTGGGAGAAAAAGTGGACATTATGCCATGGGTAACAGATTGCATGAGTTTTTTCCAACTCTTATCTATGACTGACAATGTGTTGGTGGGTTTTGATTGTCGTATCGGTAACAGTGATCTTAACAGAAAAACAGGTATTATTAATTTTAATTTATCTCCTCTTGATCTTTTGCTTTTCTGTCTATTTTTCTGCTGCACCCATCACTTGGTACTAGGGTACCTACTTACAGCATGTCATCAATAGAACATACTTTTATTTTGGGAAGAGGCAGATAAAGCCATTTCCTAAACCCACCTGTGTTTATTTCTCTGGAATCATCTGAGATATTACATACAAATCTGGCAACCTGTGGCAATCTACTAAGAAAGTAAGAGCTCCCCTGGATATTGAATCACAGTGAGAAAGAAAATGAGTGAAAAATTGGAATCTTAAGGCTGCAGAGAAAGCTTACAAAGTTATAATATATTAAAATTAAATATACAGTAAGTGTTTATGATATCTGTGGTGGTTTACCACCAGCTGGGATTTAAACTCCAAATAAGCCACTCTCCTTCCCCTCACCCCACTCTGGTGACAGAGGGCAAAGGCAGAGACTATGGGTTGAGATAACAATTTTCTGAAAGCCAACAGCAATGGAATTACAAACTCACAGCAACAGCAAAAATATTAATAATAAAAGTATACAAAAGAGAAGGTACTTCACACACAAAAGGTATTCACGACTTTGACTTAGTTCTGCATAGCTGCTGAGACAAACACAAGATTGCGGGTGCTCCTGTGCC
This sequence comes from Lycocorax pyrrhopterus obiensis, assembly GCA_014706295.1. Lineage (NCBI taxonomy): Eukaryota > Metazoa > Chordata > Aves > Passeriformes > Paradisaeidae > Lycocorax > Lycocorax pyrrhopterus. Next base: position 16,512,004 of record JACSVZ010000015.1, read on the forward strand.
TAGCGTTTCCCATCCCCAAGCTCCAGACAATGAAGAACAATGATGGGCAAAGCCCCAAAGGGCTGGATCATCCACAAGGCACAGCACCACTTCTTTGGACTGCTGTGCTTGGCTGGGCTCAGGCTCAGCTCGGGCCCAGTTCTTACCTTGGTTTGCTGCTGTGATTTTTCTGGAGCTGCGTCCCAGAGCTGTGCCTTGGCTGGGTTTCCTGCATCTCAGAGCCACATCTCGGAGAAATGGGAAGGGCTGGGCGGCAGCAGTGGAGGGACAGAGTCTGCAGCACTGGTCCTGAGAGTCCACAGCGCTACCACAGTTACCTTTCCTGATCAAGAGGGCAAATAAAATGCTGCACTTGTGGGAGTACGTTCTTTTGTTCTTCCCCCCAAAATCACGCTCCCGGGCTATGAGGTAAATGGTATAGAATAGCAATCTGGCCTTGCCCACACAGCTCTAAGCTCCTCCCCAGTGAGCAAACCTAGGACATCTGAATGCGGTTTACCGAATATGCAAGGCTTGTTCTTGTCCCAGCATTAGCATCCTCATACCAAAAGGCAAAACCAGTATTTATTATATGAAAAAGGGTCACTTCTGGGCCTCTCATACAGTACAGTTCCCACTCACAGCCCTTGACATTAGAGATAAGCAGTAAGGCTCAGACAGAATAAGATGTGGCTAATCCAAAGTCATCAAATAATTTTGACACTGCAACTCCCCAGAGTACGACTAACACAAAAATAATTTAAATTTCTCCTGGTTAAGTGTACAGACATTGCAACAATTAGGAAGGAATGAGCTGAAACTACTGCATTTGGCCTTTCTCTCTCTGACCTCTTGTCAGTGTTAAAATGATGTATTAAAAAGTCAAAAGTGGAGTTCGTTTGTGCTCAGCCATTGGGCAGAGATATCAGCTGCTTTTCTGCAGTGAGCTGCCTGGTTGGAAGTAGGAGCTAAGGCAAGATTGCCTATATATGTTTTTTTTTTTCCCTGGCGTAGAAATATGGAACAGAGTAATAACCTAATTTCTTCCAAATAGTTCCTGACTGTTTTAAGGATACTCACTGGATTCACCCCAGATCTAACTTCCACCCCTCCTTTCTCTTAAAGTACAAAATTAATTGTTTCAAAACAAGGGTCTAGATTCAAAACATTAAATAATTACTATATTACAGAAGGCTCAGCTTTGCCTAAGTCTTTTCCAGCATTTATTAACTTGACTCAAGCTTAAAAACTTTCTTGGTTTGCATTTTCTTTGGTGACTTAGCTCTTTTTGGAAAAGTAGGTTCCTACCAAGAAAAACTGCTTTGTATTGCACAGTCACATGCCTAATCCTTGCTCAGGAGCAGTACGTGACGATCAAAGTGAGACAGCAGAAAGAGAGCAAGTCAGAGGAAAGACTTGCATCTTCTAACTACAAGGGGACGGTAAATAGAATTCCCTTCTAAGCAGCTGGGACACTATTATAGATTGTTTTTTCAAAGAAACATAACTGTAAACATTTTAAGGGGAGCTGGAGCATTCAGAAGTCAAAAGGTATTTGGGAAATCATATTAATGAATCTGAGGCCTGGCTCTAATCTTTTCACCCTTTGATATTGCTGTTTACTTAGCTTGCTCACTTCCGTTATTAAATTAGCTAAGAGATGAAAATATACTTTTTACATTGCTTTGACTTCTTCTGTCTCCTCATGCATTGCAGGCAGGGGTAGATTTTATTTAGTAATAATGGGCTTAGCCCCCACCAGAAATTTATATCCTTTGCCTCTGAGTTTTAATTCACTCTTGCAGAAGCATTAGAGCTGCTGCTGCCTGCAGGCATATTTAGCTTCATTTTCACCAGTGTACTAACTCTTGAATCCCTGTAGTCCTTCTTCCCCTCATTACTCCGTGTTTCTCTTCTACAGCTGGTTTCAAAACTGCTGGGTTATGCATAAGGAAATGGGGCCCTTCCTCCTGGAAAACTAGGTCACTGGGATGTAAAAAGAGTCTCTTCTACTCTTATGAAAACTGCACATGTTGAAAAGTACAGCACAGTTACTTTAAAACATTTGTTTATGATAAACAGGGTGGAAGCCTGCATTTTTATTAGTCCTGCCCTTGTCCTGTATCCCAGTCACACTTCCGTCTCCCTAACTCTTGTTTGTGTGTAGCAGACTCTGCACAACTGTAAAGCAGTATTTTGGTAGCAACCACAACATTACTTTAGATATAATATTTGGTTAATGGGAAATGTAGCAGGTAGGAAAATTCTGGTCAGCCCAATTACTACTGAGGTGAGACTTCAAAAAAAAGGGGTATCTGCGGGCCTTCTCTGGCTACATGTTAACAAATATATATATCTGTGTGTGTGTGTGTGTGTGTGAGTGTGTGTATATATACCTATACACACACACACATGCACACATATATGCCAAGAAGTTCCTGGAACTGTTTGTCACTTCTTTCCAACTGTCACCATGATAGCAGAAGGATCCTAAGACTATAGAAAAATCTTATTCAAAGTAAATATTTGTGTCCTTTTGTGTATATTTCCTCATGATTCACACTGTAAAATCAGCCCATGCTGACTCCATCTAATGCTCCAGGGCAGCAGTCAGCTGGTATTATACTTTAGAGTTTCTGAGGTAGTTAGCAACACTGGCACTGCAGATTTCAGTCCAGCTCAGCACTCCAATACCTTCAAGCACAAATAGTCTCAGAAACATTACTTTCTTGCATTTAAAGATAGTTTTTGTTCGCAAGCCATGTGTTAAGTCTGATAGCATACTGTGAAAAATGAAGAAAGAATGCTTGGAAGACTAATAAACAACACATTTAGAAAACCTACTGTTCTTGAAACGCAATTCACACTGATGTATATTTACAATGGTTTTACCTCTTTCTTGTACTTTTTAGAATAGATGACCTTTTAATCAATAGCAAGACTATCCAATGACAGAATTATCTCTGCTCTAAATTCCCATCTGATTATTGCATGAGTCAGAACTTCTTCACTTACCAGCATAAATACTAGCACATAACTCTCTGTGCGTATTAAGGGGGCTTTTCCTGCAAAGCTTATTAGGTCATGTAACTTGAGAAGCAAAATAACTGCTTCAACAGCTCTGGTCTCAATAAGAGACAACAAATCCTACCTTTCTTTTATGTTCTTCAGCTTCCAAGAGAAACCTATTAATAATTAAAAATACAGTAATTTTTTAAGATATATAGTTGTATGGTCAACTTTTTTATGTCAGTGGCTGTTTTACAGTAGTAGAAATTCCAAGGAAGTGCATAATATTCAGTTCTGAAATAACCTAACAAAAAGAAATTTTCCTGCTAACTTCATAAATCTGTGATTCATTTATGGCTTATAGAAGAAAAGACAAATTATTCAGGAATTTTAAAAGAATTAGTGGCAATGGGTTATTCATCATAAAATCTTGTACTTTCTTTTAACTTGGCAAAGCACACAGTAGCTTTTAGGAGCTACTGTTGATAGGTCTTGCTCTAGAATTTTCTTCTACTATTATCATAATCAAAGCTCTTCTCTCTACTCTGTGGTTGAATGCTCAGCTAAAACATGTTTTATCTTTCCTTAATCATTAGTGAAGGCTTTTTTTCTGTTTTTTTATAAAATCTGGTTAGTGTAATTTTTTCTGTTACATCACTAAAAAGTAATTCAGTTCCCTGTTTCCCCACTGATGGCAAACTTCCACACAACCCAAATTCTTGCATAATCTTGCCACCAGTTTCTTCTTCTCCATCTAGGAGTTGTCTTATCTTAAGCATTTGACTAATATAAAAGAAGTTATCTCTTAAAAAAAAGGTGTTATGAAAGTGTGTATTGTTGCTCCATAACCTCTAAGTTTTGGCTACTGTAAGTTTAATAAAATAAAATGTGAAAAAATGACTGATAAAGGTAAATTTAAGCTATGTTTACAGGTCAGAATGCAGTCATCTTCATTCACAATGCTTTTAATTTATCTACTTGAACTTTGCAAGAAATTAGCAGTGATGTTACTTGAAGAATTTTGGGGTTGATTTGTTGTCATCTCAAATTTCCACTGCAAGTTGGATGAACAGGAATGGTGCTCTAATTGATGCTTGCTACTCTGAAGAAATGCTCTACATACCAGAAGTCATCAGCTGAAGGGCCATGCTGTTATCCTTCCTAAAATACTTGAATGGGAAAACCAAAAAGTTTAACATTATTTATAAAGTTTTAGTGAAATTCCAAGGGCTTGAGCTAATTTTCAAGTGACTAATAAGTGTTTGTCCTTCCAGCTGAAATAGTGTGCGAGAACTGATAGACACTTCTGTTTAAGATGTCATCTAAATGTGCAGTGACATCAGTGTCTAAGGGATCTAGTTTCAGTGATTTCTCACTTACTGGAAATTCTGACTTTTCTAAAACAATAAAAAATTCTTAAGTGCTCTGTGACTTCAAGGGAAGGGTCGTGTTATGCAACATGGGAGATTTTGACTTACATTACCGCTCTTGTCAGCATAAATTGAAATGTGGAATATTGCATCTGTCATGTCTCTGAATCCTGTGCTCTAAGTATAACGGTGTACGTAATTTTTTTTTTCTGAGTGGAAAATCTCAAGGGGAAATCTATACACTGAGATTTAATTTTCACTTAAATGTTTTTTAAATCTTGCTTTTATTCCAGTCTGTAATTAGAAAAATGTCAAAGTCTTAAATCTTACTTCAAGACAGAACTTGCAGCTTCTTCAAAGCTCTGATCTGGCATATTCTCTTTAAATTATTTGCAGAGGATGAATAGTTTGGCAATAATAATCGCAGAATTGTTATGGAACCAATATCTTTATCTGCAGATATCTCACAATAACAAGCCATGTTTAGACCCTTAACTGTATACCAGTCTCCTGAGATGTGACAGTCCAGGATTTATAAAATATTCATAATATAAAATTATACATATGCGTATTGTAATGAATGTGATTTAACCAGATAAATAGATGTTATCTTTTTCAACTAAGCATATTTATAAAAGTACAAACAAAGTTTAGCTTTGTATTTGGTAACATTCCTTATTACTCTGTTGACTGATATATACAGTGACATGTTGGAACTTGCTACAGTTTCTCACTGCATTTGACTGAACGTGAGGAGGCTTAACCAGGTTGAAAAAGTATCATAGTTATAATCCATTCAACTGTAGTATTTAATTGCTTGTGTTTAATGTCCTAATCAAATCTTATAAGGTAAACAGGATATAATATCAAAACAGGAAAAACATGTATTTTATATACAGAAAAATGGGATAAATGTCAAATAAATAAATGAGATAAATACTATTAGTGCTCAAGGTAAATGCATCATAAACACTTTTTTGGTAACCAGGCCACTCTACAGAGGGTGCATCATCTGGGAAAGTAGGAGAAGAAGCTCCTGGGATGGAGCGGAGTCTTGAAAGGAATAGGGTTCAGACTTCCAAAGTGTTGCAAAGAAACACACTTCTGGAAGTCCTAGAGGAAGCTGGGGAGCTGTTCATCACCTGAGTGCAACACTGGAGAAAGTTGTTCTGAAAGGATATGTCAGAGACAGAGATGCGCTGATCTATAAATGTTTTATCTCTATTTGATCTCCTTTAATTTCCTGTTATTTTACAATGTTAAATGTTTTAGCTTATGTTCTGATGAAATCTAATCTAATTTAAAGACTCTGCCTGAAGAGTCAATTCCATCATAAGTATTTCTGTCTTTTGCTTGCATGCTGGAGACCAGATTCACATTCCCATTTTGTAGATGAAACTGTCCTTTATTGTGGATTAATACCAGTGTATCTAAGAAAGAGGAAGGAAGGAAACATCATTATCCTTCCCTGTAATCACTTTTTATGCTCATGCCTTGGGCAGTTACTAAAATCACTATATAATAAGTGTTATAATTTACATCACCATTATATTTCTGAAGTAGTTAGTGATTATTTTCTTAAATTGTTTTGGCTGTTCTTAGGTTACTAACCTGAGCTACCTGCAAGAGTGTTCTGGGAGCAGTCATTCATGGCTGCAGGTTTAAAAATCCAACTGAAACCTAACCATCAGATATTACCATGAATTTTCACTGGTTTAGTCTTCTTTTTTTCCTTTTTTTAAAGATACAGCAACTTTTCTGTTGCTGTATGAAATGAAAGTTGCCATTCATTTTAAAATGATTTAATTATGACAGTGGAGCAGAACTGAGCAAGAAACATAAGTGATATTACACAAAAAATCAAAAATGACACCACAAAAATTCTGTAAAGGGACCCATATCACAATATTTTTCAATATTTACCTACAGGTACAAACGAATTAGAGGTGTTTGAGTGAGTCGCAGTTTGAAAGTTCAGTAGCTAAAGAATTAATATCAATTATCCATTTTCAGTGCCACATTTCAGATTTTGCTACCTTTACTCCTTCTCTCAGATAGCATTTGTAGCACCTTATCAGTGTTTCTTATGTGCGTCACTGGAGGAAGATCTGGGATCATATGTTTCTTCTAAGTGTGTTAATAATTTTTCTTAGCTCAATTGTTTAGGTTAACCTTGGCACTTTTCAGAACTAAAGATGAAAAAGTTGCTGTAGGCCTAGATCTGCCTGGTAAAAAACTTCTCTGCTCAATGACAAGGTCATTCATCCAGCAAAAAGAACAAGTGCTAACAATGTACTTAATAGAGACAGATTGAAGTAGCTGAGGTGAGAAAAGTTGAAAATGTTGTTCTTTAATGCAGGCACAGTTAAACCAACTCCTCTTTTACCTAATTCAGAGCAGACATTTGTATCCACTCACCAACAATTTGGATGAATACCCTTATTGCTGAGCTGCTGAATAGAAAGCCTGAATTTTTTGATCTGTCCTGTCTTCCTTTGCTTTAATCACACATGCCTGAAAAATAGTAAAAAAAAGGTATCTTTCTAATGGAGCTTATTTAGTTTAGCAGTCAAACTGAACCAGTGTCACTTGCAGCACACATGCTGTTGATCCTCCTGGTAGAAGAGTTCAGATTTTTTGACCCTTCCAAGAGAGGCAATGTGAGCACATTAGGACAAGGCTGTTGCTGCAGGAGCGAAGCTGTTCCACTTGAGTAGAATGATGCATCCAGCTGTTTGTTTATTGCAGCCCCATGTCAGAGCAATGAGGCTGACAAGAAATGGAAACAGCAGGCAGTGATAAGAATTGTATTTTTAAAAGACAGCGGTGGTAGTTGGGTTGGAAGATTTCTTCTTGAGAGAAGAAATTAGTCCTTAGTTTTCCCACCTGTTCCTGTGCTAAATATTGGCATTAATTTCCTAGTTCCGAAATGCCAAGCAGCTGAGCACAGGAGGTTCAGTCTAAGTGGTTTAAAGTGCTACCTGGAGTTTTCTAATGTTTTTCCTTCAGTAAGACAGGAGCCGTTAATAGGAACACTCTAAAACATGCTTAATGTTAGGTCTCTCAGTCCCATATCTTCATTAAGAGAGGAAATTCCTGCTCCATGCTTTTTGGGTTGGCTGGTTGGGTTGTTTTTCACTGAATTGGCTGTCAGATTCACAATCTGTGACAGCCATGCTTCTTTCTTTTTTTTTTTTTTTTAATATAATTTTATATGAAGAATATTTAAAAATAAGATTCTATTTTTGAACAAAGGAGAAATTAAGAAGAGAGTACCTACCTTTTCCGCTCGTATTTCCAAATACTTTCAATTTGTCTTAACCTAAAAAGTTTGTTGTGGTTTGTTTTGTTGTTTTTTTTTTTTTCTCTGTAGTTAACTTTAACCTTTTTTTGGTTTTCTCTACCAATAATCATAAGCTGAATATCTGGAATAAGAACTTTCTCTGATCTAATTCTTATTATCTTACAGCAGAACTGCTTCCAGCTGTTACTCTTTCAGTTCTGCATTTCTTTTCAGCAAAGTTTGAAACTGAGCAACAGTCAGAACAATGAAGATTTTCTACTCCTGACCTGAATTAAATCAATTTTTGTGGTTGAAATATCATTGTGACAACACAGATGGAAATCCACAATCCAAACTACTCAGATGAAATACAAACAAAAGCCTAACAAGCTAAATACTGCTCCTAATTTTCTAGCTTTTTCTTTGTATTAAACAAAATTCAAATCTACAGGTCTTGTTTCCAGTGATGTAAACTGGCATAGTTTGCATCAGCCATGAATGATCTCATTAAGTTTTACGGGTAGACGGACCTCCAGTTAGTAACTTCAGAGACCAATAGACTCTACTGCTCCTGTTCAAGCTGAGCAGAGCTGTTGTTTGGTTGAGTTGTGCATCTAGTGCTGCTCTCAAGGGAACCACAGGGGAGTTGGCTTGTTTTGCCATCTCTCTGTTGTTGTCACCTTCAAGTTTGCTGCTAACAAGTGCCTCAGACTGAGGCACAAGTACGAAGAAGTTATGTATTAGTGAACAAGAAGAGAAGGAGCAACCAAGCATGAATCAAAGTATATATTTGCATTCTGTGCCATAAGTGGCAGACTTGGATTTGTCCTTCTAACAGATGTAGGAAGCGGTCAATCTGCTCTATATCGCTTTCCTGTTTTTTAATTTTTTTTGGTCGGTTGATTCTTTGGGGATCATTTGTCCAGAGAAGAAAACATTTGCTTCTGCCTCCTTTGATTTGCCTTGAGGAGTGGCCATACTGCCCTACAAATAGGGTGGTTGGTCTGACCTCCAGGCATCAGGTGATTGTTATTTGAGGAAGACTCAGAAGTCTGTCACTTTCTAAAAAAATATCCTGCTCCCACTAGTTTAATTTCTCCTGACAGTAAGTGATACTAGGAAATAAGCTATTGGGGTAGTCATTATCAGGATTCATGCTGATGCTTTCAATTTTTTTTAGGTTTTTTTCTCCCAGAAAACCATATAGCCTGCCTAACAATAATTTTATATTTGCTGCAGTGTGAGGCATGTTCATCAATGCTTCAGTTAGAAGTGCAAACCTATAATTACTGCCTCCACAGACAGAAAAAAGTGAAGTTTCATTTGTGATGATGAATATGCAGCTCTTTTAAAAAGTTCCTCAGTGCATTACTAGAAAATGAAGGAGAAAAAGAAACAGAGGGGGATTTGTCTGACATTTATACTAGGGAAATGGCAGTTATATTGAGACATTTTTGTCCCTTTCAGCAGCAAAACTTCAAAGACTTTATACCTTTTCTTCAATGTATAGGACATGAGTAAAGAGAGTATATATAATATACTTATGATAACTTCATTATAAAGAACGTACCATCTATATGGAATAAAAGAATATTAACAGCATTGAGATGTGCATTTATGTTTTTGTAAAGAAAATAAGAGCATGTTTCTGTGTAAGACTTTGTTCTAGCCATTGGCTGGGAAGTTTTTAAGTACCAAGTATGCCCAGCCTTGGGGTACTGCCTTAGAGTTTTATAATACTGAAGAGAGCAGTCTAAGGGAAGAACTATACTTCAGAGAGCTCCAGTTCCATGCTCCCATTTTCAGCTCAGAGCTTCCCTCCAAGGAGGCTGCACCATGTGTCTGCCCCTCACTATTGCATCCTTGATTTCAGCCAGCCAGGAGCCTTTGCAAAGCTTTGTGCTTCTCTGCCTGATCTGACAGTATTGAAGTTGTTCCTGCTGTACAACAGCATAAGAGATACTTTTAGACCTCAGTCACTGGGCACTGTTCTTGATCTGATCTGGGAATGAAAGTACTTAGGCCACAGGTTGTCCCCATCACTCTCAGGCCCAAGCTCTGCAGCGAATTAAAATCCTCTTGGCCTGCCTTCTTTTTCTAAATCTGTGCTAGGTATAACTCCAGTGACTACCCTTTTCTGCAGCCAGTGGTATCTAGGAGCAAGTGGTACATCTTGTCAGCTTCTTCTTTGATATATCAGTTTTAGAAATTCTGCATTAATTGTTTGCAGTACGGTGCATTTTATACATTTATATTTTTATTTTATGTACATATGACAGGACAAGAGGAAATGGCCCCAAAGTTTTTCCAGTGGAGATTTAGATTAGATATTATGAAAAATTTCTTTATAGAAAGGATTGTATAGCATTGGAACAGATTGCCCAGGGGTAGAGTCCCAGTCCCCAGAAGTGCTTAAAAATACGTTCATTAGCACTTGAGGACATGATTTTTAGTGGTGGTATGTTGACAGTTGGACTCCATGATCTTAAAGTCTTTTCCAAACTTAATGATTCTACAATTCTGCTTAAATCTTATTCTGCAAAACAAATCTAAGAAGTGAATGGGCTACATCCAAGATGTAGCCAAAATGAGAAAGGCTGCAGCAGAACATGTGCGTGTAGAAAATAATGCTGATTCTACAGAGAAGTTCACAGTTCACAACAGCCAGGTACATGTGACTCCCGTGCTGTTTTCTAATTTGCCTCTGTTAAATATGATCTGTAAGTTTCTGCTGTATGTGATGTAATGGGGAGTATGTGGTGTTTAGAGGTTAATAGACAAGATGCAGTGGAAAATTAAGGTTATTGAGTAAAAAGAGTCATTGTGAACTAGACTTGTAACAGAAAAGTTACTGTTGAAAAATAAATGGCAGGGCTACATCTCAGTACGAGGAAAAGACTGTTGAAAGGGTGGACCTCACTTAATTCTTATTCATAAATTCAGGATTGTTGAAAGTCAGGCAGAAATAAACCTTGCAAAGGCAATTATAAAATGTGAGAAAGGTTTTCTAGTAAATAGGGAGAAAAGTGGAGTAGCAGTGTGCTAAAAGTGGGTATTATCCTTAAGATAATATGGATCAGGCTCAATAATTAAAGGAATACTTCATCTCAGTTTTCAATAAAGAGGACACTATAACAGTGGCAAAGGCAAGATGGCTAATCGGAATAACTAGATAGAAATGCAAATTACAAGGTGAAGTAAAACTCAGATGACTGTTGGAGTCAGGAAGATTGAGTAATCTTTATCGGAGATACTGAAAAATTGACAGATGAAACGGAGATCAGTAACATGGATTCCTATTAAACCTATCAACAGGTTTTGTGCTTAATAGTTGAAGAAAAGCAAAATCAGTATTTGCAATTCCTCTTTTGCAATTTGCAAAAGGAGAGGAATAAAATGTAGGAAAGGAACTATAGGAAAATAACTATAAACACTTCAGGTTTGGTAAAATGTAAGAAGAAGGGTACATTAAGGAAATCATCTATTTGATGGTAGCTGTTAAAATAAACCCTGATTTACCAAAAGTGGGTTTTATCTAACCAGTCTGGCATTTTCCTTCAAGTTTAAACATTTGCCTTAATGAGGTTCTCAATATTAAAACTGAGCCTAGAAATTTAAAAATATTTTCATGAATAATCAACTAATTTTAATAGATTTTTCTTTAGTCATGGCCAACATTAATTATCACCCTTATTTTTTTGGCATAAACAAATCACACTGTTCAACTGTACTTTTCAGCAGACATTTTCCTCTTTGTAGACACTACCACCTTTATCCCTTTAACATTAATGGATTTTAAATGCGCAGCAAAATTATAAGGACAGGAGACACCATTTTAATTTTGGAGACAAGAGGTGAATTATCACAGAGTGTATAGGGAGAGAACAGGCACAAGAGAATGGGCAAGGAAATTTTGGATGAGGAAGAGTTTGAAAGAAGGATTCCTTCTTCTCAGTATCTTCTCTCCTAAATCCTGCCTTCTTGCAATTGTCATATAGAAGAAGAAAGTAAACTTCCTCTCCTAGTACCTTTTCTATTTCCAAATTGATGATTTCAAAATAGCTGTACTTTTTTTCGCTTGGGTTTGGGTATGGCAGCAGTACAGACCTTTCCTGCCAGAAGTCTATGTGTATATGTACTCAGCTTCAAAATAATTCTAGTACCAATCACAGGGCAGCTGGGGCAATATGGCACTGATTCAAACCTCACCGGAGAAGCTGAATTAATACTGAATACACTAAAACTCCAGTGATTTCAAAAGTATCTGTGTAGAGGAAAATTGAGATCACCTAAAATGAGATGACCACACATAATCTAAAGGCTTCCACAGGTAATCTAAAAGCTTCCACACATAAGCTAAAGGCTTGGGTGACTATCCTAAATGTAGATGTTCTGGAGTATCTCACTTGGTTTCCAGCTGTTGGTCCAGAAGGAGACTGACTTCTCAATATGCTTCATGCAATAAATTCTATTTTTTTTAAAATTTTCAATTTAAAATTAAATTTTTTTCTTTTTTATCTAATACAGAATTTATTTCATCAGATGGTTCTCAAAATCACTAATACACTCCAATTGAGAATGTGAGCATACAAGACATTTCTTCTACAGAAGACCAATAGGAGAAAAGCAAGTACAGACTTCTGGGAATAAATTTGGTTCAAAACTCTGCTTAAACTTTTGTAAATGGCCATTAAATTCCTCAGAATTATTTTTTTTTCCCTCAGAAGTCTGAACATTCAGGGAAGATACTAGATCCTAAATGTTGACATTTACTATGTTCCCAGTAGAATACTACTTAAACTTAGACTTGTAGTTCTGCCCAGTTTATTTTGGTATTTTGAGTGTTAATTTTGAGCATATGAATATTCATTTTGAAACTTGAGTACTGGAGAGTAGTGGTTTGTAAACTTGAAAGCATGAAAACTGCTTACTTAAAAGTGCTACTTTGAAAATTCCTCTCATTCCTTTAACACCTCTTTTTACTCTTTTCCTGGATGAGGGTCTCTAGTGTATGTGTGTATGGGGGTGTGATTGCAGCCAGATCCAGGCTGGAGGGCCTGTGTGTCTGTGGTGGCAGCAGCTGCCAAGACGCCAGTGGGTGGATGTCAATGCCAGAAGCTGGAGTGGGACCTCGGGTCGCAGGGACACAGATGCCCATGGTGCCAACCACTGGAGCAAGTGGTCGATTGAGTGTGTGAGTGCCAGCAAAGGTCAAACCAGGTGAGCCACCAAGCCAGTGTGGTGGCCTGGGAGCCTGGGGGTAAGTGGATCTCTAAGAGGGAGACCACAGGGATGGGATGTGGCATAGTTAATGGGGGCCAGGAGAGCTCAAGTTCTCTCTGTGTGTGAGAGTATTTGTGCCAGCAGCTGGAGCTTGGCATTGTGTGTCCAGGTGCCAGCAGCTGGGCAGACTGGGTGTCTAAGCCCAGCTGTGGGCAACCCACTCTGTACATATGCACATATACATACTCCCAGTAGCAGGTCTCCATCCAGCTCAGCAGAGAGCAGAGCAGGATGAGGCCATTATGTCATCTTGCTCAAGTGACTGCTCTGTCAGTTTGTTGTGTTGATGTGTGTTGCCAGACCTGTACACCTGTGGTTTATGCTTGTGCTCCACAAACCTCTGCATGTGTATCCTGGGTATGAGTGCTCAGCCTTGCTACCTTTTGAACCTGGGTACAGGGAGCTGTGGCAGCCTCGTCTGTCTCAGGCTTTCTCATCTCGTCTGATTTTCCCCTAACAAAACAAAAAAATACCAAGTCCTACTATTTGGACAAATGGAAGTTTTCTTTTGCATAAGACTGGGGCTTTTCTTTTTCACAGATTAATTTGTTGTACTGGAAGTCAACACCTGCACTGCAGTTGCTAATAAACAGCTTTTTATTTTTGATGTTAAGGTCTTCCTTTTCTTTGGTGGCATTACCAACTGATGGAAATGATCTTTAATTGGGCCTCTCTTTCTCTGTCTGCACCAGCATTAAAACCACAGACCAATATTAAAACACATTACTCATGTGCAAAGTGCACTTTATTTCAGTCATGTCTGGTCTCAATCAATTTTGTGTAACAAAAAGGCTGAGATTGCTGATCCCCGATCTCGTCCTTGTAAATGTATTGTAACTTCTATTCTTCTTCCCAACTACATACCAAAAATGCAACTTTTTAAAGATTTTGCAAGGACTTACAAACAAATGAGAAGGTTTTGAAATCAAAAGACCATCAGCTGATGGACAGGTGACAGAGCAGGCAAGTTGTTGTTCTGCTACGTCCCTTCCAGAAAAGTGTAGCAGCTGGTGGGGGGAAAAGGTTGGCATTAGCAAACTTCTTTTGTCTTCCTCCTCTGATGCATCAAATAGATATCATATTTACTGCCAACACACGGTGCTGGTGTTAATGGTAAATGACTGAAGATCTAAAAGGCCGTATGTGGGTGCACTGACTGGAATGGAATTATGGAATAGTTTTGCAAAGGCCCACTCATATTCCAAGTGGATTCAAAATATAAACAATGTTTCTGCCACACTAGAGCCTGATTATTAAAGTAAATTTTATCTTACCTTTGTTTTTCAGAGACTAGAATTTACAATTTGCCTTGGCTTGTTGGCATGTGCCACACCACATTTAGAATGGATTGCAATTTTACCTTTAGTGAATTTCTTAACTGAGAAAGAGACATTTGGTATATATGGTTCAGTGTTGACATTTTGAAGCTGCAATGACCTTTTGAGTCTGAAATGGTTTTATATGAAAGGATTTTCAAATGGTCTCATTTATACCTTACACACCTAATATTTTGGATTTATGCTAAGGGAGAGCCAAGGTTTCTGACTTTATAAATCTCTATCATGGCCTTAAAATGCCAAATAGAATTCACAGTCAAAACCCTGATTCTTCAAGACCAAGAGAGTGTTTGCCACTGAGTTTAATCAGCCCCAAACTTAATTCTCTATAATATCAGCTTTCTGTTTTATGACTACATATCAAAGGTTAACCACACATTCATGCAGCGATGTTGTGTTCTATGAATACTGTTCTGTGCTATAAATTTTTCAGTTTTAAAATTATTTCCCTGCTATGTGACAGAGTAGAAAGCAAATGGAGAAAGGAGAGAGGGAAAGAGTGCCACTCTATCAAGGGAAGATGTGTTCCCAAAAAATTCAGACTATCTCCTCTTCTGCCATAATTAAATTTACGGGACTAACAGGTAGCTGTACAGCACACATTTATCATATTCTCAAAGTCAATTTTCATGGTTCTTTCACTCACTCAGACTCTAAAGTTCACATTTAACTTTTAATTAAATCTAGAGAATATAATATTGAATAAAAATTACATTTATCAGTTTAATTTTGGAATGCTTACCGAATATACATTATTGCTCTGTGTTTCAATTGAATTTCATTTATTAAAGACCCTTTTTTCCTGTTACAACTACTTAGACTCCCATGGCCTCACGATTTCTTAAAAAAAAGGGATTTGATTTTGCTAGCAGTAAATGGTCTCCATTCAGGCTGTAAAATATATGCCAAGATTTCTCTGACAGACTATCCACTTTTTGCTTTGTATCTGTTCCCCTGTAGACCTCTGTTGGTAGTAAGTTTGTCCTACTGCAACGAGAAACACATATTATGTTTTTCAAATAATTGCCACAGTGACCAGTAACAGACTCCCATTTTCCTGTAACATGCACTGGTAGAATCTGTTGGAGTGAAAGCTTCTCTGGACCCAGGCCCAGAGGAAAGCCAAAACACAGGAGTTGAATTGAAGCCTTTGGACAAGCTGAGATACATGAAGTCATACCAAAATGAAAGAGAAATATAGATTCTTTAACTTCTAGTAGAAATACATGCTAAGTGCCTTAAACATTAAAAAGCTGCAGCAGAGACCTTGAGCATAGTTCCTTTTGCTGTAGCAGTGTTATTCTTTCATAGAGTTCTTTATTTTAGACAAAATATGGATAGAACTATATTGTTCACATTTTTTAGATATATTATTTTAGAAAAAATATAGATAGAATGAAATTGTTCACATTTTTTAGATATAATGTTCACATAAACAATAGGAGCTGATAGAAACTGTATACGCAAATCTGTGTATTACCTATGTAATGCTTACGATTGTTAGAATTGGACCAGGATAGGTTAAGAAAAGAAAAAACTAGAATCGTGTGTTAATTTCATTGGTTAATTAACAAAAATAATCCACACTTCTGTAAGAGTTAGTTAGTAGCTAGTTAGAAGAAATTAGAAGAAGAAACTGTTTGCTGCCTGCTGTTTTGCTGCTGCTGCTGTTGCTGTTTGGCTTTACAATGTAACCCCCTTCGAACTCTGCCTTCAAGAAGCTATGAGACTATGAAATAAAGAACTTAGCAGAACAGCAGCCTTCTCTGCTCTCTTTTGCTCTGGTCCGTGAAGGAAGGGCTTCCCATCAAAAGCACAACAAGAATCAATAAATTAGTTATTGGTAATCAGATTTTGCAGAGAATTAGGCATGGAAATGCCAACATATAGATATATTTTCTTAAAATTATTTTATATTTCTATTTACTGCATGAATGCGTGACAGCTTACATGTATGCTATCTAGATGAATTAGGAATGAAAGGCTAATGTGCAATGCAGTATCTCTGTTTACTCTGCAAAGAGGTACCTGACCAAGTTTTGGGTGGCAGTCGTCAGCAATAAAGGGAGAGGAGCTGTTCTAAGGTGTTGTTTTCTCTCGGTTCCCAGTTTCTCAGGCTTCTCAGAGCACTTAATTAGCTTCGTGTTGCATTATACTGCACCCACTCTGCATCTCTCTCCTGAGACCAGTGCGGCCTTTCTCTACCTTTGTAATTTCCTTTAATGGTAGATGTACCTAAGATAAATAGAACGATAACGGTAACCAACAATAAATCTATTTCATTTTGGTCTTTTGTGGAAACAAATAGGATTGTTCAAAATTGCCCATATTTTGTCATCACTTTCATCTTTAATGGAGTTCTGAAATTCAGTCTGAAAGTTTCTCCTGCACTTCACTTACAATACAGAATCTGCCCTATGCTTCTGGAAAGAGCTTAGTGGAAAGAAAATAAAATTATCTTTACATCTATGTAGACTGAGGTCTCTTTCAACAGGCTTTTTCAACTTTACCTTCTTTCCCTTTTCAAGGACGTCAAGTTCTCTCAGCACCCTTGGAGTCAGAAAGTTGGTTTTCATGGAAACATATGGCTTGCCTTCACTCAAGTAATACCAGACTCAACTCTCTAGTAGTGATCTGTTGATTAACACCCACCTACCTACAGTCTCAGTGTTGCTAAAAGGCTACAAAAGGATAGGAAAGTTGCACTTCAACATATTTAAATTAGCTGGAAATTGTCTTTTCCAAGTTATTGTTTTCAAAAAATATCAATTTGATATCATGTCCTGCATTCCAAACAGAGGGGGAATGAGTCATTGTAACTCACCTGCAATAGCAGAAAGTTCTGCTTTTATGAAGTCTATGAAAATACTTGATGTAAACAAAACAGAAGACCATCCATGCCAAAGCACATTTTCAAGGAAATAGAAAATAAACAAAGTAGAAGAATATATGTTCTCTTGCTGAATCTCCCCCAGATTTTAAGAACGTCTTCATATGTGTTTTATAGATAAGAACTTTCACAATGCTTTTCAATTTTTTTTTCCTTTTATCTCATCTTGTTCTCTAAAAAAACTATGGAAATGAGTTTTGCAATAAGAAAACAGCCCACAGCAAACAAATACTCTGGAGATTGTAGATAAGGTTTTTTCCTTTTGGTGGGAAACTAATTTTTGTTATCCTCTGTAAATACTGAAATTGAGATCTTCTAAACCTACTTGTCCAAGCTTGCTACAAATTGCTTGGGGTCATGATAGATACTCAATTCTATACAAAGACACCATAGTCAAACCATAATAACAAATCTAAATAATTTAGAAATCGTTTTAGAAATCTAATTTCCACAAGACATGAAGGAAAATAACTGATCAGGTCAACAGTCATTGTTTTTGTAAAAACCACAGAAAACACAAAAATAGCAAAAAGGACTTATATAGTTATTTTGTCCCCCCTTTTTTTTTCTCCACAATTTTGCCAGACATTCAAGACTTGCCCCAACACATTCATAATACTTAATTTTCTACTGCTCTACAATATTTTAATTGAGTAGAAGAGTCATTTGTCAGCTAGCAGTTGTGAAGTGATGCGTATTCTCTGCCTTGTATTTTTGTGATTTTAGAAAATTGAATTATTAAAAAAGCAAAAAAAAACCCCCAAACAAACAAAAACCCCTCACCAACAAAAAAACTCTGCCATACTTTTAGAATCTTTGGCTTTGTTCATATGTCTAATAAGAAAACTTCAGAATATTGCAAAGTCACAAAGGCTAGGAAAATATTTTTTCCTATACTGCATGTGGCAGCATTTGTGGGTGTTTTAACTTGTAATTAGCAGTCAAAATATATCACAAAAGGGACCATGAATTACTTGACTGTCCCACTGAAATCAGACAATGTCAGTACATGCAAATATTTTGTCCTGCCCTGTTTGGATTTTACCAATTCCAACAGACACCTAGAGGGCCTCCCTCTTTTTTTTTTTAACACTTTAGTAACATTTGTACTGCTCATCAAACCAATAAAATCTATGAATTTGAACTATATGAATTTTTAACATGGCTGCATCCACCTTTGAAGCATAAAATAATGGCTTTGAGACTAATGCATAATATCAGAAAGATGGCCAAACTTTTTAGAAGTTTGTATAATGCTGTCTTTTTTTTTGGTTCTGCTTGATAAAATATGAAACACTTCTGCATTAAAAGAGTCAATCATCTAATTGCTAATTGAGGAGGATTTAAATGATGCCCTTTGGAAGGTCAAAAAATGTTTCACTGAGTAAAAAATACATACACTTAGTAATTACAGCCTAGCATATACCTTGTGACTTCCCCATAATTTCCTAAAAGGAGTAGCTTGATTAATTAGCCTTTTGTTTTGTTTTGTTGTGGGTTTTTTTTACTTATTTTTTATGCTACTTGCTTATTGGATTTTTGAGAGTGTCACTGTCTTAAATAATAAACGAAGTTTTACTATTTGTAATCAATACACTCACTAGTTTGCTTTAAGATTCCAGATTAGACAAAATGACCAAGTTTTGTGTCTTATTTGCATCCAACAGACATGTTTCTATGTAGACTTACCTGTGAATTACTTACTATTTAAAAAAAATGTATACATTTATAGGGCTGTAAAAGAGATTGTAGGCAAGATCAATTAAATCATACAGCAGAAACAGACTGGCTGGAGGAATATGATAAGGGTAAAGACAGCTCCTGAGCACCTTGACAGGTCATCATTTAGCCCATTTGCACACTCTTCAGGGTTCAAATTGCTTTGCATGCTGACACTTACTGAAATGCATGACTCATTAAATCAGTATTATCCAACAGGAAGAGTTTGCCATAGTAGTTGTAAGCATTGAAAGCACTGACACTGTAAGCTAAGATTGGTAAAAACAAAAAGACTTTTTTGTTTCGTTTGTGGTTTGGATTTTTTTTTTTTAATAGAGGTTGGCACTTCAAATAGTTGTAAAAGTTTTAAACTTCACAATATAGGTTCTCTCTCACCAGAGAAGAGGAAAGAGAAGAGAAGAGAAGAGAAGAGAAGAGAAGAGAAGAGAAGAGAAGAGAAGAGAAGAGAAGAGAAGAGAAGAGAAGAGAAGAGAAGAGAAGAGAAGAGAAGAGAAGAGAAGAGAAGAGAAGAGAAGAGAAGAGAAGAGAAGAGAAGAGGAGAAGAAATGAACCAGCCATCATCAAGGTCTGTTTTAGTTCTTTTCTTGTCAAGATAACAAAACACACTGATAGGCAGCTATAGGGAAAGCAGAAACAAATACTTTTACCAGGTGGCTGAAAAAAAAATCTTTGGGAAGGCTATGATATCTGCCTCAACAAATGTATCTGAAAGGCAGAGAGGTGATGATGACTTCCAAAGCACCTGCCACTTTTCCTGCTGCAGGGACTTCCCACCAGGGGGATGGGGAGAAGAGAAAGATAAGAGATAAGCAAACACACGTTTTATTATTGCGACCTGAAATATATTAGTGATAACTGGGGTTTTTACGGCTATTTGGGCCAGTTGCCTTATTGTGCACTAGTGGAGCGTATCTTTCAGTTAGTTCTATTCAGACCTAACCAAGTTTGCACCCTTTGATTTCTTCCACAAAACAAAGCAAAACAAAATGTGGATAGTTAAGTATTGACATAGATATGGAAAGTAAGATCTTGCTCCAAAGTGGAAAAGCAGTGTAGCCATCCCTCATGTGGGTCATTTAGAACATAATTTTTCATTTGACTTTTTGTGGTCTTGCATATATTCTTTGTAAAGTTACTTCTCATCGGAAAAAAAAGAGTCTGGAGTCATATTTTCTTCTGTCCTGTTTTCCTGTGAATTGCTCCATTCACTACTTTTCATCTAAAATAAGAATTTAGGTAAATTTTTCTTTTTGTTCTTGTGAACTTTTAAAATAATTGCTTAATGAAATTAACAGTTATGTGTACATTTAAAAAGTTCCTGTCATCCATGGTTAGGCCTCCTTTGTGTTTCACTTCTGTCAACACTTAATCTATAAAAAAGTTATTACATTTTCTAAAATGCCCACATGTGCAAATTACAAATTTTCAAGTGATAAGATTTCAAGCAGCAGTAGCATTTTTTTGTGATTTGACAGCCCAATTATTAAAGCATTTTGAGAAGGAAAAAGAACAAAAAACAAACTACTAAAATTTGTAGCGAATAATGGATCCACAGGCATGAGCAATGAAAATAAAATTTACTTAAAAAAGCATTGTTATAGGAAATATGCTATCATTTGTATTTAGGAACTGAATGGAAGGTAGGTCATAGCTTTGAAGCACAACTTAAAGTGAACGTACTGAAAAAAAGAAGCACTTCAATCTCTAAAGCTGCAGCATAAATACCCTAATGCAAAGGAAATTTAGCTCTTCACAAAAGACCTCATGACCCCAGGGGATTTGGCTTCCACCTCAGCTTTGCTATGGTCCCCAGTGTGATGCCTTCTCATTGAACTCTCCAAGCACATTCATGCTAGAAAAATGGAACACCAATGGCTTAAGTCTGTGAATAAGCCCCTAAAAAAGACACTTTCTCATACAATGGGAATGGGATGTTGGGTTCTTTCTAATAGTTATGCCTGGAAAGACTATAAACAAATGAGAAATTTGTAATGCAGGTAGAGTTTGTTTTTATAGTTCAGGGTTTTTCTTCAATTAACATTAAAAATCCTTAGTGGCAAACAAAAGCTTTTTTGAGTTATCTGGACTGAGCATGCTCTTAATGGTACATGACATGTAGAAGACACAAAAGGAATGTATGCCCTTACAACTTAGCCCTTATTTTTGCTATTAAAGCACATTTTTTCTGAAGCACTGCTTTGGGAAATCTGGATTATATCAATTGGCATACAGCAGAATCATTATTATTATTCCATGTAAAATTTTCTTATGTTATTTGAATGATGTAATTGGAGTTTTGTATTCAAATTTTTTTAAAAAGAGTCAAAGTTTACAGACGTTAACTGTCTTATAGAAAGAGCAAAATAATCAGGTATAAAACATCTGAAGTGATAAAATCTGAGGGAATAGAATATAGTGATTTGATAGGGATACATAATAATGTAATAGTTTTCAAGCATCTGCTGAAAGAACAAAACCAAATCTCCACACGTGGCACATTATAAATTCATTCATTCAGAGATTAGGAAAAGAAAATTAAAAATTACTGCTGGATGTGACTCACTGTTTATGCTTATTTTTTTTTATAAAATGTGACGTTTTAAAAGCACATGGCTTTGTGATTATTTATTAGTACTGCATGAAAACTACTGAACTTGAAAAGATAACTGTGCTGCTAGTCTTAACTGTAGAGTAAACCAAGAAATCTAATAAAATTAATGTTTTTGTTTCAAAAAAACTCCCTAAAAATTGAATACTTGAAAAGTTCAGCCAAAAAGAATAGAAACTATAATCTACAACATTGAAATAAGGGAGGAAAAAAAAGCATGAATTATTATTAATGGAGAAAATTTTATCTTGTACTGAGCGTATTTCTGATTAAATGATAAAAGGAAGTGATAGTACTTGTGCAAGACTTCACACAGACAAAGGAAACTAAACATAGAGTGCATTCAAGCCTTCTTAAAACTATCATCAATTTTGAATAATTTTGTGAAACCCTGCTATGAACTAAACTACACAAAGAATGTTTGATTACATGACAGAAGGGAGGAGAGTGAGACGAAAGCATAGAATACTTTGTTCAGCAAGAGTAAAAGGCTATTTGTGAACAAAGGAACAAAAATGAAAAAGGCCTGGGAAAAAAGATAACAAAAAGACTCACATACAAAATTGAACCAATGTGGTACCAAGACACACGTAAAGCAGTGAGTTCTTTTCCTATCATCCAGTCAATATAGAAGTGGAAGCTGCATGAAAACCAAAAATATGCAGCAGCAGGACATTTTACAGTCAGCTTCTAGGGTTTTATTATATCAGTTTCCCAGGCCAGGTTTCAAAGCATGTAATAATTTGCCCACATCCTTCTCCCCCTCTCACTCTTTCCAGACAGAGCACATATAGAGGGGAATTCTTAGTCCTTTTTGGTCCACCCTGACACGTCATTTTAGTTATGGGTCTTCTGACATTAGAGAAGAGACACTACAAGCAGGATCTAAATACCTCAAGAGAACATAGTAGGTATTTTTGGTAAACACAGTCGCTTGCTGAGACTTCAACATGCCAGTAGGGGAGACATTAATAAGCTCCACTTACCCAATGAGATGGGTGATGAGGCTGGATAGGGTCGTCAGCTTTCAGTCAGGACAGGAAGAGATGATTTTCCTTATACTGGATTGATCTTTCATGTTGCTGTCTCGCTCTTTTTTGATTCATTGTTTTTCTTCTTAGGAATTTACTTCTTCTTATGCCAGTATTTACCTTGTGAATCCATCTGCTAACAATTCCCAAATTAGCAATTGTACTTCTGTGGTTTTACTTTTCCTATATGGCATGTTATAGCTTATGTACTCTTACATATTTTGTTCCAATAAACAATTTTCACAATAAAACAGAGCCACGGACATATGACCATGCTTTAACAAAAAGGAGGTGGGAGCACAGACAGCTGAACTCCTGAAATGAAGGTTACATGGAGAAGCCTTGCTCTGTTATCACATCTGTCCCCACTCTGCTGTGAAATCACTGGGGCTTAATCGCAAAAGGCTTCTTCAGTATTGAAGCTAAGACTATGATTACCTTCTTAACTAGATTGATGTTTTTAAATAAAAACATTTTATAATAACTCCACTCCTTTGGTTGTCCCATAGATTATCAAAAATCCTTGGGTTCTTTATTTTTCCTACATTTTATAGAAGTTAGCTCTGAAGGGCTGAGATATAAATACATATATATTGGGTTTCACGGCCGGCTTATCATGTGATTGACAGAAAACAATTCATTCATCATTCATTTCAGAGAGCTTTTCTGACTTGCAAATGTGATAGTGGATTGGAACTGAATTTGGAGATACCTAGGCTTATTTTCTAGCACTGGGGAAAGATTTATGGTTTCTAATGGAAACCAAATAGGAATCAGTGAATCCGACTCCCTGTCCTGCCATAACAGTGTCTATAAAATTGCACTTGAATAAATTCAAGTCATCAGCGTGGAGGATCCACCTCTATGAGTTCCACTATAATTTTCTTTGATTATCTTGTAAATACAAAGTGAAATATGAGGAAAGACCTACAAATAGAGTCCATGCAGGTCAGAGTAATAAAAGTCATGTGAAGCATCAGTGAATGCAAACTAGCAGGTTCTGCATATCTGTCATCTTGAGCTGCAAATACTTATTTCTTCTGTATGAAACAATATCAGAGCTCCTTTTTTTATTTAAAAAAAGGAGGTAGAAAAATCCATGCATACCAAAGAAATAGTGTAGCTATCTATTCATATCACCTCTGAGCTTTCTCAGACTTCAGCTATAAGTTTTGTATTAACATCTGCATATTTAAGTTTCACTTAAATGAAGAAGACTCTTAAGGAGAATTTTATTCTCACCTTTCAATGCGGGAGTGAGAGAGATTAAGAAGCAGTTATAAACTACAGAGTTCATTATTATAAAGTAGACAGTCTGGTCACAAAATAATGAAAAAACAATTACTTCCATTTACAGAGGCAACTGCACAGTTGAAGTCTACACTTTGTTTTAGTTGGAAAATATAGATGGAAGATGTAGCATAGCTATTAAATATTTCCAGATTTAACACAAGCACGTATTTTCTGAAATATTAACTGCAGTTTACACTTTGTCATACAATCATTTCTAAAAACATAGCTTGCGATCTGTTGAGAGTTATCATCATGATTGTTGGATTTCTTTTTTCGTCTCAGTTATATTACAGGAGTTTTTCCTTAAAGATTTTTCTTAAGGAGTTTCATGGCTATATTATTTATTTAGCATTATAAAATATGGTAGTTTATCTGACTGGAAGAAAGACGTGAACAAATTGTCTAAGAGATTTTAAAAACCTACTCTTCATCACAGAAAACTTTGAACTCATTCCTTAATAGTTGTCATCAGTGCATATATTGGAAAAACTTAGAATAGGTCTATCTTGAAGTACCATGTTTTAATTTAATGTTCTAAAGAACCAGGTGCTTTTAGTTTTCAAAAAAACTTGTGTAATGTAACATTTCTATTCAGTGGTCTGTAATCTGTTATAATTAAAACACTGCATATTGTAAAAAACCCATGAGATTTGGGGTTTTTAGAGAATAGAAGAAAAAGACTCATATCCTTGGAAATTCTGGCATTTTCATACTCCAATATGTCCTGGAAAAAAGAATATGTGTGATGTTTATTCACAAAAAATTCCTGCAACATCTCATTTCATCAAATAATAATTTAGTCTTTGCCGTTGATGCCAGAATGGCATTTTGGGAGGCAAGATATAGAGCACTACCTGTATCATCACATTCTAACAGGGTGTAAGATATTGCTCAAACAACAATCCTAAGTTATCCCAATGACCCATGTGGCTCTTTCTCGTCTCTTTCTTCCTTCAGAAATCTCATCAGTCTAACGCAAAAGGAATTGCTGCACAAACCAGTTGGTAAATTTTCTTCTTTTCTGTTACTGAATCCATTTTTGACAGGCATATCAGGAATCCATGAATTCTTCTTTTAATTTTAAAATATGTGGCATACCTCTGAAACTAGGATAAAAACATTTAAAATGAAGAGTACCTCGATATTGCAAGAAAGTTGATATTGTTGTATGAAAGAAATAAGCTTTAAAATGTATATCTGAATGTCTAAACTCATGACTTTGCATTTTTGTTTGTAAACACAGTGCCATACCCACTTAAGAACCTTTCCTGTAACACTGCCACAAATTATGAAGGGATAATCAGAGCATAAAAGATAACAAAGAAGACTATTGCATGAATTTTGAAAAATGTACCTATCATAATTGAAACAGAATACTAAAGAAAGTCAAGGGTACACATACCTAGTAATTCTATAATGAATTTAACTTTAAGGTATTAATTCTGAATATTCTACATGCCCTTCCTCTTTAGTGGCTTCTGACATTAGTCCTGTGCCAAAGCCAAACCATTTCATTGCTTTTACCGTCTGAGCAAGTTCCTAAGCCTGAACAAAGCTGGCTGTCTTTGTTATGTTTAATACAAATACTTTTAGCCAAAAGAATGTTCTTCACTGAGCTTCCTTAATGAACAGAGCTCTCTTGATATATATGTTTAAGGCAAATCCAGGAGAAGTTCTTACCCTAGGAAGAATGGATGTACACTCCCACCTGAACTTTAAAAATCCCATTAAAATCTTCATCCTGCTTTTATAATGACATGAAGGGGCAGCACAACGCAGTGGAGGTTTAAGCAAAAAATATTATACAAGATAAGAACATGAATTATTAATTGTTGATATAACACTAACCACAGAAGACTATGGACTTGTTGCTCATTGAAAAACAGCAAAATGGCCAATACCTGCTCAAGGACTTTGTAACCTTCTGGCCTATGTTTCTCTGCTTCTGTAGGCCTTGGATTAGCAATTTTTTTCTAGAAGGTCATGCAAAAAATTTTGCACCAGTCTGGACAACACAACACACAGAAAGTACATAACAGTTCTCCCAAGCAGTATACCTTAGTGGGGATTTTGCTAGGCTTATTTATTATGCCTCTTTTACTCACTCCTGAATTTCCTTTGAATCCTCTATCCAACTAAATTTCAGGTGGGAAGGGATTTTACCTACATTTGTGATTTCGAACATTCTGAATTCTGGGAACACGATAAAATAAAGCACTTTCTATCATTAATCTCTATTTCTTTATTGCTCCTATGGTGGATATTGCTGCACAGTGTTTCCATGTACATCTCGTTTCCATGTACATGTGGGGGCTGTATCAGCCATTGTGAGGGCCAGTTGCATCTGACAAGACACAAAGAGGATGTTTAATTTCAAAACAAACACAAAGAGAAGAGGTACCTGATCCTCTCTACTCATAACTTGTGAAATCTACGTGCAGCTTGACCATATTTCCCATTTCTCAAAGAAAACCAACCTTCGTAAGCCAGAGTAGGTATGTTTCTCAAAATTATCCAAAACTTCTAGTCAATGAAATGTTAGCATTTTAAGATAAGAACTATTTTAATTTCCTGTTATGTAACATTTGCTCCCTAAAATTAATTTGGCAGCATGTAAACAAACAGAAATAATTAACTTATTAAAAAGAAAAGTTATACTCTAAAGAAAGCAGTGTCTGGGTATTAGAACATAAAATTTTGCAAGCAGGAACATTATTCTAATATATCAAGGTATCCTAAAGGGTGTCATTCTCTGTTATTCAAGTTTCTTTGGTCAAGTCTATTGCCACAAACGGAAATGTCCTAAAATTTAAGAATATAACTGTATTAGAAAAACTAAATGCAAAGAAAACCCATAAAATGTCTATGGAACCATTATATTTCATTGGCTCATTAATAGAGATAACTCTCATTGCTCCTAATCTGTTCTCACAACCTCTATGTACCGGTGACACATTCTGGGTGTATGTTAATGACTGACAGGAGAGCTAACACTATGCTGAGAATGTAACATGAGATTTACCTAAGACTTTAAAATTCAAGCCTCTAGCTCCCTCAAAGCAATCACAGAAGGGTAGGAAACAATTACACTGCAATATAAACGGGATTTTTTCTCTGTGTGTTTTCAATTCTCCTTCAGAAGATTTGGGTCGTTTTATTTCCATGTGAGACTTAAAAGAATAGAAAAACAAAACAAAACCAATTTTCTGACATACCGACTGTAAGTCTGACTTTTCAAAAAAATTCTACGTGTTTGCTTTCAGGGTATGTCTTTAAAGCTTTCTTTTCCAGCCAGAAAATAAAATATGAGATTCTTATTTTGGAAGCAATTCATATATTTGTTGGAAAAATCATCTGAAATAAAAGGAAAGGTATGCAAAGAAAACAGCTTTTCTTAATCTCACAAGTCTTATGCAGGACTGTGAGAACTGTCATCTAACACAGTAAACTCTCTGTGTTGCAAAATGATTAGTTAGAATACTTCTGGTTAAAAATAAGAAAGCAGGAATTGACAATAAGGTCCTGGAAAGCAAACAAACAAACAAATAAACAACAACAACAGCAACAAAACCCACCCAAAACAAGAACTGTCCAAAAAGTGAGGTTTTTTGATACTTCAGCTATTTGGCACGTAGACATGAACTCCAACTACATAGAAACATAAGGAACATTCATTACACTGAAATTTCAATCTGTCCTCATTCGGTGGGGCAAATTCAGGATTAACACAACAGCTTTTACTACCTCACTCCCTCCCTTATGTGGCTACTAGTATGACATTACATGACTCACTGTGCTCAGGGAAGTCTTACAGTAAATGAAAATGCATTAATGTTAGAAAAGGTCATGGACATCATGGTGATGCGCATTATGGAAACAGCTCCAAAGAAAGACAGTCAGAGAGACAGAAACAAAAGAAAAGGGAAGGAATGGGATAACAGATACCACAAGTAATGCATTTCTGTGTAGAAGATATTGAGACTCAAGAAGCACAATATCAGCACTCAAGAGACAATAATCCCTAATTGCAGTTCTGCCAATCATACTGAAATGACTGACCATTAATAGAACTGGCAGTAAAAAACAAATACTCAGCTAACTAAACACGTCAGTGCCTCGCCAGGTATTGGAAAAAACACAAGTGTACCTGGTGAGCTCACAACAATTGGAGATAATTACATGCTCAAGTCACATGCAATTCTGCATTCAAAAGTCATGTCACTAAATATATTTTTTCACACTCAAGGATTTTAATAAACAAACACACAAGCAAATAAGGGAGCGGTAAGTGTTTTGGTTAAAACTTACAGTAATAAATAATACTAAAAGATCCTGTGGTGGTGCATTCCCCCCACACACACGCTTTCCAGGCCACACTGTGATCTGAGAAATGCTCGTTAGGCCTCGGCCTTGACAAACAGCACCTGGGCTCAGATCTTCCCAAGCTTATCAGAAACACTCTCTGCTTCCAGGAACTGCTGTCCCAGGGGCTCCTGTTCTCCTTATGAGCAGCCTTGGAAAATATTTTCCTTGCCTAAACGGCATAACATTCC
Organism: Lycocorax pyrrhopterus obiensis; assembly: GCA_014706295.1. Lineage (NCBI taxonomy): Eukaryota > Metazoa > Chordata > Aves > Passeriformes > Paradisaeidae > Lycocorax > Lycocorax pyrrhopterus. The sequence continues at coordinate 16,540,380 of JACSVZ010000015.1, forward strand.
TGTTCTCAGACTTTCAAAGAAAGTGCCGACTCAGCCTGTGGCCAGGATGATACAACGTTATGACTAAAGCCTCTCTCGTGGCTTTAGTGACCACCTATAAACAGTGGTCCAAAACGGGGCTCTTTCAGGTCTCCTGGACTGCAGCGGGCCTGTGACCAGCAACCTCCAGGGACACCTCCTAAGCCAGCAAACTCTCATGTTTGCTATACTCTGAGGATGGCCGAACGATGATGAGTCCTGGGCTGATACCCTGACTCCTCGAGGCTACCAACCCTTCACCTTTTGGGAGATGCAAAGGCATCCAAAGTGAGTATTTCACTGACTTTCAGAGGAATTTTCACAGGTACCTGTCTTACACTGACTCTTTGTGTCTCTGTACATGGACATATGCATATGCTACAGCAAATCTGGAGAAGTACTGCTTTCTTGTGTGTTTAAGTACCTTAGATGTCTAAGTAAGTTAGGCTTGTTAGTAAGCTTGTGACTTATGACTTAACCTTACTTAAATGCTGCTAAGTGTTGTTCTATCCCTAAGTTGCTAAGTATAACTTCAAAGTTATAAAATTAGTTAAATGCTATTAAATGTTATTCATCTGTTAAAATGCTACAGTTAAGTTATAAATTAAGGTATAAGTTAAGTTAGGTATAAGTTAAGCATTGTTCCTTTGTTAAATTATTAGGTTTAAAGTATAAGTTAAGTCAAAAATCCACTGTTGAGTGTTGTTAAACTTTAAGGCCATATTCCTTTTTACCCTTGCCCTCACTGTCCTTTTTTCTCACACACCTAAACACGCACACACCCACACCCACACTCACACACATACATCCCCTAAATAGTTACCATGTTTTGATTGTCTGGATTTGGTTTGGTGTCGTTGCTTGTTTTTCCTTGGTGTGCCTTGATTGTCTTGTAAGTAGTAGAGTGAATCTTGCCAACTAAATTTGTCATGCTGTCCCTTAATATGAAATCTGGTTTTTGCTCATACCCTTGATTTTTAAAGCAATCTTGGACACTCATTCAGATCAGATCCAAAAGGGCAAAACACAATAGTGACCTGGCTCTTGGTTACAGATAAACTAATCTTTGGAATTGTTAGAAACAGAGAATTTGATATTTCTAATATGCATCAGTAGCCACTGAAGAGTGATTCATCCACTTGCAGATCTTCGGCATTTTTAGAAGGCAACTTTTCTTGAAAGTTCTGTCTTGGTGGTGTTTTCAGAGAGATGGACTAGCTGTTCTTCTCTCTTTGTGACCAGGCAATTACTGTAGGGAAACCACCACATTTTGGCTTCAATTTCAGCTTAACATTCAGTTATATATTATGATTACAACCTAGCATTCAGAGGTTTTCAATTATTTCATTTCTACAAACAAAGTGCAACAAAATCCTCTGTAATATTCTGTGAGTCCTGCAAACTCTAGAAATTATTTAATTTCTACATTTTAGTTTGATTGTATACATATCAAATATGCATATAGAGCTATCAAGCTCATTATGATAGAAGATATGCTGAAAGCAGTTATATGCTGGTAATGTCAGTACTACTGGCAGCATATTGGAATAATAAACAATTGTGAAGAACTTTTAATGGCACACTATAATTTCTCTGAACTCTTGTTAAAATTATACAGTAACTATACCAGAATTCTTTTGATCCATCCAACTTTTGCAGCCATCTCAAACTACCTTTTTCATTGTAGATACTTGCTGAGGAAACTGTAACTTAAGTCCTCAATATGATTTCAAGCTAGATATTTACCTTAAGGCAAATTATTTGCGAAGAAGTGTAGAGGAGTAAGTTAGGCACTTAATTCTTCCTAAATTTCAGTCCTTTTTAACTGTTTCCAAAATTTCTCACTGAACTTCCATTCTATTCTATGGATTACTACATAGCACCATAGTTTTCAGAATCTGAATGCATTGCGTACTTTTTACTCAGGCAGAATATTTTCAGTTCTGCAGTGAAGGAAATGGTAAACAAAACCCTTCACTTTCAGCTATTTCTTTCTTTGCTTTCACTGCAGCTTGTCATTCTTATGGCCAAAATGCCCATGAAAAATTAACATGACTAATGCACAGCTTATTCAAGTGGGCATATAATATGCAAATTCTGCCTGGTGACTGATGGACTGACAAGGCCAGGATGTAAAATTAAAAATCCTTCTCCAGGCTTAAATTTTATTTATTTAAAAGCAGGATCAAGAATAAACTGTTAGATTACACATACTGAACACTTCGTGGAGAAGATGCATTTATTTATTTATTCTACACTTCACCACATGCTTTGCAGCCTGGTAGATACTTGCATGAGTAGTCCTCAATCATACAAGCCATCTAATTGAGCTAAGGAGATCTTTCCTGATTAAAATCTATTCACAGGAATTAGAGGCACATCGTGTTGAAACGTCCTCTTGAAGAAAAATGCTTGCTGAAGTTAGCTTTTACTTTTTTGAACTTCCACATTAATGGTCTGGTTGTCTGAATAAACAGAAGATTTGACCTGTCATATATATATAATAACCCATATGATTCAGAGGGAGATAGGTTCCATCCTTTGTGAAATGATACCTGAGCTGTCCAACTTTTGGCTTCTAACATTCTAAAGCTTTAGGTTACTTTCTATCCGGGAGTCCTTGAGTGATGGCAAAAGCTGTGAGATTTTGATTAGCTTCCTCATCCAAAGAACAGAAGAAAGCAAGCCAATAGTTTTATAAATAATGAGTGAATTTTAAACTGAGGTGGTGGCTCCCTGATATGATAGTCATGATTGTGGATGACCGTGTGCAAAACTTTCTGGGTTGGTTTAACTGTGTTTTTTTGCAGAAACTACAAAACTCACCAAGATAACTTTCTTTCTAGCCTCTTTAGCCTTGTGAGAAGTATCTACAGAAGACTGAAAACAAAGACTATATTCCAGACCTAATTTATGCTAGCATGATAGATCATTCTCATTTCAATCAATTGAGCTATATTGCTGTAACAGGTCTTATGGGCTAAATATTACTCTAACTATCCCAAGATAAATATGGTGTAAAGAAAGAAGCTAATGAGATAATGATTTTATATCAATTCATCTGACAGAAAAAGTTCCCTCATGGGTTATATTTTATCATTAATTTATTTTATTTGCTTTTCCTTTAAGTTAACTCTCAGTGAAAGAGGGAAAAAGTCCCTGTTGACTCTGAAGAGGCTGGTACAACATTATTTGAGACCATTTAAAGACACTATATGATTTTAGTCAGTAAATTTCATTTGTTACAATGCTACATTTCTTTTTAGATACAATAAATAATAATAAACAACTTTTCTCTTTGTTTCTTCTCATCTTAGTCCCTGTATCACTCCACACAAATGTCCAGTAGGAGCGGTAATTGATTTGCAAATATTGAGTAAAATCACAATTAGGCTTAAGAAAGAAAATGCAAAAGATAATTAATGTTGAGGATTTAAGAAGTTTCTTTAGCGAACAAAAACGTTATTGGGGGGAATATGGGAAGATTTTTTTCAACTAGATGTAAAATGTCCCTGTTACATGTATCTATGTGGGATTATTCCAATGCTTACTGTAATTAATTTACATTAGTGATGAAGTAAAGCTCAAAATCTACTTTTAAGTGGAGACATCAAAAGAGAGACAGCACAGTATATTCTGACTATTCGTTTAATCACTCTTTAGATAAATTCTTGGAGGTCTTCTATGTACATACATTTTCATCCTCCAGGTCAATTCAAAATGTTAATTTCTTACGTTGCTGGGAAGTTTTTGCACTGTGAGTTTTATATCACTCACCTGTAGCATGAGTTTGCAACTTTATATTATGTTTAAAAATGCAGCTGACTTACCCTAAGTGATTAGTACACAGGGAAAAAAAATCACCAATACAGATGGAGCAATAGTGTCTACCATTAACAAATTGCTGCCTCCTTGAAAAATTATTTACTATAAGATTTAGAGCAAAAATATTATTTACTTTCTGCTATGTTTGTTTTCCAGTGCATTGTAAATAAACTACTTCATATCACTGATTTTTATTCATTAAAATTTCATTAATTAATGACAAGCATCCGTTCTTTTAACCTACTATCTCCATTGCAAAACAGTCTAGTTGTGAAAGAAGATTTACATTTTTAAGACTTTCTGTTTGTATATGTAAACTTTAAGTAGGAAGAATGCAGATTTTAATATTAGACAGGCACAAAGATCATCTATAACTGCAAATCTGTACTGTTTTGTATAGCTGGAATAGCTGAATCCAGAACAGCAATTTCACTGAATGCAGTTCTCAGAGACTTTGGTGTAACATGTCCCTTCCATCTACTTTCATGAAGTGTCGTGTTTTAATTTAGGGGAGCTATAAAACATTTGTAAGAAAACAAATCCTACTTTGAGAAGGAATATCTTACTTGTCCAGATACAAAATCAATATTTACCAATGCCATTCTAGGGATCTAACATAAAAATGCTTTTTCTTCAATATAGGCAGGTGTCTTTTGGAAGCATAGAAGCGGCAGATTAGGTCTAAATCCTGCAGTATATGTTTTCTTCCTTATGGATTTACCTCACCTGAAGACTGCCTTTCCTATAGTGGCTAGCACCTTATCTCTTGAGCAACTCCACTGCTTTTATTTACCCTGTGAATCTGTTCAGCAATAACAAATTTCAAAGCACGATTATGTGAAAAAAAACCACTCAGATATCATTTTCTTTAGGAACCATTGAATTCTCATTTTTCTCGTAACAGGTTGCTAACAAAGCAAATAAAATAACAGAGGCAGCAAAGCTTGTGAGATGCTTTACATCCATTACCTTTATATATATATATATATAAATTTCACATATAAGCTTTGTATATTTATCAGATACAAGTATTCGCTTTCTCTAAAAAAAATCCCAAAACAATGAAACAACATTTAGAAACTGGTGAACTTCAAACTTTTCAAAGGATGACTAGATGATGTTACATTTAAACTCTTTGGACACTTGAAGATTAAATTGAAAGTTTCTTAAATAAATAGCATTCTCAGAATTTAATTGAAAAAGAAGCTTGAAATATTTTGTTAAAAATCAGGACTTCTCTGCTGTCATTATAGAAAAAAACCCATAACCTCACTGCCTTCTAAGTGTGAAAAAGTATCTGATATTACAGCAACTTTGTAGATTTTTCTTTGTTCTTTCTCAGTGTTGCTGTCTACTATTTGTGTATAATGGCAACATGAACAGCAAACAAGTAGTTTTTTATTCCAACTAATGCAGTATTTGGCAGTACTCCCAAAAATTCCTTTTCCCTTTAATTCTTCCACTTTCCCCACCATACTGGTGATGGGCTGATTATTTGTTTACACAAGATGAAAGAGTCAATAAGTGAGTTTTCAAATCTGCAAGAAGAGACATTCGTCATTTAAATAGGAACTTCTGTGCCTGCAGCAGAACTCAGTTTGATCTGTTAAGGAAAAAAATCTATTTGGTTAAATATGCTGCTAAAGATGCACAGTGCCTCAGCAGAGGGAATAGATTAAGAACAGATATACACTTTAGCTCATCTGAAAATATCAGAAAACATTATGACATATATTCTAGCAAAATAGAGTCTATACAGTATTTCAAGGGAAAACATTACAGAGCTCAACATTAACATGCAACAAACACATCTCTTAAAATGGAAATAGAATGAACAGAATGTTTTTTTGGTTCTTTTTTTTTTTTCCCCCTGATGAACATATTGTCTTGAGAACTATATTTAAATTTAAGGAGATTCAGTGCTATTCATGAAGGAGCCAGCACTGAATCTCCATTTAAGAAAACCAGCTGCTGATTTGATTAGAACAATAAATATTGTAGTGAAGCATTGTAAATAAAGTAATTTGTTACCTTAAACAGCTTAAATGGTACAACAGAAATCAAGTAGAGAAAATAATGGCACTCAAACCTAACTCTTTTGAAACAATATCATTCTATTTTCATTTGAGTTTTTTCAAACTGAAGTCCCCTTATTTCAACTTAGTGTATATCTAGACTTTTACAGTCTGAGAGATTTTCAAAATACATTTAATAGCACTGCTGTCTTCTAAGTGCCAGATTTAATAGAAGATATAAGGAATGTTAACACGTTAATGAGATCCAAACTCCTTATTTTATTTCTTAGATTCCCTGTAGTTTGCATGGAAAGTTAAATTAGAATGGTATCCCATTAGCATTTGTGGTGTACTACAAAGCTAGTGGTGGTGTAGGTGTTTGCACAGTATTCTACGTGTAACAAGCCTTTTTGGACTGAGGAATATTTTTGTATGTTTCTTGGCCATGAACTGAGTGTAGACCTCCTCAGAATATTCAAGATTAGGTTAGTAGTGGATGTGAAAAAGCTGTGACTTTATATGCTGACAGAAACATAGTAAAAAATGAGCAATGCCTACAAAATTTTAGTCTCATTCAGCCTCAGAACCTGGAAGGGAGTTTTCAGATGGCAGTTTGAAATGAGGTGCTGGAGTTCATTTACAGGTCGGACTTAAGATTTTTATCTTTTGATATCAAAGTTAACAAAGGAGCTTTGCCTACAAAGAGATCTTGAACAAATATTTCAGTTTCCTAGTTTCTCAGGAGGTATGCAAGTAAAACTCAGGAGTGTAGGGTGGGAAGGGGGAACAGAAAGAAGAAGTGACGAAAAGCCCATACAGCTACAAAACCAAATCTCTGCTTTTCTCAGTTTTGAGATACTAGAAATAAATGCAGCATAAATAGAAATAGAAGTGACAAGTGATTTCTTCCTTTTAAATGGAAGAATTTCACTGAAGCATCATAATTGTTGAAAGCTGTTTCTCACTCAGAAAAGTCTGTAAAGGTATGTTTTGTCAGACTCACTGCCATGATCCCACAGATTAGTATGGGGGGTCATGCAGCTTCCTGGATTTAGTCCTATAGAACTTGATATTGATTCAAAGGTGAAAAGTAATGTCTTGAGAAGAATGTACCCTGGATTTCAGTAATAACTGGGGTGATTACATTGATTCACATCCAACCTATACATATAAACAATAAAGTTGATGGTAGTTACAGACTAAGTAATGAATATCACTGAGATTGCTTCTGTAAAACATAAGTGATCCCCGAACAGGTAATAGATGTCTCCATCTTTTCTGGCAATTCTGCTCTAAACTGCTCTAAATTGAAATTTTGATCAAGGGAACAGAGGATAAATACATCTTACATTTCTGTTATTTAAAATCTGGAGCTGACCATGGAACACTAAAGATGTTCTCCTTTTGTGTTAAACAAGTTACATCCTGTCTTGAACTCTTTGTAACACTATAAAGGAACATGTGATGGTGCAGTAAGGACTGCTCTATAGATGTAATCAAAAGAAATCAAAACTTACTGAAATTAACTAATGAGTTTTCCTCTTCACTTGGAAGCACTGCGTCCTGAAATCTTCACTCTCTGAAGATTCGGATAGCAAATATTTATTGTTGCGGTAACTCAGCCCATTGACAGGCCTGAAGGCATCCAGTGGGTTGACTTCCCCACTCACGACAGTGGTTCTGAGGGCGGCACCGAGGCCTGAGGGTTCCTCCCCCTGGGTGTCACCCTTAGAGGCATCTCCTCCCACTGTTCTAACTAGTTCTTTGTTCCTCAGTTCTCAATTGGTTAAGTTCTTTTTGCATATTCATATATCTCATTGCTTAGTTAATTATGTTCTAGAAGGTTCATCGCTGTTGTAAACCCCATTGGCTTGCCTATGTAAGTTCCTCCCCTTGTTATTCCCCATTGGTTCTCTGTCATTCCCCATCAATTCCCTATTGGTTCTTCCCTTGGATCCACCCCTGAGTCTCCCCGGTTTGAAAACTGCCCCCCAGCCTTTCTCGGGGCTCGTCTTGTTGCTTCTTCCCCCGGCAATAAAGCGGACACTGTTGCAACGAAGAGCCCTTCTCTCCTCCTTTGCCTCCGTCGGTTGCTAGGCAACACCCAGACTGCAGCCCGCTCCCTGAGAGCTGAGGGCAGAAGGCTCCCTAGAGAGCGGATTCCAACCGGCCTTGCACCAAGTGGTTCCCCCTGACTGGGACACCATAGCAAGTCGCCTGCCAGGCCTCCGGGCGGCCAGTGGTCAGCGCGACAATTTATCAGTGAATAGAATAAGACAGAAAGCTTTGGTAAATGACCCACATTTTATTGTAAGAGAGTAGCATATTAAGTTTGAATAAGCTTTATTGGAGTAAAAAGGGGAAAACCTTCAAGATGACCACCCAGTTGACGGAGTCAACATGGCATTAAATTAAACATAAAAGAGAAAAAACAGTAACTCATTTAGCACTGAATCAAAATGTCAAGAAGAAATTCACTTTGTCACTGTTACACATGAAAATAATACAGTACTTCATTTCCTATATATATTTGCCAAAAGACTGGCTTCAAAACAGAATTTGAGCTCATAAATTGCTCATTTCTGAGCATAAATTCAATTGTGTTGATATGACTGAAAAGTAGTTGATAGACTCATATAATTAGAATATCAAAATCACAAATTAGAAATCGCTTAGGAAGGCTTAGAGCAACAAAATGAGAAATTAAACAAATGGAAGGCTTTAACTTTTTAACAGTTGAACTCGATGATCTTAGAGGTCTTCACCAACCTTAATGATTCTGGTCTGGTCTAGTCTAGTGTAGTATATCTTCACCTCGATGAAAACTCAGTTCCAAATATTCTTGGATACTTACAGACTGGTATTCTAGTGGATAAAACTCAAGCTGTGCTAAAGGAGGTGTGTGCTAAAGACCCACAGCATCACATTAGGAAAGAGATGTGCTCATTAAATACTCTTGATGAAGTACAGTAAAAAAGCCACGAGGAACTTCAGTCTGTGGTAAAAGCCTAGGGTTACTGGTTCAAAGCTGTTCTTTGCCATTTGTAAATGGTTACATCAAACAGTTGCTACATCTAAGGAGAATCAAGGATCTGCATACTCTGTGACTTGAATTTTACCACCAACTTCATTCCAAGAAACACAGGGAAGCAGATCACAGAGCTATAAATAAGTTGTTGGTTAGTTCCAAGTGGCTGTAACTTGTCTGCCTTTGCAAAGAGCCTGAAGTCCCAAGCAGTAATATATACCTGCTTTATACTCTGGGAAAAGTGTGCCAGTTTGTTTGCTTTGTACTCTAGGACACTGTGGCCGTTTCACAAAGTGGAAAAAAATTATAAGCCAGTCAAACTGAGAAAGAAGATAAAAACCACCAATGCAATTAATATTTGGGAACTGATTAAAAGATTTTAATAGATAACCCAAAAGCTTCATATTTTTTTTCTGGTATAAATCAGCTTTTTCTAAAAGCATAGAGAAAAAAACCCAATAAACTTCAATAAAGACAAAACTGGCAATACTTAGTATAAACCATTAGATAAAAATTTCAGAAAGCTCATAAGGAAAAAAATATAGACAACTGTATGGCCAGCAGAGTAAGAGAGGATGGTTAGACTTTTAAATAAATCTTTGCCAATGGCTAATTACCAGATAGAAATAGGCAAGAGAATACAATAATATAATTCAATAAATATTTCTTTTCTGTACCTGAAGAAAAGACAGATTTTACACATATATGCGTATGTGTAAAGGACTTTATGTTATAAGGACTTTGGATTAGATTTCAGTGTGGCAGTAATTAGGAACATATTGAACGAAACTGTTGAAGCTGGACATCTCTTGGTCAACAGAAAATGAATAAGTTTGATGTAAGAGTTTTAAAACAATTGGCTTATGTCTGGAAAATGAATGCTGAATTTTCAAACAAATATCTTCAGAGAGTGGTGTATAGATTTCATTTATAAGTGAAAGAAACTCTGATGTTTAAACACCTCATTTTTATCCTCTTTAAAAAGTGAAAATTAGTGTATTTCAGAAATATAAATAATTAAAATTACCACTAGTAATATCCACAGGTTTTGCTTAAATCGTTTTAAGTTTGTACTTTAGTACACTTGAAATCAGTCATTAGCTAAGTCGTGATTGCTGCACTGGGAACAGTGGTTTAAAGAAAAGGTAGAGAACGAAGATTTTTACAAAGAACAATTTCCACCAAAATCATTGTTTGGTGAATGATCGAGAATGTAGATATTCTTTTACATTTTTAAAAGATACTATTCAAAACATTTTTGAAGGAATGCATAAATAGCTTTTGCAACCTTTCCATTCAAAATTAAATTTAATGCTAGGCAATCAGTAACTTCAGATTATCAATGGATATACGCGGGTGTTATTAAAATATAAACAGCTATATTTTCTTTTTCAATTTAATTTTGGAGGGAGGGAAATTTTTCTTGGCAGCTTGACTCTTTCTTGGTCTACCTACATTTTTCTGGTGAGTTTACTCTGAGGGTAGCTTGCAGTTTCCATTTGACGGCATAGACTGAATTAATTATAATTTTAGAAGATACAGATTTTGCATTGTTCAACATCTGACCTTTTCAGATTTAGACACATTGCCTCCCATGTTTAGAACTCTGCTACATTTCATTAACAAAAATAGATGTTCAGCTTTTATGTTTGAGCTGTTCTAGTTCTAATTTGTACTCAGATGGCCACTGGCTTACTGGCAGAAGAAAAAAACACAGTTATTTTGCGTGTTCATTACATCTAAGATGCTTTCAACATAGGAATTAGCATATCACTGCAATTAATTATTACAGTAATAGAAATCTTCTTTCACATAATGAATTTTGATGTCTTAAGATTCCAGACTGCAATGTGCAGCTATACAAATGTAGTGATATCCCAGATAAGCTCCAATAGCTGTTTTAACATGCTAAAAGCACCTCTAGCTAGATATTACTATTTCAACTTCAGCTTTCTACTGTTTTAAATCTTGACTTTGTTTTGTTTCTATAGTTTTCCTGAACAGGTTTTAAATTTATTCCAAGAGAATGTTTAATATATCAGCTGCTAAATTCCTAGAAGCTTCCCTAGCATTAGTGGCCCTTTTATATTACATATTTCACCGGCTGTGGAACTTGGTAATAGCTATTGTTCTTGAATGAGATGAGTGCATCACAGATGGCTTATGCACCTGCAGCAAACACTTATCTCAGGCTGCTCATAGTTAGACTGTTTTGTACTGAAAAAAGGCTTGTATAATGGAGGAAAGCATGCCTGACAATACCAAAGCACCGCTTAACAGATTCGTTCATGTTGGGGTTTGGTGCGTGCTTCTGAAAATGGACTTTGTGGGATGAGTGATATTTTTACCATACAAAAATCACTTCTAGAATGTAACTGAAGTTTATAGGAAGTTTCTTCCAGTGTTTTTCACAATTATGTATTAGAAATAAACCTTAGTTAAGTGGTAAGAGATAGTTTAATAGGGAAAAATGAAGGTGGGATTCCTAAGATTTGCCAGATTTTTTTAAATATTTCTGCAGAATTTTACATTTCACCCTATGAGTACGTTTACACACTTGAACTTATGAGTAAAAGTAGACTATGTACTTTCCAAAACATGATGGTATGGTTACTACAGATACGGATTTTGGCACTGATGGTGAAGAGTGTTATGCAGTGTCAATTCAAGATGCGAAGCTCTAGCATCAAAAGAAATTCTCTGAACATGTATCCCACGGCACAACTGACACACTGGCTTTCTGGATTGACAGATGACTTAAAGACATGTTATTAACATATTAATGAGTTAAGAAAAACCCAAGCAAACAAACACCACAATAAAACAAAACAAACCTGAAAACAACACAAAGTAAACCCCAAAGAAAAGCTCCCAAACCACAAATATTTGCAAACTTTTCTTACATCTTTCTGCCAATTGCTAAGCTTAAGAGTTCTTTAGCAAAAATCTTACTTAAGTGAATCAGAGGTTTGTCTAAGTAGAACCACTATAAAGCAGAATACAGTTAAATTATCTCCTTAAAAGTGACTAATAAAAGGAAACATGAAGCTCACCAACACTGAGTGTTGGATCATATTCATAGTTAGGAGCTACAAATATTGTTCTACAGTATTTATAATTTTAAATTTTATGTAAGAATGGAACTATATTACTGTTCCATTTGAAATCAGAATTTTGAAAGTCAGTTTTTTATCTAAAAACCCGCACAATTGTTCATTTAAAGAACCCTAAAATTATCATCACTGAAAATTTACCAAATCAAATGATATTCTTTTTTTCCGGTCGGGCAACTACATCAATACTCACCAGACCAGCCTAGGTATTCAATGATTTTTTAAAATTATAATTTAAAATTAAATCGTGTCACTTCTTATCTGTTTTCTTGGTATGCACCTGTGAGACAATGTTTCCTCTAGAGAATAATTAATCCTGTGTAGGCTTAAATAAATTTGCACTGCTACTTGGAACTACTAAAATTACACATCTGTATTTACTGGTGCCGAGTTACAAACTTAATTTCTTTCACTATGACAGATAATTTCACAGAAACACAAAGAATTCCAGCCGTCACACAGTTATTGTAAAGCAAAACCAGACTGAAGCAAGTTTCTTTTTTTTTTTCTTCAGGTAATACTCATTAGTCTAGTGAAATTCAAAACTTCTAGAGGCATAAAGACATGGAAGCCTTTAAGTAGGAAGACCAAAGGCTCCACCCCTGGCAATTTTGCTAATTTTTATTATGCCTGCAGTTTTCATAGTTCCTCTGTGATCTGTTAAAGGTATGAATCTAATCTGAGAGATTAAGTAAGTACTTTCAGAAGTTGATTTCAGACAGAGATGGAAATGAAATGCTGCTCTGATGTAGTAGAACAAAAGCTCTGCCGTAAAGACTTACAGAAAAAATATGCCACATTAAATTTAAAGAAATCTCTGTATAGCTCTACCATTCAAAGATCTAAGCAAAATTTATCTCTAATGTTCACTTCATTAAAGTGCATCTATTCTTTGATTCGAGCATAATTTAGATTTAATGAAGTCCCCTCCCAGTTAATTAATGTTAAGACATTGAAGCATAGAAGCCAGGTCTCTGTCATCTCAAAGTGACCAAGTGGCATTGGTGGTGACACAGGTTGACTCCAAACCGGTGTATCTTGAACTCTTTTCTAATTGGGTAGGACATCAATAAGAGAAGTGCCAATGCAGGCAGGCAGGTACTGTTGGGGTTTGAGAAATAGATTTGCATTTACTTTAGCAGGGTAGACCGTGCAGTGAAGTGGCTTCTGTCTAAATGTGTATGTAAAAAAATGTTATTATACAAGGAGAAAATCTCCTCCTTTGACTTTATTTTATCAGAAAACAATGGATTCTTCTCTTCTTGAAAGCCTGCCTTGTTTGCAGATCCCAAGTAGATGGATATGCCCTATAGCCTGAAGTAGGTATCTGGAAATATATTAAAAATTGCTTTTAACCTCATTCTTGTGAAATCTGGTGTGCCAATTTTTAGGTACTGACTCTTTGGAATTCCTGTATCTCAAATGAGACTTTGAAGTCCTTGTAACTTACGACAATGTTTTGATTCCAATCAGTGGTCATTGTCTAAATCTTAGGATTATCTAGTATAACTATTAAATACTTTATTGACCTTTATGAAATCATCACTTCCAGAAGAACACGCATGCACGTATTAAATATGATATTTAATGATCTTTTCATGGCTAACCTTCTGACTTGTTCATTTTCATAGAACAGCTACCTCAAAAAAAAATTAATCAAGGTCAGAAACTGGCGATTTGTCTCATTATATTTAAGCAGGCAGAAAACTAAAAGAAAACTCAGAAAGTCTATTCAAATTAAGTAGAGTTTGTTCAAAGCCTTGACATGGAAGGATGGTCTCACAGCTCCACTGTTACCACACTGCACTACTGCACAGAGTACAGAGAAATATTTGGTTATTCCTGACTCTCATAAATCCTCCTGAAGTAGCTGTTTTGAATAATGATTAATAGGGTACGGGAAAGGAGCTTCTCCAAACTGCCTAGTTTGTACTAATAACGCTGCAACTACATTAACAATTCAGTTTGTAGCAATAGCACCAGATTTTAGCAAGTCCCTTAACTGTGTCCGGCGGTAACACAGCATTTCAGTTCAGTAGAAGTTTTAGTGTGCTCTAGCTAAAATTCTGCAAGAAGAAATTAAATGAGAAGTTTCTCTCTACCAAATGCTTTTTAGCACTCTACTAATTTTGGCGGGGGTAGAGTTAATTTTCCTCATAGTGTGGGGCTGGTGTGGGGCTGTGTTTTGGATTTGTGCTGGCAAGTGTTGATAACAGAGATGTTTTCTTTACTGCTGAGCAGGGCTTACACAGTCAAGGCCTTTTCTGCTTCTTACCCCACCCCACCAGTGAGGAGACTGGGGGTGCAGAAGGAGTTGGGAAGGGACACGGCTAGGACAGCTGACCCCTACTGACCCAAGGGATATTCCAGAGCATGTGGCATCACACTCAGCCTATAAAGATGGGGGAAGAAGGAAAGAGCCAGTGTTTGGAGTGGAGATGTTTGTCTTCCCAAGTAAGCATGATATATAACCAAGCTCTGCTTTCCTGAGGACAGCTGAACACCTGCCTGCCCATGGAAAATGATGAATTAATTCCTAGTTTTGCTTTGCTTGTGTGCAAAGCTTTTGCTTTCCCTATTGAACCGCTATTATCTCAACAGAAAAGTTTTTTCATTATTACCCTTCTAATTTGCTCCCCCATTGCACCGGGAGTGGATGTAGGGGGCTTGTTGGCGTGACACCAATCAACCTTTTTTTTTACTTTATCAGCCACCATAGGAAGACTGTAGTAGACAGCACTAGACTGTGGATTGGCACTTTTAGGAGCGCATTGACATTTACTTGCGTTGACTGTTTTACTTGCCACTGAACAGGCACTTGTGGAAAATAATGAAGATGTGAATTTAACTGTGCATATGCATGAATATAGCAATAAAGAAGGGTATTTAAAAGTTTTTCTTAAAAATATAATTACAGGCTTATACTGTATGTTTCTATGACCTAATTGTAATAATTCAATCTATTACATTTGGAAGTCATAAAGATAAATTTAAACTAACACTAGGTAATTTTTCATTTTCCAAAGACATTCTAAATGAAAGAAACAGTTTATTTCAAAGAAATAATGAGCTAAGACTACCTACCTCCTTTAAATCAATGCAACATCTAATATTCAATTATTTTGATTAGAATCACAGCCAGCAGTATTCAGGAACTTCTCAACCTTACGGTGAAAGGTTAAAGTTATTAAAAAGAAAAAGAACTGCAAGGATATGCTAATTTTCTTAGACTAAGGGAACAACGTCTTCCTGTAATAAAGGGACATTAGTTTACTTTGACTAACTTTTCTACCTGCTTTGTAGATGGAAAAAAGCTCTTCAAAATATTGTTTTCATTTCTCACCAACATATCATTTAGGACTGTTACATGTAACTGCATTAGAAGTGGGAGTTTTTTGTTTGTTGGGAAAATTGTTAACAGAATCAGTGGTAACAGAATGTCGTAAGAATTAATACAAACTTGTGAACAATTTAAGGGAGTCATTAAATCTGTTTGTTAATCCAGTGGGAAATTTCCTGGTTCAAATTGAAGGAAAGGATAACATGGATTATAATATGGAAAATATTCTCTCTACAGTCTGATTGTTTGCTGTCACATGCAAATAATCATGAATACATCAATCTACTAATTGCTAATCAGCCCCCATGCCGTTTTAATAAATTCGTCTACTAAGGTTGTTCTGTCAATATTTAATTAATGCAGCTTAATATAATGACTGTTCCTGTTAACATCTGTTCGTAGCAAATATGGGATTCAGACATTTAGCAACACAGCATTGCTTTTCTTCACAGGCAATTGGTGTTTAAACAGTGTTTTCCTTTACATAGCAAATATTATCTAAGACATCCAACAGTTTATGATACCATCCATTTTTAATGTAGCAGCAGCTTGCATAGCAGCCTTGAAACTGCACCATTTTGGGTACTATAAGCATGCTTTTGAACCATTGACTTCAATGTTAAGTTTATCACAAAACTTGTGTTACAAGTTATATAACAAAATTATATAACAAAGAACAAGCTATGCTATGGCATAATGCGACTGCCTGAAAATGTGTGCCCATTTTTCAAAGTGCTTGTTATTTTGTCATGTTGTGACCCTCCACTTAAATGGTCAAGTAAAGCCAAATAAAAGTAAACCTTTTGTGGTGTGGAATACACCCACTGACATCAGATTTCCTAGAGTTTTAATTTATTTAATTTTATTTATTTTTTTAATTCACTGTGTCTGTGACAGTATAATTATGAAATGTCTTAGACCATACATATATTTGTATATTGACCACATTTATTCTCCACTATATATGAGATCCTTGGGATTTTATTCATTATAATGTGAATTGAGTGGCAAACCATCAGTAAAAAGTATCAAATGTACTTCATTTAAAGCATATAAATGCAACTAATAGCACTTTATTAGCTCAAAAGATAAGTGACTACAGTAAATCTTGAGGAATGATCATGGTTTAGTTTCATTAAAAGTTTAAAAATTGGAGAGCTCACAACATCTAGCACATTCAACAGTTATTTTTAGTCTGCTTAGTAGAAATAGGAGTGTCCTTTGAAAAGTAAGCTTATATTTATTCATATACTCATAAGTATAGGTGGTGTTTTCATTTAAGTACATCACCAGATTTTAATGAAGTCATAGACACTATCATTGTTACTATATATATTCATATTTATAAACTGATGAGACTTTATCAACCCTATATACATGGGACTTAACCCCTCTATTTCTACATCCAGTTTCTATAAACTTTATCTTCTTTTTTATTTCTAATTTAAAAAAATAATCTTCTTATTCAATATACTTTGTATTGATAATGGGTTTTTATTTTGTTTTTACTAGAGTTGTTTGTTTTTGCAGAACGGAATCACAGTTTACAAATCACAACAGGAATTCCAACTTGCTTGATTTGGAGACGGGGTAGAAAAAATGCACAGGAAAACGTCTTTAAATTGTTGTTCAGAAAAAGGTAGACAGCAGTCTGTGGAAAATTTAGACAGGCAGAAAAATAATTTTGTTGCAGTTTGATAGGGGGCAGGGTTGTTTGTGTTTTGTTCTGTTTTGGTTTCTACCCTAAAGCAAACACAATATAAAAAGTAATGAACTGACAAGGGTGGTAGTGAGGGAAAGGGTAAATGGGAGGATGGTCCTGCTGCCCAAAGTGTCATATCACACAACAGCCTGTTAGCCTTATCATATGTATGCAAAATAAATACTTTCTCCATGTTATATTATGTATAAAATGTTGTGTCACGCCTGAAAAGGTGAATGGCAAGACCAGTTAGGCTCTGAAGAATGTACTAAATGAAATACATAAATAAAAAGATCATATGTCAAAAAAGGCTTCTGGGAGACAAAATGCCCTATGTTCTACATTTAACTGAATCAACTGGGTTAAAAATAAAAACAGGTAAGTTAGAGAAGCTCTTTGAAACACAGAAGAAGGGACGATTTGTCCTTGGAAATCTGAGCCCCCTGGGACTCAAGTAGCAATTCCCCTCAAAGCTAGTTAAGTCACTGGACCAAGTAAAGAAGCACTGTAGGTCTTTACTACTCCTTGTGGTAAGAGTCATTCTAATTTTGTAATAAAAGTTAATTATATACTTGGAATAGACTTCTGTAAATTTAGCTGGTGCTATGTGTGATAACAGAGGTTAATTTGGGGAGAATAGAATACAGCATCTGTTCAGAACAAAGCATGAATTGAAATTGAGTGCTGTTGCAGGTTGACCTGAGATGTTTGCAATCAAGCCCTTATTTGGGTGTCTCAGGAAGCAGTAATTTCACACCATTTTGCAACTGGGGATCAAGCTGTATCAACTATTAGGCATAAATACACAGCTCTCCTAATGAACATTATTCAGTGGGCCAGATGAAAGCAATTCAAGCAGGATACAAATGTCCAAAGAGAGAATTTATTTATATATACATAGGTATAGGGAGCTCAGCTAGAATAAATCCTACCCCTACTCATTGCAGACCTACATGATGAGACGCAGACAGTTCTGCAGTTGTTCATTTCTCCAGTCTGAGAAGTACTTGTTTTAAGGAAGTATAACTTTGAATACTAACTATATTCTCTTGTTTTAGTTTTTGACTTGTTAGGATTTAGTGATTTGGATGCATTTTTGAAGTGAATTTCCCAGCCTCGCTTACAAGGCTCACAGCAAGAAACAACTTCAAAAGATATAAGTAGGATTTCTTTCAGAGTAAACCGAATTAGAAGATGGGCTACTGGAGTACAACCAGTGCGTACCAGGTACTGTGGACTGGCATGTCAGGCTGGCATGAAGAGCTTGGCTTCTAAGCTATGTTCTGACAGTTTAGGATTAACGTATGCCAGGTGTGAATGGACAGGATGTATAAGAGCCAGAAATACACAGGGTTTTGACTTCTAATGTATGAAATAGTATTTTCTAATCCTATGCCTGTGGCTAGACATGTGTCCAGTTACAATATTTAATCCTACAGTGTCTCAAGAGCCAGGAAATTTGCAGCAATTCTGAAAGCCTTTTCCTCTGTCAAACTCCCATCAGTTTTCTCTCTTCTTTCCTCCACCATTCTTAGCCATGAGAAAACATGTGAATCATATTCTTTTAAAAGAGACAAAAGAGAGAATTTTTTTTCATTAAGAAATGAAAGGCTACTGTACACAGGCCACCAGGTATGGGATCAACATTATAACAATCAGCTTCTGCCAATATGAATGACAGTTTGCTACTCATTCAAACCAGAAATCTAACAGTCCAAACTTCTTTCCCTTCATCCTTAAAATGATTCTGCTTGTTCTGTTTGCTTCCCTGCCACAGCCTCTTTCATCTTGACATCCTTTTTTCTTTCAGAGTAGTCAACAGTAATGTGGGAAAATAGAAAGGCTTTATTCTATGATTTTTCTGTACGTTCTTCCTTGAGTCACCACTGAAGTAACAAAACCAGTAATTTCTCAAAGTACTTTCATGTCTCCTTTCTGATAGAGTTTTGAAGGTCTTTCTTGTTTGGTTTTATTTCTTAAATCAGAGAAGCTCTAGAAGAAAGAGAAAATAAAATCTAGCAGTCTTCCTCTTGATGAAACCTATCACAAGGAAAATCTTGTAGGTGCAATAGTAGCCACTGGCAAGCTCTAGAGTCACTTTAATTATTAATCCTCAAGGACTGTTTATAGATGAAAAGGACAACTTGTGCCTGTCTGCTCTTCCTGAGATCCAGTAAAATGACATCTGACTGTGTGAAACCAGTGCACAACCTCAATACTCTGCTCATTTACATACTACTATCAGGAAAAAAAGCTCTTGGTCCCTTTGAAGTGAATCTTTTGAGATAGTGGCAGTCGATAATGCAAATTGAGGTTTCCACTTGCTTTTCTTCTGTGACCTGTTCATCTTTTTTTATCAGCAGGAGTTATAAAGGCTGATTTTTCAGAATGTGTTTTCCTGTGGTTTTTGACAATAATGAAAGCCCATAAGTTAAAGGGCAGAGGGTAAAAATGCCCAGAGGGCATGATTCTTAGGCAACCTAGGATGTTAATGATAGATTTAAACAGTCTTTATAGCTGGACATCTTTGAGTTGATATACAACTTTGCAAAAGAGCAGTTCATTACAGTTCTTGCAATGGCAGCTTCAAAAAAATCATCAATAACAACTTGGCAGTTAACACAAAAGAGTTAGCAGAAAGGGTAAATAGCATGGTCTTACAGTCAAGCAAACTCTTGAAAATATGCAAGTTTCTCTCAGGAATGCATATTCAGTTCTAAGTATTGAACCAACTAACTATTAAAAGATAATTGAACAAGATAATAAAGTTATTGTATTAATCTAGAAAACTAAACAGTTTCTTTGACATTATTTCTGTATTGCATCTGTTAGTCTTATACTCTACGAAGAATGAAGTACTTCCATCTCCATTTAAATCCTCCAGTTCATTGGAGTATTTGCTTAATTAGGACATCTCCCAGAGAAACAATCTGGCTGAACGGTAAAGTGTTCTACTTAATTCTTGATATGAGTGCAACCAGAAACGTCCATCTCCCACTGAAGTGAATGAAAAATTCCAGTGATTTCACTTCTTGAAGAAATGTTTATAAAGTTGATGGGGAGTGAAATAAGTATGAAGATTCTGTACCAAAACAAAATGCAGGTTACTATTCTGTCAACATCCTCTTGTTTCCACTGTTGTTAGCTCACTAAATTTGATGGTTTTCTCCCTGCTGGGTGAAATGATTTTGAAAAAACAGGAAAAAACACTTATCTCTATTCCGATAAGTGTATAAGCTGATGGTTAATTTTTCAATATGGTTATGGTTTGTGTTATGACAATGCTATGATAAACATTAATAGAAGTTTATTCTCTAAGTGTCTTTAAGAATAAAAAGCCCTTTTTTAATACAAAAATTTTTCTTTATCTATGCCTTGTTTCTTAGGGAAGAATGATATTTCAATTAGACAAGGAATAACTAAAATTATTTCATTTATTTTAAAATAATTAATGTGAATACCTGCTGGAGCAATTAAAATAAGTTCCTGGCTCTCAGGACAAACATTTATTTAGGATAATATGTTGTAAAAAAGTATATTTCTAAAATACTCAAATATTACAATGAGGCACCTATACAGAGACTAAATCCCAGTTTTCAGCACCCTGTTATGCAATAATGAAACAGTAATCATACTTTTTCCCTCCCTGTCTCAACTGTCATACTTTTTGAGCTAGCTGAATATTTTACTTCACAAATATGTTACTTTCCTATTGGGAGATAAAGTGCTTGACAGGAAGACAGCGTATTTTATTCTAGTCTAAATTTATTTCACATATGTGTGCTTTTGAAGAGAGAGATTGGATAGCAATGCCAAGGCAGAGTTCATAGTTGATACAGACAGAACTCATTAAAGCAAACCTGAAACAGTCTTCTCCCAGACTGTTTTACAGGCGAGATTCTTCTTTAGCTTTCACCAGGTTTATACGTTATAGCCATACTTTTAAAACAGTGTTGAAGGCAACTATATACTATTAGAGTCTGTCCTTATCTTTTTATTGTGTAGAACTTTCTGATCATTTAATATCTAACATAATTTTTGTTGACCCAGATAAGCCAGGAATCTGCTCTTTGTTACTTACTATGCTTTTATTGAAAGACAGGTACCAAAATGGAAAATAGTTGAAATTCATCTTATGTCCTTTTGACTTCTGCTTCCACTTTTAAACATGTTTCTATGCTGGAAGAAGGATGATGCGTGCAAAGGTTGTGACACAATACATACTTATTGTGAAGCAGAGAAGCAGTTAAGGTTTCTTTAGTTTAGACACAGCACAGTAGCCTCAGGCACATAGTCATTATGGCAGCATGGCCCAACAGCTCCCTCAGCTGCTCCTCAACAGGTCTTGTGTTCCAGATCCTTCACCAGCTTTGTTGTTTTCTCTGGACATGCTCCAGTACCTCAACGTCTTTCTTGTAGTGAAGGATCCAAAAGTGAGCACAGGATTCGAGGTGGAGCCTCCTCCCCTGGGTGGGATTCAGGACAGTACCAGAGAGGGTACCCAGTGTCGGACACAGCACTAGGAAGGCCAGGTTCAGATACAGGGTCAGGAGCAGCAGTGCAGAAGTCCAGGCCCAGGCACAGCTGTAATGCAGATGGACCTGAAAGCTGCTAAGTTCATAGCCTATCTCCTGCATGCACTCACAGACAGATGAAATGGGGCTCCTGTGCCTGTGGGTGTGGGGCTCCCAGGAGAGGCTGCTCAGTACCATTAAAGCCCATTAGTGCCTTTGGGACCTAAATATAAGTTCCCTTGCAGAGGCAATGGAGGAAAAGCATTCACAGAGCTTGCCTTGCTCTGTCAACTGGATTTATCCATTGTGTTCAGCTTTTCTTACCAGCAAGCTAAAACATCTCCTTATTCAGCACTTTTGCCTCTGCTTTTGGAAGAGTCTTATTCTCCTAATGCTTTCAACAAAAGGCTTAAGAGCAAGAGAATGACCCCTGAAAGTAAAGTATTTTGTTACTGTGCAGGACTGTAGGTATCCCCATTTCCACCTAGTTTAGAGAATTTTTATCAAGGCATGAAAAACCATGAAACGGGAAGTAGTGTTTAGGAGTTGTGTTTTCAGAATTTCTTTTAATATCAACGTATTTTTTTTTCAGTTTTCATTTTCTATTTCATAATATTCTTGAGTTTTGCTACATGATTTTTCAATGTGTTCTACACAGAAACTACTACAGTCGCCTAAACATACATCAGACTTTAGTAAGTGTGAGTCCAGATCTGCTGTATCTCCCAGAACTGCCCTGGAGGTCACCTTACATGCTGAGTTACACAGTTCTTCCTCTTTCTTCCTTTTGTGCCACTGTGACATGAGCGGGACGTGATAACAAGAGTCTCTTCCCTTATTGCAAGAACAAATAAAATTTTTTTGTTTCCAAATAAATAAGATCTATATTCTTCTCATGTGTTTATTTTTTTTTCTAGTTTACTGTTCTAAGAAGGTTGTGTCAGAGAAAGGATAACTTTTAGGTGTACTTTCTTCCTCTGAATATCTACCATTCCTTTTTTATGACATAGCTTGTGGTGACTTTTTTCTCAGCATATTTAATATTTTAATTATCTTTTCTTGTTAAAACTTCATGATTACTTTTTTTCTGAAAATGCGTAAATGAAATTATATTTTTTAAATAAGAAAAAGTAATATATGAAGTGATGATTGTAGGTAATTTTGGCCAATATTTGATTCGAACAATTTGTCTCTTATTAAATTGAACCTGGTCATCTGTATTAACTGCAGATGATAACTTTCCCTTAGAAAGTACATCTTTTTCAGGACATATCTTTTAGTTTGTTTATGGGGATATACATAGAGCCAGGATAATTAATGCCATTAAACCCCATAGCCTGTGGTGTGATCCAATATCTGAAGCAAGCAAACACTTGCCTTGGGAGTCATGTGCTGCATTCCCAGCTGTGGCAGGATTGCTGGGTGAATTTCAACTGTATTGAATTTACATGGTAAGATTTTAGTAGTGGGGAAGCTGCAGGGGTTATTCTGAGAAGAGGCCAGTGGCTGCCCCCATGCCCGACAGTTCCAGCCAGCTACAAAACCAAAGTGCCACTGGCCGAGTGCTGGTGGTTTCTCTGTGACAGCATACTTGAGAAAGGGTAAAAACCAATGTGTAGCAGCTGTGAGAGAAGAGAGTGAGAAGAATGTGAGAGAAACAACCCTGCAGACACCAAGGTCAGTGAAGAAGGAGGAGGAGAAAATGCTCCATGCACTGAAGCAGAGTTGCCTCTACAGCCTTTGGAAAAGACCATGGCAACACAGGTTGGCCACTTGCATTGAGGCCTATTCTGGAGCAGAATAATTCACACTGCAGTCTGTGGAGACCCCCATGCCACAGCAGGTGGAGACATCCTGAGAGAAGCTGCAGCCCCTGGAGAGCCCATGCAGGAGCAGAATTTTAGCAAGAGCTGTGGCCCTTGGAGAGGAGCCCGTGCAGGAGTAGATTTTCTGGCAGGAACTGTGGCCTGTAGGAGATCATGCCACAGCACTGTTCCTGAAGGACAGTACCATATAGAAAGGACCCATGCTGGAGCAGTTCTTTAAGAACTGCAGCCCATGGGAAGGGCCCATTTTGGAGAAGTTTATTCCTAGTCTTACACTTTACTCCTTTTCTCATTCATAATATCTCAGTGAAAAACTACTACTCAGTGCCAGAAAGGACCTTGAATCAAATTTCCCAACATATACTACCTAAGCTGCCCTTTCTAATAAACTTCAAGCATGTCTCCTTTTTACCAAGCTGTTTGCCAATTTGTCAGTTTTCCAGTTTGCAAGTTGGTTTATTTGTCATGTTTTGTTTCTCAATTTGTTCATTTGTCAATTTGTTAATTGCTTGCCACTTTCACAGTACTTACCCAGTTGAATTCATGTCTTCATTCTAGTGATTGCAGTGGAAAAAAGCACAGATACTCAGTTCAACCCAATACCTTAGTGTTCTGTTTAGAAGGGCATGATATTGACATGTAGTATTTTTAAAACCTCATGTTATATGAATTTGTAAATATTTTAAACAATATATTTTAGTTTTTACTCTACATGAAGTTACCCAAATACACCACACAAGCAATTATTAAATCTATGTCTTCCATAATTCGCATTTCATAATACAATATGCTTTGGCTAGTCCATTGTATGCCTCCACAGAAATTGAACTGAATCTATGTTATAAAAAAAAATCAAAAAATCTAGAAACAAAATAACACACTTATGACACACTTATGACTGTAGTTATAAGACAGAATACCATGTTGCCAGGAAATTTTAGTTTTCAGTGAAAGACCCACTTTGATGTTTAGGAGTAGTAACAACAGCATAAATATTCAAAACAAAACAAGAAAGCATAGTGGAGAAGCAGAATCATTCCCTGAACATACCTGTCTAGTACTACAGATTCCAAAGTACTGTTTTCTTCTTTTTAGGAATCAACATTCACATCTCCCAACTCTTAAAAATGTGCGCTTGAGTTGCTCTGTTATTGTGGTATTATCAAGTTAGTCTGCTGAAGGCAGTTTCTTTGCAGAAAACAATTTAAGATTTATTGGACTTGAAAAAGTGAGTTTTACTCTATAGAGCACTAGTTATAGCCCTTGCTGTGGAAAAAAAAGAGATCATGGGCTGTGATCTGTGCTCCCAGTCCTTGTTGTTCTTAAAAAAAAGTAAAATTCAATATTGTTTAAGTACTGTTGTGACATGTGCTTTTAGTTTTTTCTTGTTATTACTCTTTCCTTCATGTAGTGTCAATTTATCTGAACACAGCTGTTACTCAAACTGTCTTGGCAGAAAAACTTTTTCATCTTATATCAACATGACGGTCAATTTGATGACTTAAGACATTCAAACTGAAAATCAAGATGGTTAAGTTTATCGTACTTTAATTTGTGCCTTCTGATGTCACGGCATGTAGCATAGACATGACTGGGACTGTTAGTCTTTGAGGAAAAAAACAATCATAGCTTGAAATTCCCCTAGATGCCTGTTTATAAGATCAAAACACCAATAAAAAGAGGGAAATAAGTAACTGTATGAGGGAAAGCTTGATCTAATTTACTAATTATTTATGAATGATTCAAGATTTATTAGTTACATGAAGATTAATCACCAAGTAAAAATTTCTGAAAAAATTAATTTTGTACACTGTAAGTAGAATGACTGTGACATTCTTTGAATGCTCAGTCTGAGAGAAACTGCAGAACATGGCTAACCACCTTATATTTTGTCCCCATGCACATATATGATACATAGTAATATATACTATGTTGTGTGGGAACAAGAAATTGTTTCTTTATTGTGAATACACCATGTTATACCTTAATTTATTGGTTTTTGTTTCCTGTCCAATAATACATATCCTTCTTGAATTTGTACAAAGGAGATTTTCTTAATTCTGGACCAATTTTTCCAGAAAAAAATGGTCTAGTACCCTTCTCATAATTGTAGAAATTTGGTACTGTATTATTTTTGTAGATGATTGATTTTCCATTCCAGAAAGTATTTGACATATTTAAAGAAGTACAGTCATATGTATTGAGCCATCAGGTTACTTGTATAATCTGTTTATATTTAATTTATTGCCTCTGCTCCATTCCCTGATGTTTATTGTATGTGCAATTTATTATTTCTCTTTTTAACCTCATATTTTCAATTTAATTTCCAATAATCATAAATGAGAAAAACACAGCAATGTTAGGAAGAAGTGAAATGAAACCTGGTGAAAGAGACAATTTATTCAGACATTTAATTATCGTATTTTATGAAGGTGTGGACAAACTGTCCAATCTGTCAGTCGGTGGTCAAATAGAAATAATGCAGTTCCTCAGAAAAGACATCACAAAGCGGGCCAGTGAGGTGAGAAAAATGATCCTCATAATCTCCTTTAGTTCTAAGTTCTCTAAGTGTATTGTTCAAAAAGTAACACATTTATATGAGTGTCTGTCCTGTGGTCATACCTATCGGGGTCTTGGTGGTGGTTGCTGGAGTGTGACCCGTGTGGAATGAACCAGGAACTGCTCTGAAACGGACCTAAACAACTCATCATCTGCCAAATGTGATGTCAGCCCAAGGAGAATCTAGGGCTGCTACTCAAACATATTTAAGAGTGCCACGCATTGCCTCCCCAAAAGAACTGTGTAGGATTGAGTGTAATCTGTGGCAAAAGCAAAGCAAAGCAAGTTTAGGAAATTAGCAACTTAATGCTTTTTTTGCATTAGACTAAAAAAAACCAATAAATGAATGAACATTTAATATCAGTATGAATTTAGGAAACAAAATTTATTTAATTGGATATAGGTTAACAGTTTCATCATACAGTGTTTCTTACAGAATTTTACAAAGAAAGTAATAATTTTATCCAACTATCAGAAAGGAAAGTTGAGGCTAAATGATGATCAGTGATTTACTAAACATCAGTTACCCAGTAGCTGGTAACAGACTATAAATCCATTTTGTTACCACTGATCAGCTCATGAATGTAACCACTGGTTTCAGGTATCTTTATATTAGCGAATATAATCAAAATCCATGTGTCCACAACTCCCTGCATATCCGATATGGTCTTGGAAAATAGACTACACAGGAAGGAGAAGAATAAGGATTTTTTTTTTTTTTTTTAACTGAGAAATTGAATCTAAATTTATAACATTGAAAAAGTTCAAATACAGTTGAAACTGGCAAGTGTTGTGCCAAAAAAGAAGGGGTTTTATAAAGTATGTTAAAATCAAAAGGGAGTCTAAGGAAGATATTGGACTGATACCAAGTGGTATCAGTTGCTAGCAGTTGTAGCACCAAACCTGTGTCTGGATGACGGTCTTAGTCATATGGTTTGCATTTAGGTAGTTCTGCAAGGAGCAGGGAGTTGGTCTCAATGATCCTTATGGGTCCATTCCAACATGAGATATTCTATGACTGTATGAGTCTATGAAAATGGAAACAGTGGCTTTCCATTTGTGGACACTAAAATTCTAAGGGACCAGTTGTATGTTGATAAGTCTGTAGAGCCTGATGGTGATTCATACCAAAGTACTTGAAAAGTTAGCAATGTTACAGCAGGAACACTCTTTATCTATCAAAAGTCTTGGGATCTGGGAAAGTCCCTGCTGACTGGAAGCTTGCCAACATTCTTCCAGTTTAAAAGAAGGGCATAAGGGAAGACCCAGGAAACTACAGACCTGTTTGTTTAACTTCAGTACCTGGAAAAATTATGGGGAGTATCATACTGGCTGCTACTGAGAGAAATTTAAAGGAGAATTCAACCATCAGGCATAGTCAACATGGGTTCACAAAGGGAAAATCCTGTTTAACTAATCTGATATCCTTCAATATAAGGTCACCTCCCTAGTGATGAAGTGAAGAAAGCAGATGTAACTTTACTGGATTTATTAAGGTTTTTGATACTGATCCTAACAGTATGCT
This sequence comes from Lycocorax pyrrhopterus obiensis, assembly GCA_014706295.1. NCBI lineage: Eukaryota > Metazoa > Chordata > Aves > Passeriformes > Paradisaeidae > Lycocorax > Lycocorax pyrrhopterus. The sequence goes on from JACSVZ010000015.1 coordinate 16,567,845, forward strand.
TCTGGACAAGTTGTCCAGCTGTGAGATGAATGGGTACACAGTGCATTGCATGAAGAACTTGCTGAACGGCAGGGCTGAAAGGGTTTTGTTGATTTGCATGAAGGAGGTGAATGCACCACTAGCAAGTTTGTTGACAATATTAAACTGGGAGGTACTGTTGACTCTTTGAAGGGGCGAGATGCCTTGCAGAGGGACCTAGATATATTGGAGCACTGAGCAATTGTCAATGGTCTGAAATTTAACAGGAACAAATGCTAAATTCTGCACCTGGGATGGAGTATGGTCAGACAAAAGTATAGATGGGGAGAGTAGTGGCTGGAGAACAGCCCAGGAGAAAGTGTTCTGGGGGTGCTGGTTGGCAGCAGCTCAGTAGGACGCAGCAGTGTACCCTGGCAGCCAGGAGGGCAAATCCCATCCTGGGATGCATCAAACACAGCATCACCAGCTGGTCAAAAGAGCTGATTATCCCACTGTGTACAGTGTTGGTGCAGCATCACCTTGGGCACAGTGTGCAGTTCTGGGCCTCACAATTTAAGAAGGATATGAAGGTACTTGAATATATTCAGAGGAGAGCAACAAATCTGGCAACAGGTCTGGAAGGCATGTCCTGTGAGGAGCAGCTGAGGGCTCTGGATTAAACTAGCTTGGAGAAAAGGAATCTGAAGGGCAACCTTGTTGCTCACTGTAGCTCCTGAGAAGCGGAAGTAGAGAGAGAAGTACTAATTTCTTGTCTCTGGTAACCAGTGATAGGATGCTTGGGAAAAGTTCAAAGATGCACCGGGGGATTTTAGGCTGGACATTAGGAAGTATTTCTTTACCAAGAGAGTGATCAAACAGCCAAATAGCCTTCCTAGAATATGGTAAATACCCCATTCCTGTCAGTGTTTAAGAGTCATTTGGATAATGCCCTTAATAATATTCTTCAACTTCTGGTCAGGCAGTTGGACCAGATGATTGCTGTAAGCCCTTCTAACTGGAACTATACTGCTCTACTCTATTTCATTCCATTCCATTTAATTCCATTCTTAATTGAAAAATCAAGCTATGGAAAAATTTTGACTAGATTAGAGGTACTAACTGTAAAGTTAATGCAGTGCTGTTGTAGATACGTCTTGTGGTGTATCATCTAATTACCTCTGTTCTCCTTAGGACTCCTGTCTCCACAATACCACAGTGTGTTTCCCAGATCTGTTCAATAATTCACATTCTCCTCAATGTCCACTGCCTGGTCTCCTCCCACTGGCCCTCTTCCTTATTTTCTCCATAAAACAGAAAGCCTCGTCTGGAGAAGGAATTCTTAATTTCCCCAGAAGTGTTTTTACAACATTATCAGAGAATGTGTTACTGTTTCATAAATATTAATAAATTCAATTTCACATATAGGCACTGTCACCATTTTAGAGAGAGAGAACTGAGACACTAAAGAACTAAGATTAAAAAAATCTCCGGTCTGAATACCTATGACCTTATTTTTCATATTATTTGCATTAATGGATCTTCATATATTCACAGCATAACAAATCAACTTTAATTACATCTCTGAACAGTCAATATTGCTGTTACTGAGATGCAATATGTTCTGACTATTATGAACATGCACCTTTAGAAAGTATTTTAGAAGTGATTTATCAAATACAGTGAAAATCAGTAACAGAGGTATAGACAGAATCTAGTTTCCATAAAAACATTCAGCTTCTGCAAATACAACATCAACCTTCATGTACTTCAGCTTTTGGAATAAATAAAGCATAACACTGTATAGACAACAGTCTCCCCTGTCCTGTTGCAAATCTCCTCCTCTATTGTGCAACTGCTTTCAGGTCTTGCCCCCCTTCACACTTTGTCTCCATGCTCATCCCCTCCCTGTGGACTATTTGATCTCAGCCTCTCAAAACTCTTTGTTTTTAAGCACATCTCCTGTCTTCTGCTTTTTCCTTCTCTGCTTCATGTCTTGCCCACAACAATACTTCTAGGAATTTTTATTTATATTCTAATTTACTGACCAATTCTCAGACCAAATTTACTGTGGCTTGAGCCAGTGAGATGTACAAAAATTGGGATTTAGAGAGGATTTAAGTGCCTGATTCAAATTCTGAAAGCTTCAGTCTAAAACATGGAGAAAGCTAAAATGCAAAGGGACTTTATTATTTTAATTTCCTGTTTTTCTGGGACATATCTTGTGCTATAGGTGGTCATAAAAGTGTTATATGGCAACAAGCAGGGAAGTTGTTGGGATTTTTCTTGTACTGAGGAGTGCTAAATAATGTTACATTATGCTGGCACTAACACATTAGTGAAAACAAAATATCAAAGGAATTATCTGTACTTGATGAAAGCCATAGGTACATACATATGTACACAAATGTGCACACACAATTGCAGTTCAAAATATGCTTTCAAGTCAAGATGTTACCAAACATTGCAGGTATGCCCATGACCAAAGCACAGCGAGACTACTGATTAATGTATATATGTATGTCAGGCAAATTATGTAGGCAATTAGCAAATTGAGCAATGTGTAACAATGTAATTATATAAGAAGGAAATTAGTCAAATTCAGATTTTGGAACCTGGACAGTTATTACATCTCTTGGCTGAAGTTTGACTGGTAATATGAAATTTTATTCCATTCTGCTAATTGCCATACTGTTTGAAGTCAGGAAAACCAAGTGACAACTCTTGCAAAATATGAGGTTGTAGCTGAAATGAAGGATTTATATCGATGGGAGGGGTAGACCTTGTTAGAAAAATAACCTAAAAACCTTTCACTCTAAAATCAATAAAAATATAACTGTAGATGTTTTGACAGTATAGTGGAGCTTGAGCTTAAGACTAATTGGAAGCCAGAAGACAAACTCTCCTCTACCAATATCCCCAAGGACTTAATGTAACATCTATTACCACAGTGTAGGCTCCAGCTCTTGAGATTCTGGGAGAATGGGCTTCAGGCTGTTTCAGAGATCTGTTTCCTTTACTGTCCTTCATCTATTAAGTTACATTTTCAGGATACTAAGTAAATTAAAACTAATGTACAGGCAACTCTATTACCTATATTCTCCATCAGTGATGAAAAAACTTTTTCACCTCATTCTGGTTTATTCTTCCAAGATCAGTTAGGAAATTAAATGAAGAAGGTGTTTTAACCTACTCTACTCCTGAATCTGTCTGACCCTCCCTCAAGGTTTTAAGTTCATGATTACTTAAGGACTAGAATTGAAATATCCTTTACGATCTGTGTGTTTATCATTTAGAAAATGTGTCTGGTTTCAAAGTGGTAATTGATGACATATGAAACCGCCCTTAGCCTCTGTGACTTTTACACTTCTTAGTTAATACCTAAATAGCAAATTAGAAAAGGATTTCTGTGCTCATAGGCCCAGGTGCAATACTTGGCTATTCGTCTTTCAGCTTTAGGCTTTTATTGAAGAAGATAGCGTATATTTCTTGTTCATTTGGTCCTTCTACAGACTTCGAGATATTTTTTTAGGCCTTCATAAAATTGTGAGTCAGAAATTGTTTGTCAGAAATAATTTTATAATAATAACCATTTTCAGTAATAAAAAGTAAATAATACAATTTTTAAAAAAAATCTAAAAGAGAAAAAAAATACAATCAATCAATTTAGCAAAGATTCCAGGGTGGGCTTGAAGTCTGATGCTTCACATATGATCACAGTAGAAATTATGGTAACAAATTAGCACTGGACAAATCTTGCTAGGAGAACAGTGGATTATTATTGAATGGTCAGGAGAGAACTGTCATGGTTTAACCCCAGCCAGCAAGTGTGTGCCGTGAAGCTGCTCATCACTCACTCCTCCAACCTACCCAGTGTGGGGGAGAATCAGAAAGAAAAGGTAAACCTCATGGGTTGAGATAAGAACAATTTAATAAACTAAATAAAATATTATCATAATAATAAAAATAGCCGTAATAATAAAAAGATGCTGCTGCTGCTAATAATAATAATAATAGTAGTAGTAGTAGTAGTAAAGAGAAAGAGATAGTAACACAACCCAAAAGAAACAAGTGATGCACAATAAAGTTGCTCACCACCTCCTGACGGATAGCCAGCCTATTCCCGAATACCATTGGTCCCTTCTGTACAGCTCCCCAGTTTATATACTGGACATGACATTCTGTGATATGGAATATCCTTTTATTCAGTTTGGGGCAGGTCTCCGGGACACATCCCTCATAGTTTTTTGGGCACCTGCTTGCTGACAGAGCGTGAAACACTGAATAAGTCCTTGACTTAGGATCAGCACTGCTTAGCAAACACCAAAACATTGGTGCATTATCAACATTATTCTCATGCTAAATCAAAACTACAGCACTATGCCAGATATTAAGAAGAAAATGAGTTCTGTCCCAGTCCAACCAGGACAAAAATTATAGCACTCATTGAGATGGATAAAACCCTGCATTTCATCCTTCTTTTTGTGTCAGGTTTCAAGGAATGTTTTCCTTGAAATATGGCGTTAACAATGCAGTCAAGATCAGTTAAACCTATACCGAAGAAAATGTATACCTACAAATGCAATTGCAGGACACCCATGTTGATAATGCTATGTGTAAACTCATTTTTGCAAGCAGTGTCAAATACTCAGCTGAAATTGGGCTCATAACATGCATTTAAAGGAAAAGTGATGGGGAAAAAACCCCAGCCCTGAAATACTATAGTTATTTTCCATTTAGAAATCACAATGCTATAGGGAAAGTAAAGTAAGACAGCAAACACTTCTTGATTAGAAATAAAATGTATAGTGCCATGTAATGAAAGCTAAGACTTATTTTACTTAGGCTAGTGGCAGTTGGCTAAATGCAGGGTGTCTTTTTAATAGATTACACACTGCCTTTAGATAATTTGAATTATGTTAAGACAATCAGCTCTTTACTGGGACATATAAGCAATAAAGTCAACAAGAGTTCCACAGTGGCAGCTATTTCCACTGACTTGAGGAGCTTGCTCTAGAAATATGCAGCTCTTTGAAAGCTTTGGTGTTTTTGTGTATCCACAGTCTGGTTTTTATAAAAAAATATTGTTTGTCTGACATGCTACATCTAAAATATAGCTTATATCAACTCCAAATTTACATGTTAAAATGAATGTTGTCACTGTAAATTTTAGCATAGTATACAATTTTTTACACAAATTTTTTAAAAAAACTTTTCAGATGAAATATTTGTTTCAAGGAAGCTGTATTTTATGAAGTATCTCTCAGTGCCCTTGCATAAACAAGAGACTCGCTTTGCCTTTTTTCCCCGTACAAAAAGCAGTTTATCACCAGATTACTGCACTGCTTCAGTGATGAGTTAAAGCCAGGAGTGGCATTCCCCTCTCTATTCTTCCCTCATGAGACCACATCTGCATCCACCTGCTGCATCCAGGTCTGGGGTTCTTAGCACAAGAAAGGCATGGACATGTTTGATTGAGTCCAGAGGAGGCCACAAAGATGATCAGAGGATTGGAACAACTCTCTTGTGAAGACAAACTTGAGAGAGTTAGAGTTGTCCGGCTTGGAGAAAAGAAGGCACAGGCGAGATCTCATTGTGACCTTCCAGCATTTAAAGATGGCTTATAAAAAAGAGGGATAGAGGGTTTTTTGCCCAGGTAGATAGGGATAGGATAAGCAGGAACAGTTTTAAATTAAAAGAGGATAGATTAGATATTAGGAAAAAGACTGTTGTCTTGTGGTGGTGGTGGTGGTGTCTAAGGGTTGTGAGGCACTGGAACAGGTTGCTCAGAGAAGGTGTGGATGCCCCATCCCTGGAAGTGTTCAAGGTCAGGCTGCGAGGGGCCCTGAGCAATCTGGTTTAGTAGAGGATGTTTCTGCACATGGCAACAGGGTTAGAAGAACATGACATTTAAGATCCCTTGCAACCCAAGTCTTTCTGTGATTCTGTGACCCATACCACACAGTACAACAGCCCAGGATTCCATGGGAAGTCTACCATATTCAATCCTGTTTTGCTTCCAAATTCTGACAAAAAAAGCCAAAAACCCACAAGATGAGACAAAAGATGTTATCAAAAAGAGATCTTCATTTTGACATAAGCAATCCCTAAACAATATGTGACGATAGATCCTATCACTGTCACTGTAGTGTCATGGCTTTCATGTAAAAGTAAAATAATAATCAATATTTAGAGGCCAAACCCTTAAAACAGGTGTTTCTCTGGCTTTATAATGTGGTAGCAGATTTTTCTTGACTTGTTTTAGTCACTGAAACCTTTGTGAATACTGTTTGGTAGTTCAAAAGATAATTTTGTCAACAAATGTAACGGCAACCAAATTTTGTTACTTAAGGTCTTTTCAGCACTGTTGAACTGTATCTATAATCCAAAATAAATGAAAATTCTATTTTGAATTAGAATGCAGAATCATTCATTTTAATTCTTTTAAGAATGTAGTCAGAAGCTAAATGAAAACAATGGAACAAAAGAAATGATCCATAGCAGTAGTAAAAAAAAAACCAAAACGAAAGCTTGTTTAGTTATGCATGAAGAACGGAGATGGATTGTGGGCAAAGGCACGGCTTGAGTGGACATGAAAGAAAGAAGAAAAGAAGTTGAAAAAGAGTGGAATAGGCAAATGTCCTTAACAGGTGCAGTAACTTGTAATCCATAGATATCAAAGCAGGAGTAAAAGAAAATGCTTATTTATTTAATGAAGACTCCTGTGAAATGCAAAATTACTTGCATTGCAACTAAAATAAAACTTAAAGTAATTTAAACCAAACCTATAAGCAAAAAATATCAAACACTGGAACCTTTAAACAAAATTTGATTGCACCTCAGAGGTTTAGAGCAGCTCCTTCAACCACAGCAGTAGTTGCTGCTACTGTGTTACTTCCATTGGAAAGAAAAGCAGGTTTTCATGAGCAGTGGGATGTTTTGAGTGTCCCAAGTCTCTTTGAGAAAGGCAACTAAAATCAACCTTCATTCAGAAATTATGAAGTAATTTCTCATTGGATTAAAAATATAACAATTGCAATATCCTCAAAAGTGGAGCATTATGGCACACATACTTGGCATAATACAGTGCTCTGAAGACATGCCTTTCTATAGTTTCTGTGCATGACACTGCAGAACACTGTGTGTGCATGTGAATTTACCCCAGAAATTCTAAATATCACTCAAAATCACAGTATTGTGGGATAATTAAGGCTAGAAGGGACTTAGGAGGTCTTTAGATCAATGTTCTGCTCAAAGCAGGGTCAGCTGTAAGATCAGACCAGGTTGCTCAGGGCTTTATCCAATTAGGTGTCCAGCTATGGAGACTGATGGCACAATCTCACCGGGCAACCTGTTCTACTGCTTGGAGTTACAGAAACATGGCAGACGTGAAAGCCAGCCCATAGGCTGACCTCTAATATTAGTTATAATGCATCACTGTATGTACACAACTGTGAAAAAATGTTTGGTATATTATTGACCTACTTCTCACTGTATTTCCATAAAAGAAAAAGGAAAAAAGGAGGAGCTGAGTGAAGAAAAAAAATGCTGAAGTTATTCTATATAACACAGATCTTATCTTACAGAGCAGAAAAGCATAATTCATCAAAATTCTAGTCCATGTTCTGTGTTTGGATTTTTTTAGTGGGTTTGACTTGCCGCAAGGCAGGGAAAAGAATGGTAATTGGGCAGCTTGAATTCAGAGGACATTTTGCATCAATTATATCACATGAAAAGCAAAAGAAACATTGAAAATTTGCTATGTAAGTGGTATATTCCTCTTTCAGGGTATTTTAAAACAACTTTGTTTAGATCCATATTTTTTGCTTTACTGTTTATAAGCTTACAAATTATAGTTTACACAATACAAATGGTCAAGCTGGGGATTCAATTTCTCAATTTTCTTTTGACCCTCAAAACCTAAGTGATATTAAAATAATTATAATCTTATGGTTTGCATTTCATTTATTATAATCTCAGAATAATATAACTTATATTGGTCATACCATGTCAGATGATTTAGAGTGAAAGACTCAGTTTTGAATATACTGAATGAGAGAAGCTATATACCTTCTTATAAAAGGACTGTGAAAAAGGAGAACTTATTTTTACTATATTGCTTTTCTGTCTAGAGGGAGTTCTATATGTGCAATATATATTTTTGGAAACTCTGCTTTTTACTAAATTTATGGGCAAGAGGGAGCAGTACTAACTGTATATCCAGATTTATTGTCGTCAGAGCTTACACCACTCTGAGCAAGGAAAATATATGGTTTCTATGTATTAGCAATGCAATGTATGTAGTAAAAATATTTCAGTATAAATTAGTAAATGAAGTTTGCTGTCTTATAAACAATATGCTGTTGCACTTTCTTTTTTTTTCTTCTTTTCAAGACACTGTGATTAATGCTCTCTTCATATCAGTAAATGGTCACCTATCATGCACTAATATTAGTTGCTATTGTCAATTGTATAAGGTTACCAGGATTTTGTCGTCTTTTTTTGCCTTCAAAATAATACAAGTAAAATTAGTGTGTAAGGCCACTTAATATGTAGCATTATATGCAGAAATATGTAGCATTATATGCAGAAATATATAGCCTCATATGCACTTACAGAAATATGCAGTAATAGAAACAAAAAAATCTCATTCAGATATCATCTAAGCATAAATACAGGTCAGCCTTTTTGAAGAGGTCAGGAATACCAAGTGTTTTGCACAATCATGCAGGTTATGACTGTGACGTCCTCAGTAGCAGTGTCTAGGTCCTGCCTAGACTTTAAAGGCTGAGTGACCAAGTTGGCTGATTCCTCTCTTAGGCTTCAGGGCTACTCTGATGAACACTAGGCGTATGTAGACTGTGCAAGTTATAGAGGAATTCCATTTATATTCTCACATTATAGGTCGGTTTCAAAGACAATAAACTCAAATTTGACTCTGCACCAAGTTATATTATAAAATTTCCATCTGGATTCTTAAATTGCTGGATTCTGGAGGAAACATTAGTTATATACAAATATGTATTGATTTTTTATATAATTATTAGTCTATTAGCTGGATCTTTGAGCTGTGTTCTCTGTGCTATCCTGACACTGGTCCCTGAGTCAATAACATCTTCAGATGTAAGCATCCATTTAGTTTTTGGCTTTTTATCACTTCAAGGATTAGTTGTTCTTTATTTTTCTTACCTAAAAGGAAATACATTTTACATAGTGATTGATGAGAGATAAAGTTTATTCATGGAGATTACATAGTAAACAAGAAGGATTTGTTTGTGTTTTCCTGATATGCACTCACAAGTAAAAAGGTGTATGCAGTATTTTCAGCAAGAGTGTGAAACATCTGTTCCCGAGTAATGAGAATTTGAAAGATGATTCTGTTTTTAATTTCTATTTAAGTGATTCACATTCAGAAGAGCTTAGAATAAGCACCAGCTCTCAGACAAACTAATTTATTAACGAAGTGGACTGAAAAACTAGCACTATTGTCCTCTTGAAGATTACACTAAATTATATTAATTTAATTAAAACAGAAAATCATGTTTATTGATTAATTTATTCTGTCGTCAGTCAGGAAGATTGAGTAGCTTCTTTAGTTCACAGGCTGAAAGCAATGTGAGATTATGTGCTGCATTAAGAGAGTAAACAAGGTAAATTGCTAATACATTACTTATGCCTGCTTCTTGACGTAGGTAGAGCTAAGTATAAGCCAGATTCTGCACTCTCCCTAGAGGTTTCATTAGAAAGGCAGATAAATAAATACAGAAAATGCATTTCTTTATATTTATCACAAACACTGTTATTCTTCTAGTTATCCTCATGAGTTGCAGAACTTCATTCCTTCTCAAAAACCTTCGATGTGATTTCTATTTCGACACATATTTTAGTAGGTTTTGAACATTAATAAATATAACAGAGATACTTAAAGGTATCAAAAGAGGTCAGACCGATAATGGCCAAAAGTTGACAAAAAGTGCACACAAAGCAAATAGAAATACGCATTTCTTTAGACGTTGTAATAATAACTAAAAATTGTTAAAAAAAAGAAAGAAAAAAAAAAAAAGGGAAGACCAGACCAGGATACTGGGATTTGCAAGAAGAGTAGAAGAGGATGAACTCTGATGATATCAAACACAGAAAACTGAAACGTAATTTGTGATCATAGATCAGGGTACTTTAACCACGTTTACTAGGGCCTTGTTAAATTGTATTTTAGCACTGAATAAAGACACATATCTTTAAGTAAACCAGTCTGTGCCTAATGGAATGTTCTCCATTGGTGGGGTTAGTGGACTGAGCATCTCATTTCCACTTCCCCTATATGTGTCCTCAGGTTGCCTAATTTTATGGACCAGAGTTTATGGTGCAGCATGTGAAAATTATTTTTCCTGATTATTGCAATAAACATTATGAAAAATTTTGGAAGGCAAACAATGCTTAAAGGCAAAGTCTCCAGAAAAGGGGCTGAAAATGAAGATTATGGACCTACTTCCTCTTCTCAGATTCTGACAGAAGTAACAAAAGCCCTTTCTTTCTTTAAATGTCTCTTCCCTAAGGAGAAGGGCTGCAGCCTTTGTATATCAAGGTATAAGGGCACAAACTAAAGTGACTCCTGAGGTTACCCAGTGTATTAAAATATCACCTCACAATCACCAATTCAGAGTTTATCCCTGCCATACAGTCAGATGGCCTTCCTGCACATAAGTACTGGTATGAGATATCTAACTGAGGAAGTAATATATATGTTCTAGAAATGTTTATCACATTTCCAGAAAAGAGTGAGAGATGCCAATGTACGAATTATTTCTGATTCACAGTTCTGAAAATTGTATTAGATCCTACGGTTTTGCATGGTTAACAAAAAAACACATAAAATTTTTAGTATTTTATCATCTTGCTGCAATATTTTAAATAGCATAGAATAGCATAGAATGTTCTCTCAGTACAGTTTGATTTTCCTTTTTTTGCCCACTTTTGCCTCATTTGCTTGACCTTATCAGTCTAAGAATAATGACACTATGTTAACTCAATTGAAATTGTTTGAAGTGAAAAACTGCTCATCATTAATCTTATAGTGACAGTCCTTATTGTAATTAAACTCCAAAGATATGTAATTCCTTCTTAAGAAAGATTTTTTTACTGTTCTACGCACAATTCAAATTCATCTATTTTCATACACTTTGCCATTTCATGGTAGTAAGTTGTCCCTTATTTTACCTGAGAGCTTTAAGTGTGTTTATTTTTGATGTCGTTTATGCAACTGTGAAATTAAATCAGAAATGAAAAAGCCTTGTAGATCAGTAAACGAAAAATACTGATTTATTATATTTGTGATCAGCTAATGCCATGAATAAGTAATAAGGATTTCATTACTGAGATTTTAAAGATATGCTCTTATAGCAGTCGTGTCATGCATATATAGGTCACTTTTGACACTTTGATATTCTGTTGTTGAAAAGGAAAAGGTGTTTCTGTATAGCAGAGAACTTCTGAAAGAAAAGGTAAGAAATAGATAATGATGGCTTGTTTCTTTAAGCCATCTGCAATGCAACCCATGAGCAACAGCTCTCCATGTTAAATAAAACAAGAGCTTATGGTATTCCTGAACACCAAGAGAAAAATAAGAAGTGCAATATTCTGGCTTTTAAATTTATTAGAATCCATAGTGTTTTAATTTGAAAATAGCTTGTTTATTTTTAAAAAATGATTAGTGTATTGCCATCCTTTTATTTTCTCCCTAGTGTGGGTAGGAAATGTCAAAAAATGGCTCTTCACATTAGTGTTTCTTTATTTTTCCTTGCCAGATTCTTTTATCATTGTGGCAACAATGTGAACAGAAAGGTCATCAGACCAGAAGATCAAGATGCATGTAACCATTCTTTCTGACAAAGACAAACTGACCTTTTATGTTTCACATACAGGTCATTAAATGTCAGGGCACTGAGGGCAACAATGGCCCTCAACAGCCCTATCCAGCTTCCCTGGGGCTCCCACACCCCTGTTCCGTGGCCCAGGGCCCTGCTTCAGCCCAGCCCAGAGCTGTCAGTCTGTCCCCGTGGTGCTGTAGGGGTCTGGCTCTCCGGCCCCACCACAGTGGGGCCAACCCCACAGCCTGCTGTCGTCATTCCCACAGGGGTGCCTGGATGCCCCAGCTGCCTTCCTGGCCTGCCCTGCTCCCTGTCCAAGGGCCCTGGAATGAGGCCTGGCTGGTCATACGCCCATAGGGATCCTCTCATGTGTCCTGGTACCTGGCTGCCAGTGCTTGTGGCACTGCCCAATCCATGTGTGTCATCACTAACATGGAGGGGTTGTATTCCTCCTTTCTTCGCAGGGGGAAAGTTCTCAAATCAAAGATTTCAAACAATTCATCTACAACAGTGTGCTTACCCCCAATTTTTTTCATTTCATGGAATAACAGAATAAAATCAGTATATGAGGAGGAACTGTGTATAGTGGTTTGTCACCTCAAAACAGACCTCAATAAAGCAATGTTGTCAAATCTTCAGGAGATCTGAGTACCACACAAGAGTTAACATCACGTACACTTCAAGGTGCTTTGCAAGACAGGTCAGATTCAATATCTCATTTTTTACAGACTAGAGTGTGGATGTGTTATCAATGCACTTAACTCAAATCTCATGTCCTGTTGGCCTGTACGTTACAGCCACTCAGACTCTTGTACACATCAGCAGAGTAGTCAGAAGCATGAGAATTGTGCTTGCAAAAGGGTAAACCTTCTTAAGTGGCACTTCAATCAACTTTGACTTTGTAGGGAAACAGGATAACGGCCCTGCAAAACTCACAGTAGAGCAGGGAGATGCCTGTAATGACTTTATTGGACTTCCAGCAAATCAGACTTGTTCTCTTTCCAGATTTATTCCAGTTCATGCGTGCCTTTCTCAAGTAGATAATTTCTCTTATATTCCAAACTAGTGCACCTCAGTTCTGAACTTTGTTTCCAACATTTTTACTTCTTGCTAATAACAAAGTTATGGGTTTAAAGTACACTAAAGTCGACAGTGGTTTTTTCATTGGCAAATGATTCATTGCCCTATCATTTTTCTCTGAACATACCACAAGCCTATAAATAGACCAGCATTAATGGAAGCAAAAACTTTTAAAATATTTCACACCACTCTGATCTCAATGCGTGAAACATCCTAGCTGGAGAGAGTCAAAATGGCATTATACATAAGCATGGTTCATTTAAGGCTGAGATGAGATAATCCCACCCTTTGTAAATATGAACTGGAGGTAAACAATGAGGAAAACCAATCTCTTTTAAACTGTTCAGGTATAAACAGATTAATATAGGTATATACACCTAGATATTCCTATATATATATATTGGCTATTACTATATGGAGATTGCAAATTCTATTCAGATGAGATTGTGAAACAGTTTTCCAGTGAAAAAAATGTGATAAACATGTTCATGGAACTATTTTTTAAATCAACTCTAGAAAACAGTACAACATGGTAGAAGCTTTGTCATTTTCTTTCCATGGTTAGTAATTCCAAGTGGGACTAACGTTGGTACTTCACTAGGAATTTCATCGATTTTGGATGATCCTCAGAAGATACAAGACATGAAAAAAGTTTTTGAGGACAATAATTTCTTATAGATTCTGCTGATACGTGAATAATCACTAGATTTTTACTTCCAATAAATTTAAATTAATTGAAATGCTTGCATTACATACAAAATTCAAGTGATTGTTTAACTGCTGATGTGGACCAAGCCTGCATTCTTCAAACTGGATCAGAAAAATAGTAAGTCTGAGAATTTAGAGAAGAGACACTGAAATTCTCAAACAGATCTGCAGAACATGGTTATCATGTCCTCACAAATACCGCTTCCCCAGTGCAATTATTATTTTGGCTTTTCTTCGACCTGGATTTCCTAACTCTCATTGTGCTTATGTGCTAAATGATGACAAGAATGGGTGTGTATTGTGGGACCAGACAGCAATCAAAGCCTTTGCAAAGGAGAAATTAAAACTTCTCAGAGGGGAATAGCTGCAGACAGGTCAAAGCTGTCACCTTCTCTGAGCCATGTAGTCTGGCCTGGGTAAATTAATGTGGAATCCCCGGCTGCAAAGTCCAGTGCTAATGTATTGACCATGAATTGTCTGAGCTGAGGAGAGAGATAGGCTTAGAAGTCCACCTCATCCAAGTTTAAACGTCTATAATGTCTGCTCTAGTCACAGGTTGGCTAGCTTTGCAATCAATAGAAAGAATATTTAGTTCCCAGCTGAACTCACCACTGTTATAAGCATGATAAAACCTGTGTGCTAATCTCCATTGATTATAGTGACTAGTTGAATACCGATTCAATTAATTTTAAGCATTCTGAACTGGCCCCTAGCAGTGTCTAGTACTCTCTGTTGACTACATAACAAACTTCTGCTCCTAATGTAGCTGCTCTGATTTGTGTCAAAGTAGCTGAAGTAGCCACAGAGTGATCAGAAAATAGCAACATGTAAAAAAATGAGTAAATGACAGTTTCTTGGGCATGAATGTCAATGGAATAATGGACTGTGGAGTGCCAAGAAAGGAAATTGCCTTGGAGGGACTCCTACAAAACTAACTTTAACTTTACTGGTCTTTAGAATCAATAGAGGGCATCATGTTCTTCTGAAGAACATTTGAGAGAAGGATGCAAATGAATATGCTTTCAGTCATTTCTCTTGATTGTCTAGTTTCATTCTCAGGAAGTTATTTGTACTTAGGTCTGAGAATATAAACCAATATTAAGTAAATTAAAACAAGGAAAAATACTGCCTTCCACTGACCTGTTCAGTCTATGTGCTCTGAGAATATTTATGCATCCTGGTGATTTTCTTTGCTATGGAGCTACAACTACTCAACTACTGTAAGTGATAATATATATATATATACATATTTATTTATTTATTTATTTATATGTTATACCCATAAGTTTTAAATTGTAATCTGATTTTTTTCTCAGAGCTCTTGCTGTTGATGGAAGCAACATTTTACCCAGGATAGTTTCCCTTTCAGGAAAACAAAACTTAATGAAGTTTAAGCAAATTTATTCCTTATGTGAAGAGCTATGCCCCTGCTTTCCATTTCTTTCATTCTCTTCATCCTATATTTGACCTTCCCAAGTTAACCCAGTCTATTGACTTGGGCTGGAATAGATGTTGAGCTGGAATAGTTGCATATGAACTTTTCCTTGTGCTAGGTAGTATGGTGCTATGTTTGGGGTTTGTCCTGAAAACAGTATTGATAACACAGGGATATTTCTATTAATGTTGAGCAGTGCTTACACAGAGTCAAGGCCTTCTCTGCTCCTCTCACCACCCCACCAGCAAGGAGGCTGGGGGTGCACAAGGAGTTGGGAGGGGACACAGGTGGTACAGCTGACTCCAGCTGACCCAAGGGATATTCCAGACCATATGGCATCATGTTCAGCCTATAGAGCTGGGGGAAAAATAAGGAAGAGGGGGAGGTTCAGAGGGATGGAGTTTGTCTTCTCCAGTGACCACTGGGTGTGATGAAGCTCTGCTTTCCTGGAGATGGCTGAACATCTGCCTACCCATGGGGAGAGGTGAATAAATTCCTTGTTTTGCTTTGCTTGTGCACAGATTTTGCCTTCCCTATTAAACCCATAAGTTTTTTTGACTTTTATTCTTCCAGTTGTCTCCCTCATCCCACTATGGGGAAGTGAGTGAGTGGCTGCATGTGGCTAAGCTGCCAGATGGGGTTAAACCATGATACTAAGTCTATCCAATTATGCGATAATTTTGTTTCCATTTTCTTTCTTTCTTGCCTATTACCTTGTGATCTGATTATTAATCAGAAAATTAAGTTTCTTGAGCCTTGTCATAGCAACTTCAGTACTGGGTTTAAGCAAACAAAATATAATCAAAAAGTTATATGTAAAACTATGCCATAGATTATTATATTCATCCACACTCCCTTTCTGCAATGAAGAGCCTGGACACCAGTTAAAGGTGTTTGGCATGACAAAGGAGGACCCAGAAGCCAATGGCATCTAATAATCACGTTGTATATCCCTAAGGTGTGCTGTTTGACAGCTAGTGCACTAACTATTCTTTTACTTGGGCTCTGGCAGAAAGCCAGCCAGTTTTTATGCCTGTGCGTTCATTAACAAGTATATGTACATGTGAGCAACATGCAGAACATACTTATCTTGGACCTTCAGCCTGAAAAAAGGTTGATCTCTAGAAAGGAATACCTCAGAACAAGAATATCAGGGCAGGTTTTCCCAGTGTCTCAAAATATGTTGTACAAGAGAATAAGTGTCACACAATACAACTCGTACTGTAAGATCCTAATGACAAAGTAAATATTATATCCTCTTCTGGGTCATTTCTTTCTCATTTGTACATTTTCTAAGAGAGTCACTGTGTGTATTGTTTCATTGTCACTATTGCCACAAGCTGTGGTATGCCAACACCCTGCAGCAACACATTCAACTGATTGTATAATAACAATGGGCCATTTCTGCCACTCTTGGTATCAGAGAAAAAGTCAAAGCCAAACACTCACTTTCTAATTTTTGAGTCGGAAGTGTGAAGTAAGCATTATATTAGAACAGCAAAAACTACTGAAAAGTGAAATCCCTACAGAGATGGATTTATGTGGCTCCATAGAAAATCAAAGCAACCTTTTTCAAAGCAGACATCACTTTCTTTCAGAAGGTGTTCCAGTTCCACTTACTGAATGCACATCTGTTTTGACTGGAGCCAACAATGTACTTCCACTTGCTTTAATGTCTCTTGATCTGAAAATTAACTTCCCAATGTTCTGAGTTCTGAACTCTGAAGGTGCATGAACCTTGTTTCTGACCTAATGAGTTGTTCACTCATACCAATTCTTCCCAGTTCCTCAGAGATATTCCTAGTTTCTGTCCGCCATGAGACACTGGGCTACAGTAAGCTTTAGCTCTTTGGTGAGGTTTATCAACAATTTTTCTTATCAATGAACTCTTTACACTTATTCATTGCAAACAAGGTACAAAATAAACTAATGGGATCCTAAAAGCAGAAGTGCTATTCTGCTCTTCACCCTGTGAGTCTTGAAAAAGGTCTCAGCCAAGCCCTTTGAATTTGGTTTGAGTGACATGTTTTTAGAAGAATGTCCTCCTTTCCTTAAGGAAACTCCTCTTTCAATTTTTTTTGTCACCTACTACTCTGCACCTGAATCTACTAAGGCTTCAAAAAACTACAGCTGAATTCATAACTTCATATGAATTCAACTTAGAGTCTCAGCAGAACCTAACACACTGCTGCCAAAGTTTTAGAATAAAATGTTTCCATTTTGTTAGTTCTTCTTTCCTGTTTTTTCGCCTTCCTTCTTGCCTCCTTCCTTCCCATGCAGTCATGAATGAAGTGAGTAGACTGAGAGGCAGTGTCTAGCCCACTGTCATGGTTTAAGTCCAGCTGACAACTAAACCCCATACAGCCACTCATTCACCCCCTGCAGTGGGATGGAGGAGAATTGGAAGAGTAAAGTGAGAAAATTAAGGGGTTGAGACAGAGACAGTTTAATAATATTAAGGAAAAAAAAGGTAAGGGAAAAAAACACAACAAAGGGGGAAGAAAATAAAAATTTAGAAAAACAAGTGATGCAAAAGAAAACAATTATTCCCCACCTGATCGATTCTCTGGCAGTCCCAGAAAAACAGCAGCCCTGGCTTACATCCAGCCACCCCAGGTTTATTGCTGAGGAGAATGTCATACGGTATGGGATATCCCTTGGACCACTTGGGTCAGCTGTCCCTGTTGTGTCCCTTCCCAACCTCTTGTGCACCCCCAGCCTCCTTGCTGGTGGGATCGAGTGAGATGCAGAACATTCCCTGACACTGTGTGAGGACTGCTCAGCAAAAATGAAAACAGGAGTGGGTTATCAACACTATCACTGGATTTTCAGCACAAATCCAAAACATAGCCCCACTCAAGTTAGTACGAAAAAATTTAACTATCCTAGCCAAAACCAGTATATCCAGCAAGAATCAAGCAGTGCACCACTTTTTGCCTGCCTATTGGAGAAAAGTGAAAAAATGAATCTTTTATATGGCAATATGGTCAACACTTACGAAAAATTATCATAATCAATTAATTTTGGGAAGAAATGCCGTCAAGTACTACGGTACTTGGACACTTTTGATGCATGCATTTTTAAATTGTGTCTTTCATCGACAATAATCAAAATGTTTGGGTAGGAGTGTAATTATTTGAGCCATTTTATAATTGAGAAATTAAAAGATGGAGTCACTAAATCAATTAAGTGAAGCAGTACTTGCTTCTTGGGCTGCATATAAATTTTCTAGAAAGAAAGAAAGCAAGAAAGAAAGGAAGAAAGAAAAGAGAAAAATGCCCTACTATTTGGTCACAGAGAGAGTTGCTCTTCAGTTTAAAATGTTTTCTGCGCAGAAACACTTGCTCGTGTTCGATGGTAGCAAGAAAGGTGAATTTGAAGATGTTCTTCTGGAGAAAGGTTTAGAGTACAAGTTATCTCAGGTTTCATGAGTGAATGGTCATAATTCTTTGTTTAATATTCAAAGGTGAGAGCTAACAGCTTACTCTTCTATATCTTGGTAACAGGTTTCAGAAAGAATGCAGACATGATTATCCTTTATCATAGCTCTTTTGATAATGTGCATTTGATATGCTGTGAGTGTACTTAGCAGATCTGAACTCTGCCATGGCTGTGTCACAGATTCAGCCGGTCGCAGGCAGAAGATAGGTACTTGACCAAAGGCAATTCAGGTCATGTGCAGATGCAGAACTCTAAAGACTCAGTGAAAATTGGGGGTAGGCTAAACAAGGATTGCCTACTGTAACTGAGTGATACTGGGATGGATGGCTTCTGAGCAGTAATTTACAAGGCTGCAGTTTTACAGTAAATCACCTTTTTCCTTATTTCGGTAACCCAGACTTCACAATCTACAGACCTCAATTATTGCTAGACAATTCCCATTCAATCAAAATGCATTAAAAAGCTGATGGTAAGGAAGCTCTACTTATTTTGGTACATGAAAAATAGCGTTTTGCTCATGGTCTACATAATGTCTAGTCCAGTTTAAAAGGCAAATTTTAAAACCTTGTAAATAAACACTCCCTTTATTAAAATATGCCAACGTAAGTCTGTTCAGTAGCACTATTCCTTATTATCATATAACAGCTTATTTTCATTGTAAAACTATACATAATTTGGCTTTCACACAGTTCTTTTCATTTTAAACAGATAAATTTTAGTAATTTATTCCCAATAGCCAAGGTGTTTCACAAATCTTATGTTGAAGTCAAAAAAGTATCTTCTGATATTTTTATATGTACATTTGCCCACTTGACAGTTCTAATCATCTCCCACAATTTTGAGTGCCTCAGATTAATACAGAAGATATTATATTTTGTAACTTGTATTCTTGGTCCTGACTGTTCTAATAGTGGCTATTAGCAATGTTAACACTTTTGATTATTTAGAACCTGCATCCTCAACTGTTTGGTTAATTCCTTGACTGATCGAAATTCTTTTATATTATTGTGAAATGGAATATTAGAAACTAGAATCTACCCCATGAAAGACTAGCATGGTGTTGTAAGCAGAGAATTTTATTGTTATGTAAAAACTGCATAAAACTGTTTACTCAAATGACACATACAATTTTTTTTTTAGTATTAAAATTACAGGGTTTTTTCTTTGTGAAAGTTTATAAACAGAAATTCTCAAGCTGTCTACCTGCACCTATAGAGATAATTTCACTTAAATCAGGGAGAATTATGTGTTATGAATCAACACAGAGCTGTGACTTGAAACTCTAACTGGAACTTAAAATATACCTTATACCTTAAAATATTAGCCTTCCCAACTAAATACATCCAAACAGCATTTTCTTTTGCACTCTGACAAATAGCCTGACCTGAGAACAAAAGAATTTTATTTTATTCATCATAGTTGACATTTTCTCTTCTGTTTTACCTCCATGTAGGGGAAAAGCTAAGATATATAAAAAGCTCTGAAGAGATCTTAAAGGAAACTGAGATAGACTCCCCTCAAAAAACAGCATTCAAGCACTGAGGACAGCCATTTTTAGAGTTTTAGGCCCAGGCTCAGTTACCTTCTGCAGCTCAAAGTAAATAGTTTAAACCCAGATTTCCTAATTTTCCCTGACTATAGAGTGAATCTCAATTTTTCAGAATTTGGTTAGAAATTCTACCCTGGACCTGAAAAAAATTTCTTCATTATGAAACTTTTCTTAAAAAGATACAGATTTCTGTGAAAACCTTTGGTTTCATCAAGACAATATTTTCTTATGAAAAATGTTTTGTCAAAATTATTTTCACCAGATTTTCCTTAAAGAGACAAGATGACAACTTTCTGATATTATTTAAAAGATATCTACTGTTTTGCTTCTCATTTGGCATCAGAATAACCTTAGAAAAATGTGCATGATTCTGCAGCATTTGGAAAGTATCACAGTTTCCGAGAATGACATTTTAGTTTATGGGAAATCTCATAAAGAATGTTATCTAAGTTTAAAAGTAGCTCAGAAAGAAGCTAAGCTGGATGGACTTCAATTAAACTAAAAGAAATGGGTGCATTGACAGGCTCAGTTCTTGCCATATTTTGCCTGTAATGGCTTTGCAATCAGGTGAAAAGTCTAATGATTTAAAAGCCATCTCTTAAAATTATATTGGAACTAAAAGTGACAAGACAAAAAGAAAAGAATACTGTATAGAAGAGCTTCATCCAGCACCACAGTTAATCATACGGCAGGAGAAATAACCTCTGAGGACATAATTCAAATACCCTGTGTAAAAAATATTCCTTTATTTTCAATTTTTATCATTTCTGAATTTAAGAACATGCAGATCAGTGAAAATCTGCACAGTTTTCATCCTTGGAATTTCTCAAAATAGTATTTTAAAATTTATAAGAAATTTACTCAATCTTTTCTTGAAGCCAATTCTTCTTATGATGTAAATGCTTAAAATATTATCCAGATCTGACATAAAGCACAGAGATCTTTCTGTGAGACAGAGCATTTTGGTTATAGTAGGTGATTTTGGGGGTGCACAGGGGAGGAGTACAGTACACTTTTAAGCAACCCAGATAACTGAAAGTTTCTGTCATACCAGATATCAACACTTAGCATGTTTGAAAGAGAGCCTTAGATATAGAGACATTCACATCAGACTTGAAGTACCATGTTAGTTTCATGTGAGGTCCAGATAATAAACGACATTGTTAAGGTCCTTCCTGCCTGACAAAGATGGTTCACACAGCTGATGAGATTTAAAAATTCATTGTGGAATGAGCATCAGAGAAGTCCCTAATGATGAAGGCTGGCAACTTGTCAAGAAATTTTTCTGATTGCCTTAATTCATGATGACACAGAAAGGTGTTTGGGCTCTGTTTTTATTGTCCTGATACCCTCAGTGCAAGAATAGAAGTGAATTAAAATATTCATTAGAGGTCTTGTAAATAAGTATGTTGTTTCCTCATTTTAAGCTAAATTATTTTTAAAAAAATCGTATACCTTTTGTTCAGTCCAGTATCTAAAATTGTATTAACAGATTCTGTGGCTCACCCTATTCCAAACACAAAGCAGTTCTGTTCAACTGGAGATAATATTGCATGATATTGTCAGGATGGAGGAAATGAAGCTCCATAGGGGAGCAGCAAAGCAATGTCTCAAAGAGACACACAAAATCAATATTCCCAGCCATTAGTTAGTGTGCCCAACAGGAGAAAGAACCAAGATGCCTTTCTAGGGTGCCAATGAACCAGTTCTAATAAGGTGAACATGTGGCAAATTACCACTCATCAGTCTTGTAAAGCAAATGAGTACAGCATCCAGTTTTGGGGTCTTCAGCACAGGAAAGACAAAACCAAATAGAGAGGGTCCAGAGAAGGGCCACAAAGATGACCAGAGGGCTGGAGCTTCTCTCCCATGAGGAAAGTCTAAGGGATTTGGGGCTGTTCGGCCTGGAGAAGAGAAGGCTCTGGGGAGACCATAATGTGACCTTTCAGTACTTGAAGGGGGCTTATAAGAAACATTTTAGGAAGACCTGTTGTAGTAGGACAAGGTCTAAAGGTTTTAAACTTAAGGAGGGTAGATTTAGACTAGATTTAAGGCAGAAATTTTTTTACAATGAGAGAGTTGAAACACTGGAACAGATTTCCCAGAGTGGCAGATGACCCAGCCTTGAAAGCATTCAAGGTCAGGTGCGACAGGGCTTTGAGCAACCTGATCTAGTTGAAGATGGCCCTCCTGAAGGAGGGTTGGACTAGATGACCTTTGAATGTCTCTTGCAGACCAAGCTATTGTATGATACTATGAAATGTGTTTATGGCAAGTTAACATGCACAGCTGAGCCATTCTGTCTTCCTACTTATAATGCTGGATATTCCACAGGTTTGAATATTATATACTTTTCTATAATGAAGAAAGACTGTGCTGTTATCTTTCCCTCTGGGCAAGTTGCACAAAGGTTAGTGTTCCCCAGCTTCCTGCATCTATCCAGCCAGCTGCAATCAGAACTTGCACTGGATCCACAGGCAATTGACTCTGACACCCCTTTTTGATGCCATGCCAGGTGTCCACCCCCCAGCTGCATCAAATCCTGCTCTGAAAACCCAGGACCTCACAAAAGTGAGGGCAGAGATGGGGTTACCCCATCAGAGCTGGCACCAGTGGTGCAGTGCCACAGGTGCAGCAGAGGAAAGCATGTCCATGTATCCCTGCTCACCACAGAGGCTCCAGTGTTAGGTGTGGGTTCTGTGCAAACAGCAAGTGTAGTTTATATGCAGAAGTATATAATACTGCTTGAATTGGATTGCAATAATCCCAAACACAGTGAAGAAGCATCTGGCTTCTCATTTTGCAACTTGTAGACTTTAAAGGGTAAAAAATAAAGCTGTAGAGGACAAGGCAAACAAGTTTTGGACAACTTAAAAATATTTTTTTAATGGAATGTATTATTTCCAGTAGCCTAATGAAGTGCTTGCATTAATAAAAGAGGAAAAAAATAGTCTGGGTAGGATGAAGAAGAATGTGAGCCTAAAGAAAGAAAGTGTTCAGTGAAGAGAATAACAGTGTATTAATTATAATATTTGTTTGATCTTGTCAGAAAACATTGCTATGAATACTAATGCAAAAAATTCATTTGTTTGCTTGTTTATGAAACCTGTCCCAGATGTAACTATTCAGAAATTTGCCATGAAAGCTACATACTTACACTGGATATTACTCAAATTGCAGACAAAGCATGGAAGTTAAGACCTAGTAAATAAAGTTTTCAGATATCTTTTCAATGGCCTGTCTTTTCCATAACTGAGCACATTACACAGTCATTGTTAAAATTATATTAACTGTCCTGGGATCTGGCAAGAAAAAATTGGTCTCCTCTCAAGGTGAGTACCCACATAAATAGTTAGCTACAGAATCAGTTTCACTTTTATGCTTTCTCCTTCTTCCCTGTAAATCTTGATTTATTAGATGTACAGCAACATTGTTTCAACAAGGGGATTGTAAGTGCCCCATTATAGAACCATTGATTGATGCAGATTTGCCCACGGCAGAGACGAGAACTGAACTGAGCTCCCATACATCCTGAACAAATGTCGTAATGACTAGGAGGCCTCGAGGACGTGGTGTGACACCCGTCCTACTGCCACCACTTCGTTCTCCTCTAAACACAGTACTTGGTTAAAAGGAAGGATTATAGGTAACAGCCTTCAGGAGTGGGTTACCCAGGTGGATAGAAAAGCACTTAGAGTCCTAATAAGAGGACAGGACTCACCCTTGTCCTCAACTTTTTAAAGTGGATGTCTCCAGGTTATTTCTTAAGCTTCACCATTTGTTGACTTTATGGTCAGATCGTGTGCTGAGGTACCGAGCCCTCATCACGCTGTCTGAAAGCACAAATGTTAGATAAGAGACAAATACCTTGAAAAGAGGCAAGAATAAGTAGCTATAATTTTAAAAATATAAATTTATTTATTTATTTTTATTTAGCGTTGTTCAAGTACTTTTTAAAGAGCAGTTGAAGGTGGTAAAGACCTTTGGAATCAGTGTAGTCCTACCTTCTTGCTCAAAGCAGGCTCAGTTACACTGGACTGTCCAGGACATTATCCAGACAGGTTTTGCATATTCCCAAGGATGGAGACTGCACAAAGTCACTGCACAACCTGTTCCAGTGTATGATCACCCTCAAAATAAAATATTTTTTCTTGTAATTAAGTGGAATTTCCTCTGTTTCAATTTGTACCTATTATCTCTTTCCTTTCATTGGATTAGATGAGTCTGTCTTGCCCCATCAGGACCCATTACTAGGACATGCACATACACACACAAACAAACACACACACCTTCCCTTCTCTTTTTGATGATAAACAATCCCAGCTCTCTCAGCCTGCCCTTGTACAAGATTCCTTAACCTCTCTCTCAGCTGTTTGCTGTACTACAGAGAGAGATGGACGTACCTTTCCTGTGCTCTCCTGTACTACTTCTTGTGAGAGTTCAGTACAGGACAAAGCACTCCACATGTGTTTCACCAGTGGTAGCTAGAGGAGGAGGACCACCTTCCTCGACCTGCTGACAACACGCTGCCTGATGAAGCCCAGGAGGCTGCTGGCTTTCTTTGCTGCAGGAGCATGTTGCTGACTTCTGGTCACCTTCATGTCCACCAGGACTCTCAGGTCATTTTCTGCAAAGCTAATTTCCACATCATGGGCCCCAGTCCATAGTCCCTTAACCCCATAGGAGTTAATCCTCTGCAGGTGCAGGACTTTGCATTTCCCAGTTTTGAACTTCAGGAGCTTAGTGCACTGTGAATGCCAAACATTTTATCCGAAGCCATGCTTCAGCATTGACAAAATTTTGCAGGATGGAAGTGACAGACTTAGAATCAAATATGTCCACTGCCTTATGAACAAATACCTTTCTCTAATTCAGCATTTACTGCCATCTCACCGCCTCTTGTTCTCCCTTCCACTGTCCCCCATAAAAATCCTACCCAAAGCCAAAAATCCCAAACTAAAAATTATTTTACCAGCAAGATCCCTAGTAAATTGCTCCTATTTGTAATTTACTGTTGTCCATTCCAACTTCTAGTGCCCTTTATTTTCCTACCCTAGATCTAAAATCCTATTTTAGATGATAGAAACAGATTGTGTTTGATGATGAACTGAGCATTTCAGCTGACCAGAAAAAACATTGGCAATTTCAACCCTTGTCTGCTCCTCAGCAATATCATTCAAGAGACAGCTTGTCTGCTTCTCAAAATAAGTCCATCAGGTTCACAGGCTGCAGTTTGTACACTACAGCTTAGAGTAAACCAAAAGTTTCTAGTTTCCACTCAGGAAGGCGATGAATTTTTTGAGGGATTTCTTGGTTACAGAAAGTTAGCTGATTTCTGAAAGACAGGATACTGATACCAGAAACACCATTTCATCCTGCTCTAAAGAACAAATAGTTGAAATGAGAGAATGCAGAGGAACTACATTCTCTGTACATCTTATCAGCATTAGATGAAAATTCCAGCTTTTAAATCTGCAGCTTTGCTTGGTTTGTCACGATTTATTTTCCTGAGAAAATTTCCTACTATTCACTGATCAAACATATTGCTGCATGGTGAATTTAACAATTCAAGTACCAGCTTACCCATGTGAACTCACTGCCTTATCATAGAGATGAGTTCTTAAAAACACATTTTTTAAATGTTTGTGTGTTACCTTACCTTCAAACAGAGCACTTACAATATTTTATCAAAATTCTCTAGGTCTTTACAGAAAAAAAACATTAACAATTCATGATTCCAGCAGCAACTAAGGCAACAAGAGACATTTAAACCATTGTCAAAGAGCTGCTCAGAAATGTATTGGCTTCATTATCAACAGAATTCAGCTCTCAAACGTATCCCCATACTTCACCTCCAGATAATACCACCTCTTTCTTCTCCTATAGCAAGGTTTGTGAAGAAAGGGCAAGATTTCCAGAAAAAGGCAAGGAGACATAGCCTCATATGCCCTCATCTCTCTGGTGTGTGTGTTAAAATGTCCAAGAGAATAAGGGTTTACATAGCAAACCCATAGGTGGCTTCAGAGCACACGCCCTGAAAAACGGGATCACGCAGTTGCCAGATCTGCAGTGATGCTTTTTTCTCTTGAATGGGTGCTTGCTGATTGTTTATACAGACAAGTATAGGATACTTTGATTTCTCTCTCCTACAGAATACGGTGCAGGGAAGCTACCAGATACAGGACAGAAAAAAAATACAGGACTGACATAAAAAAATTAATCTTTGTGACTGTACACTTCTTAACACGTGTAAATGTCAAGGGTGTAAGTTATCAAATTGTGGTGTGTCACTGAAGGAAAAAAGTAGAGGGAAATCAGAGGAAAAAAAAAAAGACAAAATGGAATAAATTCCCAAGCAAGTAATGTACTCTTTCCTCATTTTAAATATATTGTAAAAGAATTGTGTGTGTTATGTATCATGTAATCAAAAGCAGATTTTGCTGGACACTTTGGAGCAGTCTCTGAATTCAGTGTCCCTCTTCCTTGATTGCACAAAATTAAACTAGACCTAACTCACAACAGATCTGATTAATAATTTATGTAGTTTCCAAGACAGAAATTTGCTCATAGTCATGATTTCATATCTGTCTCATTTTCTATCTATTTGCTGTAATGAAAGCAATTTAACATATTTGGATTGATTTCAGGTTTGTTTGCTGTTTCATGTTCTGATTTCTTTCCTAATTTTTTTTAAATAACTCACCTTCCTAAATTATCTATGTATGCAAGTTAGTTATTTTTGTTCTTGCTGTCAAATCCAGTATATTACATCACTGTAGCTCACTTAATGACTCACTTCTGAATGATTTGGTAATTTGCTAAATTCCAGACACTTTTATAATATCATTTAAGATACTCCCCAATTTGTTTTCTGAACTAGTGAAGGTTGCTAAGTGACAGGAATGTACTTATCTGCCACATCAGTTGTAGGCATTTCAATGCAAAGAAACAATTTTACACACCCACATCATAAAAAATAAACATTTTATTAGTACATGCTATAAAGAGATGCAGTTTATTTTAACCCAACTTTAGATGTGATATTTGGACTTCTTGCATGACAACAGTAAAGTGGGTTTTTTTCTATCTCTATATTTTTAGGATCTAAGTGAGAAGGTAGTAATTTTACAAAAAGTTCATTTAATCTCTTGGTCATCTACAACTAGTACTTCTTTTAAAAAAATGGCAGACACATTTTGAAAGGATGTAATATTGGTGTCATTTTTTAACTAAAACTGCAGACTTGTCTTTGACACAAAGTGGAATTAAAATGCACTTTTAAGTATTTCTTCATTGCTTTCCTACATTTTAGTGTAAAGACTACAAATAAAATTCAGTCAGGATGATAATGTGGATGTTGTGACAACACATCAGTTATACAGATAGGTATAAAAATGTTTTGTTTTGGCAACATATTCTCCCTGTCACTTTCTTGCTTTTTTAAAATGCTTGTCTTTGCACGTAATTGGACAGGTTAACATAGCTGTCAGTGAACAGCTTCATAGATTTTGTTTTACAGGGTGAGGATCTCCCATAACTTCTGAAAGCTTTCACGTTAAATCAAAACCACATACAGCTTTTCAAACTGTATCTATATCGCGTGATATCTATAACATCACTGGCAGATAATTAAAGTTAGGAAAAATCTCCCAAACCCAGCTAAACTAATAGTGGCTAGGAAAAAAAAAGGAACACTACAAACTGGTACTCTGAATCTGTTAAAGAAAGAAGATCAGTGAAAAGGCACAGTTTACAAGTAACAAGGTTGGAGCTTTGCATTTGTAAAAATCAACAAAAGCACTCATCACTGAGCACACCTGACACGTAGACAATACAATGCAATAAAGTAACATGACTTATATTTGATCAACAGCTTCCCTCTAAATATAATTTGACTATGCATTAACAGAATTATTCTTAAGAACCTCATTGTTTCTGACAATAAAAAAGCCTATTTCATGTACATGTATCAAAATATGTCTACAAATCTTAAAGTACTCCGAAAATAAAGACTTTTACTGTACTAGTGGGTAAGAACAAAGTTTTTTATCCCAGAATTTCAGATGTAGGCAGTTCACTGCCATTTAGACTCAAATATGATTTCTGTTATTGAAGGACAACTTTCTAAATTATAATTTCAGAATAAAATAAGCATACAACTACACACTGTCTCTCTTTCTTCCTTACTCTTTCTTTGTTCACAAATATAATAATTTTCTGCTTCATGTAAATTAATAGCAAAACCTTCTCCACTAAATAGATGGTCAATATTCTGGGCACTAAACAGGTATTAAAAAAAAGTCATTGAGGCACATGTCTAGTTAAAATATTTTTTCCAAAGATAGCCTAAGATCACTAAATACAAAGATAGTAAATCTTTTCATAAAATCTAACTAAAACTATTATTTTTCTTCAACCATGAATCTGTATCCCCTGACTGGTCTCCATCTCAAGGAAGATGAAGAAAATTGAAGTTCTCCTGCATTTTTTTTTAATATTTGCTATGGCTGTTAAAGAGGTGCTATGGATTTTTATAAAGAGACATACAGAGTTGTTTAACTAATTTGTTGAAAATATAAATGGTTAAATAAAGTTGAGGAGCTTACTTTCTTAGTATTAAGCTCTACTGCTCTTCCTTTGAAAATTCTTTAGAGCTAAAACCAAAAGCTTATATTACACAGTTCTTGTATGTAATTCATGTTTTTAACATTGTAAAAAAGAAGTTTTAAATGCTTCTATTGTTTTACATCTATTTTGCTAATATTTATCTCAAAATCAACAAATTTAATCAATAATGTCCAGCCAGATATTCTATTCTTTCCTTGAAATCAACATTTAGAATCAACTGAATAATTTTATTTCATCCCAAGCAAAAACTCAGTTGGCTTGAATGTTATTGATTGGTAATTCCTCTGAAGTATACTGAATCAGTGCAATGCTGTGTAATTTACCCACTATCTATTTAAACCTTCTATTTTCAAAGTAAATAAGCAAGTTCAAAAAGAACAGAAGATGTCTCTGTAAAGACCTGAAGAACATTATCTACCTTCTACCATGTACATGCTTGATGCTAAATGAATGCTAAGATTTATCCTCTGTAGGTTATCCTCTCACCTGTAATAGAAGTCAACATCACTACACAGGCTTCACAGGTCTGACATGCCAGCAGAGAGCAGTGATGCATATACACATCATGGACAAGCTCTGACACATAGATACAGCCTACAACAGGCTTCAAGCTATGCCTTTTCTAGTCAATAGATACATTTTATGTATCATTTCAGCTGGAGCAATGGCACAACCTATCTTAGTAAAGAGCTTAAACGTTATTTCAATTTCCTTGTAAATATTAACTCTTCCAACAGCAATGGCAGAATGAGAGATCTGTGTCTTTGACCATATGGGGACAAATCTGACTTCTGAAAAGGGTATTTCACTTTGATATACAGCCTTTAACTTGGGTTTCTATTTTCTTTTCAGCTTTCAGACATCCATCCATGACTTTAATCACTGTTCCTTACATTTCTGTACAAACAAGTCTGAATACTGGGAATTTCTTGGGAGATTAGGGAGGCGATAAAACCAGACCTCACATATTTTTCCTTGAAAATCAATGTTAGAGGAACATATCAAGAAAGGGGCAAGCAAATTAATTTGAGATCACATTCTGCCTCTTTTTCCTTAAGTAAGACTTTACATTGTGAATAGTGTCACTGAAGGGGGAAATACTTTTCAATATAAGACTGTGCAGAACAGCCAGGCCGTTACTGGAGATCAACATGCACCCACAAAAAAAATCAGCAGTGACCTAAAATACCATTTTAAGAGTGGTTTTAAGTCTTGTCTTTGACAATCAAATTAGAATGTAAAGTTTGAAAATCTTTCTTAATTTAAAGTTTCTTTGTAAAACTATTACAGGTAGTTGTATAGAAACACCAAGGCCCCAGCTCTGTGGTTCCTGTATTCAGTGAGTGGTGCCTTACTTTCTGAGTAACTGAGTAGTTCTCCAACACGGGTATTAACCTGGTCTCAAGTGAAGAATATCAGTTCTTGGAATTATCAAAGCAAGCCTTCAGCTTCTGCATCAACCTTCAAGCTCTATTTAGGTGAACAGTAATCATGATTCCCACTCCTCAGACTGGAAGCTAGAAGCATTTCCAAGGGAAATCCTCTTGTCTAACCACAACTTCTTGGGTAAAGATTTACCATATAAAATTCTGTGGACTCTACTGAAAGATATGGCGGCCTATATACTGCTGTAGCTGTCCCTTATGGCTTTAGAGTCTTTTAATTTATACATCATACTATATATCTCATTTCAAGATACTTGTGCTTTTTCTTTATAGTAATTTTTAAAATATGCAATTTATCTGGATGTTCCTTACTCACAGCTGTAACGGAAATAATTTTTTTTCATAAATACAGAAAACTGCTTAATTTACATGTTAGTCCTGGAATTGCAATAAACAGCAGCACATCATGCAGAGCCATTTTTATTGCTTAACACTTTTTTACATCTAGTCTGAGAATAGGAATTTTGAAAGTCCTAGTTTTTAGAAAAACTCATGAAGATGTACAACTTCACAACATCAAACTGAGTAATACTTCAGGATTCCAAGGGACATAATGAATTTATATTGACTTAGAAGGAAAATATAGTGTCTAAGTCAGGGATGGAAGGTGATACAAAGATTTAGTCTCATGTCGCTGTTTTCCCCACGGACAAGTAGAGAAAAGACACAAAGTCCAGGCTCAGGGATAAATGGAAGCACTTTAATGATTTCTCAGAAGTCTTTTATATGTTAGTTCACAAAAGTGTATTAAATGGCATAAGGTAATTGGTTTTCTGCCATCCACCCCTTAAGGGGATTGGTCAAGTTCTAAGACACCCATCTCTGAATGTTTTTCTAGTTAGAACCATAACAATTCTGCAAAACAACCTGCAGGTGCAAGACGTTTACAAAACTGTAACATTGTTTTGAGTTACTTGCATGGGAAAGACAGAACTCTCACAAAAATGCTGCAGAGAGCTGAAGAAATTCTCTGCCGAAGCTTTTTCAGCATCCATAGTTTCTATATACAAATACTCTTTTAAATTATATGGGGAAGGAGAATACAGCTTGCCATATTGTCTTAATGCTTGAGTTGTGCTCTATTCTAGTTTTCAAATATACTAGGAAAGAAATTCCCATGAAAATAGGGAAAAGAAAGTCACATCTTGGAAGGAGATGTTCTGGTACCCAAATGTAGTTGTATCCAAATAATAGTTAAAATTTCATCTCTGAAGCATGTTTGAACACATTAATCTACTGCCCTACCAGTTCAAGATGAAACTTTTCTGGTAGAAATCTTCTCAAAGACTTCACATCGGCAACGTCCTCGTGGTGCAAAACTGAACTTAGCTACAAATATCTAGTCAAGTGCAGCTGTACTAAAAAAGTCCTTACAGTCCTGTCTTGTGAATATTGCATCATTCACATGCAATTCTAAGTCCAGATGTTTAAATGGCAAACAACCAGACAAACCTGGGGCTTCTGAAGGAATATAGATGAGCTTTTTCATGGCATTTTCATTATGCAAGTAAAACACAGGAGGAGATAATGGGGACATTTTGTGACCAAGCTCCTCTTCTAGTCTGCCGATCCTGCCTGCACTTGGAACGTGACTACCTTCTGCAGAACTTAAAATATTAATTTGAAGACATTGCTATGGAGACTCCGAACGGAAAAGCTCAAGTACCTGGTCCCTCTTAAAACATTTAAGCTTTTTATCATAAGGGATACTGGCACACATGTGAACTCAAGCCCTCTAAAGTGGGTTTCATACCGATGTGTTGCTGCCATTTCAGCGACAGAAACCGCGTGCCAACAGCAGTCCCCATAAGGACCGCAGATGGATACATAATGAGGAATTGTTTCCTTTAGCATCTATGGCTGTGTCGAGGCGCAATACACCGTGGAGATTTCGAGCCGCACCGTGCAGGTGAGGGGACGGGGAAAGACAATTCCCTGGGCCACTTCTCCTTCTGTCGAGACCCCGTCTCAGCCGAGAGCATAGATTCCCAGAGGGGGCTCTGGGCGGGCACCGGCTCCGCTCCCTTCCCCTCTGCTCGGTTCCCCGCCCCGCGCCACCACTCCGCCGGCGGCCGTGGGCAGACGCTGGGGGCCGGAGCGGGCTCTGCCCCGCCGAGGCACAGGGCTCGCCCCTCGGCCCCAGCCCGCCGCACAGCCCGCACCCACCACCGGCCTCGCAGGGCTGGCAGCAGCCTCTGCGGGGACAGGGACAGTCGCCCCGCGGCTCCTCCCTCCCTAAACCCGCCGGGCGCCGCCCCGGGAGCGGGAGAGGGGAGCGGCGCGGGGCCGGGGGGCGATGCGAGCCCCGGGGCGGGCGCGCTCCTCCGGCGGGGACGCGCGAGCGGAGCGGCGCGGGGGAAGGACCGCTCTGCTCGGAGCGCTGTGCACCTGTGGGCGTGACCGCCGGCCCCCTCCTCCTCCTCCCGCTTCCCTTTACTTGAAGGGCCGGCGCCGCTGTAGCGGCAGAGCCTGAGAGCGGAGCGGGCGGCGCACGGAGAGGAGGAGACCCGCTGCCGACCCTCCGCCTAAAGTGTCCCGGCCGCCTCTCGCCCCTCCGCCCCGTCGAGCCGCAGGACCTGTCGGGAGGGGAGCCCAGGCTGGACAGGCCGGGGGGGCACGGGGCTGTCCTCGGCCTGGGGGCGCCGGGCCGGGGCGCTGATCGCCCTCGCAGCGCGGAGCTGCCCGGCGGAGCCCTGCCCGGCGGGCGGGCGGGCGGCGGTGGCCCCGGGCTGCGCTCGCCCCTCGGTGGCCCCCGCGGCCATGCTGCCCTGGGCTGGGGGGCGGCGGCGCCCTGAGCGGGGGTCGCCGTAGAGCGGCGGGCGGGCGGGGGAGGCCCCGCGTGAGCACCTCCGAGGTCCGCGCTCCGCCTGCGGGGGCTGCCCCCGGGGAGGGGGAGGCAGGGGAAAGGACAGCGAGCGGAATAACTTCTGCAAATTTAAAAAAAAAAAAAAAAAAAAAAGGCTCGTTCGTGGGACGTCTTTGAAGCTCAGTACCACGCGAGGCATCCAAGCCGCAGTGAAACCCTCCAGGCTAGTGAATCCCACTCCAGTGACAGGAGGGAAGCTGGCTGTGGCCACTGTGTCCAAGCCCTGCATGCATTAGAGTCGCCTTGGCTTTCTGGCTGGAAGATGATTCCTGCAACAGGACCATGTTGCTGATGATGAACAGCAGAGACGCTGGAAGATGCCTTGCTTGAGGATTACATGTGGAGAAAGGCCATCAGTCAAGGGGAGAGCTGGCTGGTGAAACTGTCTGACTTTCCCCCCACCGGGGAAGTGGCTTCAATGGCTCCATCTCCCAGGAGAAGCAGTAGGAAAGATGCCAACGCCTTGCCAAGCATGTTCTCAACTTTCTGGGCTATCATGATCCTGGCTAGTCTCCTAATCGCTTACTGCAGTAAGTACATGTTTGTCCTGGTGCTTTTGCTGGGCATAAATCTACGCTCTTCCCGTCTGAGGTAACGCTTCGGGCAAAGGCCGAGCTCTGAAACTGGCAGGCATAGGTACTGTGCCTTGGACTTGGCCCTCAACACATCTCCCCCTACTCCTCTATGATAAAGTAGGTAGACTGACACTTTAATGCTGCTGCTTCTCAGGAGAATGAGATACCCTTAGGTTGTAGATGTGGCATTTCAGTCCAAAGAGTAACACCTCTTGGATTTTAGAAACAAACTTTCTAGCGGTAGTAACTCTGATTCACTGTTCACTGTTTATTGTCAGATATTACCAGATTCCTCCCAGGCTGCTCCCTCCTCTACACACTCCCCTAACTCTGTCCACCTTCATGAAGTGGAGCTGGTTTGCTTATGTTCATTCTTTTAGGAAGCACACACTTAATCAAGTGACAGATGTCTTAACATCCCTGGGATCATATATGATCCTCTGAAATTCCATAGGAGAAAATCTTGGCACTTTCTTAGCATATTCTCAGCAGTTTAGTAAGTCCATGTTGCCAGTTTTAGAGCTGCATCTCAGGTTATCAGTAGAGTTTTTATATTCTCTTTTCAGACTTGATAGATTTTCCATTAATCACACTGTTGCAGATAAGGTATCTGTAAGAATCAGGTACTTGGACTATAAGTACTTTTAAAAGTCTTTATTTTTTCCTGTTTTTGTTTGTTTGTTTGTTTTGTTTTGTTTGCTTTCAGCAAGAATCATTTTCAAGCAGTTATATAATGTAAATGGAGCTTATGCCCATACTTCAAGTCAGGGAATGCAAGTTAGTCCATAGCACCAGAGTGGGAAACTTGCAAAGAGAGTAGAAAAAGCAGTTTTTACGCAATAATGAAAAAACCCTGCAATTTATGAGAGAGGACCCGCATAGCTTTGCCAAAACGAGTCTACACTGTATTTTCCCACCCTGAGCTGAATGGAGTCTGTAATTTACCCATGGTGCATATTGCTTTCATTAGCCGCAGCATAAAAGATTTTGCACTAGGCTTATCTTGTTGAGCTGTAATAGGTGTAGGCTATGATGAATAGGAAATAGATGCTGGTTTGCAGGAGCATGCCTGCTGCATTTCTTAACCCTCTATTCCATTCCCTCCAACTATATTACATTGACCATTTCTCTGTGTGTGTGTTCTCGGGTTTTTTTGAAACAAGATTGTAATTGCTTAGGAGAACCTTTAATTCACTTTTGTTTTGCGGATTACAGAGGCTCTTCATTCCAAAAAGAATAACATATTTTGTAATTTTTTTTTTGTAATTTAACACATTTTGCATTACACTTCTCATTAATAAAATCATATTAAACAGGCCACACTTTTAATAATATAGTTTTGTACATAATGCTATATTCAATGTGTTGATATAAAGGATATACTAAACAACGTAGTGAGTTTTAAAAGACTTATATACTGGGAGTGCATATTACAGACTGAATAGTTCAAGTGTAAAAGGAATTCAGCTTGATATTAGTGATAGGAAATATTTTATTAAGTTTGTGTTAGAAGTGTCCAGAGAGTCACAGGCTTTTTATGAGAATATATGAGATCTTCTGTGCATATATTTTCTATCAACATGGCCTCAAAAACAGTTAGCATAAACTCTGACACTTCAAAAATTATTTATTTTCAGCATTGAGAAGTTTGACAATGTTTTGTCCTAAGGAATGAAGTCATCCATTTGAATTGTTACATATTGTTCATTGTTTCTTTTTTGCATTGTTTACCAATGAAAAATGCAAATGTTGGCTGATAATCTGAAGGCATTTTCTGGTGTGCTTAAAGACCAGTTTCTAATTAGTTCTCTCAGCCAGTGTAGATGGTGTTCCTCAAATATGTAGTACACTCTTCATTTCATATAGCACTGAAAAGCACCATGCTGCTTAAAATATGCAGTGTCAAAACACTCCACCATTTATGTAATGCTTCACTGATTTGACAATTGCAATTCCAAGTGTTAATGAAGCATCATGAACATTTTCTCTAGTGGTAGTATTTGAGACATTGCAAAAAAATGGTTTTTGCTCTGTGAAAAATCAAGATAAAAAAAAAGTGAAGCTATTTCTAGGTAAAGCAGCACTTCAGATTTTATGAATTCTTTTAAAAATCAGCTAGAATTTAATCAGTCTTTTTTTCATCTGATGCCTTTTTCTGAAGAAAAGCAGATCTGGTGTTGGAGGGGACATGATGGCTTTAAAAAATGCTTTAAAAATAACAGGATTGTCGTATTTCTTAGGAAGTAAAAGGAATGAATTTGACTATGTAAGATGTTCTCTATTTTTCCCCACACCTTATTGTCAGGTATATGGAAGTATACCAATAAAGGTGAATATATTATCAAAATAATTATAGGAACTTAATATTTTATTATCTCTCACTGTGTCATTCGACTGCAATCAAACCCTGCAGCCTCCAAAACAAAATCTGGAAAGAACTTTTCCATTTTTCCTTTCTTAATAGCACTGTAAGTAAAATTTTTGATCTATCTTGCCTCTTTCCATTTTTAATCTGTCAGTCTGACAAAGCTTATTCCTGAATCAGTTGCTTGAACATTGCGTCTCTTTCTCCTAATTACTTTGTGAATCTTTGTTTCTGAAAGTGTATTTGTTGTACAATAGTCATCCCTGTTACTGGGAACAACCAGTAAACACCATACTCTAAGTTCCACTTGACAGATAAGCACATTTATAAAGAATGTTCTCGATGTACATGTACAACCCATTAGACTTTAATGTATACTTTATTATCTGAATGCCAGTCATATTCCTATTGATGTGGTAAAATGATAAACTGATAATTTTTTCTCTCTTAAATGTTTAGATTATACTTAGGGATAATGGCTCCATCCTATGGTGGAAGAGAAACCTGCATCAAATCAATTAGGTTAGTTGCTATAGTGATAAATATAATGTAATATTCTCCATCTGAAGGAAAACGGTCTGATTTGGTAGGCTCTCAACAGGGGAAGGCAGAAACAAAGTAGTAGAAATAGGCTGTTTATGGTCCTTGGTGTGACCAACAAGGAGTTAGTTTACTTAGCAGAAGCATCAGTAAATGTAAAAACAGCCTCAGAAGGCTCTTCTAGTAGAGGGTGGCCACCTTCATGGCAATTCAGAATTAAAAGAGTTGTGACATTTTTGGATTCCAGATATGCATCTTGCATACTTGTCTAATGAACAGGAGTAAACCAGAGAGAAGTACCTACAGTGAATACCTCATGTTGTGTTTTTTACTGTTGTAAAGATAAAATGAGTAGGGAGTATTCGTGAACTGGAGTATGCATTTTACCATGTTAGAAAGTTCGGTCAAATTAAGGAAATTCTATGTGGTATCACAGCTGCCTGCTACATCAGGAATATAAATAACATAGTTTTGATTCAGAACTACTTTTTTTACTGCATTTATTCAGTTGACTTTGCTATAAATATTGAGGAGCTTTTTATATGTAAATGGTAACTTTTAAAGCAATATATGAATCAGCTTTTAGCAAAGTTGTGGCTGTTACAAGCTTTTGCTTTTCCTTATTTTATACTTTTTAGTAAGCATAAGGAATAGAACATTAGAGCCCTGTGCTGTTCTGTTAAGGTAATACTTCGAAGGGCGAGTAAATGGGTTTTTTTTTTTTTGAAAGGAGCTACCAAAACTGAATGGTACTTGGAAAATTGACCTTCTTGCTTTAAATATTGTGTATGGAAGAAACAGTATGGAAACCCAGCATTTATGCTTACTAAATGGTGATAGTATAGGAAAAAAGAATCTAAAAGTCCAAAATGCAAAGTATTTCCCATAACATAATACAGAGATATTTTTGCTATTGCTGAGCAGGGCTTACACAGAGCCAAGGCCTTTTCTGCTTTTCCTGTTGCCACACTGGTGAGGAAACTGGGGGTACGTGGGAGGCTGGGAGGAGACACAGTCCGGACAGGTGACCCCAACTGACCAAAAGGACATTCCAGACCATGTGACACCATGCTCAGTATATGAAACAGGGGGAAGAAGGAAGAAGGGGAGAGGTTTCGAGTGATGGTGTTCATCTTCCCAAGTCACTGTTATGCATGATGGAGCCCTGCTTTCCTGGGGATGGCTGAACACCTGCCTGCCCATGGGAAGAGATGAATTAATTCCTTGTTTTGTTTTGTTTGTGTGCACGGCTTTTGCTTTCCCTACTGAACTGTCTTTATCTCAATCCACAAGTTTTCTGGTTTTTACCTTTCTGATTCTCTCGCCAGTCCTGCCTGTGGGGAGTGAGTGAGCAGCTGTCTGGGCCTCGGTTTCTGGCTAGGGTTAAACCATGAAAAATACTGTATTGTATTGACCTCTCCTTAAATTGAGATCCTGTTACATATTGGGTAGACATTGCACATTTGAGAAATACCTTTTCATTTTCCTGTTCAGGAGTTGCTCTCTGTCTAAAAGACATGGGCTACTATGGTCTCTAGGTCTTATTGTTCCCTTATGCTCTTTGAGACTGCCAGCAGGGATGGCAATTAACTGTGACTGTCACCTGGCCACTTCTACAACAGGAGCTGCCATATCATCATGCATAGGCTACTGAACAGCTGTCAGATGGTAAATGGTCACTGCCCATTCATGTTGGATGCAAAAAAGTCACCTCTAAATGAAAGCCTACAGCTCCTGTTATTGATCTGTTATCATTTAGGTCACTTCTGTTTTCAAAACTGAACAACACAGATTTTTTTAAAATCTGTTTACCTGATCTGTAACTTTATTATGTTTTCTGCAAGAACTACTGTGTATGTATTTTTCCCAAACACCGCTTGCAGGATGTGACATAGAGAGCAACTGTCATTAGTCAAACTTTTTTCAGTCTAATTTGTATCTAGAAATGAAAAATAATACTTTTATGGCATTAAATAAGAAAAGTAAAATATTAAAATTCTGTTTCTTTATGTAATGTCCCAGCTGCTCCTTTTGAAGTAGGCTCAATTTTTGACATAAAACCAGTGCTTTGAACTTGATGGCCTCTACAGCATACTACCTGTCAATGTGAGTACCAAACTGACACTGAGATTGCCTCACCAGTTGTATCGTGGTCTGTCCAGATGATCAACATAAGAAATGTCTTCTTACTGCTTTCGATATTGAATTCGACCCTTTAAGGCTGAGTAAGCACCAATACAATTTCTCAAATCTATTTGAATTCTGGTAATTCATACTTCCATTGCAAGTATAACCACTGATATAGATGGATAATGGGAAATAGGTAGGGAGGGGAAACTAGAAGAAAATATTTTCAATTAAATACATGGCAGAGGAGTATTCCATATCTTTTGGCAGGATTGACGGGACAGAGATTGAGACCTCTTTGACAGCTTTTTTATACTGTTTATGTCATGTACTATTTTTTTCTTACCATATACTATGAAAACAGTACTGGGGGCATGGAGTAGAGCCTCACTGCTCAAGCTAAGGGTGTAAACATGAGCTAGATTGGATTTTCTTTTACTGGCGTCCCATTAATCTTTTGGTCTTTCCTTACTGACACCACTGAAGAAGTAGTAGTAAGTCCTTCACTGAGCTTAACCCTTAGGGGTGGGTATTTCCCCACTCATTCTTCTCTGCTAGAAGCTGATGGTATGAAATATCTCAGTTTTTAAGATGTAATTTAGTGCTTTCTTAGAGAGTGCTCTAACTGTAAGGCTATTATGTGAAAAAAACCCATTGACAGCTAGTCCAGCATCTGGCATGTCAAATACTGTTTTTTAGAGGTATGCCTTGAATGTTGTCAATAACTCAAAAACGCACTTGGATACTGAGCTAACACATATAGAAGTGTTAGATATATAGGCAAATCCAGGCAGCTTTGATTAACCCACAATCTCCCTGGTCTGCATATTCTTTGTTGCTAAATTCAAGCTAGAATGTTTCCATGCTTAGTCTCATGTTTGATCAGGTGTATTGTTCTACTGCTGGGCTGGGAATCTTTTTTTTTTTCTTTGTTTAAATCTAAGATAGACTGCTTTTTGCACAGATGGCTGGTAAATTTGCTTATTGTAGATGTTTTGGAAGTCATCTCTTCATGGATATGCTTTTATGTTAGCCCTGCAAATAGGAAAATGTTGTGGTGCCTATTTGAA
Source organism: Lycocorax pyrrhopterus obiensis (assembly GCA_014706295.1). Classification (NCBI taxonomy): domain Eukaryota; kingdom Metazoa; phylum Chordata; class Aves; order Passeriformes; family Paradisaeidae; genus Lycocorax; species Lycocorax pyrrhopterus. The sequence continues at coordinate 16,607,496 of JACSVZ010000015.1, forward strand.
AATATATGAACCATATTTAGACTGTTTTCCAATATTTTTGGTATAGAGGTTTATTTCAAAGACTTCGTGCATATTTTACAATAAAAGGACTTTTCATGAATAACAAGTATAATGGTAGAGGGTTTTGCATTTATGTGATGGTCTTTGGGTCTCTTCCAAAATGTGTGGTCTGTGTATTATTTTGATCTCTGAATGGACTGCATCTTTGGATGTCTTCCTTCAAACACTTGATTGCTCTCAGGTAAGAGGAAATGATCTAACTGGGGTGAAGAGTATAACTTACTATTTTTTAAAGGGGTCTCTGAGCAATAACCCCTCTGGTTTTCTCCTGAGTAGCATGCAGTTACTCAATATCATCTGTGCTTTCGCATGTCGTAACACTTCTCTTCGGTGCCTGCGGCCCAGTACAGCAATAAGGAAGTTGCTTCTCTAGAAGAAAGTGTTATTTATTTTGCCCAATTATATGCTGTTGGAGAAAACTTAAACTGTATGTAGAGAGACCTCTAGCTTCAATTTTTCTTGTTACAATTCCCTTCAAGGCTGTAGGTTGGTGTGACTTATTTATAGTTTTGATGGTTTTTTTAATGTTTATTTATTTTTTATATTTCTGCCTCATAAAATCATAGAATGTTATGTGATGGAAGGGACCTTGAGGATCAGCTCGTCCCAAACCCCCTGCTATGGTCAGGGACACCTTTCACTAGACCAGGTTGCTCAGAGCCCCATCCAGCCTGACCTTGTGCACTTCCAGGGATGAGAACTTTTCTGAGCAACCTCTTCCAGTTCCTTGACACCCTCACATTAAAGAATTTCATCCTAATATCTAAACCTCCCCTCTTTCAATTTGAAGCCAGTAACACTTAAAAACGTTGCCCCTTACCCTATCACTACATGCCCTAGTAAATGGTCCCACTCCTAGGCTGCCTAACTCTTGCAGCCCAAGTTAACCCATGCCTTTATCTGACCCTTGGCTTCAAGAGTCCTCCTCCACTGTCATATCCTGCTCTTCCAAGAGGAGAGTGTTTTAACAGGGCAAGATCTTATGATGTTTTTAGGATCACGTACCTTACATAAGAAACCGTTCTTCTGCCTTTGCCCGCAACTGAAAGTATCAATTTATGCTATGACCCCTTTTTCCATTTTGGTGTTTTGAAGGTCTGGAACTGGGACTGTCTCTGGTTTTGTTTTATATGGAGGTTAATTCCAGAACATAGTTAACAGATGTGTTCTATTTGTATTTTCTGTACCAGAAACTGAGTAAAAGCCCAGAACAGAATGCCTGGGAGATTGGTAACATTTCAAATTGCAAGTTATGTTGCTTGGGTTAATTCCTCTTTTTCATCCATTGTAGGAAGGAATTGTACTGACCAACTTTATTTAAGCATAGCTGAAGAACCTGATGATTCTGTTTTGCATCATCTGAGAGAAGGGTCCTTAATTCTTACAGCAATGAGAAATCACTACATATGAAAAGAAGTCTAACAAAAAGTAAATGGGAATGCTTAATGAATTCTTTTTAATCCTAGTAAAATTTATGGTGGCTTGGACCTTTGCTCTTGGAACTTTTTTTTTTTCTGATTATCTTAGAATGCTGATCTTGACAAATGTATTCTAAGAGATGATACACTGACAAATTAAGATTCCTTTAACCCTGAATGCCTCTTTCACTCTTCATACTCTCAGCTGTCAATATTCCTTTTAGTGAATATTTAATTTTTCCATTGAACTAGACCAGTGCAAAGTTTGGCAGAACATCTTATCCAGATGACAGAAGTGGGTTTAAGCTAAGCTGTTGCACTGCTCATTAAATGGTTGTCTTGGGGTGACTCCAAACCGGCACAATGGTTCAGTTGAACACAGAAATGTTGAAATGGTGTGGGAACAGTGGCTTCTGGCACTTCTTCTGGCAGACCCAGAGAAAGCCCACAAAAATGAGCAGGGGGCTGAAGCCTATGAAGACCAATAGAGAGAGCTGGAGTTATCCAGCCTGGAGAGGAGAACACCTAGGGAAGACCTTACTTACAACCTTGCAGTATATCAAGGGGGCTTGTGAGAAAGATGGAGAGGGACATTTTCCAAAAGCCTGTGGTGACAAGACAAAGGGCGGTGGTTTAAACTGAAAGAGAGTAGATTCACATTGGACATAAGAAGTCTTTTACTGTGAGGGTGGTAAGACACTGGCATGGGTTGCCCAGAGAAGCTGTGGATGCCCAGTTCCTGGCAGCATTCAAGATCAGGCTGGATGGTGCTTTGAGCAACCTGGTCTAGTGCCTCTGCCCGTGGTAGTGAGGGTTGGAACTAGATAATCTTGAAGGGTCCCTTCCAACCCAAACCAGTCTATGACTTTTGTGCTCTTGCTTTAAATTAAACAAAACATAAGTGTAATAGATATTGAGCGGTTACCTGTTACTGATAGCATTCTCTTGTGTTACTGAAAGGGTTCACTGGTTTCTCATTTTTTGAACAAAAATGAACCGTCTGTTTAGTTATACCTTGGGCAGACACTTTTCTTCTGTGCAACCTAAAAGAAATGTGACTGTTTCTATTACTTTTTTTTTTGTATACGGAACAAATTCCAGTGTAGTTCTGGGTATCATCTTGAATCATAAAAAATAGAAAATTATTTTCTGAATTGAACTGATATAATCATCTGAGTTATTATTAAAAAATAATTTTGTTGAAAAATATCAGAAAGGTTTTCCAGAGCTTTTTAAGTATCTTCTGTCAGTACTGCTTTATTGAACATTCACTGTAAGGCAAGAGTTTATATGGTTTTTTGTCTATATATGTGCTCAGTAAAAAACATATCAATATTTAAAATAAAACTAAAAGGCTTTAAAATTTGATATCACCAAATGTTACTGAAAGGTAATAATTTTGATGAAATTACCTGCTCTAAAGCATTTGACCTAACATGTGCTTGCAGAGCATAATATCTGGAATGACGATTCTTTTAAGATATCATTTTAAAGAACTTTCACAGATATTTTCATTTTAAGTTCTCGGCTAAAGCTGGGAAACAAACAAACAAAACCACCAAACCCAAATATAAATGTTCTGGAACTAAGATACTCATAGATTAAAAGAAACAGCTGACAAATAATTTCAGTTTCATCTGAACAGGATGTGTCTTCCCTTACTTTAGATTTCTGCAGTGTAGTCATCTATATTTACCATAATCTCATTTTAAAGTCAGTGAAAACGTAAACATTTTTACAGTGCAGTTCATGTGACCTGTTTTAGATACACGATAGGGTTTAGAGTTTGAGGTAAATTGTACTGCAGAAGTGCTTGTCTTTGATGGCAGAGAGACAACTTGCTAAGATTTTAACATATAATGTTATCACATTAATCCAGTCCTTCATTACAGCATCTTTAGAATGTTGCTCTTCTTATTTTCAAGGCCCACATTTAATATTGAAATGTTTCATGCCAAGTAACTGGTTCAGTATTTCTGTAGGGAAGAAAAAACATAGAAAAATGGGCTTGTGATACAGATTGATTAAGACTGTAGGTCAAGATATTGAACTAATGCAGCAAAGGATTTGTACAATTCAAGAGATGTAGTTGGCATAAATTATTGGGATTTTCTGAAAACATCTTTGGAAACAATTTGTATCCCAAATATTTTTTGCAATGTTTTGTCTTACTGTAAAGTCTCCAGTTTCTTTGCCAGTATTGTTACACTCTGGACACTCTAAAAATACTGTCTTTCCCCCAGAAGTTGGATACTATGTGAATTTAAGAGTGTGCCAAAGGTTATCAGCTTTACTATTCCTTTTTTCTCATTTTTAAGCCTCTTCCATATGAAACAATATTGAACACATTTTCACCATGCAAACTTTTATAGTGTGGTTAAAACATTTGAAACACCTTCATCTACTACTGATTTAGGTAAGAAAAGGTTTAAAGGTGAACAATGTGTACATGTTTATAAGAAGCTGCAGGGGCAAAGAAGACCTGAAATGCTTACCTTGAATATAAAAGCAGATACGAAGAAAACAAAAGCTTTGTATGAAAAATGTGATGTGGTTATTTTTGGGAGGATATTGGGCTTTATGACCTGAGATGTTCCTCCAATTCTCCATTCTTCAGTGTAAGTGCTATTTTTACAGTCCTTTTCATCTGGAGAGATTTGTTGCCTTCTATAGCTCATTGTTTTATAAATATGTTTTTGTTCAAGGAATATATTGCTTTTCACCTTTTTTCACAGTAAATATATCTTCATGGACATTCTTTGTCTAAAAGCTGTTCAGTTCTGGTTGTACTGCCTGTGTAACTAGAGATCTCTACCTTAATCCTGTCTACAAATGTAGAATGCCTTACTTGTCATGGTTTAGAAATGGTATTCTCCAATTTAGTACTCTCACTAAAAAACCCACACACACTGGTCCCCCTCCACCCCACCTCCAATTGGAGGCACAAAACATTATGGGTTGAGAGAAGAACAATTTACCGGAAACAGCAATGAGATAAGAAATGAACAGTAACAGCAACAATGTTAATAATAAAAGTGTGTAAAAGAGAGTGATTCACATGCAAAAATGGTCACTGAGGACCCTATGAGAAAAAACAAGACCACACAGTTCCCCTGCCATGTTTTCTTAACCAGAAGGGACCCCTTCTCCCCAGAAGTGAGAGGGCCTTTCCCCCTCACCTGGCAATGACCTGAGGTGGTATGGAATAACCTCCCTGTCCTAGGCATGCCCCCTCCAAGCTACTGCTAAAAATTAACCCTGTCCTGGCCAAGAATTATTGTAGAGACTTTTTAACGTTTATGGTGGTAGAAAGGCTTCCTTTCACATGTTTTTGCAGAGATCTCTGAAGTGCTGCTGTGAACTCTTAAGTTGCATGAACTGCCAGTTGAAATTGCAAGAAGTGGATATCTCAATAAGTGGATATAATTGCAATGAATTAGTTTAAAAACAACTTATAATATTTGAGTTGGCGACATTTCAAGAGCAATTCCTTTAAACAGGTTAATGCTTATCTTTTTCCATTCTGACGTTTGGCGGCAATGTTGGTATACCAGTATATTCTTTGGCATAAATATTACACTGACTTCATAAAATTGACATTGTATTGAGAATAGGTAGAATCATTGTCTAATGTTTTCTCAGATAATTCATTTCTATATAGAGGAAAAGGATGTCCTTTAGAATCCTCAGTTTCATAGAGCGAAACAAATCTTTTCCTCTTAGTATTTTAATTTAAGCACAGACACAAAAATCAAATTATGCACCTACCTGCCTCATTTTCTTAGTTAATTTCCTGGAATTTATAGGTTAGGGGTTTTTTTTTCCTCCATCAAAGACGAGATATGTAGAACACAAGAAAACATCTCATACATTATTAGAGCACATTCCTAATATATTTCACTACCTTTCCTTTCGCGGTTTATAATAACTGATAACCATCTCAGGAAGGATCCTGAGAGCTTCTTTTAGAATGTGTTCAGTGTTGGCATTAAGTTTTAGTGTTCAGTGTTGGCATTAAGTTCCAGTATTAGTTTTCTATCTTTCTGTATTTTTCAGTTTTTCTTCCTTATTTTTCTTATCTAAAGTCAGATGAATTGCCCCTACTGTTTGTCTTGCCACTTTCTGAAGTGCTTTTCTGTTAGTTGGCATGGCAGGTACTGCTCTGTGAATCACAGTTTGTCAGTGACTTCTCAGACAAATTAACTTGATATATGTGTAGAGAATTTTTCTCCCAGCTGCTAGATCTGCAGAGATTTGAGAATTGGGCTTTTTTATGTTTTTGGTTTTTTTTCCCTACATCAGGTTCTCTGAGCCCAATTATAAACTCTGTGATACAGCATACTGTAGTCTTGAGTCTAAGTACCTTGTTAGAATTTAGTTTTTCTTCTGCCATTTTCAATTATTTTGAAAGTATATTAAGCAATTGATATGGTTATTCACAGAAGGTGAGAACTGAAGTGCTGAGAAAAAAATACGCTTTCAGTTTCAGAGCATGTAATTTGAACAAGCCTTTTAAGTTGCCAAAATCCTGTACAGCCCTGGTGGATGTGATGGTTATGTATCATTTGTCATGACAAAGGCCCCTAAATTTCAGATGCGTGTCAGTATTACTGAGGTAATATGTTTTGTGTGACAAAGGACACCTATGGTTTGGCTGAATAACATCCGTTTTCCCAGGAACAGGAACAACTGTCTTAAAAGTGGATGTCAGGAAGCTAGAACTTAAATCATTGGTTTTGATCTTTGAAAGTGATGGTGACATAAAGCATATGGAGTGAGAATTACAGAGCTCTTCTGTGAAGTCAAAGAGCAGCATTTCTGAAGTATGCTTTTGACCAGTTTCATGTTCTTACTTTGCTTCTGATATACTCTTCTCAGTTTATAATTCTATAAATTCACATATTTATTATCTCTATGTAACTCTGTAGCTGAAGTTAAGTGATCAAAATGTAGCATTTTTTTTCCCACATCTCTAAATCTGCTCTTTTTTTCTTTTGTGGAAGATCAGAGATAGTGCCATGAGTTGGGCGTTGTTGCTGCTGTTTCAATTTTTAATTTAACTTCAGTTAGAAGGAAAAAATACACATTTCAAGAAATAATGGAAGAGTAAAATTTTGAGTTAAAACAGGTACATGTGATAGAGAACTGTCAGAGAAAATTCTGTCATTAAATAATGAAAGCTTCTGAATCCACACTGAGGCTTGTTTGTGTGTTGGTTGCTTATCCTCTTACCTACATCTCCCTTATCTTATGGATATCTCTTATTTTCCCTTCCTGTTTCGGTCTCCTATTCCATTCCACATAGTTTTACTGACAGACTTGCACAGCTCAGATAAAAACTAAACAAGCGGAGGGACACACATATGAGAAGACCATATGATACTCTGGATCATCCACTTTAGTTTTGCTTTGTTGGAAACAAATGCATCTCTCTTTGTCTTTCCCACAGCACCTGAGTCTGAAACATTGCTGCTAGTCAGGAAGCTGTACCTGCTGAGAGCATCCACTTCTGTCTCTTTGCTTAATGTGAGAACTGTTGTAGTGGAGGAATTAAAGTGGTTACAATCTGTCAAAATGTTCATTCCTGGCTTTTGTAGTATTTTAGCTGAGAGACAGGAAAATCAAGATCTTACAGAATGCGTATTGGCAAATTCATTTACTTGCTGTGTACACTTAACAGGAATCTTGGCCATGAGGTTCATGAAATGCTGCAGTGTTTACATCTATAAAACACAATAGTGATAACCATAAAAATGTATTTTCTCCCACACTGAAAGTAGATCTTGTTGGGACTGTTCTCAGATAGAGTGAATGATGCTTGATACATTTAAAACCTACGTATATTAACAGTTGATATTATTCCAGGAAAATTACCATAATGTTTATTTCCTAAAAACAAGGAATTTGAGCAAGTTTAAGCACACAAGATGAGGAATGATTTATTTTCTGTAAACAGTTGAAAAGTCTCCTTTTAAATCAATTGAAGATAATTCATTAATGTATTAACAGTGAAAAGAGAAGACTTTTTTCCTTTACTTGGATTTAAGATGGCTGATACTGAAACAACACATTGGAAATTTGTGGTAGTGTCTGAACCAGTGGAACTAACAAAGGAAGAAGAGCTTCCACATATGAAACACATGCAGATAGTATGAAGATATATAGCAAACTCAATATTTCTAATTCTATTGAAATTAAGTCTACAGATTGTTTTGAAACAAGCTAGATTTCTAAAGGTAGCTTTGAGGTATTACTTTAAATTGCTTTAGTTCTCTGTTCATTTTGGTTTCTACAACATTTGAAAAATTTTTCATCTAAATGTGAAACTTTTGCAAATATTGGAAATTAGTATCTTTTGTTCTTACGGCCTATTTTGGAGAGTGATTCTGTCTGTACCAAGTAGAGTCCACGCACAAGGTCCAAACCTTGTTTGATAGTAGATTTTTTCCCCATTGCCTGACTAGATTCTATACATATGAAAAAGCAGGCCTATGTAAGATCACACAGAATCACAGAATTAATTAGGTTGGAAAAGACCTTTGAGATCATCGAGTCCATCTTATGACCTAACGCCACCTTGCCCACTAGACCATGGCACTGAGTGTCACATCCAGTCTTTTCTCAAACTTCTCCAGGGATGGTGACTCCACCAGCTCTCTGGGCAGCCCATTCCAACGCCCAGTCACTCTTTCTGTGAAGAACAGATGGATCTCAATTCATTCAAGATGATGAATCTCAATTTTCCTTGAAGAATATTGATTGTACATTAACAATGTGTTTCTAAACACAAATGCATTTTCTTCATTTCTTTTTAATAACATTGAAAAAGAGTGGTTGTGGTATGTGTTTTTGCAGGATAGGCACAATACATCTGCTGTTTGTGCCTTTTATAAAAGACGTACTACCTCAATGAATTTAAATATTATTTTTTAAAGAGAAGGGACTAAAAATCTATGACATAAATTCTTGCGAGCAGCAAATTTGGCTGGTAGTTGATCAGGCAAAAGGAGCTAGTCTTTTTTTACACTTCGAGTATGAGGTACAGACTAATTATATGAAGCTCAAAAACATGTGTCAAAGAGTTTTATGGGCCCCATTACCTTTCAGGTTCATAAAACACTGCCAACAAGCATGTCCCTCTCTCTCCTTTGGAGAATAAATAGCTCAATTAATTTATAGGAGTCTTTTCATTTTGTGTGTAAAAGAAGAAAATGAAGGTAAATTAATCTGAATAAATTGGATTTGTATTCTATTAATCTTGTGGGAATTAGTATCACAATGATGCTAATACCATCATAAAATTTTTGTTGCTTACACTTCATTGTGAAGAATGACAAACATAATTGTTTTCTTGGAATGGTAATGAGTACAGAAGTTACTTGCATGGACCAATGTAGGCCTTTGAAAGTTTGAACTAAACTTTGTACACATTTTTATTGCTTAGTTGATTCTTTTGAATTTTTTTCTCATTTGAAGCTTCATTTCCACATAAAATCACAATTCCCTCCTCCTTTCATACATGCAGTGCAGCTGTGGAGAAATGACTGGCCACTTCACCAGGACCAACCCATGCCTGGTAAGTTCCACTAAGTCTCAGATGAAAGCCAGGGGGACGTTTTTGCTTCCATGGTATCTGAGCCAAAGATGAGAAAGAAAATATATCTTTGAAGTTGTGACCTGTTTTAATGCCACAAACATATTTGTAAATGGAAATTATTCCAGAGAAAGGTTTTTTTGAGCACTTCTGTCAATCTTCAAGCATTGTTTTGTCCTTCCTGGATTCAGTCCTTACCACCTCCTCTCTAAACAGGAGCTTTTTACAGAATTTGCTTATGTTCGTACTTGGTGTGGGGTAGAGTTGAATGCTGTGTGTGGCTTCTGCTGCTTGCACTTAGCCGATCTAGATCCTGATGAGAAGTAAATAGGAGAAGTGCGACAACTGTGAGAGTCTGAAGATGGTAGAGGAAAGGAATGCTTGTACTATCCCGTGTTTATAGTTTCAGAAAAATGGCCCAAGTAATTTCAGGCTATTAGTGTTTGCTGTCTGCAACAGTCTTTGGGATGAAAGTAGGAGTATTTGGAGTTCAGCTCTATCAAAGATGCCAAGTCTATTAGAATTGATATGACTGTATTCCTTTTCCCTATAATGCAGAGGTCATCCTGCAGAGCCACAGGTGCTGTCTCAGGCTAGTGGCCTGGTCTGAAGCCCAGCTGACAGGTGGTGTTAGACAGAAGGGTTTTTTACTACTTTACTGAATATTTTGCTTAGAAAAAGGTGATCAGATTTTGGCCAGCAGCTGAGAACATGTCCAGCACTGAGATGTCAAACTGTTGCGTGGTTTAGTACTTTTAATGCCTGGCCAGTAGTCATAATCAAATGACCAGTTTTTCTGAGTTACATAAAAGTATGTTTCTGCACATGCGCATTGAAACTTGACATCTAGGTCTTGTGACTGCGTTTACAGAAAAACAGTTACTGTGCTGATTAGAAAATATTGTGTCAGATTCTCTACAGGAAAATAATTGGTTTGACCTCATTTCTAAAGAACAGTACACTTATTGAAATAGAAGAAAAGCTATTGATATTTTCTTTTACTGGATTGACATGGGAACAAAAAGAATAGGGTAAGGCTTAATCTTCACTGAATCCCAGTGCATCTTTGTTCCTCAACTATGTAGTTCTTCACTTAGAAAAAAGATGTTAAAAAAACCCATAAGAATTTGGAGTATCTTTTTTCATTGATCAAATTATTAGAACTTGCAATGAAAGAGAAATAATGACGGAATGGGATAAAGTGGTAACTTTCTGTTTGTACTTCAAGGCTCCCTTTTGCAAGAGCTTCCTGATAGATTTAGCTAGCTACTAGTCACAGCTACCAGTGAGTGACTGAAGAATTTATTTAAACTGCAATTGTGTATTCTTGACTGCTGATATGTGTTTATACAACAGCTTATAATTGTAATTAATTTTCACATTGATAATTACTTAAAAATCTACTGAATTTTAATGCATTTTATTTCAATGCTTTGCTGGTCATTTTCAAACAATCTACTGGCAACATTGATTATCCCCAAAGTTGAAGCCATTTTTCACTAAAAATGTTATGATTTTTTAAACAGCTGTTTCCCCTCCTGTTTTCCACATAGTAAAGACTACAGCTGCTTCCTACTAAATGAAAAGTATTAAGAATTTTCTTTTACATATAAAATCAAATAGCTGTTGCAATAGTGTCTGTATGTAGAATTTGTTGTTTGGCTGGTTTCCCTAGTTTAGAACAAATGATTTGACCATGGCATCATTTGCTACAGTATGAGTCTGGGATGTTTTGTATTGAAGTAAAAGGTCTAAATAATATCAAAGAATGCCTTGTATCTAATGCTTGAAGAAGCAAATGTATTTAGGGTGAACATCTCTCCTTTAGCTTGCATATTAAAATCATACTGATATGTTATCTATTAGAAAAAGTGTAACACCAAGGGATGATTAGTGAAGACTTAGAACAGAATGGGAGCAACGACAGTTAAATGAAGTACAGCATCATATGAGTTCCATCGAGAAGATGATGGGAGGTGATCCTCCTTCTCCACTTGGCCCTAGTGGGGTCACCTCTGGAGTATTGTGTTCAGGTCTGGTCTCCACAGTTCAAGAAAGACAAGGACCTACAGGAGAGGGTTCAGCGGAGGCCACAAAGATGATGAGGGATCTGGAGCATCTCTGTTTTGAGGAGAGATTGTGGGAGCTAGATCTGTTTAGTCTTGAGAAGGGGAGACTGAGAGGAGATCTCATCAATACATACAAATATCTCAAAGGCCAGTGCCAAGAGGATGGTGCCAGGCTCTCTTTCATGATGCCCTGGAACAGGATGAGGAACGATGGCAGTAAATTGAAAAACGAGAACTTCCACCTCAACACGAAGGAGAACTTTACATTGAGGGTGGCAGAGCCCTGCAACAGGCTTGCCCGGAAGTCTGGGGAGTCTCCCTCTCTGGAGACATTCCAAACCCACCTGGACACATTCCTGTGTAACCTGCTCAAAGTGTCCATGCCTCGGCAGGGGGTTGGAATAGAATTTCGTCAAAGGGCCCTTCCAACCCTAACTATTCTGTGATTCTGTTTCTTAATTGTCAGCATGAATTCCTGTAGTAAAAAAAAAGATCTATCATCTTCCAGGAACAGAGATCCTTGGCATTGTTGTTAGTTTCAGGAGAGCTGTGAATCATTCCTGGGATTGTGAAGAAGATGTGTGACCCCAAGGTGAATTAGAAAATAGAGAAGTGTTAATGTCACTTCAGACAGCATTGTTGAGACTTCATTAGCAAAGCCATGTATAATTTCCCTTATTCAGAAACTCATACTGAAGTAGGGAGAAAAAAGATTGGATATTCAGAAAAATGGAATGTCTGTTCTAGAAATGAAATTGAAAATTGCTTTACTTGTTTAGTCAAAAAACAACTGAGAGGTATAAAGTACATCAGAAGAATAAAGAACAAAAAAGTTTAAAAAAAAAAGACAGTGTTAGTTCAGGATTAAGTGGAAATGGAATTTAATTAATTTAGAAGTGGGATTTTATTACATGAGGGTCTGTGATACCAAGGCACTGGATTTGATGACTTGAAGAGATCTCATGTAAACTTTTGTTTGTCTGCTGACTCTTTTGGTCAACTTGGTTTTCAGACAAGCAGCTTCTTGAGTGCTGTGGCTGGCATAAGAGTGTGTAGGATCATGTGGCTGAGGTTACTCCTTCTGATAAGTCTTTACTAAGTCATGGAATTACCTATGGATTACTGTCTTCATCTCCTGATATCTCTGACAAGTTGATTAGCTCCCTTGAACTGTTTGATAAGGCTTTTTAAGTTTAAGTTTTGAATTACAGCTGGAAAGACTTCTGTTCATCAATATCATATATTCTTATCTGTAGGACTTCCCCAAATGAGTCCTGGGAGAAATCCATGTCTTTTGTGTAACATTTCTTCTGTTGAGAAGACACATTTAGGTACCCAAAGTTGTTTTGATATAATTTATTTATCATTTTATGGGTTACAGTGCTACTTAGTTCAGTTCTTTATTTATGCTGAAACACAGGAGTAAATTTACTTGGTCACATCAACAAGTTATTCAGCCCAATGCTCACAGAGGTAGCTATCAATGTGTACCTAGGGAAATCTAAGGACAGCACACGGCTATAGGATGCTTGTCTCTAAAGCTCTCCGTTCCCCAGCTGTTTTCTTCTCAGGGAGTCTGGGGCTGAATGAGATTTAGGGGCATTTAGTAAATGACAAATGATTTCCATTAACTCCATTTAGCATGGCTGTTGAGAAATTAAGTTATTTTTTTGCCTCTTGTATTTCCTGGGGTCACCAGACACAACTCTAACTGGCGTGATTTAGAATGGCAATAATACGCTATAAATTGTGTCCAGTGACAATGGGCAACAAAGCATAAGAATTGGGAAAACAATGATTAACTGTGATGTTAAAGTGATTTAGTATGGTCTTTTTTTCAGTATGACTGATATCTGGTTTGTTAATTTATGATCACCATATAGCATTCTTTATCACACTCATAGCTGAAGTCTGGGATAGGGAATGAGAGCATGCAGTACTATATTTTTCAATGGAAATAAATGGTATGCTGATGAGAATATCAACCACTCCCCCACCAATAATGTATTCTAGATCTTCTCCCTTCCATTTGCTAAATTGAGAATAGCATACTGTGTGTTTATATGTTTGATAAAGTAATTCTTATAAATCTGTTGAGATGAAATTCTGTTCTGTAGCCCTTTCTTATCTTTTTCTGGTCAGATCAGAAACAGGTTTTTTGGGGCCATAAGGAAATGTTCAGTTTTGTAAGAATTTGTTACAGCATTCTTTTTTAATAATACTTCTGAAGATAAACAACATTAAGTAATTTTTAGCTAAAATTTTAAACAATAATTAAGTCTGTTGAAAGTCAGCAGGAGTGGAATGGTGAACTTTACTAGAACTCCTTAAAACTGGGATTATGTAAAACTGATTGAAGCCACTTTTCGACTTAAAGATGTTGAAGTGAATCCCTAAATCTCTACAGTCCCTCTGGTATTACAATGAGTAATGAACACTCCATATTTCACTTGCCTGGTTGATCAAAGAAGTGGATTTCAGAAGGCTCACTGGGCTTCTGAAGGCTTCATCTTTCTTTGCTGAAATGAGGACTGAGATTAATTTTAGAATTTTGGCTCTTTAATCAACATGACTTTTATAAACTACAGTTTATTTCCTTTCAGTAGACAATCCTGTAAGATCTTGTGTTTTTAATGTCATTATAGCTTCTCAACAATTTTTAAATTAAAAATTCACCCAAAATTCTAGATTAAAGGAGCACTTTAGATTATGATTAAATTCTTTCACTTAGTAAGCAGATTTGATTCAATTGGAGAGGTGATTATTCTCAACTAACATCTGTCAAGCACTGGCAGTAACATAATCCTTATGCAAAAGCTTATTACATTGACCTTATAGTCAATGGGTTTAAGAGAAATATCCTTGGTGAAAAATCACATCAGAAATGTTCTTTCTGATTGGCTTAACAATACTGTTACTATTAACTTTATGGTGTGCTACCTAAGGAATAATTGAACCAGATGGTGTGTTAAACCCAACTGAAGGAATAAAGATATTTTTACTTTTAAGTTGATCAAAATTAGGTAAAACAACATATGTTCATATGCATTAGGATTCCTTTAACTACATATTAACTGCTTTCCTTAATATTCTTCCTGGTGGTTTGAGAGTTCTGCCTCCTGAAAAAAAACCCCAACAAAAACAAACCCAACAAAATTCCTCTTTCAATTCTTTTTTTCAGACTCTCCGGTCACTCATACCCCCTGTGTTGCTTTGTGTTTTATGTAATTTAAATAAACAGTTTGAACACTGCAGAATCCTCAAATTATGTGAAACCGAAATGCAAGCTATATTGAGCCACATTCAAATTGTACAAATTAGGGCAGGTACATCCAAAAAAAGGATTTTGAGATTGCCTCTGAAGAAGCACAGCTTGTACAAATGAGCAAATTACATTTTACGCAACAGATGTTGAGGAGGGAATTACAAATACTCCAGTTCCTGTTATATTAGTCCTGACTTGCCACCATTTCTCTTTAGCAGTGCCATGCAGGGCACATAATACAGAATAACACACCACACCACATACATTATGACTAAAGTCTCTCTGCTGCCCATAAGCAGAGCTGTTATTTTTATTCCTCAAATAATTGCTATGTTATTTTTATTCCCCATTATTTCCCAAAGCATAAAACACTATTATGCCTACTTTTTTCATACCAGTGACTCTTTTCAAACACTGATGGTATTTCTCTCCTGAAGATTGTCTGATGAATGGAATGCAGCTCATGGAAATACGTAGTCCCATTGCCTGAACTGATATAAAATTAAATGAGAGTGGAAACACACAGATGAGATATATGATCATAAAGCATTATGGAATAATGTTTTATCTTCACAGCTGCTCCTTTTCCAGGTGCTGTTAAAAGCACTGAAAATATTCATAAAATTAAGTTAACTGTATCTTGATTTTGTGAAGGATTCTGAATAATGGGCTTTCATTAGCTTGATCATTTTATATGCTTCTGTCTTCCTTGTGTAAATTACTTCTTAGTCACACCTACCTGTTCAAACAACTTGTAGAACAGCGTTAACAGTGAGCATCTCTCCTTCTGACTGGATGAGCTTTACTTTTTTCTGGAAGAGCTTCTGTTGGTTGAAGTGGGAGAGAAAAATTGTCTTAATATATTATCTATAATTGCCTATTATAGTCCTCAGCTCTAAATTTCTTCTAGTTATAATGAAATCCATAGCATCAGTATAAGTTGTCAACTAGTCTAATAATGTTAATGCTATAAAGTACAGAGATTAATTTAAACAAAAAGACTCTTGATCTTTTGTTTGTGTCTAAGTGGAGAAGCAGTATGATAAAAGGTAAATCAATGTAATTCACAGGTAGAGTGATTTCCTATGAATATGCCAAGCAGGACATTCATGTGAGTGTTTATTTGAAGGCATTTGTATTACCAGAGTTTGCGCACAGGTAGTGTAATACCAAGTAAATAAGTGTTGCTGTTGGTAATGGAAAAGAACTTTATTTTACTGGATTTAATATTCATTTAAATGGAGGATTAATAGAGTCAGCCAAAGCTAAGCCTGATGCAATTAACATTTCAATTTGGTCTAGGATGTTGCTGCCTTATTTTTATAATGCTTTGAACACTTTTAGTGAATTCTGTGTCTTCACTGGGCTTCAGTCACAAGTCTGCATTTCAGAATCATAGATTTTTAGAGCAGTTGATGTTGGAAGGGACCTCTGAGTTCATCTGGCCCAACAGCTCTACTCAAGCAGGTCCATCCGAAGCTGATTGCATATGATTATGTCCAGATTTCTTTTTTTTTGAGGGGGGTTATTTCTAAGGATGAAGACTCCACCTGTGCCAGTACCCAGTCACCCTTACAGTAAATAAATTGTTTCCAGATGTTCAGAGGAAACCTCCAGTGTTTGTGCCCCATTGCCTCTGGTCCTGTCACTGGGCACAACTGAAAGGACCTTGACTCTGTCTTTACACACTCCCTTCAGGTATTGATCAAATTCCCCTGAGACTTCTCTTCCCTAACCTGAACAAGCCGAGCTCTCTCAGCCTTTCCTTACAGGAGAGAAGCTTCAGTCCCTTTACCATCTTCATGCCTTCACTGACCTGACTGCAGTATGTCCATTCCTTATACTGAGGAGCCCAGAACTAGACACAAAACTCCAGCTGTGTCCTCAACAGGGCTGAGCAGAGGGGAAGGATCAGCTCCATCACCCTGCTGTCCACAATCATCTACTGTGGCTCAGGATACCATTAGCCTTCTCTGCTGCAAGAGTGCGTTGTTGGCTTATAGTCATGTTGTTGCCTACCTTTTCTGCCAAGCTGTTTTCCAAAAGATTGGTTTCCAGATGATTGGTATACAACATATACTGGTGCACTTCTTGTTGAACTTCGTGAGGTTCCTGTCAGGCCATTTCTCCAGGCTGTTGAGGTCCATCTGGATGGCAGCACAACCCTTTGGCATATCAGCCATTTCTCCCAGTTTTGAGTCACCTGCAAATTTGCCAAAGGAGCACTCTGCCCTATCATACAGATCATTAGTGAAGATGTTATAAGGGACTGGACCCCTGGGATACACCCCTAGCTATTGTCTTCCAACTAGGATTTGGGCCACTAATCACAACACTCTGGGCCTGGACATTCAGCTTTTGTTCAGTTCACCTTACTGTCTGCTCATCCAGCCCATACTTCAACAGCTTCTCTGTGATGGTCTTGAGGGAGAAACTGTTAAAATCTTCACTGATGTTAAAGTAGGCTATCCATTGCTCTCCCATTGTCTACCAAGTCAGTAAGTTATTTTTGGTTAGGAAAGAGACCTACTTCATTCGTTGAGCGTGGATTATTGTGTCTTAGAACAGTTGAGTAAGACTTGTAGGTGAAACTTTGCTAGAGAAGGATGCAGAGTAAGCTACAGAAAGAAAGAAGACAATGCCAAATTCTGCCTGCCTAGAAATCCCTAAAAATAACATCAAGAAGAAATGTTTTTTTAATGTAATTTGAAGAAATTTATGGGTTCAGCCTACACAGAGATTCATAGAACTGGTAAAGGACTATATGGAAAGTCCTTGCCCAAGTCCTCATTAAATTTGGCAATGATAAATGCTTTGAAAAAGCTGGAAATAAAGTGTGTTGTAGAAATGTATGAAATGAAGCAATTCTCAGGGGGTCTCCTACTCACATGCTTTCCTTTGCAGCTGATGTCCCGACGTACAAGTCTTGTCTTTTCTACTTAGAGTTATCTCTGGCCATGTCACAGGATCATTTACCATTAGTGCATTTTCAAGCCAGTGGGTAAAGAAATGAAAAAATTGTAAAAGAGCTATAGACAATAACAATACCGCAAAAAAACCCAAACCAAAACAAAAACCAAACCAAAACAAAAATTACACCGAAGTACAAAGTTTGCCTTTCTAGTAAGTGCTTGAAATCAATCACCACATTTTGTTGAGGTGCCCTAGAAATGTTAATAGAGATAGAAATAACTAAAGCCTTCAGAAAATATGCTAAAAAAGTATTCAAATTATTTCATAATTCCATGTAACCCTCCTAGAATTCTGCATTAATATGAATCTATATTAAATTCAGCAAGACCTTTTCAGAAGAGTTTGACCTTGTGGTACTCTTAAGCAAGAAATCTTGCCCATGTTATCTTTAGTTATTAGCAAAACCCAGTGGTTCTTATTGTTGCCATGAACAAGGAAGGCATTCAGCAGTCTGAAAGAAAGAGTATATTCCTAAATTGTTTCACACTTGCACACTGAAATAGCTTCTTTCAAGCTAGTTTTTCTCCCTTGCCTTAATTTCTCAGTTTCTTTTATCAATTCTGTTCACTTAGTTGTGTTAGTCTTATGTTAGCTTTCTCTGTAAAAGATTTGACATAAAATACTCACATAAAAGATACAACACATATTCTATAGCATTAAGTGCTGAATAATTCTGCCCTTTGTAGTGTCTCAAGGGAGTTGAAATGTAAACCAATAAAGCCACTGCAAGCTTGTTCTTTACAAATGAGTAACACTGATTTCAAGTAGACCCCTCCTGATTTACAAAAACCAAGGTTGTTTTTAAAATATGATATGACATATGTGTAAGCAAGAGGGAAAAGAGTAGTGCACAGTAGCAGACAGAATCTGAAGAATTTTCTTCTCAAACTCCATTTTTGAAAACTGAACTAGTGAGTGGATAATTGTTGCAGTGTGTTTCCCAGCAACTAGTACTGTCATCAGTATACAGAAGCTTCCCACATCGCAGAACAATGACATAAAGAGAAGAATAAATGCAGTGAAAGCACAAGGCTACCATCAGAAGATGAGGAAGAAGTAGTATAACTTACTGTAGAGATATTTGATTCTTTCATTCCAAGTGTTCAGTCTTATGCATAGATGGGGCAAATTGAATGCTCTACATGTTTGTTGATGCTCTGGACTAGAAGGGCTGTGGACAGCAAATCTTGGATAACAAGCATGCTCCCTGACTTACTGACACAGAAGTGTTTCAGTGAAAGATCCACACAGATGTCTTCCAGAAAAGAACTCATTAAAAATAAAAAATTTAAAAAGCAAAAGATCAGAAAAATCCTACTATATTTATCTCTGAATTCCCCAGGTTTTTCTCAAATTTATGAAACATCGTCAATCAATTTTTTCTAATCCTTTGAAGGTGTTGGAAATACCTCAGTGGTATAGAATGCTATAGAGTGGTCAACCCTAGAAGATAATGTTCTTATTTGAATATAACACTTCAAAACTGAACTCAGGGGTAACAGTATAAGAAATTCCCCTGAGAGAGACCAAGGTTCCAAATAGTCTAGTATTCTGTCTCTGACAGTGGCTGGAGAACGTTCAAGCCTGACCATATACTGCAGTCTGGAGTCCGTTGGTGTGATTTATTTACCCTGAGCATCTGTGTCCACAGATACCAGGGAAGTCAGGAAATCCAAATACATATGAAAAGTTACTGCCTTTAGAGCTGACTTCCGTGCTATCTGAACAGCACACTATGATACTCCCTCATTTCTGTGACAATATAAATATTCTAAATATTCAAATAGTCTAAATATTACAAAGAGGTTGTTTTGAGTTAAAACATGATTTGAACAATAGTGCAACTAGGAGAAAATGATCTATTCTTGTTTTCCATGAATATTCACCAGTTTGTTTTGTTCAGTTTCTTAAAGCCTATAATTTCTACCACTGAGACAAAGTAGCTTGCTCTTTAGTTTTCTTGACTAGAGATGGAGGTACATGTATTCTTGAGACATATACCTGCCAACAAGTTAGCTCTTGTCAAAGAGCTGAAACAGGATGCCTGAGCTTCTTGAACTTTTGTTATATTGTAACCTGAATATTTTATGATTTCTCAACATTTAACTTGATTTTTAATATTGGTGAAGTTTAGAAAGTGATGGAAACTTTAGTCAATGGTGTTAAAATATAAGAAAATTTACCGGCTTGGGTTTTTTTGGCACGATATTCTAAAGGAAATGAGGGCAGCTGTAAAGTCCCTTTGATTGGAAGAGACTATAAATAGATAGATTTTCGTAAGTTTTTGAAAGCAATCCACATTCCACCCCCAACCTTTCTTCTGCAGGTTCTGATAGTATTTGCAAAATCTGTTCTTATGAAAACTGAAGCACTTCAAGTTCTGAGTCTTTAGGCTTTGTACTTCAGTATGAAAATACTGGTACACTTGGCTAGAAACACAGCTGTAGTCACCTTTATATTACAGTGAAGAAATCTTCTCCTCAGGAAGGATCACTGACTTTTTTTGACTCTGGATGTAATATTTACCTTTATAATAGCAATTGATGAAATTGATCTCAAAAGAGATGGAATTGATTCAAATGATGAAAATGATGTGAGAGTGTTCTGTGTCAAGGTCCAGCATTAGACCTAACATTCTATTAGTTAAACTCTGATAAAGGGGGTAGTGGAGGAACCTTTTCCCTGTAAATTTTACCTTTGCCAGCGAAAGAAAATGTTATATATAGTCCATTTGTATTATTTTCAATGAGCCAATTCTCTCATAAGCTGTTTGAGAACAACTGAAAAAAAATGAAATGCATTCAGATTTCTGGGAGCAAGTTGCAATCTTAAAAGTTCCTGTCTCTTCTTTGCTGTAACAAACAATACTTTAACAATGTGCCCTAAATACATGACTACAGATTGCTTAAATTTGAAAATCCACACTGGATCAAAAGAAATGGTAATTTCATTCAACCTGAAGTGTTATTTACTTTCTGAACTGGCACCTAAATTACTGATGTATGATGCCAAAAGGTAAATTATTTTGAGCTAGATTTAATTTGAATTTCCTTGCATTTTAATTTGAATTACTTTGCATTTTTTTTGTTTGACAGAGGATTTGGCATTCATTTCTTTTCTTCATTTTGAGGATCTTACACTTTCAATAATTGTGTTGCCTAATGCCCTAATCTGTTTATTACACTATAATTTGAACAATGCTGCTTCTATTCAAAATAAACAGATTTGGTATGTCTGTGAAATGGACTTATGTGTAGTAGGATGCTTTACCATCTAGAAAAGCTCGGAGGTTTCTGAATGCTTAAGAAATTATAATGCCAGTAGATTTAGCATTTGTATATCTGCAGGCTCATGCTTATTCAGTTGTATCAAGGCAGCTTAAGCTAATATCTAATCTGCTTATGGAATAGTTCTTCCTGTAACAACAGGATTGTGCATAACAAGCTTGAACAACCATGTGGCTCCACTGTTGTTTGAAAGGGAGGGATTCTTTACCAAATGTTTGATTATCCTTGCATAGGACAGCCCAAGAGTCTTGCTGTGGTAATATGTGTTAAACTTATACAAACCAAGAAGTCCTGAAGAAATCATTGTCCACCTTGATGCTCTCCTTTATGCCACTATTTGATCAAAGGGGAAATAGACAAAAGGTGCTGAAAAATTATTTTGGTACTATATTGAGCTAAGGTACATATGACAATGGAAAAAAAATGGATTAAATTTAGTTATCCATGTATTAGAAGGGAAAATGAATCAAAAATTTTAGCAGTGTTTTCCTGAAAAATGGCATTAATTATATACTGATATTCTGTTTCTGACAAAAAACCTACTTATGAAGCATGAAGTAGAAATCTAAATGGCATTATCTTATTTCAAATTCATACTTTGTAGAAAAAATTGAGGCATCTTAGTTGTATGCAGAGATTCAGTTCACTGCTCATTTTGCTCAACACTTTCAGTTGTACTCTATTGGCAGAATTCCCTCAGGCTTCAAGGAAAAGTGTGGATCCTGTATACTGGAAATGATAAACCAAAGGACTTAATAACTAAAGGAGCAGCATGCATTACAAAAATCTAGAAAGAATTTCAAGGGGTGGTGTAGGGAGAAAACAGTGTGGGGAATTGGGTAGCCTTTGCTTTTTTGGAATGCAAAAGACTAAATAAATTTCTCTCTTGTGCATTTCATTGATCTCATTGATGAGCTGAAATAACATAACAGCAAAGATTAATCTACTTTCCAATCTACCTCCAGATATTGTCTTCTCTTTAACAAGTAGTGCAGCTAAAAGTATCCAAGGAGAAAACCAATAACTTTCCTATGCAGCTCCTGATCAGGTTCATTATCATCTTTCAAAGTAAAATGACTTAATTTTGTCCTCCTTGTTGCTTCATATACAAACCCTGTGGTTTTTTCCTGCCTCTATTTTATAAACCCATACTTATTTTTGACTGTGCTCAAACAATGCTAAGTAATTTTATTGTAGGATGTTGGGTTATAAAATCATTAAATATCATACTTAAATTGAGGAACAAAGAGTGCATAGTATGAATTTTCCCTTTTTTTTTTTTTTTTGGTAAGCTCTGCTACTTTGATGGTAAGTCATAGTTTTGTGATAAACCAATTATTTCTTTCATTAATGAGGAATGTGTAACACAAGGTATACGGTGTGTTTTCTAGGGTTAGATAAGAAAGGGAAAGATCATGCTATCTATTAAGTAACTTAAATGCTTTTTCCTTATTCAAAAATGTGAAAATAAAATCAAAGATTTTGTTTATATATTTCTGATAGAGTTCCAAGAAATTTTTTTCCCATTTGTCATACAAATCCAAACTGAATTTTTCATGTTTTTTAGGAAAAAAGGAAAACATTTTCATATAATGCCTTGAAATGTACAATGTCAAAACTTCTGAGTGTAGGATAACTTCCAAGAAAAATACTGACTCTACAAATAGTTTATTTTTTTTTAAATGCATGTTTTGCATATGCGCCCTTATCTTGTTCATAATTTTTCTGCAAATTAAGATTTTGTCCTCTACCCAATGCATAATTAATATAGCAAAGTTATAAAAAAGTAACAAAATAGAGCAACCTCTTGAAAGTAGATATTTAACATAAATTTTTCTCTTCTTCTTACTGGAAACTAATCAGACATCATTTTGCATGTAAGATCACCTTAATTTAAATAAAACACAGTCACAATGTGCAAAAAATGAACATCACCTTCACAATTATTGCTTCATACAGCCAACTTACTCTCAGTAAAATACGACTTGATTTTCTTTTAAAAATGGATTTACCATGTTCTCTCAGATTTGTTTTGTTTTGTTCGTAACTCAATTGGGCATGTAACAAGTTTAGAAGGCTGCAGAAGTCTTATGAATAAGCTTTGGAATCATAGGATGACTATGTTTTAGAGTGCCTATAGAAAAGCTATTTGCAGCTTGCCTGACCTCTCGTTCATTCAGTATTGCTGTATCTATTTCTTTTTCTCCCATGTCGTCAGCTTTTGTTCCTTTATTTCAAACACACTTAATTATATTTTATTCTTATCACCCCATTGAAGAGAAAGGATAATAACAGATCCATTAGACTTCATTAAACTGATGATAAAAGCCAGAAATTCTAAAGCAGTATTTACAAGATTAATAAGTTTTAAATAAAAGTATGGCTTCTTGGATCTTGTCATATCCTAATACATCTTTAGAGCTGTAACTAAAAAACAGCAAATGGTCCTAGTCTATTAAATATGAAAGAAAAATATGACAGAGGGATTAAAATTATAGTCAAACTCCCTCTATTTGTCATCAAAAAAATCATTAATTGCTCCAGGCTGTTCATTGTTATTAGTAGTTGAGATATTTTTATTTCTTTGGTTTTACAGTTTGTAACTCAGATATCTGTATCAAATTACTTTCAATGGGATGAATTACAAATTAATTATTATTTTTTCTTGAGTTTCTAAAATTCAAAGAATGAAATATTTGAATGTTTTGGTTCCTATTTCATATTAGATAAATGAGAATTTAGCATCCAAATGGAACAATAATTGCATGCATACTTTTGCGGATCTGGGCTCCTCATTATTACAGAGAAAAGAGGGGCAGCGTATTGACCACAGATGGAGTGACCATGCCATGGAGAGTTTAGATGCTGGAAAGCACAGCACTAGTATAAAGATAAGATTTTTTTTTTTTTTTTTAATAGAGAATGTGTTATAGCTTCCTCTTTCCTTGCTAATAATTAAAAAATGAATGAATTTTTAACAACAATGAAAAAACCCATCAAAATGGATAAAATGATCCTTTTTTTAGATAGCATATAATGAACCATTCAACTTAGTGCAACGAGGAATCAAGGATATAGAAAACTGGATTAAACTGAAACCATGTTTGTTCTTTATATGGAAAATGTAAACATTTTTAATTCTAATAAAAATAAAATTAGTCTTCTAAATCCTCACAATTTACAAGGTAAGTCTATCCAGAGCTTATGACAGCTGTGGAGGGGCCTCCACACAGTCAGTGTATTCTGTATCTGTTAGGAGCAGAATTTCCTCTTACAGAAGGTGAAACTGGCCATTGTCAGAGCATGTGCTAGACTAGATGAATCACCAGTCTAGTAACTTTCTTTTTATGTTGCAAATAAGAGAGATACTTTATAGGATTATTGGGAGATAATAGGATGATATAGTGAGAAATCTTTTGAGGTGATAGTGGTCAGTCAGCTTAAATTTCCTCTCACTCTTGGTGTTAACTGAATCTATGGGATGCACATCTGAAAGTGTAACAGTGTCAGAAGAACAGATGTCAGATTATTTTTGAATTTCTGCCGAAGTTTTATAAAGTTTAGTTCTTGGAACCTTTTGAAGCTTTCCAGGGTTTGAATCAAATTACTGTGGTTGCAAATTCTTATCACTTTTATGTTGCTCTCTGTTATTTTGCCTCTCTTTTATATGTTTTTTTTTTTTTTTTTTTTTTAATATAATGCATGAGTCCAAAGATCATTTCAGGGATGATATATATATTTTAGTTTTGCAGACCTCCACATTTCCTAGCTTTTCTTTCCTGACAAGTTCCATCATGCTGACATATTGTTCCTATTCACTTTAACTATATGTATGCTGCACTTCTTAGCAGTGCACCAGAGATATAATAGGGTTTTTTTCTCATCTTTGCAAGGCACAGCTGAAAAATTGGACCCAACAGTACGCTGTCTCAAAAGCTTATATAATCTCACCTCATTGTTGGTGTAATATAAAGAGTCTTCTGGTATAATTTTGCATTTCAGTGACATTAATTCTAGTCTTTCATTAAACTGCCATTGTGAGCTAAGCTTCTATTGGAAATTTAGAAATATTTCATCACCTGCGTATTTTCAGAGCCATAGCTATTAGACCAGAAGTGATAGTTTCTTACATAGGCATGAAGAATTCTTTGAACATTTATGCTAATTGAAATGTTTTTTTTTTAATTTTTAAATTTGAACTACATAATGTTTGCATTATATGTTTAGAAATGAGATTCCCCCTCATCTTTTGCTCTCTAGAAAAGGACACAACTTCCTTAAAGAAAGTTTCTTTACATGAAAGTAAACCTGACTAGTCTTAATCATACCAAGAGTTAGGAAATACCTAACTGGTCCTAACTGGAGAGTCAGGACCTCCAAAGGGGAAAGGAACAAAAGGTTTGGTGACGTTTAGAATAGCAAAGAGAAGGCATGAGAGGATATAGAATTTGTGACTAGAACAGAGAAGTGAGTCAGACATGAGGCCAATATGTGAAAGTGTTTAACTGGTTTATTTCACTGAAGAGGCATCATAACACAGATGCGGAACAAGTGCTCCAAACAGAATCCATAGCTGTGATGGCTTTCTGCTACACTTTTGTGAAGCTTAGCTTTTTCATTTTTCTTTGCTCCTTCTTGGGAAGATGGACCATGCTGGCCGCATTTGGCATCAGATTCTCTTGGGAGAGGAGGAAAGAATATAGAAGATGTGTCTCCATGGAGTGTGAAGTTGCATATCTGGGCAGATGGGAAAATAAGCTTAGGAGAGCAATACCCATTTCCATCTTCTCTAAGGCACTCGTTGTGGATGCTGCTGTTAGTAATGTAAGCAGATACTGCTACTCTTTCATGTCTCAAGTCCTGGGTTCTGTGTTGTGAAAGTTCTGTAACAGGTGCTCGGCAAAAAAAGATTCCTCAAGAGGAAGGGCTATGACAAACCCAAGCACTGGTCTGTTTATGCAGTGGTCCAAACTGGCTCTAGCTTCATAGTCTTGCTAAAAATGATGGGGTTTTTTTGAACAGACATGCCAAGAATTGTACTTTCTTTAAAAATATGCACTGAAAATCTACATAAAAGGGATGCAGAAAGTAGAAAAAAAAAGACCATGAATTTTTGCAAAGATGGATATTATTCTTGTCAAATTGCATCAAATTCATACTTAAGCTTAATTGTACTTAATGGCTCAGAAGGAGGCTCTAGTCTTAGTGACTGACAGAAACCCTGTGACTGTGACTATTAAAAATAAATTCTTAGATTGAGTCCAATTTGAATTCGAATAAACAATCTCTTATTTTCTGATTAAGTGATGAGGGTTTTAATGAGCTCAGACACAGGGATGAGTTAGTGAACATTCCTTTACAATAGAGTCCAATGGTTATGATATAAATATTTTGTTGCTCAACACACACAGTTTAAATATGAGTCTGATAAATGGTCTGTGCTCCATGCATAGTCAATGGAGAGATTCCAGGTAATTTCAAGGACATGTAACTTACTTTAGACACTGTAGTACATTTCCAAGGGTATTTTGTCTTAAAACATACAAAATTAACAGTAGTTTAATAATTCTAGAAGACCTTAAATCTTAAGATTTCTTTCCAAATTATGGAGAACCTTTGTTTAAAAATGGTGGAAAAGTAACAAGCTCATATTCTTGTTACTAGACTGCCCTCATCAGACAGTGCTCCATTTCCTGATTTATGGAAAGACTCACAGGTCTTCATCCCTTGGAGCCTTGAAATATCTGACTGTGCTCTGTCAATTACTGCGTCTCATGTTGTCGTTGGTATAGTAAGAGATTAAATCACATTTTTTGGTGCTTTCCTCTAACATTAGCTTTAGCTTTGTAAAGATGATGTGAATCCATTACATGTACAATTTGGGTAAGGTTTGGCTGAATGACACTTGCTGCTCAAACAGCAAAATAGTACATTAATAGTCATCATACATTATGTTCTCAAGCTAATCTATTCATAGGATTTCAGCTGAAGATTGCTTAGCTTCTCAGTCAGGCTTTAATTACTTCAGGAGCTTACAAGGAATCTATGAATCTAATAATTCAGGGGACTTGAAACTGGATTATTCAAGGATTATTGGTTGTCTGTGGTTACCTGTAATTAGCCACCTGATTTTGGCTTTTTCCATCTCTTGGGAAGAGAACATAGCTGTCTTAATATAGAACAGGACTGAGACTCGAGTCCTGTTAGTTTAGCTCTCTGATTTGTGTGTCGAGCATACTTTAAAAGGCACTTGACTTACCCATGTGTAAGTTTCTCTGTTGATAGCAGTGGAGATCTCAATGCTAAACCTTCTTTGTAAAACATTTTGTGGGTATTGATAAAAGCTCTGCATAGGACTACGGACTTTTTTATCGTATCTAGTTAACAGAAACAGATCAGCTGGGATAAACAGTGATATAGAGAAAATAAATACCATGATAAACTTGATACATATAAACTACTCTTGATAAGAAAGTCATATCAATGTTAATGAGGCCAATCTCAATTAAGGGGACAATTTGTGTCAAAAATAATTTTAGCTGCTGACCTGAGCTTTTTTATGCATCCATCACTGTACTATATGAGAATCATAAATATCATGCATTAAATCAGTATTAGGCATGAATGTTGTAAGAACCCAGCATGTATAAGCCAGCACTGATGCTTTTGTATACCCTATATTTATAACTTCACCAAACTGTCAGCTCACTGCTGTAGTGTGTGCACTTCATGCAAGCAACATGGTTCAGTGATTCTTTCTAAGAACATTTTAGGTAGAAGTACCTCAGCACACAGGAGACAGTAATGAAGGAAGGAAAAGGGGAAGCTGATCCGACATGAACTGATTGATGTACAACAGAATTTTCCTTAACTATGAGGCTGTCTATTCACTGATGGAAAGTACCTATTATTTGCTGCACAGCTGTCTTACCAAAAAAATAGCCATTTTTTTGTCTGCATAAGATGTAAAAACACATAAAGCTACCTGATATCTTCCGAGGAATAGATAAGCTTGGCTGTCTGCTAGAAACTATTTAATTGTATATTTAGAATTTTTGAAATGACAAAGGACAGAGCATAGTCAATTAAACAGATGTAGCACTTGAAGCCAAGGAGGCAATTACTTATTTTTCAGTGATTCAGGCTACCAGCTTGCCAAACTATAGAGCAATATCTTCTGAAACATTATCATTTTTTTATGAGCATTTTTAAATTAATCCTTCTTGTTCTTTCATATGGTGTTAATCCTCTTTGGCTAGTTTAGCCTCTTCTTTCTCAGTGTTTAAGCAGAATCTAATAAAAACAATAGATTACACAAAGATAACACACATCTTGTTATTTATGCTTTCTGTATGGTTTTTAAGTATGTACTACATGTATTTATTCTACAAATAGTTCTCCTAGTTTAATAGCATAATTCATTACAGATACTGGCTTTTCATTTTATGGAGAAAAATCATGAAGCTGGTAATAGCAGTGTAAAGGAAAAAAAAATCTGTCAAAATGGAATCATAGAATCATAGCATCATAGAATATATAAAATTGGAAGGGACCCATAGAGATCACTGAGTCCCACTCTCTGGTCCTTGCAGGACTACCTAAAACTAAACCATATGGCCAAGAGT
Source organism: Lycocorax pyrrhopterus obiensis (assembly GCA_014706295.1). Taxonomy (NCBI): domain Eukaryota; kingdom Metazoa; phylum Chordata; class Aves; order Passeriformes; family Paradisaeidae; genus Lycocorax; species Lycocorax pyrrhopterus. The sequence continues at coordinate 16,635,787 of JACSVZ010000015.1, forward strand.
ATTGTCCAGACACTCCTTGAACTCTGACAGGCTTGGTGCCCCAACCACTTCCCAGGGGAGACTGTTCCAGTGATTGACCATTCTCTCAGTGAAGAACCTTTTCCTAATGTCCAACCTGAATTTCCTCAGATGCAGCTTTATTCCATTTCCTTCTGTCCTGTCACCGGTCAACAGAGAGCAGAGGTCAGCACGTGCCCCTCCACTTACCCTTCTTGGGAAGTTGCAGTAACTGCAATGGTGTCTCCCCTCAGTCTCCTCTTCTCCAGGCCCAACAAACTAAGTGACCTCAGCCAGTCTTTGAACAGCTTCCCCTCCAGACCCTTCAACATCTTCTAGACCTCCTTTGGATGCTCTCTAAGAACTTTATATCCTTTGTGGCATCTAAAACTGCCCCCAGCACTTGAGGTGAGGCTGCCCCAGTGCAGAGCAGAGCAGGACAATCCCTTCCCTTGCCCAGCTGGCGATGCTGGGCCTGGTGCCCCCAGGACACGGTTGGCCCTCCCGGCTGCCAGGGCACTGCTGACTCATATTCAGCTTGTCATTGACCAGGACCTCCAGGTCCCTTTCTGTGAGGCTGCTCTCTGGCCTCTTGTTCCCCCGTTCCTACGTATAACCAGGATTTTCCAATCCCAGGTGGAGAATCCAGCACTTGGTCTTGCTAAATTTTGTACATTCATATAAAATTGTTGAAGGCTCAAGAAGATTAGATTTCCAAAGTTTAAACTGAGAATTGCTATTGCCTAGGACAAGATTTCTCTCTGGATAGTCAATGGATATTTTGTATTGGATGTGATAACCAACTCTCTTGTGTCCCTAATGAACACTACATGAAAGAAACACTTTCTGTTCTAAACACTAGAAATGTCTGTTGCCTTTGTGTTGTGTCATCACGTAAGCCTAGATTTAGTTCTCTTTATAATGAAACAAAAAAAATGTTCATTTATTTTGCATGCTAAAGTGACAAATATGTCACTTAATGTAAAGATTTAAAAGTCTGCTTTGTGCAAATATGTTGTGGGCTTGGTACAGTGATGGAATAGGAATTTGATTTCATTTTAGGTACTGAACAAGTGGTTGATACAGATACTTCCTTTCAGAAAATTTACAATTCAGCTGTAAGACTACAGATAAGAAAATAAATTCTGAGAGGACCGGAGGGGAATAATGTCAGTATGAGGAATGGCAGTCACAGCATAGCATGCATATTGCTAAAGTGGAGTATTTTCTTTATACAGACTTTTAATATAAGAAAGGGGAATGACAGTGTAGGGGCTTTTCCCGTTTATGTCAGGGTATAGTATAAGGAGTTGATACTGATTTATGAATCTTACAGAGCTTGAAACTTGACTTTCCAGAAACTGCTCCTCTGAGGCAATACAGTTAGCAGCTCTCTAAATGGAACTAGCAGCTCCGTGTATTTCACTGAGGGATGATAAAGACTAAAGATCCCGAATGCTAGATTAGCATCCTTTTCTCTGGTGCAATCAGATAGATCCTCTGGGCTTTCAAGGTTTGGATGCAAAATGTAATCCTTTTTTTAGGATTTTTATTTGCGTGGTGAGAGTTTAGTTACAGGGATCTTGGTGGATGAATTATATCAGTAGTTTTGACATATATCCATTTTTCATCTTAAAATATGGCTTCAAAATCTGCACCTTTATTGTTTTGAACAAATGATTTTTCAAAAAAAAATTCAGTACATATTCAAAATGAAAAGTAGGTGTGTTCTAGATTCTCTTATGTAATGAGATAGAATGAACACCAGGATATGGATGAAAAGTATAAGTGAATAATCATCTTGCATACTAATTCTGCTAAGTGCCTTCACCTTAATGAATGATATGGAAGATGAGGAGACTCAGCATCAGTCTGGATAAGCTTGTAAGTGCTGTTTATCTCCATTATCCCTCTATTAGTTAATTTTGCTTAGAACTTTGAGATAGTCACTTTTAGGAAACTCATCCATACAGGATAGTGAAGACAGTTTCTATGCTGCTTATTGTTACACCTTTCCTGGTCTTTACAAGATTAGACAATGTCTTGTGAATTCATTTAAATGTTGATTACACTGTCATTATGTGTCCTCTGGAGATTTTTTGCAGGAGAAGAATGAGATGATCAATGTTGAGTCCTGTGAATAGACTTAACTAGATTGCAACATGGCACTTTTATTGGAGGAGGAGATTTCATTTAAAAATATACTATCAAATGTATTCTTCTTAAATGCTGAACTGATGACTCCTTTTATTCGGCTTTTGTTTCTTGAATGTGTCATTTAGGAAATTAACAGAGATCTGTTTGCTGGAACTGTGGTTTGTCTGACAGTGAGCACTCAAGGCGTTGTAGTGGTTTTATATTCTGCAAGGTTTTCTTCCGTGATACTTCTGTATTTTGACTGTCCATCTTTTATAAAACATCCTTTTTATGAAAAGAAACTAAGAATACAGTATCACAGCCTGTAAAAGCAATTTGAACTGGATGGAAAAGTTTTCATGGAAAAACTTAGCATTAAATTTCCAGTCCAGCACTCCAGTCTCTTGCAGTTGTTCCCGAGTTGCAATTGTGACATGTTGCCTTGTAGCCCTGTTCTTGTACGCTCTCTGATAGCACCTTGAGTAGTGCTTAATTACCATGCAGATGAGGGGAGAGACTTTTCATAGACAGTATGCTTCCCTTAAGATACAAAGGAGCATATCTCTTCAAGTATCTAAGACAAAAAAAAAAAAATACTAGCTATACCTGCTTATAGAGCAGGTAAAAGTAAAAAGATTTTAAAAAATCAGTGGTAGTGTCAGCTTCAGGAACAAAAACAGTACCCAAGACTTCTCCCAACACCTAAGTAATTGCATATTTTAGAGGAGACAGAAGTTGCTGGAATTGTTATGAGAGTTTTATGTCTTAGAACCTGATCTTTGTTTACTAGACATCTGGAGTATTTCCCTGTAGTCTGTGGCTTAGTCAGGATTTATAGAGATGTAAGAACTAAATTTGGCTTTAGAACTTCTACATTTAAACTTTCTTAACACTCTTACACTATTGCTCCTCCTAAATGTGCAAGTCCTTTCAGCTGCCAGGATTTGTGAATTCCTTCAGAAGAAGCACTTAGTGTGTGAGAATGTAATACGTGTATATATTTCATTATCTAATTGAATAGCTATGTTTGAAATGACTTAAGAGAGAGTAGATTGCACTGAGATCTTTTCACCCTGATCTGGACTTCACTTTAAATGAGCTTCCATAACAAACTTGTAGTGACTTGGATGAGAGTCAGTAATTATTGTAGGTAGATGCTTCTGTTAAATGTAGGTAAAAAACAGGTGAAGGTTGCAGTTTGTGGTCATGTGAGCGAGACATGGTGACATTATTAAAGATTTCCATATATTAGGTATGTAGCTCTTAAAAATAGTACCAGAAACAAGGAAATATTAGGGATGATGTATTTTTGAAAAGCTGGGCAGTTAGTTCAAACTTAAGCATTTTTTTCACCATCATGGATGTTAGAAGTATGGACTGCACTTGAAGCTTAGTCAAAAAATTCTACTTTCACCCTTCATTTTCGGACATATATTAAATGTTTTTCAAAAAATAAAATGGTAAGTGTAGAATCCTGTATTGTGGATAAAGTATTATTAACACCAGAAATATTAGTAGAAATGTTTTTATTTCTAAAGACTGTCAGCTGGAACATAAGGTATCTTGGTTACTGTGTTGCAGCTGCAAGTGCTGGTTCATTGTTGTCATAATAAGGAGGGCACTCACACTCTGTGGAACACCACTTAAAATGCCATTTATCAGAGCTAAGACTGTAAAGGAAAAGGTCTTTTGAGATTTTACAGGATTTTTTAAAAATAAAACAGTTATATTAATAAATTCTACTGTCAAAAAAAAATTATGTTCACATGAGAACTTCTTCCCACCTTTTTGCCTAAATACAATCCTCGTACTGAGTGGGAGCTGCCTACAGGCTCCTGTGTTACCCTGGGTGAGCTCCAGTTCTCCTGCAGCCAGGGATACACACAGCACAGCACAGCACAGCACAGCACAGCACAGCCGAGGCTCTCCTGCAGCCAGGGGTACACACAGCACAGCACAGCACAGCACAGCTGAGGCTCTCCTGCAGCCAGGGGTACACACAGCACAGCACAGCACAGCACAGCACAGCACAGCACAGCACAGCTGAGGCTCTCCTGCAGCCAGGGGTACACACAGCACAGCACAGCACAGCACAGCACAGCTGAGGTTCTCCTGCAGCTCAGGGATACGCACAGCACAGCACAGCACAGCACAGCTGAGGCTCTCCTGCAGCTCAGGGATACGCACAGCACAGCACAGCTGAGGTTCTCCTGCAGCTCAGGGATACGCACAGCACAGCACAGCACAGCACAGCACAGGTGTGATGGCACAGTGACATACATGTAGCACAGAGCAGCACAGGCATCACCTGCTCAGGTTAACTGTTGTGTGGATCACTAACTCCTCAATTTACAATGGTCTTCTGGTTACAATCACTACAGTTACAGTTCTGGAATTTTAGAGATCTCACTTGGTGTGATCATAGCATAAAGAACTCTTATGTTATATTATAGAAGTAGTTAATACTATTTTTATGCTCAGTTTGAGATTCGGTTTTAATCTTTCTGATAAGGTCTGGACTTTGTCGTGTTCTGTCTGAAGATGGCTTTTTCATTAGTTCATGCTTGGAGATGGAAACAAATATCAGCATGTTATATAACAATACGTGGTAGCCTTCCTTTAGTTTGTTTAATTTTTTGGGTTTTTATTGTTTCTTTGGTGACTTGGGGACAAAGATCTGATGGTTTCAAAGGATCAGGGTCCGCACTTTCTGCATGGTAACTTCTAAATTGGAAGCAATGGGCTTGCACATCTCAAACTAAGTGTAAGTGAAACACATGGGATGTATTTGCCCTTGTTTCTCTTTTTAAAAGGTAACAGTTGGTTATACTAGTGAACCACAGAATTATGTAGCACCTAAAATTACCTAAAATTAGCTGTTGGGAGAAAGCTGTAGTGGTGTCCCACCTCTTAAGGGTACTTGGAGACAAACATTCAGTTCCTTCCTATGCCTTGAAACAGGACCTGGACCTGAGGTTCCTCCCTTTTAAGTGCCTTACCTGATTGTTTATGCAGTCATTTACCCCTCTGTCTTTCTGTTGGTGTACAGTGTTTATAGTTACTGTTAGCATACAGTGTTTGTACTGTTAGTCTGTAGTGTTTGTGTTTATACTGTTACATACTGTTTTATGGCTGTACTGTTTATCTGTGTGGCTCAGGTGGCTTTCCTTTATTTGCTCTTTTGGTTTCTGTTCTGGAAACGCCTCACTGTTTTCAATTCTGAAAACACTGAAGTACAAAACTGTAACTACTTTTGGATCTCGACAATTTGTAGACATCAAAACATTTAAGTGTCTAATTTAAGCCATTTCCCTAGACTTTCTCCAGAGTCAATCAAAAAGAAGAGGCAGAACCACCTCTGATTCCTCCTGTTATTTTGTGCATATATCTTATGACAGAATTAGTAGGTTTTTGGTGATGGTGGCTCCCAATTGAACCAAGATGACTAGTGTCAGATAAATGTCTTTTAGACTGCTAGAGTAGCTACTGTTAAGTCTCAGCTAAATGTTTTACTGAAGGAAATTAAAAAACCTATGGCAAAAAAAGGGTTGACAATCTGCATTCTTAACTGTTTTACTGCTAGCTTGGAAAACATTTTTTAATTGTGTGTTTACCCAACCATCCTACCTACTGCTTTTCAGATAGCTGAATTTCAGTGTATGACATGGGATATTTCATCTGTCTGTTCATTTCACATTCTGTTAGTTTCTTTTATATAATGAGAAATCCTTGGCCATGACCTTTCATCAGAAGAAGACTAATCACTTGAAAAATATTCTTTGAATGCTTGAAAAAAAACGTACCATGAATGTGCATGACAGTAATTAAATACGTTTTGCAAAAGGAGGCAGAGAGCAGGACATATGCAAGGAATTTGTGACTAACTGTACAGTTTATTCTGTAAACGTATAGAAAATAAAATGTCTGTACTGTACTGAAGTACTCAAGCACTAGAATATTAATCTGATGAATAGATCTTTCAGGGAGACAGCAAAAAACATCTTTGTGTCTAAACAAAATGTATGAATCACTCTTTAAAATGCGAGTAAAAAAAAAGTAAGTAATGTTAGTATCACCTCACTTTTCTTTGCAGAGGATTCACTTTAGTGCTTTAAGTTGGTCAGTCCTCTGATGATTCCCAGAAGGTACCATTTAATTTGCATATAATTGTTCTGTAGACTGCTTTTTTAAGTTAAGCCTATTATTCTTTTACTCTGCACTGTGCGGTTTCTACAGGTCTTTCTATGCAGCCCCAGTTTCCAAAGCCTGGAAGTGAGAGCATTCATATTAAAAACAAGCCAGAAAACATAAGTAAATAGTGAGGATAAGAAATTTCAGTTTGTGTTACTACTCTTATTTTATCAGTGTATATAATTTTGGACATTAGGAAGAAGTTCTTCACAGAATGGGCTGCCAGGGAGGTGATAGAGTCACTGTCCCCGGAGGCATTTAAGAAAGGACTGCATGTAGCACTTAGTGCCACGGTCTAGTTGACAAGCTAGTGTTAGATCATAGGTTGGACTTGATGATCTCAAAGGTCTTTTCCAACCTAGCTGATTCTGTGATAATGAAAGTAATAATACAAGAATATTCCAATTTCAAATAGTTTATTAGAATGCATCTCATTTCATTGGCATGTGGGTATAGTCTGTTTAACATACAAATAGATCTTTGAATATATTTTGTTACTGGATACCTTTTAATACTTGAAATGTTCTCCAAGATAAAATATCAAGCTCTCCATTAAATTTCATTAAATATTCTAATGATCTGAAAGGTCAAGGTTCATCCAGGAGGCTCCTAAATCAGTTGTGTAAGTTAGAAGTGTAGTTATGCCCTAAACTTTTGGCATCTTATTTTTTCCATCTCACACAAGATTATCTGTCATTAAACAGCTACATATTCCTCCCACTGTATCCGTATTCTTGTGTTGATCAGAATGTGTTTGCTAGTTTGAGCCATTAAGTTATCTGCAGTAAATCTCAGTGGTCCTTATTTTCAACAGTAATTAAAACTTCATGATAGCAGAGGCCCTTTCAGGCCTGCTGTGCACACCACTAGTGTCTTACAAGAGGAGTGTGTTACTATATGGTGATATTTGGAACAGCAAGTAAATCAGAGACTAGGGATCTGGCCTAATCATTTCAGACTGCAACTGCAGAAGAAGCAGCAAGAGAGCAGAAGAGGAACGATTGACTCTGTATTCTGTAGAGAACATTCATTAAGTGTGGTATTCTGTATTTTTTCTCTTTGTTCCTTTAGAAAACACTCTTCCATAGGTGGGAGAAGGGATTATTACAGTATCTTCTCATGTTAAATAGGCAATAGAATGTGACCTAATTGCCTCCGTACTGAACATAGTGACTGTTTGCTGGGTTTTCCCTAAATCATTTTGCTAAAATCTGATATCAGTAATCTGTCTAGCACATCTCTAAGTGAGAAATTTTATTAACCTTGATAAATGACTTATTTCCTTGTTCAAAGAAATAGGATAAACAAGTGTAACAACAGATGCTTTTAAAAACATATTATCTTAGTTTAATCAGTTCCTCAGTAATTATACAAATACATCAGAAGTTGAAGAGGCATGGTCTTCAGATCAAAAACTTGGGAAAATATTTCTGATTTGTTTTAAAAGAGAAATTATTTTAAATATTTTGATAATATATATTACTCTAGATATGTAGTTTAAATTATCCAATTTTTTAAATTCCCTCATACAAATTTTTACTTGAATATGATTGTAAGTTTTAAAAGATATCCTTTTCCCTTCAGCAGAAATAAAAACACTTTACATATCACAAGATTTTTGAAATAAGCTTCCTGAATTCTCATCATAATATTTATGAGTATTTATGATGATAAGGAAAGAACCTGTGATATTTAAAAAAAAAACCCAAAACCAACCAACCAACCAACCAACAAAACCTGGACCAAAGGATTAGTGAGGAGGCAGTACAGAAAACAGAAAATAAGTTCTTTGCGAATTACCACTGAACATGGCAATACAATGACTGTTTTAAAGTTTACTGAGTAATGAATCAGATTAATGTAATTTCTCAAAATGTTCCAGGAGACGAAATCAGTCTTTTGATGAAATGGGAGTTTTGCTAATACTACCTTTTTGATGCAAACAATGCTAGTAGACCAGCTGAAGGAGAAGATGCGGAGGTATTGTAAATCTGCTAACTGCATATTCAAATAGAAAAGCTAAAGAAAAGTACTGCTCCCCTTAAGATGACTGGGGGGGAACAGTGTGGAGAATAAGGTAATGGAGACATTTAAAAACTACCTGCCATCTGCCTCAGATTATCACAGAGCCTGTTTCTCCTAATTTGTGGCCTTCTGCATTGCAGATACCTCAGCAGCTGGGAAGAGCAAAGAAGAACATGGAATCAACCTTTCTGGACAGTATTTCAAGGTGTTATTGGTGTAGTATGAAATACATAGATGAAGAAAAAAACCAACCAAACTTAGAAGCTTTTTAATGCAAAAACTTTTTGAATACCCACAGTTGAATGAATCATTTGTGCCATGCAGAGTGGGGATTAAGAAAACCAAAATTTCAATTTTGCAAGCATTTTGCAGCCATCTTCCACAAACAGAAATGAGGCTGAAAGCATACAGCAATCAGACCAAAATGCTCCACTTATGTTTTGACATCTTTTTGAAGCCCAGTAGAGTTGTTTTTATCAGCTGTTCAAAGGGGAAATATATTAGTTTGGAACACAGAAGATCTAGTGCTCCTCTAGGTACAATTGGCAGGCACCACTAGACAAGGCATAGATAGAAATTACAAAGACAAAAAATTTAAGGCATTCATCAAAAATTATTTTTTCTTTTATTTAGAATTTTTTATTTTCCGTTCTGGTTGTCTTCTAATGTTCTGCTATCCGGTGTTGAATGGCTCCAGGGCCCTGCCAGAAAGCTGTTGTCCAGTGTTTTGATACAGCCAACACATTTCTGTACATCCAGAATGTGGGTTTCCAATCACAATTGGCTACTTACGGAATTGAATCACCAAAAAGGTCTTCTGTTCCTCCCACTCCTCTGTAACTCTGTGAGTAAGTATTTCAACAGCCATCTAACCATGCTGTCATGTGAAAGAATTAAATGGCTAACATTTAATTTTATGGGACAGAACAATCTATACCATGCATAATATATACAATAACTCTATGATATTGAAGCATCAGACTAATAGTTATAAAATAAGGTATTTTTATGTAGGTAAAAATGATTAATTTAGATACTGTTTTATGAGGAGATGTTTTGCTAGTTGAAAGAAAAAGGAGGACACATTAAGAAGTTTTTTCAAATCAAATTTGACAAACTTTGTATAGAATGCAAGTGTTTAAGAAACTTGACTAATACCAGTCTTTAGATTGAAAAATGCATTTTTTATGTAAAAATCCCAAACAAGCTAAATTAAGCATAGATAAATATTTCCAATATGTAATGACAATAGGCTTCTTAAGAGAGCACTGGTCTTAAGGACCTTTTTTAACCATTTGGAAAAATTAAACATATCTTTAGAGCAGCATGATCCCTAAATTTTGTTTTTATTGTATATGTATATATGCATGCAAGACACACAGGTATGTATAAAACTTTTTTTCTCCCCCACAGCTATAACTTCAAATATCAGGAAAACATTTAGACCATCCAGAATATTTCTTATTATTGTATTCCTCATCATATATGTCAGCTTCTAAGTCACAGGCAAGCAGTACCTACCTGGCTACTTCTTGAGCCCTTAACAGGATCTTCCGTGATAAATGTTTGATGCACAAATGCGTATGAATCATATGGAAAGGTGCTTTGGCATGTCATAGAACTTTTCCAGTCTGAGTGGCCATCACAATACACTATGACTATTCTCTACCATCCTTATCAGATGTACTGGTCAGGTTCAGAAGAAAATTTTAAAAACTGGCATTTGTTTAAGGTAGGGCTGAATTAGTCACTACACATCTCTAATAGGGCTTTCCTAAACTGCAGTTTATAAAGAGCTACTTCCATGAAAACTATAGCCGAGTTTCTTTGTATCCTGACATAACTTTCTATGTGTTTCCTCACAAATAATTGACTTGCTTCCCCCCTTTAATATGAGCATTTAAAGATTCAACACTACTTGTATTTGAAGAGGCTTGAGAAAGAAGAAATCTCGAAACCAGCATCGCAGCTATATCTAAAAAGATATGGAAGATATAAATAGTGTAGATAAAAGGAATTTATTTACATTAATGTAGATCAGGAGGTTTACAATCCTTACATTGCAGAGTGGTCTTGAAGCTTGTAAATCGTATTCCTTTCAAAAGGTGTTCAGAAGATGTGAGACCAGAGTTGATCTGATCAGGAATATAAATTTTTCAGGGGGATTTAATGTGGATCAGACATTCAGTACCATCTGTTTTGCAATACAGGTCTTCTTTCCTATCCTGGTTGCCACTTTAGATCACTCTCTAATCCTCTCTGACATTGCACAGCCTGTTCACTTCCTCTGTGACTCCTCCACTGGTGACACAGCTCCTTAACAGCAGCAGACCTCCTTGGGAGAGGGGACCACCTCTCCAGCCCCAGGGAGAGGCCCCAAGGATTCCCTGCAGCCCAGGACTTACAGGGCTGCACCCACTCTCTGAAGCTCTGCTGGGGTTGAAGCCTCTGCCCTGGTAGAGGCAGCTGCTCTACCACCTGCTGGGGAACCTACCCTGCGGCACCTCAGTGTGCCTGAAAGCATGGGGGGTGGTCTGAACTGAGATGGGACCCCCTCTTTGTGCTCCTGCATCCATTAGCTACATTCTGGGAGCTGTGCTTCAGTGCTGGCCTCTCCCTAGCTACACTAAGAGGGTCTTTGCCTCCCCCTAATTGGGGGCATCTGTAGCAAAGGCAGTAGGCATGCTTGGGTCAGGGGCAGCTGATTCAGCTTGTTAGAAGCAGCTAGAGCTTTCTCATGCTCAAACACATGTGGCCTTACCTTCTCCTTATCTGGCAGCAGATTCTCAGAGGGTTCCCAAGGGGTCCCCTGATGATCCTGGATCCAGAAGCTCTTAAAGCAGAATGCAGCTAGGAATTTCAAAATTCTCTGCCAAACAGTATTTTCTTGACAATGATCAATCTTGGTTGATACAGCCATTCTCACAGAGCAGTTAGGACAGGAGAATAAGAATGCAGGCTTTTATATAAAGGAATTCACTGTGGTGGTTTAGAAATATTGAACTCTAAAAAATGCCCAGACACTTCTGTATTCAGATGAACACTGAATACAGAAGTGCTTCTAAGTCAGCACTTAGTTTGGGAGCATGAAACCTGAATGCTGTCATAAAACCATCTCTCTGAAACAGCAGGGTAACAATTTTTGTACTTGTTTTATATTTATTTTTGGATGTTAAGTTTTAGAGGTGAAAAGCCAAGATAATGACATTTAATTTATAACATGGATACCACCTATATCTAGTTTAGCATCAAGTCCAGCATTTGGACTTGATGGAGTCAGCATTTTTATCCATTGGCAAGGTTTTCATGCTAGATTATTGAATCACAGTGATTCAATAACCCATTTTCTTTGCTATACCTCAGTTTCTACTGCTATCTATGTAACTTTAGCAACCCTCTGTTCTCATGCTTCACCATTAGACTTTTTCCTTCCCGTTGCATAGGAGATTTCCCATTTTCTCACCTTGTTCCTAACTTCAAAGATGTCAGATAAATGTGGTTTTCCCTGACATCTGGCTGATCCTTGAAGGGAGGAAGGAGGTGAAGAAGCAGGAAAGGGCAGTAGTAGTGTTTTATTCAATTGCCAGTGTGTGGCAAAATGCAGCATGTATTTCATCAAGGAATTCATTATGGCTTTTCTTTTCCAGGGCGAGGTAGTTGAAGTAATATATTTTCCACCTGTCTGAAGCATCTTTTGATAATGTAAAACACATTGCCCCTATTATTTAAATGTGAGAACTGAAGTTGTAAGGAATTAAGTGACATTTTCCGAAATCACACATTATTCAATGTAACATAAAATTAGGTCATCTTGTTCTGATTCTAGTGCATAGTTCAACATACCCCAGTGAGAACTCTGCCTCAATAAGACTTGAGGAAAAATAGTCAGTAATTCAGGACTTCTCCAGTTTTTCTTTTATTTTAAGATACTTAGTTTTTACAGATTTCTTATGCATTTTGTTATACCTTTTAAACACTTCTGTGCAACCCTGACGATTTTACATGTCTTTCATCTTTTGCTAGCAAATTAATAATTGTTAAAAATAAAAAAATCCTACGGAAAGATTAAGAATAGCAACTATAATCTCACGAGATGAGAAGAACTTCTTTAAAGTTTTGGGGTTTTTTTCTAAGAAGAAAAAAAGGCAGAGGGTAAATAGAGGATGTGTTTGTCAGGAAGATTATGTGTTTAGTACTAAAGGGTTTTATGTGGAGAATTTCTGAAATGTTGTCCCAGAAGTGATCACTTACTGGTAAAAGCTTTATATGAGATCCCATGAAAATAGAACTTTAATCTTTCAAGCTAATCTAAATAATTTAGACGGGTTTATTTACAGAAGGATTGTCACAAAACACAATAAAGTTTCTGGAAACAGATTGCTCGTGGTCTCTTTTGGGTTAGGCTAGATTTTTAGATGTCATTTAAAATTTATGTCCTTTTTTGTTTTGTTTTTTGTTTTAGTGAAACGACTTCCCCTAATTCCTTGCTCTTTTTTTTTTCCTGAAAAATTGGGTTGTTTCCTTTCAGGCATCTCTTAATATTTTTTCTGCTTTTCTGAAACTCCATTTTGAAGAAAAAGGGGAATAAAATAGTTTGGTGAAAATGAAGTTAAAGAAATGTGATAGATCTCCTGCTGGCAGCCAAGAGAATTAAATGACAGAGTTGTGTGAGCTTGTCTACTTTCTCTTGGGATAAACCATCTTGCAGTTCATTGATGTGGCATATCCTTTTTCTAAACATTCCCAGAGCACATATGTTCAGGCCTTTGTACCTTACTTTTCTATATTTGGGCCCTGGAGCTTGTTTTGCAAACATATGAGAAGCAGAAGCTTTTGCTCATATGTCCCACTTTCAGAGTCACATGCAATCCAGTTTTTAAGCTGTTATAATTGCTGCTGTATTAGCCTGGTAAAGTACAGTTTAAACAGGCAGTAACTTTTGTTTATCAACATTGCAAGAAGAAAGTATAGCAGTAGTGAAGTTTCCAGTAAAGCCATATAAGAATGATGTTCTTTTCAAAAAGCCTTGTAACAGAGTATCCTCTTGTTACAACCCACCCCTGGAGGTGGCGTAACTGAGGTTCTTGTTAATAATAGGTCCCTCGGGGAGGATTTGAGTGAAATGACACTAAATCACTGGTGTAAATGACACTAAATCACTGGTGTTTATAAATATACATATGCCAGGCTTATTTCAGAACTATTTAGTTGCAATGGAAAGTAGCTATGTAGCTGTTTTGGTAATTATCTGTAGAAACATAGCAATATAAAAGCATAAAAATAACACTTAGAACATGAATTGAGCTTCCTGATGCTTTCACTTCCCAAAACATTCTTTTTGTATTAGTTTTCATAGTGATACCTGATGACTGAATTAACTGGGCATGCCAAATTTGTTACTACTTCACAAAGATGGGTGCAATATCAGGTGCTACTTTAAGGTTCTGAATTATTTGGCCAATTGTAAGCCTGGACCACCCTCTGGTTGGTTTATTTATATTCAAGCTTTGACAACAGAGAATTTTTTAGTGAATTGTCTTCTATTATGTACCAAGACAGTCTTTTTTTGGCATCAATATTTTTAAAGGATGGAATAATATTTGCTTTGTCTTAAATTTTAACTATTTTGATTTCTTTTTCCTAGGCCTGCACATGTTTACTGCACCAATCATGATGGCTTAGCCATTTGTCCCCAGAAAACTTCCAAGTGTTCCCTAGTGCAAGTATTAGCTGAATGTCCTGTACGTCAATGTATGTTTTACTCATGCAGCAAGATTAGGTAACATCCATCTTTCCTTGGTGTTCTTAAATTATATTGCAGGTCCAAACTTCAGCTGATGGCTCACCCAGCTAAGCATCTAATCAAATTAACTTTCTTCTGAGAGAAAGAAAAGTGCTTCAACCTGTCAGTCTTTCTAAATATGGATGATAAATCCCAACATCATTAATTCCTATTGTTCAGTTTCTAAAGAGTTAAGCTAGAAGGCTATGTAGAATAAGCAGGGTTTAAAAAAAATTGACAGTAATTTTAACCTTATGTTGTTTAGTACAATTTTTATGTTGCTCTACTGGTATTTTATTTCTTCGTAAAGTCAAGGTACATTTCAGGAACATTACATTTAAATGTTAAGCAGCCAAGCTAGCAAAAATGAACCTTCCTTCCCAGAGTAAAAGCTCTGTCAAAACTACTGAAGTGTCTACTTTCTCTTGATAAAATAATGTATATATTACTTCCGTTGATTGAGTTGCATGTGCATTTCAAGAAAAAGCAAAATTCTAAGGGAGTCTGGAGATATTTTTTCTGATATAGTTTTATGTGATTACATATTTGGATAAGAATTACTAAGCAGTTTGTCCATACATTTCTATTATCATCACTTGTAAGTGTGGCAATACTTGGACCTTGGGTTGAAAAAAGAAGTATTGTTCTAGGGTAGTTCACTTTTAACTGCAGCAGTTGTTTTCTGTCTTTTCCAAAGACAATGATTGGTTGCAGATCCTGTCTGAGGGATTTGGATAGTGTCGTTTCTTTTTCTATTGTTCCATTACAGTATCATGGTGCTGTTCATGCTGATAGCCTTGGGGAAAGAGAGCGATGATAGAATGTTGATGTCCTGGAGATATTTCTGCCTCTGGAAACCCAGTGGTACTGAACCAGAAATTACCTACTAGTGCAATTTTGATTCCTTCTTCCTACCTCTAAAAATAATTTATAATTGCTTACTAGTTCTGCCAAATCTGTAGTGGCAGAACTCTCTCCTGCCCTCCCTCTAGACCATTGCCACTTTCTTGTAAGTGGAAGAGGAGACAATTAAATGTTTACCTCCTATTTCAAAGTTAACTGATTTCCAGTTCAAGGTGTTTCATCTTACAGATTGATTCTGGAGATAATTAGACTTGAATGAGCCTGTGTGTTATGTCTATGTCCCTTACCAGACCTTGTCTGAAGTATTGGACTATTCACCATTTTGCTATAGCAGCCTTTCATGACAGATTTGATGGGAGAATATTGTGCTTCTTGCAGGCATGCTTCTCTGGCTGATTTCATGGAGGAATCACCATTCATTTGAGCCAACTTTAGAGAGCACTGAGAGCAGATGAAACAGCTGAGCTAAGCAGAAGTAAATTAGTGACAGTGATATTTCTTTTTCCTTTTAAAATAACTAAGTACTGGCATATCGAGATGTGCAGGTGATTTTTTTTTTTTCAGAAATTAGTCAGAGCTACAATTCATATAATAACTGCCTTTTAGGGAAAAATGTGACTAGCAGAAATTTACACTGCTGGGTACATTAAAGTGAAAACTATTATAAACAGTTGTTACTCTGTATGCAAACAAGGAGCTGAATTTAACTTCTGTTTGAGCACTGTAAGCCTAGATGAGCATCTGTAAAACCCAAGTGATATTTTTGTCAAAAATAACTGGATGTCTAAAATTGGATTTTTATACGAGAATGTTGATGTTTTTCTTCCACTGTGCTGTCCAAGGAATTCAAGAAACTTCTGCTGTTGTACTACAGTGCAGTGTAGACATATGGCTTTGCTCAACCACTGAAGATGTTGTCAAAGACTCATAGCAGCACTTGTTTCACCAAATAGTTTGCTCTGAGGAGCAGGGAATTCAACCTGATTATCAAAATTTGATGTTTTGAAAGAGCATGAGAAATTTTTAACTGTTAAGTTTCCATGACAACAGCTTTTCCTTTTTTCTAGTTGTCTTTATGATTTATCTTTGTCATTTGCCACATGAAAAGAAAGATTTTGTCGAACCCTTTGTGTTTCACTAGTCTATCATTGCCCCAAGAAAGGCATCCCTGTGAGGTAGAAATCAGGTTCCTGTCAATGATCCCAGCAATTACAATGGATTCTTCCCTAACTACTCCCCATTTTTACTTACTTTTATGCTATGTTTGCATTTAGGTGGAGCTTGTGTGACTCTGTTCATACATGATGTTCAGCGGCATACCCTGGAGGTGGATAATGTCAGTATTACATCTGGGGTAGCCTTTAGGATGGAGATGGTTCCACAGCAAGAAATCACCTTTCTTCTCCCTTGATTGACAGCTCCTATGTGGCTTATCAGCTACAAGGTATCACTGAGTTCCCCCTCTTGCAAGGATTTTAGCAGAGTCTGGCCATGATGTCTCTACTCTGTTCCACCCTCTTTTTAGTCCCCCTTGGCATGGACTGTGTGTGGGAAGTCGGCATGGCTGCATTCCATCCAGGGAGTACCAACTGCATTTCACCCAGGGAGTAGCAACTGTATTTTAGCCTATAATTTCTATACTGTTATAACTTGCTAGAATGTGAATCTTCCCAGTTTTCTCTATTTTTATCCTCAGGCATTTTGCCACACCCTTCATGAAATTACAAAGTACACTGTTATATTTTTAATCATCACGAGACTTACTTGCCTCATCTTCACTGCAGAATATGCACACAACTGCAACTATTTCCCTGTGCAAATTGTATAGAACCTAAACTATCTTGTATTGCTGAGGCCAGAATATTTTTTATGTAATCAACATGATTAGATGATAATCAGGCTTCAATGATACTTTATGTCATCAATTAGATAAGTAAAGTTTTAAAATAGGTGATATAAGAACAAGATTAAGAACACAGAGGTCAATTTTCTGTTCTTCACTGTGAAGATACGAGTAAATGTAAACCAAAGTGTTGGGTTGTTTTGAGTGTCTCTGATTTTGGATGATTAGTTTCAGGTACTGAATAATTTTCATAGTGCTAAGCAACTTCAGGTCTCATTTAAAAGAATTTGAAAGTACAAACATACGCTATCTGCTTGTCCTAATTAATAAACCAACCTCTTAGTACTATCCTAACCAGAGAAAATCACAGTGAAGTAACCAATCTTCTTCCCACTCACAAAAAAGGAAAAAAAAAAAGAAAAATCCATGAAAATAGGGAGAAAACATGATTTGTTCTCATTCTGTAGTCACCATTGCTCCCCTAGGGCTGCACTAAGCTTGCTGAACTATCCTCGCTGCAAGACAAAAGGAGAAATCAGATGTGTCTGTAGAGCTGAATACATTGCCACCTGACAGTGCCTTGAGCAGGTGATGCAGGCACAGGTGCAGGCAACCCCTGTTGCCCTTGAGTGAAGATAAAGCTCTGTTTCCCACATACTCAGAACCTACTTTGTGTTAGAAAGAGAAATACTTTTCCTCTCTGGATAATGTGCACTTTGTATGTACATATAAAAGATCAAAAATACATGTTTACTCTTTCACCAGTGCTTTAGGATTCGGTTTCTGTGGCGACAGTTAATAAAAGTACATGGAAAACAGTTCCTTCCATGAGAAGTGGGACAGACAACAACTGAGTTTCTTAGGGATTTGTATTCTATATCGCTAATCTTTCCTTCCTTCCTGCTGCAATAAGTATAGCTGTGTCCTATGGGAATACATCCAGGCAAGAGACAGTACTGTGGCTCATTTAGACCTGTTCATATATTGATCATTGGGCCAGTGCACATATCTGATGGGCCAGCTGGTTGCTGTCAGTGTGTTACGGGCTCTGCTCTCCCTGCATCTCACTTTTAGTAAGACTCTCTACCTAACAACCCACTTTTAGGAAACTTCTAGAAAAGCAATGGACTATGTTTGTCAGATGGACAGAAATTATTCAAAAGTTTAAAAAGTTAAGGACTGCCAGATGGAGAATCAAATATTCAAAGCAATTTATGTTTTGTTCCTCTAAGAAATAAGCTAAAAATATAGTTCATCAACATTATTCATGTCTCAATTTCAAGTACTCAGAAATTAAAAGACGTAACAATTAAGATGATCATCGTAGATTGATTTTAAAAACTTCGTGAAGATGCTTTATTTTTTTAAAGCCTTAATAATTTTATAAGATACTGTATTTTCTGTCTTTACCCAGGATTTATGTAATTATGAGGACTGCAACTTGTTGAAAAATGTTTTAGATATTTCTCTGAGATTTTACACACAAAGGTCAAAGTCCCAGATTCAGGTCCTTGCAATTACCTGTGCTTGTGAACACGTGCGCACACACTCACACACTTGCACAAAAAAAATCTTGTCAGTGTTTTGGTTCAAAGTGCCAGTACTTCTTGCAGAGGTATTTAAGATTATTAGCTATTGATTGGGCTTGTTTCTGCTCTCGTTTAATTGACACAAACAGGGGTTAGTCTAACTTAAATCAATAGGGAGAACTGACCTATGTTAGGTTGTTTTACATAGAGTTGAAACACAGAATGCTGATTTTTTTCATAATTTTCATGTGAATGGCAATATATTTCACAGTGATAGGTAGATATAGGCTGTTGGAATATGAAGTTTGCAAATCCTAAGATTAATTCTGATGTTGTAAGGTCATTGTGAGACAATAATGGTAAAAGTGGCAGCTGTTTTTGCATGTAGGACACTTCTACATGCCACTTCAGGTATTCTTCTAAGAAAAAAAGCCTCTTGGGGATAAAATTTATCTTTTGCTATTGTAACTTTCAAGTAAATAACTATAAATGATAAGTATTTAAGATCCTATCTGTATGCTATATGGAGTTTTCAAATAAAGATTTTCAAGGACGGACTGTTTAAATAAACTGCAGCATTTCAAATTTGATACAATTGTCCCCTGATGTCTAAGCCATTGCTACTACTTTAGCTGATCTAAGAAGGAAATACATTTCTTACATGCCTCACTTTCTGAGCCCTCCATCATGTAATCTGGTAGATTTTGGCACCTGACTGGTGTAATGTCAGGTATTTCAGTGAGGTCTTCAAGATGGATGCAGGCAATGATTGACAGTCTGTGTCCTACTAGTGTATGTTAAAAAAAAAAAAGTTCCTTGAAGCAAATATGATTTTTCTCCCATAAAAATGTGTATCTTTCTGAAATTACATTCATCCATTCCTTGTTCTATTTTCCCTTAAAATAGGTACAAGAGGGATGATCAGGTTTATATTCCAAATTGACACTGAAGAATGTAGTGCTTGAATATTCTGTGCTGAGACGATTTCATATTTAGGAAAAAAATGAAGGGTATAAAGGGATAAAGTCATGTCTTGTTCTTAGATGAAGAGATGTTTTGAAAATTTCTCTAATGGATAACAGTTTGATGAATGGGACCTCTAAGTCTAGAGACAACAAATACTAGCAACTGAAGGCTCCATTGTAGGTTTAACATCTGAAGGTGATGAGAACACAATGACCTTGGGCCTCATCTTTCACTTGGGGAAAATTGAGAGTAGTTCTTCTGAAATCAGTAGAATTTTATTGAAACAAAGTTTTTGTCTATAGAAGGGAAATAGACCAGAATAAGTTATTCTGCTGTAACTATTTCCAAATAATTCCCATATGGACCTTCTGTTCTGGAAAAAAATGTTATTGTATTAAGAATAATTCTAGTCATTTTTTCAGGTAAGCCAGACATAATGACCCAATATCAGAATTTTTTAATCTGAGGAGATCAAGTGGTTTAAATGTTAGCACTATGATACAGAGGTTTGGATATTGAGTTACTGATTTAATTCTAAAATATATTCTCTTAATTAGGAGTTTATTGTTGACTCAATTGGTAGGCTCAATCCATCACAGTATACTTCATCTAAACCACTTCATATTTGGTATCCTACTTGACTAAATAAAGTAATAAAAGATTTGTTCTTCATCACTGAAAAAGATGTATATTCTGGAATATAAGTGATCACAGACATTATCTATTTGTAAAATTTTGATATATGCAAAGTCATGTATTTTTTTCACTCTTTTAGAATCATGGGGTCAAACACATAGTTAAAACTTTATTTTATAGAGACATATCTATAAGAGAAAAAAAATAATACCTAGAGAGAGAACAAAAGCTTTAAGGAAGCTGTTTTCATCCCTTCCTTCTTATGACCTTTTAAAACTTTGGGATGTCAGTATTGGTTGTCAGGTTATGGGATCTCCTCACATTTCTTCAGAGACTGACTGGTTTCAGGAATATGGCACTGTCTGTATGCCAAGCTTTATCTTACTCTTTAGAAGGCATTATTAAAACTGTCTTCTATAGTACCTGCACTGGCTAAACAATCCTCAATGTGGCAGTGAGACTCTGGCCTCTTTAGACAATTTTAGACACATGACCTACACTGGTTCAACAGAAAAGTGTAGGGACAGATGAGCTTCATCTCACCTAACATGGCAATCATGGTGTACATTTTTACATCTGAGCTAGTTCTCTAAGTTTTCTCTATAATTGATGAAAGGGAGCAGGCACTTCTGAGGGCAATTCACATAACCTTTCCCAGACATGCCTTGTGAGAAGTGGTAAGAGGCCTTTCCAAAAAAATCCATTTCTCTCAACTGGCTATCAATTGAACCTTGGCAGGTAAGATTTAAATATCTATGCAGTGGAAGTCTCAATTTGGATGAGAAAACTTAATTTGAGTGTCAAAATTTCACCCTTAAGATCATTCTCTCTTGCTTTATAAGTGAGCTGATGACTGAGGAGACAGCCAGAGCAAAGGTACAAAGCCGGAAAACGCAGGTTTGTCAGATGTGCACGGTGGGCTTACAGCCACTCTGAGAACTGTTCATGCGGAGCAGCACTGGCAAGGCCAGAAGGTCAGGTGCAGGCAGGAAGGATGCCTCTATCCTGTCAGGTACTGTCCCTGTGCATTAAGTACCAAATTCTGCTACTGTGCTAATCTTTTCCATTGGTTTGCAAGCTTGTATAGCTATCTGTTTATTTACTAACTCTAATCAGGGAGAAGGGAGTCTTATATAGTTGTTACATGTGTTTTGCATAGATCTGGTTGCAAAGAATTCAATTGACCTGCATTACTGACTAACTGCCAGCATTTGTCTTCTGCCTTGCTTTGTCTATGTAGTTGAAGACCTGAATCTATCAGGTTTTCCAACTGGTCAGTTTGCTACTGACTCAGTATCATTAAAATAAAATGTAAACTTGTAAAATTAGCCCTACAGCCTCCATACAAAAGTAGTTCAGTATTGAGCCGTGTTATCTAATGCATTTTAGATTATTAGACTATATTCTCTGTAGTACCCTGATCTTAATATGTGTTTTGCAATTCATAGAAGAAGGATCAATCTGAGTGGAGTTGAAACACTACCTTTCATAAAAACAGTTAAACAACTTTTGTGGGGGGACGTAATACTGAACGGACCAATGGGATGGTATATAGATAATAAAAAAGTACTACTGTAATTATTGAGAAATCATTTGTTTGATGAGTTTAAAGATTTCTTTGGACATTGGCAAATTAACTTGAAATAGACTGAAACATCTATAAAGAATTAGTCAATCTAAAGCTGGAAAGGGAGGAAGTTTAGACATTAGACTCTCATTTGCTAGGGTGCTGAGATTTGTTAGTGTTGGTCTGTTCACCTGAGGAAATGACTTGCTAAGGATGTTTTTATATGTCTTGCAAAAGATGGCTTTAAATTTAGTTGTAAGACTATTTCTCAGTATGTAAAGTGGAAGTATATATCACTTTAAAACCTTTGTTCTAAAATATACACAATAAGAGATGTCATATGAAAAACTGGTGGAAGTAGGCCAATGGGTAATGAACTCATTTACAGCTTGACTATACTGAGGTTTAGGAAATGTCTTTTTATAGTTACATGCCAACTAGACTTAGCGAGGAAGAAAAAGAAATATGTAAATAACTATAGATTAGGTACTAAAGATGACGAAACTACATTTCAGTTGCTTTTTTTCCAGTATATTCAACTTTTTATTTGCAAATATTTCATACCTATTTGTAATTAAAACATTATTGTAGCGGAATACAATCAAAACCTTCTTTAATTTTCTGTGTAGACTCAATGCAAATCTGTGTTAATCTGAGCCATACTTCCTTGGATATGAATGTAATCTGTAGAAAAGGGATCTTAGAATAAAGCAATAGAAGGTAAGAGATTAGTTCTACATTTTTAATATTTTTATGCATGTAGAAATTAATTTATGAAATTCAGAAATTCCTTTGCCACATAATTGGCAAGTGACTCTCACCAAGAGGGTGGAATCAGTGATTGCTTGTCAAGCTCTGTTCTCCACTGATGTCTGCCCTGACAACACATGTTCATCTTGGCAAGGCTTTGGAGGCAGTGTGGTAGTGATGCTTTCTGTCTCAGCGTTGCAAATGGTGCTGCAGTTGATGCATTGTTAAATTTGATGCCAGTCATGCACTACTACCGTGGCTTTATTCTTCCGGCGGCATTTTCCAGGCTGAAGGAGCTGGATGTTGTACACATCTAGATGTGTGTCTCTGTGTTACACTCCTTAGCTGCTGGCACACAATTGTGTTTGAAGCACGCAGATGGGCAGCGCAGCTCCATTTACCTCTGGTGTGCATTCTGTCATTGGCAGCTGATATGAGGAAGCCACAGGGACACATCTCCATACAAATGTGATTTTAAAAAGGCAATTTTCTTTTTTTTATGGTGGCTTTACAGAGTTTTCACAAAATTTAATGTGCAGATGACTTGCTACAGCATATTGAAAGTCAAAAGGCCTCATTCAACTTTTGTGTTAAACAGATTACATGATGTCTCAAAATTAAAATAGCTGCAATTATAAAATATTATTTGTGGATAGAGACAGTGGACTTCTTTGCAGAGCTTGTATTTAATCATGCAAGATACTCAGCTGCTCTGAAGAAAATAAATTAGGCAGATATTAAAAACAATCAGTATAATTACTATTTAAATGCAGGTTTAAAGTTTTAATGCTTTTGAATTATAGTTCATTATCCTTACAGTGAGAGAAGCCTGTAGATTGCAAGAAAGATGGTGAATCTTTGTTAATACATTTATTGCTGTATTTTAGTACTGTTGCTCTGCTGAGCAGTTCTTGAGCACAATGTTCAGATAACACCATCTCTGGAGAGGGGAGACTCTGTGGGCCAGGGTAATGTTGCTGCCCCTTTGCCTCCCCTGTGCTCGGCTGTGCATAAGCTGAGTGGGTCTTCAAGTCTTTAATGCAGTCAATGTCAGGAGAAGCAAAACTGCATCCAGCACTAATGGGGCTCTGGGCCAGTGTAAAACACATCCTTGTGCTTAGTTTTGTCCACTTCCGCAACAACAATTCCACGTATCTTGCAAGATAGCAGGTGAAACAGAAGTATGTATTTGGCCTGTAGATGATCATGTTGACTGCACTGATTTATTATTACTAAAAACTGACTGAAAAGAAATTAAAAAATAGAGACATGAAAATTATCATGTGTTCAAATATTTATAAATTCATTTTAAACTCTCCCTTCAGTTAACTGAGCTGTATGTAGCTACACAGTCTCAGAAGTCTATGAATTTATACAGTTAGCTGATATAAGAAATAATATATTTACTCTTTAAAAATTTCGTGTACTGTCATTCTTCTTAACCCTGCAACATATCCAAAACTGTAAATCCTTGTCAATCCTCATACTAGGGAATTCTTGCTTTTTCAAACACTTTCCACTTGACCTAGAGTTTCATAGTTATTTTATTGATTTGAATGATAGTGGTAATAGAAGAAACAATACAATCACTCAGAGATATTTGTGGAATTATTCTTTAAAAGAAGGATACTAAGAAAATGGAACACATGGCGTTGCAAACAATAATTGAAATAGTATGATGAAATAATTCTCAGTTCTTCTTAGCATGATGGAAAGCATCTGTCTTTGGAATTTTTGAACGATAAGTAAGATTTTTTAAGTTAAATAAATTGAATAGTTTTTCAATAAAAATGGCTTTTAGTAGAACCCTACATACACTATTCTTAAATTGTACAGTTTGCATCAGTTATTGTAAAATACCAAACTGCCTTAATTTTTATATTGAACAATTTATAGGATCCATTATAAACATTTTGTTATTAACTTTTCGTTTTCTATTTTTCTTTCAAAATAGTTAAATGGCTACAGACCCTTGCTGGGGATTCACTTTTACTGACATCAACATGGCTGTTCCTCTTGTCTTGTGTAAACATTCACATCATTCCAATCAAACAGTGAAGATTCCAGAGATTTAAATTATTTTGATGTACTGGGAATAGTTATGTGTGGTACTTTTGTATATAGACAAATTCATGAAAAAAACTTCTTACAAATGTGGTCACCTGTGTAGTAGCATCTAATTAAATGGAAAGGCAGCAAGGACAGTTTTTTCTAAATTCATTTTTCTATAATTTTTTGAGATAAAAGGTATTATGAAATCATGCCCAAGAGTCAAAAATTATCTTTTACTTGCAGATGTTTATGTCTTGCATTCATTGTGTTTGATATGAACTTCTTTTCCATGTCTGTTTGAAAGAGCATCTTACTACATGGGATATTGGATTAATTTGCCTTGTTTTGAAAACCTTGCTTCCCCCTCCAAACTGTTTCCTTTTCCCATTTTAAATATTTTTAAGTCTGTCAGTTGTTCATGCAAATATTGGCTCTGGACAAATTTAGATATTATTTAGATGAGTCATCTTGAGAGAAAATTATTTAATAAACAGCTACCCTTGGGAACTGGAAATCTAAAAGATTTTTCACATTTTCTGCATTGGTCTGGCAAATCTGTGAATTGGGAAAAAAGTGAAAATAAATCAGTGGAAGTCATCCCTTTATAATGGCATTTCAAGTTTTACTGGAAAAGAATATCACTGAGCATTCTTTAGTTGGGAAATTCTAGTCCCAGCTCTGCTGGTTACCTGGTGTATGATAACCAAGTCACTTCTCTTCAGGTTTTCCATCTGAAAATGGAGGTATTGATATTCCCTTCCATGCTAGAGCATGAGATCTAGAGATATACAATCATAGAGTCATTGAACATCCAAGGTTGGAAGCAATCTCAAAAGATCCTCTGATCCAACCTTTCATGGAAAAGGGAGTCTAGATGAGATTACCTAGCACTCAGTCTAATAACATCTTGAAAACCTTGAGCAATGGGGACTCTACCATGTCCACGGGGAAGTTGTTGCAGTGAATAATTGTTTTCACTGTGAAAAACATATTCCTCATACTGAGTTGAAACCTCTCCTGGTGCAACTTTCACCTATCACCCCTTGTCCTTTCCTTATGGCTCCTTGTGAGGTCAGAGCCTCTGTCTTTGCAGCTGCTGTCACTGTAATTGTTAAAAATAAACCACTTTTACAAATTCACTGTATCGTGCATTATCTCATGTAGGGAACAAATTTACAGAACATAGATCAAATGGAAATGTGACTAATCTTTCAAATTCCAGAAAAGTAAAATTTTATCTTCAAATTATTGAAGTAGTTGCTATGAAGATATGCTAAAAAATGATGGAATATTGAATAATATTTGAGCCAGGTTTCTTACATTTTACCGTGTCATGACCAACGTCATTGTCTGTGGATCAGAACTGTGGAGAGAGAATTTAGTTGCGACATACATAACAAATGAATTTAACATTAGTTTAAGCAAACTATTTGGATTATTGCTTTAGTAACATCTACACAGATTATAATTACAAAATGTAGCCTAATTTCTCAATATTGGGAAAAGTTACTGTAAAAAGCTGAGTATATCTCATCACAACTCCTTTTCTCTTTAATTAGCTTTTTTTTTTTTTTTCCGTTTAGGATTTCTGCAATTCAGTCTCAATTTCTGTTATTAAAATTCTTATTGTAATCTGCAATTTATATTTTTCAAACCCAAAATATCCAGAGACACACTAGGATCATGTTGTCTCATTGGGTCATAAATCATATGGTCTTTGAAACACCCTCTAACATTATCATGAAACAGCATTTTAAAAGGATATAATTAAAATAATAAAGTCCTGTCATAGAGCATGCCTTATTCATTTTAGTCATTAATTTTTAATTATTTCCAGGAAAATAATTCAGAATAATTCAGTTTCTTGGCATGGCTTTCCTTTTCACTTTTCACTTTTTTTTTTTTGGTCATCTGACTATTATTAAATTGCTGTATTTTTAGTTTTATTCCTAATCAATAATAGCTATGGAGTTTGTTCCAAATGGTCAACATTAAAGATTCTTCTTCAGTCTCTTTGTAAGGCTTCTGTAGGTTTGACAGTTTATCTTCCAAATCTTCAGTGCATAGGTTCATTTGGATCTATTTCAGTACAAACTAATGTTGAACTAAGGGATGGTTATATCATGTTTGTGAAACAAGAATGAAATGAAACATTGAATTTACTATAATAATTTAGATTGTTTTGTTGTAAAAATACAGAAATTAAAGGAAAAGAAGGAAGCCTGTAATTAGAGCCAGTAATGCCATAAAAAATTATTCAAGAGTGTCAATGAAACCACAGGCCAAATTTAGAACAATTTCCCAACACACTGTAAGGAACTTTAGAACTGACAAATGATGAAGCATCACAATAAAAATGTGCTATAAGAATACAGGAGGAAGAATTTGGGTACTTTAAATACTGTCAGTCTAAAAAGTACTGTTTTATCCTGACATGTAAAATATTTTTGTTAGGTGAACTACCCAAATAAGAGGTCAAAGTGGACTGTGTCCTGGACAACAGAAGAGCCAATATTTTCTGCCCACCTGACAAAAGGAAAACCTTTCCCTGATTGAGAGTCCTATGTCTGATTAAGCCCTGAACATGTAAGACAAAGTACTTCAGAGGATACCTGCCAAAGTAGCAGCATAATCTGCTTTATCTTCTCTTTCATGGTAATCAATGCCCACTGGTTCAACGGAAAGCAGTGTCTACGAGCCACATAGTGTACCAAGAAAAAAATGTCATTTTTAACCCTTGCAAGTAGCAGAAACATTGAAGTGATATAGACATATGAACGATGTAAACAAGCACAAGGAAATAGCAATCAGTGTTGCTTCTTTCATTTGCTGGATTTCTTTTTTGTACTGTAAAATCCAACATGAGAAAGTTCAGTTTTTACTGTGATGTCCAGGAATATTAAGGGGTGAGATGTCAAAGGTGAAAGGGTGGTGAGGCATCTTAGGAGCAGAAAATGTTGTATCAAGCTATGCTACATACATGTTACCTGTCATGAAATTATATGATTCCAAAGAAGGAAGGACCATAGATGAAGTTGTGTTTTCAAAAGCACCTATGATTTTGTCCCAGTAAATATTAATGGTAGCAAAATTATACCCATACTAAGTGCTGTGGAGAATACTGCACCATGTATGCTATACGTATAACTGGTATTACTTTTTTCGTGGGCTACACCACCCTGAACTGATGAATCAAAGTAAACATATTTTTGTTGATTTAATGACAAGCAGTGTATATACTAAGTGCCCTGTTCTATTTTTTTTAATTGCTTTTTAACATGGACCTGGTATGCAGGTATGCTTTAACATGCACTGGTATGCTTCTTTAGAAGCATTCAGTTCTTCATGTCTTTGAAGTGTACTTCTCTGAGTATAAATGTTTTGTTGCTTACGGAGAGAAATTATTTAAACCTGAACTCATGTTTATGTGCGGGGTAGAGATGGAGTTATTTTCCTTTGAGGTTAACTTACACCAGAATACAGAAGAAGCAAACATCACCTGACCTCATGAACAGCAAGAGGGGTCAGGTTGTATTCTTTTTGCTGCCTGGATAACCCAGCCCTCTTTTTAGTTGCCAGCATCCATCAGTACTCTGAAGTATCTATCTACCTACCTTGCCACATAATGAATTTATTTTTTGGCAGTGATCCTTTCTTGCTTTTTACTTAAATCAGTCTTTTTTTATGCACTAGGCAGATGAAAAAACTGTTACCTAATTGTGATGGCTGGGACAGTACCATTTTTAAGGGATTGAACATTACAAAGTGATACGAAATAGGTTTAATGATGTTGGTTGTTTGGTATCTGACTTCAGACACTATGGTCATGCACTTCATTTTACCTCTATTCCTGGATGAGAAAAGCAGAGAGGCAGCAGCTCAGCTGATCTTGCTGTTGGTTTAGCATCAAACATTTTGTTCACACTTTTGTTAAGAAAACAACCTCTGAGATTATTCCACACAACATTATCCCATTCCATCCACCCCCAGATCCAGCTACTCAAAGGGAAAAGTGTCAGCTGTGAACATGGTTAAACCTATCCCATCATTGTTCTTTGATCATTCTATAAACACTACCCAGAATTTTCCAACTGTTCTAGCACCCATCTCCAGTAGCCCTCAACATTTTAGGAGTTGAGTTTTAGGAGTCGAGCAGCTGCCTTCAGTTCCTTAAGGAAGTGTGTGAAGAACACTGTCTAAAATGTAGGTTTAATATGTGAATTGTAAACAGTCTTAGTATCTATCAGCATAATTCCACAGAGAACTGTGAAAAACTCAGTCATGATGGCTTTTGTGTCATTGCAACTGAAAGTGGAATCTAATTCTCCAGTCAGTGTGCAATGAAAACCTTTCAGCAACCAAAATTCAGTTGTGTTAAACTTCAGCCAGGGGGAGCATAGGCCTAAAAGAGGTTAGTTTTCTGTCTAAGATCACTTAATAAGGAGAGAAGTTGTCTTATTAGGATGTGAAAATCATTATAGTGACTAATTCAAACCACTGAATCTTTTTTCTGCCCCATATCTTTCCTAACACAGAAACCTAGAAAACGGAAAAATTGCTAATTGTTTACTTTTAAAATGTTTTGAGTTGGAATTTTTTCACTAATGGGTTCTGCAGATTTGCCCTCAAATTTACATTAATTTTTTAGCAAAATGCTGTGGTACTGGAATAAATTAAATTAAATATGCAGTTTTTTAGCAAGAACTAGGAGATTAGAATGGGAAAGTCTTTTACTTTGATTATTTTATAAAAAAGTAGAGTCACTGTAGCTTTGTTGAGTCATTAAGAAATATGAAAAAGAGCCAAATGCTATACACAGTTCTTAGAAAATTCGTTTTTTTTCGTGTGCCAAAACATTCTGTATGTTCAGAATACACTATTCAGAAATTTCAACACAATAGATCATCAAGCATTGCCTCTAAGTCCGAGGGTAAAATAGTATATAGCTAAGAGAATATTCATACTGTTTTTAATCTGACACTGGCATAATGGTTATTATGACACAATTTGGAGGAACTTTTTGCCATTTTTGAACATTTATCATAAAGACTGGAATTAGTGTTGATCTTTGATAACTTTTTAGGCATATGTATTTTATGCATACAGATGTGTTCTTTTAATGTAGTACACATGAGGGTTTTTTAAATAACTTCTAATGATTCTGTTTAGTTATTTAAAAATGGAACTGGTTTTAAGACTGCCATTTCACTTTACTGTATCAATGACATCAGTGCTGCAGGTTGTGCTTTTAAAGTGGCAAGTTTCAATAATGCACTTTCATCACCAAAGGGATGGTTTGTAATAATGTTGAAAATTACGGTCTTTTAAATTCCCCTTAAGAGATTAATTTTGTTTAGCTATTTTATTGGACATCACTAAGTACTGCATATAGATAAATCTGTTTCTGAAAAGACAATGAAGATTCCTTTTCTTCTGCTTGGGTAGTTGTAGACATGCACTAGCATTTGCAAAAATGCTGAAATTTTCAGTGTCCCTTTTGGAGATTTATTTCTTTTTAGATTCTTCTGTATATTCAATGGAGCATTCAGCCTAATTCTCTCCATTTTTGGTTTTGTTGGGAACAACGATCAGGATTACAGGGAGAAAGTCTGCTAATTGCCATCTCCAAGTACCTTGCAGGGCCAGTGGTGTGACAAAATATATAATTAACATCTGCATTAGTTTAGTTACAAGCTGTGCTGGTAAGCTAGTGGAATTCTGAATTCAATAGATAAGTCAACTATGCCACTACTTTTTCTATTAATTTTACCTTCTCTTGTTGAGTGTACCTATTTTTAAATCACTCCTTGTCTTGGTCAGTGTTTTTCACACACTCTCAAGTATTATGCTTACTAGTTTTAGCAGGATATTACAGCTGTGGTTGCAGGTCATAATAGAAACCTTCTTTGGTGTTCAGACCAATAAATAAATTAGAAGAAGGGCTTTAAGCTCTGTATGATAAAATGAAAGTAGGGCAGAGAAAGAACAACCTTTGTAATGAGCCTAGCCTGGGGCTAAAAGTTCATTGTGTATTTCAGAACATGGTGCAACAATGGTATGAAGAGTTAGTGACTGAGGTTTTTCACTGCCTCAGGATACTGATGGTTCAGCTGCATATAGTGATAGGGAATGCTAAGAATGCTCTAAATAAATCCTGTATCCATAACTTGTAATTTCTTACTGGAGCTATGGGCAGGATGAAAGGCCTGACAAGGATTCATAGCCAGCAGGATGAAGTATAGATCTGGTTGCTGTACTTACTTGTTCACTGGGGAACACAGAATGTCTTTTATTAGTGTGATTATATAAAAAGATGAAATAAAACCACAAGAGAAATGAGGCGTGAATTGATGACATATAAAATATTTACTGGTGGATTAAGAAAAGCGCCAAATTCGCAAATAGTAGCCCCCATTCTCCTGAATATCAGAGGTGTTTAAACTACCTTCGAGTTGAGAACCCTCATACTTCAGGGTTCTGCTTGTTTCTGAAGTACATTTCAAGATGTCCTATCAAATCCTTCTTTCTGCTCTGTAGGTTTTACTTGTCAAACCATGGCAAACAACAATTATGTGTCTACATAAAACAATTTGAAAAACAATGAAATGGTTAATTTTTATTTATATACTTGCAATTTTCAGCAAAATTAATATGTTTGCACTTCTTGATTAGGACTAGATTTCTAATCTGAACTATTGGATTAAGATGTTGCTAGGATGTGATTTTTCATCCTTTTCTGTTTTTTTAAATTTCTCTTGTCTTGGTTTTCTACTTCTTTCTTGAACCTCTCCAACTCTTAAATATTGTATAAAAAAGGTCATTACTAGGTTAAAATACAGGAATACTTAACATGTAAATACCGCTTTGAACAATTGATATCTGAACTACAGTATTTTGAATTTTAAGTGCATGGCACTTCCTCTTTCCCTAATGTGATCTCTGTGGAAAAATACCAGCCACTTGGAAACAGAGGAGTTCCATGTATATAATTCACAGTAGCGACTGTGTTAATGCTGTTCATGGTGATTTTTGCTTAGAGGCTGAGTGAAATAACCTGCAAGAGTGTATGGTTACAATTTAGTTACAGATCTGAAAAACATAAACTGCTTTCCCTGTCCAATTCCCTAGTAGCAAAATTTCCCCATGATTAAGATGTTCATTGAAAATTAAAAGAATCCTTCTGGTTCTATTATTTTAAAAAACTGATTTATTTAAATGGAGATACTGTTTATTCCTCTTCCTATTCCAGTAATTCTCATCTCAGCTTCCTTAGCATGAAATCCATAGCACCATCTCACCTAGAAACGTAAAATTCAGTCATGTGAAGTGCTCTCTCCAACCTGCTGCTACACTTCTGCACAAATGTCAGTCAACTTTTTAAAACAGATTCCTTGGGGCAGTTGGTATTGGGCAGGCAGCCTACTTTGATTAGCCAGGTAAATTAAAGAATTCAGCTGCCATGAAGCAAAGGTATTAATCTGGGAAAAAGTCTTTGTCAGATCTTTAGACTTCAAAATGTAGTGGCTCCTGATAAGAGATGCTATACTTTGAATGTCAGTTAACTCCATAAGGAGGTGGAGGAAAAGTTCTTACATTCTATGGTATAACTGTGCTCACACAGCTACTTGTGTCAGGACTACAAACACTCCTGGTAAAAATGGGTGAGAATGAGGCTTTTACAGCCAACAGGCCGTGCATGGAGATGAAAGATGCTGGGGCACAGGTGAGCATTGCACAGCGGTGCCACTCTGCACTCGTGTGCCCTGCTCTAAACCTTCACCCAGCCCTGTAGCCTGTCTGTCCAGCTATGTGGGTCTCACAGTTGCATTCCTTGAAATGTAAATTTGGTACTTTATATGTGAATTTATGTACTTGCATGGCTGTCTTTGATCCAAATAATACGTTTTATTTCTTAAATAGTTTGTGTGAAATGTGTACTTTCCAATTGCATTCATTCTCCTCTTCTAGTTTGAAGAGAGCTTTTAAGCCCACCTAAAACTGCTCCAAACAGTGGCCCTGTAAAGTAGGCTTCATGAAGAGATGAGGGATAACTATTTGACCTCTACTGGGGTAAAAATGGCCCTGTGCAAAACAGGGTTACAGTCTTTGGGGCAGAGAAGAAGCAGGTGACAGACAGCAGATTCTGTCCTTGCTCCACGTAATGCCTGTCCAGAGCCTATGACATGTAGGATGTGTAACCACGTCCCTGAATATCCTAACATGGGAGCTCCTGTATGTTTTCCTATGGTTACATCTAGGTACAAACTGGCTCTAACCTAAGAGCAGCGCTGTTACTGGGTTTCCTACAGTCATATGTGGCCTGAAGCAGATTCCAGAGTCTGAAAAGCTGGGTAAATACTCATCTGCTATGTAGTTTATGCTGAGGTCTGGCTTCTGAGACTCTGTTAATTGTACAATGTTTAAAGTCATTTAGGTTATGGCCTTGTGAGCTGTTCAGTAATTAAAATGCAGGAAGTACCCCAGATCAATTCTGAAAACAAGATTTATCCTCTGTCTCTTTGGTACTTCCATATAGAGTTTCTCTCAAGGTCTTCATCAAAAATCTTCCTATTTCCAGTTAACATATTACTCAGCTTTTCTTCTCTAACTTTAGACTGATCCTGAGTTAATGCACATTTAGTTTTGAGTTAAATTAGCCATACTCATATTGTATCTTGGATGGTTGTTCTTAAATAGCTGGTGACATTTCATTATAAGGCTGCTTTATCTATCAAATGAAAAACTTCATCAATAGAAATTTTGCTTACAAGTGCTAATTTCTTTTATTAATGTCCATAAAAAGTAAAAATATAAATCACAGAAAGCAAAATGAAAAAAGCAAATTTCAACAGTATTATAATAATGTGTTGAATTGAGAAGCCCCTTATAGTTGTTTCTAAAATAATGGTGAAAAGAAAAAAAAAACAAACTGGGAGGGCAAATGCTTCCATTGTGATCAAAAGGAGACAAGGATTTTTGTGTTTACATGTACAAGATATATTATACAAGATATATTTATTAAATACTGACCTTAATGCTAAACAGTTTACCAACCTTCTTCATTATCTTAATTTCTCAGCAAGATATTAATGTTTTGATTCATGTTTGTGGTTTTTAGAACTGAGTCAACACAGCAGGGAGCACTTTAAGAGGGAATGGCTTGCCTCTTCCTAAGCTGCTTTGTTAAGTAGGAAGTTACTGGTTGCCTTTCTGCAGATATTACTTCCAGTAACCATCCTTCCCCAAGTTTTGGAAATCACTGCTCACGAGTCACTGCTCTTTGGACCAACAGTCAAAGGGGGGCCATTTCCTAAGGCAGGATGGGGAAAAGCCATTGCTGCCAGAAACTCGTCCTCTTTCACTGGGCTCCTTTTTTAACAGCTTTGCAACATTTCTGTGCTAAGACCAGGAAGGCACAGTAGTTATTTTGTGCCTCATTTACCTCCAATATCTCCTAATTGTTGCTGGAGGGTTCTAAAACAGATACATGGCAATAAAGGAATGCACATAACTTTTTTTGTTGTTTCTAATGTGGTAATAATAATATATTTAGTATTTATTGCATTAATGACTGGTAATGGATAACTCAATTATTTCAGACTCCATTTATTTGGACATCATTCAAATGGGTAACTCAAACAGCTCATAACTTAAAAGATTAGAATATGACAACAGATAAAGCTAAAAGAAAGGAGAGTGGATAACAAAGATAATTAGAGGGTTTAGCCCAAAAACGTATAGTGAAATACTTGGTTGTTAAGCTTTTTATTACTCAATTTCTGCTACTGTGTATGCCAGCAGGAGAAACGTAAGAGTGGAGGAGGTGCTGGTATCATAGACTCTGACTAGGAATTCTTTGCATGTGGAACAATTTGATTTTTTTACTTACTGTGACTGGCAGCCAAAACATAGAGGCTGGCCTTGCAGGAAGATAATATGATGGGGAAAGTACAATTAATTTTATAAGAGCTTTGCAATTGAGGGAAAGAAGTACTGGGTTCAAAGGGTAGAATTGAGATCCAGTGAAGGTAAAGAAACTTTGAAAAATTACATATTAGTAGGTGCTAATATAGAAAATTATTTTACTTACCAGCATTTTAAAATGATTAAAATAGGATTAATCTGAGAGTATGTTAAGCACTTCAGGCATGAAGGTCACTAAAAAAATGATGACTAACTATTAGATGATAATTCTTGCTAAATAAAAAAAAAATAGGGAGAAGTTATGAGATTTGAACAGTTAGGATTCTTTCCCACAGAACGCAACGCTTTACTTAGTAGTTTTTTACTCCACACTTAATTATTAGCCTACATGAAATTGTTGTACTTAATTATCTGCTAATTAATATTCCACAAAGGAGGATGCTTGGTTTCAGTACACAAACTCCTGCAAAGAAAGATTCCAGTTTGATTACAATGAACACTAAAACAAGAAAGAAAAATCATTGTTAATTATATTTAACACCACGTTAATTCCTTCCTATCTTTCTGCAAAGAAACGTGTCATGAGATATGTTAGGGTTTGTTGTCTTGAGCTGCAGCAATATTGTTTTTATACTGCTACAGGCAGTTTTCCTTTCTTCTTTTGGATCAAACATCTAAAACTGGTATTTTAAGTATTTAGTAGTGTTCTCTTCCTTTAAAGAAGATCTTAGTATTTGTATCTTAGTATTTGTATCTTTAGATTAAGAAATAAAAACCATAACCATCCACTAACTAAAATAAAATTTTCATTTAAACTAAAAAGGCAAAATGGGCTTTAATAATATTTTTGTACATTTAAGTCTTGCTTCAAAAGTAGATTAGGATATTCGCTTTAGGGTTAGATAAGAGATCAGTGCTGAACCATGTCCAAAACTTGTATTCGGACTAGTTACTACTGGAGTCCTCTGGGTTGGTTTTAAGAGAATTCTATCAACGTGGCTTGAAAATAAGCATGTACAGAACTGGCACAGAATCAAAACTGAAGGGATGAATTTGTCTGAGAAATTTCCTGTTCTTAATTATTTCTACCTTCCCCTATTTGATTTAAGATTCCAATGACTATTTTATCTTGTAAGGTTTGTATATCATGTACAGGCATTATTTTAATGCCTATTCAGTTATGCATCTTGCCTCTTGGTTGGCAATTAAATAAACAAGAAGGGCATCTTCCAAGTGATAAACTACTACATTCATGCCTAGAGTATGTGAAATTTAGTAATAAATCAGAACTGTTATCTTTTAACTGTGTTTGCTGTGATTTGTTTTTTAAGTTTCTATAATATATGAAGTCTGCACAAACATTCTATATACCAGGAAAAAAACAAACAAACAAACCCTGTAGGATTTTGTGTCTTTCCTTACTAAACTGTCTCCTAAACCATTAAAAACTTGGCACCAATGTAAAAATACATAAAATCGAGGAAATATTGGAGTATTGTTGGGTAATCATTAAGTACAGTTGGATGAATCTGTTTACTGGCAATACAGTTGTAGTCTGTAAAAATAGTCCTTTATAACATTTTAGGGTTTTTTTTCATGACATGGGGACAAATTTATTCATATAGTCATCACTTTTTATTACTGAAAGGGATTTATGGCTCTATATATTACTCAGAGATTATTATTAATCTTCTCCTTAGTAATCTTTGCCTCTAAAAAATGCTGACATGAGATCAGTTTGGCCAATTTCCTCAATGCACTAGAACTCCTACACTTGTTGGCTTTGGCTTAAGCAAAACTCAGTACAAAAGAGAGGTAATTTGACCCAAGCTTAAAAACTTGCTGTGTTTCAGTCATTGATCTGGCAAGACAAGACCAGATCCCTCAGAATGCAGACTACACTGAACTCTCATTAAAATATTTGAACCATAGGGTATATTCATCATCAAAGCTCTTAGCAATGTAAGTTTTCCAACTTGCTTGACTCACCGAGATTGCTGGGATATCCGTAAGTATGCAATCGATCTCACACTTTAAACTTAAATATGAAAGAAAACGAGTTCTCGAAGATGAACTCCTTGATGATAAATGTTCTACAATAAATATACCCCATTCACTTTCCAATGATGCACAGATATTCTTTTCAAGTTTTATGACCAGATTCCATCTGAATATCTGAATTGAATTATTTTTTCTAGCTTTTATTGAATAAAAATTGCCTGCAAGCCCATATGTAGGAAGTAGTCCTTGCTTTAGGCCTCATTCTGTTGTTTAGAAAAGTACCTTTCATGTAGCATTTTTGCCATTAGTAGCTTTCAGCTGTGTAAATATCATTTTTAGCTATAAAACTTAACAGAAGTATAGAATGCAAAGATCTCAGCAAGATTAATTTACTGCTGCAGTTATGCATAAGTT
Source organism: Lycocorax pyrrhopterus obiensis (assembly GCA_014706295.1). NCBI lineage: Eukaryota > Metazoa > Chordata > Aves > Passeriformes > Paradisaeidae > Lycocorax > Lycocorax pyrrhopterus. The sequence continues at coordinate 16,672,464 of JACSVZ010000015.1, forward strand.
TTCTGTGTTTGTGTCCACTTTTCTGTACTGTTAAAGCATTGTATTCATATCTGAAGAAGTCTTATACTAAACTATTCAAAATACTCAACAGTAATGTATTACTCCTGAAAATCAGTATATTGCTATTAGCATAATCAATTTATTTTTAAATGGTGACTTTCTGAAAAACAAATATTAGTATATGCAAAAATTGGAAATCATATATCTGTTGTAGTGGGAAAACTCCTGTAGAGACATCTCTTAACCTATGAAACCTAATTATAATAAGAAAATAAGTCAGAATGGAAGTGCCAGAAGCTATTTAGGAATACTTCAGCCTAAACTAAATGGCCTAATATCCCATATATCTTTACAGCAGTTACAGAATACTGATAAAGTATCAGTCTAAGTATTCATTTCTTTCTCCTCTTAGTACTAGTACTAATTAGTACTATTAGCCACTCAGGCTAGGTAAATTATTTGTGACTTAAAGGAGAATGCAGTTCTTCTCAGAGTTATATCTGGGCAAATACACACCGATAGGCCCTTCTTCCCACCTCTGAAAAACATGAGGGTGAGGGGGTCGAAGTGTTGTTTAACCTTTATGGAAACTACTATGCTCTAAACAACTGCTAGTTAGAAGACACAACTTATTTCTTCTTTTTAATTACAGAAGGTGTTTTTTCCTTCTTGAAAAAATTCCTTCCTGTATCCAGATGACTACAAAGAAACTAAACATACCTTTTTTTTTAAAGAAATTGTTGTCCATGTTGTTTACCAGCGTTCAGTGCACTGTGTGGTTCATACAAGCCTTGGACTTTTTTTTTCCTTAGGAAATACTGACATTATAATAGCAAAAATAATATGTAAGTGTATCAGAACATAGAAACAGCTGCACAGAGATTTTTTTCTCTTCTCTTCTCTTCTCTTCTCTTCTCTTCTCTTCTCTTCTCTTCTCTTCTCTTCTCTTCTCTTCTCTTCTCTTCTCTTCTCTTCTCTTCTCTTCTCTTCTCTTCTCTTCTCATCATTCTCATCTGGTAGGAGACTGGATTGTATCCTGGAAGTGCCAAAACACTTCACCAAATATGTTTGCTATTTTTGAGACTTCTTTTAGATGACAAAAGTGAATTTAGAAAATTATTTTATTTTTTATAGCTTATGTGAACCAATGTAAATGAAATTTCTACAAATACTTGGTCCAGTGCTTGAGGAAGAGATTATCCTGCAAATAGTTGATGTTTTATTAGACAAAGCATTAGTATCCCGTTGTGGAGAAGGTGGCCAAACAGGCTAGATTTGTAGGAAGGTTAATGGAACAAACCAAACTTCCTTACTGTTCATGATTACTGTGTATTTATACTTACAGGAATAAGAATTTATTAGAGTATGGGATGAAGAACTAATTAGAAAAGGCAGTTTCTGAGTACTTTCTAAGATTAGTTTATTGTCTCTTTTTTAAAGTTGATCAAAATGAGGAATTGATCTCATATCACCTCAAATATAAACATACAGCAGCAAAATAATTGCTCAATTAGATGTTGTACAAGTTGCACAAGTATTCCAGAAAGCTCCTGAATAGGTTTGGAGTGAGTCCTGTAATAACTGAAGCAATACTTTGCATCTCCTGTTCTTGGTATCTTCTTAAGATCATGGTTAATTCTTTAGTTACCACAATATTTATTTATAAAAGATAAGCTGTTTAAAGCACTGATTCACATAAGAAGTGATGTTTCCATCCTTTGTCATCTGGTGGTATTTAGGACTGCTGAGAATTCTTACTAACATATTCTCTATTTGCCTGAGTTAGAGGAAATGCAATATGATAAAAACCATCTGGTGGTACTGCAGGTATAAAAATATTTGCCATATACATTTTTTTTTTCAATACAATATAACATGTTAGAATATTTTAGAGAAATAATATTTATTTAATATTTGATGAAATAATATTTAATATTTGATAAAATGAGAAGACATAAAAGACATCCAAGAGGTGACCATGTAAATTTCTCAGTGCTAAAAAGTGGACCACTTCAGGAAAAATGATGTTTAAGTCTTCACAAGAAATTTTAATGTAATTTTTAACACATTTTTTTCAAAAAAGGATTTTCAAAATAGGACTTCCTCAACTTGACATATCTCCTGGAGTCTTTAATAATGGCAGGAAAATTCATCCTCTGCTCAAAGCAAGGAAAGGAATTCAAGAGGATAAAGCATGAAATTTTATTCTTGAAATGTCTGAAAGAGGAAATATATAAATGCATTCTCTGTTTACTGTGAAAGCTTATTCTTTAGTGCCTTCTGGGAAAAAGTTGGATATCATGAAAATTTTTACAGCATCTCCTAATGATGTTAACATAGCACATATCTTCTTTCTACTGCCCAGAATGAAGAGGTAAATGTGAAAGAAGATGTACTGGTATGGCTCTGGTTAAAGTGGTAAGATCCAATTACTAGAGAGAGATGCCTGTACCTGAATTAAGGTGCAAATGAGACTGTATGCTGAAGTCAGTAGAATGGATTTTATTTAACCGTAAATGTGAGATACAAAGAGAGATAGAAAGAAATAGTAAAAAGAGAGTTGTGCTGGAGCTCGCAGTCTTCTGATCCTTGGATTATAATTTCTCATCACAGAGCTCCAGCAGCACACAGCACACAGCAACCAGGAACAACCACCTCTCTCTTTTTTGGCTCCTCCCAGGGCTTGATTTATAGGGCTAATGCCCACCCTGCAGCCACAGCTGTTTGTAGGAGGTTAATGAGTACTTTAAGTTGAGGTGGTCTTAATCAATAATTGGATCCTGGTGTGGATCCTGGTCTTGAGTGAGAGTTTGGCTAGTGCATACCAACAGGGTTTAAATACATTATACAACAGAGAGTGAGAGAGAGACAGATTAAGTAGAACAGCAGTCACCACTCCTGTGGATCCAACAGTGTCCTGTTGCTCCTCTTCTTTTGATTGTTTCGGTGGTGGGGGTCCCACAGAACATAGAGTTCAATGGGTTAATATATTTCAGGTATACAAGGGAATACCCCCAGGCATACCCTGTGGGGAGGGATGTTTTGCACTATCTTTTGCAACACTGGATCTGTTGCAACATTTGTGGCTCATGTGCAGTCCCCTGGTGGAAGGGCTCAGAAATGGGTCTGAGGCCGCTTTGGGATCTTTGATGGTTTATGACACCTTCTAAGACATTACAGCTGCTTCTCAGGTCAGCGTAGTTGGGTCGGTTATGCCCCATCAGAAGGGATGAACATCTTCAGGACTATGAATGTGAATGTCCTGTGTGAATGTGACCTTCATTAATTCCTTTGGAAGTCTGTATGAATTAAAGTTGCAAGGTGAAGTCACAAGATCTAGTTGTTTGAGGTTTGTGTAAGTTTGTGGGGCTGGAACACAGCACTTTTCAGTGTGTTGCAGTTTAGGCATCACTGGTATACAAACTTCTGCCGCCTTACTGCCTTAGGCATTTACCCTTTACTTTCTTCTCTGCTCAGTCATGCATATTGAATTAGTTAGAATTTGTTGAGTACATTTAACACGGGCTTAATTAGGTCAATCATTTCAGATACCTTATCAGCATTTTTGCCAAACACATGATGCTTAAAATAGTTTCAGGATGTTCTAATATCTATTAATGAACCTATTTTGGTGTTGTGCTGTTTTGGTGTTTTTTAATTAAGATGTTTGTCAAGGTTGAGTTTTGTTCTAGAAACTGATATAAAACAAAGAGATTTAAGAGAATTTCAGTCACTTGCCTATTTTTGTCATCGTTAAAGAGTGAATAATTTTTTTAAATAAAGTGTTTATATTTGACTTTCTAGGTCCCTTAAACGACGAGATGTACTAGAAATACTTCTATATTCTTAAAAAATAATTAAATTTTAAAGATCAGTGTCAAAGTAGGCCTGATGAAAAGCTACTGCATTTGCTTCTCTAATACTGCATTTGCCTCTCTTTAATACTAATTGTCCTTGTAAGTTGAATACACTGCAAATTTTCTGTCTTTAGAAGTAATGTGAAGTCAAAATTAGGAATACTGGCATTCTTTAGAGCACCAGAAGCTCTCTAAATAGATTTTTTCATATAGTTCATTTATCAGCATGCAAGTGCAAATAAGATTTCAATTGGTTTATTATATGAAAAGGCTAAGATTCTGAAGACAAAATTATGTATTGTTTTTTGAAAATTCTTTTTTCTTAAAATGAATTTAACACATTACAGGTGTAGGGAGACATAATCCTAGATTCCGATGTGATACAGATAGACATGACGTCACGTCCTTTGTAAAGAACTACTACTTTCTGATATTAAAGACCCTTTAAAATAATTCTATTAATCTTTATGTTTGTGCATGAAAATACACGATATTTGCACCAGCCTCACCACTGTTGATTCTTACTGAAACACAGAAAATTATTGTATCTAGGGGTTTATCTCTAAAACTGTGTCATGTTTGACCTGTGTTTCAGAGGAGATCTACTCCTTTATGATGTAAGGCTCAGTAAATTAGTTCTGGCAAATTGCTCAGCTTACCTTGCCACCACAAAGCCATATCAAATACTTAAACAAATGTAGTTAAATGCTCATATAAAATAAGAGTACTGAATTTACCAAAATTTGGAATACCAAAGTAGTTTCTATTATCCAAAATAACTGCCTTATGGCCACTTTCAATACTATTCTAGTGTTTTTCTCTTAATTTATCTTGATTTAGAAAAAAAAAATATTGATCCATAATCTTCAATTTAAAGAAAGGTAATTGTATATATAATAACCTAGTATTTTTACCAATTAAGTACTTTATATAGATTAAGATAATAAATATATACTTATATACCTGCTTATATATTTATTAATTATATACTTCTATATAAAATTATATATACTTATATATTACTTATATATAAGTCAAACATTGTTTTCAGACCAGATAATTGTTCTTGAGGAAGACTTTAGACAGACTTGAGTAGAATTGTATTACAGATTTGAAAAGATGAGACTGAAACCCAGCTTTAATGAGAATGCAAATGAGAATTACTAAGGTTCAGTGAAGGTCATAGCAGCTTAATCATCAATTTATGTCAGCAACTTCTCACAAGTTACAAATGGGTTTTAATAAAAACTGTTGTCTTAATGGATTAAACTACAAAATCATGATTGCTCTAGAATTTGACCAGCTGTCCTCACACACAAGCAGTTGTACATGTTTAAGTTGTCTCTTTTATCTACAAATTCAAGAATAATCTATTTAGAGATTGTTTATATTTTTTCAAATGAACATTTTAATGACTTTGTATGGCCTTCTAAAAGGAGTTCTAAAAGCATCTTCTGGTTATGCCTCAAGTATATTTTTTTCCTGGAAAAAAAAATAATTTGTACATTCTCAGATGCAATTTTAAATTAATTATTTCAATTTAAAATAGAGAGGTTGTATGGATATGCTTCTATTATGTTGAATAAAAATCCTTAATTTTCTAGGGCAAAATCACTTCACTGAAATCTCTTTCAGTGTTTCACCTTGTAAATACATGCCTAAAACTACATCATTTTCAAGAACAGAAAGTTATCCTGAGAAGGAAAATAGAAAATAATCTTCATTGTATCCCAAACACTTGTGAAACCCAAACAGAAGAACTCAAAAAAGAAAAATTTGTTTTAGCTCTTTTTGTTTGCTTAAGTGTCTATTTTGCCAGTTTGAATATATTTACTCTTCAACTAATAAACATAAATTTGTGTATTGGATTTGCATGGCAAGGTTTTGGTAGTGGGGGTTGCTGCTAGGGTGGCTTTTGTGAGAAGTTGGTGGAAGCTTCCCCTGTGTCCAGTGGAGCCAGTGCCAGCTGGCTCCAGGATGCAGCTGCTGTTTGACTGATGGCCAGGCCCATCAGGGACAGTGGTAGCACCTCTGGGGTGACTTAGTTAAGAAGGGGAAAATGTTGCTGCACAGGAGCAAATTGCAGCTGGAGAGAGGAGTGAAAATATGTGAGAGAAACAGCCCTGCAGACACCCAGGTCAGTGAATAAGGAGGGGGATGAGGTGCAGAGATTCCCCTGCAGTTTGCAGTGCAGACCATGGTGAGGCAGCCCATGGAAGTGGGCTCCTGCAGCCCATGGAAGTCCACAGTGGAAGAGGGGAAGAGTGTGAGGAATCCTCCCTCTGTGGGGAAAGGAGTGGCAGAGATGTGATGGACTGACTGCAGCCCCCATTCTTCACCCTCTGCCGCTGGGAGGAGGAGGAAGTTAAGCTTTAACTTAAGCAAAGTTAAGCCTACAAGGAAGGGAGGCTGAGGGGAATGCGTTTTAAGATTTAGTTTTTATTTTTCATTACTTACGTTGACCTGATTGGGCAATAAGTTAATTTCCCTGAGTCGCCTCGGTTTTGCCAGTGACGGTAATCAGTGAGTGGTCTTTCCCTGTCCTTATCTTTGACACATGAGCCTTTCATTTACTTTTTCTCGCCTGTCTGGGTGATGAGGGGAGTGGTAGAGAGGCTTTGGTGACGTCCAGCCACAGTCAACTCACTACACTGTGTAAATATTTAGCCACTAAGAATGTGGTCAGTTATTGCTATAAGCAAGCATTTCAATTTTAAGGAAAGCTTCCTGATCTTCAAATAAGTCAGTCATGTCACAGTTCCCATAATTAATAATCTTTTGAGTATCTAGAGAACAAGGTAAGAGGAAGGAGTCATTAGCACAGCACAGTTCTCGGCAAATGTGCTTTCAGGTTGGGCTGTACTATGAGATACTTTCTACACCAAACTGTTCAGACAAGCCCACAAAATTGTGTGCAAACAACCAAATTAAGAAAACATTTTTTTCTTGAGAAATTTTTTAGTATCAGACAGTCATATTCAAGTATCTCTTGCTGTATTAGAAATCGAGAACAAGTGAAATTTAGTAATACTGGTATCTGTATAAGGCAAAAGCCCCAAACACCTTTTCCTTCTAATATCAAGATCTGGAATCTAAATCTAGAATCTTAACTTCATAATGCATGAAACCTCCCTATGGGTGGGGTTAAATAATACTAAAATTAAAATTTTATGTGAAAGGAAACTTCGAACTATGAAATGGATGAAAAATCTAGACAGTATTAAACACATTACTGCTGGGCATTTACAAAGAAGTTTAAATTAAGGACTTTAAAAAAATTTATCGATATTACTGATTTTAGCTCAGTGTTAAATAAGAACAAAATAGGGCAAATCTTCATTGTTTGAAAAAATGCACTTCTCAAAAGCAGGGAAATAACCTATTATATAAGAGAATAGGTAGCAACACCTGATTTGTCAAAGAAGTTGTATAGTGTGGGAGTAGTTTTACGTGTGTGCATGCACAGTGGTGCAAGTCAGAAAGAAGATCTGATCTCTGTGGTCCAAATTGTACATCAATTGCTCATGACTGAGCAAACCTTGCTTCAGTATTTGGTACAGGTTGGATTGGTAGGTGAGGATATCACAATCCTCTCTCCACCTCATTACTACCACATGGACCTTTATTTCTTATAATGGGCTGCGGAATTTATTGCTGTGCAATCTTTTCATACTGTCCAAGTACTGCAGTCAATGCTTCTTTAATCTTCATTTCTGTGTACCTTAAAGAGCAGCATGCTGTTGTTGTTGTTGTTGTTGTTGTTGTTTTTCCAGCTTAGGTTGTATTATATATATCTGTAACTACAGAAGTTTGTCTTCCTTTGCAAGTATGTGCACTGGTGCTTTGCAGTTCCATACCACTGTGCTCACTCAGCGTGACTCACCTCATCTTTAGCTGGTTCCAGCAGGGATCTTGCTTGAGCTGAAGAATGTGTGAAGGCAGAGACAAGATAACATCAACCAAATGCAGCACTAACGTTGCAATATTAACATTCTAGACCAATGAATTGGAATAGTCTAAATACACAGCTCCCAATCTTTGCTTCATTCGTGTTCTTAGACTACTGTAGGTACAGCAACACAGCTAAACATCTGAGCTTCACTTAAACTTTGAGGAGACACATGGTTGTCTTCGCGTATGAGTCAAACAGGGTGAAACCACTTATGGTGCCACCTTCCCTCTAAGGTTAGAGGGAGTCTAGATGAGCAGCTGAGAGTAGGCATTTATGCTTTTCAAAGCTCAGAAATTTGGTGAGATTAATTTTATTTGTACCAGTTTATTTTTATCGGAGTTGAATAGTAAAAAACTTTATGCTTTTCATTATATCTTTTCTGCACATTAGCTCTCCTGAAGTTTATGAAGTTTTTCTTATAGAAATGATCTGACTGTAAAATTGAATGTTTAAGACAGGGTCCCTAATTGCATCTATCTCTCTATTTATATTTTTTTTCCACTTTATCTCTTTCTAATTTCATGTGATTAAGTTATTATTTACTTGCATCATTTGATTCTCTCTTACTAACTTCACATTAGATCAGTAATAGCTGAAACTCCCTAAATTGCTGCTAGAACCATCATACTGTGTGTATAAAGCTAATTCCTACAATCTGTCATTTTAACAGTGGTTAGCCAGGGTTATGTGTGTCAACCATGCACAAACTCATGGTGGAGTGCCTAGACAACCATGAACTTACCTTAAATTTTGTGCTTACGTTTGAAGTAATAGAAATATTTCACATTTAAGGCAATGCTAATAGGACTTGTGAGATATACACCTTATATAGTAATAATGCTTTTAATTATATTATCCTACCTGTCTTAGGAGTTTAAATTTTAATTTTTTTTTAAAAGAACTTTAGTATTGAATTGCATTATAGGATACTATCCATGCTTTACTTCCAGTGAATTTTTATTTGGTGTATTTAAATGTGGCTACTGGAATGACAGTTAGTCTATTTTAGCTGAGTAGAAATATACCTCTAGTGCCATTAGTAACTGAATTAATACTGTTTTTATCAAGTTATATTTCCTGTTGAAAATGCTCAATTGAGTACAATACTCTATATTAAAAAAATAAAAAAAAATTGAATACCAGAATGTCACCTCCGATTTCAGTATTATTTCTAAACTATCCCTTCACTGTATCATTAATTTTGTTCTAATTTATGTTATTTACTTTTTATTTTCGTTATTAACCCATTCATCATTTCTAATAATCTTATAGCAGTACTTGGAAAGCAAATCACCTTGCTGGTTTTTGTGGTATCTTCTAATATGTAGGAAAAGAAAATGATTGAATATGGAATCATTACCCGATGTAATTTTAACCCCCCCAGTGATTATCAGTGACATCAGAGAGCAGCAAGAATGGGCTGCTCCATGAGCAAAAGCAAGTTTGGTGCTGAGTGTGAAGCAAGGGCCCAATACTACAATACTCAAACCTGATGAGCAAAGCAGGTTTGGTTGCATTAACCAGTCAGAGGAGAGTCTAAAGCACCAGGCAAAACTGAAGTGATGAGGGATGTCCCAGGTCAAGCTGAGAAGTCAAGTCAGTCAGTCAATCTGGTCCAGTGACATAACCAAGCCACTGCAGTGATCCCAGGCAGGTCTGGATGAGAAGGAAGGTCAAGGTTTTGAAATGCAAGGCAGGAGGTCAAGTTTCGAGGTCGGGTCTGGATCAGCAGGATACATCACCAGGCACAGACGTGGTAGTACTGTAGCTCGGTCAGCAGCCAAGGACAACAGCCTGAGCTCAAACTTCTCAGCAGAGGAGAGGGGAGGCTACTGCTCACAGCAGTCTGAGATGAGGTTATGCAGCTGTGCCATACCAGCACTCCAGCACAAGTGATCGAATTCAAGGAGGAAAAAGTGTACCTAGGACCTGAGAAAATAAAAAAAAAAATAATTACAAATACATTTTTTGTACTTTGCTGTTTTATCTCTTAGCTGGTCATATGGAAAACAGATATTGATTTTATTTAATGGATAGCTGGGAGAAGTAATTAATTTTGACAACTTAATTTCTTTCTTGTGTTGTTTCTAACTTATTAAGTGCTTGAAACTTAGCACTTAGAAAGACAACCTATTATCCTCTCATAACATAAGTGTATTTACAATTCATGCTTTGTAGCTTATATTTAAAATCAGTTATGGTTTATTTCTTCATTTCTTTGTCTTTCAGGATGTTTTCCTTCTTTAAATAAATGAGATTCAACTTAAATCCCAAACCTGCTTTCTATGTTCATGTCTACATTTGTACTTACTGAACAGCCTGAATCCACTGCAATCAATAATTCTAGTAGGTTTCAGAATATAAAACACGTACATTAATTATACTTTCAAGATTTGTAGGCAGTTTGTATTTTTCTGAGTTAGAGAACTCCCTTTTGACTGTGTATCCAGAAGGTAATTGAGTTCATTCTTATAGAATCATAGAATCTTTCAGGATGGAAAAAAACCTCTATGATCGTCAAGTCAAACTATTAACCTAGCACTGCCAAGTCCCCCACTAAAATATATTCCTAAATGCCACATCTGCAGGTGCTCCCTTCCAGGGGTGGTGACTTAACCACCTAAATGGACAGTCTGTTCTGATGCTTGGTAGCCCTTTCTCCTGAAGTAATTTTTCCTAATATACAATATAAACATCCCCTGGTGCTCCTTGAAGCCAGTTCCTCTTGTCCTGCCACTTGCTTTCTGGGAGAAGATGCCAAAAACCACCTGGCTACAACCTCCTTTCAAGTAGTTATAGAGCACAATGAGGTCTCGCCTGAGCCTCCTTTTCTCCAGGCTGAACACCCCCAGCTCCCGCATCCACTTCTCACCAGATTCGTGCTCCAGACCCTTCCCCAGCTCCACTGCCCTTCTCTGGACACACTCCAGCACCTCAATGTGATTCTTGCAGTGAGGGACCCAGAGCTGAACACAGGATTGGAGGTGTGGCCTCACCAGTGCAGAGTACAGGGGGAAAATCACTGCCCTGGTCCTGCTGGCCACACTATTGCTGATGCAGGCCAGAATTCCTCTGGCCTTCTTGGCCACCTGGGCACACACTGGCTCATGTTCAGCTGGCTGTCGACCCAGCACCCCAGCTGCTTTCCTGCCAGGCAGCTTTCCAGCGACGCTTCCCCAAGCTTATTCTTCAAGTCCATAGGAAAATAGCAGAAATATCTTCCCATGCAGTGAAGATCCTATCTGACTACTTTTTTGGGGGGAGTGGTTGTACTTACAACACTTCTCTTTTGCTTAATAGCTAATGATTAAAATAGTCTGCTAGGTGAAAGGACGTTAAATTTAATTTTTTGAATTTCTGGCAAGTGGTGTAACAACCAGGCTACAGTGCCATGGATAAGAGTACTTAAACTGATTATTCTAGAAGATGAACCTGTATGCTGACAAAGGATATAATGGTTGGGACAGAAGGCAGTAAATATCTCATTTTAGTCTAATGGTACAAGCAATGAATTTTCAGGAGCTATAGATTTGGTTCCAAATACAGTTCCTTGAATATGAATCCATTTCACCTTAGACATTAAACAAATAAACTCATTTCTGCTTTTAGTTACTCCTAGTTTAGAATCAGTATTGCTTGCTCTCCTGGTTACTCAATAGCCGAGTTTCAAATAATCACACAAGGTGATTGCTATGGATGTCTTGTGAGACAGGGATTCAGTATTTCTGAGTTGAGTAGAGATGGAAACCCATCTCACAATTCCGGTATGAATGGTGTTAACGCAAAGATGGTTTATAGGACAACAGTTACTTTCTACTAAGTCTAATATTTTATTCTTCAGAGAGACACAGGCAGTGTGGACCTAGGCCAAGGTATGGATGTAAGGGAATGGATGGCCAATGGATGTAAAGGAATCTATTGCACTAGAAGTATGGGCATGGGCAAACATCCTAATGAGGCTAGATTACAGTTTATCTTGCTAAAATAATTTAATGACATTTTAGAAGTTAAAATCTTGTTATAGGGAGAATTCTTCTGAATTCTTCTGAGTCACTCTGTGTAAATGAATCAAATACAACCATAAAAAATTAAGCATTTCAAATTATTTATTGCTTAGTCATTATGAGCCATAGAGGAAGGATATATATGATCTGTTTTAAAAATAAAATTATTTTAATAAGTACCATTTGAGACATGGTACTCCCAAATGAACTTGTTGCAAAGAGCTTACTCATAATAAAACTTCCCTCTATTGTACTATGAAAGTCTAATATTCCTCATTTAATTAATTTTGCCAAAGAAGAAGGATTCCCAAATGTCTTCAACAAACTTTATATCATAGTAATTTTAAAAGCACTTAACATTTATGATTAGCTTTGTTAGGCATAGCTAACAATGTATGTTCAGATTGCCACCTTTCTGCTCCGTCTGGGGGCTGTATCTCTGGGGAAAATGCAAAGTCTGGGTCAGTTTATTTGTTTATTTATTATCTCATTAACTTTTATAAAATATCTATTTTAATTTATTCAGTCTATCCAAAGTATAGAATCCATGCATAGAAATATTCCGAATACCAGATGAATTTTTTTTAATAACAAAACCTGATGTTTTATGAACGGAAATTCTTTATTAATTTATTTTTACAATGTGTATTTACTTTAAGTGTATGACATAAAACCTAACTTGTTTCTGATTTCTATAAATGTTGTTTAAATTATTTTTACAGCATTTTTGAAGAATTTACATCATGTTTGAAAAAAATGCTAATAGCATAACATATTAAATGCCGTAACTATTATAATACACTTTTGTTAAAAGCAGAAATGTATTCTCTCTTAAGAACAATCTACAAGTATGGTTGATGTCGTGAAAGTGAAATATCAATTTCAAAAATCTTCTTTGAAGTACTGTAAACAATCCAGTCATGGAAATGATCTGTTGAATTGGAGGAAATGAGAGTGAACTGAAACTGCTTAATAGACCTTTGACTAATCATAAACCCATTCTAATGTATTTCTCAAGATTACTAAAAAGCAAAATTTCTTGAAATCTAGGATGTAAATGTAATAGTAAAAAAAAAGTTGCATCTTACATAGCAGTGAAGAAATAAATGTCTGTTTTAGTGTCACAACCTCAATTCAGCAATAACTATAAATTTGGAAAGTAGATAATCTGACAGTCTAAATGCAAAAATAGAATGTTTTAAAAGCCCCTCCACAGAAGGGAGTTCTACATACAAAACAAAACTAGCAAAAAGTTAAATGTGAGAATAGATACCAGTGATGTTAGTTACTTCCAATAATACAAAATTGAACACCTCAAATTTCAGAAAATTATTTATCTGTGCCCTGAAGAACTGATTTACCCCCTCTGTACACTGCCCTGGAACTTTCCTTGCATTCAGAATAAGAAGAGTCAGCTAAACATGATTTATGATGTATACCATAAGCCAAGATCTGATCTTGGACTACAATTACCATAGGATCTCTACTTTTTTAATTTATCAAAGATGAGTGAAAGTGGCAGCAAAAAAATTGGCTTAGATTTTAAATGTAAGTAATTATTTTTAGTGTGGTGCCTACTGCAAAAGGCCACAGAAAGGGTGTAGTATTCTAGTACGAAATCACAATTGGCTTCCATGCTGCTGTATCGTTATGACAATCAGGCTTTTCCTATAAGGACATCAGAGACCTATTGAAAATACGGAGCGAGAAGGAAAGTATAGCAGTATGTAAGTGACTTGCAGCATGGACCATTAGGACACCTATTATATTTCCAATAAATGTGAAAACGCACTTTGGAAGAATGGCCATCCTAATCCTATACCAACAAGCAGGAGTACTTTAAATGTAGTCTCCTGAATAGACTAAAAAAGGCTACATTCTTTGGTATGTAAAGATACTCTTTACATTAAAAGGGTATTATGCAAGCTATGCTGATTTTGGCAGGGGTAGAGTTAATTTTCTTCACTGTAGCTAGGATGGAGCTATGATTTGGATTTGTGCTGGAAACAATGTTAATAATATAAAGATGTTTTCATTATTGCTGAGCAGTGCTTACGCAGAGCCAAGTCTTTTTCTGCTTCTCCTATCATATCACAAATGCGGAGGCTGGGGGTGCACGAGTATTTGGGAGGGGACACAGCTGTGAGGCAAACTGACCCAATTCTATACCATGTGTCATCATAAAAGCTGGGGGAAGCTGGGTGAAGAACAAGAAAGCAGGAGACACTTTGAGTGGTGGTGTTTGTCTTCCCCAGTAACCATTATGTGCAAACGAGCACTGATTTCTAGGGATGGCTGAACACCTGCCTGCCCATGGAAAAGGTGAATGATTTCCTTGTTTGGCTTGGCCTGTGTGAAGTTTTTGCTTTACCTATTTAAGTGTCTTTATCTCACCCATGAATTTTCTCACTATTGCCTTTCTAATTCCCTCCCCCACCCCTCTGGTGGGGGAGTAAGCAAGTGGCTGTGTGTAGCTTGGTTGTCAGATGGGCTTAAACCACAATGTAGGTGTAAAATGTTTAGGAAAATGTTGTGGGTTTTTATTTAATTTGCTTATTTATGGAAAGAAACTGGAAGATTTTAAGCAAGACTGTAAGAACCTAAGAATGACCATGTGTGTTCAGCTCAATGGTCCATCTCCTCCCGTCTCCAACAACACTCACGCATTGGTATTCAGGGGGCCTGAAAACAGGACAAGCATATATGGTATATCCGAGAACAGCTCTTCCAGCTTTTCCCAGATAGGAGTTTATCTGACTGTGATGTGATGTCTTACATTAATAACTCTCAGCTAAACTTTCTTCTCTGTACTTGCCCTGTCTTCTCTTGAATCCACAACATCACAAGGTGGTCCACACACCTGTTTGTTTTGAGAATCATGTACTTCTCTTTCCCTAGATCGTGACTGCTGCTAGCTTTATTTGATACTCTCAAGATCTTGTAGCTTCATTTGACACTCCCTAAATAACTTTTCATGATATTTTCTTTTATTTTTTCTTTCATTTTTTCTTTCCAGTTTATCTATAAATTGATGGGATAGTAGAATTGATAGGTATAATCAGAAGTTGCTTTTAAAAAGTGCTGACATTTGCCTAGTTGCTATTTACATGATAAACGTTCCTGCATATCATTGTTGCTACGGACTTACTGACTATGCCTTACAAATATACCAGCTGCCAGTGTTTGAGCTAATGGCAAGAGAAGTGTATCAGAAAGCTGTCAATTAACACTATTTGTAGTGTTGTAACCTATGCTAGAGATATTCTGGTACTGACCTAGGAGCTGGGGACACTTCCCATGTCACCCTATTTGTATGACTTTCCTCAGAAGACCTTATATACAGAGCTCTATCATTCAGGGCTCAGTAAGGTTTCTTTCTTTCTTTAGCACTGTTTGAGTGAACCTGCCACTTCCCGTTTTAAGATGTGAAAACCTCACCTGTCTTCCTGTAATTCAGCTGAATGGTTAAGGGCTGTATGTTGGGAGAAATTTGAGTTTCCTATAATTTCTTACCTGAAAATGTGAATTAGGATTGTCCTCCTAAAGTTTGATTGGATTTTGTTTGGTTGTTTGGTTGTCTTTTTTCCATAGACCTGCTCTTCTAGATAATACAAATATGTAAAGGGCATGTAAAGGCGGGAAAGTCGTGTTCTGTTATTGCTCATGTTATCACTTGTTTGTTCACCGGTGTACGAAATTCTACACCTTAATGCTGTGCTTTTGTAGAGAAGATTTTACATAGTGGCTGTTGGACATCAACACAGTATCACTGCTAATAAAGCAGTGTGGAGAATTGTGAGTTTTTCAAAATGATTGAAATGTGAACAAAGCATTGTTTATTACCTTTTTAAAAGTATAAGCCCATACATATGGGTATGTGTATTTTTTGAGTAAATGCTGTTTTCTATTAGCATGATTTCCTTTGGATTTTGTATTTCTGGAGAGAATTGTAAAATTTTCTCATGCAGAATTCTGCTTTGGCACACTGCTAACAGCAGTAGATGTTTGCTAGTATCTATTACTCTGCCCCTGCCAACAACCACGAATGGAATGTTTGTATCTGCTTTGAGCCATGCACCAAATTGGAAACAGTTGTTGTGCCTTCACAATTGACTGATGACAACTACCCTTCAGAGTATTGGGGGGTTTTTATGCCTAATTATTTTTACTGCAGCACTGGGAACTTAAGAAAATCCTGTGAGCAAATCTTGGACAACTTGAAGTCAGGAATAATAGAGCAGTGAGAAGGATTGAAAAAATGACAGGAATTTGTTTGAAGTCAGAAAACAACTTTTCAGAAGTACATTCATACTTTCACCTGGAATAGTGTAAATGTTTGAGAAGGACTCTAGATCCTGATTTTTATTTTTGTTTTCATTTCCTTTGTAATTACTCTAAATGCAGCAGTCAGTACTACACTTTCCCATGACATTTTCAAATTACATTTTCTGGTACCTTCTCCTCCTTTCCTGAAAATAAAAAGGTTTTCTATGCATTATATCTGGCTTTTTGGTACTATACTTTGTAATTTTCTACCAAAAAGAAAACATTATATTTAGTATTGACACTTTTTTCTCACATAAATTCTTCTAGTTGAATCAAATCAATAAGAAGAAAAGCAATTAATTTTTCTTTACATATTTACTTTTCTTTAGAAATATACTACAGTTCATCCATCTGTAACATATATCAGAAACCAGAGATAGTAAGATTAAACTAGGTTTTATGTCAAAGCTTTTAATCATAGACTATGCTATTTGCAATCAAACTGATATTTAAAACAGATATTTAAATATTTAAAATTATTGTTTTCTTTATTTAAACATTAAACTACTAAATTAGCAAGAAAATTATTTGATTAACAGATTTGTATTCAGTTGGTACTTAACTTGGCTTGCTTTGAAAGAAACTTGAAATTTTTGTAAAAAACATTCTCCTTATATATTCCTATATAATATAAATATATATAAAATTCAGAGATACTTAAAAAAATGTAGTCATAATTAACCAGTGTGTTGGTTTCTGTGGTTGCTCTTTTAAGTCTAAATAAAACCATTCTACAGCATAAGTAATTTTAAAGTTGTCATCCATAAGCAGGCATACTTATGGCTTCTTGGAAATGAGATCATACCCAAGTCAGAAGTTGGTTTGATGAGATAACATGTTTTAAAAGGACAAGCATCTGACTGAAGCTGCTTTAGGAATAGTAGTCTAACATATTGCTGTGCTTTATTCCCTGTATTTTTTCACAGAAGGGAAAGGTACCTGTGGCTGTAGCCATATATGTCAGAAATATTTGAAAAATTGGAAAATTTTGGTATCTGGAAAATGAAGATCATATGTGAAGTGCCACATATATTCTAACAAATTTTGCATGTATATCCCTACAAATATAAAATTACATGTATTGGACTTAAATTCTCATGACTGTGAACAGTTCTGACTACCTGAGAATGGTGAATAATGCGTGCAAATAATCTATGTGTTGACATAGCTAATTGCTCTAAGTTGTGGAAGTTGTGGGCTGGCTTTGTTGTTGGTAGTTCACAACAGAATATACAGATTCTGACACAGATACTACTTAAGAACTTTAGTAGGAAATGCAATTTAAGGTCATTGACAAAGTCATCCAGTTTTTCTAAAAATGTAGAAGCAAAAGTAGAATGCATTTCGTCAGAAACATTGTGTGGGATTTATTACACAAGTCTTAAGATTCTTTCTGCTTTTTATAATTTTTAAATTTCTTTTGTTCAAGAAACAGAAGTTCTACTAACAGAACTTTATTTTGTTTATTTTTATATGGATTTGATTTCATTTTCCAGTGGAATTTCTGCTGTAAAGTGTATTTCCTTAAACTACTTCTGTATTTTTTCCTGATGTGAGGGATTGCCAATGACACTGACTAATGGTGCTGAGTAAGGCACAAATGGTGGCTTTGCAAAGAAGAGAGGTACCAAGGGTAGCATCTTGCAGTCAGCAAGTGGCAGTCCCAGAGCAGGGGCAATACTTGGGGTCAGTGCAGGAGCAGGTGCCAAGACTCTGCTCAGATAAGCTCCTTGGCCCATGGCCAAGTGGAATCTTTGAGAAGCTGAAAAAAGAAATCTTGCAGAGTTGTAGAAAATCTGCTCATACCAAATTAACACCAATGAAAGCAAGCACTTTACGTGGACTCTGATTATTGTATCACGTAGGAATTTGGCTGTAATAAAGGCACATAAGCTAAGTTTCTTCAGAAAAAGCTTTTTACTTAGAGATTGGCTTAAGTTATTGCCAGTGGATCCCCTCTCTAGAACTCATTGTATCATAAAAATTGTAATAAAACATTAAGTACTGTCACAGACAGAGTGCATACGTAAACCATCCTTTGAAGTGTGCATTTGAAATTTGCATACTGTAACGAAAAGAATACATTTACAAGCTATGTAAAGCCATCAGACCCAAGAAGGTAATAACCAAGTATAGGGATTTGCTTGCTGTCCTCTACTGCCAGAGAGAATGAGCATAAAAAAGTTGAAAAGTTACATGGGTATCTGGTGAATTTTGAACTTGGAAATTCTGAAAATAAGAGAGAGAAATGTGAAGTTCCGAATGAAACTTCTGCTTATTTTGCTGTAGTGAGGAGAGCTCTGTGGGCAGGTTAGCAGTAGGAATCTGAGGGAGAAGATGAGACTGAAAGGAGAAGAGATCTAGGAAACATTTTATTGCCCTGGTAACTGAAGTACATAAAACTGCAAATTTAGATGTTTGGGGTTTGGAGAAGTCATGGTATGATGTGCTTTTCTGCTTGTGTATTTTGCCTAATGTCTATTATGTTTCAATAATTCATACACTGAGCTCAGCTTTAATTCAGGTGCCTCAGGGTCAGGTGCATTGGTCAGTACAGGAACCAAAGGAAGATAAGAAAAGTATTTAATTCCTTCCACTAAAACCTTTATTTTCTTGCAGAGTTCTGCTGCAATTGCATGCATAAGTTTGGCAGGCATTCATTCTGATTTCTTTGTTTGTGCAGCACAGAATAATGGTGCACCATTTCATTAAGAGGCAACCATGCCAAAAATTAATGAAAGTTTACTATTTTTTATAGCTGCATTGTGATTTTACTCTCTTCTGGTGGGTAAAACTTTTATTCTATTGTGACCTAAATATTTATAGTTGTCTGCAACCCCTGTAAGTAAGCTATTTATTGCTTTTGCTACTAGTTTCATGTCAGGACAGAAATGTACCAGTGTGTATGTGCCTTGTACACTAGGATTATGTAGATTTGTTTATGATTATGAAATAATTTTAGAGAGTCTGTTCACATGGTGCTCCATGAGGGTATATTCCAGGGACAGGTATGAGCTCATTTATTTGTGGAAAAGGCTTGGTCCTTATTTTAAGCTTTACACAATGGTCCTTTGAAATACTAGCTACTCCAGGGGTTCACAGTGCTTGTGTGCAGACATGTTTTTAGTGTGAGCTGTTAGGGCACAGTGTTCTCTGATGTACAATAAACACAGGAATACTTTTTCTAAGACTACTTCTAATGTGTTCTCTAAGAAGTTTAGCACAGAATCATAGAATACAACCATAGAATACACTGAGTTGGAAGGAACCACCAGGATCATCAAGTCCAACTCCTGGCCCCATGCAGAAGACCCCAAGAATCACACCACATGCCTGAGAGTGTTGGCAAAACCTGTCTAGAACTCTGGCAGAGTGTCTTTATTTTGCTCTCAGTACTCTCCTTCTGCAGGAGACTCGTGATGGCCTAGAAGGGCTTAGACAAGCATACAAAGGAATTGTTAACGATGTCTTCTTCTTCTTCAGTTTGTATGTGATGATGTGTAGAGCTATTCATATCTCTTGCAACAAATTGATACTTCCAGTAATAAAGGAATATCTGACCAGGAATGATGCTGAAAAGCTGAGCTTCCCTGGCAGGCCAGATTAATTGTTTTTTTTTTTTTTTTACCTTATGCATTTCTGTGACCGAGGAGGTGCAAGAATTGACCTATTCCTCAGGAATAGGCCAATCGCTGTGGCATGGTAGTGACTTTTCCATGTGAAATAATTAGTTAAACGAATAATGTGAGCAAACGAAAAACCAAACCAAATAAGTATTACTAGATAAATTAGTAGTTTATTTGTTTATTTTTTTAATAACTGAGATAATTCAGTTTATGCTTTCTGCGAAGATACATCAGCAGTAGAGCATATGATTCTCAGTTACAACTCAGCAGTATAATGAAAGGAAACAGGGGTCCCCAAAATGCATTGTGCTTCACCAAAAATAAACAGATAAATCTGAGCATCACTGGAATTCTAGGAATTTGGAATATTAACTTGCTTGGCCAACTTGTCACCCTTAAACCTCCTTTGCTGTAAGATAATGAAAAATTAAACCACAGCATTATAATTAAAATGGTAGTGCCTGGAACTTTTTTTTTAATATATGCATATGTATGTTTCATCTTCTGTGCATCGGCCTGATGCTATGACCATTTTGTTTCCAGTTGGAGAAAATTTCTAGAGGCTTAGATCCTCTGTTCCCTTCATATTGTTTTAGTAATAAAAAAGCATGGATCTTTTGCTAGCAGATTATTTGCCTTTCATATAGAAACACTGAGTGATGGAATTTATGTTGTTGATTATCTGGTATTTATTGCAGTCTGTGTGGGAGACGGGCAGTCTGGATTTCCTTAAACAATTCAAGTCCAGCAGAATGCTTAGCATTTGTTGCTAGAAGAAAGCTAAAGAACCCCATAGAATGCTGTCTGTAAGCACAGATATGTGCTAACTTTCAGGCATTTGTCTTGACAGAAGAAGTGGAGCAGTGATGAAAGCCTATCTCCACAGTGAATATTACACACTGTGTTATTCTGTAATTTTTTTTGCCAAAATAAAGACATCATTATACAGTTTTGCTTTGCCTCACATCTTAAGTGAATTTGAAAGGTTCTTCAAACAAACCTCAACAGAATTTATTCACTGTAGTTCAAACCGGAATTTCTCCTGCTTTCCCTGGTTGCATCTCAGTGTTCCTTTTCATCTCCCGAGTTTTCAACTTATAGTTAAAATTATCACCACAAGGTGGAGTTCTGAACTTTCCAGCATGAACAATCTCTTCGTCACATCAAAAGGGAGCAAATGTAATTTCTTCTTAACTATTACACTGCAGCCACAGTGTCTGTCACTGTGGTTGGAGCAGCTGCAGCACCTGTAGTTGTCTCATTGTCAGATTTAGAGATCTTCTTTCCCTCCTGAGGGTAGTGAGTGTTGAATATGGCTCAATAAACGTGGGCCAGGCCCTGACACATTGCAGTGATTTGAGTCCTTTTTGGAGTGCCAGGTGCCAGCACACTTCTAAAAAATATTTTACTTGTTTTTCTGGCTTCTGAACTTGTTCAGGGGGAAGATGAAAACATGTTGGAGGGGCCTACTCCCCTGAGTACTTGTCCATACATCCCACAACTCCAAAATATCCAGCTTTTCGGCAGACCTCTGGATAATAATCTTAATTTTTTGTCTGACCTTAAAGAAGACCTCAACTGTACAGAGCAACATGCTCCTAGCAAAAAAACCAGTTTGGTTTCAAGGGTAGTCAAAGGATATTCAAAATGTTTAAAATTCTGAACTACTGTAATCAGCCTGGAGGACAAGGAAGGAAAAAAAGAGGGGAGAAAAAAATTAGGAAGGTGTCGCCCCCATAGGTTGTTCCTCTGTGGAGAAAACAACAAAGGTGTGACTATTGATCACTCCCAGTAGATGACTCCTAAAGCACCAAGTGCCTGCAATACTGAACACAGACACCAGACTGGTGTCCCGACCAGCGACACTGTCGTATCATAAGCCCATCCTATGAAATACACCACAGAGAACACGTACTGCAAGTAATGTATCACTGGTATAGTAGAGAAAAAAAGCCACAAATATGAGAGCAAATAAGTCCGCATTGTAACTAGCAACTGTTAAACCAGAGCAATGAATGTTTATAACAATTTTCTTTCAACACCCTCTGGTCAGATCTGTCCTTATATCAACCCTTTGAGCCCTACACTGGGTGCCAAAAAGGACTGTTGTGGTTTTAATCCCAGCTGGAGATAAAACACCATGCAGCCACTCTCTCAAACCCCCTTCCCACCCCCAGTGGAATGGGGAGGAGAATTGAAGTAAAACTTGTATGTTGAGGTAAGAAGAGTTTAATAATTGAAAATACAGTAAAATAAAATAATAATGTTAAATAATAATAATGATAATGAAAAAAACCCAAAACCAAACAACCAAGTGATGCGCAATGCAATTGCTTACCACCTGCTGACAGATTCCAGACCTTCCTTCCCAAAGCCAGGTTGGACTCCCCTTCTGGGTAACCTCCCTCAGTTTATATACTGGGCAGGATGTTCTATGGTGTGGAATATCCCTTTGGTCAGTTCGGGTCACCTGTCCCAGTTGTGCTCCCACCCAGTTTCTTTTCTGCACATCCTCACTGGCAGAGTATGTGAGAAGGAAAAAAAAGAGGGTCCTTGACTTAGGATAAACACGACTTCTCAAAAACCCAAAACTTCAGTGTGTTATGGCCACCATTCTCATTCTGAATCCAAAACGCAGCACTGTAACAGGTACTAAGAAGAAATGAACTCTACCCTAGCTGAAACCAGGACACTTAGTTACATCTGAAATTTGCAAGAGTGCTTAGAGGTATAAACATACAATAGAAGACAATAACTTTGAGCCTATTTAAATAGTCTGTCTAGAGTTTAATGGAGTTAGTGCTGGTTTTAAATCTGGACTTTTTAATCTCATCGTGTCATGTATGTGCATAGGTGACAGTCTCAGAATATTTTTTTCCATTTTTTCTATTGATTAAGAAACACAGTTCTGCGGCCCATCAAAGACATTGCTTCATATGATCTTTGTAGTGCTTACAGAGAAGGAATTTTGTATCATATAGTCAATTAAATGTTTTGGAATTAAAATCTACATTTATCACCCACATAAAAAATGAATTTTTATAAAGTGGGATTTAGTAAAATTAGTTGGGTGTTTAAAGGAATTCTATTATGCATGCTTAGTCGTTGAGAAGAAATTATTTCTTACTTTGCAATTCTGACAGGATTTTCAAACATATATAGATTTATCAAATACATAGTTTTGAAGGAATTTCTTTGTCTTTTCTAAAAGTAGTGGTTTATAAAATTATCAGTGTTTCTAGTTTATTCTAAATGACTCCTTTTACATATGCATAACTCAGAACTCAATTTGAATAGTTTAATTTATGTCTTTTAAACATATATCTGTAGAGTCTGAATAGGATGGTAGCATTCTTCTTTCAGGAGACAATTCACTGCTGGAGTTGATTGGAGGGCTTTCAGTAGTTCAACAGCTGCTGTGGTGGGTTGTGGTGCTGAAGGGACAGCTCATGGCAGCGCGAGGCAGCAGGGCCGCAGCGGGAGGGTAGAGCAAGGGGCATAGAAAGTATAATCATTATATTGAAATGATCAGAGAAGAGTTTGTTAAAGTTCTTTTATAATAGATATTATTGATTATAAACAATTATTTGCAGTGTTCTTCTTACTTATGGAACTCACTACATTCTCTAGGATCATGGAAATATTTAGGAGGATTGTGATAAAGTCCTTCCTCAAAATGAATCTATTTTATTGCTTAGGAGAAAGCAAACTAAGGTATTGGGTATCGGGGTTTTTAAAATTTATTTCTCTTTTTTCCCCCTTTATTTTGTTAAATATATATATATATATATATATATCATTATGTGATACTGTCAGCTTCCCTGCAAATCCTTTTTTTTTAATGTCATGGAATGTGATTTTACTCTGTTATGTTACTCACTAGTGATGACAAGTTCAAACTATTAAATCTTTAATTAAACAAAATAAAATCAGCAGAATTTTAAAGATTATTTTTAAAGCAATTAACACTTTGCTCTTATTTTCCTTAACCTCTTTACTCATTCATTAGTAATTTAATCTCTGATAATTTGAGCAAAGTTTGAAAATCCTATTGATATTTTCATTTTTTAAATGCTATGTGCGTGTTTTACATGGGTTTTAAAATGTTCCCTTAAACTTTGTTTTAGCAATAAATATTGTAAGCTGCCTTAGTTCAAGCTTTTGTCAGTGTTTTGCAAATTTCTGTTTCTTAGACTGCCAGGTAGACTGTCATGTTTGTCCTAAGCAAATAACATAAATTCTATATAAAGTTTTGGAACAAGAAAAGATTATCTATGTAGCTTATTGCCAGGACTCACGTAGAGTTGACTGCAGTAAAATTTCTGTGTATGTGGAAGCCCATGGAAGACATCTTTGCTATGGTGGCCTGTAGATATGTGTGGTAGCTAGTATTGCATGCTACTGCTCAGCTGAACAACAACCGCTTGTGTCACCCTCTTCTCTTAGAAACAGTTTCTTCTGATTTCTTCCATTTTGGTTGAGTTTTGCCTAAATGGTTATGATGAGACAAGGTGAAATGGGCATAAATTTAAATACAAATTTTTAAAATAATTTTTTATCTGTAAGGGTGTTTGAACACTAGAAGAGGATATTCACCAGGGTTTGGTGATCTGTATCTTCACAGAGAAACAGTTCTGAGTGACCTGTATCGCCAGTTGACTCTGCTCTGAGCAGGGGGATTTGACCAGGTGCCCTCCAGAAGTTCGTTCTAACTTGAACTATTCTGTGACTCTAAGGCTCTGTAAAATGAGAGGAAATTGTGTGTTACCAAGTGAAATGAAGCTACATGAAGCAGACTCATGTTTCCATTTGAGATTCTAGGTGATAGCTAGCAGTGATTCCTCAGATTTTTCTCACTCATTGGGCCCTTGTTTTCTGTGCAAAAGTCAGAAAGGATGTGTGCTTTCCCGCAGTGAAGCACAGACACAAAACCAAGCAAAACCAAAAATAACAAAAAATTACCCCACAACTAGATTTCTGACTGTCTTTTAGAATTGTCATGCTATATCAGATTATTAATGCAAACAATAAAAGTATCACCTTTGACAAGAGAAAATTAATTTGCTTCACTTTGCCATTCTCTAAGATCTTCCCCCTATATGTTGTTGACACTCTGTTAGCTCCTGCTAAAATTAGCACAATGCTGATCCTGACCAAATGTCAAGTGAAATTTTATGTTTTTTTTTTCATTGAGTCATCATGACTCCCTTCACTGATTGTATTGATGGTGGTTGTCCATTTTAAGTGAAGCCATCCATTTTAGCTGATACTCACAGTTCTGAGACTCCTCTCATTGATATGATCATCCTGTGAGGAATGACGAGTGCCATTGTCTAAACCATCACAACTATCTGGGACTCCTACAGCTTGCCTAGCTCCATATGTTCATATTTAACAGCTTAACTTTCAGTTTCCAGTATGGGATTCCTGTGGCTTTCTTCATTAGTGTTTGGCCAGGCATTCCACAAACTTCACAGCAGAGGGCCCTTGCTAACATCTTGTAAGTGGGCTCTCTGGTACCCGCTGTAACTTCTGTAGTCTTTCTTTCCAGATTGTCTGAAAAGCATCCTGCAGATTCTTGCACATTCTAGGCAACGGCTGATTTTCTCCTCAAGTAAGGACTTTGCTTCATGTGTGCACTTCTGGACTAGCCAGATGTGTGGGTTTTTTGTCAATCTTCCATACTGTCACTTCTAAACTGCACATAAACATTGCTATTCTAATAACCTCTATGTCAGTGAATATGGATTTTTTTGTATAAGGGACTGTACTCCTTCTTAGTGGGAGCTATGCAGGCTGCTACTTCAAAAAGCCAAAATACATTTATTGATATTGTTATGGCTTTTGTATAATTTCAGATAACTGAATAGTTTGTCACAGTCAGCTTTTTATATGTGGGAACAAAGTAGGGCGAAGAAAACAGTAACTTGTTCTAACCAGATAACATGGCCTGATCTCAGTATTACGAAACAGTCCCAGAGGGGATTATATCTCCAAGAGGGTGCTCCACGTGTAAAGTCTTCCTTTAGTCCTTTGTTAGAAACAATTCCTACACTCCTATTTGACTGCATTTCACCCGGAACTATGAGCTGTTAAATCCTATTATCCTTTCATTTGAGTGCATTTCCATTTATCTCTGCCCAATCCCTGTTTCAACAGACTCAAAAGAAATGAAAGGAGACAAACTTATGGTACAGGACAGTTTTTTGTCTTTCACATGACACTGGTTTTTATGAAACAGAACAATCCATGAGCGACAGGTTAAATTGGAGGAAGTTTTTTGCATATGCAAACATGAACAGGTAGCTGTGATGGTAGTGAACAGGCAAAAAAATCTTGCCCTGTACTTAGGAGAACCAGAGAAAATGAAAAAGTGTTTCTGCAACTGAACTGAGCACCTAAGCTCTTTAATATCAAGAGTCTCTTTTTCTCTAACCTGATAATTTTGCTAATGTACAGTCTATCTTCCTAATTTTTCTATTACTCTGGTAATAAAAATGATAACAAAAATTACCCAGAAGTACCCACTCATTGCAGTTTTCTGGTCCTGTAGTGAGAGTATGAGGAGCTTAAATAATATTTTATCTAAATTTGGATCTTGATGTAGTCTGTAGGGAACAGATATCTGATCTCTAAGAATAGGATGTTCCTTAACATGCTAAGGTTGCTAAAAGTAGACATCTCAGGAATTTCCAGTCCAAATAGGGATGTGTGACTTTAAGTGCACACAGAAAGGACAGAGGGAAGGCTCAAAGAGAGAGAACTGATGGGGGAAAGAGGAAGAAAGAAAAGAAGGGAAAGTAATAGAGATGGGGACAGGGGGAATAAGAGATTCTACAATAGGAGTTCTTGGACAAAAAGTGATCTGAATAACTGTTCATTCAGTGATTAAATGTATGTGTTAGGCCAAAATGGATCTGAGGACACAGTCTAGTCTATCCTCTTATGTGAATTAGGATCGCCCCAATGGGTATTTATTAACTTATTCTTAAACATGTGTTGAAATGTGGATTCACTATCAATAATAAACAGCTCCATTATTTATCTGTCCTGACAGATGAGCTGTGTTCAATTACCAACTAATGTAAATCCCCTTTCCTATACTGTTAGCCCTAATTAAAAGCAGGTCTAATTTATCTACATCTTTCTTAAAAGATGAAGCCACAAACTGAGAGAAGTGCTGTTGTTGGAACTTCAGGAGACACTACTTACATTGTCTTTTGTTTCTGCCAATGAATTCCAAGATTATGCTTCACTTTCTTACAATAATATTGTATTTTTGGATCATTATTCACTTTGTGATCCACTATACCTTCACACCTTTTTCCATTATTTATGCAGATGTCCACTATTTTCTCTTTTAAAATTGTTTAGCACTAAAGAAAAAATGTAATGCCTGTGCTTCCCCTCTGCCAAAATAAAAGACAAGTTGCTGTGTTCCTGATTTAGAACAATCCTGCTACCATTTGATCAGATCTCTGAATTCATTAAATGACTGCAAAACTCTATCTATCTATCTATCTATCTATCTATCTATCTATCTATCTCTCAATATCATATATTTACATGATTTTAATATTAAATACATGTCATATTCTCTTCCCTGATATTCAGGTGTAAATACACTTACTGCAGTTGTCCCTCCAGATCTGACCTCATTACAGCTGGAAATACAGTGTGTGTCTTTTTATTGCAGAAATAGTTTACCCAAAAGGAACTACTCGGGGAATACAGCTAGCCTTTCTTTTTCTTCTTTTTTTTTCCTTCCCTTTATTCTAAAAACAAGACTTCTCTGTATAATGTATATTATTTGAAGGAGGATATTTAGGTATCAAAGTCATGTTCTGGATATGATGCCTCCTGTTCTGAATGTGATGATCTGGGAATTCTCTTTCATTGCTCTCATATATCAGTACCAGTTATGGTCCATATAACTGTCATTGTTTGAGTAACCTGCAAATTTGTTGCTGTAATGAAGCTTCCCGATAAACAAAGTTATTTTTCTTTATTAAGTCAGTGGTTGGATCTACAGCTGAACAGAAAGGCTTATTGTGTAAAGATCTGAGGTTATATGTAACATATTTTGAAATGCTGTATATGGACAGGAGAATATAGTCATGGTTACAGCAGTGGGCAGGAAATCACAGTTTTGAGTCTTGGCTGTGCCACAGACTTTCTGTGTGACTTTGGACAAGCTACTCTTTGTGCATTAGCTAATAATACTATCTCTATCTCCCAGGGGTGTTGTGAGAATACATTCATTAATGTTTGTAAGGCACTTGGATGCTATAGCAGTGGGGCCATATAAGCACTTAGAGAAACAATCCATTTTTGCAACAATGTGCATCTCCCTGACTAAGGACTTTTTTGTTGGAAGTTTTTCATAGATGCTTGTTATGAATAAATCTACTTTATAATGATACAGTGAGGTTAAACTGCCTTTTGGAGTGCAGTTTCACTTTAGTATTCAGAACAGGTGTAAACAGACATAAGTAGGAAAGCTGTTCCCAAAGAAAGAGAATACCATTTTATAGTCAGACATTTGAATAGAAAAGATACTTCTCCTGATTCATCTAGCTCAAAACATGGAGGATTATTTACATCTGTATCTGTCTCGCAAATAGTTTATTCTATTTTAAGCACTTCTCATTACATTGTCTAAACTACCTCCTCAGGCAAGCAATTTCATTGCCTAATTGCCTTTAAAGTTAAACAGTTTGCTCAAATGTCTACTCTACTTTTTCCTTGTGGATATAGGCTGCTCTTTCAGTCTGTCCTTTCTTTCTGAAATAACCTTCACTCACATGTGTTCAATTCAGACACACCACGCAGTTACAGCAGGTTAACAAGGTATTGCTTTAGTGCTGATGGGAGGTAAATTGGTAAGCCACTATAACTTGATTTGATAATTTGCCTGGCTGAGTGCTGGTCAGTGTTAAAATCTGAATGTGAGGCTCAGGACATTGACACCAAGGAGCAGAAAAAGAGTATTCAATATTCCCAAGGCTTTTGGAAAGGACTTGGTGAGAGATTTCCAACCTAGGGGAAAAGTTTCTGCAATGATTTCATAAAAAAAAAAATTGTTTTGCTATGGCTTGTTTTGTTTTTACTTGTAGAAAGTAGTAGCAGCAGACAAACTGTACAAGTAAGAGATTTGGAATAGTGTGAGCAGTCAGTAAGGACAATGAAGAGGGCTCTGTAGCTTTTGAAGCTCAGAAAACAAGATATCTGTTGTGCTTCCGTGTAAAGCTTTCTAATTTAGTGATTGAGTTCAATCAAAATGCCTATGAAATCATCATTAGAAGATAGAGACCCTATAAATGTCCCAAAACTGTCCTCTCCTACCGCATTAAGTGTAGGGAATTGACATGGTCTTAAAAACTATTCAGCTGTAGGAATTCAGTTAAATTGCAGTTAAATACAAGATGTAAACATACAGAAGAACAGGCCTCATTTGTGCTGGGGTTCATGAGGTTGCTTGTTTGCCATGAAGTCCATGCCTCAACTATTGTTGTTCGAATATGTACTGAATAGAATTGCTTTTAATAACATTCCCATATGAGTGACAGTGTAAGTGCTTCTCAAGATGAGTATTATATTATGCTATGGTTAAGACTTCCCTCACAATGCAGGAGAAAAGAGCTTTGTAATTATTTTTTTTTCCTTATCTCTATGAGTACTGTGGATTGAATGGGGTTGATATCCTCTATTGTACACATACATAATATACACTACTCTGGACACAAGGACCAAAATTGAAAGAAAGAAGTACACTATTGCAACTATTAAGTACAAAAGGAGCCACAAGCCTCAAGTCCCAATCCTCACTTGAATTCACAACCATCAGGCTGCTCCCAGTGTCATGCATTGCCATTTTCTGGATTTAGCAAAAGACTCAGCACAACCATCTTTTCTTTCAGTTTTTCAGTAAAAGCAGGACCTGATTCTTAATCAGAATTCCAGATTCTGTAATATAAGTTGGTGCAGGATTGAAGAAAAAATTATCAGTGAAGTCAAGGAGAGGAAGCTTCATTTCACAATTGTTAGTGAGCCAGTATTTTGTCTCAGTTGTACATCCTAATATATTTTCAATTTTTAGTTTATTCATGTCTCTGGTTATTGAGTATTATTTTAGTAAAATCATTTGTTATCAGAAATTTCCTGTAAAAATACTTTGTCATAGTGAGCAACACTAAAATATCTACCAAAATATTCAGGAAAAATGTAACTCGAAGGATTATTTTTATCTTCTTAAAAAATAGGAAATATTTTATATTTTGTGTCAAATTAATCCTCTTTAAGACATGGTATGAATCACACAAAAATAATTGGGATGATAAAGATTATTGTAGTTTGAAAAAAAAATAAAAGGAAAAGATACTTGTTTACAAAACTCCGTTCTTACAGTCAGCCAATTAAAAAAATATGATCATCACAAACAGTGGAAAATTCAAATTCCTGTTAGAGAATTTTTGTCCTATGTTGTGTCTGTCAGAAAGAAGATTACACATATTTGGTAGTATACATAGAGAAAGAAAATAAAACAGTAGGAGTTACAGTTGTAACACTTTTTTTAATGACTGATTTCTTGAGAATGCTTTTCTGTATGAGGAGCAGCAGGGTACATAATCTGGAAAGAGTAATGCCTTTTTCTTATGGCAAAGTAAACTGTAGCTATTTCTCACAACAGGAGGTCACTGGTCATATACTGATTCTATCCATTTTGATAGGACAACATTATTGATAAACATCTTCATACCTGTGGTATGTCCTTAGGATTGATACCAGTTGCACATGTTTACTGCAACAAAATATCTTCTGATTACTTGCTGATTGCCTTGCTGGTCCCTCAGGTGATACTTAATATACAATTAGATGTTATCTTGCTCATACTACTAAAATTTCAGTTTACTACATCAAGTATACACCTGCTTCTTATATCCCCCCCATTTATTGTTCTGAAGTGATTTTGAAAACAAAATATTTTAAAACCTAATGGTTCCTAATGGAAGAAAATAAAAATATGTTACATATCGTCAAGGAGAAAACAATAAAAAATATGGTTGTCATTCAAAATAAATCCAAGATATCCTTTTTAACCATAACAATTATTCTACTTACTGCTTTTTACTAGTCCCTCATTTCTAGAAGTAATTGTCATGTGTTTTGGGAATTTGATCTGTTCTGATTGCATAGAATTACGTTAGTTTCCTGTGGAAAAAAAGTTTTTTTCTGGTACAGTTTCTTTGTAAAGTTTAAAAAATCCATAAAGCAAGCTGCACGTGGATCCAGTATTTATCCTCTATGTTTTTTTTAAACATGGTTTTACTATGAAGGCTACGACTAGGTAGGTGCTAGGTACTATACTATAACCACTTTAGAGGGAAGATAATGAATACTTAAACTCTTTCAAATAGAAAAGAAGAAAGGGTAGGGGGAGAGACTCTACCAAGTTTCAGTTGTGTCAGAGGTGACTGGATGTTTTTGGTTAACTTTATGTCTGAAATGATGCAAAATAACTCTTCTAAAAATCCGTAAGAGTCAATTTTGTAAGTACTATTCTCAGCATCTTAAAGTAGCTGTCTCATAGAGTACAATGACAGTAAGGGGAAACACCAAAGTCTTCAATTCTAGACCTTCTGGTGTGCACGCTGTTGGTCCCACTAATGTTATAGTTTGTTCTGTGTTCATTTCCTTTTGCATTTTCAGACATGATTTCAATTGAATCATTTATGGTTCTTCCATTCAGATTATAACAGCTATTTTGGAGCGGATAACCCTCAATGGCTGTATATGAGACATTGCCCGGGGTGCTTCCAAGATGCTTTTGAGCTGGGTAAGGAAATCGCTGAGTGTTGACACATTCTCAAAGCACTATGGCATGGATTGAGAGCATAGCTTATAAACTGTATTACTGACCTATTATTCTGTGCTTTACTGACAGAATAGACTATACCAGTTTCCTCTGAATTGTTAAACAAAAACTAAATAAACATTTTTTCATTTAAAAAAAAAGTAAAAAGTATTTTAAAAAAATTAAATACAATATCTAATCTGTATGTTGTAATTCACGCATAAAAACTTCAATTCATCATTGCCCACTTCTGATATGTCTACTTCTAATATAGTAGCCATTCAATGTATAATATTATACTAATCTAATTTCTATTACCACTATATTAGTACACTGGTGTGGTAAATCAGACTCAAATTTTTACTGTGACTTTAAGGTCAAAGCTGTTTCCGCAGGCATGGCTTAACCAATCCGCTAGTTTAAGATTTATACTCGATTCAAGATGTAATGCCTGTATCATCCTTACTATCTACATATTACCTTGCACACTCCTGTTCAGTCAGGAACAATTAGTTATCATGACTCATCTCCCCTTTCATATGTGGACACAGACAACTGAAAACATAAGGGCTTGTGAACTTGCACCTGTGCAGTACACGGGCTGTGGGTGTGGGGCTTTCACTGAGTGTGCACTAAGAAATCAGAGAAAGATTTTTATCTCTTGCTTAAAAGTCTGATGATGAGTATGATGATGAGTGGGACAGTCCAGCACAGGTGTGATGCTAAAACCACCCAGGACTTGGCACTCCTTCTCTGTTTAAGGTTAAGCAGTGTCCAAAGGAGAGTGTACATTCTGTTGTAGAGAAGGATGTTTTATTTCTTACAATGTTTGTATAATGCTCTTTGTAATGCTTTATCCGGCTGAAATCCAGCTGAATCAGCTACAGTATCTCCAGGATTTTTACAGAGTTAGTTCACGCTGTGTGCTGTCACTCTTCCATGTACCAGGGGTCATATTTTAATACTGGCTTTTTTGTTAAATGCCAAGGATCTCAGATGCTCCATTTCACCTAGTAATTAAAGCTTTCTACTTCAAAACAACCTAAGCATGCAGAAAAACAGTTCCTATAGAAAAGCATAATTTAAAACAAAACCAAAGAGGTTGTGTGCCTCTTAAAATATGTTTTTCACAAAAAGTTTTGTGAAAAGGTTCTATGCAGTGGCTACTTCATCAACTATAGTAAGTTATAGGCCTCCTGATGTATCTG
Organism: Lycocorax pyrrhopterus obiensis; assembly: GCA_014706295.1. Taxonomy (NCBI): domain Eukaryota; kingdom Metazoa; phylum Chordata; class Aves; order Passeriformes; family Paradisaeidae; genus Lycocorax; species Lycocorax pyrrhopterus. The sequence continues at coordinate 16,705,291 of JACSVZ010000015.1, forward strand.
GTAAATAGAAGAAATAAACTTCCTACAAAAACAAACAGACAAGCAAATAATTAATAGGTTGTGCATGCAAGAGAAGGTTATATTAATCTGCAGTTCCTGCCATTATCCCAGCCAGGTGTAAACAGATAGGCCTCCAGTGTGTTAATTCCACAGAGTCCAGTCATAAACCTCAGATTAGCTTTCAATAATCCATTTTCTACCAACTGAAAAAAAAATAAGTCTTATACAATTTAGTATTAACAGGCCATATTTAATAATAGCTAGAGATTCACTAATACTTTTTCTTTACTGTCAAGAACTAGTGGACTATATTATACATGAATGGCTTGTAAAATGATTGTTTTATACTTCAGAATGACAAAGAAGTCTCTGTATTCAGAATAAAGATTTAAATTTAACAACCATTTTACCTTTACTTATTCCTGAAAACAGGCCCAGAAGAAACTTAGTCTGGGTCTCTTTTAATGTCATATTCTTATAATCTCTCGAAAACATGAGAAATTTTAGGTTAAAGAAAAGAGTGCCATAGTGGTAAACCCATTTTAATTTATACGTAAAATGTAATAATTGTTAATTTTGTGCATGTAAAAATTTTAAATGTTTATTTGAGGTTTTGGATAATTTTTAAACCATCTGCACTTAACATTTGTCTGAAAAATATTTGTTTCCCTTTCACTAGCTTAATAGCAACCAAAGATTTCTTCTTCTCTCATAGTATCACTCAATGTGCTCAAACACTAGGTGCAGTTATTGTCTCTTCCCCGTATGTTCAGAACCTGTTCTAACTTATTGTGGAGGTGCCTGGTTTGTTCTGGATATGCGCCACTTTTGCTGCAGCTCACTTTTATACATACTACAATAAGAATTGCTAATGGAAAGAATTCCAAGTGGCCGTTGAGGTCTAAATTCATTTCCTGATGAATTTTTGTAACACCCAGATTTTGATGTGGAAAGTCAAAATCTAAAGAAATGTGAAGGAGGTTCTCTGGTTAAAGTTAAAACTACAGGTCAAAGAGTTCATTGGTTAAGTTGCCAATGAGTATGAGTTTGTATGGCAGAATTAATTTTTGTAGAATTGTATTTTTGAGCTTTTTTAATTTCCCCCCTCCACTAAGATGGGAGAAAGAAACAAACATTGCAAATCCGATAGCTTATTCACTTTTCCATACAACACTGCTATTGGCTATTCTATAAAGGTTTGCTGTGACATGGCTCATAGAGTTTGTGTGTATTCAGTATGGCTTTCTCCATGGGTCTCATTCTCAATAAAGAACTCACTCCCTGAATGTTGCAGCATTTTAGTTGCATATTTTTTAAGACTCTTAAAAATTGATGCTGGAAACCTGGATCATAACTACATTCCCTTAATTTTATGTGTTTAATCATCCTGGTTATAATACAATTCCTTTTTCTGAAAAAAAAAAAAAAGTAAACAATTGTATTTTGAGAAGTGTTTAAAAGTCCAGATGATCTTAAAATACATAAAAAATAAAAACATGAGACTAGGCCCCCTCAGTTTCATTGTGATTTTTGTGAATAGCCCTACAGTCATTGGAATGTTTGGGCCTATACCTTGCACACTAGTCTTAACTGTGAGTTTAAACAGTTGTATGCTCTCTCTGAATTATCATAGAATCACAGAATAGTTTGTGTTGGAACAGACTTCCAAAGATCATCTAGTCCAAGCTCTCTGCCATGGGTAGGGACATCTTTCACTAGATCAGGTTGTTCAAAGCCCCATCCAACCTCACTTTGAACACTTCATTTTCATTTCAAGACAAAAATCTTACAACTGAAGGCAGGTAGAAAGGCCCTTAAGGCATTGTACAATCTCTCTTTGAGATTAGTAGTTCTCTTTGTTGCTGTAATTTGCTAACTATTCAGGTCTTTTTAGAATAAAAGCATATTTTGAAGACAAGAATGGATGAAGGCCATAGATAAACCAGAAAAAAATGGGGAGTAGAAAAAGGATGGGCAGACGGACACTGCAGTAATACAAGTTCTCCATTAAGACACATGGCGTTCTTTCCATTAAATTCCAAGTTTATTCTTCTGCTCAAATATAAAACTAGCCACAGGAAGCCATAGCATATGCAATCACGTATCACAGAAATTAAATCACATCATTTAGATGTCTCTTTCTTCAGACATCAGAATATTTCTTCCTGAACAGGTTGTGTGAAAACTTGGTACATCTTGAATTAAAAAAAAAAAAAAATCTATACTTTGGAAGGCAAGAATGAGTTTCAGCACTGCAGATTCTTCACAGAGGATATGCTGCCTGTCTCCCTCCTCATTGGTAGTTCATTCATTGCAACTCATGTGTTTTCTCATATGCACACTGGCATTATAGTTCCTTGGGATCTGTAATGGTTGCAAACACCAATAGTGTAGGAGATGGATTTTTTAAGGCTCTAAATTTTTCAAACCCAGATGCAAGGAGGTTTTTATTTGTAGAAAATTCCCCAGGTCATAATGCTGTCATTGTTCTCAGTAGGAAACCTTAATTGCAGAGCTAGTTGGATAAGAGTTGGATTAGCTGGCAGAGTGTTGTCTGGAAAATCTTTCAGCTGTGCAATGTTATCACTTCCCCTACGTCCCTCCGCCCCCACCCCTGAGGATTCCTAGCCTACTGCATTTGGTGAGATACATATGTTTTCCCCAGCTACAGGAGCTGTGAAGGGTTCCTCTGGGATATCTAAGTATAAATACCCAAGTGTGTCTTCAGTTGCTAGGTTATTTTTAGTCAATGGGTGGTTACCAAGTCATCTATAATTGTGCTGTTAAATGTGTCAGAGCAGCTACTGCAAAATGAGGTGCTCCCTGTAACAGGTGGAGCATATAAAGTAAAATGAGAGAGGACAAAAGCAACATTTCAGAACTGAACTGCTTAAAAATTTGAATTATATAATGGGAGATTTATTGGTAGGCAGATGAGAGGAGGATGATCCATGAATACAACATGGATGGAGGAACATGGTAGCATTGTTTGACTATACATGGTGGTTTAACACCTGCTGGCAATTAAACACCAAATAGGCCACTCCCCTTTCTCCCTCCCCTCTCTGGCGAGAGAGGGCCAAAGGCAGACACTGTGGGTTGAGACAACAATTTACTGAAAGCAAACAGCATGGAATAGGAAATGCACAGTAGCAACAGCAATATTAGTAACAAAAGAATACAAAAGAGAAGTTTCTTTACACACAAAAGGTGTTCACCACCTCAGTTTAGTGCCATGTGGCTGCCGAGACAAAGACAAGATGGGAGACGTTCCTGCAGCTCGGCAGCAGCTCATGGTTATTCTTGAGACAGAGACAAGGTGGCAGACACTCCACAGCCAGCATTCCCCATCCCTGAGGCTGAGACAATGAAAAACAATGATGGACAACCCCCCAAAATTGTCTGTGTGGTGCTGCCTGCTTTCTGCACTGCTGGGCTTCACTGTGGCCAGCAATGCTTGGCTCAGGACCTCTACTTCTTAGGCAGGTCCTTTTTTGGTAGTGGCCAAAAGCTGTTACCAAATAGTGACTGCTAGGTGGGAGAATGTTCAGTGAGTTCCCAGTGGACAACTGCCTACATGGCATGAACTGCTGGCACAGTTCTTTATAAATAGAAAAGAGGAAGAAAATCAACCTGAATAGAAAGTCAGTAAGACGGTAGGAAGAAGACGTGAACAGCAAAATGAAATGCAACTGAAAAGCAAAATGAAACAAAATTACTTAAAAAACCTCCCCTAAACCATCAAAAGTTCTAAGTAAACATGCACTGTTAGCAAGGAGATTGCACATTGGTAACTCTACATTATCTAGGCTATGCTATCCCTTTTATGAATCTGCTACTAGGAGACAGAACAGGAAGCAGCATATGGTCTATCAAAAATATTAAAGATATATTAATATACCACCTAATTTGGTAAGTCAAGGGGAAAAAAATGAAAATTTTAGGTGTTCATGGACGGAGATGGTCAAATGGATCTGTATTTGTGTTCATATGGGACCTGCATCATGTCACAAACCAGCGATCAATAGCATCTCTTTAGATGTTAATTTCTACTCCAGTGGCAGTTGCTCAGCTTCAGCTGAAGATCAGGAATAAAATTTTGAGGACTGCTGTAGTTGTGCCTAGCTCAAAAGCAAAGAAATGCAAAACAGCCATTGGTATGCAGAGAAAAGAGGGGGGAAAAAACACTTAAACTCTGCAAAAAACTAATTGGTGGAAATATATTTATCTGTGCTCATTCCTATATATTCAATATATCTTCTATTTTGGTTAGATTCAAAATAGAAAAGGATTTATAACACTACTTCAGGCATATGTGAAAGATGAACTGGGTGAATTTCAACAAAATAAAATGTTAAACTTAGCATCAGGAGAAACATTCCAGCTGAGAGAACCACTGGGCTGGAATAATCACCTCAAGTGACTGGTGACAGACTATTGACTGAGTAACTCAAAAGTAACAAAAATGAAATCCAGTGGGTGTTGGCAAAGGTTTGGTCTAGATAACCTAATAATAACTATTGTCTGCTCTATTTTTTTTTCAAAGCCAAAAGTAGCTTCCAAATTCATTAGTGAAGATGGGCTAATGTCATATTTTGTGCTCTTGCATTTAGATCTGCATTGGCCATGCATAATTTGGGGGTTTATTGCATGAACAGGAATAAAACAGTTATGCAAAAGGCATTTAACACAGCTGAAAATAGTAGGACTTTATTTCTAGGTATGTGGAATACAATCTTAACATGATTGTTTTCCAGGAATTTTAGCACATCTTTATTTATAAAATATCTCAGTAGTGAAGAATAAATCTTACAGAGTCTGGTAGAATCTTTTCACGAAATTAAATGCAGAGTATAGATAATTTTTTCAAATCTCTATACTTGAGCAAAGGCTGCTGTCTTTGCTACAGAGTTCCAATTTTAGTAATTCTGTAGAATTCGATTGAATTTTTGGTAAAAAGAACAAATGAGCTGTATTTCCAAAAGAGAACACACATTTGAAAATTATGCACTTCATTTTCCTGCTGCTTTCTTCTAAGATCTCAGAAGATCTTCTATCTCTTACACATTTGCTCTTGCTCCCTGATCATCAGGAAAATGCATTCCTCACTTCTCTTCCCAGCTGCAAATGTCTTCTATATTGGAAATGTCTTCCAGCACCATCACCACCCTTTACCAGCTTTCAGGTGCTGAGCATTGCTCCTTCAACTTTAAAACACAATGGGGAAAACTCCAGTGGAGTGGTTCCCTGGCAGGAGCTACTGCTAGGATCACAGCCTTTTGCCTCTGTATTGCTGGAGATGAATGGGGTCAGAGCTCTGGACAAAACCTGGAAATGCAGAGTGAGATAGGTCTGCAAATCTGTTACGGCCTAAGCAGCTTAGAAGTTGTTTGACAGGTGTTATTCCATTAGTTGGTGATGCAAATCTTACTTGGCTGAAAGATAAGGAGGAATTTTTATCAGTGGAATTTATTCAAAAAAGTCTTCTAGAAAAGTCTACACTGGTAACTTGAATTACCTTTAATATTTTATAAATCTTTATGCAGTTGACAAGTAAAGAAATTGAGGATGGATATTTTTGAATAGGGCTCATCCTATTTGGAAAGTCCAAAGCTATTTAGATAACACAAAACCGGGAGTGAACCATATGTACTACAGCAAGTGGCGTTGCCAGGTACCATTGTCCTCTCAAATGGGAAGTCTTCTGGAATTCCTTGTTGCTATGAGACTAAATATGTCTGTACGGTGTGAGCACTGAACCAGATTTTGCTCCCACTTCCACCAGTGTGCAAGTAGAGTGACTGCCCTGCAGCCAGGGAGCATAATGCCACGTTCTGGTGTTTTGTTTATGAAAAGTCTGATCCAAAGGCCAGAGAAAGCAAGGCATATTTGTCTAATTCAGAAGGTCAGAGAAGTAAGACTTGTTTAAAATGGGAGAAGGTACCATCTTGCACCTCGACAGGAGCAAGGAACAAGCAGTTGGGGCTTCTGACCCATTGACAGTGGATCTTCATGTGCTTTTAGTCAAAAAGGAAAGCAATGAGTAAAATTTTTCAGACGATTTCTCTCTAAATGTGTTCAAACTGAAGGATGCATGCTGCTTATCCTGGACTGTGTAAACTCTAAAGTTTGACACTTTTAAAATCCAGTTACCTGTGGATTTTAAAGCTGCTATGTCGGTGGGGGGGCAGGGGGGGAGAGAGACGTGTTTGCTTAAGTATAAAATGTGTGAATTTTCTTTAGCTACTTGACACTTTTTTCTTTCACCCAGAAGACAAATAAACAAACAAAACCCAACTTGAACTTCGCCCAAGCATGGCAAATTTCTCACCAAAATGTACATTTCAGAATGAAAGATTTACAGTGGAATTTCTCTAGTGTAGCTATGACATTGCTTTAACATTGCATTGCTGTAATCTTCAAATATAGTAAATGCAATACATGGGTTTATAGGGATTTGTGTGAAGTTTAAAATTCAGAAGATGGTTGTTTTTAATGTTTCTCTGTGCTATCTGTGAAAAAAGAAAAGGCACAGGGATGAATTTAACACACATCATAAACAGCATGGGAGATGTTTGCCCAACAAAAATACTGATCTTTTATTAATCTGTCCTTTCAAGCATCCAGAGACCCTTTCCTGGTTTCTTAAAATTAAGAAAATATTTAAATATGAAATATTACAAAAAACCGCCCCAATCCGCATCATAAATGCAGACGTAACCAAGGTGCCAGGAAAACAAAGCTCTCAGCGTGCAAGTATTCCCTTATTTGGTTTAAATCTCCAAAACTATGGATGTCTATCCCGGAGAAACCGGGGTAGCTCACTGGCCGTCGGTGCGTTACCATCGTTGTCAGTGTTGTGCAGTGAACCTACAGCCAGCCCGCCCGAGTAGCACCGCAACTTCCAGCGTGTCGCGGAGCTGCACGGCGGAGGCCCCTCCGCTGTGCCGGGCCGGGCCGGGCCGCGCAGCACCGTCCGCCCCGCCGAGGCCGCTGGGCGCTCTGGCCGCCGGCCCTCTGCCCGCAGCCTCCGCGGCGCTGCGAGCCGCCCCTGCCCCTGTCCGCACCCCCGCTGCTGTAGTCCCTCTTCCCGCATTACGAGCCCGCCGCTCGCACCTCGCCGACACCCGCTCCGCGCTCCGCCCCGCGGGCCAGCGCCCGCCGCGCTGCGGGACACGCAGGCGCCGCGGAGGTTGCGCGGTGCACCGGCGGCGTTTGAACACGAGAGGCGCGGAGCCGCACCGCCTGTGCGGGCAGGGGGCACCGGGAGGGAGCCCGGCTCGGGCAGCCCCCGTTGTGCGGCCGGCAGCACTTCGGTGTGCGGCTGTGAACCCTGCCCTGCCCCGCACCGCCGAGCCGCCGCCGGCCGCCTGTGCGCACCGAGCTCGGTGCCCTGACCGGGCAGCCCCGGCCGTCGGGGCGGCCCTGGGTGCGCTCGCGACGCGTCTGCCCCTGGCCGGGGCCACACCACGTCCCGCGACGGCGGGGCCGAGCGCGCAGCCCCCGCGGAACGGCCCCGCATCGCATCGCATCGCATCGCAGCACCGCCCCGGCCTTCCCGCCCCCCGGCCCGGCTTCTCTACGGCAGCCGGTGGCCGCGACAGGGTCGTTCCCTGGAGTGGGAGGGCGGCAGCAAAATCACAGCCTTGGTGTTTCGCCTTTTTTTTTTTTTTTTGTGGGCTGGTTTGTTTTTTGTTTTTTTTTTTCCCACCCTGATTTATTACATTCTTTCATTTGCGCTCCTGTTTTCCGCGGGGATTGCTGCAGCGGAGGCATCAACCTGTAGACTGAGAGAGCCCGCCGTAGCGCGGCGCGGCTGCTCGGAGGGCGCGCTGCGGTGGCACCGCCGGGGCGCGGCCTCGGGACAGGGTCGACCTCGCGGGCGGACGGCGGGCGAGGGAGCGGGACCGGCCACGGCGCCTGGGGAAATTCCTGGGGCCGGGCGACGAGGAGCCCCGGCGGCGGAGGTGCAAGCCCAAAGGGAGACTAGCGATCTGTGCAAGAGCCCCCGAGCGGACCCGCGTCTGCCGGGGACGGCGGGATGAACTGACTTCCCTCCCGCCCCCCGCACCCGCACTGGAGAGCATCTCCGAGCTGGGGGAGGAGGAAGGGGGTGCAACAAATTGCCGCCAGCCGGGCGAAGTTGCAGTAAAGAGAGATCCCTCCCTCCCGCTCCCTCCCCTCCCCGCTCGCTCTCTCCTCCCCGAGCCGTGGCAGCGAGCAGCGGAGCAGCGGCCCGACGAGCGAGCGGCACCCGCAGCCCGGCGATGCTGCAGCGGCTCCCGCGGAGCCTCGGCGGGGAGGGCCCGGCCCCTGCGCGCCCCGCGCCGGCCGGCGGCGGCGCGCCCTGAGCGGCGGCGGCAGCCCCGCGCCCCCGCGGCGCAGCGGGCGCTGTTGCGCAACACTGCCCGGCACTGCCGGCTCCCTGCCCCCGCCGCCGGCTCGGCGCGGCTCGGCGCGGCTCCCGCGGAGACGGAGCGCTGATTCATGGGGCCCCGCGCCGGCTGCCTCGGCGAGGAGAGCGCGGCGCTGCCGCTGCCCCCGCGTGGGGTGTGAAGCCCCGGCCCCTCCTCCGCAGCCCCGGGCTCGCCCGCCCTGCTCGGGAGTGTGGTCCCTGCCGGGAGCCGCCGCGCCTGGCGCACAGAGGGAAGCGTTGATGCATCGCTGTGGAAATTCATTGTGTGACTTTCTGGGTATTTACTGAGTTTCAGACCGAGATGCAGCTCTTGAAAGCTTTATGGGCACTAGCAGGAGCAGCGATCTGCTGTTTTCTTATATTTGTCATCCACTCACAGTTTCTTAAAGAAGGTAATTGTATGTGCATGTCTACATATCCTGTTCTTTAATACTAAGATCTTTACGAGGTGCCTTAATTATTTTTACTGTTTCCAGTATGTTCTATTTACAGCAGTGCTTCCACGCTATTTTTCCTTTCCGTTAAAGCCTTCTCAATTTTGTTGCTTTAGATAATAGGTAGGCTTAGACTTACGTCTTTGGTAAATGTATATATTATATATATATATATATAAAAATATATATATATATATGAAATCTGTATGATGTTTATATTCGATGTTTTAGCTGACGTCTCATTTCTTTATGGGGCATGTATAGTGTATAGAAAATATTTGTTGCTATCAGATGACCGCAAAACAGTAGTCATCATGGGAATATTAATAAACCAAAAAAACCCCTTAACAAGTAAACGTCTTATTTTTATACCAAATCAATAGGCATCCTTTTCCTCTTCCTTATTCAGTACATTTTCAATAGATGGCACTAAAGTTCTATGGAAAGGGCAGGGCAGAGCAAATCCTGGGCATTCAGCATCTTCCTTCTCCTCACTGCCCCGAAACGGGAAGAGGCCTTTGCGTGTCTTCAAGGATACTGTTTTTTCCACCTTGTGGTCAGAAAATTGTGATTACAATTTACAGGAGAAAATAATTTGGATTGTGGGACAGGCTTTCCTCTTTTTTTTTTTTTTTTTTGTTTCCTACTTGAATTAGGTGGAAAAAAATATGTAGAGGGATTTTCGTGGGGAGTAACCCTTGTATTGCTCCTTTTTTGTTTTGTTTTCTTTCCTCAGGAAATTGGTATTTTCTTTTTTCCCGCTACTGCTAAAATGATTATTCCATTTGTTACTTGTATAGCAAACTGTAGTCTGAGATTCAAGTGTGACTCTTGAGAAATGTAAATATATTGGGTGGTGTATGGGAAAGTCTGGTCCTGTTTTTTAAGCAGTGTTAACAAAGATAACACAACAATATGGGGGTTTTGGTGAACCAATTTTTTCTTTTTTACCATTGTAATATAGTTGACATTATAGCTGGAGGAAAAAGGAGCCAAACTCAGCTTGAAGTGCTGGGTGTGTAAAGCAGGGAGAAAACTTTTTTGTGACTGGGACAAAGTTTCACTCGAGGCTGGGCAAAGTGACAGCCTGGCAACCACTGAAGTATCAGTACTGATTTTAATTTTCTGTCAGTCTGAGAAAAGCATGAGACTCTATGTTTTCACAGTTTTTTTTTTTTTCCCCTGAAATTAATAAACACTGATTTGCCTGGTTTGGTTAATTTAGAAGCATTACCCAGATACCTTAAGTGCTAAAGGTTTCTCCTTTAAGAAACATACCCATGCTGTAATTGCATTGTGTGCAATGCCTCCCACATAGTGACTTATTTAACATTCTTTTAAAATGCTCAGACAACTGTACTTATATATATCTGTCTAATGACATGGCCTGTTTTGAGGAGATTTTGCAGAATTTCAGGCTATTTTTTTACACTATTTGCCATTATACTACTTTTTTTGTTCTTCAGTCTGTCAGGGTTTGAGGTCTGTGTTACTGTAAAAAATCCTTAAAGGAAGAAGCATTTTGTCTCCCTTAAAATATTTCATCCTGCCTTGTAGGAAAAGAAAGCTAACAAATTATTTTATAAAGACAGAAACCATGGCCGTACGTGAAGTACTTTTGACACATTTTACATTTCTCCAGCAATTATAAACATTCTTAATGTGGACTGCAGAGAGCAAACTGAAGCTCTTTAGCTTGTTGGATAACTTAATTACATCAGTTTGTTTATATGTGTTCTTGAAACATTTCTGCTTTCTTTAGCAATGAGAACTATATCCTGACTGTAAATTGCATCTACTGGCATAGTTGTCAGACTTTTCTTGACAGGTGCTAATCTCCACAATAGCATTTTGACCCTTTCCGTATAATTACTTCAGCAGTGTATGTTTTCCTTCCTCCCTGTAGTTTCAATAAGGACACTGAATAGTTTAGTGGAGTTGAGTGAAAGTCTGCATGGTACAACTGAGTCTTTTTCTTTATGAAGAACTTTTAAAATATCCAATAAAAATGAATGGTTTAAGCATAAGATATTTAAATGAAGGCATATAAGAGAATGAGAAATAGATAACATTGGATTTAAGCTATATATTGTAAGCAGTTTGCAAAATAAGATTTACGTTTACTTTTTTTTTTTTTCATTTTAAAACCTGGTGTTTTATTTTACTTTCAGTAAGAAAACAAAGAGAAAAAATGTGAGGAAAGAAGTAGCAAATAATTTAACTGTATGCCTACCACATTTGTTTATTAAGTAAATATGTATAAAGAAGGATACATGTGAGATTACCTCACTACCTTCATAGGACTTGAAGTAGTTCTCTGATGTCAGAGTTATCCATTTACATTATAATTTTATAAAAAGTTAGGAACACTATGTCTCATTGCACATGACGTTAGACTGTTGATTTCCTGGCAAAAAGATTAATTTCCCATTGGTTCCTAATGATCTACATGGGCTTGCTGTTTGTAACTCAGCTATGTGGTCAAATTCCTAAGTTAAATGCTTGGACATTTTAATTTGATTATTGCTTGTGCTGAAGGATAATTTCCTGTTGTCCCAAAGAACATTCAAATAAGGCACCAGTTTGACTAGCTGGATCAGATTAGCTGATAACACCTGTCTCCTGAGACAAGTTGACAGTACAAGTTCGTACACCAAGCATCTCTTTTCTATGCAAGACAATTGATTTAAGAAGAATGGCATGAAAAATTAATTAAAGTTCAAACCTAATTTATTAATGCATGCTCTTTCCATTTTTGCATATTTCGTAATATTTGCTGTTTATTATTTTTCCAGAGCTAGGTTTTAACAGAAAACTGACATAATCTTCGCTTCATACAAAATTATATAATTACTACATGTCTTTTTCTGTGTTCATTTCCTTTTACTCACTTGGAGTTACTGATGTTATCTGGTATGTTAGGCTCTTATGACCTATTAACACAACGTATTTTTATAATTTCAGTTGTACTGCATGGCTACAGTGTGTAGAACTTCCATGACATCCAGCTGAAACTTATTACCAGAACCAAATCCTCCTTCAGTCCCATTCATAAATACGAGATTGTATGTTGCAACAGTCAACTGAGATTTTTTTCATAATTAATGTTAATTTCATGTTAATTTCATTTTAATTCCTATGCTGAAGTGCCCCTGTCTTAATTCTTAGATATTTTCATATACATTTGTGAATTGAGGCAGTTTGGTAGTCGCATTACATTACTACCATATAAATGGTGTTAAGAAACAATGAATGCTTGTTCTGAAATGAGTGGAAGAGAGCTGTTTAAATGTCTATTTTCATGAATATGTTTTTTTCAGGAAGTGAAGAATGGGTGACACAGGGTGCCATTTTTCCACACTTAGGCTTTTGTGTGGAAATACAGGTCGTCCTGTGGCTAATCCGTTCCCCTATGTCCAATCTGTCCTTCAGTGTTTCTAAAAGATGAATAGAGCTGTGAACCCAGAAAAGGGTATTGTGATATATAATTGCAGTCCCATGGCTGTCTGATCTTCCTGCAAAGCAGTTTAACATACTCTAGTCAGCTGCAGTCAGTATGAAGGAGTGTTTGAAATTTCAATATCTAAAACTTTTTGCATACACTATTGAAAATTAAAAGTAGCCAAGTACATTCACTACCCATGTCTGGATTTTAAATGATTCATTATCTATTATTGTTTAACACATTTATTGAAAGAGAAATGAAAAATATCTATGTTACACCTCATGAATTGTGGGAACTCCTTTGCTCCTGACAAGGACCTCTTTCCCGTTGTTGAACATTTTAACCATTCAAACACAACAGTAATGGGGAAAGGTTAAGGATACAGTTTCTAAATGTGTCTTTGAATCTCATAGAAAGTAGGGCAGTTAGGGAGTAAGTTCAGGCGGGTATGTGTACATGGCAGCCAGAGTGTGTTACAGCCCTGAATATACTTTAAAGCTTCGTTTATGTGCTGATTTTTCTTTAGGAGATAGAAATGTCTTATTTATCAAAAGGTGCATTGATATTTTGAATGGTTTAGGAGATTAGGGTGATGTTAGCCTTATTTGGAGAGGGACTACACAGAAGCATAGATTCAATCTCAAGAATCTTGCATAAAGTATAGAGGATTGAAATATTCAGATCCCAAAACCATATTCTTAATCTGTTGGGTAGATGTTCAGTAGTAAGCTCTGTAAAACAGGGTGATTTTCTGTTGATACTCTGCAGTAATTAAGTAGAGACAAGAGAATTCCAGTACTTCTTTTATAACCAGATGATTGTGGCTATAAACCAGAATTTATTATCATTTGTGCAGATTTAATGTATACTTATATATATCAATAAGGTTTAGCACAATCAATCTGTTTAGCACATTTTTCACAATTATATTTTCTTTTTTTTGCCTTGGACAAAAATTAGCAATTGTTGGTTACACTTGTAGGCACTTCTGTGTCAACCCTATTTATAGGAACCAGTGTCACAATAGTGAAAAATACTACAACAATATACCATTGCACTTTTAAAAGAGTGCGTATTACACATAATGACTTGGTTAAGTTTTATACTTAATGACTTTTTTCTGTCACTTTTTATACAGATTTAAGTATTTTAGCCTGCTCTAAAAGTACAGAAAAACTTTATGCATGTTTTTGTTTTTAGCGTGTACATTTTAACACTGACGATAATAAGGCACATATTCTATTTAGCTGTGTAACCCCAAACAACTCTGCTACTCCTCTGCTAATGTTTGAAAATGTCTGCTGACAGTATACCCAAGATGATTTTTTAAAGAGCTTTCTATTCATATAACCTGATGGCTTGAGGAAGCTGGTGTTGCTAATGTTTACTGCTGTGTAAAACATTTTGAGGGAAGGACTTGTTATCTTCTAAAATGTTTTGAGCCTTTGGCCCCCAAAATTTTCCTAGAAAGAATTTGAATGTGACTTAGTATGACAGATAATATTGCCAGCCTTTCATTTTTCTTTTATCTTTTTAACATTAAAAAATACTAGAACCAGTTAAACATAGAAACCTAATTGCTTTTAAGAATGTGGGAAGAAAAAGTTTTGGTTTCTTTTAGAGTTATTTTTTCAGTTTGCCCTTTGATGCTTTAACTGTGTCTCAAAACAGTAAGATACCTTGCATACCAGATGTGCTGCATATGTTATCTATATATAGTAAAACTGAGTTGAGGACAGTGTGTCCCAGCTGCATGTTTGCTGAAGGGTTTGTTACATTTAACGCACTGTAGTATAATTTTTTGTACTGTCTGTCTTCCATACATTTTTGGGGGGTGTTGTGAAGAGGCAGCTATGAACGATATTATCAGTGTAGGACACCAGGGTAGAGAGAGGCACAGAATGCAGAAGTGGAAGGTTTACTCTTCCCATCCAGGAGACAGAATTGGCCGTTGAAAAGCCCTAAGCTTGAATAAAGGCTACATAGGAAAGAAAATGTGAAAGGTATCCAATATTTCTTTGTATTTTTTATATAGTTTTATGGCAACCAAATAGAATTAAGACCCAGGTCAGTGGCTATGTGATAGTGTGTGGCATACTGGAGCTGCAGAAAAATGAGAAGAGATCCTGCTTTGAGATAAAATAGCTTTGTACTTGAAATGTTTTGACATTTCCAGTCCGTTGTTGTTTTTTGTTTCTTTGTTTGTTTTTTTCAATAGGATTAGAGAGCTGTAGCAGTGAAAGGAAGCAATGCAGACAAATTTCTCAATCATTTTCTTTTCAGGGAGGCAGGAAAGATTTTCTCTATGTGGCATCTGCTGTGCTGGGATGTACCAAGAGGGGGAGCCTGGCAGGCTTTCTACCCATGGGAGGAAGCTTTGAAATAGTCTTTCACTTTGGGTGTTTAGTATGAACGACTTGTATGTCTTCACAGGGAACTGCACCATCGATGGTATAAACCTCCTACTTTTCTCGACTGAGCAACTTAAAAAAAGCCATTAGTAAGAGATTTTTCAGTAGCCTTTTTACGATTGCCTGTTTTCATACCCCAGGAGCACAAGTGATGAATTATTGACCTTTCTCAGCATTTATCAGCACTACCTGTTCCTAAAGGCAGTACTATAGACTGATGTGTCACACCATACAAAAGTGTATGCTTTTTAGATCTGTTGGTTAATATTTATTTTTCTCGTTTCTTAGAAGGCATACACAGTATCAAATATTAAGCTGCCAAAACAAGACACACACAACTGAGACTTTTGAAACTGAACTAAAAAGGCCAAGTGAAAAAAAAAACAAACCCAAAAACATGTATTTAAAAATTGAGTTCAATATAATATTGCTGAGAAAAGCCGTAATTTTTTAAATTCACTAATCAAAATATAGATAAAATTATTCTCTTCGCATATGTATTTTAAAAAAGCTCTTTATAATCATATGAAGAAAAGACACAACACAATTGTACTAATTAAAATAACACTATTTGTTTTCTGGTAGTATTTAAATATCCCAGTTGGAATTGGTCTCTCAGCTGAGTATGACTGACCAACTGGGGTATCTATTCCACGCAGTATCTGCATTTTAGCAAAGATTTATTTTTTTTAGAAATTATATCTTCTTGCTACTTATAACCCATAGTGGTAGTAGGTTCTGTTTAATAACAAAATCCTGTTATTTGCCTAAATGTACTTTCTATGCTTGTTCTAGAAATCCAACACAACATAATGAATCTGCCTATTCATTATATTTTACCTTTGGCACAACATCAGTTCACAAGTAAATCTTACTCAGAACAATAGATCTTCCTGCTAATTGTTGTTAGTCTCGTGAAAAGCAATGAGTAACATGTTTGGAATATGTCCAAATAGCAAATTAACATATAAATAACCAATACAAATATTTTCTTAAAGCAGACAGTGTACTAATGTGTGTTTCCACATGAGCGATGTATTTTTTTTTTTGACCGTATAAAGGAAAGGAGATTGTATTAATTTATCAGGTGAAAAAAATTATTTGTAATAGACAACTATTTTCCGGAGCTCAGCTTCTTTCTAATGTGCCACAAGGCTATGGGGTGTTTCAAAGTCTGGATGTTTAATTGCAGTCACATATGAGAAAAGATTAAGTTGATCTATAGGAGAACAAAGGGAATAGCTAAATCTTTAGGATCTATGACCTAGAAAAAAGAACTAAAGACACTAGTGATACCAACTTTAGAGAAGAGATTACTAGCATGATAAGAGATGTCAGTGGGTAAAATTCTGCCTTGAGAATACTAAACCATCCTTTCTGTAGAGTGAGAAGATCACAAGAAACAATGAATGCTAACTGATTTGAGGGAAATTTAGGCTAGACATTGGGAAAGGTTGCAGCAGGACGGATTTGTGCTGGTGCTTTAGGGAGGACTTGCCATTGGCAAGAACAGTTAAGCATCAGAATAGATTTTCTTGAGAAGTTGTGGAATAGGAGAGTTTTATTTTCAGATTAAAATGCTGGGAACAGTATTCTTAAGCTGAAGCAGACTAGGTGACTTCTTAAAGTCCCTTGAAGTCTGATTCTCCAAAATGTGTGCCTATTTAAAACCTACAAAGGTGAAAGATATTTAAACATCTAACTTTATGGCAATTTTCTGTTGACTGCTGAAGTGAATAGGCTCATAAGAAATTATCCTAGGATCTGAAAGTATAAGAGAACAAAAAAAATCTCAAGAAATCAGCCAGTGTTTTAAGTATTTTAATAGCTAAATCATACCTTTTTTTGAGTTGCAGATGTAATTTAAAACAAAAAAACAAAACAAGAACAGAAAATATAATGATTCATGTAAATAAAGATCACTTTTTAAGTACAGTTTATGTTGCAAGCTATTTAGGACTCAGAGGTGTCCTGAATCAGGACCGTTCTCTGTTTGTGCTTCTTTGTATGCAAAGAGCAGTGAAATAGGGATATTAGCCTAATTCACGTTCTGGTATTTCTTATAAGATGAGGATTTGTGTTAAGGATTGTTTGTTTCTGCCGGTCTGCTCTTGCTACCCCAGCATGTGAAGGGTTTATCTCCAGGTTCCCCTGTGGCTACTCTGATCTGTGGTGTGGGAAGCACAGAACCTGCCCCACAACAGGGTGAGCTGCAAATGGCTTTGTAAAGTTCTCTGTTGTCATGTGCCTGTTTGGTGCTATGGGTGATTAAAAGCTTTGTATTCATTGAAGTCTGCAATGGTGTGTATCTTGATGCAGTACTGTCCAACTTTTATGATGTCTGTATAGTTCCAAATCCGGTAGCAAAAGGAGAATTAGCAAGTTGTGCTGACAGAAATGCTTGTGGGTTGAAATAAGGACAGGGAGAGATCACTCACTAATTACCATCACAGACAAATTCTTCTTAATAAAGAATTAATTCAGGGAAGAATTAGTTTAATTTATTGCCAATTAAAATCAGAGTAGGGTCACAAGAAACAAACCCATATCTTAAAACACCTTCACCTCATGACTCCTTTCTTCCTGGACTTCACTTTGCTCCCAATTTTTCTGCCTTCTCCCCTGAGTAGTGCAGGGGGATGGAGAAGAGGAGTTGCAATCAGTTCGTCACACATCGTCTCTGTTGCTCCTTTCTCTTCATACTCTTCCCCATCTCTAGCATGGGGTCCCTCCTATCGGAGACAGTCCTCCACAAACTTCTCTAGAGTGGGTCCTTCCATGGGGTTAGTCAGCCAGGAACAGATTGCTGCAGCGTGGGCTGCTCCTTTCTCCCTGGGTTCACAGGTCCTGCCAGGAGCCTGCTCCATTGTAGGCTTCCCATGAGGCCTTGGGCATCCATCCGTTCCAGCATGGGGGATCCTTCAGAGGCTGCAGGGAGATTTCTGCTCTACTGTGGATCCTCATGGACTGCTGGGGGACAGCTGCCTCACCATGGTCTTCGCAGGAATCTCTGCTCTGACGCCTAGAGCACCTTCTCCCCCTTCTTCACTTGGTGTCAGCAGGGCTGTTTCTCTTGCATATTTTCACTCTTCTTTTTGGAATGCTGCTGCTGTTGCATAGATTTTTTTTTTTTACCCCCACTTCTTAAGTACGTTGTCCCAGAGGTGCTACCACCATCACTGATGGACTCGGTTCTGGCCAGGTGTGTGTTCATCTTGGAACCAGTTGGCATTGGCTTCCTTGGACATAGGGCAAGCTTCCAGCAGCTCCTCACAGAAGACATCCCTAAAGCCCCCCCATCTCTCCCCAAACATTGCCATGCAGACTGAATATATTCGTAGTCCACAGCTTGTGCTTGGAGCAAGTTCTGTGTGGAATTTTTTTATGTCTATGGAACAGTTATGCATTACAGAGTTGTTCTACTTAGAGATGTAGAAGACCTGGGTACTAGTTTTTGTTTTCTTGAGCAGCACTAACATTTCTTAAAAGACAGGAAATAAGAAAGTTTTTAGAAGCTACTGTATTGCAAGTTAAAATTTCTTTGTCCCTTTACACTAGCTTTTGAAAAAGCATTCGCATTTTATGTAGTTTTGTGCTGACTGCTAATTAATCCTGCCAATGATGTTATATGATATCTTTTGAAATTTGCTGCTGTTTTTATTGTATTAAATTACATGTTTTTTCTGCATTATTCTTTCAGTACAAATTTATGGCTTTAAGGAAGAAAAAAACCAAACCTCTGCTCCATTATTCAGA
Source organism: Lycocorax pyrrhopterus obiensis (assembly GCA_014706295.1). NCBI lineage: Eukaryota > Metazoa > Chordata > Aves > Passeriformes > Paradisaeidae > Lycocorax > Lycocorax pyrrhopterus. Next base: position 16,723,753 of record JACSVZ010000015.1, read on the forward strand.
GTTGTACATGTTTTGGAGATGTGCATTGTGAATCTGGGAATAGATTTAACCTCAAGAGAATCAAACAGTTGTTTGAAATGGTCAGTGCTTGAGTATCACCTTGCTTACGGCTATGAACTAATTGAGATTAAACTAAAATGATTGTGAAGATGCTTTCTCTTCCTGTGCATTGGCAGGTTCCATTATCTGTTAATCCTTTAAAAGTATTATTTAGTCATTAAGAAAAATGAATGTCCTTTTTTATTCCTCTTTTGTTCTAGCTTTTGCCTTTGTTTTTATAATACATGCTGGTAGACAAAGTAAAGAGTCTTCAGCTTCATTTATTGTGAAAAGATCTTGTAACTGTTTTAAGCATTTTTGTGTACTCGGCTATAAAACTATATAGATTGTACCAGATGCTGCCTTATCTTATTTTATAGAATTGTAATGGATGCTGATGAGTTTTAGATGCAAGCCTTTAAAGATAAAAATCACTTTGCTGTGTGTTATTTTCTTTGGTAGACTATAGTAACAGCCCCATGTTGTTGAATCTTTTCACCATTCTATTGTTTTGATTAACATTTTAGTAAAACTTTTTGCATTTTAATATTCTAAGAAGTTCTATGTCTTCCCTAAAGACTATTAAAACACTGAACATGTATTTTACCTGTTATTTAGCGAATAGTGGCATGATTTTCAGGTGGGCTGAAGACCCAAGAACTCCCATTACCTGCAATTAGAGACTGTATGATAAAACATGGGTTGAGCATTTTCTTGGCTGTGTCCACTTAATAATTTAATATCAAGGCCCAATAGATTTATTATAATTACTGGTTAATTAATAACTAGACAAATATCCATTTGTTGTGATATACAGGCATCACTTGTAGTGTTAAGTATTTATAAAAAAGGCATTATATGCTTAATTATCAGCAGCTTTTCCTTTTTGCTGCATTTTTGAGCCCAAAAGCATTTCGCAAACCATGTGACTTTTCACTTTTAAGTAAACTTAAACTTTGGTAACAGCCTTAAGAAAGGAAATCTGTAAGGTATGAATGTTGAGGGGAACAATATGATTGATTGATGTTAGGAATGAAATCTTGTCTCCATTGAAATTGATGCTGAACTTCTTGCTATTTTCATTTATGCTCCTGTTTTAGCTGTGCTGGGCAGCATTGAGGTTCTACTTCGGTATATTTTTGCCTTGGTTTATTGACTTGGGAAAGTGTCCTTTCCATCTGTGTGGTGTGTGAGGTAAATGCCTTTGGAAGACAATCCCTACTGAAACTCTTTTCAAATCAATTGATTAAAGCCTGTACTTAACTGGGAAGGTTCTGCTTCGCACTACAGTTCCTTGTCCCATACTTGGGCACTCCAGCTCCTGATGACACCGTTTTCTGATGGTAAAGTGAGGTTATTTTCCTTATTCCACAGACCCTACAAATTATGGCTGTTGTGCAACTGCATACTCCAATGCAGTGAATTATTAGTGTTAGTAGTATGCGCTTCTACTTAATTATGATAAGGCTCTTAGGCCTTATCTAGAGCTGGAACTATATCCTTGCAGTCACTTAACAAATCTAGAGATGCTCGCTGTTCACAGAAGAAGTGCAAGAAAAAGATTGTTAAATTATACATGAGCAAGTAGTTAAAATAACAGAAGTTATGAAATATCATTTCTCCTCAGTCTCTTCACAGGCATAATGCATTTCTTCATCTAGAATTGCTGAATTTCTTTAGTAGTTCTTGTCTACTTTTAGTTTCTGTCTTGCATGCTCTCCCAAGAGAATGCAGCTTCATTCTGCACATACACATGGGAACATGGACAGAAAAGGGGATGGACAAGGGATCTCTTGAACACCGTGCTTTTTTCCTGTACCTTCCAGGCTCTCTTAGAAATAAATTCCATGTTTGCTCTGCCTGTGTGCTTGTATAACTGTAAGTATAGCCTTGACTGTCCCTCTACCCATTATAAAATGGTTACGGTCTAATTTTTAGTTTAGAATACAGCTGGCTGCATGATCTAGTTCACTGGGCATTAGGGTTTTGTATATTAGATAATGAATTACCATTATCCTGATTTAATTTTGTTAGAATATAGTCTGATTTTTTTTTCTAATGCTGGCAGAAAACTAGGATGAATATGGAGTATGTGCCCTTTTTCTAATTCATTCACCTTTGCTGATGACTCGGTTGCAAACTTCCAGACAACTGGTCCCTTGGGAAGACAGCACAGAATCACAGAGTGATTTGGGTTAGAAGGGACCTTAAAGATTATCTGTTTCCAACCCCCTTCCATAGGCAGGGACACCTTCTACTAGACCAGGTTGCTTAGATGCCCATGCTGGGGAGACCAAATTTTACATGTAGCTAAGCTCCTACTTTTTCACATGCATTTTATTGTATTGTCATGTTTTAAAGTTTTCTTCTTCACTTTTGTGAGCTCCATTATGATAAGAACTAAAATGAATTAGATTTATAATAATTCTTAATATTAAACTCAGTTCATAGAAATTATGCATGTTTAATAATGGTATAAAATGAATCAAAAGTCTCTATTTGTTACTGGTATTTTAATGATTAGATTGAAAATTATTCCCAGTTCACAAGTTGAGATTTGCAAGTCTCTTTTTCAGCAGACAAGAAATGAGAGTCAAATTTAAAGGAGTAGCTTTTCTTTCAGATTCATTCTAATGCTATGACTCTCTGACATGATGATAAAGATGCCAGATCTATCTCTAGGCTTACATAATTCCTGTAATGTTCTCTGTAAAGGGAACTGCAGACACCTGTGCGTCTTTAGGCAGACACGTTCTTGAATTCAATAAGTTTTTCCAGTACAAGAGAGGCATATCAAAACACAATTTTCTTTATAAAAAAACAGAACAATCATACTTTCTTTTCCAGACTTTTTAAAATCCTTTTTAGAAAAAATGAAAAAAAAACCCAAAAAACCAAACAGTGAAATGGGTTTTCAATGGAATTAGCAGTAAAAAGAGCAAGAAAAGGACTGAAATGTGCAGCATATTCTAATTTTCTAGAAGTTTATAATGGTAAAAGTCAAAGAGAGAAACCTTTGCCATAGAACTCATTTGTTTGATTGCTTTCTCCTGCACTTATTTTTTGTTATGGTTTAAAAGTCAAGGTTAAGCAGAGATGTGCTTACAGTGATTTAATCCCAGCTTCTCACTGTAGCTTCATCTTTTAATATAAACTGTAGGCATTTAAAGTAAGCAGCTATTCTGATTTAATATATGAAAAAAAAATATGTACAAACACAAAGGGAATACAGACTTTGTAACGAAGCCTCAATGTTAATTTACATTTTGAAAAAACAAAAAGTTGCCATAGTAACATATAGGTTGCAAAAATTTTCTAAATCTGATGTATTAGACTGAGGGAACTCTTAACTTGCATGACATGTTTCTCTAGTTTTGTGAATAAGAGCATAATTCTGTGTATTTGGCCACAAATTTGTGCAAAACATGAAAAAGTATGCAGACATTAGTAAGTTATGCAAACTGAGTCTTTTCCAATCAGCTTTCTAATTATGTTGTTCCTAAGATAATTGTTGTTTTGGATCTTTTTCTCTAAAAAAAATATAGAATATATCGGTCTTTTTGAGTATGAGATTTTGTTGCATCTCTGTTGCTCAGCAACTGTGGAGTTAATATTGATGATTTTTAAACATGCAGGGCATTATATTCTATCTGTTCCCATAAATTTCTTTTTAATTCTATTAAAACAGCTAGCTTTTTTCTCTAGAACAAACTTACCAATAATATTTTTTTATGAAACAAAAATTTGTGCTTTGGTGAACAGATGAAAAGATAGAGTTTAATAACGGGATTCATTTTTGCTATTTTAAAAGGCCAGTTTTAATACTATGCACTGTGAGTATTGTAAACTATTTCCGAGTGCCATGGGCTGCTCTGTTACCTTTCTAACTCCATGGGCATCCAAACTGAGCAAGTAACTTTTACTGAGCAATTTGCAGGGTCAGTTTTTTAACTAATTAATTTACTGCATAACTCAACTCTCAGCAAACAGCCGGTTTTTATTTTCAGTGCTATTTATATATTTAAAATTGATTAAGAATTATGTATGAAATAATGTTTGCACCCAACCATTGTCTAATGCTTTCTAAATATCGGTGTGTCAGGTCCATCTCTACTGATGATGGCCAGTGACCTTTTGACTGATGGAAGGTCTGAGCTATTTAACTTTTTAAGGTGAAGTTTTTGCTGATGTCTGATACAGTTGAGTGTTAAATCTTGGGTAATTCTTCCATACTGGTATGTTAGATTTAAAAATAGATCTCATTTTTACTTATGTTAAATGAAATAACAGGAAGTACTTATGACTAGATAGCACTAATGTAAAACACCATTACCATTTTTCAGCTGAAGTTCTGTTGCAAAGTCTCCTTTCCCATTATAAATTTTTAGTATATATTTTTTTAATTAGCATTTATTCTTTCCTATAGAATCATAAAAAATAAGTCAAAAAGCACACAGCAGATCTGAGTACACCTAGACCCTTGTTTTGCTTTCAAACCTCTCATGATGGAGATTCTACAGCTTTCCCAGATTTTCATGCTGCACTCATCTGTTATGTCTGCATTTACTCTTGAGTGGTTGCTGTGGTATCAATCATTTTGTCATGTGGGAAGGCTGGAGCAGAAAGCACACACACACATACAGAGCTCTTTGAAATCCTAACATACTTAACCCAATTAAATTGTAAAGATAGTACTTTATGTATAATTGCTGGGTTGCAGTTGCAGAATGTGGTGGATAGCAAATCAAAAAGCAGTGTTCAGTCCCTGCTGGGGAGAAGGAAGACTTGCTGAGGACACCCAGGATCAGTAGTGAGGTGTGCCATCCCTAGTTGAGAAGGCAGTGCTGGGACAATCCTGTTATTCTTTGGCCTCTGCCCCTGAGGGAGCTGCAGCCATTCTTCCATTTTTCTATGCCTACTTGTTTTTTTTTTTTGCACCTCCTACAAGGGTGTTTTATATGTGTGAGATGCATGTTCCTTGTTTTTCCTTGTTATGCTGGTTCTACTGAACTCCCAAAGCTGACATTGCTTCAGTAACCAGTAACTAGCCATAAAATGATTTGTATTTATGCTCCCATCCTCAAGACTTTACATCCTGGGAGGCCCCTGCTTCACATCACTGCAGCATCAAAATGGCTTCCCATCCTGCCCTATATGCTCATCCTCTGCTTCCCCAAAATATCCCAGGTCAACAGACCACTAGTGGTTTTAGAGATTGCCAAGGGCTGCTATTTAATGGTATTTCAGAGTTTTTAAATGCAGAGTCCATGCATTTTACTGTTTAGGAGTAGCATCCATGAAGCTCTGACCACCTACTGTGGTTGTCCAGGACTTAGCAACATGTCTTGAGAGCACAGTTCATTACAATGCATTTGATATTGTGACTTATGTCTTTGTGCTGTTGCTTTGCTTCCCATGGAAAGGTAAATGTGTAAGGGAGAATTTTACTGATTTTTTTTGTTCCTGTTTTAAAAATACATGAGTTCCTCTTCTTTTGAGGTATTGAATGTATTCAAAGCAGCACATCTTGCTCTCCAGCAATACAATTTGTGAAAGTTTTGAAGGACGTCACTAGCAAATCTCAGTCCAATGGGATATAAAAAGTCATGTTTTAAATCCATTTTTATGAAAACATTTGGTACTTGGGAGTATTTAGGACACGCAGTTGCTACTGTTGACAATCTTGACTATTTTTGAAAATCATCCATCTCTGATTGCTGCTCTCTGCAGTCTCACTTTGTGTTTCTGTTTTCCAAAGTCTTGGCAAATATGTAGCTTATTTCTTTATGATAGAGATGGTAACTAAATTTCATGTTAGAGGGCGAAGTCTATGAGGAAATATTCCTTGCATATACTTAGCTAAGGTCCATGTTCTGCATTTTTGTATGTCAGGGTGCTGTGAGACTGGCAGCTGTTCCGGGTTGGGGTGCAGGGGACATTGAGGCTCCCCAAGAGACCTGGCAGCCAGGGCCTGTCTGAACCCCAGCCCAGAGCCAGGCAGCCAGGGGCACAAGGGACAGCCCCCGGCCAGGGCACCAGTCCCCTCCCTGGGAACAGGGACAGGCCAGGCTGGGCCAAGGGCTGTAGGGGGCTGGAGACCAGTCCTGCTGTGGCATCACTGGGTTGGGGGCTGATGGCCCTGCAGGCTGGAATGAGATCCTGGGCTGTGGGCAGGGTGTGCTGAGCAGGGACATTGGTACCTTCAGGCTTCTGATATTATATCTGCTTTTGTAGCTGATCCACTGAGAAGGTCCCTTGAACGTGCTATAAATGCATCAGGAGATTACCAGCGTTCATTGACACACTGCATTTTGCATCTTTGCGTATTATGTGGAAGCATATACTTGTCTTTTAAAGACCATGTATATTACTCTGTGAATGTGGTAATGGGCCCTGGAGGAGCTCAGTGTGGACTGGCATCTGAAGACAGACTGAGCCCTGTGCTTGGGGTGATTGATACATTGCTGCACGATGTCAGTTCTTCAAGGAAGTAGGATCTCTGCTTCTGAAAACGTCACTTCTTCAGAAGAATAGAAAAGAAATGCAAGAATGGAAGGTTAATACTGAATTGAACTGTATTGGACTTTCTTTAATGTTATCTAACTGATGTTACCAGTTAGGTCCTCCTTCTCTAAACTGTGTTACAATGAAAGGTTTTCTGCATTTTAATAGTACCTGAATGTCTTAGAAAGGCACGAAGTTGTCTTCCATGGATGTGACTCTGTGAAGCATTTTGGGGTGCAGGATCCACTGCAGGATACTTTTAAACTAGTACTTTTATCTCCTTTCCATTTTCCTTTATTCCACCTGATGCTTCAGACAATGAATAACATCGAATATGGGACAGCACAGTTTCATCTACAATGAATGGACTGTGCTGCCATGACACAGTGTAGGAATCATTGTAGTATGGCATAGAAGGAAGCACTTAAAAGTAGTGAAAACATTTAGTTTTACACTGCAATCTTAAATTGTAGAAATTACTAGCAAACTATGCATGGTGGAATTGTTTTTTTTTTCCTCTATATATATTGCTTATTGTCACATTAGAACAATATGACTTGCATCCCAGCAAGTAAAGTAATACTTGACTGTACTTGTGACTGTGATAGAGTAGCTCATATTTCAGATGTTGTCATGCTTAAGTCATATATAAACATATTGATTCATTAAAACTGCAGTAGTACAAAGTGCCCTTTGTATTACTGTATGCAAAAGACGGGCTGCAATGTCAATGAGACCCACATTGTCCTTCTGGGGGATAATTTACATAGTTTGCAATTCTGATTTCTCAAAGGACATTTGATAGCGCTATGCTATGCTGCAGGTAAATCAGTAACCAGAACTTTTAGAAATTCATTCAGCTTGAGCAGTGTGTACTCTTTTTAAATACTGCAAGTATGTCAGATGATATCTCTGTGCAATGAATGTGCAATGTACAATGAAGCTTACCTGTTCATCCCTCTCTACAAAGGCTTTACTTTGTATTTTGGTTGTGTTACAGTCCAGCTGTCCTGGAAGTTTATGTACATTTTTGAGGCTTGACAGGCTTAAATGCACATTTGTGGATGGTAGTTTGACCAAATTTCAGTTTAGCTGCACGAGTGATTGCTAGCAACAGTGTGGATGTGCTGTACTTGTAAGAGATCTTGCTTCTTCTTGTTCATTTGCGTCTCAGTATATGAAGTGTGCCATAATGCCAATTGTATATAACGACTGAAATTTGGGTTTTGGGTGAAAATGGGAAATATTGTGATCACATACATCATATATTTATTGAATTTTTAGCACAAGAGAGTGGTGAAAGGTTTATTTATATTTGGGATGCATGCTTTCCCTATTCGGCACAGGCAAAAACATTCTTATTTATATATCCTTAATTTTCAGTGATGAAAACTGAGTTAATAGGTTTAAAGTGTGTGTTTATGTTCTGTGGTATTAGATGTATGTATACTGTGAACATGAAACTTAAAATTATTTCATAAATGCAGTATGGAAGGGACTTGAATGTTATGACTAAATACTTACTAGTATATGTCATTAGTTTTAGGGAACTTGGTTTTTCAACGGTTTGTAACAAGAGGTGGAAGATGGACAATGATTTTAGACCTGCCGGCTGGTCAAAGACAATTGCTGCCTATAGTCAGTAACAGTAAACTCTGAACTTGCACACTCTGAAGCATTTGTTGGCAAAAAGCTTCATCAGCCCTAACCATAAGTACAGTGTTTCCTTATAGATGTAAAGTTAATCGTCTGAAACACTGTAGGTCCCATCTCTCTTTTGATCAGCTCTACAACTGTTCTGTTGCTCAAGTCCTTTTACTCTCTCTTGCCCTTTCCCAACTTTTATTCATCTAATTAAATGTTTCAAGTTGAGCACCAGAACTGCATAGACCATAACAGTCAACTACATTCTATTCTGTCCATAAACTGAGTTTGTTGAAGATTTTTCACTCCTCAATCCTATCATAGTCTGTTTCAGATTTTCATTGTTGTTTTTAGTGGAAATCTGATTTTTTCCACCTTAATTTATTTGTGGTACATGTCCATTTGTTATTTTACACTCTCCCTCCTTCCAGTAATTTAAGTGTACCCACTTAAATTATTAATATATCTTTTTTCCTTCTTAGCCTTTATTTTGCCCCACTTAAGAAAAATAGATGTTTTTCCAGCTTTACTTAAGAATGTATACATGTAGTACCCTTGTTTTATTACTTCTTTTCCCCACAAATAGTGGCTTGAAAAAGTATAATCTTACCTTTAGCTGTCTTGCAGTGGTGTTGAGCACTAGTACTAATACTTGCTTCTCTTTTTAGCATTACCTCTCCTTATTGCCATTTTCTAGGATAGCAATTGTCCTTTCGTAGCCTCGTAAGGGTGATAGAGTACCGTGAATCTGTTGTCAGTTCATCGTTTTAGTCCTTTTTTTCTCCTCTGTCATTTCCAACCAGTAAATTCCCAATTTTTTCATATAAATTATATTTAGTTTCTGCCTACTTGGCTTTCCATTTCATTGTTCTCCTCCCACTTCTGTTAAACTTATCATCAGAAAGGCGTTCAATTCTTCCTATGTTGTATTTTCAGCTTTTATTGTATTAACGATACATCTAAAATTTGTGTTTCAGAATTCTTTTGGGCTTCTAATTCAGATGTTCAATAAAAAGAATTCAGTAACCACATTTGCAGTAATGTTTTATTTTGCACATCAAAAAAAACCACTGGGGAAAAAGCAAAATTTAAGATCTGAAATAGGTTTAGACTGGCATTTGGAGATTAGATTTCCAAACTGAAACTGTTGTCTGCATGTCTGAAGACTTGATCAAAAGTGATATAAGCTGGTGTTATCAGCTCTCTTTTTTAGGACTTCCATCTTATAATATTCCAGGCTGCCATAATTAAATTAGAAAAGCATATTCTTTTTTTCCCTTTTTTTTTTAACAGAACTGAACTCAGTGTTTTAGCTATGTCAATTAATATTTAATTAATCACCTCTCATTTTATAATCTGTATTTTGTCTTCCTGTTTGTACTTATAAAACAACTCAAAATGTGTAATGGTTTTCACTTAGTGGGTTTAGGAAAAGGTATGAACAGAAGAATTAGTGGGGTTATTTGTTCTCTGGCAGTTGCACAGCAATATTTTCTTTTCTTTTTTGATACCTGCTGTTTGAGAAACATAGTTTGGAATTGCTGCAGCTTTTATGTCTACAAAGAAAAGCTTAGTGTCTTGTGAATTTGACTGCATATTTTTCAGTGTATTAGGGATACAGGCTTTTCAAGTTGTTCTTTTATTTTTCAGTATTTTTACTGCAAATAGATGATCAGGGTATAAGAGAGACAGAAGAGGAATAATTTCAGAGTCATTGTTTGCTATTTTTTAAAATTAAGAACTTCTTTAAATTGCCTGGGCCTGAAAAGACCCTACTGAATAAAGTGGAAACAGTTAAAGATTAATTGTGATAGAAAAGCTTTGGGGTTTGGTAATGAAATACCTGCCTTGATTTAAAAAAAAAAAAAAACAAAAACAAAACCACAAACCAAAAAAAAACCCCATAAACAAACAAATTTCCCAACATAAATTCCCACCATTTTCAGCAATTGAGTGGGTGAAATTAGATTACCAAATACATATTGTTTTCTAGGGATGACTGTTTCTCATTGCTTGCCTCTTTCATTTGTGAAGGAACATCTCAAATTTTCTTTTTTTTCAGACCAGCATAAATGACTACAAATACTGACTTTGTACCGGCTTTGAAGTGGAAGATTAGAGCAGTTGTATGGTGTGAAACTAGTTTCTATTTTTTTATAGGAAGCACTTAACTGACTTAATTTCACAGAAAGGTTAACAGAAGTTCATGATTCTTTTAGGTGAAACATGACTCAGCTTTGAACCAAACCATGTATCAAGGAGAGGTTTCTGATTTTATTCAATACCAGTAAAAATTGGATGGTCTGAGATCTTGAGATGTCTAATCCTGAAATTAACTGCAGAATTCAGAGTATGAACTCACATGAACTACACTGAGAAAAGAAAAAAAACAAGTGTTTTCCTGTAAGCTGTTTTTCATGTCTAATTTTCTCATGCAGTATGTCCTTTATCCTATGGACCGACCTCAAAATTCTGTCCTGGTCCCTTGTGTCAGAGAGAGTGTTACCTCCTGCTGGCCCTTCTGTTGTGTCATTTGCCCTCAGGAGGTTTTTGGAGGCATGTGCCTTATAAATGGCTTCTTCTATCTTCTTTTGAAAATTGTTAATACACTTTTAAAAGGAACAGACTTAACACATTTACAGCACCATGTGAAATATAAACTTGATTTATATGAAAGTACATATTTTACTGGAGAAGGAAGTGTACCCTAGCTGCTTATAAGCTGACTGTAAATATACAGGATTTTTTTAATATTACAAACTCAACTGGAATTGTGATTTTCAGAAAATGAAATATTTTGGCTGAGTTGTGTGACCTTTCATCTGTAAATACATCAGGATTTACATTGCTGTACAGTAATCGCTGATTAAGGGTTTCTATTTTAGGCTGGGTTTTTTAACTGTAATGTATGTTTCTCAAATACTGCAGCAAAAGCTGGATACTTTTATGCTTTTCACATCTTGTGGGTTTTTACTGTTGAAACCTTAGAAGGAGAAAAAAAAGTAAAACTATTATAGAATTTAGAACCTGCAGGTGTGATTTGTGTATGCTATGGCTTTTTCATTATTTACTAACTTGAGATGCTATAAATCTTATCCTCCAAATCAAAATATTCTGCTCAGTGGCTGCAGCAGTAGCAGTGCTTAGACAGCAACAGCGAGTTCAGCTGACAAGATTCTGGCATGTGTTTCTCTAACACAAACGTGGCTCATAGAAAATGGATACACAGACCAATTCTGGCAGGAGTAGCAAGCGCTCTCACAGGAAGAAATTCTGTGCAGGTTGGAGAGCTGTGCAACTGATCTAAACACTGCTCATTTGAGCCACCAAACAGGCTGGGTTAAAACTCCTCAAATGTAAATAAGATTTATCAGTTTCAGCAAGCAAACCTGCAGAATTTGATAAATGTCTACAAAAGACATTTAAAAAGATAGCTAGCAAGCTTTCTTGGCCTGAAATTCAACCAGCTTTGAACTTATCAATATACTGTTTAATTAATGTCTTTGTGGAGTAACATTAAAATAAACTGGGCTCTAATCCTCTAAGAAGTAAGGATGTCTCAGAACTGCAGCTGAACTATATGCTGCATAAATTAAAATTTGCAGTGCACAGTATCTTTCTGGAGCTTTATTAAGTGGTGTGATTATGCAAAAATAGGGAAGTATGAAAATGGACGTTTCCAAATAATCATTAGTATTCTGTTATCTTCCCTTTTTAAAATATTTAGGTCCATTTCCACTTAGCATATTTTTGTTCAATTATTCAATGTATTACTGTTAAGAAGACCGTGTTCCACAGTTTGTGTCATACATCTTTTTTTTTTTTTTCCTAAATTCAACATGCTTAATAGAGGAGAAAGCAGTCATTTATTTCAACATGTCATTAATTTTCTCAATTTACTCTGCTTCTTGGTCAATAGAATAGGCTTTTCAATGTAGTGTAAACTAATTGCAGTCACAAGAAAGTGATATTAACACAAATGACATGTTTTAAAATAAGAAATATTACCAAATACTCAATGTATTTAGTCTGCACAGGGCTGGGCTTTGAATAAGTTTGGAATACAGCTGGCATATTAACAATGCTTGTCAAGCAGAAAGAGGGAATGGCTGCCCTTCGGAGATGGGGGTTAATTTAATCTAAACTGCCTGATGGTCTTCAGTTTGGCAGCTCCATTCTGCCTGATGGAAGAGCAGAGGTGAGCCATCACCCTGTCCCCTGCCTGTCCCTGTTTCAGCAGGGATGGGTTCAGGGGAAGCTGGATCACACTGCTCCCAGGGAATGAGGCAGCTGGGGCAAAGGGCTGCTGAGGGTCTTGGCAGCACCTGTGCTGCTGTGCCAATAGTCTGCAGCAAAAGAGCCGCCTGTGGAAAAAGCCCATGTAAATTAGCTCCATTGCTATGGAATCGATAGGGTTGGAGATTCACCTCGCTGGAGGGTTTCTTTTGTTTGATGGTAAACAGTAAAAACTCACTTTACGATATTAAACTGAAATTATCCCCCTTCTTCATTTAACTGTCATAGAAAAGTTGACTCCAGCCCCAGTGAAAGCAAGTATCCAGGATCTTCTACACAGGGGACAAAGACTTTGATTAGTCCTCTACACCACAGACATCCACTTCAAGGCCTTTATGCTCCTCCTGCCAGGGACTGAGGCTGGCAGGACAGCTGCTAAGATGTAATCAAAGATACAATCAATTGCCTGGAAAACCTGAAAGAATTGCTGACAGGCACAGGTTCTTCCATACTACTGATGCCATGATGATTTTTGTCTTTTCTTTTATATCCCTTTTATACCTTTTTACAACTTCTGTATTCTTAGTGCTTTAGCCTACATTCTTGGACTTGTTTGTTAAGCTAGGAGACTAAACATTTTAGAGGTTTCGTAGTTAAGGAGCAATATGCCTCAGACCCCAAGGTCCTCTCCAGAACACATTTTGTAAACTAAGATAGAACCCTCCAGGGGAAGGTTCCTCAGGGAGGGGGGCTCACTCAAGCCTCTCATTGGGGAATCTTTGATAGATATGCTAATTAGTAACACCTATAATGTTATACCAGATCTTTTAGGTGTGTGCATTGCAGTGTGAATGGAAGTGCATTCGACCTGGACGTAGTGCACCTAAGGATCCTTAAAATAAATACCAAGGTAAAATCCCTTTTTCCCTTCTAATCGTGTTTGACTCTTGATTTAAGACCAGGAAAAGGCGTCACTACACGGAAAGAACTATGCATGTGGGGAAGGATCTTTCTATGTATAGATCTGATATTGAATAATCTGAGAATGGTACCTATTTACTCTTTAGGTTAAAAAAATGCATTCACAGGGGACAGTATCAAGCAGAGAAAGGTGCTTTAATGTTAGTTTTGCTGTTTTGATGGTTATTTTTTGAAAGTATGAACTGGTGGATAAGGTTATGTGTGAACATAGTGGTAGGAAGACGTGAGTCTTTGCATCTCTGTTTAAGAGTCCAGCTGTGAGCACACTGACACTGTGATTCATATGCTGACCTTAATTCATATTACAATGCCCCTTGACAGTGTGCCAGCTGTGAACATGCACATGAAGTATAACAGGATTTGTCCTTGTGTTCTGTCATGAAAATATGAAGCTTGTCAGCCTTCTTTCAGTTAGCTTTGCCTTGTTAGATACTATAAGCAAGGGTATGCAATGTCATGAAGTATATGGAAGATACTGATACTACCTGTCAGGAATATCTCATTGGTTAATGTTGGATTGGAATCTTAATTGAATGTAATGCAACCAAGTGGAGAGGGCAAGGTAGAGTTTGTCACCATCTTTTTAAACTAGACCTAATAGACACTTTCACTGTATACAAATGAAATCATAGTTATTTGTTCGTTAGATGGAAATAACATTGCAAGCAGTTGGAATGGAGTGTTGCCAGAGTTTTCACCTTATTTTACCACTGACATTCAATCTAAGACCTGAGGGAGCCCTGCTATAAAATTGTTTTAAAACACCCAATTTCTAGTAAAAAAATCCAGATTAGAATGCTTGCTAACCAAATTAAACCAGCAGATAACTTGTTTTACAACTGTTTGATTTTCATGGAAGGTAGATTTTTTGGTAAATGGGTGATTTAGAGAATAGGGTTTTGTGATTTGGAACAGAATATTTTCTGGACCTGAAAAAAAAAAAAAAAGGGATGAGTAATATCACAAATGACTGCAATATTTTCATTACTAAGGAGCAGAAACTTTTGTCCAAAACTTGGTGATTGCTCACCTTTTCTTTCTCTTAGATACCCATTGCAGGAAACAGTCTCTGGTGAACTTATGGGGACAAAGCCCCTTTTATGCACTAGTTTGGTGTAGAGACAGTGCCTTGTACAGCTTCCAGCTGAAAATAGCCAGTATAATGCAGCAAAATGGGCAATTTATCATTTGTCAGGATTACATGTCTGTGTAGGGAAGCTTCTTTTTTGGGCTGCGTATGCTGTCCTGCAGCACTCCTTTACTTTTACCTCTTGGGTAGCTCTGCTTTGAGAGTGTGTCTTCAGGATTGCATGCAGTCCCACCCCACAGCCAGAGCATTCAATTCCATAAAAATACTGCTTTCAGTTTCATTGAGAGAATGGGTGCAGTTTGTGTTGCTCAAAGAAGGGATTTGTATCTGATAAGACTGCAAAGAGGCATCCAGCATGCTGGTATTTCTGTTTCATGAAGAATCATTTTTCATGTGTGGACACAGGCTTGGGAGGAAGAAGAGGCCCTCTGCTTCTCAGAGCTTTTAGCAGTGATACTGTTGAATTCTTGCCATTGTGTCCTCTCATGCAATAATGACTTCAAAATTCTTCCTACAAGGACATGCATCAATCCTTCAGTTCCTGCTGCTGTGCTTAGTTGAGCTGTATCTGGTATGTAGAAACTCTGCTTGTGTTTAACTTTTGTGTTGCTTTGACACTGACAATACACCTAGAAAATTGGTAATATGTTTCCTTTTTTTCCCCTAGTAAATACTGCATTCCAAGCTTGTCATAGCTATCCTTCCCAGACATTATTTCACGATTGTGTTGTTTTACATTAGTTATGCTCTGCAGATTGATAGGAACAATATTTCTGTCACCAAAGGCTCTGCCCTAAGAATATCCATACATATCATGCTAAAAGAAAGACAAAGCTGAGGCATGAGCAGGTCAGTTATTGACATAGATATCTAAATAAAGAGGGCAGAAAGAGCAGAGAAAAGGATCTGTGTTCAAAGAGACAGGTGAGAGCAGCCTATGTTTAAAAAGTGAAAGAGTGCATTTCTTATTTCATCAGTCATTCCTATTCCTAGTTGAAATATTATCTGCAGTTTGGCAATAGGTAATCTGTTTGTAGGACCAGTCCCTTGCTGTTCAAAATGGGGAAGAGACTGAAGCATCCAAATGTTGCAGAATCAAACCAAACCAGAACCAAAAGTAGATGAGACCTGTTATGTTCTTTAGATGATCTGAGATTCTTTTCAGTGAAGATGCATGTTGACTAGCTGAGTAAATGGGATGTATTTTTTTTTCTTAATTAATATAACTCCACTGTAGATGGAAAATCTCTATTTTTCAATTACCTAAATCTGTCCATCTTTCTGGTTTTTTTTTTCCCCAGAAAAAAGACTAGAACTAAAGGGTTGAGACGTTAAGCATTGTGTAGTCCACCTGATAATTTTTAGTATTATATGTGCTTATAGATTTTTCTTAGAAGGTTAATGAAACAGAGATTGCACCAGTGCTTACTTTGTAGTTTCAGTGAAGCATGCACAAGAAGAATTAGACAGATTGGTATAGTCTGCTATTAGCAAGAAATAATTTGATCTGTTAGATAGGTTTGTAATACTGTGTTGTTTTGGGTTTTTTAATCTATGATCCTTTACTACAAATGTTTCAAGAAACAGTCTTGGGTTCAAGGGAATGAGCATTGAATATATTAACGTTGCTTGTTTTACAAGTTTAAGCCTTATTGGTTATGCACACAGTATAGAGCATTCGGACCCACTGCTGAGAGGCTTATAAATGTTTCACGTATGGCACCATGAGACCTCGTGTATGAGTTCAGATAATTCAGAGATTGTCCCATTTTGCACAGCCTTCTTGGAAGAATGTATTAGGTCAGTGAGTATCAACATTACATACTGTGCTTTGTCCTTCCTTTCTTCTGACTCATCTAGTGTTAAAGGAGAACTTAGATTGGACTGGGTCTAGGATTTCCCTTGTGTAAGCAGGGAGAATAATTAAAAAGGCTCAGTTAATTAGTATTTTTGAATTGTTCAGACCTTACAGTGATAAGGTCCATAAAAATGCCAAGATAAAAAATAAAAATTATTTACTTGAAGGTTATAATCCTCTGCCCTTTGTCAACATTTGTCCTGTAAGATTGTTATGGTTTCATAGCAGTATAATATCTTTCTGCAGCATTTCTCTTTTGAAAAATTCATAATACTTTATAATGAATGAACTAATTATTACAATACATTTTGAGGTGGTCTGCGTTTTTTTATTATAAGGCTTTGAGAGCTTAAATGACAATATATGCAGGTTAGTTGTCCATGGGAGGCCTATGTGGAGCTAAAAATAGAACACAGGCCTGTTGAAACTGTTGGCCTCTGATTTTGCTCTTTTGCTTTGATTTGTGAGGAAAGAAATTAATGCTATCAGATGCTATCTAGCAAAGAGAGTCTAAGGAGCACTGGAGCATAAGGAATGCATACGCAGTTAGAATCTCTAGGTTTAGAGATTCACCTAGAATTTGTGGCTCTACTTGTTTTGCTTACTTAAAAGTATAACCTAAAAGTCTGTGATGCTAATGATAGTGTCTCATTCTGGAGTCATTCAGATACATAGGTTGTGTAGAATGATTCAGATGTGTCTTTACTGGAAGTCAGACTGATGTTTTCAGGGATGACACCACTCCATCAAGATTTAGTATAAGGCTTTCTCAGGTGTGCTGCTCTTGACCTACTCTGTACAACCCTTGAGTCATACAGTTCTCAGGAGATCTGATTACTGCTGGAGCTTAGCATAATGTTTGTTATTACAATCATAGTGTAAACCAATCTGGTGTAAACAATGGAAGAAAAGGGCTAGAAGTGGAGCAGGAATCGGGTCACCTCTCTGTGCTGCTACCTGCCCAGCTTATCTCATGGATCATTGCACTGGGTTTACATGGCAAGGTTTTGGTAGTGGGGTTGCTGCAAGGGTGGCTTTTGTGAGAAGCTGGTGGAAACTTCCCCTGTGTCCAATGGAGCCAGTGCCAGCTGGCTCCAAGATGCAGCTGCTGCTGGTCAAGGCTGAGCCCATCAGTGACGGTGGTAGCGCCTCTGGGGTAACATAGTTAAGGAGGAGGTAAAATTACTGCACAGAGGTAAATTGCAGGCAGAGAGGAGAGGAGTGGGAATATGTGAGAGAAGCAGCCCTGCAGCAACCCAGGTCAGTGAAGAAAGAGGAGAGGAGGGGCTACAGGCAGTGGAGCAGAGATTCCCCTGCAGCCATAGCAGGTGGCTGCCCGAAGGAAGCTGTGGCCCTGTGAGAAACCTGTGCTAGAGTAGGCTCCTGGAAGGACCTGTGAATGTGTGGAGAGAAGAGCCCAGACTGCAGCAGGTTTTCTGTCAGGACTTGTGACTCCACAAGGGGCTGTTCTGAAGGACTGCGCCCCATGGAAGAGACTCACACTTGAGCAGTTTGTGCAGAACTGCAGCCTGTGGGAAGAGAACGCATTGGAGAAGTTTGTGGAGAACTATTTTCCATGGGAAGCATCCCACACTGGAGCAGGGGAAGAGTGTGGAGAGTCCTCTCCCTGAGGACAAAGGTGCAGCAGAGAAAATTTGGGATGAACTGACAGCAGCTCCCATTTTCTATCCCCCAGCACCACTGAGGGGGAGAAAGCAGAGAAAATGGAGAGTAAAATCAAGGAAGAAGAGTTGGGTGAGGGGAAGATGTTTTAAAGACTTAGTTTTATTTCTCAGATTCCTCCTCTGACTTAATTGACAGTAAATTCAATTAATTTTCCCCAAGACAAGTCTGTTTTGCATGTGATGGTGACTGCTCAGTGATCTTTCCTTATCCTTATCTCAACCCATGAGCCTTTTCCTATTTTCTCTCCTATGTCTAGTTGAGAAAGGGAGCGACAGAGTGGCTTTGGTGGGCACCTGGCATCCAGCCAAGGTCAACCCAGCACAGCCATATTGATCTCTCAAGAGTCTTGTACAGTCCTGTAAAACTTTGTGATACATGCTGTCCATATTTCTGGTAAACCCTTTGGGATCAGACATGAGATAACCACCCACTGACTGATAATTTTTAAACATGCAAGATAACCTTGGTAGCTCTTTGTGATGAATTGCCCTTGACATGAGGGAGGTTGCACATTTGTTTCTAGTTCTGAGTGAGAGCCCAGAAGCCAAAAGGAATTGTGCTCTGGAAACTTGCCATAACCAGGCTTGTGCCAGTCTGTAGCACAGCAGTTCTGCAGTGAGTCTGCATGGTTATCATTGTCATTACAGCTCATCCTCTACATAATACCTTTTCCCCTGGTTTGTGTCTCAGGAATCATGACAGCCTTGCTGGAAGCATATCAGAAACATCCTTGACCAAATCCCATGTTCACTCCATGACCTTATTGATCACTGGCAGTGTCTTCTACCTGTCTGAGGTTTGCCTAGAATTTTAGTTCCTTTTTTGTTTTCCCCAGGGAGATATATGAATTGAACATGTATCATGTGAAGATCCCTACCTGCTTTGCTGGTAGGTATCTTCTTGTGAATTGTAGTGTCCAGAGGGTCTTGAACCACATCCTTAGCTCTTACTGGTGCCCAGAAACTGAGCCTTTGATAGCTGAACATTTGCTTTGAAAAGAAACTGTTTAGTCCATCCTGTCCTGAGAAGATACCTACCTTTTTATTACAGTTAACAATACTGACATTTTCCAAGGACCTTCCAAGCAAATTCTTCCACTCCTTTCCCACTGATGCTGTTTTGACTATTTTAGTTAATGACAGTGTAAGGAGCTTCCTTGATTTCTTGTTTGGGTGCTTTCCCTGTCCTGTAGACCTGTGCTAATCCTGGGTCTCCGTCTGAAAAAATTGCCTGTAGGAAACCTGGTGCAGGATTGGCTTTCCTGGCTGTGTTTGCTCTTGTGCTCTGATTGCCTGGGAGGCTCTGCCATGCCTCCATTCACGTTTTTGCTGGATCAATGCAGCTGTCTGTACAGAACAAAAACTATTAATTGCATGTGCTGTAGTGGAGAGCATATTGTATGGTGTTCTCTCCAGGGCTTTAGGGGTGTGTTAGCTGGAAACAAGGATGAACCTTGGAGGTGGACAATCTCCTGAAGATGCACTGCAGCTATGCAGTATGAACAGTGGGAGAGACTGACTCTTTGGTTGCCTCTGAAGATGCTGGCCATAGAGCTAAGTATGTATTCAGTGGAGGGCTGAACAAAGAAGTGAAGTGGATGTTAATGCATAAGAATGGATTTGAAGAAGAACAAGAGGAAGATTATGCCATTGTTTGAGATTGACTTAGTGAAGCTTTTTGTATTAGACTTTTATTTCTGTGGCCCTCAAGAATTAAAAGATACCATAATTCATGTACAATGCAGTCTGCTTTACAACTGATACTTAATATTTTTTATGAGGCAGTTATGTTTTCAAAGTATGTTACATTTTCATGGAGTTACATGGAATTACATATGAATCATTAAAAATTTCTTAATTAAATTAGTAGGAGCATATCAGGGTGTATGCATTGCCAACATTTGTAGATCTTCACAGTTTGAATCTGTCCAGAGGACCTTGGTCTCTTGAATAATAATGTAAAATTAGCACTCTATATCTACCAAAAAAATGCACCCATACAGGATATTGTGGTGGTTTTGTGTGGTTTAGAGATGTATCTTCTCTCTACTGGAAGTAGAGTCCATACTGGAAAAGGCATGAAAGGTTCCAGGGCTTGAAATGATGTATTGTGCTTGAGACCTTTGTTTCCAGAAGCAAATCAGAGAAATACATTTTCTTTACACTGAATTTGGGATTAGACTTTAGACCCAGTGAATGCTGCGTTTATTTCTTCTTGGATTAGTGTTTCTATGTAAATGTCTTCTCATGGTTTAATGCCATTTATTTTTTGGGATGTCATGGTATCACTGGGAAAATTTGGATCATAAACACCGGAAGACGTCTAACTCTGTTAGACGTCGTGGACTTGGTATGTTTGCATGTGGTAGAAGTTTCCAAGAATGCTCCTTTTTTTTTCTCAAGGACATTTTACTAGCTCCCATTTGCCTTTCAGACAGGGAGTTATTTTTAAAACTAAAATGAGAATATGTGGAGAAGAAAAGTGCAGTTCTTTCCATTTAATTGGAAAATTTAGTTTTGAACATAATTAATATATTGCCAATTTTTTTGTTTTGTTTTGTTTTCATTAATCTGTAAAGAGTTTTTGATTTATCTGGATGTGGTTTTCTAAATAGAACCTTGGCAGACTTCCACTGCAAGCTAGTTTTTAGTTCTATTTCATTAGCTGACTTATCAAAATACTGTAATCAATGCCTGTCATAACGTAAGTACATGACCCTTTTGAGTAGCCCAAGTGCCTATATTTGCTTCTCACTGAAAGGAGTATTAATTCCTAAGGGAAACAGAAGGTCAAATCAACATTGGCAAACTTACCTTCTATCAGTTTGTCTATATGGTTTAGAAATATTGAATTTTTTTAGAGGCTCATTTTTCATAAATTTCCTTGTAAGGCATCTGGGAACGTACTTCTTTTTCTCCTTTTTTTTTTTTATTTTCTGATTATTCATTATTCATTACTGAAAATTGTTGGATTCTGATGAGACAAGAATACAGCATGGTATATGAATACACGGAAACCAGTGGATGGTATTGAATGAGATGTATGACTTCTGTTGCAGAAATTTGAAATAATCTTGTTAACTATCATATGTTCCTGGACAAATTGAAAGAAGTTGCAGCTCTACAAAGACTCTTCTAACATTAAGACAATGCGTAGAATTCTGAGTTGTTATTTAATAAGATCCTTGAACAGATAATTGATGTATTGTTTTGGTTTGAGTTGTAGGATGACAGGGAAATGAACTGGATTTTTCATAAAGTTTTTGTATCTGATCTGTTATTTCTGTAGTCTGTTTTAGATTTGATGAGATTGTTTCTGCTTACCTTTGAATATTTGGGGATAATCTTTGTACCATAGGAAGGAAGTTTTTGTTTTGTTCTGTTTTGTTTTTAAAACTGCCCAATAAAACTTTACTTTTACAAATATATTTATGTAATATATTCTACATGAAATTTAAATTCAGAAATTTAATATTATTTTGCTAGTTTGAGTGTATATGTAGGTAGATTTGATGGAAATAAATTGACTTTTGTAAGCGTACATATTTTTAATACAAATTTTCTGACATTTACTCTGAGGTGATTAGTAGTGTAACATCATTAATTTTAGTTTAGCCTAGGTATTTGAAATTTGATTTTGATTATATGTATCATATGATTTTATGACTGTTTCTTTCTTTGTGTAAAGAACTCTTCAGCTATAAAGCTGTTTTATGAGAGCTACTTTCTGTAAATGTCTGAAGGGACTCTCAGAGGCATTTTAATGTGTGGGGTACTCAATATATCTTTAAAGGGCTTTGGTGGTGAACACTGTTTTAAACTGTTTTAAATAAAACACCAGACTCTTGTTAATCACTTTTTGCTAGTTGAATGTCAGGGTAGTTTATGGAAAGAGAGTTGCTCTCTGACATTTTTCATTCTTAGACTGGTTAGCTAATAATGTCAGACCACAACTGTAGGAATTGCATATTGTAATTTTATCAGTAGTATCTCTATAAAGAAACATTTCAGCATTTTATTGATCTTGGATTGTTTTGGTTTGCTTTAGTTTTTTTTTTTTTTTTTTTGTTATCTCCTGAAAAACAAAACCAAAAAACATTTCCCTGTGTGTTTTCCAGATCTTTGAAAGATTTGTAAATATGCAGTCAAAAGAGATGGAAATTATATCTTATGTGTATTTGTTTTAGTGCATATCTAAAGCCTATACAAAAACCAAATAACTTTAGTTATATTAAAAAAATAAAAAAAATATTAATCAATAGCAGAAACTACAAAACAAGGAAAGCACATATAGGTTACACCACTGGATTATTCTTATTTCAGCATGGAACGTGTCCTCAGAATCACACCCAAGGGGCCAAAAGTGAAGAAATATGTAGAGACTATCATTTAAATGTAGCATTTATTCTTTGCCTTTTTTCCTTATGGAACTACGTACATTTTCAACTACTGAAAAACATGCTGTCTTATTTAATTCTTTCTTTCTTTTGCTCTCATTGGCATAAACAGAGCAAAATGAATTTCTTTTAATAGCCTGACAATTCTGAATCTAACTTACTGCCTCTTTTTCAGCCTATCATCTCTATAATGGGACAAGGCAGTTGACTTTTAACAAATTCTTATTTTATTACTTCTCTTATATCTTTTGTTGTTGTTATCCACAGTGGCATAAAATAGCTGATCAAATTGTGTTGAATAACATCACAAAATTGAAAGTTAGTGGCTTTCACAGTGTGAAACCAATAAAGAGCTGCAATATTGCTGTTCACATGACTGCACTACTACTGAGTTTTTGGGAACCTTCTTAGACATCTATTAGTATGCTCCATTTGGAGCAGGAACTTGTTATTGGGTTGTGTGATATCTACAATTAAAGTTTCAGTGTGATATGTTCTAAGTGCATGATTATCTCATTTATCTTAATTGCATAGGCATTACATTGCCAAAATCAAACATGCATTTATAAAGTCAGAATACATTCCTGAGGGCTTGTCAGAATATTCAGTAACTTATTATATCTGTTCCTTGCTAACACAGGGCATATAAAAAGCACATAAAATGGTTATTTTTCATATTGCTAGTAGGAGGACAGCTCATACTATGCAAGGAAATCCTAAGAAATCATGGAAAATAGAGACTACACTGAAAGTTTTAGGAAGTTCTCTGTTAGAATTTCAGGGTTCCCTCTCTGACCATCCGTCTAAAGATATGATTTGATTTATAATTTTCACTGATCTTTTAATGCAGTATATCCATTTCAGAAGAAGCTGGTGTAGCTATGAGGTTCTGTTCCCATTTTGAGACTGGGAAATTTGTTGTGTCTTGCAATTTTTTTAAAGAGATGGAATCTAGTAAAGCAAACAAGACTGGCTGTAGCAATGCTATGAAAAATAGAAAACTCTTTACGTTAATTTCTCTCCTTGGCTCATAAGAAGTAGAGAAATTCAGTGGGCCATCATGGTAAACTATCTCTTTGTGTTAAATTACCCTTTTAGAAGTCATTAGTCCATTGCATAGAAATAAAAAGAAAAAAATGCATATCCTGGGTTTTTTAGATAAAAATAAATATTTGCATTTCCCACTTGGCTCAGCAAAAAGACAAGTAACAATACATGTGGCAGTGGGAGGTGATAATCAGATACCGCTGACATTTCCTGACTGCAAACTTTGTCTGGTGCTTATGCCAAGGATCTAAAAAAGTCTAGAAGGATGTCTCAAGGATGTATTTCTGCTGCTTTTGCCTTCTTTGCAGTTCAAAAAAGACACAAGAGGCAGCAGATTTTTTTTTTTTTTAGAAATTGGACAACTTTTTACTTTGGATAAAAACTTCTAACAAAGACATCATTTAAGGCTGGTATTAGGTTTTTTTTTTTAAACTGGGAATTGCCATTTCTGGGGTCTTGAACATTTAGGTTCAATAAATAAATATCCTTGAGCTTCTGTTGTAGTTAAAGATGGGAAATGTATATGAACATTTACCAGTGTGTCTTCTCAAGCTTGAAGATATGCAGATCCTGTGCTAATGCTACACCTCGTATCTTTGCCAATGTGCACAGGAGTGAAATTACTGCCTTAGTTTCATTTTTGCTTTTTTCTTTGTTAGTTTGCAATCTCTCTTCAAAACTGAAACCTGCAAGTTTCACACATGCTACTGGCATTTTTGTGTAGTAACTGGAGTTATTTATAGAGCTAGTAGATCCAAGAGGAAAAAAGCAATGGTAAAAGTTGTGTTTAAATGAAGTATTTGGAGACCTCTTACATCCTTCTCTTCTAGTGATGTTTAATGTCTGTAGAAGAAGTGGAATGTTCCCTTACCCCTGTGGAAACGATAGCATTTAGGTGAGATATGCAGTTAGGCGCATGTAAGGGAGATCTGAGGAACAGCACCTTAGCTGAACTCCCTGTACTCCTCCTCTCATTCACAGCTCAAAAGGGAATAGAGATTTCAGGCATAATGATTGAGGCTCTCATTTATGGAAACTTTGCTCTTAGCTTTTCTCTTTATTCTTTGGTGGAGGTTGCCATTCTGCTCACTATGTACTGACGTGTAGATCTCTGCATGTCTATGGAACTGTTTTAAAATACAAACCTGGATTTGGCCATCTTAATCCATAAATTTAATCCTACTCTGAATATCTGGCATGTTTTCAGTGCTGGCAAATTGAATAAGATCTGGGAACAACATGAAAATGAGTCAGAAAAAGAAAGAACAAGACCCTCTTCAGGCTTTATCACCTACAGAGAAAGTGTCAGCTAATTTATGCAAGCTACTTTGACTTCTGTACACTTGTTGATAAAAGTGACTGAGTGGATACGTAAATTGATCAAGCCTCAGCAGAGATGACCAAAAGAGAATAGTAGGCCTAGGCTGTATGTTAGGGACCTCTCTTTGTTTTTTAAATGTGTCTGCTGGAGTACTTTCTGAGCGGACCTTTCAGTAGCCCCTGGAGGAAGGGTTTCTGTCTCTCTGCACACAAGCTTAGACCAGCTTGCTGTTCGCACTTCTCAGCCTTTGAAGGAGTGACTAAACCCCTAAAGGCACCTCTTATGCCTGTCAAAACTGGACCCCAGTGGAACCAGGGACTGTGGGATTTTTGAAACAAAGAAAGTGCATAAGGATCACTAGATCTCAGACTAGTGATTCAAGCAGTCTTTTGAAGAGACTGAAATCAGCTTTGGTCCCTGATCCTTCAGTGTTCATATGCAATGTATCAATCATTGCATAAAGACAGAGGTTGTCCAGGGATTAGCTCTGATGAAAGTTTGGAGAATTCATATCTGTGGGTAGGTGGGACACATACAGAGTTTGCATCATTGTGTATTTTCCTATTGATTAGTCATTTCACTTAATAGAAATCTTAATATTTACATTCCAGGGTTTATACATATAGAATAGTAATATTACTCTGTTAAAACAAATACAATACATATTATCCACAGTGTGAAAATATAACTATTGTGATAGTAACTTTCATAACTACTTAAATGAGAGATAAGTAGCTAATTAGCTAGTCCAGAGGATCAATATTTAAAGTTGTGAAAAAGCAGCCCAAAGGAAAATTAGTATACTCCACTAAATTACAAAAAACACTTTTTGGCTAAACTAAGTGCAGCCCATTGGAATTGAAAACTTGTCTGCTTTCCTGTTACTGTCATATGGCTCTTATGCAAACATGTAATTTCCTTCTGTCATCCATAGTATTCCTTTAATTTTTAATATGCTTCAAGAAACAGGTGTCTAACAGCAAGGCTAGATTTTAATTATTTATGTGTACTCATATCTTTAGCATATGCGGGTTTAACATCCACAGGTTTTTCTGTCACTTTTCATTTATACATTCTAAATTAGAATTAGTTACACGTGGTAGTTCTGTACAGATGTGGTCAATATGCCACAGCAGATTCTGCATGCTAGAACCTGGTGTTTAGGGAACATGACTATATCTAGTACTTTATTATGGATGTAAGGTCTGTGTAGTTTCACCAGAAATATGAGAATTCTTGGCCATTCCTTCCCTCTCACTGTCAACTACAGAACATTACTCCATGAAGGTTAAATGAAAAGTGTTTCTGTGCACACAGAAATTTAATGCTTTGCTGAGAGCATGGATTCATTAAAAGCTTTCCCAAACTCATTTAGTTATATTTTGTACTGCTTGTGTGTGTTCTTGTAGAAGTTTGTCACTGATGCTGCTGTCATTCTAACTTAGGGTTTCCTTTTTATTCTATATTGGCAGTATCTTAACCCAGTGGGGCTTTTTAATTACTATTTCCTACTGTGGGAGGCTGGAATGGCAATGTTAATGACTCCAAGCACTCGCCATTTGCGGAGGAGCTGGGGTGCTTTGCTGTGGCAGAGTTTGCACCCCCAAGGGGAGGAAGTGAGTTTTGGGGTGTGTGGTTCCAAAACCTCTGATCGGAGTAAGGCAGAGGGGTGAACACTCACCACCAGAGAGAGGCTCTGGGTTTTGAACCAGATAGGGGAGAAGGCTGATCAGAAGCAGACCCTGCGGAGGCGGGATAGTTAATGATAAGTGTTAATTATTTCATCTGAGATTTTTTTTCTGTTGTACCAAAAATAAATGATGACATCTTATAGTCAAAATGTTATCCTGGGCAAAAGGAAACATACTTTAACATGGTCCCAAGAATTTACTACTGCTCTATTTAAATCTTAGCAATTTAATCAAAATGACAACAAGCAGATTCAAAAATACAAGCAAAGTATTTTTAATCAAAATACTCTTTAAAATTGTTACACGGGAAATGTTGCAAATTTTGGCCTTTTTCTCAGGTGCTGTGCTCGCCTTTCCCACAACCCTCTATGGTGATGGTGACAGTTTTCCTTAGGCAGAGGGGTGGTGGGAAGGGTCACAGGGAGACTTCAGGACACTCCTCTTTGCTGGGGGGATTTCAATGACGATATTGGTTGATCTCCTTCCTTCACAGAAGTGCAGCCTGATCCTGCTCATGTCAACACCCTTCCCACTCTGCTGCCGTCTGGCTGCTCCCGACGGAGCGTGAGCATGGCTCCGAAGCCCCCTCCCTATGCTCAGCCTTCCCATGGACTCCTGTTTCTGAGACAGCAACTGAGAAACTCTGTTTCCAGACCCTTCCCATGGAGGCACTGGCACAGCTCAGGCTCAGGCAGTGGAGGCACCAGGCACTTGGCCCCGAGGCAGAGATGAAACCAGCCCAGCCCATCCCTGAGACAGGAGCTCTCACCTCAGGGAAGGGCCTGTGACACAACTAGGAACAGCAAAAATTACATTCACTGGTCTGCAGTAGGCAAAAGATAGAAGTACTTTTATCTGATTGCTTATATCCAGGAACAGACACTGAAGTCAATTGTCTACTCTTTGAAGACTGTGTAGACTCACAGTTTTGGCTTGAGTGATTTGTCTTTGAGTTGTGAGAGTATCCCTGGAAATCAAGCAACTATGTTTCAGCATCTTTTCTTCAAGCAATTTGAAAATATAGAACAAAGTTTGCAGGTGATTTGTTTCATAATAATCTGATCTCTTCCTGATTGTCATGTGTTGTGGTCATATTTAATTTTTACTTTTAAAAAAGACTTTTTTTTCTTTTAATACTGTATCCTGAGACAGTAGTTATTGCTTTTGACATGAACCTAGCAAAAAGGACAATGATATGAATGGTAGGTCAGAATGTGAAATTTAAGCAAAGGTGTAACAAGCTAGAATTGTGATTTACAGTAATAAAGACATCCTTTTGTGTGGAAATTTCTCAAAACTAACTTCCAGTAAAAGAAATGTGAGGGGCAATTGAAAATATTCTACTTTCCCTACTGTAAAGAGACATCCCACATTTTCAGCACTTCTTTGTAATCATGACGTTATGATTCACAGCAGTGGGTGGCAAACATGTCTGTTCCTGAAAGACTCTGAGCGATGTTCCATGTCAAATTTTATGGTTTCCAACACGAGACTAACATATGAACAAGGAACTGGGTTGTTTGGGAGAGAGATTACCTGTTGTCTAAAAAAAAGTATAACAATTATATATTAATGAACATTAAGTTTGACAAGAAAGAGACTGAGTCTATGCTGAAAGGATCAGTGAGAAATTTGGTTTGAGTTTAGTAGGACTGGTATGTCACTATATCAGGAATAAAAGAAGCCAGAATAGCCCGAATTCAACTAGTTGGATACCCTGGTCAGTTGTTTGGGGTCTGGCTTCCAAATCTGAGTTCCTTATTTTTGGGGGAATTTAGGGATCAGGACTTCGGACACTGAAAAGCACAATGGAAGGCATAGGGGAAAAAGGGGAGACTTTCAGTCATGTGAACAGAGTCAGAATATAAATTTGGGAAGGTGTTGTACTCCTTGTCTTGTTATTGCCCAGAAGAACACATATTATGTGAAAAATAAAGAATTTAGTGTATTTTAAATCTTACCATCTAATCAAAGTGTTGTTCTTTAGTCCAGATCTATTTATTACAGAAAAAAGAGAGAAGAAAATAAGGGAAAGAATATTAGTAAAGGGGAAAAAAAAATCACTTATTGCTATACATAAACTTCCTACTATCTACTAATTTCAATGGTGTCACATTCATTCTTCCCATGCTTTTCTGTATCCTAAGCCTGTTGGTGAAGCACCACTATCACAAGTACTTTGCTGGGAGAGTATGATGTCTCTACTGGGGTTCCTTTGTCTTCTGCCCAGAGGACTGATATTGATATTAATGGTTTCTTCTTCCTCACTCTAGTGGTCACTTGGGACTATTATTGCATGTTCCGTGTCGTGGCTTGGTTTAACTCTTCAGTCTGCAAGTTCACATTACAATCAAATCTATTACAGTGTCTTAACACACTGGTGGGTACTGCTCTTAATGCTTATCGTTACACTAGCATCTGGTTTTGCCCAGTTTCCAGGTCTGCATTCCTTTAATTCATTTTTATAACTATAACATAGCTATTTTTATTTTTTTTATGGTTCTGGGGTCTTAAAGGATCTACTTTTTTATTGTCTCATGCTTTCACCTCACTACACTGCATTCTATGTCCCCACTATCGAGAGCTCTGTTATGATATCATGCCTCTGTTCCTCTATCTTACACCATTACACTAAGCCTAATATTTCTGTCTTCAGAAAATGACTTGTTTACTGACTGTAAAAATTATGATTATACCACAAAATTATTCAAATACAAATCATGCTGTAGCCACCTGAACCTTAGAAAATTTCTGTTTCCACCAAGAAAATTTAAAGCAAACTCCAGGCAGACCAAGACAAGCCGAGTCAAAGCAAGTCTGAGGGGTGTCAGTCCCAAGGCCGTGCAAAGGTTGTTTCAAAGACAGTGTGGCTTGTTACTAGCAGCAGCAATATGGTGTTTTCTGGGCTACAGAGCTGCAGAGGTTTACAGGGATAAGGGATAAGTAAAGGATGACAAAGAGAAGTGACATTTGACAAGGATCTGCTGTTTCCATTGCAGGAATAAGCCCTTACTTCACTGGTCATATCCAGACTTTCACCATTTTAGAGTGTTTCTTATTTGGCACAAAAACTTTGTTGTTTGAAAGGTGGTAGTAAAATATCTTCACTGAAACAAGTGCAGTCGCTGCTGACTCTGTATTGAACTCGGTACAGTGATCATTCTGGCTGCAGTTATACATGCTTTCTGTCAGACAGCAGGGCAATTTACTACAAAATGTTCTCAAAAATTTTGACAGAAAGATGTTCTCCAAATTTATCATGCAAAACATGAGCTAGAAATTTTATAGTGGATTGGATTTCTGTAAATTTTTACAGAATAAAATAATCTATTTAAACTAGTATTTTCTATGGGTTTTATGCATAAATTCCTGCATACAAGAAATGGTAAAAAAATAAATAGTAGCTTTGGTCATTTAACTTGCTCAGTTCTGGAGTATGAACTCTTACAACGAATTACAATGGGAATTTGTGTTTTTAGTGTACCTTTTCTGTTCTTCAACAGAATATAATGGGACCCGTTGAGGTAGCTCTTATCTAAAAGCATGAGAGAAGGTTCTTGCACTGAAAAGCTTCAAGTGTAACTAGGCAAAAGATGTAAAAATTGGCAGAATAGGAATGTTGATAAACTCATTTCACAGCTGAGGGGGGACTGTGTTATAACGGGATGCAGGAAAATTATCAAGCTTAAGTTCGTTGTTCTTGGAGTAACATCTTGGCTTTTCCATACTGAGAGCTTTTTCTCTGTCTGAGAAATTTCTTTGAAGCGTGTTTGTCGTCATATATTATGGGTCTGGGACACTTGCCTGTGATTATATGATTGCTCATGAATGCTCTGCTAATGGTATTTTTCCTGAAGAAAAATATTGACTCATTTGTTTTGAACTCCTACTCCACCCACATGTGGTAGCGTAGAATTATGTAAATTTAGTAAATGAGAAAATAAAGTTCTACCAAGTGTAATAGCATTTATTTAAATGGGGGTATCTCTTATTTCTGTGTGTTTTCAGAGTGAGTGTTATGGAAGTGCTGTTGTAACACATGTGAAGATCTAGGTTTTTATCTTTTATCCTTTAAAATATTGTCTTATAAGAAATTATAACATAACTGAAAATTGCCAGTAGATCTTTTAGCTATAATTAAGCAAACTAAGCCTTATTTCCATACATCCAATTTAGATTTACTGTGTTTATTAACAGTTAAATGTTTTCATTTTACATTTTCATAGCTGTGGTTTTATAAAAATAATTAGCCTTAAAAAATCCGTATTTTTATCTAATCAAGACTGGCAAATATAACAAGGATTTTCTTTATGGATAGGAAGGACTGTATATTATAATTTATTTAAAGTAAAAGAAAAAGTCATGGAAGAATTAAAAATGCTTTATTGCACAACCTGCCGCCCCCCCAAACAAGCCTGAGAATAACATTGTAAGGATTCACCATCATCAAAAGAATGTGGTGTTGTCCTCTTTTAGGATATACTGTATTTTTATTTAAAAAACTATATTGATTATACTATATTTTTATTATTACTGATTTTTTTTTTTCTCATAGTGGTTATGCTTGTGAAAAACTGGAAACTTACTACAAAGGATTGATTGCAGTACATTCTATTCCAGGAGTACAGTATTATCCATACAAAGATTAAATGAATATGCATTAAACTACTGCAGGACTAAATCTTATCATAGCAATATTTGAAAAATCCCTAAATTCTCCTGAACAGGACTATGTGAGTGTGGAAATTTTGAGGAGCTAACAAACAGAATAAAAAAAAAAAATAGCAAAAAAAAAATCTGTTCTGGAATTAATTTTGTTTTCCCACTGCTAATTTTTTCCCTTGTTTTAATTGGTGAGTAAGAATTGGTATTCTTGGGTTTTGGTATTGGTGTTCTTGATAGTCATGATTTTTGCTATCCTTGACCTTTCATTTTCAATGAAGAAATAGCAAATCAATGAAAAACAGTTGAAATTATTTTGGTTTAGAGGTCAAAATTCTTGTAAAGTTGAATTGCAGACTTTTTCATAGCACTGACTTTCTGTAGAACACACAATTTGTGATGTTTTATTTAAAATTTCTAAGGATAAAATTTTGGAATATAAGCCTCCTTGATTTAACTCTTAAATACTTAAAAAGTTTACTTTTATCCTAGGAAATGTCTTTGTGATATATGGCTTTAGTGCCTAAGGGAATCAGCAGGTACAAATCACACCAGGCGATGGAGGTATGATGGAGAAGATTGAAACAGTGATTAGGGTTCTTAATTAGCAAGAATCTGCAGGCTATAAATTAGTGACAGCAGAAGTAATTAAACTACTTTATTTGAATTAAGTGAAAAGCATGCCTAGTTTTAGGAGACAAACTTAATGAGAAGATTAAAAGAAAAAAAGATATTTGTATGTGAGGTGCAATACAGATGTGTTTCTAACACATTTGAAACAAACATGACCAACACATTTTTTCTTCTGTTATTAGAAGCTTCCATTTGTTATTCATTAAGTGATTTTCTTTTCCTGCTCTGTTTCTTTTTTTATTTGTGTACAATATTTTTGTTTGGGTTTTTTTTGTCTTGGTTTTTTTTTTTTGTTTTTTGTTTTCTTTTTTTATGAGGGCAACTCTAAAGGATTTGGAATCAGACACGAAGGAATAATGCCTCTTCCTGGTGTAGCTGCTTTTCCAGTCACTTTATGGGCAAATATCTCCTGGGTTCAGAAAGGCAAAGTATTCCTTCAAGGTGTCCCTGGCCAGAGAACCCCTTGGGATTTCACAGTTCTTTTGTGTGTCTGTGTCTGTTATGCCAGTTTGCTCTGACTGAATATGAAGCTTCTGGGCATCACATTGTTTGCAAATAGACTGTGCCTTGATCTTGAGCAAAAGTTTGGTCATTAGGGATCTCTAGGACATTCAAAGTTTTTAAAATTAATTTAAATGTGATCATTATTCTGATTGTCTCTATAGCACTATTAAAGGAAAGAGTCCTTTAGTGGTGTGGTAGGCCATCAGGCATTAAAATTTACTCGAACTTTTTTTTTGATTGATGTTTTATCTCAGTCTAAGCAGTTGGTGGGCAGAATAGGGCTTGGGTTTTTTTGCCTGTTTTTCTTCTGACTAGTAAACTTTCTACATTCCTCCCACACCTTCTTTCCCTCCTGTCTTTAGGAATATAAATAATAATTTTTAATAGAGTCCCTTTTTGCCTTTTGTGTATTGAATATGTACTGTAATCCTACCATCTGATCTGACTAAAGGAAATGGAAAGCTATATTATCTGGACCATCTCTAAGCACATCAAAATGACCTCCCTTAGTACCATAGACTGATGCTTGCATCCAGTCTAGTTCTGATTCCTTGTTCATCATACGTGTAGCATAATCTATTGTTCATCTATTTTATTAGTGTCTTCTTGGTAGATAATATCTCTAGAGTTTGTTGAATCTGACTCTCAAGATGAGTCAGTTTTACTCCTCCTCCCTCTCCTACTCCTCCTGACATTTCTGCATCAGAAGGACTAATATTCTGAGTCATTTTTTTTATTTTAGAGATCAAAGGGAATTCAATCTGAGGAAACCACATCCACACGCATCAAACAGGAAACTTTCAGAGTATTTGTGCAACCTATTGAACATTTTTGTGACCCCTTACTTTCTGGTTTCTGACAGCTTCCTTGGAAGTTTTTTCTCCTCCTTATCTTTTTGGTTTGAGAATCAGTAGATCTGAAAAGCAGACTGCTAAGGAGACTGTTCCCTTTGATTAATAAGTGAATATATTTGCTGTAGAGCCAAGAATGGAACATCTTGTAACTGTTGGCAGCATTACTAAAAGAATAAGTATCCTCATGGAAGGGGCAGAGCATAACAAGAGTTTTGATTGAGAGGAGAGTCTTAGGCTTTCAAGAGTTGTTTCATTACTGTAAACAGCTATCTATTTTATTCTGGATGTTGTCCAGTGACCAGAGGAACCAAAAAAGTTGTTTTCAGGCTCATATGATTTTGAAACAGGACATTTTTTTGACTATTTGACTTCCTTTCTTCTTTTCTGACAGAGCCGGCCTGTCTTTGTATGTCTGATGTCAGAGAGTAGCATATTTGTTTTTTAGCTCAGGAGGTTGTCACTGCAAATCTACAGGAGATGACTCTTATTTTCCTTTCTGAAGTGCTCATATCTGTACTGCTAAAGAACACTGGAGTGTATCATGCAAGACATTTAGGGAAGCTGTTTCAGCCAGTTCATCACAGGATTGGCAGTGAGAATGAAAGTTCCCACAGGAACATCTCCTGTTCAGAGAAGATGAGCCGTGCAGGGCAGTTTCCTATTTTAATTTCTCTAGTGGAAATAGAGTTATAGTTGGTCAATGCTAGTCCTCCTTCTCTGCTACTACTCCTGTAAAGGAGATGCCAGGGAAATAGCTGGAGCACAGCATACGCTGGCTGTCTCCCTAGTTGTGTTATGACTGCATGTTGTTCCTGATTGTGACAAGTAAAAGCGTTTCCTTGTTTAGGCCTTGTATTCTCTAAGCCTGGGACAGAAAACACTTCCTGGCTGCATCCCATCATAGATCTGCTGCATCCAGCAGATTTTTGATGCTGTAGAAAATCTGTCAGTCTGTGTAGATCACAGATTCACAATCTGCTCCTAAGAGCCAAAGATTACCGTGCATGAAGGAAGCTTTATTATTGAGGAAACCATTTCTCCAGGTCTACTTGTATCAACTGTTTCAGCCATTTCATTTCCCTCCCCAAGAAAAAAAAAGGAAATAAACCTACAAGGACACAATTATTTTGCTCAAAATCAACCTTGAATTCAGTAGATTTAGGTTCTGACTAAAACATTTGACCCTTAAACACAGTATTTTCATGTGAGTCACAGACATCAGTGGAGTGTTTATAAAGCACAATCTTGGTACTCAAAGTCAGTAGTAGAACACATTTGTTGGACCAAGGTCCCCCTGATCAGGGGGATTCTAGGGCTTGTATACAAATTTCAGTGAATACAAAGGAATTTCATTAATTTTCTGCTTTTCTGACTGGTTTGAAAAACAGTGAGTACAATCTAAAGCGAAGTTCTCTAGAGTATTTAGTGATGTCCAAACTGATTCTGTGTGTTAGAAGGGAGCGCACGTAGTATAGTCTGCATGAATATATGTGTATATGTGTGTCTATTTATGTATCTTTCAGGATCTGGGCAAATTAATTTGGCATGGATCCTGTTATTTTAATTACTGGATGTTGTGATAAGATTCTTTTCTATATTGGTGGATGTAATTACCAAGGAATGATGCTCAGTCTGCCACTGGGTGATTCAAAGGGAGATTTTGCACAGTAATTCCTGACAAGATTTCTTCCCGTCTAATAAACAGAATACTTGGGAAGGGGAAACTTTAATAACTCTTGAAAAAAAAATTGAAATATCCATGGAACAGAAGCTTTTAATAAGATGTTAGAATTCCAGAAAGGGGATGTTTTTGGTTTTTTTGGAACAGATACACAATCATTGAAAAATCACATACATATAAACCCCAAAATTATTATTGTGATAAACTATATAACCATCAATCAATCATATAATTATAAGCTATAGGATTAATAAATATATATACACACACAGTAATGTATAAAAATTATACCTATATACCTGTATTTTTATACATATATAAGCATAAGGAATATTTCTACATTTTTCTTTAGTCATCTTCTTACTGAAAAGTTTCTTGAATTTTGTTTTCTAAGCTTTATCCATTCTGAAAACCTTTCAGTGTAAGGATACATCTTAAATATTAATTTTTCTTGATGTGTAATGATCTATGGCATAAGAAAAGATTACTTGATTTTTTCTATTATTATGTGACTGATTGGATGCAGAGCACATGGAGAAACATTAGTATATAACATGAGCTACATTATTGGTCTCATAACCTGAGTCAGAAGAGAAGTGACATTTCCCAGATCAGGATTTTAAGCATGTGCCAACTTTATTAAAATTGTGAGACTGTCATGAATTTTGCCCCATGAACAATAACATTTCACTGACAAGGAATTGCCTGATCTGATTACTCCAAGCACTTCTGGAGTCAGTTTCCGCTGGGCCACAAGGGTTCTGGCTCCGACTCCTGCTCTTCAGCCGCTGCAGACCTGTCCCTTCCAGGCTGGAAGCTGCGCCTCCTCAGCTGCTGGGCTGGGGCTGGAGCTGGGCCTTTTGGGGCAGCCAGGACTGCTGTGATGCTGCCAGAGCTGCACACTGTCCTCTAGGAAGGGCGTAGATTCCTGGAGGACATGACTTCTGCTTCCTCACAAGGAACAAAGATCCAGTTTCTGCATTGACAGGAACACAGTGTCTTGAATTGGAGTGGGTATTTTGTTTCTTACCTGGTGCAGAATTTCTGTGTCCTTTGGCAGATAGCAAAGACAAGGGATCTGCTCCCCTAAGTGGCTGAACATCACTGTGTTTCCTGGCTGACAGTCCAAGACTTGATTCTTACTGGCTTTGAGGAGGGGAGAAAAGAGGAAGGAAAGCTTCTAGTGTTTGAGTTCACACTGAAATACTTAATTTTTAGGTAGACAGGTGATGGTTCTTGCTGTGTATAAAATAATGTCCAACCCTGATAAACACGTTATTAATTTCAATTGAAAATGCCTTAGCTTCACCAAAAGACTGAAAGGAAAATGAAGAGCTGACTAATATATGTTCTCTGCAAACATTCTCATTTTGTTCATCATCTTCTGTAAACAGATATTTTGATCTGATTTTGTCATCAAATTTTATAATAAATTTTATTAATCTTACATTTTTCCTTTCATATGTCCAGCTATTCATAGGGTGTCTAAACATTTCTGTGTAACAAAATAAAACAATTTGCAAAAAACACCCACTAGCAATAATAATAATAGTAATAATAACAATAATAATAATAATAATAATAAATCCCTCATATCTGCTTAGGGAGTTGACTACACTTGTGAAAATATAGACTTGTCTTTATAGCAAATGATGGCTATGAAATGCTTTGGCCTATTACCTTCTGTGGACTTACAATGTCATTAGTTTAATATTTATTACGCTTCATTAACTATATACAAGCTGCTAAATGATTTAATTTTCATAAATGGAAGCTATCTTTGTATAATTCTAATAATTAGAATATTTTACTTAGAACTTTGCTCTGTCTCAAAGTCAGTGACAAGAAATTGCCTGTTGATGACAAAACCTGCTACTGTTAGAGAGATATTTAACATAGTTTAGTATTTGTCTTGGAGCCCAAGCAGATGTTGAAGGAAGTGAAAATAATAAGATTTTATATTTCTTTGTAAATACTAATGCTGCTCATTTTGGGTAAACTAAGCAAATTCTTAGGTTTCAAACCTGTTTTGTCAGCAATCTTGTTTCCTTGAGTTAGGAGTTGCAGTCTTCTGATAACAGTCCAGGTTGAAAACATGCATGTTACAATAAGCAAAGCACAAGCTCTGATGTTTAAAATAGACTGTTACAGACATGCTTTGCTTTTAAATGGGTTTATGCACCTGTCGTATTTGTCATGAAATATTGGGATTTCTCTACATGGAGAAAGTCATATTTGAATAGAATGATCTCAGGGTGAAGTATCAGTAACTTTAATCATGACTGAAAACAGGACTATTCTTGGCTCTCTTACACATAGTTTCTATTAACTAACTTTCACCAGTCAACACATGGTGAGTAGCCTGACGTGTCTTGTTAATAAGTACAGCAAATAGCTGTGAGAATACAGAAGCTTTCAGTCTGCAGTCACAGCTAGGTCTCTTTTCTTGGAGAGCAGATCAAGAGCTGTTTGGAATAATCACAGTGGTTAGTGAAGCTGTGAAGGGACACCCCTCACCTCAAGTCACATGTCAGTAAGGAGTTTCTGTATATCAAAGGATTAGTCAATATCAGTTATAACTGAGGAATATATTTTAGTTTGTTTTAAAATTTCACCTGTTAAAAATGGCTAATATATGATAAAAACTAACATAAAATAAAAAGAAAATGGCTAACTAAGCCTTAGTATTCTAGCTGAATATATAATGCAAAAAACCATAGAAATCATTAATATGACAAAATGAGTTTTATGGTGGTTTCAATAATTCAGAAGAATAATGACATAGGGAGAAACTTACCTTTTAAAAATGAGGGATTTTTGATTTACTATTTGTCTATATAGCATTGTTTATTTCTGCTAGCCTCCAGCTGAGTTATAGACCAAGGAGGATAAGCACCAAGGACTGCAATTGTACAAAATGTCCTTGCTGAGATACTGTTTCATCTCTTTTGGATCAGGCTGTATAATACTTGGGCTCAAATAACCTTTAAAATGCTTCTACTCTGAAATCAACAATGGTAAAGTCAGTGCTTTCTCATGTTTTGTTTTA
The DNA here is from genome assembly GCA_014706295.1 of Lycocorax pyrrhopterus obiensis. Lineage (NCBI taxonomy): Eukaryota > Metazoa > Chordata > Aves > Passeriformes > Paradisaeidae > Lycocorax > Lycocorax pyrrhopterus. Next base: position 16,761,629 of record JACSVZ010000015.1, read on the forward strand.
TGTCATTTTCTGCTCATTACTGAACTATACTGAGATATATTTTAAATGTGTGGGTTTGAAACTCTTCCCATCTAATTCATACACACTCTTCCCTTCCCCCTCCCAATTTTTACTTTAGAACAAACAAAACTGCTTTTGCAAAGGATGAACATTTTGTTTGCCCACTGTTTTATAGTGGGGTCTTGTCATTGATAGACTCATTTTCTGCACAGAATGGAATAATCAAAACACTTACACTGGTACTTGGAGGTATCTTAGATGTGTGGGAAGAGGACCAGAACAGATGTCCAGATGTGAAAGAGTGATGCTTACAGAGCATTTTGAAGGATACACTTTAACGGGATCTTGAAAGTCATGGTGTCACTGATATTTAAATATGAGTCTGTGCAGAAACCACAGTATTTTTCTTTCAAATTTGTAGACTTAGTTACTTGGTTTAATAGTCATTCTGGCTTACTATTTCAGTAACTATGTTGTAAAAAATAACTGCCCTTAAAAAACCCTCCTTAGGAATAAAATGTTTCATTAGCTCCCTTTAAGTGATTTAAAATAGAAATTATTTTAAGCAAAGTAAACCAAAGAATGAGTTAATGGAAAAATGAAGCTGTCATGAGCACGTCACAGCCCTCAGACCTTCTAAAATATCAAGACCACTTTGAGAAAAAGCCCTGAGGGCCAACCTCTTGATTTTAGCCTTCTTTCCCATAAGATTATTCATTATATGGAACTGAATTATTTCCTTTTTTCTTTCTTTCTCTTTTTTTTTTTTTAAACATGAATTACTTGATGTGGTTTTCCTAGAGGGACCTCTTGAAGTTTGTGGTAAGCTACTGGTTTTTTGGAATTTACTCCTTTTTGTACCCCGTTGGAATTGTAGCTGACCTTATTGCATCTTCCATTAGGTAGTATTAATGTATTTTCCCTTGTCTAGTCAATGATAAGTGTGGAAGCAAAATTCTCTTTCTCTTCCCATTTTGTTGAACTTGCTGATGGCTCTTGCTTTCTTCCTTTCCTCTGCTATGAGCTCCTTCAACCAAGTTCATTTTATAAGAGCCTTGAATTCCTTACTTATTTCCCTTCTGGTAAATAAATACCCTATTTAGGACAGCTGGTCCAATAAGTCACTTGGAGATTACACATCCTCCTTTATGTAGATTTTTGGTTGTCTAGTGTATTTTTCCTGAAAGTTTTGAAATCACAAGCAACAGAATATTTTTAAAGGAAAACTTATACCTGTTCTTTAATTAGAAACTTAATGCTAAAATTCAAGTTCCATCCTCACATTTTTCCCTTGCTCCAGCATGGATCCGCATAGTTTACAGTCTTTCAGGATAAACCTGTTCCAACCTGGGCTCTCTGTGTGCCACGGTTCCTTAAGGAATATCCACCTGCTCTGGCATGGGTAGCCTCCATGGGCTGCAATGTGGATATCTGTTCCACTGTGGTCCTCTCCATGGGCTGCCGAGTGGCAACCTGCTTCCCTGGGGACCTTTCCGGGCATTGCATGGGAATCTCTGCTCCGGTGCCTGGAGCACCTCCTCCCACTCCTTCTTTACTGACCCTGGTGTCTGCAGGGCTGTTTCTCACACTTTTTTCCTTGTCCTACTTCACTGATCTCTGGTGGTTTTGCTCTTTCTTAAATACAAATTCCCAGAGGTGCTGCCTTTGTGGGCAAGTGGCTCAGCCATGTCCTGTGGTGGGTGGGATGGAGTCATCTGGAACTGGCCATGTCCAGCCCAGGGCAGTCCTGGCCTCCTGTCACAGACCCCCCAGCAGCCCCCAAGGCCTGGGCACCAACAGCCTGTTCAGTGAACCAGGACTGATGTTGTCCAATAGCAGTGGAAATGATCCATCATCTTTCCTTCTCCTCTTTCCTTGGTTCCGGATGCATGTTCTGGGCAGTTGTCCCATTGAGAGGCAGGACAGTGCATTGCATATCATGAGCATCAGTTCCTGTGCCACTGGAGGTGCCAGTGGCCCTTGGTTAAACCACCACAGCGAAGAAGCATGCTACATATGAACCTCCACAGAGTACAGCGGTCTTGATTTCATTCTACATTTTTTCAGCTGATAGTGCTGAAAGAAGCTATCCTGAAAGACCCTGGAGATACATCTCTCTAAAGAACAGTGCTGCCTTGGAAACTGCTGAGCTCTCTTGCCTCTCACAGTGATGTAACAGTTTGCTGGTCACTGAGCATCTTGATTCATAAACAGTTTTCAGTCCTGACATCATTGAAAAGAACTTATGATGTCATGGGTTTGGATCTGGGGGTTTTTGTTTTGTTTTGGTGGGTTTTTTTTTTTTGTTTTGTTGGTTTGGTTTGTTTTTTAGTGGTTTTGGTTTTCTTTTTTTTTTTTTTGTTTTTTTTTGTTTGTTTTTTTTTTCTTTGAGTTTTGTTTTTGTTGTTGTTGTTGAAATGCAAAGCAAGCATTGGCAGAAGCGAGGAAAAAAAACAAGTCCAACCCAACCAGCCAAGAAAACCTCCTCAGTCCTTGAAGAATCAATTTACTTTTGATTCAGTCAGATATTTCTGCTTTCTCTAAGAACTGATTTTTGTTGTACGTGGAAGGACATAAGCTTGACCATTGAGTGATATTCAGGTTGATAAAATTCTAACACATTTCATTCAGTGGGATTTTGAGCCTGTATGAATATGTTGCATTTTTATGCAAATATCTTAAAAGTTTTGGGGACTGGAATAAGAGTGAGTAAGCACTGTGAATTGAATCTGGTGATAAGGAGGTGATACAAGTTTATCTACAATTGAGTTAGCAGACTGAACCATTATTTATCAGGTTATTTGGGATGCTTGGGACTGAGATTTTGTGTACATTCTTGGTAAGCTTTTTCAGAATTTAGTATCTAAGTCCCATGTAGCTGAAAAGATACCAATTCTGATTTTTTTTTTTTAACAGAGTAATATGTAGTGTTATTTTACATACAGAGCATGGAATTTAAGAGCATTTCTAGTATGTTTTTTGTGTGTGTGTGTGTTTGTGTGAGTTTTCTATGGTAATTTTTTTTTCCACATCTCTCCAGGCCCTGAACCTCAGGGCAGGTACTGGGGGTATGAAGTCCCCTCCATTGTAGAGGAAGATCACGTTTGAATCCACCTTCAACTTGTGCAAGTTCATGGGACCCAGTGAGATGCATCCCAGAGTCCTGAGGGAACTGGGTGATATGGTTGCTAAACCACTCTTAATCACATTTCAAAAATTGTGGCAGTCACTGAAGTTGTAAATAAGCCTGTCTCTTTAAGGGGAAAGTGTAGATAACTTACAATGAAACATTACATTTAAAAGGTATTTTCTAGTGCCTTCAAAATAATGTGTAAATAAATGCACTGATACAGGTGATACTTTGGAGAAAAAAAAAAAAAAGGAGGATCCACTTACCCCTAGTCTTTTAGCTACTTAAAGCAGTGATTCTGTACTCTCTTTGTCTTTCTTTATCTCTACTATTCTTCAGCTTGGAAGGAATTATGTTGGTGAGTAATATTTTGAAAATGGTGGCTCAGAAAAAAAGGATTTCTGTATGCAGCTGTATCATGACGACCCAAATTTGCAGATATTTTTGTATCTGTGTACATGCTACAACACACTGATTTCAGCTAAGAACTTGAAAAAATTTTTTGTTGTGATCTATTTAGGAACAGAATTAGTATAATAACTTGTCTCTAACATCAACTTTCAATCAAGAGTAGTTGCTTGGACTACTTTCTGTAATCTGCAAAGCCATACTTTTATCAAACATTAACCACTTTTCTCTCCCTTTCCTTTCCCCTTCAAATGTCAGTGCTAGAAACCAACAAAAACATCTGTAATAAATATGCACATCATTAAAAAGAAATTGAGAAAGTTATTACCTAAGTTTGGAATTAGAATTAAAGTTCTAAATCAGTTTTAATTACAATATTTCTTTGACAATCTTTTCCACTTGTTTGCTTTGTTTTGATGTGTGCCTAATATAGAATTTAAATAATACTTAAAAAAAAAAGAAGGGAAAATTACTTTGTACATCTTAGAAATCTAGCCTGGTTGATCTTTTCATAAAATGTATTGATAAAGGAATATTATCATTATTCATGTTCTGGTAAGACTCAGTGATTTTTAAAATTGAGTAACCATGGAAACACAACTGGGTAACAAAAGGAAGAACGTGCAGGGGTAAATTTACAGTTATTCTTTTAAGCAAAAGTTACTATGTGGATTCTGATTTTACAGTATAATTCAGCTCAGTTTTTAATCTAATCTCTTATCAGTTCATGTGTGCAGGTATATTATATATATATATATGCATACACATATAGAACATATTTGGTTGAAATAAAAGAAATATTTACTTTTGTTACATCATTTCTAGTGTTTTGGGTTTGGTTTTTTTTTTTTTTTAACTCAGTAACTGCTAGCCAGAAAACTCACTAGCTTCTCCTTAATTTTCGTTTCACGGATTTTTTTTTTCCTAAATGAGAATTTGAGTAATCTTCCTGAGTTATAAGTTAATTTTAAAAGGCAAATTTATAAAGCGTTGTGGTAGAATACTCTACTTGTTAAGGCATTAGGAGGATCACAGATGGATTATTGAACCAAAGTGTAATAAAAATGTTACAAATGTAAGGTAAAGTCAGTTTCTTGTTACTGTATAAAGCATATGTTGTTTTTAATGTGATAAATTGCAGAACTCGTAGGGGTTTGCGTAGTATTTGGCACGCATTCCAGTGTCTGTCTTTTATATTGCTTGTGAGTGTGGACTAAAAATATGTATTTGCTTTATTAGAAAATATGCCCCAGGTATTTCTGGACTCTGCTTTCATATAATGGCCTGCTGGGTAATGTTTTCTCTTCTGGATATCACTGTGAACCTCAACCTGCTGTTTTTCCGTAACATTTCTAATCCACATGAGGATATGCCTCTTTGTATGATGGAAAATGTGTTGAGTTCTGTAGTGTTAATAGCAGCAATTTTTAAAATTATACTTTCTTTCTCTCAATATCTAAAAACCTTCAGATGAAATATTTTAAGCAAAAAGGTCAAGGAGATTTTGAGCTTTTTTACTTTAAACTTTTGAAATTTGTAGTTTGTGACTTTCTTTGGGATAAGAGTATTTATCTTTCTGTCTAAAATCAGCATTTGTAGGGAAAGAGGTCTCTTTTCCTGAATCTTTTTTTTGCTCACATTTCCTGCGCTCATCTCCTATCACATAGAGGAAGTTGAATAGGAAGCTAAGTCCCAAAATGTATTCTCTTAGTTCTGATGCAACCTCTAAAATGCATCAAATGTCAAGCTATGCCCACTGTGAGCAATTCACGAAGAAATTGCCTCAACATTTTGATCACAGTCAGGCTTTTATTATGAAAGTAACTGGCATAGAAAGACACCTTCAGAAGTGTGAAAACAAGCAACACAATGAAGTAAAAATCATGAAATTGAGCACAGAGCTGGTACAGTACAGCTGCTGCCCCTGGCAGTGACTGTGGCCTTCAACAATAGTCTATGACTGCCAGGAAAGCCCCACTCACTATGGGGAAGTAATTTCTGTTGGTTAACATTCATTTTAATATCAATGAAGATTTCAAGCCAGAATCCCATCTGTGAAAAACTCTGAACTTTGGTAGGGTTTGTGTGTTCATGAAATGGTCTTATGAAGCTGTTTTTTTTAAGATTTATGTAAAGGAAACTTTGCCATGTCTGGCTCCGTAAGTAATTGTGTATTCTGAATCAATATTGGAGACAGAGCTTTGCAATCAAAAGAATATATTCAGTACTTCAAGGAAGACAAAAAAAAAATAGCGTTAAGTGAACATGGAAATCGTTTGCACTGTGGAGGGTGAATTTGCTTCTTCCTTCCCTGGAGTTTATATGGTAGAGGAGACACCTCATTTTCATTGCAATTTTCAGTGTGTGGTATGGCAATACAAAAGCATCAGTGCTGTCTTAGGTTCCCATAAATTTCCTAGCCGGCATTTATACACTTAAACTTGCTTCTACCTTCATCTTGCTGAAGGATGAATTCAAGTCCATCAGATGTCTCACATCCTTGCAGTATTCTGAAGTTCTGCAACCAAGAGTCAACAGTCTCAGTAGCATTTTGGCTGTCACAAGCTGGCCCATGTGCTTTATAGTATACAGGGGAGGCATATGTACTGATAAAGTCTAGATTCAGCCTGCCTGATGACTTAAAACATGCAAATGTCTTCATTTGGACTTGGCAGTTACTATGGACCCAATTATCCATTGCCTGCCACCTCTCACGGTCGTTTATAGCTGTGTGAGAAGATGTGTAATGCTACACGGTTTACCAGTCCTTTTACCACTGGCATGCTTATATGACAAAAAATATGAGTCTGTGAAGTATCAAGCTATTGATATTTGTGATATCAGACTTTCATTGTTGCAGGAAATCAAAAGCTGGAACTGATGAATGTCAAGCCCTTGAAGGAGCTAGAACCTTTCTTGTGTTATTTTAGTCTTCTAATGAGCTTGAAGAGGTGAGGACCAAAAAAGAGGTCATTAATAACAGCCTGAAAATCTTTATAAAGATGGTTCTAGAAAAAAAACAAAACCAGCTCTCTACTGTCTTTTCTCTGGTCCTGTGCTCACCCTTCCAGGCTCCTTTTGGGTTTCCAGGCTGATGGCTGATGGCTTCTCATAGACCACTGTGAGTAGAGCTGTTCAATCACTGTCCTGAGGTTTTTTCTGGGTGAGCTGTGATATTCATGATGGGAATACCCACCTCATCAGTACTGGGACCTGCTTGGGTTTATTTTCATGTGTTTCCTTGCCCAGGCTGCTGCATTCTGGCAGCCATCAGCTCAGGGCAGGTTTGTGGGCCTTTGCTAGGAATGACAGAAGTTGTTACTGGGCTACTATTTATTTTAAAAGCAGTTTTGTATAGAGGCAGCCATATCGATTTCAGTGAGTCTGAGTCTACATCTTCAAGCAAAACATCTGTCCCACTGCTTCAGAGAGTCAGGTTTATACTTCCAAGGCATCTTGGATTATTTGTTCCAGATGTCATGGTCTGTCTCACCATTCCCTCCAAATATGAGCTCTTTACACTGGAATTATCTGAGTAGTTTTAATTTATGGCAGCAGCTTATTTACTGCTGAACCTGAGTGTACAAGCTGCCTATAAGCACAATTTGCAGCTCAAGAAACGTTAAATAGAAGATGGGAATTGCAAGGAATACTGAAATTCTTCTGAAAGGTGCATGGCAAGTGAGACCAGCAATGCGTGGGTGGCTGACAGGACATGGATTTAGGTCTGAGAAAGGGAGGAACTGAAATCAGTGATACAGGTACAGGATGAAAGAGGGTGGATAGCAATTCAGTGCTGCTGAAGCAATGAAGGGAATGAGTACTTGGGGATGGCTGAGGTGCAGGCTGTTGTTCCTGAATCAGGATTTGATGCGTGTGTGTGTGTGTAGGGAATTTGCCATAGCATTGACAAACAGAAGTTCTCATGCTGCTTCCAGATGTGTGGAAATGGAAAGAGCACTAGATAAAAGCTGTAGCTTCAGATGCAGCAGAGCACTGGCTGCCTGTCTCTTCATGCCACATGAGCTTCCGTCTTTACGTAAGATCCACAGATTTTTTCTTTATTGTTTAATAAACTCTTGATGTGACTTGCATTATTGAATCTCAAGAGACAAGGAGAACAAGATATACTGTCCTAAAATATATAATTGATTGTAGCCTTGTGCAAAGAAGAAACTGGTATGCAGAAACTCTGTCCTTTATGAACTAACTGATGACTTGAAGTCGATTTTCAAGTCAAAGTGATTATCTTCATTGTACCATGCTGTTTTCCCCAGTTTTCCAATGCTCCTATAGTTTGCTTGTAAAGAGGCAGCCTTGGTTTGAAGTTTTGTTTCAAAATGAGAATAATACTGAAATCTGAGATTCTCAGAATTGGAAATCATTTGTTAGGTTTGCTTTAGTTCTGCACTGAGCAATAGCAGTGCTTTCCTCAGTCTCAGTTTCGAAGGGTAAATTAATAGGAAGAAACATCCTTCTGAAAGTACTCTGTTATTCTCTCAGCAGACAAAGAGAAATTATGTTTTGCCTCTTAGACTCTGCACACATTTTTTCATTATTATTTATTTATTTTTCCATTCAAGAGAGGTAGGAATTCTGTATTTATCAGAATCCCACACTGGGTTTGAGAGAGCTGTAGCATATCTCAATCCGTCCTTACCTTCAGAAGTAACAGCTTCAAGACATGACAGTGGAAGCTTTCAGTTGCTGCACTGCACTGCAGTATCAGCTCCTTTCCAAGCAACAGCTGATCACTGCACCCTGCTCAGTGCGTGGTGGAAAAATGCATGTGCTTGCGTAGGTGTAAACATGTGTCAGCCTATTGTGCCACTATCCAATTCTAATAGTAATATATGAGGCTTTGCTGCTCATTTATTAGTAAGTGCTGAGTTATGGAGAAATATTAAGAATCAATGATCCATCAAATGTAAGACCCGAGTTTCCTAGAAAACTGTTTGTTAGTTTGCTTACTGCTTATTCATACTGATAGGTTTTCCTGCATTCATTTATTTCTATGTATTAACTGCTTTTTGGCTCCCCATGTTGAAACAAATTTTTTACTTATTAACTTGTGAAATGCTTGAATAGTCAATTCCAGAACTGTTTCATTCAGTCATTACAGAATGCATAATTTATAGTAATTTTGAAATGCTCAACATAGAAACCTTTGAATCCTCCTCTTTGATTTAGCAAGTAAACAGGTTTGCTATGAGAGGAAGGGTTTGAAGGTGACTGCCAAAGATCAGTGCCTATGAACTATTCTTAAGCAATTATTTCTACTGTTGATTGAGTTGACTTATGTTTTGCCATGAATATGAGCTGGAGTGTCTGGTTTCCACTTGGCTTATGCATAGGAGAACTGGCAGAATGTATTTGCATCTATTTTTAATACTGCCAAGCTTCAGTTACCCACCTATTTTTTCAATGTCTTTTATTCCAAAAGAAGTGGATTGTACGACTCTGTATACCTAGTGACACTCTTGAGGGCACATCATGAAAACAGAATATTCTGCTGTAGGTGTTGATGTTAGTGCCAGTCTTCAGAAAATATTTGGAAAAGTGTAGAGGAAGGATGATATCATAGATGATGAAGAGAGCTGAGGTTTGAAATAATTTCGTCCTGTCATAATTATTGTGTGAGACTGGACAAGGCACACTGTCTGTCAATCCATTTGTAAAGTGGTACAAACGATAGTTACCTTGTAAAGATTTAGTAAAAATAAATTAATCATATTTGAATGGAGTTTTGGGAGATTTGAACCAAAAATACTATCATTTTCTGTAAGCGTTGCATAAGATTTAGAGTGTAGGAATGTTTGTTGCCGTATACTGCACTCATTGGGAAGACAGCATTTTGGGATATTTATATGCATTCTTTTTTTATTTGTTCTACTTATCTGTTCTTCATCCTTATTCTGTGCAGTTCAAAAATCTTTTAACATACCCTTTTATACAGTTAAATTTCTTTCTCCAGTTTTTAAACCTCACTTTTTCCTGCTGACCTTCCTGAATCAACACTCCCTTTCTTGGAGATGATGTGGTTGACAGTTGTCTTTAATGAATTGTCTCCTTCTGTCCCTATCTCCTCTTCTATCCCTCCTCTGCCTGAAGCTGTACCATTATGAAAGAAACAAGGCTGTGCAAAATTATAATTTACACTTTTTTTGTCTTTAAAATGTGTGTTTTCCTTGATATGAAAAGACTTATCTAGCTCAATAGATTTTTTTTTTCCAGAAAGTATGTGCTGATTACATGTCTATGTATTTTTAAGTATTTATTTGAAAATCTGATGGTAGTATAAAGTTTTCCCAGAATCTACTTTGGAGGTTGTATTAATGTCTAATTGTGGATTTCGTGAAAGATTTGTAGAATTTCCTGTATACAGGTGCTGTTTGTTTCCTTTTGGTGTTTTTTTCTATGGATTTTTGTCTTTATCAGGGATTATTTGTCAGTTTTTGATTTGCAGTGGGTTTCCATGTTGTAGAAAGTCATAGCAGTTTCTTTTCTTTGTCATAATCTGTGCTTTCTGAGTTAGTTTTTGTCTTCTTCTTTACAAACTTTTTTCTTTTTATACTGAATTATCTTTGTTTATAAAGTTTTTAATATCAGCCCTCTTTCCAGTGCTGTATGAACACTTTTGCTAAGAGATTGAATATATGCACCATATTTAGATACTGTATGTTCCATGAACTCAACAGTGATCACAAAGTTCATTAAACCTAGAGAACTGTATATTCCCTTTGATCCACAAGTATAGTAAGATACAACTAGAGAATGGTAAAAAGATCCTTTGTTTACAATAGAAAGCAATTTTATTGTTTTGTGGATAGCATGGAGATGCTAAGAGTACTAAGCGCTTAGTATCAGATCAAAATGAGTGATAAATTGGGGGAATGTTTTTCAAGCAGTAAGATGAAGATCAATAAAGATAAATGCTAACTACTAAGACTTAGAAATGAGGAATCGAATGTTTGTGTACAAAATAGGAAATCAATGTGTAGGCAGCAGTAGTGTATAAATATATCTGGGTGTTAGAATAGCTACAAATTGAAATTAATTAATGATGTGATTATTTTGCATAAAAAAGAGCAAATAGCCCTGGGACATGCAGACTGGAATGTCATTTGCAACACATGGGAGTTGCTACTGAGCTTTTTTTCAGTGAGCGGGATATCGCAGAAGCATTTTGCCTGGTCTTGGGCATTAAGCTTAAAGAAAGAAACAGATGAATTGGATGGCCTCCAGAGGAGACAAACTATAATCAGCACCAGATATTAGAAGGACAAAAGAACATTTCTTAGTACTGAGTAGAAACATTGAGAGGTATATATGCCAATATTATTTCAAAAAAAGTTTTTCTTCTAATGTAGGAAAGATTAGCATGAGCAATGATGGTTCTGTTTCCCAAACGATAACAAGCAGAACAAAACTAATCAGCATGCTCCATAACACCAGGAATCTGGGAGGAGATAAATCTTTATGTGACAGTGAAATACTTGGAAAAACTCTAGGGCATGTCTGTCTCTGGAGGCTTAAAATAGGTAAGGCAAATCTGTATTAAGAATATTCAAAGGGTGTGGTGCTCTCCCCCAGAGTAGGGGGGATGCATAAGTGAGATGTGTTTGACCCTGTCTGGAGGCCAGGTGGGCAGGAAAGCCACTCTATCACTCTCCTCCACAACTGGACAGAGGACAGAAAATGTAACAAAAGGCTTATGGGTTGATATAAAGACAAGGAAAGATCATTCATCAGTTACTGTCACAGACAAAACAGACTCAGCTTGGGGAAATTAATTGAATTTATTGCCAGTGAAAATCAGAGCAGGACAATAAGAAGTAAAACAAATCTTGAAAACACCTTCTTCCCCCACCCCTCCTTCCTTCTTGGGCTATACTTTCCTCCCCAACAGCACAGGCAGATGGGGAACGGGGTCTATGGTCGGTTCATCACAAGTTGTTTCTGCTGCTGTTCAGAGAGAGGGGTTCTTCCCCTGCTCCATCATGAGTCCATCCCATGGGAGACAGTTCTCCACAAAATTCTCCAGTGTGAGTCATTCCCACAGGCTACAGTTCTTCATGAACTGCTCCAGAGTGGGTACATTTTCATGAGGTGCAGTCCTTCAAGGATAGGTTGCTCCAGCATGGATCCCCCATGAGGTCACAATTCCTACCAGAAAACCTGCTCTAAGTGTGGGCTCCTCTCTCCATCCCTCTGCAGGTCCCTGACAGGAGCCTGCTCCAGTGCAGGCTTCCCATGGGGTCACATCCCCCTGTTGAGCATACACTTGCTCTGGCATGGGTCTTCTCCACAGACTGCAGGTGGATCTCTGCATCCCCAGGGACCTGCATGGGCTGCAGGGGCACAGCCGCTTCACCATGGTCTGCAGAGGAATTCCAGCTCCAGTGCCTGGAGCACCTCATCTCCCTCCTTCTCTACAGATCTTGGTGTCTGCATTGTTGTTCATCTCACATATTCTCACCCTGCTCTTCTCTGGCTGCAATTACAACTGCACAATGACTTTATTTTTACTTTCTTAAATGTTATCACAGAGGCGTTACCATCATTCCTGACTGGACTGGTCTTGGCCAGCAGTGGGTCCATCCTGGAGCTGGCTGGCATTGGCTCTGCTGGACGTGGAGGAAGCTTCCAGCAGTTTCTCACAGAAGCCCCTGCTGTAGCCCCCTTACTGCCAAAACCTGGCCACACAAGCCCAATGAAATGAGATCAGGCCATTATTATTTACAGTTCCAATTTTTTAATGATTTTTATCTTTTCTTGCTTATTTAAGTCAGTATGTGTTTCTGAGATGTGATAATATAACCTTTGAAAATATTTTAATGATTTTATAAGACAAGGTTTTTATGAAGATATAGTAAGAAGTTTTACACATATATATATTAAAAATGCATAAATGTGCATGTACACACATACATTATAAAATGTAAATATATATTTATAAGTCTTCATTATATATGGTTAGATAGACGTGTGTGTGTGTGTGTGTGTGTGTGTGTGTGCATTTGAGTTTTATAAGCAAGAGATGTTGGAAAAATAAGCCAGTTCCTGGATACAAAACCATCTCTTCAAAACCGAAATAAAACACTACATGTTGAAAATAGTTGCTCTGTTTAATTTAATTATGTTAATTTAATATACAGTTTGAGAAACAATGGAAAGGGTTGTTTTGTTTTTTTTTTTACCTGTGGGACAGTAGAAGCTACTAGTAAAGCTGGAGGTTTTCAAGTTGTTAGCTCTGTGGGATGAAAAGAAACAGATAATTATTACCTGTGGAACATGGAGAAGTTATCTAGGGAGAGGATGTGAGTGAAATAATAATGTGTCATTGTTAAATCCGGGATTTTTAGTATCTGGCAAAGCTATAAGTTTTATTCCCAAAGCTTATTTTTTCAAAGTATTTTGTATCTCTCTGTTGAGAAAGTTGAATGATCTGAAATGTTTTGTGAAAACTGTTCTCCCATTAAGTGCATGTCTTGTGTTTTACTGTTTCATATATGAGTTCTGCTGGTATAGGAAGGTCTCTTCACTTTGCCCTACATAGTTTTATACCAGTATTGGTGCCTTCCATGTGTGCAAGCACAGGATCCATGCGTTTGATGGCTCTGTTATGTGAGGTGTTTATGCCAGTTGTGAAAGGGCACATTTTCTACTTTTCATTCTGGTGAAGGTTTGTTTACTGCAGCATATGTTGATGGCAATTCTGATGATAAGTATGCTAGGGTGGAGGGTTGTTTTAAAATTAGGCATATGAGAGGAGGTTTGGGTTCCCAATTTGTTCTTCAGTTACAGTGAACCTTTTGCACTGAGGTAATCCTTTCAATTTTGGAAAATTAGACCATAGGTTCTTAGGTACGCAATCTTTAAATCAAGTTCAGTTGCTATTGAAATTACTAATGCATTGTGATTTTTCCAGCAGTTTAGTAAAAGGAGTGGTTTAAGCCTTCTCATCTTCTGAAAGAATGTTTTTTTACAATAGTAAATATTAGCTTTACACATATTTTTATACAGCAAAAATAAAAGCAATCCTAGCCTAAACATATATATATAATACAAAGTAAATTTCTAAGTAGTGGTTTCAAAATGTAGCTATAATTTGTTGCAGAAGGTATTGTATGCATTGATTAGGAGCCTTTGGTCTGAGGAGCATGGAACTTGTGATTATTTCCTCTTGTAGTCATAATAAATGGAAAAGACATTCTGGCTAAATGACAAAAGGATATTGCTTTCCAAATAGTGTAAGTCACTATAATGTTAATAGGAGAAAGACAATACACAAATATGATTGGTCCTGTAATGGCTTTCTGTATGAACATTTGAAAATGATTGTCAGTTGTAGGTGTGTAGCTGTGTTGCCAGAAGCATGTCTGGAAAGGAAGGATGGAGAGAGAGAAAGAAATGGTATTTCTGTATGCTCGGCTGCAAGGACAAGAGCTGCCACTGTCAGCTGCAAATGCTACAGCAGCTCTGCTTCCGTCAAAGGGGCCTGTTGGATTTCCTAATGGAACACCACTTTGAGACTAAAGAAGGACCTTGTGTCTTAGCCCAGTGTTAGTAGCCATCATGGCATATAAAAAGTAGTCTCTGCTTTATCTGGGCAGGATTGGCCTTTTTGAAAACCTTGAAGTGAGCAAACAACCTCCTGTGATATTTCCTACAGAACTTCGAACTGAATCATTTACATTGCCATAACTCAAAGGAAAGCTTTTATAACACAGGCTGTATTAGTATAAGATTAGGAAGCTTAGGTAAGCATGTAGGCTTTTTTGTTATTTTAAACTAATTTGCTATAGTGTTTTGTCTGATTTACCAGGAAAAAAAAAAAAAGCTTCTAGATTCACTTGCTGACTGGTTTTAAAAAGGCTACTTGTCTATGTCATGACCACCTAAAGGAGAGAAGGGTTTGCACTTAAGCCTTTGTGGTAATACATGCTTTGATAGACAAGTTAATGTGTCTGCAGCCTTGTAAAATATTACAGCTCTCAGGTATTAAAAGGCTTCTTTTGGAAGCTACTGTTCATTACATCAGAACTGGTGGTGCAGAACAGACAAATCACACCAGTTCTGTATTTCAGCTATGCCAGCAACTTCCTTGGCATTTTAGCTTAAAACATCAAACAAAAGGCAGGCTTGCATTAAGGTATATTGTGGTCTGGAAGGGTGGGCATGTCCACACGCATTCTGAGTTTGCTGTGGCCAGTGTACCTGCTGGCAGAGCAGGCTGGATGCAATCCTGTACTGTCCCAGCAAAATTTCTGGGTGTTCTAATGTGAAAACTGTAAAAACTAGTTTAAGGGCAAGCAAGGCAGTTACCTGTCTGCACAGCCACATGCAATTTCAATGTCGTACTAAGCACATTTTAAAGACAAGCTGAAGTATGACATCCACATTACTTCTGAACTCATGTTAGGCTGTTGAATTTTGGGTATTGTAACCACTAGTTCATACAGTAATCTTGTTGGAATTAAACAGCCATTCAGGGCATGGGCAGGGTACTGCTGGGAAAAATTTCCTACTAACATGTTAATCAACTATCTGAGGAGGTCTGCCTGTACCCCAGAATGGCCTGCTGAGATTAGGTATTTTAACATCTTTGTCCCAGCTACTGTTGTATGAGTGCAAACAACACTGGCAATGCAGCTGAGCAGCAGCCAGATGTACCTCTGCAATGAAAATAAACCCTAAGAATTACAGACTTGAAAACACAAAAATGGAGAGGGAGGAACAGAGCCTTGAAATGCTAACACAGAGAGTGAAAATAGGACTGCAATGCTTCCTAATTAACAGTTTTACTAGAAGTTTATTCTTCAGTTATGTGATCATGACTTTTCCATGAGTTTCCATTTTTTAGAACTGATTTTTAGGCATTGTATTTATATATAGTATTGTGCACGAACATTACAAAATTTTGCAAATTTTATACATAGACAGTTGTGGTGAGTTTGTGTTTTTGCCCTTTGTAGGTATACATGATACAAATCTGTGTGTAATTCACACGCTGTGCATATGGCAGCTATACTTTGGAACATGAAATTTATGAAAGAAGTGCGGGAAGAACGGCTGACTTAGCCTGTGCTGTACCATGAATCACAGGAGTCTTCCCGTTTGCCTTAGTGAATGTCGGTAGAGAGAGGATGCTGGCTGCATCTTCGGAATTACGGAGCCAAGTATTGGAAGAGAGGATCTTTTCTAGAGCTGCTCATGCCTGTGAGTCTTTAGAGACAGCTGTTTGAAAAGCAAAACAAAACAAAAAATACTGGCAGCATAAAATGTAAGGACTCAGAAAGGAAATTGCCTAGTGTTCAGTTTGATAATAACTGCCATCAATTTTGGATGTTCACAGGATTATGTTCTGTGTCTCTACAATTAAGGGGAAAATAAGAAAAAGCATCATAGAACATTAGCATAATTGTCATAGTGCAAAGGCTTTGCAAGCAGTCTATTAGTATTTTCCTATCTGTCTTGACTTGTGTTAATTAGCAAAGGAGCAATTTCTACAAGATTTCTTAGATAACCGCTGTGTTTCAAAACCTATATTTGCAGAAATAAGGCCAGAGGCTCTCCAGCTTATGAAAGGAAACAAAGTCCTTGAATTTTCCGTAATATAAGTACATGAGTGAAAGTAGTTATTAGTGAAAGATAACAAATTGATTTGAGAGATACAGAAAGAAACAACTGGAAAGATGATCATCTTAGATACATAAAATCATAGAATCGTTTTGTTTGGAAATAAACTTTAAGATCCTTGAGTTTAACCATGAACCTAACACTGTCAAGTCCACCACTAAACCACGTCCTTAAGCCCCACATCAGCATGTCTGTTAAATACCTCCAGGGATGCTGACTCAACCACTTTCTTATGCAGTCTGTTCCAATGCTTGACAAATCTTCCAGTGAAGAAATTTTTCCCAATATCCAGTCTTCACATACTCCTTCCCAGCAAACTTGAGGCCATTTCCTCTTGTCCTATTTCTTCCGACTTGATAAGAGACCAACCTCTGCCTACAACCTCTTTTCAGGTAGTTGTAAAGAGTGATAAGGTCTCCCCTGAGCCTCCTTTTGTCCAGGTTGAACAACCCCACCTCCCTCAGCTGCTCCTTATAAGACTTGTGCTCCAGACCCTTCACCAGCTCCACTGCCCTTCTCTGGACATGCTCCAGCACCTCAATGTCTTTCTTGTACTAAGGATGTGGCCTCACCATGTCAAATAGAGGGGGACAATCATCCCTGGTCCTGCTGGTTACACTGGTTCTGATACAGGCCAGGATGCCATTGGCCTGTTTGACCTCCTGGGCACACACTGGCTCATGTCCAACTGGTGTGAACCAGCACCCCCAGATCCTTTTCTGCCAGGCAGCTTTCCAGCCACTCTGCTCGCAGCCTGTAGCATTCCATGGGGTTGTCACGACACAAGTGCAGGATCTGGTACTTGGCCTTGTTGAACCTCATAGAATTGTTCTTGGCACATTGATCCAGCCTGTTCAGATCCCTCTGCAGAACCTTCCTACCCTACAGCAGATCACTGCTCCTGCCCATCTTGGTGTCGTCTGTAAACTGACTGAGGGAGCACATGATCCCCTTGTCCAGATCATGACACACATGAGATAAATTTGAGCCTCTCAAATCTTATGCTCAAACTAATTTTGAGCGTTCATACAGATGGTATGAGTACTGATAAAAGTATAACCGCAGCAGCAGGCAGCTTGGCTTTCACCAGGCACAAAATATTTATCTGAACCTAAAAGTTTTGAAGCCTGAACTGGACTTCCCCTTAGCTGTCACACTATATTTTTGAGTTTGGTAGTATCAGCACTGCCTGTTTCTGTCTACAGGAACCGTAATGTCTCAGGGACTGTTATAACTGGATGCTGGAGTGTCCAAAATAAATGAAAACACAGACGGTACTAATCTGAAAATATACTCCCCAGTGGGTCATTTTCTAAACTGAAAATTGGGGCTGTGTTTTAGGCTTGTCCCAAAGATACTTATTGATACTATAACGTTGTCACATGTTATGCATCTTTGGCTATACTCCCTCTATTTACACAGATGAAGATCAGTATGTGTGGATATTTTGACACATTTTTTTTGCTGTTATTTTGTTGATGTCTGAAATATTTTTATTTACATTACAAAACCAAACATTATGATCCAGTTGGGAGAGAGAGATAGTAAATATAGAGAGATGTCAGCATGCATTGTTGGCTTGAACACCCCAGCACAGTGTCATTAAATCTCATTCTGGTTGGAGATGATTCCCATTCAGCTGTTGTGCAGTGCAGTCAGAATGAGTTCAGTGTCTGTACACATCTGTGCAGATATTCAAATTGCCAAAAAGAGTGAAAGAAAAGGAAGGCAAAGGAGGAGGAGGGAAGTACGCCTAAGGTTACAGACTGAATTACCGGTGAAACTACTGTGTTAGTTTAGTCCTTTTTCAGGGATACCACATTGCCTTCTACTGCCTTTTAACTCTCCTGACCTTTACACAAAACTCAGTCATGGGATACCCTTAGGGGTGGTTAGCTTTTTGATTGCTGTATTCTGTTACACAACTATATTGCACTCACTGTTTTCTAGTACCTCTAGGTTTTGTAATGAAGTATTGGAGTAACTTTGTAAGGCAAAATCACTTGTAGGGCAGCCTTACAGTTATATTTAATTTTACTTTTGTAGTTTTAATATCCTTAAGTTGCCCAGGTTTGTTTAGTGCTTAATACAATTTTCTTGAATAATTTTGTCAGTATCATCCAAAAAAAGTCATAGTTTTTTTCTTTTTTTTAAATTTACTCATTCAGATAGTATATTTTTCGTGAAAAAAGTTCTCAAGAAGTCATATATAAAGACAAATGGTTACTCTTTTCAAGTCTGCCAAGTATCGACTGTGTTGCTATGTGCATGTTTATTACATAGATAATACAATGATAATCTAATAAATCCTAGTAAATCTAATCAAATAAATGTAATAATTTACTGGATGCTTTCTTCTGAACAGTAAAATTCTTGAATCCATAGTAGGAAATGTATACATATTAATACATACATACTTCTCTAAAATCATACTTCAGCTCAAAATCAGACATTAAATGTTATTCCTGAATAAAAGGATTTATTTTGTAAAGCCATATTCCTAGTGCCCAATATTGGACTCAAATCTCTTTGTGCTGTGCAAAAACAGGACAAAAAGAAAGAACTCCTGCCCCAAAGAGCTGACAGTCTCAGGTCTGAGCAGCGAGAGAAGAGTTGAAGGAGGCAGGATGGTATTACAGCACTTTGGCATCCTACCCACTCTTGGTGGGTACTTTGTTGAAAGAAGGAAAAGTACCTCTTACTAGAGTAACTGGTACACTTGGAAAAATCCTCCAGAATTTCACACCCATGGCAGGTTCTGAAACACACTCTCAATACATGCTGAAATAATTTGCTCTGGAGTTGACTAATTCATCAGACGATTTGAGAAGCAACAGTAGGTATTTGAGGATGTTTTACGTTAACCACAGGAAGAGAGGGCATATTAGCAAGAAAGTTTTAAGCCTATGTTTCAAGGAACATAATGAAGTTTTGGAAGGAAAACTCCTGCCAGCTGTCGTGAGAGTCAGCAAGGTGTATGTTTGGATCTTTGGGCTTGTTGAAGTCATGTAAAACAGCCAGAGTTCCTATTTTAATTTGAAAACTTGGTTTTGCCTTCACTTTGAGGTGCCTGATGTTTGCAAAATAATATGTGAAGAGTTACAGTAGGCACTCTGGAATGTTTAGAAGGGCTTTAATGAGATATTTAGGACATACTTTGTTCTGAGACAGACAGCATGTGGCCTCCTCTGTGCTTTCTGAATCCAGTAGAATTGTTTCTGCCTGAATAGGCTGATGTTGGATTACCTTGAGGGAACAAGGTGCACAAAAATTTATATGGTTTGACTATGATACAGAATTTTCTCTCGCTTCATTTCTGGTTTCTATAATTTATTTTATCTGTGGATTTTTGAGTTTTGTTTGTTTTGTCAGTTTTTTTCCCCTGGATCTGGGTTTTGTTTGGGTGTTGTTCTTTCTGGTTGTTTGGTTTTTGTGTTTTGTTGGGTTTTTTTTGGTCATTTTATTTTACTAAATTATTTTATTGAGTGTTGCTGGAATACTGGATGTAGTTTCCTGTCCATGTTAACCCTTTAACTTCATTTTTTTTACCACCTCAGATTACTGTAGAAACAGAAAAGACAAATCTTTTTGCCAGTCTGAATGGCTGCCAGAGCTTATTCCCAGGCGTTCTAGGGGTCTTGGTGCCTGGGAGAAGCAGTGTAGGCGTCCGTGTCATTGACCAAGGGCTGGTAGCCTAAAAGAAGAGCTGCCCAAATGTTCAGGTAGGTGATTCAGGAACAGAGTCAGCTGTGTCTTAGTTCAACATGTATTTGCTGAGGAGGCAAACAGTCTTGTTGGAGGTCTGGCTGCCCTTCTTCCTTACTGAGCCAGAAACCTCAGGAACTCTGCTCCATATCAGTACTTTTGGCAGCCTTGTTCAGAAAAAGGAAACACTGGACAGACAGACCAGCTGCCAGCAATACTGGTGGAAATAGTCCTAGTTACTGGCCTTAGACTTTAAAATATAAATAGATTTATTTGGAAAATTTTGCTTGTATTAGACCATCATTCTTTGCTGGAAAAAAGCTCACACAAAAAGATTTATGGACATTTCCAATTATAATAAGGAATCAAGGAAAGTAATTACCACCTCTCTTTGGAATATGGAGAACTTTCCATGGTGCAGTGCTGCATTTGAAATTAATGAAGACTTGATATTAATGTTTATTTTTTTGTGCAACCATTTCTCTTTATTGCATGATCACTCTAAATTATTTTATTTCTCTTGCTCTTCTACTTGTATGTCCAGTGGAGCTGCATTTTTATGCTAAGAATGAAGGAATGGATCCTTATTTTACCTTATTTTCATTTTAGCAGTCAGTAGAACAGTAGAACATCTCTGTGAGGTGCATATACACTAAGACAGACTAAATATTCCATGTTGTCTTTTTCTTTTTTCTTTTTTTTTTTTTTTTACAGATGCAGAGTCCATGGAAATCACTAGTTACAACACAAAGGGATTGAGTGTTTTGTCAGTTTCCTAAGGACCTATTCTTGCCTTGAGTATAGGAAAATGCCTGATTTATTGGATTGAGAATTCCAAATGTAACTATAGGAAGGGAAGCAGGTTTTATATCATAGAGTAGTCCAGGATCTATGTGGGTTCCCATATTTTTTTGTAGATATTCTAAAATTGTTAGAATGTTGAAGTATTATGATTTTTTAAATAACTTCTGAAAGGTTTTGGGGTTTTATATTGATCTTTTGAAAGTTAAAAACCCCTCAGCATTAAATATTTTCTGAAGAGCAACACATAACTTTTATCTGACATGCTGATTCAAGTCAATAAGACTTTATGTTAGCAGAACTACTGTTTTCTGATGTATTCATATCATATCTATATACAAAGAATAGAAATAAGACAGGACATCCTACAGTATTGAAGATGTAATGAATAATCAGCAATCATAGAATCATAGAATTGTTAAAGTTGGAAAAGACCTTTAGCATCATCAAGTCCAACCATCAACCCAGCACCACCATGATGCTCACCATGTCCTCAAGTTCCAATGAGTGATTTGGAAAATATGGACCTAATTATTTTATATTTGGAGTTGAAATTTATTGATTTTTTAATGGAGTGAGTTAAACAGGTAGTCTTTCGACATGAATAGTAAAATATACTAAGTTAGTAAGACTCAAATAATTCTTCTAATCAACTAATTCAATGACATTTTATTAAACTACTCAAATTATACTGTCTTTAGATAACAAAAAAAAAAAAGAAAAGAAGTTTCTCAGGAGTGTTGCACATGTCTCAATGAAATCCATTGACATGTTTTGAATCTGGCTATGAATGTTCACATACTATAACTCACTGCATAATTATGTGTGTTCCATAAATAGAGTGAATATTTTAAAATGGTACATGTGTGGATTTGGAAGAAAAACTGAGCTGTCACTAACGGAAAATTTATGCTGGCAACTGTGATAAAGTATCACATTTAAAAGGATTTGGGGGGAGGATGTTTTGTTATTTTGACTTAGAGATTGTGTGGCGATGAGAACCATTGAAGCATATTGTACTGATTAAATGTAGTATTTGGGAGTCTCAAATGTCACAAAACATATGGAATACCAGGAACATTCATCACTGTTTGAAAGGACCATCTACAGCCTTGATAGCCTGGTCCAACAACAGTGCCAGTAAAATAGTGAATGAAAAGAAGGTCTGGTAGCATGAAAACAAGTGAAATAATATTAGAAGCCAGAGACTTAGACTGATGAAAATTGCAGCTCCTTCTTCCTCCTGCAAATTCTCCTCCTCCTCTTCTGAAGGAAGAACTAAGACTGTGGTTAGGAAAAGCCATTCCGATGCTATCAGCCTTACCCTGGCAATAAACAGACATTGAATCTACATATATATATGTTTAGGATTTTAAAAAAACACCAAACTTTGTGTGCAAGAGGGGATGGCCACAAATTTTATTTCACTTGAACATGTGAATTTTGCTAAATCAGATGTGTGTTTTTTCTCAGTAAGTGGTAACAGTGATCAGTCTAATTTTGGTGGAGAAGGGAAAGACTGTTATGATAACTTGATTTTTAAAATATCTGTAAGATAGTGTTAAAGGAGAGGAGAAGGTAGCTTCCTGGAATCAATCCACAAATCTAAATAGGTTGTTCACTCACTTGCAAGACCCCATTTTAAAAGCATTTTAGATAGAATAGAAATTGGGTGGGTATTAATTGTCAAATGTTTGAAGTCCTTACAAGAGTCAGTTTCTTAAAAGTGTCCTTATTCCTCTTTCTTCTAGTATCCCACATTGAAGCTTTATGTGATGTAAAGGCAAACCTACCTAATTCACCATTCTGGGAGACAGACCTAGACTTACTGTTTAATGTAAAAAATAACTTTTATCGAAAAAAGAGAAAAGTATGAGAAAGTCTCACTGTTACAAGACAATATATGAAGAATTTAAAAAAACAATGTAACTAGAGAATTTCAATGCTTAATCATGTCATGTTTCTCAGAGATATTTGACAAAGAAGCAGGACTATCAGACATTAGGGGTTACCTGAGAAGACACGTGCCACCACTCCAAATGTCCTCCCCTTCCTCCTTCTTCCCCCAGTTTTTATTGCTGAACACAAATGCCATATGGTCTGGAACATCCCTTTGGCCAGTTGAGGTCAGCTGTACTGGTTGTGTCCCCTCCCAACTTCTTGTGCACCCCCAGCCTCCTTGCTGGCAGGGCAGTCTGAGAAGCAGAAAAGGCCTTGATGGTGTGTATGCCCTGCTCAGCAATAACAAATCACCCCTGTGCTATCAGCACTGTTCATCACAAATCTAAAACATATCCCTGTACCAGCTACTATGATGAAATTTAAGTGACCCAGCCAAAGCCACTATGGCTTTTATTTAATCTCTAAAATTTACAGATTAAGACTTCTGTGCAGGAATACTCTTCAACAGAAATATGTGTCATTAATAATTCCACTAGTGCTATTTTGTTTGTGATATTCAGTTGTAGTTGATTTTTTTTATTCCATGAGACAATGCTACATTATCTTTTTGTGGTGAAGTTTCTATTGAAAACAAACTTTTCAGATTAAGTAATCTTAGCTCTAGTATACTCAAAGAAGCAAAAATGCATTTTGATTACTGAAATGTCAGGGAAGCAAGGAAACATAATTATTCCATGTCAGTTCCATAACAAACATAAATAAGTAGTAAGAATATCTGTAGCTTTAAGAGATTTAATTCAGATGTAAACCAAGCAACTTTATAAGTTAAAATTATGTTTTGATAAAGAATAAGACATAATTGCCTATTTTGGTTTCCCCATATTATATAGCCATAGCACAAAACTTCTTATATTCACTTATGAAGTGTTCTAAATTTAAATTACAGTTCAAAGATGCTTCATAAAAATAGAAAAGTGCATTTTGAACTAAAATAATTTCTAAATCCAGTGTATTTATTGACTTCATCCTAACTTGCAATTTAACAAAAAATGTTGTACATGGTTAATGGAAGCTTCTTTAATTTTCCCATAAAGAAGCCAACTTTCTGCCTTCTTTTTCCAGAAATATATCTTTAAATTTTTCTGTATCTGGAGCTAGCTAATGTTTCTTTGAGTTATGGAGGAGTAAAAATCAGAAATTAGTGTTTTACATAATTATTAAACAATTTAGAAAAAAAATTGCCAGTTATGTGTCTGTTGGATATGTATGACATTATTTGAAGATCTAGACATAGTTCTTGAATATTTAGAGATTCAAAATATTATTCTGATTTATGTAACATAAGTTATTGTCATCCACGCTTTGAATAAATCAAAGCACCAAGTGATATACCGATTATTTTGAGCCTTATAATCAAGTCTTGTCTACACACCGAACCTGTTGCAAAATAGGCTGGCATATGAAATTTAAACATGGTGAGTATTCCATGCTGTCTTCAGTTAAACTAAAGTGAACTAAATTACCCGAACATAGAAATTTTTGGACTAATGGAATAAGAGTGTCTGTAGGAGAAGCTATTATAGGTTGTTTTCCCTGGGTAGATAAGCCCAGAGTCAGTAGAAGAGCTGGGTTGAATCTGGGTCATCTGATTCCTGCTTGTATAGCCAGTTATCCCCACTAAAAGCTTCATCTTGTGGAATTACGTGGTGATGTTTTCTACATTTGTACTGTGTTGTTTAAGATTATTATGGGATATCTGTTGTTATGATTTTATAGTGTCCTACTGGGACATCTACTGAGTGAATAAGTTGCAGTTTCTAAAAAACAAATTACTGTCCCACTGTTGTTTTGTGCTTTTAGTAATACATGTTCTATATCTTCATGGTTTGACATAGGCAAAGAACTTTTTTTTTTCTAGTATCTTTATTATCATTTGGAGTAAAATAAGTCACTTGCACATTTTCTTTTTGAGAGCTGGATAACAATCCTATTTTGTGGCAGTTCAGGACTGAACAGATGATGTAGACTTCAGGAGACAAACTACACTTGTGAAATCTGTAGCTAGGTCATGTTGATTTTGTTGCAGATTTTGGACATGACAGTTGCCAGGTAAATTTAAAAAAAAAAAAAAAAAGTAATGTAAAATTCACATTTGACTATTAGTGGATACCAGTTTCAAGGTACCAAAAAAGATTCTGGTAGATAAATAGGAAACCTACATTATAATTTCTTGACTTCTTGCATGTTTTTGGTGAAAAAGAGGTGCCTTGGATGAAATCTAAAGGAAACTGTTAACTACCTGCCTAGCATGCCTGGTACTATCTGCAAGAAGCCTGTAGGAAATGATAAACACAGCTGGTTTGTCTGAAACTCCTGTTCTCCCTGGAGATCAAGCTCCTTTTTCATATTATCACAGTATGTTCAGGATGGCACCTTCCTCCTTTTGCCATCTGCAACCTGATAGGTACAACAGAACTTCTGCAACCCTGATCAATTCTTATTGTTGCTCTTAACTGGAAGGAGATATGTATGTATGTTAATGTGAGATGGTGAGTGGTGCCTACATTTTCTGTCTTGGAGATTATGGCTTTTCCATATGAGCTTCTTTCTCACCTTGAGGGGCTCGGTTGCAGCTCTGGGGATGGAGGCTGGCACCTGGGTGTCATGTGTGCTGTGGTGGGCAGTTCCAGCACCTGTGCAGCTCTGCGAAGGCAGTTGTTCCTCTGCACAGCCAAGAACTGCCAATTTGAGGAGCAAAGAGGGGTGAGAAGCATCATGAGTCAGTGTCTGCTGATTAAGGTTTTCACCCGGGCTGTGGGAGATCTGGCTTCAATTCCTGTTCTAGCAGTGACAGCTTAGGTGTAGTCTCTGGAGGAATGAATTTAAGGATAGCAACATTCTGACTGAAGCAGTGGTAGAAAAAAAGGAGAAAACTCTAGGTGTCCATAGGTTATGGGATAATGATAGAGGAAAAGTCCTATGTAGATAAGATATAGATAGAGCCTTTTGGCACATGCATTTGGGAACCAAATTCCTGACCTACCACCTAGTTTAAATGCATCCTTGTATCAAACCTTTTTTTTTTTTTCATTGTATAAATGCATATCAAAACTTTCCTTAATGACTAGTTAGTTCTGCCAAAATCATCTAAAACACTTCCTTGGTCACTCAGGATTATTGAATTTAGACAGACCTCTAGAAGTTCTGGACTTTTGTTATTAATTCTTGTTTTTCTTCCAAGATTTTATCAGAAGCGCCAGATATTGCAGATAAAGGAAAAAACAATCCACTGATCATTCCTTAAGCTCTCTTCTGAGTCACCGTAGGCTTTCCGTGACAAAGTTTTCACTTCTTCTATATGATATATGAAAGACGAAGGCTTTGTTCTTTTGATCTTACTGCAACCAATCTGTTAAACGACACAGACACTCACATTAATTTTAACAGGGAAAAAGAATATTTTTAAAAACACAGTTAGAAGCAAGAGAGAAAAAAAATGTTAAGAGTTTATATAGTTGCATAACTCTGCTATGAAACAGCAGTAGTATCAGGGAGTCCATAAGCTTTTGACACCCAAAAATGTAACATTTATTTGGACACTAGACAACTTTCCTTAATTATATGCCTTGCAAATTTATTATATATTGACATTATAGTTTTTTGAGATTATAAGCACTATTATAGTTTGGATAGCTTCTTATAACACTGACTTTATGCATTAAAATAATCTATTCTGGCTGAAGATACAATTAAATAATGTCATTACTGTGTCATGAGAGATACTAGGGTTTTTTAAAGCTTTATGTCTTTTTTGGACTGATCTTACCATCTGGGATAGGATTTATTAAGAAAAACTGCATAAAAGTGGTTGTTTAGTTAATATACTGAAAATAAACTTGTGCCTGACTACTGAGAGGCAATGTTGAGAACTATAAAACCAAAAATGATCTTAGACTCATAGAATTGTGTAGGCTGGAAGGAAATTCCATATGGCATCTGCTCCAGCTACTTGTACAAAGTCAATGCAGGTAGATCAAGTTACTCAGGGCCATGTCCAGAATTTGACTATCTCCAAACACTGGAGATCCTGCAGTGTCTGGGGGTCATGTTCCACCATTTGACCTTTTGTGGGATAATTTTTTTCTACTTGTGTCTAACTGGAGCTTCCCAGGTCCATTGACTCTTGCTCTGCACATTTCGTTTTCTGTATCCTCCAACTTGGTAGTTGTAGATTCCCAAGCCTTCTCTTTGTCAGGCTAAACAGATGCAGCTCTCAGTCTCTCCTGTGTGGTCCTGTGTTCCATCTTCATGACCAGCTTGGTGACTTCCGGTGGATTCATGTCAGTGCATCTATTTCTTTGTTGTACCAGGGAGCCCAAAACTGGGCTCAGCACACCAGGTGGGAGTCTCACAAATGGTAATAGGGTGGAAGGATCATTTCCTTGTATCTATTGGTTATGCTCATACAGGTCAGAAGGCTGCTGGCCATCTTTGCTCCGTGAGTACACTGCTGACTCATATTCATTTTGTTGTCCAGCAGGATCCCACATCTTTGTATACAAAGTTGCTTTCTAGGCAATCAGCCCTTCGCTTGTAATATTGTATGGAATTATTTCTGCCTAGGTAAAAGAAATTTGCCTAGGACTTCTCTGTATCTGTCAAGGAATTGTAGGATAGTTTGGGTTGGAAGACACCTTTAAAGGCCATCTAATCCAGTCCCTGTGCAATGAGCAGGGACATCTTCAACTACATCAGGTTTTCAGAGCCCTGTCCAAACTGACCTTGAATGTTTCCAGGGATGGGGCATGTATCACTTCTTTGGGCAACCTGTTTCAGTCTTTCACTATCCTCATCATAAAATATTTCTTCCTAATATCTAGTCTAAGTCTACCATCCTTTAGTTTGAAACCATTAACCCTTGTCCTATTGACAACAGGCCCTACAAAAAGTCTGTCCCCATCTTTCTTATAAGACTCCTTTAAGTGTTGAAAAGCCATGATAAGATCTCCCCAGAGACTTCTCTTCTGAACCATCCCAATTTTCTCAGCTTGTCTTCGTAGGAGAGGTGTTGCAACCCTCTGATCATTTTTGTGACCCTCCTGTGGACTCCAGCAAGTCCATGTTTTTTCTTGTACTGAGGGCTCCAGCAATGGATGCAGCCCCCCAGGTAGGCTATTGTGAGAGCAAAGCAGAGGGGCAGAATCACCTCCCTCGACCTGCTGGCCACATTTCTTTTGATGCAGCCCAGGGTAAGATTGGCTCTCATTGTGCACATTGTGCACATTGCCAGGTCATGTCCAGCTTTTCATCCACCAGCACTACCAAGCCCTTCTCAGCAGGGCTGCTCTCAATTCCTCCTTCCTCCAGGCCTGTATTGATACCAGAGACTGCCCCAATCCAGTACCTTGAACTTGACCTTGTTGAACTTCATGAGATTTGCACGGGCCGAGTTCTCCAGCTTGTAGAGCGGCATGTGATATTTCAAAGTAACTGCTTTATCTGCTGGCAGATAAACCTGTTTGTATCTTAAAAACTCAACAGCACTTACTTGTTTTTATATAGTAAATGATAGCACAAGGAGTGTTCTCTGGACATTGTTTGCAAAGAAAATGAGGTTAATTGCCTGTTTGTGATTCTGTGTTTATTGCACTCATTAAAGCTTGCAGAATGCTTACTATATGCAATAGTTAGGAAATTAGTAGTGCCCTATCAGAATCTTATTTTGAGGACAGGTTCACGGTAACAGTTTTCTGCTCCCGGTGGCGGTAGTTTTGCAGAAGTAATGTTTTTGGGCTCAGAATACAACAATTTGGAATTAAAATCACTTGAAAACTTTACAAGTATTTGGTTGACAGAATTGGGCTAGTCCTCAAATACCTGTGTTCCCTAACTGCTTGTTTTGTTTGAAAAGAAAAGTAAATAAAAAGACATTTTATTATCTTAGACTTACAAAGAAAGTAGACATTTTTCATGACAGGCTTTCTGAAAGAATGCTGTTTAGATCAAGTGTGATCAAAAATAATTTTATTTTGGTTGTTTATTAACTTAGATGACAGAGGTTTGTTTTTGTCTCTTGCTTAGTAAACTGAAGCAGTGAAAAACCACATTGAATTTGATTTTGAATAAGCTCCTTTTTTTAAGTAACTTGAGAAGTCTAGAATTACCTTCTTCATGACAGGTTTTTACATATGGTGTTCTGGGTGCCCATTTCTAGTAACACAATTGGTTCCCATATAGCAACGCAGAAGGTCCCTGACATATTTTTGTAATATGCACATTAAATAGTAATTTTTTTTTTAATTGGAACGCTTCTGTTCAAATCAGGAGATAAATTCTAAAATAGTGGAATTACTAAGATATTAATTGAGGTATATTTTGATGCAGGTTGATAAAGTGATGCTATGGAGTTGCACTGCACATTAGAGTCTTCTTTAAGAGGTAATCTAGGAATATAGCTAAGCAGGAAAGTTGCTACATGAGACCTTTTTATACGATTCAAGTTTCAGTTTTAAAATATGCCAGTCAAATGTTTGTAAAATTTACACTTTCTTTCCTACTACAAAGAAAGTTTCATAGCCCAATTGTTTTACACTATTTGTCTGCCGGTAAATGTTTCAGTATGAGATAGAGTATGGTCACTCACTAAATTTTACATAGGTTGGCCCCTGTACAATAGTGCTACAATTCTAAACCTATTTGGCCAGCAAAGCTGGGAATAAGGAGGTAATTGTTCACTGCCTGGTGCTATATGGAAGACCAGGAGAACATTGTGTGCATTGCGTACCTGGAAAACAAATTATTTCTCTGCATGGGTTTGGATTTTCATCAATTTAGCTGTTTATTGACACATATTCCATGGGTTTTGGTATTTTTCATAATTGTGGACCAAAAATGCTACATCACTGTTGTTCACTGCAGGATGAACTACATGTGTAATCATAGCTTTGATTATTCAGTACATTCATTGAATGACTTCCTGGCCCTGCTGAGCCTTGTTTTGCAGAATGTTCCTTAGGTCAGTTCTGCTGCAGGCTTCAAGCACACAGCCTGTATATGCAGTACATGAAGGCAACTTACAGGGCCCAATATTTTATGTCACTGTGTGGTTTTTGTTGTCTGACTGGTTTTATGTAGCACCTTATAAAGAAGGTGCCCTTACTGTTTTCACAAGCTTGTAACCTTTCAAAATGTTTTTGCTATTTATTGAAAATAGTTGTTGATCTTTCTTCTCTTCTCAAGGTTTTCTGGGTTAACCTATAGTTAATTCTTGAATTGTTTAAATTTTTCTAAAATTTTCTTTCCCAATGAAAGAAAGTGTGTGCTTGTGTCTGCCTGTGTGTGTGCCTGCAGGTTTGTGTGCTAAAAAGAGGAGCAAAATATGTGATGTCTATTACAAACTGAAATTGGATACAATTTTGCTGTATTAAAAAAAAAAAAAATTGTTTCAAGCAGTTAATAGTCACTCCTGGGGATTCTTGGTAAATACTT
The DNA here is from genome assembly GCA_014706295.1 of Lycocorax pyrrhopterus obiensis. Taxonomy (NCBI): domain Eukaryota; kingdom Metazoa; phylum Chordata; class Aves; order Passeriformes; family Paradisaeidae; genus Lycocorax; species Lycocorax pyrrhopterus. Next base: position 16,791,705 of record JACSVZ010000015.1, read on the forward strand.
GCAATACTTTAGGCTGTAGCTTCCCACTAAAATCAGGGTTTCCTTCATGAATTTCCTATCTCAACTTGAAAATTATGTTGTTGAGCAGAGCAGGAATAATTGTTGCTCTCCTCTTAGCTGAGGTCAACGCAACTACTCACATACCACATAGCTTTCACTTTTTCTGTGCTGATCTCTAGGAGAGCTTCACATTGAAATATTTTACTGTGAAAATAGCTTTATTTTGCATACAGAGCCTAAACCCTACCAGTATTTCTTTCTCAGTATTCTGCTTATGCCAGGGAACCTTTCTGTGAACAATTTTAGTTTCTGGATGACAGGACTAGGACATTTTTACTAATCCTTCTTTCAGAACAATAGAACAATGACGTTTACAAAATGTTGAATCATTTAAATCTTTGCCTGTGTTTGAGACTTGTTTCATTCTACAGCACTGGCTTCATTCTGAACTTGTGAGAAAACCAAAATAACTATTCCCCATGTAGTGGTAAGGGGAAGTGGCATCTGCTGCTTGCCTGAGTAGACCAGATTTGGGAAACACAGTATAAACCAAAGTATCAGCAGAAGGGAGAAATCGCCTTCCTTCAGTTTCATTTACCATGACAAGACTTGGAATTGGAAGGTGAATCAAACCCGTTTTAATGTTTCTGTCATTAGGCAAAGGACATTTATCCATTTCTTCTTATAGAAAGAAGAGAAGGAGAAAATTAACATAGAAGTAATACAAAGGTTAAAGAAAAAATCAATTTCCTGTTGATTTAAGACCTTTTCAGCACTTACAGGCATTCAAGAGATATGTCTAAAGGAAGAATTATATTTTTTGGATACACATGTAAACCAACCTTTCTTTTCAATGAATACCACAACAAATACAATCAGAAAATGCTATCAGAGCACACATTTGCAAACAGTCTTTTGTGTACATTAAAAAAAAAATAATTTTTACTGTTGAGGCTTTCCTTAAATTAAACTTTAACTGTTTCACAACCTGAGTCACTCAAATGGAGAATGGGTTTGCAAGTCTGTGATCACATCTTGTTTCACTTTTTTCTTCAAAGAAGGACAGGAGCTAAATATGCAAGACCCAGCTTTTCTGAATTCTCCAGCTGCCTGAATTCTTCTGCTATTTTGTGTTTTGCCTACTCAGTCTTCACTGATTGGAAGTCTACAGTGGTAATACAATTGTCATGCATATGTTCAGGCTGCAAAGAGTGTAAGCAAGATCTTATTGCATCTCATCACTTAGGGTCAGGTGAGGATGAGGTGGGAAAAAATTCATTGTTGTTTTAATTAGTAGTTCAAGAGAATTAATAGTTTCTTAATCCCCCCCTCTTCCCCCCCAGATGTTAAATAGTTAAAATTAGGTAGGTTATCTTTTAATTCTGTCACTCTGATAATGTCTTCTTATGAATATTGGAACTGTTATCTTGAAGTGTTATTCTCTGCATTTCTGTAAAAATTACAGTCAATTGCATTAAAACATACTTATGACGAAACTAGGAAAGATTTAACACAAGAGGTCCATGGTAATAGATAAAATTAGAGAACTGCATAATGCATGTGATAAATAGCAATTTTCTGCTGTAAAAATACTCATGTAAAATTCACATATTCTTCTCAGAGCAACAATATTCTTATTCCTAGTGCAGTAACTAGACATATCTTCCATTGGGAGGATATTTTGAAATACTATTTCCTTATACCACAGTAATTTCCTGATTACAGGCTGGGATTTTTTTCTCCTCTCAGTGACTCTCAGTGTGAAGTAGCAATCTGCTGAAGTCTCAGTTGTACCTTCATAAAGCAGTAAAGCTGAGGACCAGCCTCTTGACCCATTTCTGTCCCCAAAGCTCACCTATTATTCCTAATACCTTGAAAAATACATTCTTTCATTTTGTGTCTGTGTGAGTTAATGGAATGACCTTCATCTAAAAAGGGGTAAAAAAAGTTGAGGTAATTGCATGGTTCAGAATCTTTATTCAAGTTGTAGTAGTCAAGGGTACTCCCTGCAAAGTGTTTCCCTTCCTGTGGCATGGGACAATGTCCCTTTCATCCCTGGTGACTGATAGCAGGATGTGTTGATATTAGTTAATACTCTGCCCACAACCCGCAACACAGATGTTCTCATGGTATCACAAGTGGTACCTTAGAGGATATATTCAGATTGGAAATCTTCATTTGAAACAATACAGCATGTTTTGCCACATACTGTATTTTCTGTCATTTAACAGTATTCTCATTTCCTGAATCATCTTCATAGGTGTGTGATTATCTATTTTTCAGGCATAGAAACCTCCATGGTTGCATCAAAGGGAAATCTGTTGCAGAAGTACCTATGTGTTTTGGGGGTATTCTTTTTTTCATATATCTTCTCTTCCAAAAACCAACGTTGATGTAGTGTGTTGATTCACTATGGGAATATTTGCATAATAACTTGAAAAACCAAATGAAAGTGATCCTCAGTACTGACCAGGCACAATATTAATAGTTTTAGTCTGTGCATTTTTCATGTTTTTATTGCTTCTTGAATCTTCTTCTCTAGAATAGGATTATGTCTTTACTAAAATAAATAGCATGTTGCAAGTTGCTTTTATTGAACTCTATTTTAATTTTAATGAACCGAAACGTAATTAGAAGTGTTTGTTATATTATGCCAACAAAGTACCAATCATGAACTGAAGACTGACATTGGAGTGGACAGTTTGTGATTATAACTGTATGTCAAGACCTTTATTAAGATGCACATTAACTAAACATAATTGACTGTAAGGCAGCTGGACAGTGGTAAAATATTTAGTAATGAACCTCTTCTCTGCAGTGTTTTTTGCCTCAAGGAGAACAATAAAAGTGTCCATATTTTCTTTTTAATACCCTTTAGTAAATGCTGCCATATTAGCAAGCAAAATTATATGATCACGAGGGCTTCATTTTTTCTGCTTCTCTAGTTTTCTAGGGCTATTAATTCCAATACTGAAAATTTATGAAGGAAATAGAGCAAAGAGTTCACTGTGGAAGAGGCTACTTGTGGCTGTTTCACTTATAATCAAAATTTCAAAGCAAACAAAAATAAAAGCTGATTTATTCCATTAAAAGTTGAACTCAAACAGCAATTTTCCATTTATTACAAGTAACAGTGCATCTTTTCAGGAAATAACTGCTACCCATCTTAACAGAATCTTCATTTGGTCAGCATTTTTTAAAAGAAAAATTAAATCAGGGAAAATATCTCATACATTGTTTTTTCTTTATTTTTGTAAGTATTTCAAAGGTAAGTGATCTCACACTAATGTTTCTGAGATATTTGATGGTGTCTAGCCACCAAACTGGTTTCATTTTTTTCTTACCAAATGTATGAATCCACCTTTTAGTGGTGAGGTACTTAAAAATATATCAACAATAATGTATTAAATTTATGGTGTGTCATCCAGTAGCTGTTTCAGAGGTATCTTCAAAGTAATGTATTTTTGAAATCTGAATTTGTATGAACTTTTCATCACATTGTATCTATAGAATATAATGGACTAGAAATAACAAATTTATGATTATTGGCTTTTTGGCTTATGTAAGACTTAAACCTCTCAACAGCAAAGGAATGAAGATCTCAATTTTCTTTAGGAATCATAATTACATAATTGCATATAAAAAGTGTGTTGCAACAAATGAGAAGCAATGTAATAGTGTTGTGTTTATTATCACCAATTTGTACCATAATCTCCCTTATGCACTTTCATTATAAAGTGTTAACAGCTTAATATACTAGAGCATAGGAATGGCCATAGTCACATAAAGTATTTGGTGTTATTGCCTCTAGTTTTTTTCACACAGATGTGTTGCGGCCTTTGCTTCACACAAGCTTATAATATTTCAGTGTTAAATATAGAACAAGTGAATTTCACCTGGTGAAGTGATTTCAGAACACACAATCCAATTCAGCACTCTGATATTTGAGCGGCTTTTGCTGGACTTAAAAACTTGATGTATTTTGAAACTTGATGGGCAGAATTGATTTCTTTAGATGCAGACAACTGTTATCAGTAATTTATTTATTATTCTGTGAGTTGTGTTCTATGGCTTCAAAAAAAAAGCATATTACTTTATTTAATTTAGATTTTTAAGAATAGCTATATCTCCTGAAAAAGATTTTCCCTGGTATTTCATGCAGCTTGATGTAAGTAGTTCTATTCAATAGAAAAAACCCAAAACCCCCAAAAAAGGGGTTGGTTTTCTTCTTGCTTTGTTTTTCCTTGAGTTCAGAAGCTTCAGCTCAGATGTACCATCTGTTGGGTATTTTCCCTTTTTTTTACTTTTTTTTTTTTTGGTTAGATTTTTCCTCTAACCTTTAATATTTTCTGATTTGGGTTTATTTTCAGTAAAAAAGCCAGACCAATTTTCTCCAGTTCACTTGATAAGATAGCAGCAAAAGAACCAAAAATACTCTTACTTTATTTTTTTGTTTGGGTTTTTTTTTGCCTTTTGTTGACAATCAGTAGCGTCTTTGTGATGTATGCAGCAACATTTTGTGAGAACCGTCGTGCTCAGTTATCGTCTCTTTCAGAAATGTGTTGTGATATGACTGCACATTATTACTGTCATTATGTAATTTTTTACGTCATTATTACTGTCATTATGTTATCAACATAAATAGTGAGGTTTGGAAGAATTCAAAGTAGCTTTCTTAACCCGTAGAAGCAATGATTAAATGTATATATATAGTTATAGATCTTAGATTCTGTATGGTCATATATTATGTCTTTTTTTTTTTTTAAGAATATATTGTGACATTTAGGTGTTGAGTTCTTAGAAAATGTTTTTCTCATAACAAAATTCTACTTTTTTAATATAGTAACTTTTTATCTCTGGCTTGCATTAGCCAACATTAATCAGCAGTTACCTGAGACAACTTTGTAGGAATGGAAAAGGTTTTATTTCTTGTCAGTTTTTATGGTAAATGTCGTCACTGCTTTCATGGAAGTCAGAGGATCTGACTTCTCCTATCCCCAACGAAGCTTATGAAGGATTATGTAAAGCTCTTCTTCCTCTGTTTCAATCAATTCTTCCCTGTGAAGACCTGGTATGATACATTTCCCATCACTGCTTCAGCACAAGGACTCTCCACAGGAGGCACAGACAGCACCAAGTTCTGTGATAGGAGTATTCAATCCATGTTGTATCTGTGTAAGCCAGCAGCAAAAGCTGAGTCATGTGAATTGAAAGGAGTAGCAGCATTTGAAAAAGAAAAAATATAGTAGAAGTTACCCTAGCACTTCAATTTTCATAGCTCCCAGACAAATAGCTCCTTAAAATAGATTGTTTTCTTGTGCTCATGTTAGAGTGGTTCAAAACACTGTATGATCTTGCCTTGAAGAGAGAACCAAAATATGAGCATTTGTTTTAAAGGAGCAACCTAATTTCTACTCATATTGTTTGAATAACTAAAGGAGGGTGTAAAAACCCTGCTTATCTGTGCAATGGAGAAAAAAAGTGGGCTTTTCATCTGCTATCTTCTACTTATCCCATGAGTAGCTGTCCTGATTCCGTACATGAAAGGCTGGCCTTTTCTTCAGGTAGACATGTTCTATCTATATGACTGAATTAAAGAGCCCCAGAACACAAACAAATTACCCATTGCATAAAGCAACAGGAATTTCCAAAAATAGCTTATCTCATTACATTAATGCTATTGCACTCATGTCTGTCAGTTGTCCTGTGTTTATATGGTTTGTTCACTATTATTCTTTTTTTTTTTCTCATAATGTTTTTACTGTACCAATATTATGATAATCTCTTTAAACGGTTGATTCTGAATGACCTAATTTTTAAACTGCTGAGCATTCATTGCTCATACTGAAGAGAATCTGGTTAAGAAAATGTCTGTTGTGCAACTCAATGGGGTGAGGGTGTTTCTGGTTTTGTGTGTATATCTGACTCTCATGTAAGTGTTCCCTTATACATTTCTACCGAGACTTGGGTTCATAATGTTGTATTTTCTTTTCTTCTTTTTCTTGTGAGTAGGGTAGTTGTGTTTTTGTTCTGAAAAGCATGACATCATTTTAGGAAGAAAAAAACCCCAACTTCTCAAATTGTTGATTGATAATTTAATTACTACTGATTTATTTTCATAGAATCATAGAATTATTTCTCTTGAAAAATACTATTAAGTTCATTGAATCCAACTGTTAACCCAGAACTGCCAAGCCCACCACTAAACCAGGGCCCTAAGTGCCACACCTACACAACTTCTAAATACCTCCAGGGATGGTCACTCCACCACTTCCCCGGGCAGCCTTCTTCCTGCAAATTTATTGCTTCCTAATCCAGGAGCTGTACCAGGATAGGAAACTTTCACTTCACATCTTAAAACCAGACCCCAGGAACACAGCAGATCTCCCTAAGAAGTGGGTCTAGGCTTCATATTGAACCTTCTGTTCCCTTTGGAAGCGTGTCTCCTATCATGATGACCCATCCTTTTTCTTAATGGAAATAGTTTTAATGCAGGGCATAGGCTATCTTAACCCTGGTGAAACTTTCAAGCTAAATGGACCATCATCCTCATTATTGTTCAGTTCCACCTGCAGAGCCTCGTACCTATTATGCCAGGACAGCGGGGTAGTCTTGCAGGAGATGCACCTGCTGCACCAGGTAGGAACTCGCCACCATTGCCCCTGTTCTTTAAGTCAGTGTGTTCAGGAAGGTGGAAAGAGGATAGGGAATCCTCCCTGTTATGCATCCTGTCTGGATGTTGAGCCTGTCCCAGGAAAGGCAGGGTGTGATTCCAGTGGCACCTCTTGACTCCGGTATTAGCTCTCTCAAACTCCCTGATACTCCCCAGCCTGCTCACCTCCTGCTTGAACTCTGGCTATAAGGGGGGAGTTCCTCTGCGCAGGCAGGGGCAGTGCCCCTCCCACTCCTGTGTGCACTGCTGCTGTCCTGGCACGAGAGCAGGGCCCATCCTGCAGCCTGGCACTGGCACCGGGCTGGCAGCACGCTCTCGCTGGAGCGCTGGGCAGCTGCAGAGTCATCTTGGGGGCAGAGCATAGAGAGGTCATGGCTTTCTGCTGGGTGGGCACCGTTGCTCCCTGGTTGAGCTGCCAGGGCTTCACTGGCTTTTCTTTAATTATTCTTTTCTTGTAATTATTTATTGCAGTGAAGAATTGAAATAAATATGACTGAAACGTCACCTTTTTTGTTATTATATAATTTGTGGGACATGTTTTTAAGAATATGTGAAAGGCATCTATCAGTAGTTTTGTATTTGCATTACATTTGCATATTTTAATAATGTGTTTCATATGAACACATATTTGCAGTTTTATATTAGTACCATGAAGTGGGCTTTAGACAACAAAACCTGTTCTGTTAATAGGTGTTTTAAGATGACATTCTTATATCCTGTTGGAATGGAGTGTGGGAGGTAATACTTACTGCTATTAAATTTATCTGGCAATGTAGATAATGCTTGTATTAAAAGTCACTTTTTTTTGTAAAGCTGTAGGGCAGTAGGTCTTGGGAGAAAAAACAGGTTTTTTTGTTAATTGTGGCACAATTTGTTAAGAAACTCTTGCACTTTTCTGTCAAGTTGGTTCATAGACTATGAATCTTTCTTATGAGAATTACAGCTCTTTCCAAAATAACCAATACAGTCAGTAAGCACTGCTTAGTGTTAAGACCTTAGAGTATTATATAGAGAATTCTCTTCTCAACCTGTGTTTCTAGGTACAATTTAAGTACTTAAACCATTACTACAACTACTTTTTCATGATACCATGAACAGCACTGAATATATCTAATGGTTGTTTAATAAAAATACAAAACTTCTAGCATGGGCACATTTTTCATCACCTTGCCATGCTTAATAACCAACTACTAAATCATTTATAAATCATTATAAGTAAATCAACAAACCAGAATCAATAACATAGAATTATTAGTAGCTTGCTCTTTTGGAAAAATTGTTGTTCAAGGAAACAAAACTACTTTTTCCTTCCATGGAAAATTAATTTCACCTATGCCTGATTTTTAATATTTTTTTTTTTTTAGTTCTGGCAAAACTAGGTTTGTACAAGGAAACTATTTTTTTCTTTTCATAGGGAGTATCTATGAATGAGAGATGTGAACAATCAACAGTCATTGCTGGACCCAGATATCCTATTGTATGATTTCTCTTCCATCAGTTTCCATATGAAGGTGACCACAGCTGCAGTGTATACAGTATAACAAATCTAGGTCAAGCAGCCAGATTAATGATGTCTGGCACATAATTATGAACATTACAGAAACAATTTATTTTCTTTTGTTACGTTTTCTATACATAATATTACATAGTTCACAGAAAGGTAATACTATTTTATGATGTAATTTTGCATCCAGGAAATCCTATAATTATAAAGCGCTGCTGTGATATCATGAAAAAAAATTGCCATGTAGTCTGCATAATCCTTCAGATTATAGACAGAAGTGTTCACTTAGTTAATGTTTGTCTAAACAGCTCCTCCTCCATCTCAGTTTAGAAGAAAATAAGTTATTCTTTCACTGGAGATACTTTTAAAGGTATTTAAAGTAAAAAAAATTCTAAACAAAGCCAATCACATATATAGGACTCTTTGCACATTAAACACAGCTGTGTTACATTTAACAGTATACTGTATTTAACAGAAATACTTGCCATATCTGTGTTACTGTCTTCTTGTCTTGAGGATGATGTATCTGAGGAATACATGCCTTAAAATTTATGGATAGTTACCAGCCATGATTCTTCAATTATTTGGGTATCTCCAGCCTCATGACTTTCTTGCTTGATAGATTCCAGGGCACCAGAAAACAGAAGAACTCAACATTTCTGAATATTTCAAGTGAGAGGTAGTTTCATGATTGATTCATTTGGTATCAGGTATGGTCAAAATAACAGTCTGTGTAATAAGAGACAGAAATAAGAGAGTTAAGGGGAAAAGATATTACTTAAGAAAGCGCAGCAGACTTTTCTAGGCAGTTAACATTTCACCAAGGAATTTGGTTTTCTTGAAAAAACAAGTTTGGTTGATATATGGCAATGCAAATGTAGCATAGTTTAGCCTTTGTAAAATGTTTAATTTCATGCCAGCCCAAATCAATTGCTGATCATATACCGATTTTAAAATGCAGAATCAATTGCTCAATGAGGCACTAAACATTTTGGGGAGGGAAATTTGAAACAAAGGAAAGTTATCAGTTCTAAGTCTTTAAATTAGGCTATTTCTTTGTAATTTCAAATTAGTTCAGAATGAACATCAACAGTGACAACAGAGTAATTGAGCTATCTGAATAAGTAGAGCAAAGTAATAAATAATTATTGTAGAGATATTTTACCTTGGCGTAAAGCAGTGGCAGAACTAATACTCGGTTGTGGTTGTTCTTTTTCATACTGAAAATAAAGAGTGAAGAAAAGAAACCTAAAACTGAACTCTTGGTAGGAGAAAATGACACAATTTCAGATGCGTCCGAATACGTTTAGCTTATCACAGATATGATTGAGAGGTGGTTTGCTAACTGTGTCTAAAACACTTAGTAATAAAAGGCTTTTTAATTTAGCAAAGCAAGTTAGTAGAAGCTGAAGCCAAAATTCAAATTAAATATGTGGCAAACACTTTCAGTAGGGAGGTGATTAACTGCTGGGACAAATTGCCAAGAGAAACAAGTGATTTTTCCATCACATGAGGTTGTCAAATTAGAACTAAATAACTCTCAGGAAATTATTTGACTCTTGCCAAGAACAAATTATTGGTCTCAGTTCATTGTTAACCAGATGAAATTTTAAAGCAAGTGGTTGAGATAGTGCAGCAAATAATTCCTTAGTTTTGTAATGTAAAATCATAAGGAATACTTTATTTAACTTGCATTTGTTGAATTATCATCAACATCAGGAACTTCATTGCAACATGGTACAATTTCAAGTTGGTAGAGTGTTGTTATTTCATGGCATATTCCCATTCATGCTATAACATTCAGGAGATGCTCACTTGTTATCTACTTCATCACATCTGGTTTCAATGATGAACTTGTTTTTGTTGTTCTTTGCTTAGAAGCAAATGATTGGAAAGAGTCAATAGCTCTGTCAGTAGAACTAAACTCAGTACTTTATGCCAGTGCAAAATATTAAATTCTGTCTTAGTGGTGCGGAATCACTGAGTATCACCAAAATTTATTTAGTGGGTCGAATGGGAGGGACATGCCTTTAAACTTAGGGAATTGGCTTCGTTACTGTGCGTGGCACGCACACATCTTACTGCAATATGCAATGACATGATGCAGAAATAATTGAAAGAATTAGTGCAGAAATCCTGCAGTCCCTTTTCAACTCTACTTTTGTGGTTAGATTTGTATTTCAGTTGACTATCATTGGATTTTCTTCAGTACTTCCACCTAAATGCTGCAATGTAAGTTAAGAATATTTAACTGTCTGAAAGATTAATTGGAGTCTTTATTAAGCGCATGAGAATATTTAAATGGCATGTGATGTTATTGTATTAGCGATCACTTGAGAAATTCCAGATTGAATTAGTCTGTTGAGAAGTGTGTGATTTAGTAGATGCCTCATGTCTGCAGTCCGTGAACATCCAGTGGGAGTGACCTGAGCAGGACACTGTGGAGGTTGATCTTAGTGATGCTTCAGTAGGCATTGTAAAACTATTTTGAGTCTCAGTTTCACTGTAAGGGTTTTAATAACAGGGCTTAATTTCTCCACCATTTAAGTTTAGCACATAATTTCAAATACAGTTTTATGTTTCAGAGATGCAACATTATTGTGCCATGTTGAAGGGAAAGTGATGCAAAGTGAATTGGATCGATCTGCCAGTCTTAGCACACATGCCTGTGCTTTGCAAGCTATTAGAAAAATTAATAAACTCACTCCTTGAATTAATGGATGGGCTTGCGGGACACCATCAGACATAAATTTTGAAGCCGAATTATATTTACATTGCTATTTGTACTGTAAAATTAGTAAAGGTTATTAATTCTATCTGGTCTTGATATTATCAGTTTTATACCATAATTACATGCACAGACACACACAACCTCTTGAGAGGAGTGCTGAAACGCAGGTACTTAAAAGTACATGAAGGGCCGAAGCAAATGTTCACGAGTTACCCTATCTGTCAGTTTTATATTTTTTTATCTTTACCTGTTGGTCCTACTGCTCATCTTGATTGCATGATGTGATCACTACATCTTCTGTGATTATGCAGTACCACTCAGAGTGTAAGGAGTTTCTGTCCCAGCATTTTAAAGACAGAATCCAACAGTGACAAAATCAGACTCACTGTTGTGCCTCTAGATCTCTGCTGCAAAGATTTTCAGGCAGCCCAAGGTTCTTTATATACCACATTTTCTTAGCATATAAGAAGATGGGAGTGATGGTACAGTTCTTCTCTCGTCAGTGATGACATCATGCTGGACAAGATATGAAATGTGAACAGTGCCATCATGAGCATGTCTGATAGATATTATGAGTGAAGAGGTGTGTATGAAAACAGTGGAATGGAACAGCAACTGTAGAACTTACCTATTCTGAATGTGTTTCCACAATCTGTTATCTTTTTTCCTTTTTCTTTTGTGTTTGTTTGTTTTATAGGGTTTTTTTTTTCAGAATCTAGTGGAGATTTTTTTCCCCAGCTGTGAAACGCAGACTCCTCCAAACCTCTGTGTGTATGTTCCTTTACTTCTTCGCTTTTCTGTTGGGTTAGAAGAGGTTTCCAGCCTCCTACTCACTGCCAAAATAGTTTTTAGTAAATATTTATTTTTAATAACACATTTCATGGGCTTCGAGATCACTTTTAGAGAATGATGCTCCTCAGATTGTAGACAATGCAGGAAAATTAAATTTGAACATAATTTTCTATCATTGAGTTCACATTTTAGAAATCTCTTCCTGTTTGAATCATAGTCCTTTATATTGCTTCACTTACAGTGTGGAAAGTATATTTACTTTAAAGATCTTTAAAGAATCTGCTTTCTGCAGAGTGGCTAACAGGACAAGCAGTGTCCCAAATTTGGAATATCCAGTCTTTCATCACTTAACGTGTCCTTATTATTATAAGTGGTGTACTGAAGAACTGAAGAAAGATCTGAATTTGCAATTCCAGTTGCTTTTTTTGACATTTACACCAGGGTAACTGAAAGTAGATCATACCCTGCAGAAATTAAAGATGAAAGTTACTAGATTTTTCAGTTCACTTCCCACCACATTTTTTCTCCTTTTAAATCTCCCCAGGGAAGATGCCTCCGCTGCCTGTGTCATGAAATTATAGCATAAACTTTATTAGTGATCTTACAATGAATCTTTATAGCATTATACTATTTTTGTAGCATCATACTGTATTTAAAATGTAATGTTATTGTTAATTCTTTTCTGTGTTACTGTAGATCTTCATACTTCCAACCTTGGGCTTAGTTGCTCTCATTTTATCCCATTGCAATGACCATTGTATCCAATTCTGTAGCTGACATATGACAAAGGAGCACAGATACAGTAAACACGTTATTTTTTCAAATCTTGTTTTAAGATAAGATGGGCATACTTTTTATAGATTGTCTTTTCATAGGTTTTTATCCCATGGCAAATAGCAGTATGGCTCAAAGTCTGTGCAGCTACCATCAATGTACATAGTTTGCCAGTCTTTAATGTGACTAATTCCTAGCCAAAAAATGTCCTGCATTTTCAATGAATCATAATTGAAAAATTATTATGGTGACAGGAAATTTAAACAAAAATGTCATTTCATGTTGCTGTAGAAAAGCCAGTTTCAGTGACATTTTTAGAATTATCAGTGAGAAGACATCAATCTGTGGTGACAAGAATTGAGCAGAAGTGTAATCATGAAAGTGTTTTGGGTTATTTGTTTAACAGCAGTGGTTGTTAGGATGATCTATAGATGTAAAATGTTGAAAAAATGTATTTATTAGTAATAAATATTTGTTTGATGACAATGAGACTTGGTGAAACATGCTATAAGAAGTTTCCAGTAGAAACGTTGTGGAAAACACAGCGAAAAGTTTTTTTTTAGAGAGCATAGAAGGCTCTCTTTTCCCTCAGAAATACCCAGAGAACCTACATTTTAAGTCCTAGACACCAATGTTTTGTACCCATCAGCTGAAATGAATGTGCATACCACATCCCCAATTCTTTTCCACTACCTCATTAAGATCGTACAGAGTGTAAAGTACTAGTGATACAGACTTAATCTACCACTTCTTCCACTGTTCCTGAAACTGTACTCACAGTAATTGCTTATTTCGCCTTAGAGAGTGGTGTGATTCAATCAAATCCCACCATTTAGGTTGGATTTAAATTTCGGACAGTACAGAGACTGAGAATTTCTACTGAGAAAACATGCAAACAACTGTGTTGAAATTCAGTAATTAGGGAAGTTCTGCTTCAGTTCCTAGATCTTACAAGTAGCCTTTACATAAGTAGAGTCTCCAAGAACACGCTAATAGGGGAAAATGTTCCCCAAATCGCTGTTCAAATGGGTGGGCGTCCTGCTCCCCACAGGTTCCCGGTGCAGATGGGGTAGTGAAGAACTCCACAAGATTTCCCTGTGGGTGGCACATAGTGGATATAAGGATCATTTCCAATTACTTTTTTTTAAGTTAATAGTGATTAATTCTGCCTTCCTTGGATGGGTATTTCACTTCAGTGATCTCAGAGATCGGAGCCTGCAGTTGACCTTGAAGTTCAGTGTATACGTCACTGTCTTGAAGCTCATGCTAATGAGATGTGTCAGGCTTTCTGGCCCTGTGTAGAAAGGAGTTCAGCTACAAATAATGTAGACCAAATGCACATTTTGCAACTTGCCCTACAGAAAGAAAAATAACATGAACTTCTTTTTGTTTGTGTGGCTCACTACAAATTGCAGTCAGATTTCAGTCACTGAATAACTTAATCAGGAGTTTGTAAACACAGTTAAGTAATTGTAAACTCTGTAAGCTACTACAAACAGGAACATAAAGGAAAGGTGAAGAAGGTGGAGGCACATCTTGAAGTCAGTGGTTTTGACTGGACTACCAAAAGGAAATGAAATGAGCCAGACCAGCTTCAGTGGTCCTGCAAAACATACTTGTGGATCTGCAACCAGACAAACTAATATTAGTTTGTGCGGTATACATAGCCCATACCTTAATCTATTGTTAGATTAGTGGTGGGTCAGTGCTTTGAGCCTTCAAACAACTTTAGCCTCTGTCACCTTTCCTTAAGGATATTCCTTTCAAACCAAGAGAGGGGGAAAAATCTGGATCCCTGCGGCTGATTCTTTATAATCCAATATGGTGTATATACGTATTTACAGCCTCCTCCTCTTCATTTTTCTGTGAGATGTTATCCTCGGAAAACACCCTTTAATTTTAAGGCACTGGATTTTATTTAAGCCAAGGCGTCCTATCTTTGCCCCAGTGTATGTGCTAGTTCTTCTTACACTTTTCCCAGGCAAGCTGTCTCTTTTTATATTGCCAGGATGAGGCCTTTCGGGAAGAATCCTTGTTTGTCCGTATGACAACAAAGTGAGCTAGAAATCAGCTGTTTCAACAGATTGTCTTACTGGATAGCTAAGCATGTGGGAAGCAGTTTGTCTGCTGAACTGGAGCCACCTTAGATTAACATAGCTGTCTTATTTTCTTGAGATGCCTTCATCCCTAGCATATGCAGCCTGCACATTTAGTTGCCACCTAGAGCTTCATTCTGGAATCCACTGACCTTGCAACAAATACCCCTACCTGGAGTGGCGCTGCTTTTGTAGGAGACCTTTTTCAGTCCTTATTCAACTTTCAACTTTGGATCCTAAGATTTTTTCAAATGTATTGTATTTTGTGGGGACCACTGCTCAGAGTAAGAGCAGCATGAGAGAAAGAAGGACCACTTGTCTCTAGCAGTCCTTCCTCAGGAACTTATCTGACTGCAAATTTACAACTTTTCCTCCTTCTGCTTGGATGTTTCAAACTTAAGACTGGGGTAGAGTTCTGATTCGTAGCCAGTACTGTGGAGAGGTGGAGATACGTACTTTTCAAGCAACATGGACTCTACACTGTGAATACACTTTTAGAAAATAATATTTTGAAGCAGGAATTACAGAGTAACTTACCTTTATTTTACTTTGCTGCAGGATTATGAATGACAAATAAAGGGAATATATATATATTCCTCCCCAGTTAAAAGGGCTGTTTTATTTTGTCTCACCTTGTGTGTGCTAGCAGAATGGAGTGATGTTAACTGAAAGAGGTCAGCGTATGCTCCGGCTAATCATGGGTGTCAGTAGAGCTCTTATAATGCTGTTATAAAGTACTTTGATGTCTCTAAGATATGTTCTCTCTGTTTCTCTGTAGGCCATGTAAGCTGAGTCAGTTCAGAATATGTGTTCAAACAATTCCTATTCCTTCCTAAAACTAAGCAGAGTCAGGATACAGATTAATTATGCTTTGGTTCACAACTTAACGTTCTGTCCAAAGTAATTTATTTCTTTCAAAATAGATTATTTAAAGGCAAGTGACAAGGGCAAGATTGTTCTTTTCCACATAAATCCCTTTAATTGCTCTGATAACATATAAAGCATGTATTGAATTTTGTATTAAAGAGCAAACAGAATACATTTGAATCTTTACTTAAAGTAACTTATGATATCAGGGGTATACATATAACATTCATATTTATGAACATTATCTATTTTGTCAACCATTATGTGTAGATACGATAATTAAATCTTGTCTGACAAAGAAAACTTTGTGTTTCACCATAGCAGTTTCTCTTGTACAATTAACAAACAACCCGAAAATTTTATAAAATATAGTGTAGATTAGATCTTAATTGAGTTATGAAAGCATAGTATCTTTCTACTACCTGAGGAGGCTGGGGGAGGAGTCTGAAATTCATTACATTTTTGGACTGAAGGCTACTTTTCTTTTCTTGTTGTTGGGTTGGGGTTTTTTCCCCTTTATTTTTAGCTTGAGTAAGATGGACAGATTTAAATGGTAGTTCTCAGAACACTTACTAGCCCAAAGGCATGTTTCCTACTGAAGTAAACTCTTGTTCAGCAATAGCCTTAAATTTTAAAAATCTTAAATAAAGCTCTTAAATTGCAGGCATTTATGTATAAATCAATTTCTCTTTATTCATTTATTGTTCACAACACCTTTTCCTGAGCATTGCCTCAGTTACTTGCTATACAAACCTATATAGGCAATTGTATAGATGTGCACGTTGACTTACTTCTCAAACTTGTGTTTAATTAATGCATAAATTCATGGTCAAGATGTTTCATTTCACTGTTGCCTAGGCTATGCATGATAATAGTTAAACTCCAAAGTCAACTTTAAAATATAATTAAATGATACATGTTTAAGAAAATATGATTCTATTATTTGAAAATGTTCAAGATAAATGAATTACATGGGCAAAAAACCTGCAAGTTGAATCTGAGCATAATCATCCTAGGGAATGAACTGATGTGATAGAAAACCAAGAAAAGGAAATTTCTTCAAGACAAATTAGTGAGTAGGAGCTCAAAATAAATGCACTAGAGGCCTTCAGAACCCAGAGACTAGATTTACCAGAGGAAAGCAAATAACAAGTAGGAAAAAAAATGTCGAAAGTGATAGTTACATTCTATCCAAAGATTGTAATTATGCATTTTTAAAACAGAATTATAAACCAAAATAACCTTTCAACACTGTTGGAAAGAAAGATTTATTTTCAGTTCAGTAGAATTTTTTAAGTAGTTTTTGTAAGTCAAAAGTGATTGACATGTAAATGCAACAAGTATTAAAGAAGGTCAAGAAAATATAAACCATATCTTTACAAAGATAGGATTAATACTGAAGCACACACATATATTTTCAGGTGAATTAAACCTTTCCCTCAAAGGACTGGATATTCAGTTTTGTAATTAATTTTATTTTTGTGAAATGAAACTAACATGAGATGGAATCTGTCACAATTTCCTGTAGTAATCTTCAAAATCTGCTGCAAAACTTTAAGTAACATGGAGAAATATGAAGTTTTCAAAATATTCTTGTCTCGTGTATTGCCCAGTAGAGAAGACTAGGATTGTTAGTTAAATGATCTTATTGTTGAGAATCTTCTTATTTTCTGCATTCAGGGAATACATGAAGTATATTCACTTAGTGCTTTCATGAAAACTGTAGGTTTCTCCTCATGATAATAATAACTGAATTTGTCATAACATAATAAATAAAATACCAAGATTTCTTCTGATCGCCTTGATTTAAAGCTTCATTTTATAAAAACCTTTAAAGGATAGTAGTGATGGGATTAGGCCCATTTAGAACAGATTTGAAATATAAACTTTTATGTAAGAATGGCTGATGTACATATGTTATTAAATTGCTGTTGGGAAATAGAAAAAAAAAACACACACAAAAAAAGGTGACTGATGCAAAGTTTTATATGCCTTATATCTCATAAAACAGTAAAGTATTTACAAGATTGGTACTCTGTATGTGACTTTTGAATAAATTTGGAGAGCAGCACTCAGTGAGATCCATACCAGCACTCTGTGGTTTTATGGCAAGCATGTAGCTGGATTTGCAGCTGCAATGCCCTTCAAGCATTTTGTAAAATTTTATTTCATTTTAGTGCTTGTTGTTTCTGAAAAGTATTTTTCAGAAAAATAGTTTTTGTTGATGAAAGTACTGTTCATTGATGATATTAACAGTTTTAAAGGCTGCCACTCCACAGCACTTTTTTTTTTTCTAAAAAGTACTTTTGTTTGCTATGATGCAGTGATCCTGGGCAGCATTTAGGAAGTGCAAAATTCCTACAGGCTATTTCACTGTGATGAGAAATTGGTGGTGTAAGGCATCATACCATGTATTTTGCATACTTTTTCTACATAAGGCATGTATAAATGTTGCCACATCATCAGTCCTTTGCCTAAGGAATTTCCTCAACATCAGCTAATTTCTGAAACTGAAAAACAGATTTAATAACTCAGCAATATAATGTTCTGTATTATTATTTCATGGCAAACAGATTGCCTGATTTTGTGTCAAATTCTACAAAACTCGACCTATATTTTAAATAAACTTGTTGTGGTAGG
This sequence comes from Lycocorax pyrrhopterus obiensis, assembly GCA_014706295.1. Classification (NCBI taxonomy): domain Eukaryota; kingdom Metazoa; phylum Chordata; class Aves; order Passeriformes; family Paradisaeidae; genus Lycocorax; species Lycocorax pyrrhopterus. The sequence continues at coordinate 16,809,782 of JACSVZ010000015.1, forward strand.
CCACATAAGCCAAATTTCATCTGCTGGCTGTCAGTGGTCCACAATCTGCAGCAGGTATGTGCAACCACACTACAGTAAAATTTACCATTTACCTCTCTGCAGCTGTACTGGGTGTTTGCAGACAATTTTGCAGAGTACAGTGAGAAATTTGTCCAAACAGCCTGGAAATTTCTGGTTTAAGTTCTTCAGTAGAGCTCTTTCAGTGTCACAGATGAAAGGTAGGTATGTTGCTTGCTTTGCATTTCACTATCAGTAGAACACACAATTTGAGGAGTCAGTTTTCCAGTTTTCATACTTCTTTGTCTGCACTTGTACAGCATTGTGAATAATTAGGGTAACAGTATGTGGTTTGAACTACTGTGCCAAGTTGTCATGTATCTTATTTCATTGACACCTAGGGATTGCAAAGTTTTCTGAAATTAGAGTATCAGTGGTCTGCACTGATGTTAGGAAGGACAACTGATTGTCCTTAATTAAATTAGTGTGGCAAAGTCGCATTAGGGGCTGCTTATATTTCCATGTAATACAGTCATTGCCTTATGCATACCTGGTTTCTTCAAGGAGTGTCGCAAATGCACTTACTGTTCCTTAATGTTATATTTTGGATCTGGGATTTAGATGACAAATGTGAAAAAGCACATGTTGCCAGAGAACTTTCAAGAGACAAGCTGTGAAGTCTAAAAAACACAGGTTATTCCAGCTAAGGTTGGCAGCGGCTTCTGCTTAAAAGTTTTTCCCTAGCATGTGGTTTTCAAACTTATACCTGCAGAATATAGGTTAGCATTTGACTGATACAGATTGTTACTTTCTTGTTTATTACATTTTATTACAGTTTATTACATTGAGGTGGGAGTTTTATTTTCACTCTTCCCCTTCTGGTCAGGCACTGGAGCAGTTGAGAGCAGTCCAAACAGTTGCAGAACAAGATCACATTCAAATTCCACCATTTTGGTGATTTTTCAAACTCTGATTATGGGGACATGTAAATTAGTACCATAGAAGGATGTGTTAAGAATTACACTAAACCCTTTGTGTTGGTGGTATGAATCTCTCAACGCTGAACTTGGACTAGTTTATATGAGCAGACAATAGTATCATACAGGGTCTTGCCGTTCTTACGGCATCAGTGGAAAAACCCTGCTGTGTTCCCCAGCAATACTGTGGAACGTTCTGGTCTCTGAATTCTTACTCACCAGATCTCGTTATATGTCATCTGATTTGATTGTCCTCTGATAAGCATGTGCCATTGTTGTGCTGTGTCTTACACAATTTTGTTACTTAGCTTTGTGTAGCTAACCAAGATTTAGCAATACAAGTTTATTCACAAACACCTCTTGTGTCATTGATATTGACACGTCTGTGCAATACCAGTTGAAATCCAGACTGATGTCATTTGTGGCCCTTGACATCCCAAAAGAGAACATGACAAATAAGACCACATGCCTGAAGTGTATTTAAATGGGGAAAAAATGTTCTATAGTACACTTACTACTTTTCCTTGATGAGTTACTTTTTATTTTAAAGGCAGAATAGGTATCTAAATTTCAGTGGAGCAGTGGTGTATGTTTTAGAAAAAACACACCATCTTCCTAAAACATTAAAAAAATCAACAGAAGAACAGTTAAAAAAACCCCCAAATTTTCAGCTAATATCAAAAGAAACATTTCAGACACCAACAATCATCAGCTGCCTCTAAAGTCTGATAAGTTTACCCACAGTGATACTGACTTACTGTTCTGTTGTCTTAATTCATAATTTCTGAAGTCAACATAAAAAAATGAAATTAAATACTGCAGATGAAAGGAATAATGCCTCATTGGGCCAATTTCTATTAGCTTTGTTTAAGCAGCTTTACTGAGATTGAGAGTAGCAAGTGCAAAATGCTGAATAAAATTTGTTTCATGCCTCCTCATAAGGTACAAGGCAAAATGTAGACATTATTACATTTTCATTCAAGCTACACCTCCAAGGACATTTCCTCAAATCCTCATTAAACTCATTCAGAGCGATTTCCTTTTTAACCAAGGTCAGGATGGTTGTCTTGCAAATCTTTGGACACTGTGAATGGGAATTCATAAATCCTGACATTGGGAAGCAAGGTTGCTCTTGCCCTACATTTAATGAGGAAAAGAAATAAGATGAAAAAAAAAAAAAAAAAAAAAGCAGGCTTCTTTGCCTGATGGTGCTAAAAGGAAGACCTAACATTTCTGGAATAAAAAAAAAAAAAAAGACTTTTTCTTTTTTTAAGCAGGTCACAATGCACTGATGATGTCTCCTGTGATATTCATCATTTATATTTCCAGTAAGCTGCTACGTTGCCTGCAATCACTTGTCAGCTTTCCTTTTCTATGGTCTGTTTAGTCTGTTAGCCCACCAGTTAAAATATATCCTGAATAACTTCTACATTAAAAATAAGAACAGTTGATAGGATGGTTACTTTAGGAGATATATGTCTCAGAAACAGAATGGGTTTCTTTTCATAGATGTTGTAAATAAATCAGATTATGCACCCTGTTTGACAATTATAGGTTGTTTTTTCTGCTTTTGTTTGCTTTTTATTTGTTTGTTTGCTTATGTTTCCTTTTGGTAATACATTAAACTTCTTAGCAGGAAACCTTTTGTTTTTAATTAAGAAGAAATTATTTTAACTTAGCAGCCAGTATGAACATTTTGAAGTGGACTCTGGAACTTGTGGTGTTTTTGTAACAGTGACATTCTCTTTTTAAATAAATAATTAAAAAATCAAAATGTGAGCTGGTATAGTCAAATCGTTCAATATTGCTGACCAATTGCTACTAGTGAATGGTTGTTTTCAGGAAAGATAGAACAGTCACAGCAGGAAAGTGTTGAATAAATATATTGGTATCAGTCTTTGGCTGACAATTCAATGTATTTGCTCTTCAGTGTAGATATAGTCATCCTAACTCCCTTTTCCATAATGACATACAGGTAGTAAAATTAGTCTGTCTCACTGTGTGTTGTATTCCTTTGTCATTGCTGCTTAGAAGATTTTAATCTCTCACAGTCAATGGGACAATTTTTTTCTTCCTATTCAAGGGTTTGTTTTTTTCTGATTGAAGTAAATAACTAATGAAACCTGATCCTTAAAAGTGCATAGTATGGTAAGAGTGCTTAGGAGTGGAAGGTGCTGGATTGTTTGCTGCTACTTAAGTACAACACAGAATTTGCCTTGTTTTCTGGGCATGGAATTTAGGTCCCATTCTTTAGGTGGCACTGTAGTTAACTAAATAATTTTGTCTTTCAAATATTTATTTTAGCTATCCCAAGGATATTTCTGCATCTCCCTGGGAATGTGCAGAGTTCATCTTTTTTATATCCTTCACTCAGTGATCTGTTTGCTGTCTCCAGATTTCAATGCACCATATCAATTGCTCTTTACTTAGTTGAGGGAGATGGTGTTGAATGTTGCATGAAAACGGTGTAGGTGGGGTTTTTTTTCTCTCTCTCTTTCTTAATTTTCATTATGTTGTCTGCTCAGTAACTCTTTAGCAGCAGAAAAACCTAGTGTAAGAGAAATGGCAGCTTCATATCAGTAACAGGCACTCTAGAGCCAATCCTCTGCAGAGCTCTGTCCCACTTACCTCTGGACATTAAGGAATGGCCACATGCCTTCAGTCAGCAAAACTGCAAATACTTTCCCATCTTGGAGTGGAGACTATTAAGTAGGTCCTTTACAGTGTCTTGTTTGTCATAACAGTATCTTTTTGATTAAATTACAACTGTTGTAGTGATCAAACAGCATCAATTTCAGTACAAAATGAGTGAAAAGCTGTGATATTTCTGTGTAGCAGACTTGTGAATTCAAGGAGTCTGGCATACTGAGCAGAAGTCAGCCAGACTACTGAAAAGAGACTAGGCAGATTTTCCCAAAACTCTTAGGTATTTTAATATGAGGAGGAGTAATATAAAATGGAAGTTGTCTTTTTGGCACCAGTGTCACTCCAGTGTAGAGGTTGCTTGTGCTTACTGGCTTTACATATGATTCCATTAACTTTACCATAAGATGGTTAAGGAACCAATTAGACCCTAAGGTATTCAGGACCCTTAGAACCCAGTGGCTGCAAAGCCAAGGCAGATTCAAGGAACAGGTGATATGGAAGTGCATATGAGCTCTTTTTGTCAAAATAAGTGATGTACAACAAAAAACATTTAAAAAACCCACAAAAAACCCAACCCAAACAAGCAGAAAAGAAACCAAACAAAAGCCCCATTGCTGAGTAATGAACTGTATTCTCTTTAACATCAGAAATTTTTTATCACCAGTAATGTTAAAATTCTATATAGTGCCATTATAAGCCAGTTATACTTTATTATAAACATATACATTTGATTTATATACACATATACATGTGATTTTGCACAGAAGGTAATAGGACGACTTAGTATTAACTGTGAATTCAGCTTTTTTTTTTTTTTTTTTTAATTTAAGATGTCTGCAGAGGCAAAGTGAACATGACTTAGTTTCCCTGCAACAAAATAATGGTGTTTTGATAGTAACAATTGTAAGCCTGGAGATTACCCTACCCAAACATTTATTGCATTTTTTTTTGCTTTTTTTTTTTTGAAGGGGGGATTGGATGGATGGGGGAGAAGGGAGGTGGAACCAAAACCATAAAGAAAGAAAAAACAAACCTGATGATCTTAAATATATAACATACACACAGCAATCATGGGATTCCAGGGGAGGGTGGGCAAGGAAGAAATGTCAGTGTGTTTATCATACAGCTGTGCCAAAAGTAAAGGCTGAATGAATGAGATGGAGATTAAAGCCAGTAGTTCTGAGCCTGTATTCAATCACTGCAGTCACTCTGTTTGCCTCCTGCATGCTGATGAAGTGTCATGAATGGCCCCATGTACTTTCATTCCAATATATTTCAGGCAGTAGTGATTATTGCTTGTACTCAGCTAAAGCTTGAAATAACTGCAAACTCTTGCTTAGCAACAGAAGGCCTCATCTTCTCTCTCTTGGGACCACAAACTCAAAAATGTGCTACTTCTTTTAAAAGTTAAAGTTAGAAGGGGTAGATGCTTTATATTCATTTCTTCACATGGTAATTTAATGGAGAAACCACAAACTAAAGCCAGCAAATGCCTTTGTTCCATAAATAATTATTGACTAGTTTATGAAGTCCGAATCCAATTTCCTTTATAACACATTAAGCTGTCCTGTAGTTGGACAATTTTTATACAGGTACTGCTTTTATATGGGCTGAGAGAATACAATCACTTTATTTCATTAAAAAAAATAGTGTATTTTGATAAAATTCTTTGTAAGTCACTCATGGAACATTAAATCATTTAATGTTTGTGATTACTTTTAATGTTTAGACTGGAGTTTGTATTTTTCAGTGATCTCTCTTAAAAGGAAAATGACTGCACATTTGTTAAATAAATGACAAAATGCAGAACATGGTTTGAGTTGTAGATTTCCAGCAAATGCACTGAAGAATTCATTAAAAGATACGGCAGCATTATTCTAGTGTGAATTATATGCAGCTCTGTGGGTTTCTATTTTTGGTTACCACAAGATGGCAAAGCAATGAGCACACAAATGCAAGGACGAGTGAGTTTCATAATAATGCGTTCTACATTCACACTTTATGCACATCGAGAGAATCCAAGCACAGCAGGGGTGACAATCACTCCAAAAGTCTTTTGAAATCAAAGTACTTCCTCAAGAATGTCTTTCCAGCGCTAATTACACTCTTCTATTGTGGTTCTTGTATTGGGCAATATAAAATGTTTACACTGTCTCTGGATACAGCCCCATCACTGGAAAAATGGAAGGTAAAAATAATCAGATTATTAAATAGATTTGTTCTCTTTTATATTTTGCTGGTTCTAATTTGTGTTTAGGGCTTAATATCAAAATCCATTTCCTTTGTCACCAAGGGACTTTGGCAAAGATTCTAATTTTTCACCAACTCCAAGAAAGTCTCTTTACTTGAGAGTTGTTGCAATGTGGAAAGGATTGGTTGCCTAGACAGCTTGAGGGTTTTCTCTTTTTTACTGTTTCTTTTTTTTTTTTTCTTTCCCAGTTGCATACTGATCATGCAGTAACTATTATAAGTGGATTTTCTAATAAGAGGAAGGCAAAAAACTTGAGACATGGCTTATCCCAGGACAGGATACAGTGTGATATGCATCCGTGGTTGTGTGTATAGCCATGCATTTATATGTGTAGGAACGGATATATGATCTCAGTAACCACTATGAAACTCTCTCTGTGTAGGATACAAGATATCAGTTATGCAATGTGTAAAAGGAAGGAGAGAGAGTGTCTAGGCTTTATAACCTTTGCCTGACAATGCATAAGTTTATGTGAAGGGTTAAGCAAGCAATCCAGTCTTGACTTTTATTCTTCTCTTTACTGCTAGGCTTGGTGAAAAGGATAATTAGTAGGAAGGACTGTCAGACAAAAGTGGAAAAGGGAACCATTAAATGCCATTTTCCATGGCATTCTGGAAAAGCTGATAGCTCACATCTTGGACAGGTGGTCCCTTTACTGGGTTAAGAACTGTCTGCATGGCCAGTCCTAAAGAGTGGTGGTGAATGGTGTTGCATCCACTTGGCATCTTGTCACTAGTGGTGTCCCCCAGGGATCAGTGTTGGGCCCACCCGTGTTCAATATCTTTATTGATGATCTGGGTGATGGGATTGAGTGTAAGTTCACAGATGACACCAAGCTGGGTGGAAGTATTTATTTGCGAGGGGGTGGGAAGGTTTTACAGAGGGATCTGGACAGACTAAATCTGGATCTGTACATTTCTAAATTTCTTCAGTATGGAATATACCCCTACAATTTCTAGGTATTTACAATTTATATTCTGCATTATACATACAGATGCTACATACATACAATATTTATATCATTAATACATGTAGTTCTGTATTCTATTAAGGAGTTTAGCCTTGTCAGAAGTAGTTTATTTGTACACCTTACTCTTATTAAGTCTTTGGATCTGTTACTGTGTTTGCTTCTCCGACAGTGACCAGCTTCATTTGATTGAATGTAATGACTTTGGAATAAGCTTCTCTCATATCAACAGAGAAGTTTTGTTACAGAAAATTGATATTAATATCTGAAATTGGGAAACAGTAGAAAATAGAAACTGTCTACTTGAACTTGCTAGAATAGATGTGGTGTGACTAACGTGTTTTAAAGACTAAAATGTCAACAGCCATAAGGAAGAAGTTATGCGTACAAGAGTATAGACACCATGTGTACTCCCTTATACCTGCAGTGTACACTAGTGTATTCTGGAACATTATTTTCATCATTTAATCATAGAATGATTTAGGTTGGAATGGTGCCTGGAGGTTTTCTACTCCAAGAAAAATAGAGAGACTGTAGAGTTGTCATACAGTGCATAGCCAAGTGCAACACTGAAGAAGTGTGCCTCTGGTTTTACATGTACCTCTACCTCCTGAACTCAGGGCACCTTTGTTCTGAGCTGCTGCCATGGCTTGTGCTACATACAAAGTCATACAAAGTGAATGGTTCTTGAAACAGAGCTTTCAGTTGGCTTAAGGATTCATTTGACATGTGTCCTTGGTTAGAATGACAATTATTTAAGATGCAGTACAAATTTGTTAAAGGACTGGTGCTGGGAGTGTGGAGACTTTTATGCCGTTGACTTTTTTTGTCCCTGTAGTTAGTAGTAAGACTTCCATTGATTTTATTGGGAAGGGGATTAGTCATTGTGAAAAGATTCATGTTGTACAGAAAATGTACTACTGTTTTCACTTAAGAGTAGGGAAGGATTGTAGTTCTTTAGTTCATTAGGTTTCAGCAGATTAGAAGAACTGAATTTTGATTAATACCACATTCTTATGGCTTCAGCTCTGGGCTCCTGTGAGTTTGATGGTGGTGTAGTTTCACTGCAAACAGTGTTCTGTCCTCCTGTTAACAAGAGCAAAATGGTTAGCTAGTATGGAAGACATATGACAATGTCAGAAACTGAATCCTAGTCTTTTGATTGCCATACCTGTTTAGAACCAAGACTATGTAATCATTATTTAATATATTCCTTAAGTTCAATGATAACAAAGTCACTGCTTTCTGTATATAACTAAGCTCATGTTTCTCTTGCAATGGGATTGTGATGTTCTCTTTATTACAAAACTACTGTGTCCCTCTGCTATTATCCACCCCAGCATCAGACCAAAATATCCATGTGTGTGCATCAACATACACACAAATAATGTGATGTGTAGTTACAGCTGTGATTAATCATTCAGTTCACCACGCTTACTTGCCCCTTAGGTAATACATATTTGTGTTAGCCTATTTTCTGTAGAGATACCCTGCCCAGTCTTTGATCTGAATGATTGGATTTGTCTTAGTGTCATAATCACTCTCCCTTTAGCTGTTGCTGTATAAATTCTGATTGCCTATACTTAATTAAAATAACTTTATTTTGTTTGAACCTAATACATTTTGGATTTGAGGCATTTAGACAAAAGGTTATATGGCCTTTCAGAAACCCTTTTTTAATGAAATATTTATTGCTAGCTTTTCTGTTCTGGCTCCTATCAGCTTACCCTCAGTTTTCATTCAGGTTTCTATATTGCCATTGGGAAAATTAAAATAAGAAGGGCAGGCCATAAGTGGTCAACATGACCATGTATATCTCATATATGTACATTAGTTGCTTGATATCATTCAAGTTTTATTACATCTGGTGAGTGCAAACATTCATTCAATAAATCTTGCTTTGCTTCTGTTTTACTCATCCCTGTGGGATCATTCTCCTCTCAGTGAATTTTATACTTTCTCCTGCTTACATACCATTACCACAGAAACACAATATCAGTATCACTGATCTAAACAACTGAAATATATTCACCATTAGGAAGGCAAAAATGTTAATGCTTCTCCATAATGTTAACAGTTTTCCTTCAGCTTTTCCTCTGAGGAGCAGCATTTAGTTATACTCTGTGCTCTTTAACTTGACAGCTTTCTTTTTGTCCTCTGCACCAGAAAATTCTGGTCGGTGCTACTTCAGTGTGACCCATGGAGCTGATCAAATTTCACATCTTAGCTTTTCTTAGTATAGTCTTAGCTGATGAAAGATGCAATATAGTTTATAATGGTTTACGATGCACTTAATCTCAAATTTAGGAGGAAAATTTAGTGTCCACCAGACACAATCAGAACACTGAAACATTGTCTACAGTCATCATTGTGGTGTTAAAGTTCTAACAAGTAGGTGAGAACAAACAATGCAAAATATAGCCAACACCAGACTCAGGTGACTTTTTTTTTTTTTTCCATATGGCATTCCCTTAGAAATAAGTGGGAATTCTTCTTATACAGGTAGTTTCTGCCTTGAAATTTTTCTCTGGGTTGGACTAAAAGTTGTATATTGTAAAGTAAAGATATTCCATCCATTGACTAGGGTGTGATAAAGAGCAGACTTAGTGATTCACTCTGTGTTATTAGTAAAATAGTATTGTGTGAGGAACCATAGCAAATTGCTTATATCTGATGGCCAATATGAGAAGCAATGCATTCTGCATAATCTTCAATGCATCCTTCTGTGAAGAATGTCTGTAATGTATATGTGTGTGAGTTTATCCAAGTGCATATCTTGCTGTGTTTAGAAAACTTAACTGCAGTCTACTCTATGTCTTAGAAAACATATTTCATGATGGTACACCCTGAGTAATAGCAAATTTAGTTCATCAAAATGCTGAGCAAAATGGTGTCAGGCCTCATTTTTGTTCCTTTTTATTAAGGACCTTGAACTAAGGAAGTATTATTTATTAGGCATTCATTGGGAAATTGATGGCATAATTTAACTTTTTATTAGCTAGTAAAACTGATAAGCAGTACATAAAAAGATGGACCTTGTTATAGAGGGAATAATAATAATAATAAAAAAGGTTCCTTTAAAGTTTTTTAAAAGGTCATCAGTATAAAGTCTTTTTGACATTGCCTTCTACGGTATGAACACATATCATACCACATAATTTTTGCTTCTGTTGATAGATTTGTTTGTGTTTATTTTGCAGCCACTGAATCCAGCAGAAAATGGATTTGTACAATTAAAATATTTTCAGGTTTTCAGTAACGAGATTAATTCTACATCTAGTTTGAACATACATGATGGACTTTCTTTGCGCAGAAGCCCCTCTATATGTTGTAGAGTTGAAATAATGGAGTTGTGAGTGCAGTGGCTGAACACTTAGTTGTGTAAATAGAAGGCATTGTTCCTGGTTAATGGGACGCAAGAGGAGATGCTGTGTATGTCTCTAATCTCAAGCCCTTTACTGATTGGTAAAGGTGGGTGGGATGACTGTCGTCCTCGTTTGCTGCTCTCTCTTTGGGTAGCCTTGGATACAAAAGCAACTTAAAACTTCTTTTTCTGACACCCTCCTCTGAGTTGTGCAGAAGAGAATCTTATCCCATAAATGGTTATCTTCTTGGAGGACTAGAAATAAGGATATAAAAATCATGGATTTTATCCATGAAAACTTTTCATTTCAGCATGCACCTGTTTCATAAGTCATTTTGAGCAAAACAGATAAAAATGGAAAATGCAGCAGTGAAGCTGGCCCAGATAGAAAATCACTCCTCCAAGTCTGCAGAACATCTGAGAATAATAGCCAACATACTCATGCTTCTCTGTCACACTTGCATAAAACCCTGTTCCCAGACAAACCTTTAAAATGAAAGCCATAACTCAAAATCATCAGTTAAAGAGCCTGTCAAGTTCACTTCTTCTGGTTGGTGCTGATGTTTGGTATTATTCTAACAGAAAAGATATATTTCTTTTGCATACTATATGTGCATTTTTAAACTCTTACCTTGGTGCTGTACCTGCAGTAGTGGGGCTTGTGTGCTGAATGTAGCCATGTGTTCAGCATAGCACCTGAATGAGGTGCACCCTGCGTTAAACATGGAGGAACTGCTCTTGTGGGATCAGTGATGGAACTGAGAGCAAAGCAAGAAGAAAGAGCAGACACAGCAGGTACTAGCTGTTCTGTTCCGGTCCTGATGATGTGCTTGATTTGAGCACTCATGCTAGCATCCAGATTAGTTGAGCATATGCACCATAAACTTCCTTTATGATCACTGCAGGCACACTACAAGAGACGCAAATTCTGCCTGTTGAAGCTTTGGGCTTGAGGATCCTTTGTCTGCTCAAGATTCTCAGCATGAGACTCTGATTTGGATTCATCCATAATACTTCTAATTAATGTCATATAGTTTTCAGTGGGAATATTTCTTCTCAGGTATAATAAGACATTCAAAATTCTTGAAACTTGTTTCCTTCTTGGATACAGATACTGTTCTACTTCAGAGATTCCTTTTTTTTTTCAGTGTTTACTTTTGCTGTGTTACTAAGATAAGTTTATATTTCCCTGTGGTTATGTGTGAGCTGTTGTACCTATATGTTTGCAGCAAGTGCAGCATAACAAAGTCTTGAGAGACTTTATTTTAAACGGAGAATGTTTATGGACTTTTTCAGTAAACAAAAAAGATGGCAAAATAATTGCCCTAGCTACTAGAACATTTTCTCTGCTATCTAGTGACTTCAGGGTAAGCCTGCCATCTAGATTACCAAAAAAAAAAAAAAAAAAACAACTGCATTACTGTGCCATTACTAGAAAGAAAGTGTTTTAGGGTTTTTTTGTCATAGTCTTTTGCGAAGAGGGAAGACTAGTGTTACAGGCAGTAGAGGAAATAAACAGCCTTATTTTAAAGAAATTATTTAGATACACTAACACGACAGTAGGTTATTTAGTGTGATCATATTTGTCCTACAAAAATGTCAGAAAAATTTCATAATTTGAATTTCTTATTCATAAGTAGGTATGAATTAGCATATGGCATGTTAACAAGGCGGGATAGTGTTAGGTAGTTGCTGTCTTCAGCTGCCTATTTTGGCCTCCAGGTTTTGACACCTGCTACAGGCACAGAGTAATGACACAGTTCTTGTTGCATAGGATGTAACTTAGTTCCTGGTGGATGGTAGTTAGACTTTGGGGTTATTATTTCTGCAGTTTAAGGAGACACATATCAACAGGACTCAACAAAACAAAATTTCAGTATGTTAGTTCTTTCCTGCATGACCCGTACTGGACCAGATTTTACCTAAAATCTGCTGTTGAACCCCAAATCTTGCAATGCATATCTTGATACAAGTAGGATGGCCACTTGTATGATGACTTTTTAAAGGCTGTGTTTCATTTTTAAGGAGTTTTCAAGTCCTTCTAGCATAACAAACAGCTAATCCTAGGATAGTGGTCTGATAGTACAAAAGAAAGCCTGAGAAGTTAAAAACTGTTTACCTGAGCTGCTACATTATATCTACTTCTGATATATGACTTTATCTGCATGTTCTTTCAAACTGATTTCATGCTTCCTGCAGTGACATATTTTGCTAACACAACAGACTTGTTCCTTCCCGACATACAGCTTCTGGCTGCAACAAATGTCAGTAGCTTTTTAGACAAACCTGTGCTTTTTATTCCTGTCTTTCTCAAGAGGAATATCAGCATTCCTTCAACAACATTTTTTCCCCTATGGCTATTCTGTTTGTTTTATAAGCAGACTAGGTTTATTTTACATGTAGAGGCTGGTAAAGACATAGAAATAATTTTTTCTTACTTTTCTTTTTTTTTTTTTAATTTTCTTTTTCCTTTTTTTTTCTTTTTTTTTTTAAATATCTTTTAATATTTTTAGGAAAGTAATAGAATGAGAGCCAATTCCTGACTTATGCAAATAAGCAAAGCTTTGTTCAATCCTGAATTCCTGCAGTTATTTCCATTCTGTAACCAATTGAGGCCTCCAGAAGCAATTAACTAACCCTGCATGAAGAGGAATGAACAGGAGGCCCTCGGAGCTGCAGGTCCTCCTTGGAGGAGCTCTGTGGAGCTGAGATTTGCAGTTCACACTGACTTACACAGAGGCAGAAATTACTTTAAAAAAAAGGACTCAAACACCTTGTCATTTCTACACACTCAGTATGAATTACTTTTTAAAGTAATAAAGGAAGAAAAATTAGTTAGAACTAGCTTCCTATGTACAAATTACTTGCTTCCACATTTATTCATACATCCTTGAGTTTTTGAGCTTTTTCTGGTCTGGAATTCCACTTTGTGTACCAATTCTGATTGAGAATTGCATTTGGAATATGAAATCTTAGAGTTTGGTTTTACTGAGTTTGGTTTTACATTTATTTTTCTTTCTCTTTTGTTTTTAATAGTCAGATATAGGGGAAATTATTCTTAATTATACAACAAAACATTAAGCAATTACATGCAATAGCAGTATCAGGTGCAATAAGTTAGGGCATTACTCTTATCTTGGAGAAAATGAAATCTCCAAATGGGTCCTGAATGTATCTTGAATCTCCACAGACTTCATTTTCTTTCCTGCGCAACTACTTAGAAGAGTAGGATCTATCTTAATTAAAATTTACTGCTTATTTCAGAATGGAAGAGCTGAAAACTATTTTCCTAGCCTTCTAATGTCTGTGCTGTTTATGTGCTTGAGATGGCTAAGTGGTAATCTGAAAATTGCAGTAAGATTAGTAATTACTAGGGGGACATAATGTACTGTTTCATTGCAGTGGAACTCTGAAAAATATTTAAAGTATTTAAAGGAGAAGGCATTAATCATATTTTTCTCATTATTAATAATTTTTACCTAATTAAGTTTTACAGTGAGTTTTCCTTCATTAAATGGGCACTCAAGCCACACCTTTTAAGACCAATATTCTTCTTTAATACCACTAAAATTCAAAATCACTTCTTTTAAGATCGAGAAGCTACAAAGGTCACATTGTAATGTTGACTCTCATCAAATATAGCCCTGAACCTGTAATGAAGTAAATGTAAGGAAACTTCTGAGAAAATTGTACTGCTTTTTACTCTACTGGGCACCTGTGGGTTACACCAATAGATAAGGATTATCCAAATTAGTTAGTTTTTGTTTCAGTGACATTGGTCCTGTCTTGTACTGACAGCATAATCATACCCTCAAGAAAAACTGGTAAAGACTATTTTAAAGACATCATCTATCTCTACTGACATGAAGACTTGTTTTGCGTAGTTTTGTTACTTAAATAGCCACAACATTTGTTTCAATAAAAAGATATAAGGTCCAAAATGATTTATGAAACATCTTGGAAACAAATGCTTTTAATGTCATTGACTTTGAAAAGAGGAAAGGGAAATAGTGTAGTTCCTTGAACATATTCTATTGAAAAATTGAAATGCCCTTGTATCATATAAGTTAACAATTGAAGCAATGTTTGTATTTGATAGTTATTCTCAAATTGTGTTGATTAATTTGAAAAATTTTCCCCATACTGGCTGAGCCAATTCTGCTCTGTTACTTTATTTTAAATACATTTTTTTTTCCAGAAGCTTTGTGGGAGTTGTTCTCTCTTATTTAGTGCTAGTTGGATTTCCACAAATTTTACTATTTTAGCTTAAACATGAGTGTAGTTCTTTGAGAAAAAAGAATTCCTTGACATAATCTCCCTCATCATGAACTAAATTTGAAAAAGAAAAGGTAATTGGGCTGTCTGGAATTGGATCATGCTCAGTATAAGACATCTTTTAGAACATTCTTTTTGAGGGAGGATATATGACAAAAAAATTGAAATTCCACATAAACATATGTTTTTTATATTTTAAATTGAATTCTGTTTAAATATTTGTTACTCAGGTTCATGCCAAACTGCAAATAATGAGTGACAATAAGTACTTCAGTTCCCCCTTATTTCAGTAGGAATTGTTGATCCTCAGCTCTGCTCAGGAGTTGGCATGGCTCTGTTGTCAGAAAGACTTCAACATTGTAATAGAAAACTACTGAATGTATTCCTATGATCTGATTTTGAAACAACTCCTGCATTGTGTTCACTGACAAAAGCATATCTGAATCTAGCCAAGAATTTTAATACCATCTAACTTAATGCATTTTGAACTAAAAGAGCTTGTGTTGCTAGGCATCAAATTGGTGATGCATGGAAAAATTGTTCACTGAAAATATAATATAAGCCTGCATGTACAAATCACAAGTAGGTTTTCTGGATGAGCATGAAATCTAAACCTCTGGAAAAATCTGTATATTTAGATCAAGACTTACTTTCATTGTACCCCAGATTCCATCAGTTCATAATTTGATTTTATTTCTTTAAATGAATTTTAGGTAAAGTCTTCAACTTTACCATAAGCATAAATCTAAAAAAAAAAAAAAAAACTGTAACTTGGTTGTTGTAGTTAATGTGGATTATATAGATTTTTTTTTCCCATTGGAGAACAGAAATATTTTTAGCCACAGAAAATTAAAATATTATCCCGAGTACCCTCCATGTAATACAAATATATTTACTATTTAAGGCTTTCACCTATTGCAGAAAGCATAGATCTTTCAAAATCTTTGTTCTTTCAACAATGACATGTAGTTGACAGAGGAGTCTTAGTACGAAGCATGAAGAATGCCATTTGCTTTTAAACTTTTCAACAACAAATTCTTTTATTTCAAGAATGCAAGTACTAAAGATCTATTAAAAATATGCTTGTTTTACCTTGAGATATTTCCCACATATTTGCTAAATATATGTACCTATACTCACTGATTCCTACACACTTCCATGAAAGTCTCACAAAGAACATTTTGAGGACTGATCACAATTGGACTTCATTTAGAAAAAAAGCAAAAGAAGTGCTGTATACAGTAGTTACTGTAAACAAATCCAAGATACAAGCCAAAAGCCCAATCCTGTTTTATTTAAAATTTTAGCAGTTGTGCATTTTTTTGATTTTTGTTTACTTTAACTTGCATTTTAAATTCAGAATCCTGTGTTTTTTCCCTTTTCCTGAAATAATTCCATATAGAAGCATTTGTGTTTGTGGTGGGAGAGAGAGGGAAGAGAGCAACTGCCATTTTAATAATGCAGTGCAACATTATAGAAGAGCATTAAAGAACCTGAAACTTTTCTCTGCTTAGGAATCAGATGCTGACAACACAAAATCAAATAAATTGCCAGTGAGGTCCTAATTACTGGATTAAAATTATAAAATAAATATTAAAAATATTTACATACATATAATAACAGTAGCCACAACAAAGAAATACCTACTAATTAACTTGGAAAACTGTATTACGGTACTTCTGAAATAATCTTTATGCTTCGTTCATAAAATAGTAAAACCCAAAATTTTCTTGGAAGAAAACTTTTAGATAAAGCTAGAATGACTCTGTTGTTTAATGATGCTTGTCTTTTTTGTCCACCAAGATTATTTTGTTCAGGTTGAAGGGTGGTGAATTGCTTTGTGTGCTGCAAGAACATAAAGAAAATATAATGAAAGTATGGAGCCTTTATGACTGTTCATGGGCTGTGGCTCTTAATCTCTCAACTGGAAAAGCTCCAGTGAAACTCCACCCATTGCTGCCTTGAGATTTCTTCTCTGGGTTTAGGAGTGAAGTGGAGCGTGTTCAGAGGCTCACCAATGAACAGCCTTTTTTCATTAATATCTTTGAAAGAGGTCACTGTGTTAACTTCCCTGAAAATGAAAGGTATCCTAATTTTTGCAATTCAGTACTTGCAAGAAGCATATTCATTTAGTGCCATTATTCCATTTAGTACCTTATGTTTCTAGATTAAATTGTTAAAAAGCCAAAGTAGCACACATGCCATCTAAGTGAGGTACTCCTGCAGACTTACCCTCTACCTAATGAAAGACAGAGAAGACGTGTTTTACACCAGGACTCTCTCTGGAAATGGCCTTCCATAACCTTAACTAATACTTTTCATGCTTTACAGCCATCTAAAGCCAAGTAACAGTGGATGTACTCTGTGCTGTAGTGCTCAATATGCTTACAATCTTTGCAGCTTGTGACTCAATCAGGAGAAAATATTTATGTCATATATGTAAGAGCTCCTGTAGTTCCACAATAACTTGCAATTTTCTTCAGCTATAGCAAAAAGAAAGGCAACAGACAAAATATCTGTGTATAGCAATTACTCTTGCGTAGGTATCCTAGTTTTCAAAATTCATAAAGAAAATAAGGTCACTATTCCTGGAAGAAATTATCATTTCTGAAAACAATAATTATGAAAAAAAAAAAAAAAAACAAATAGCCCAGCTGAATCAAAATGAACCAGTGCAGAACTAAAATTGTACAGGTCCAAAAGCAGAAAATACCATTAGTTGTTCTTATTGACACTCACTGCTTGCAGTCCCTGGAAAGCTCTTTGCTTTGCAAAGTATCTTGATAGAGAGTTTCATTGTTTTTTTTCTCTGAGTATAGTCATTATTCGCTTTCACCGTGCTGTAAATCTGGTTCCTTTTCTCTGAAATAGAAGTTTATACAATTATTCCAGATTATATGATTTATCATATCTTTTAATGAAAGAAATAATAGTATAAATACTCATGGATAGTGGAGAGTGTGGTAACCCATACACTTACATGTGTCATACTTATGCTTTCAGTTTTTGTGGCCTAAGGCATCAGGATCTAAATACACCTCTGATTATCTTTTTTTTCACATGATCTACCAAGACAGCTGTATTCCTTAGGAGCAATACATCTCTTACAACCCAGAATAAAATATATTAGCACCAGGGCAAAAAAATAGTGGGGTTTTTTTGTTGGTTTTTTTTTCAGTTCAACACGTTTGAGTGTAGCTGGATCTCCCTTGTCTTTTTCTAGAAAACTATGCGCCACTATCATTCTTGCTAAGCCTCTGCATTCTAATCCAGTATTTTTGAGTGAACAAAGAAAAAAGCAGCATATAATAAAGTTCTCTAATCAATATGTTTATTCTAAGATGTTTTTATTAACAGACTGGGTGGAAAAGAGTAGAAACACAGGACTGACCATAGCTCATAAGTCTAGTTGCCAGCAGCCATTAAATACTGTGGTGATAGTGTTCACTGTTGTGAATATGATACATGTGTTTATAAATGCCTACTATTGGTTGTACTAGAGGAAGTGCATTGCTTTAAAAGTATATAATTAACTTCAGACTAATGATCTTCCTAAAATAATCTTTTTGAACTTTTTGGTTTGCCTCTCATAGCATAGTCCAAATTCAGAATTAGGTGTTGTGAATTTCTTTATTGTTTAGGAAAAGCTACCTATATTGGAGAAGTCAATAAAAATAAGTAATTACTGAACTAATGGTGTGGTGTCATTTAAGCCATTTGACAGTTACATAGTAAATTTAGTAAAAGAAGAAAAAAGAAAATAACAGCTACATCAAATGTGAATCGGGAAGATAATTAATTACCTTTCAGTTTTGATGAAGCAAGAGCCAAAGGACTGACAGTTTGGCAAACATGGGCATGCTTTGTAAGACTTTTTCCTTCAAAACCAGCACACAAAGCAGTTAAGACTTCATTGTACACATGGAAATTTGGGGAAGTTTTTATTTGCCATATACCTTATAATTCTTTTTCTGAAAGTATGTGAAGAGCATACCATTTAAATTTCATTACCATGAAGTATTGTTCCTTTACTTAGCCAACATAAGTAAAAGTAACCTTGTGTAACCTCAACTTGCTGGCTTTTATGGAACAACAATTATTTTCTGACAGAACCAGTTTGCAGGGTTTTCATATGTCCACCACAAAGAAAAATTGTATGTCATCTCAGTTTTATTATATCCATCAGCTGGCTGCCCATTTGTTGTGGAGTGTCTGCTGTGACTTGGGGCCGTGACTCTATTCGGCGGTAATAGATTGCCTGTAGTGCATTCAGTGACTCTGGTACCTGTTGCTGGTTTTTTTTCCAGGTCAACTGGCTGCAGGTACATGTGAGATTGTTACTTTGGACAGAGATAGCAGTCAGCCCCGAAGGACTATAGCCCGACAAACAGCTCGCTGTGCATGTAAAAAAGGACAGATTGCCGGTACAACAAGAGCAAGGCCAGCGTGTGTTGATGGTAAGAAGCAAAAATCTATTCAATCAGTTTCTGCAAATACAAGAGTGCTGTCTCATAAAAAAAACAAAGCAAAAGCAGTCTATAGAAGAAATTTTCATGTTGTCCCAACTACCAATGGCAATAGCATTGAAATTCATCCAAAGGGTAATACTGACTAATAGTATAGATATTTCAGTTACATTTTTTAATTGGAAATTTCACTTTTGTTTTCGCTTGATATGCAGTTGAATGTTAAGGGCATGGTACTGTTATTTATTCTGCATGTGATAGCAGAATCAGCAGTGAAATGGCATTCCTTTTCCCCCTAGTTTTTATTCCTTAAAACATTAAAAAAATGCAGCCAACAAGCCTCAAAGGTCTTATGCCACTGGGAGGCTAATGTGACTGCTCCTGTGTTATATTTAATGCTGTTGAAGAAAACACTGATGCTATATTTGGAATACAGTATCTGAATGTACCTCACATGTCCAGTATTTCTTCTCTCTTTAAAATTATATTCTGTATGACTCACTGCAGATGCACTGATAGCATGTAGCTGCAAAACTGCTCACATACAGGGAGGTATGAAAATGTTTCCCTTTGAAATAATTTTTTGAGACAAATGAAATTATCTTTTACGTTAACAGTGGGACAGTCTTCAAGACAGGTCTGCCTTGCAAGGCTTTTAGCAAGCATTCATATTAAAAATGAAATTGGAGACATATTGAAAATAATGATGTAAAATTAAATGTTTTTGTCTAGTCTCCATTAACAAAAGTAAAAAAAAAAATATATATGCTTATGTATAGAACTATAATAAATTCATGGATTGGCTTTGAATACTGGCTGGTTTGAGTCCTCAGATAAAAATATTGTGGAGAACACCCTACTGTTGCTTCAGAATTTGGTTGTACCAGTGATTATCAAAGAAGACAGCTCAAAGGAAATTTCAGAGCCAACCCACAAAGCTAAATATAGAACATCATGCACATTCTATTTTTGCATTTTTCTTTCACTGTTTTTAGTACTCTGTAAGACAGCTTCTTAGCTGTCTCTTTCATAATATAATACTACATCCAGCAATTCTCCTTTCCTGTTTTATTGTAAGATCATACGATTTAATTGCTTAAGAAATGAATGATTTTATTGCGTCATTTATAGTTGTAACTTCAGGAAAAATGCTCACTATCAATTAAAAAATTCAACATATGTTTCCCACTTTAAAACAACAAAGTTCTAAGGTAGAAAAAAAGAGTTTTGCACCAGCTGATGGGAACAAAACATAATTTTTCCTCAGTCAGTTTTGGCCTGTGGTTAGATTGATTTGCTGTAACTTGGGTATCCAAAGGTAGTTGTTAGTAACTCCAGTTTTTCTTTATACCAACAGAGAGCAAAAGTCACCTTCTCAGAGTAATTTATCTCATCTTAAGTGCCTAAGATAAGTCAGGTGTGTCACTCTCTGTTACACACTTTGTCTGCCTTGCCTTAATACATCTGTGAGTGTCTGAAGACAACATTTAGATAGCTGGAATGTACATGTCACTAAGAAGACATGACTGCACCTCATCCTTCAATTATTACATTAGCTTGGTTTCCAAATGTGGAAGCTTTGAGTTAATTTGATATTTGAAAATATTTTTTCTTTCTTTACTTATTTTTTCGAGGAAAATCATGAAGAAAGTCCGTTTCAAATTCTTCTTGTGCTTTCAATGTGCTTGATCATCATTTTATGAAAACAGAGAACTGAATGACAGGATCCATGGTTAGAGATCGTGTAGTCAGAGAAGGTTCTTTATGTAGTACTTCACGTTTGAAAAATAAGTGGGAAGTTAATTAGTTGAAAAATGGAGCTTCCCTTTAACATTTGTGTCTAAATACTGTAATTTTTTTTTTTAAGGCTGACAAGGATTCACATGGAAAAGATAATGTGTACATGTTACTCATGGGGATATACCAATTAGACACAAAATGATAATTTTTCAAAACGAGAAAAATCAGCCATCGAAATATCCCAGGGAACTGGTGGATTCCCCAGTATTATACACTTAAGATTCAGCTGGACAGGGTGCTGGGCCATTTTGTCTAGACTGGTATTTTGCTTAAAAGGTTGGACCAGATGATCCTTGAGGTCCCCTTCCAATCTGGTATTCTTTGATTCTGTGACATATTAAGATCTAATAACATGGTTCTTCATTATATTGTGAAATGTTTAAAATTAGGATGTTGAGCCCTTTGCTAAGAATGATAACTACAAGATATGTAGGACATACTACTTTATTTTCCTCAACACTGTCAGGGATGTTTTGTAATCAGAGCTCCAAAAGGTTAATAATACCTAGAACGGTATATCAAGTATCCAGATTAAAATGAAGGCAAAAGTCAAACCTTTGATCTGTATGTTTTTGTCATGAATTAAGCTTAAAAAAATAGTTTTACATACCATCAACACCATTATACAGGAAAGAATAAAGAAGCATTTTATCTTGTCTCTAATCTGCTTGCGAGTAAAGATGGCAGATACACGGGCCACTGATTGACAAGTATCCATCTGTGAATTTACCAGGTTCATAGTTTAAAGAATATACACTGAATTCTTCCATATTTTTATACACATTTCTAGAATAATTTTTTTCAAACACAACTACTTAATGCTTTATTGTGAATATGACATGAACACTACATAAAATTATGTATGAGAAAGCTGGTTTTATCTCCAATATTAAGTCAAACACTGCTGGTTCAGGAATGTAACAACCAAACATAATTGCTGGGGTTTTTTTTTACAATAAAGAATCCCATTTTTCAAACAAACAAATAAATCCTTCTCTGAGCTTTCTTAAATAGAATGTAGAATGTACTTCTGCAAATTTTTCTTTATTTATATTATAATTGATGTTAAGAATATAACTGCTATTTGACATTTCATTTCTGCTATCAAAAAGAAAAAAAACCCTCAAAGATTTGGTTCTTTTCATTTTATTCTTTATATGCTCTTGATTTTAAAAAGATTATTTCTAAAGTGAAGGTAGACCATAGACCATTAATGCAAAGCCATTTGTGAAGGAAGCAGGCATAACCTGTTAACCTACCAGTGAGAAAATATTAGCTAACAATTTTGTTGCAGCTTCTGGCAAGAGAGTGGTTTAAGAATTCAGTATCAAAGCTGGTAACTTTTACAACCTGAAAATGCATCATGTTGTGCCTGACTACCATTTGTAAAATGTTTAATGGAGAGAAGTACCCTAGAATATATTCAGTTGTATAGTGTATTTCCTGGAGCTTTGAAATGCAAGTGTCAATTCTTGCAGCAAAAGGAGTAGGTAATTTAAGGGCTCTTAAACCTTACAAACATTGGCTGAGATTGCACTTGTCAACATAGGTCTTAGAGTAAGTCCTGAGTTGATTATCAAAATCCACTCTGCTTTCCACTGTTGCATCACCTAAGGTCTTTTCCTAAAAAAGGAAAGACAGTGAATGTCAGATGGATAAAACTGGAATTCTTAGAAATGGAACTACAGTGTCTAGGACTTGGTCTGAGCAGAACACGAAGAACAGAGATTTTCTTGAAATATTTCCATGTGATGGAGAGGGTTGATTTACTTTGTCTTTTTTTCTAGCAATCTTTAACTATGGCAGATTGCTAATGTATTCTGAAAAAATGGCATCGATATTCACCCTGATTTAAAGCTTGATTTAGTGTTGATTGCTTCATTTCTACACCCACAGAGTCATAATGCATATTTGGTATGTTTGGCTATGATGCAATTTTTATTCATGAATGTAGGGTTTGTGATATTAGGCCAGTGGTTTGCCTGCACTTTTCATTATATTATTTTTATTTGCAACTAGTGTTCCCAGTCCCATATTTGAGATCAAATTCCATAGCAATGACCTCAGTTGCATTAGTTTGATAAGATATTTTATTTCAACATAGCATCTGGTTTATCACCAGAGTAATTTCCCTGTGTGTCAGTTAAGCTTCATCAGTTTTTAAGCTGGAGCCAGTGAGAGATTGGAAGATAACAATCATTCTTTGGTTTTGTACAGTACTTTTGCTAATTTAATTTGTTTTAAAGTAAGTGATGAAAAGTCTTTGATAAAAGTTTGTGTACAGATATACCCATGATTTGTGTTCTTTCACAAGAATTGTATCTGTCTGACAATAAGATTTGTTATTCCAAAGCCTTTCTTAGAACACCAGTATCCTGAGAAGTGTGCAATGAACTTTTAAATGTTCAATAAGTCCTGTACTTCTGTCCAATATACATTTACAGGCAAAAAATAAACTGCAATTTTGTTCAGAAAATAGAAACAGCTGATGAGAGGAAAAGTGGTATGAGAGTATTAGTTTATTTTACTGAGAAAATTAGGATGGCAATCATTAATTTGCTTACCTGAATTCTGTGATTAGAAAATTCTTATGCTCTAGATTTGAGTACTGGTTACTTTTATGTCCACAAAATGCTATGAGAAATGCCAGGAGATCAATCCCAATATCCAAAAATCTTAAATTTGGACAAGTTATATCTCAGATAACTGAATTCAAAGTGTTCAGACAACTTTTGTTACAAATCAAAGTGTGGTTTTTGTTTGGGTTTTTTTTTTTTACTTTTTAAAGTTTTAGTAATATTTAATTGCTTTTGCAAGCATTGTAACAATCTTGTTTTCTATAGGATGTTAGTGGATATAATTTGTTCATACATTATGATTAACATGCTTTTCAGTTGCCACTGATTGATTTTGTTTAACACAGACACTCAGGATCTACAAGGAAGCCACATTAGTTTCAATCAATAATTCCTTGCTCTTCTCATTATCTCTAGGACTCTATAGGGAGGTGTAGGGGTCAGAACTGATCATTAATAGAATCCTAGGTCATGCACTTCAAACAAAACTGCTTAATAACTGGAGAGCTTCATCATTCTAAAGAATCTTATACGTATTGCAGGGAGCTAAAAAAAGACAAAAATAGAACTCTAATTATTTTCAGAAATAGGAATTTTTGCTTTTACATATAGAATATTTAATATGTTTGCTATTGTAATATTTATATTATTTTATCATGATTTTATTGCAGATATTTCAAATCTTCCTTCACTGTAATATACATTTTACTTTGATGCATTTAAGAAATGTATCTTTAAAACAAATAAAACCAAAAGGAAAACTAGTATGGATATTAAACTTAGTTTTCAATATGACTTGAAGAAATAATAGTTCTTTTCTTCCTTTCCTCATCCTAACTCCCACATATACAGTCACAAATGCATCTGTACTTATAGATGCACCGGAGCATGTACAAGGCTTTCTTTTCTTTCAACTACCTCTAGACAATTCCATCAGAACTGCAGATTTTCCTAGTTACCGATATGAAAGTAAAATTGTTTCTGTTACTCACAAGCTTCCCTTTCCTATGCATGGTACAGACACACTGGCAACTTCCACCTTGCAGGTCACTTTTAATTTAGAAACGCACAGGAAGTTAAGTTTCATTCCAGTTGCTTTGCTTTCTGCTCCAAACCAAGGACAATATGTGACACTCCAAAAGAAGCTGAGTGAAATTTCTTGTCTAAATAATATCACAAACTTAGTAAAATCATGTAAACAAGTTCACATCAAATACCTTTGTTCTCTTGGATCATGAATGTCAAGTGTCAGTTAGAGATTGAAGTGTTGCTGGGGAAGAAATGGCACTGTTCAACCCTGAGACAGAACCTGAGCAGTATAAAATGGAACATCTCAAGAGCTGCACCCTCAATGGCAACACACGTGTCTGTAAGAAATAAAGGGAGGTAAGTTAGGTTTCCTCTCCTGACTGAGAATCCATAAAAGGAATAACCAAACATATGACATAAAAAGCAAGCAACCAATGAAAAAGAAGCCAAACCCTGCTTAGGAAGCTAGCACACAGATTGATAACTACCCTAAAGGAATACTTTAATGAAGAAGGGTAGGTAAGGGCTTCACTATGTTCTGAAGTATTTGGTACCTAAACTCAAACAACTGAGGCCCCACCTTGAGTACTGTGGCAGTTTTGGGTGCCTCAATATAAAACAGACATCAGACTGTTACAGTTTGTCCAGAGGAGAGTGACCAAGATAATGAAATGTCTTAAGGGCAAGATTTACAGGAAGCAACTGAGATCCCTTTGTTTGTTCAGCCTGGAGAAGTCTGAGGGGTCACCTCATCTCAGTCTACAACTCCATCAAGATGGGCAGCAGAGGGGGAGATCCTGATCTCCCATCTCTTTGGTGACTAGTGTTAGGACCCAAGGAAATGGAATGAAACAGCATCAGGGGAAGCACACGTTGGACATTTGGAAAAGGTTCTCCACTGAGAGCGTGGTCAGGCAATGAAAAAAATTTCTCTGGGAAATGGTCACAGCACCAAGCTGGTCAGAGTTCAAAGAACATCTGGACAACACTCTTGGTCATAGGGTTTTCTCTTAGTTTTTCTCTTAGTTAGTCCTGAGAGGAGCAGGGATGTGGACTTCATGATCCTTAGGGGTCCCTTCCAGCTTGAGATATTCAAGGATTCTATGATTCTGTGACTGGATCTGGCATAAAGATGCAGACCGGGATTTTGCATAATGTTAGTCTTTTCCACAGAACAGTTATTTGTTCAGCAGTCAAGTAGCAGGGAGTGAGGACTGATCACAGCTTAAAAGTCGGGCACAGTATAGGTTTGTGGGTTCCCAGACTGAGAACTTGTTTTTTTTTTTTCTTTTTTTTTTGAGATCTTAGTTTTTTTTTCTTCCTAGTGGTTTGCTGATCAATAGATCTCCTTCCATGATCTTAGACTGTTTACTGAGTAGCAAATCAGAGATATAGCAGAATTAGGTTTAAATAATTATGGCACAAAGAGTCAGATTATTTCTATAAGCTTCTGAAGGATTATACACCACAGATTAAGAGGGAGCACATTATATATATAAGGGAAATAATGCCAGGATAAGAGTGAATAAAATGTAGTGGGAAATAAAATATTTCTTGTACCTATAACAAAGAACTGGAAATACTGTTCACGTACACGCATCCTACTTCGAGGTTAAACCTGGCATCAATATACTATTTCAAGTTAAGAGATGGCTGTCTTTCTAAATTATAGGGCAGGGAAATATTTAGGAAAGCCGAATTATTTATGTGATTTGGAAGGTGGCCAGGAACCAAGGGTTAGCACTGATACTGTGCAAAGAGTGCTGAGAGAACTTTAATTGCCTCTAATGCTTAGTGCCTTGCTTTCACATTTCATCTGAAAGACAACACCTTCAGCCTCCTGGTGTTTGATTGGATGCATTAGTTCATCAATGCTAACAGCTTTGTTTCCTTTACTTCCTTGATATTCCTATGCAGTCACCCATGTAGTCTAATCCCCTTTCATCTACATGCTCTGATGGCAGTTTCAGCACAGAAAAATGGTTAGAGGTTATGTGACATTAGATTGTGGAACAATTTTCTGAGGAAGTGACTAGAAGCCTAATTACTACAGACATTTCAAATTGAACTGGACAAAATAACTAGAGAACATATTATGCATTAACATAAGCATGCACTGAATCACTGGCTAGAGTTTTCTGTGCTTGATATCTTGCGGCAGGGCACTATCAACAACCACAGCAGTCTGATTGCAGTCTGATTCATTACCCAACTTCAGGCAATAGGTCAACATGACATTCCTAAATGCAGGAGTTTGGTCACTGTAAGCTCCCTCTGCATCTCCCTCTGTAGACAGGGGGATGAGATGGGCATTTCAGAGATCACTTAGTGTCAATATCGGAATCACTTCTGAAAGCTTGTCCCTTTTTCTTTTATGGCATTAAAGAGAACATAGGATGACTAGCAGATAGGTTTTCTGCTTGAATGTAATGTGTGTAAACATTTCAGGCCATCAGCAGCTCAGATTGCCTTCTGGAAAAGCCACTGTCTTCACTGATTAGAGGCAGTCTAAAGAAAAAAATGTAACATGTTTATATTACCCCCTCTGGTTGTCATCCTACCTTCCAGTTATCCCCAAAAGAGTGGGAAAAGAGAAACTTTCAAAAGTATTCATGTGTGAAGGTGGGCTTCTGCCAGGGCAACATATTTGTCTCCAGTGAGTGAAAGAGAATATAGAGAGATGAACCTTTGTAAATACCCCTGCCATCTCACCAATGGGTGAGATATAACTACAGCTAAACGACATTTCAGGCATTATGGGAAAGTAGCATGGTCAAGGAATACCACCAACCCCCCTCCCCCCCCGCCAGTAATCCCATTAAGGACAGAGAAATATAAATAAAAAAAAGAATCAAGAATCAAAGAAGGCTATAACATGGTTAGAAATGGCATTTTAAAGCTATGTACCACTTTATTTTTAACTTACCTTAGGTTTAATATCTGTGATGATAGATGATGTGTCAGAAGAGTCCTAGAAAATGTTTAAATTGATTGCTAAATTAGTGACAACAATAATAGCACTACTATACCCAGCACCTGGAACAGAGCAGTTAGTGCTAGGCATTTTTGTATGTCTCTTTCAGAATAGCCTGCACAGTGCTGATTCAGGGAAAATATCTTTTCTGAAGGCAGAACCTTAGAAAGCCACATATTTATGGTGATATGAAGGAGTTGTGCTTCCCCTGCAGTTATAGGATGAGGTCATATTGCAGGAAGAAAAAAATATTTTTGTCATAAAAACTGGCATTTTCATATCAGAAATAAAGTTTAATATGTCTTTATTTTTTATTTCTCTAACTTGTTTTGCTTATGTTTTGCTGCTGTGTTATTTTTACAGTATCACAGACATGCAAGGCACTTCATAAGCCAGTTTCACACAGTCCTAGACTAAAAGCTCTTGCAGTCTAATGATAGACCAAGTCATTGGTTGTACAAGATACACAGAAATAAGGATATGTAGCTGCTTCTTTTTGTTAATTATTCAGATTCCAGGGAGTAGCATAAGGAGGAAAGCCCTCCAAGCTTCTTTGTGCTCTCAGATAAGGTGGAAGTGGAAAAGTGAAATTTCCATCCACTTGTTTTAGACTATATCTTTTGAGAGTTTCAGCAGTTCCTCTAGCATCCTTCCTAGAAGGGCATACACAGAGAACTTCCACCCATGCTCATCCCTTCTGAGAGGGCAAGGTTCAGGCCCAACTGAATATGAAGGAAAATGTATCAGTCCAGACTGTGCATCACAAAGGAGAAATAAATTATTTGAGATAAAAAAAATAAATAATGATTTCAGATGAAGAATAGAAGTTTAATTTTTTTTTTAAAGAAGGAAAGGTCTATTGAGTTTTTTCCTTTGTACTAGGGTGTTTTGATGCATTGACTAGCAGTGGCATTACAATAACCACAGCCAATGGAAATAATCACCTGTTTTCTCTCCAATTATATCATGTAACAGTCTACAAAATTGGAAGACTCAGTCCTCCTGACCTTGAGAATAATCATATTTTTTTTAAAATATATTTTTAAAGCTTACTGTCTGGGGTATATGTAATACAGATTAAAATAATTTAAGAACAGGCTTTTTTTGGTAGGATAGATGTCTTCTGCACAAAGAAGCAAGCATATTTTAAATTTCAGGCTTCAGCTTTGCATGTATTACTGAATTTTTAATTTTGTTAAGCATAAAACATTGAGGGCTTGCTAAGAATATTGATGAATTCTGAGCAGCTTTTTAAAAGTAAGTAGTTACCCTGGACTCAGTATTGACATTCTTGCTTTAACAGCCTTAAGTCAGAATTTTGATGTAAGTTTTAGAAGTCTAATCACTATACATAAGTATGAAGCCAAGGAAAATACCAGCCTTGGAAGATGGAAAGGAAGGCTGCAGCGCTGAATGCAGGTGCCAGCATAGCCCTGCACAAAATATATACGAACCAGATTCCATTTCATCTGGTCACATACACTGCCACGTTCCCCTTCTGGCTTGCTATTCGTTTATGTGGGGCGAAACCTGATGGGATACCTCTAGGAGGGCCTGTTGCCTGTCTGAAGAGCATCAGCAATTTGTTCCCAGCTGGAGTTCAATCTTCCTTCGGAAGACAAATCATGCTGTCCACAAAGTGCCTGGAACCCAATTTTATTGTGATCTGACTTTGTGAAACTGGATCAGGAACGTATCATGTTTTAGCTAATACAAGGTTTTCTCCGCACATTTCATGTCAGAGAAGTTCAGAAACTCCCACAGATGTCTGTCTCTTTTAATCTGTTTTTTTTGTATTCTGAATTTTTATTTTCAACTGCAGGCAGCCTGCTTACTAACTTCAATCTGAATGTTAGAAGCTCCTTGTTGGAGTGGTGGGCAGCAGGCAGATAAACTGCCTCACAATCATGGGGCAGAAGGACATTTGGGTTTAAAATAGCTGGGTAGGTCTTCACTGTTAGAAAATACTGCTGGGCTTTTAGTACCAGATTTCCTGAAGAGCAAGTCTTAGACTTTTTATGCAAATAAACTGGGTTTTGCAATTTTGCATTTGTCACATGTCAGAAGTGGAAGGAAGTCTTGGTCTATATGAATATTTTAAGTACCTGACCTCTGTTCATTTGAATACACATCACACTTTAATTTTTGTGATTTCACCATCCTACACTAAAAAGTGCTGAGTTAGTGTTGTCTTCCTTTACCAGTGATATGAACTCCATTATCTGCATGCTGGTGTAAAGCCCCAGACTTGCTTGATGAGTTTCTTAAAGGGGTTAAGCTTTTTTTATACCCTGAGGCAGGGGCACAGGAGAAACATGACATTCTCAGGAGGTCACACAACAAACTTTTACTTTAGATAACTCAAACTTTAGAAAATAAGGGTACTTGGCAAATTTTAAAGCAAATATTCAATCAAAATAAAGCATTTCACATGGCATTGACTTAGAAACCTCTAACCCATCTAAATTTAAGTTACCCAGATTTCAAGACGAGCAAATTAGGAGAAGGGAGCGTAGAGTGGGAGTGAGAGAAAGATTAATAATCACTGCTTGATCTCCACTGCAATTACAGCTACTATAAAATCCAAATGCTGGGCTGTGCCCACGTGTGTCTTTGTGCAACTGCTTTTTATCTGCTTTGGTCTCCTGGGGCCCTCCCCTCCAGGTGGGGCCTCCAGTGTGCCATTGGCTGACAGCCATTCTGGGCTGGACAAGAGGCTCCAGGGGATGGGATGTGGAGCAGTGCATGCCCTGCTTTCCAGAGCTTGCCCTGTCTCCTGCTCTTTAAGGTAACCTGGAGTAAAGCTAATTTTGAACCTCTTTGCACAGTTTAGGACCCTTTGGTTAATGTAGCTGGAAACAAAATATATATGCTCAGTATGACGTTGTCTTCAGTTCTGTAGGCACCGTGCATAGCATGAGATTTTATTTTCTGGTAATTATATGGTGTTTTTCATATTTATCTCTGCCATATATATATAAATCTTGTTTCCGTATAAATATATAGTAAATATAAAAAACCTTTATATTTCTATTGTTATGTGGCATTGGAGTGAATAAATTAGGAGCTGAAAGGCTAAAACACAAAACTCTTCCCCAACATGTAGTGCTTCTGCTCCAAAATTGCTTTCCTGGTCAAGGAGGACTTTGCAAGTAAAAAAGCCTCACTGTTGTACAAAGTTACCTAGCAATTTTAATTGTCCTAAGCTGTTAATTATACCCATGGGAGTAGTTTCCAGGACAAGCCGGAGGACTCAAGTCAGGTTTAAACCAGTGTAAGAGCCCATCTATCTATTACAATGGCTAAACTAATTTATTATGAGTTAAGTGGTGCCAGTTCTTTGTGTAGGAAATTCTAAAATGACATTGTGTTCAGCGTGCAAACAAAGATTATGGAAAGGTTTCTGTACTTGAAGCAGTTTTTGCTTCTCTTTCAGATGTTGATGACTATATCTGGAACATGAACATGGGTCTAGATCTTATTATAGAATTAATAAAAAAGCCTACCCAGACAGAGAGACATGATTCCTATCTTGATATTCTTATAATTTAAGGTTCACATACTTTAACCTCTTAGCCAAATTAGGAATGCTATTGTAGCTAATGAACCTGTTTCTTTGAATTTGAATTTACCGGATCAGTACTCTTTTGGATAGCTAGATATAATAAAAATAATGGGATCAGTGCAGTGACAAGCTTCCCGTAAGAAGGAAATTTGAAGAAGATGTTCAGATTCGTGTAAGAGTAATTTGAATTCTGAAGTTCTTTGTATTAATGGTTTCCCTTTTTTCCTAAGTTTTTATATAACAATTGCTTTAAATAGTGTACTTTTCACTGTAATCTACTAATAATCTACTGCAGGCTTTTATTTGGAATAGAAAGTTTTATATGAAAAAGACTGACTGCTTCTTCCATTGGATTTTTTTCTGTACTCTGAGGTTTTTTAAATTTTATTGTGGACTGTTAACATAAAGTGTTGGGTTTTGGTTTTTAGGTTTTTTTGGGTTTGTTTTGTTTTCCTTTGGGGTGTTGTTTTTTGGGGGGGGTTTGTTGGTTTGGTTGTTTTGTTTTTTGTTGTGTTTTTTTTCTTTTGGATTGGGCTTGCCTATTAAAAAATGAAAAATAACATTCCTGGGCCTTTGATCTTTGACTTCATATGATAAGATTTCGAGGTGTGACATCCTGTTAGAGTGCTTCTGATAGCTTCAATATTTAACCTAATTTTGGGGTATTTTTCAAAATTATGGAACTTCACTTAAATGTTAATTTGCACATTATTTAAGGTTCAAATTTTCAATTACTAAGAATACTGTGCCTACATATAGCATTTTCCATGCAGAACATATTGCTTTTTATTTTCCCATAACATAAAATGTTGAGATTTTCTGTACTGAAAAAGAGTTGATTAAGATATTTGAACGTAAATGAAAAATTACAAAAAAGTTATGTATGATAATACAATATGCACAGGCTATCAATTATGAAAATTCATCAGAGTATATATATACAAATGATAAGCATAAAGAAAAAAAGAGGTAAAGATTGAAATTAAAGCAGTATAAATTTCTAGTGATGTCTGAAAATGAGTTTTAAGAAAATTATGAGAATATTAATAAGTATGCTCAAATATGTAAATAAAATGGATTATTAGAAGAATTTTTAAAATTTTGATTAAGACATTTATTTTTTGCCTTCCTAGAGTGTGCCCTTATGATGTAAAGCTGAATCCACGTGAATGGTTTTCGAAAGATTTTGCCAATTGAAGGAAATAGTTATTCATGAGAACAGAAATGGGGTAGACACTCCTTTCCCTCTCCTTACCATATCTCTCTCTTTTACGTATCCATTGCATGCCCTGATTTGAACAGAAAAAGCTTCCGCTGAGTACTAGAGTATGCTTTCTACAAAGTTATTTGTGTCCCAGATTTGTTGACTCTAAATACTGTATGATATCAGCTAGAAAATCAGCTGCGGTCTTGGTGTTCAGCAATCTGCAGCGCTGATAGCCATCTGTGTCCATAATACTTTCATTAATAGGATGTGCCATCATCACACCAGAATTTCATTATGCTGCAGAGGCACAGCGGCTGAGTAAGGAGAGATAACCAGTAGCTTATAAGAGTTGCATTAAGAACAGTCATAGACATTTTGAGAAAAATAAGGCATAACTACCTCTGAAGGCCGTTCCTGTTTTCTTTAAGATTATCAGTAGCTACTGAAGCCAATTTTTTGTAGTATTTTTTAATATATTTCATAAGGATTCTTTATCTACCAAAGTATTTAATCATTGATCTCAATAGAGCATTACTGAAATCTGTTTGAGGTATAGATTGCATAGTTGCCATTTTCTGGAAGGCATTCAATAGTAGAATTGCAGATGTAATCATGAATAAAGATCTTTTCTGAAAATGTACTGTTGCTTCTGGATTCATCAACAGAATAAGAAAATAACGCTTTTCATACCATTACTGAAAAAAAAAAAAAAAAGGTCTGTGAGATTGATTGTTCAGTAGCCTGTTTACATTGGTTCTCATAAAGATGTTTTAGGAAGAATAATGATGTGTTCATAACTTAGTTTACAATTGCTATGTTCTTTCGTCACCAAAAGTATATCACATCCCATATGGCAAAATGAGATTGGGCCCACGTCAAAGACTTTGGCTTCTTAGGTCAGCCAAAATTAGTAAGATTAGAAAAAAATTGATACATCTGTAAAAGCTGATCGGCAAGATTCTTGTTATTGTTTCTCATGGCTGCCATGGTAGTGTGCAAGGACAATCTCAGTCCTTTATTATGCTGAACACTATAGAAACCCAAAATAATAATTAATCCCCTTCCTGAAAAATTAAATAGAAATAGGATGGGAAAAGGGCCAAAACTTACTAGAAAAAATATGAGACCAAATAATCTTGTTCCATTCTTGTTCCATTTCATTCATTTCTGCAGGGTGTAGAGGAATTAAGTTGTGCTGAGAGCTGGTAGAGCCAGATGAAAACAATTTACGATGGAGATTGTGAAGGGGACACAACCATAGAAAAAACCCTGAGAGATGCGGGTGTGCAGACAAGCATGTGTAAGAGAAGGAAGAGTGAAGGGCCAGAGAAAGTCAGCACAGAGTAGAGGAAGTCCTATCAGCATTTTAACAACATTTTTGAGCGTCCAAAAATCTTTTATTTTGCTTTTTATATATGTACTTATGTTAGTTTTAGGATATTATCCTACATTGTAGTTTTTGCATGATGTTTACTTTTTGGTGTTTGCTTAATTTTTATTGGTTTTTTGTTGGGTGGTTGGTGTTATTTTCTTTTTGTTTTGTTATTTTAGTAATGTAATTGGTTGCTGGACTACTGGACTTATAGAAAGAAGCAGGAGTGTAGAAGAAAGAAAGAAGACATAGAGGGATATAGAGGATGAGGAGAGGGTGGAGTCAAGGACAAGAAGCTAAACACTCTGGCCTGGTTAAGCAAAATTAGAGGTTGGCTAATGAGGTGAATCAAAAGGCAATATAGAGGAACTGAATAATTGCAGTGGTAATAGCATGCCTTTCCAAGTGAGTAAAAGCTGTAATTAGCTCTGAATTTAGCTGAAATAAAAAGAACAGGTATAGAGTCACCTGAAGATAGAAACAGAAGCCCATTTTGTTATCATATTTGTGAGGGATGGTAGAACCTGAACCAGGAAGGTGAAACAGGAGAAGTTAATATTGCTATATATCTCTGAATGTATCCTTACTTTTCCCTTCCCCTGAGCTGCTTTTTAATTTTTCAGTATGAGAAAAATAGTGTTTGTTTTTGCCAATAATGCATGCCTAGTCAGATGGATTAATTAAACTCCTAAAGGAAGACATTAGCAAACTAGTTGAATTAGACCTGTTGCTCACTTCTTCAATCTTCATCGCTTTTCTCACAAACCTATAGATATTCATCGATTATTCATCCTCTTATGAAAGGACTTGGAAATACCACCCATCATCTAAAACACAAGATAAATATGCCTGCTATCCAGAGTTACTTGACATCCAAATTAGTCTAGGACTCCTAATTGCATTTCTTTTCTTCTTGTGTTCAATGATAAAGAATCTTAAACATTTTGGTGAGGAAACCTTTTCTTCTGCAAGTAACTGTTGTGCAGAGGTTTCTTCAGCTACATTTCTCTGCCATTTATCTTGGGTAGACTGTTCAGACCAGGGTACCCTTCTTCTTTTGTTGCGAAGTAGTTAATCATATTTCTTAATATAATGTGAATTAAAATATGAATAAATCTGTTCCTCACTGCTTGTGTAGTAGGACGAGGACAGTATAGATAATGTTTTCATAGCCGTTCATCTTCTTGACCTGTTTTTATCCTCGTTGTATGCTTTATATATATGTATATAATTTTTTTGGTTTAAAAAATATGGATAGCTCCTGAGCTTCGTAAGACAAGGTGAGTGGATGTAGAGTGGAGAAGACTGAAGTATGCTCAGTGTCAGGACAGGCAAAATAGAAGATGTGATACTAAATATCTCATATGGAGAGACAGGTAATTTAATAGAAAATTATTTGCAAGTTTGCCATAATGAGAGAGGAGTTACGTCTCACATCTCCTCCAGAGTAAGTGTTTGCTTGCTGATAACTCCAGAATAGTTAATCAAATGCTAAAATCCATTATTCTTCATCCTTCTGCCCCTGTCATAATACTGACTAATGATCTTGTCAGGAGTTTGCAACTGAGTTCACAGAAATCTTATTGGTGAGGACTGAAGGGTGTCCAGTAATGGTCATATTACACTGGCTCACAAGGCAAGGTTAGAAGATGGCAGCTCTCCATAGTCCATTATCCTGTTGTGCTGGAGACAAGGAAGCTAACAAGGGCAGCAAGAATTTAGCAGTACTCTCTTAACACTGGTACTTTCAAACAACTTACTCGTAAAGACACTGCATCTCTGCTGGGCCTTCAGCCACTTGGTTGTCTCTTCAAAGTCCTCAAAGTTTGTTGTGTCAGTAAATTTTGTATTAAGTCCTTAGTTCTTTAATGTCTGTTGTTGTAAACAATGGTTCACTTTTCCTGTGGTGCTCATAATTGTGTATGTGTACATATATGTACCTGTCCTCATCACGTGTTCCAGTAATTAGACCTTATTTGTTCCTTTCTCTGAACACTTCTCTTTCAGCTGCATATTTTCAGTTTTAAAACTGCCTGGGTAGGTACTGTGACTTATGTAGCTTTTCAATGGCGTGCTTTTTTTTTTTTCCTGTTTTGTTCTCTGTTCTTTTCTTAGTAACTTGTATCGTTCTGCTTCCTGTTCTGACAGTTACTGAGCCCTGGCTTGATGTTTCCTTTAAAATGTTTCTGGTTTGATTTCCAGATCTCTCTCTGAGATGATAATAGCTAATTTTGAGTACATTCCTGTATATCTATAGCTAGAGCTACTTTTTTTCCATGTGCATTACTTTGTTTTTATTGACATTGGATTTCAGCTGCCAGTTTATCATCTGATTTCACAGCAGTATAAGATCTCTTTGCAGCTTTCACAATTTTCTTTCTACCACTTAGAATAATGTATTGACATCAGCATATACACCTCACAGTTCCAGTTCAGTAAAAGCTGCAGCATCACAGTTTCCTGGTTTTGGACATTCTGATTCCTGTTCATCTGTATTTTGTGTTGTTTATGATCAAACTTAACACTAAACAAATTTTACAATTTTGCAATTTTCTCCAAGTAAGACTATTAGACTTCAGGTTGTCCTTGGCTTTTTTTTTCATTTACTCTTTCTGATCCCCATGCACCTTTGTAGGGATGCAAAAAACAGAGAGAACATGCCTATGATAAGAACATGTAACATAAAGAAATAATATCACTCACTGTTGTTTGAAAAAGGAAATTTCTGTTGGGTTGTGAATTGTCAGTATATCAGGTCTTCTTTCCAGTCTGATGTCAGCTTTTGGAAAATTTCTTTTTATTGTAGAATAATCAGTTGACTTTGCTGACTAGCACTTAATGTGATTGCTTTCCACATTATGACTTTTAAAATTTTTCCTTGTCATTTGTTTTTTTTTTGTCACCCTGAGATTTGATGTTTTTGATGTTTTCATTTGATTTGACTTTTTGATGTTTTCATTTCTGTGATGGAGTTCTCACGCACTTTCTGCAAACACAGTTATGTTTGGGTAACCGTTCCTTTTTGTTTTCATTCCTTCTCCTGAGGCGGAGAAGTTTGATGAACTTTTCGTTTGACCAGTGTGGTTGGAGTGGTGGTAACTTCATCCTCCAATCCACGGTCATTCCTAGAAAGATATATATATGAAGTAAAATAAACAGCTGGGGGCTTTTCCTGGCTTCTTTCTGTCCTGAACTGATCTGGGTCTGCGTGGTTCTTTTGTGTCCAAGTACGACATTTTTTCTTCCATAATGAAAGCTTTAATTTATTGCAAGCTACAAACTTGTTATTACTATTGAGAGGTTGGAAATGTAGATGAGGCTGCCTTTTGCATCTAGTTTTAGTTCATGCAAATTCACAAAAAAAAATTGCACTGCCTGTTTACAAGAATTCTTTACCCTTAATAAAAATACTATACCTGGCAATTTGTTAGTTATAACATGAGTCTTAGTTCAAACTCTTAGGAGCCAAGATTGTTTCTTTTCTCTTAGGTCAAAATACACTAAAACAGTAGGAAATTTTACCATCAGCAAAGTTATAAATAATCTCACAATCTATTAAATGCCTTTGTAAAATAATTGACTGCAAATCTGAGCTTCTAGCCAAAATTACTTCTGACCTCATATCTCTAATATGGGATGTTGTCATGTTTCATACAAGCTGAAGAGAATAGTTATTTTGTCAGCTAATTTACTTTGGGTTTTGTGTGTGACACGTTAAAGCAACTCTCTGGAGATCATCTGTACAGAAAATAAGCAAAGTTTTTGGATTAGTCAAACAACAAAATATATTCTGGGATAAGAGACAGAAGAAAGGTTCAGTTTGGGAATTCATATTCTTAAAAAGTTTTCCTTCCTTGGCATCCTAAAACTTTTTTTGGTTTATT
Source organism: Lycocorax pyrrhopterus obiensis (assembly GCA_014706295.1). NCBI lineage: Eukaryota > Metazoa > Chordata > Aves > Passeriformes > Paradisaeidae > Lycocorax > Lycocorax pyrrhopterus. Next base: position 16,847,132 of record JACSVZ010000015.1, read on the forward strand.
GTTGATTATTTTTTGTATTTTTTTTAATCTAGATTATACTTTTTTGGCATCTGTATTGTAGAAGAATATTCTTTTAATTCTATTAGAGTAAAATGCAAGTTTTATAGATGTATAGGTGTTTCATTCTTCATTCTTATTGGATTTTTGTACTCCTTTTCCAGATGTTTAGGTGCTAAGTGCTTTTATGTTCATTACTGAATTAGTGCTAGAACAAGTTGGTTTAGTTTTGTTTGAAGCTTTGAAAGAGAATATAAAACCTATTACTTTTGAGGTATCTTCATTCACTGCTGCTGATTAGCAAAGATTAATAGTATTTTAAATTGTAATTTAATTAGATCTGTCAAATAATTCAAACAGGAAATTAGTTCCTATGTATGCAGTTAATGGAATTGAATGTCAAGCTCATTATATGATATTAAAATTTTGCCAGATTTAGGATAGCTTTAAGAAGAAATACTTGAAATAGTTGGGATTCACAGCACATACAGTGTCTCTGCCTTTAGGCATAGCCTAAGGCTCTGAACATTTTTAGCAAGTGGAACTCTATTAGAATCCATTTTCATAAATAAAAACAGAATTTAAGTTATTCTTCCTAGGGATTACTATCTGGGACTATTCAGGAATGTATTTATATTAGTGTTAATTTCCTTAGCATGCTAATTTGATTTTATTTCACATTTGTATGCTCAAGTGCAAACTCCTCCAGGACCATCCCTATGTCAATCAGCACATGCAAATACTTTCTTTTGGTTCCATTTAAGCTATGCTTGAAAGAAATTTACAGAAGTAGATCTATGAAGTATTTCCAAGGGATTTAATTTCTCAACAGTTAGCTTTATGTTTGCTATCCATATTAACAAAGTAACATAATAACATATCCCTATAAGCTTATCTTAAGTTTACATATGAAGTTAGAAAATACGAGTCTCTTAAGGCATTACTAGAATAGCTTCCATTTTATAGCAGATAAGAAATATTAGGCTTATGAATTCTCTTCCAACTATTGTGTCCTGGTAGAAATCCCTTCACAATTCCATTTTTCCAGCAGTGAGGATGATTTGTACAGGATACAGTTAAGTTTCTGCCTGAACATTAGTCTTTTTCTTTCTAGAGTGTTTATGTTAGCATTCCTCAGATGCATATGAACTCAGTGAGTATGCAAATAAGAAATGGACTGATGATGTATTAGAACTAAAAGCTTGATAATGTGAACACCAGTATTTTGTTTCTGTGAATTGCAAAATATATGGATTTAAAGGCATGATCAAAAGGACTGGTAGTGAAGTTGTTTTTTCAATATTTCCTTCAGTATTTCATAGTGCAATAACTTTAGGACCTCTTGTTTTGCAACTAGACTTTACGAAAATTTTGCCAAGACCATGTTTGCTACATACAAGTCACCTGTGTAGTTAGTCTTCAGGAGTTGGTGGCATGCCTGTTTCTCTGGCTTCTGTTCCGACCTTGTGTCTGAGACAAGACTCATGTTCTGCATGGTCTCCTCTGAGTGTTCAGATAATCCAGTCATCCACAGAGTGAACTCCTGTGTGTGTGATGTTGAAGGTCAGTCAGAACTATCTTGTAGTTTTCTACATTATGACAAAAACCACTGTAGTTTCTTCTGTGCTGTTATGAATTATGTTTTCATGACACATTCTTGTCTGCTCTTTGGTGAAGTCTCACCTGAAGATTGAAAGTCAGCACTTCCGGGCAGTGGTACAGCAGAGTTTCTTCCCTATTAATTCTTTATTTCTCACATAATTTATGGCCTGGAAAATGTCCTCAAACTAAATTATTACTTTTAAGTTTTGTAGTGAAGCAGGGAAAACCTTTATTTAAAACATATTTTTAGTTCAGGAAGGAAAAACAAAGTCCCATCTTCACATTATATTTAAAAATTCATAAATAGATTTTAAAGATTTCACTAGTTTAATTTCCTTCAAAGATCCTGTAACTTTTTCAGAATCAGAAGACTGGATAACAAAATGTCTTCATCAGTAGAAGTCCAGTTCTGCCAAAATTTTTGTTGCAGGAAACCTTTGTCGAAGATGTTAATGACATTTATTCGTAAAATGAAAACATTGTTTTCAGCAATGCTTCTATCAGTTCTGTCACTTGAAGAAGACTTACAGCTGGAATGCTGGCTTGGAAATATTAGTCTGTTTCTATAAGGTAATAATCTTTGATCTTTGAAAATAATGAATGATGAAATTACTGTGCAGTGTCTCCCTAAGTATATGATAAGCTTTTCTTATGGTCTGCAACCTTGTTACAAAAAATTTCAAAGCCAGGACTGGTCCTATACTCCAGCAAAGCATCCTTTTTAGTGTTGCATGTAATGAAGAGATCCTTATGTGCAAATACCATTGCCTGTGCAGTAGGATGCATAAATCTTTTCTTAAACCTATGGACTCTAAAATTCATATGTAGGAATAGTGGGGACTTGTTTTCTGGTCACCACTTTTTAAAGTAAATTCTGAGATTTTTTGGGCTCTGGTTCAAATATCAGACTGGTGATTATTGACCATATTGTACAAGATAACTTATTTCCATTTTATGAAAAACTAGGCTAAAAATGCTATTATAAATTCTAAATAATGCAAAAATATAGCATTTAAAGATTTGAGGCTTCTGTAAATTTTGCTCAGTTTATAGGACTTTGCTGATTGAACGGGCGCCTGTAATGTTTTTTATATGAAGATGAATGGTGTGTTCTTTGAAGAATGGTAAGATCTGTATGACTGTCAGCTGCAGGAATGTTAACATTTTCCCTTGAATCCCAACACAGTGTCTCAGATTGTGATTTGCCAATAATATCAGTTACTGCAATCTCATTACCATGGTTGATTGTGAGATCGTAACAATTTCTCAGCGAGTTATGAGGATTAATCAGTCAAAATGAACCAGAGCTCTTAGTCCATAAAATAATGCTAGCTTAATTTTAAAAGCTAGTTATTTAAATGTTTTTCATTTTTAATCTTTTTTTTTTACAGATTTAATATTTGTGATTTGTTTCTAAAACAAATTAATTATGGTTTGCTCCACATTGCATACTGAAGTGTAACAAAGAACTAAGCTTAACACCCTAATAGAGGACAATCACATATAATATTTGTTTCTGTGGGTACAGTAGCTATATTTGCCAACTTTGTGCTCGAGTCCTTCACATACAAGTTATATCTGTACGTGTGCAACACTTACAGCCTGTATTCATGCTGCTACATTATGCTTTACAATTCAAGATTTTAGAACTTGACAGTTTATAGGACATGAGAGTACAGAACATAATAACTCCTTTTGATTAGTTACTTTCAGCAGTTGAGATGACAGTAGCTGAGATAAATGTGGGTGCCTTGTAGCTGACATCGTTCTGCTGGGGTTACCAGTACTGGTATTACGATGCTGGAACAAAATATTTGACAACAGCAGATACCTCACTTCCAGAGCAGGAGGTGGAATGAACAGCAACTCAAAACACTTGGCAGGAGTCATAGATTACATTTTCATTAGAAAAAAGATGAAATAAAGAGTTATTTAAACAGGAGTGAAGGAATATGAGCTATGTCTAGCAATTCTCAGTGTCAGTGTAGAAGAACAAGAAGAACACCTACTTGCAGTTAGTAGTGTATGCAGCACTGGTGCTCAACAGTGCCGTAGCATGTGCTCTGTGTGAACAATTTGGGTGTGTTACCCGAAAAATAGTAGGTGTGTTTCATGTCCTGCCATACTGTTTCAGCTCCTTAATGTCTAAATGGAGTATTAACACTTAGTGTATGTTAGAAAACAGGTGGCAGCAAGGGCAAGGATTTTTTGTTGTCACAGCTAGTCATGAGTGATTAAAAATGTCTCAGATTTTAAGGCTGTATTTTGTTAGGTGGCATAGGGACAATTCTGTTAGGCAACTGAGTCACTGGGTAGATTGAAATGTCACTCTGAAACTTCACTGATTTTCAGAAATGTTGCTTGGGTTAAGAAGAAATCAGGGGAGTTTGGGGACAGGGGCAAGCGAAGTTGCAGTAAATGCAGCAAAGCCCCTTGTACAACGTGCTGCTGGCCCCTCCTGGCATTGTCCAGACTAGCACACACCTCTTACCCTGCTTGAACACAGTAGAGTGCACCCTGCTGCTTCTTCTGCTGCAGACCATAATACCAACAAAGGCAGCAAGGCAACTGAAGCCATTTAATCAAACACATCTCATCTAACCTTTGCCAGAGGTGCTCCATAAACAGAATAGAATTGGGAAGAACAAGAAGAATGGCAAAATCCTATTCAAACAATTTATTTCTGAAGTCTACAGCAATGTTATTGTTTTTACACACCAGTGATGGCATTAGCTACAAGGGATGAATGTAGAAATTGCTGTGCTTGTAAATGAGAGTAGGATTACTAGAGATTGCATGAGAAAACAGCAATTTCATTGGACTTGTACAGCACTATCTTTACTCATTTTAATATTGATTCTATTTAGTGTAATGCTTATGCCTAACATCTGCATTTTGTGATTGAAAACTAAAATATCTGAACAATTTTCTAACATAATATGTTTCTGATAATATAATAGCTATTCAGAGGCATTGTCAGATATAAAACTCGGTTAAAGTAGGAATTCCTGTAATAAGAATTAAAAAATATTTCCTTCCATGTCCAATATACTGTAAGTATGAGGTAATTTTCATTCATTGTGCTTATGAGAAAACAAATGAGCTTTTTTTATATATCTCAAGCTACAATGAAATATTTATTATTCATGTTTCTTTCACATGTTGTCCGGTGAAGCAACTACATATACCATAACACCACTGGTTTCCTAACCAGATTATTACAGACAAGTTGCAGAGAGACAGGTTTTATTACTTTAATTTATCTTGAATTTCATACTTCCAAAAAGGAATGAAATAGCCTCTTTGCATAATTGTATTAATATGTTCTCCATGGAATCACATTCCATGATGCGAACAGAAATTCAGTATTGGATTAAATAATTGTAATATCCTCATAGCTGGGTGGTAAACTCAGACCAAGGTGAAAGTATGTATTTAAGTATTGTTAGCTTCAGAAAATCAGGCTGAACCAGGCTAAACCTTAATCAGCTTTTTGTTTTATGACTTTCTGTATGTGGAAACAGTATTTCCTGAAGAGCCTAATAATTTATGATCCACTTGAGTTAATTTCAAAGAAGTAAAGCTAGAAAAAAAATGGACAAGACAAGGCAAAAATTCACATATTAAATCCCCTTGCTAATGAAATCACTTCCTATTAAAAGCTTTTCTGTGGTATCTGCAATGTGAAAATAGCTAGTATGGAAAGTTTCTACATTTGATTGTCTAAATTTCTCTGCCAGGAAAGGGCTGTAGCACACTGAGAATCCCTACAGAGCTCTACGATTGAAGGACCTGATGCCCCAAATGTTCTCTCTTCGGTCCTGCTGGTACAAGAGAAAAGCTTAGGTGGGAGCAGATGAGTGTTGGTGGATAACACCTAGTTCAACAGCTTATGTCAACAGCAGGAATTTGGCTTTTATGGCCATGGGATTCACTCTGAGCACTGAGGACTCCAGGGTAGAGACAGGATGCACCTGAGAAAGTGGGGCAAGAACATCCTTGTCAACATCCTTGTCAACATCCTTGTCAACAGTCTGGCCAACACGGTAACAAGATTCTTCTAAACCAGGAATTTGGGAGACAAGTGAGGAAGTGGAGATCGAGAGTAGGAAGCAAATGCTTCTGAGTTATATGAAGAAGAGGGACCTCAGAAATTACGAAAAATAGCAAATGGATGCCTGCCTCAGGTAAATGTACAGAAAGGCATGCAACCTGGTAAACGGGCAGGAGGAACCAGAGCACCAGGTGTGGTCACAAAATGCAGATGTGTGAGCAGTCTTGTTAACACCTTTATTAATTATCTGCAGGAGCCAATAGTCAAGATTGCAGATGCCACCAAATTGAGAGGATCAGTGGTAGAATCACAGAATAATTTAGGTTGGAAAAGACCTCTAAGATCATCAAGTCCAACCATTAACTTAACACTGCCAAATTCACCACTAAACCACTTCCTTAATGCCACATCTACATGTCTTTTAAATACCTCCGGGGATGGTGAATTCACCACTTGCCTGGGCAGCCTCTTTCAATGCTTGGCAATCCTTTCAGTGAAGAAATTTTACCTAATATCCAATCTAAACATGTCCTGATGCAACTTGAGGGCATTTCCTTTTATCCTGTTGCTTTTTACCTAAATTAAAAGACTAATCTGTACCAGTTTGAACACTGTTAAAAACTAAAGTTGCATTAAAAATTTTAAGTGATATTCTGAATAAGAATTTTTCTGTCCTATATCATTTTATCTTATGAGGAAAGAGAAAGTAAAAGTCTGGGGTAATCTATTTAGAGCATTTTAAGATATTTTTTCTTTCTTTTTCTGTTAATACACATTAAAGTATTTGTAATGCAAAAGTATGGAAACAGATTTTTAAACTCTGATTATTGCATAGCTAAGTGACAAATCTTCTTTTGCTATGAAAACAGATTTTTAAACTCCGATTATTCCATAGCTAAGTGACAAATCTTTTGCTTTTAAATCTGAACCCTGGAGTTCAGAAAATGAGAGGAATAATATGAATACTTTTATTTTGAATGCATATAAGCAACATATTTTACAGCTTTTGTGATTTTTTTTTTTTTATTTCCCCATTAAGTAGCCTATAGATCTGAGGAAAATACCCAATCTTCATATAAAACTAAAGCATTAAAGTTCATAGGCATTGAACTACATGAGAATATATCTTGTCTTAAGATATCTGTATCTTAATTAGTAGTAAGTTATTTTAAAGTTATTTTTAAAAAAGTAATAAGTATAATAAATAAGATCTTTAGAAATAGAAATATTACTTCTCATCTTGCTTTTCATCTACGTGCAATTCCATATTTGAATTTTTTTGTGTTTTGACTCGGTGAAATTCACTGTGACTTCAGTGGATTAGAGCTATAGACATCTTTGAAATGATTTGTTAGTAATGAGATTATACCAGTCACCCCATAGCTTTGATGGGAGCACTTCAGAGAGGAAAACATTGGTGGTGCTAACATTATACTAACATTCTCTTCTAAAAAAAACCCACCATGCTGAATGTAGTCATGTGTAAAAGGTTACAGAGGCCTGACACAAAAAGATGTGTCATTTGTTGAAACAGATTACCACAGAATTGAAAACTAATAATTACTGAGAATCAGGTTGTTACCCAAGAAATGTCCTTGCTATATCCTGCAGAAGGGTTTTAGGAACACAAGTAATGCTTAATAGAAAACCATTGTAACCATTCCATTATAGGAATTAGGTAGGATAGCAGATCCAAAAATAGTGGGTTACAAGAGTTGTTCTGTTTTCTGTCACTTCTTTCTTTCCAGTTTACCTCCTGGGTTTTAACAAAACGTTCCTCAGAAAACACTCATTCTTTCAAGTTCCTCAATATCTTCATCAGAGAAATTATACCATAGAACATGACTGCTCACTAGTAGCCACGTAATGCATTTCTCACAAGGTGAGAAGCTTATTTAAATGCGGGAGTAAAACCAAATTTTCCTCTCTTCTTAACCTCACATTTTGAGTCCAATTTCAGGACATAAGAAAAATGAGTCTGTTTGTCTCTTTTGTGGACAGTAGTCCACATCATAAAACATCATGAATTATTCAGTTAAACTGGCAGGCTTTTGGCAAGACAGTCTAGATCCCAGCCAGCAGACTAGCTGATTTACTTCATGGTGCATTCTGGACACCTGTGGAATTATGATATTAAGTGTACTGAAAAAGCTTATTGTGTCTTATATGCAGAATAGGATATGGATAAATAAAAGATTCTGTGTCCAATATTCATAGTTTTTTAACCTTCATTAAAACTAAATTAATAAGTTCCACTTCCTGCTTAATATTTAAGATCATAAAGCCACAAAGTTTACTTGAAACCTGTGTGAGATTTCCTGTTTTAATTGTTGTCTGTAATGAATTAATTCTATAGATTATCAACTAAAAGAACATAAAAATCTTAAGCATACTTCAAATGAGAGGGTTTTCTTAGTAAAGCAATGAACTGTCTCGTTTGTTTCCCATCTTCAATTTGTCTTCACCCTGTCTTGCTAAAACACACTGCCTTCATCTGTCTTTATAAGAGATGTAGTTGTAAGAGATTTTGGTCAAATCACCACTCTACATGTTACAGTTAAGAAGGGATGAAAGGAAACACTGAAGTCCATAAAAGTATTAGAACAATCATTTGGATGCAAGAACATGTTTCTGTGTAAATCCCAAACAGCTGTTCTCTTTTAAAATGTCACATTTAAATCTTAGAATAGTATGTATAGTTGATGAAATATTTATAATATTTCTATTTCTGTGGTCTATTCCAAAGTTGAGGAGTAAGATAGAATAAAGAAATTAAAAGTAAATCAAAGCAAGGTCTGACTGGTGAGGCAGATTCTACCAGAGCCAGAGCTATCCCTAAAAAGTAGAGTTGTCAGGGCAGGTGTACACTGAACAATGTAGTGTTCTATGGATGACATTTTTTTAAGTGTCCAAAAGCATTTCTATCACTATTATTGTTAAGTACTGAATTTAATAATATACTAATTATTTTTTCTAGTTAACTTGCAGAAAACTTGCTACCAAGATGCATAGAGATGTAAGCATGACTTACGAATTTTTTTGCCTTCATTTTCTTTTCCCTGTCAGATGTTACCCATAATTGGAAAACTGCTAAATACTTATGGAATCAAAATTTATTAGATCTCTTTAGAGAACTTCCAGGTTAAATGGATTTAACTCAACAAAGAGAATGTAATTAACAAGGTGGCTTATAATTAAAATAAACCATGCAATATTATGCCTGGAGTAGGATCTGTTATGATATTTGTTCACTGGATGACAAGGCACTGCTGCCACCATTCTCCATAGAGTTGGCCTTAAAAAAATGAGGAGATCAGAGAGTCCAGAAAACAGATGGCTGGCTGTTGCACACACAAGGCTCTAGAGAGATGGGCATAATATGGATTACCTGCAACATCTGCCCACCAACTTTAGACCTATCAGATAGGTACAACATACTGTGTGCCAGAAAGAGGATATTTTATGAAATGCAGTTATTAATGACATCTTGAACAGTAGATACATATGTTGTATAAATTCAGAGTTTATATTATCCCAAAGTAACATATATGGTAGACTGTGTCCAATTGAGTGCAAAGTTGTGGGAGAAGACTTTCATGTCTCCCCCCATTATTTATGTTGCTTCATAAGGTCTGCATTGGCTTTAATTTTTCCTGTTTTGTACACCCACAAAAGCAAGGAGTCAGAGTAAGTTATATTATTTCATATATAACTAACAAGTGTGATGCTCATCTAGAACAGTCACAGCCTGTATCTAATTGTGTGACCTTTACTCTTTCTGAGACACACAGAATAGCTGTCAGCACTGAGTTCAGGTACTGAAATCCAGTTAGCTGTGTCAGTGTGGGTTTAATTTATCCAAATTATCAACATCAGGATCTTTGTTCTTAGGGTTGCTTGTAAATACTCTGCACAGCTGAGATGGAACATTGCGTCCCACAGCATGGCCTTTGAAATAATTCCTCTAGTTTAATAGTTGCTTGTGATTTTGTATATCCAGTTTGAGGAACTCTGAAGGAAGCTTAACTTCCAAAATGTCTTGAATATTAGCTGTCTGAAGTGTATGACCAGTGCCAGAAGTTAAGGATCTGACAGTTGACCAAAGCAAGGTTCAACTTCTGAAATTGTCATTTTATTTTTGCATCTACATAATTAAGCCTTGCACTACCCTGGTAACATTGATTCAGGCACTGCAAAATACACGGGATTTGTAAGTCTATATCTTAAAAAAGTCATTATCTAAAAGCACCTGAATTCTAAACCAAGGAATTTATTTAATTTTAATCTTTCCCCCCCCACATGATAAGGAATACTGGCTGAAGTCCTTAAATGAATTGCAGTATGTACGTCTTTCTGTTAAAGTGCACCAATGCTCATCTATACTGTTAAACCTGGAATTAGTATGAAGCAAAAATGTTCTTCTTGGAGTCTAGGACTTCACTTTCAAAGCATTTTAGTTTCAAAAGATAGTATATTCTCTTTTTTTATTTTTAATGAAATACCAAGTTAGTGTTTAACTATTTGTATATCACATTAGAGGACCTAAGTTCCACTGTAGGTAGTAGCAAAGGACACATTTTCAATTAATCAGATCCTGCTACTTTGACATGTCTTCCCTACTAAGAAAATTCACCTGTGCAAACTTGCTGTTTTTCCTTTATATTATTGAAGTTTGTTTTGACCAAAAGTGCTTTGAAACAGAGGAGTACTGCATACAACATGGATGTGATCCCCTAAGCAAATTTGTGATCGTCCATGCATAATATTTTCAAACCTTATTTTGGATCTGTCTCACTGTCTTGCCCTTGACAGATCTGGTGTACACCTCAGATTTCATTTGCTTCATTTTTGTTTTGGGTCTTCATTAATTAGGAGGATCAGAAACAACATAGTTTCTTAATGCTCAGGTTATTTACCAAGGCTGATCATAGTCTGCTCTTAGAAGTGAAACAATTTCACATCACCAGAGTCATTTTCCTAGTTCTGCTAACAGGAAGTGTTTTGGGTCTTTTTGGTGGGGTTTGTTTGTTTGTTTCTGTTGTGGTTGTTGTGGTGGGGTTTTTTGGTTTTTTTTTTTTCTAATTTTAAAATCTTTTTTAAAAATTAAACTTCTCATGTTAACAGGATTGGGTCCTGAAGTGTGAACAGAAAGAAAAAGATAATCCAAAAATGCCAGCATGGGGGACAGTTGACAATTATCATCATATAATTCTAAAAAGCTGATGTAATCACTAAATAAATGTGTATCATTGGCTGATGATAGCCATATGTGTTGGTACATGTTGACATGTAAATCTGTACAGCTGATAAAAATATTTTAACAGGAAATGTTTGTAGAATGGCTTTACAGCCTAGGGCACAAATTGAATATTTGCTAACCAAACATGATTACTGATAATGTCTTTTCCAGTTAGTTTTCCTGTTCAAATATTTTTTTTCTCCCAATCTTTGCAACAAATAAACTTTGAAAACAGAGAGAGAGAGGAACAAACTTAAATGTGAGAGTTCTGTTTAAAAAATGTTGAGATGCAACAAGCTTGTTCTGTTTTACTTAGTTCTCTGTATTTTGACTGCATTTTTATCCCAAAAGTCTGTCTTAGAGAAAGAAAAATTTTCAAGTTTTTATATTTTATGAGGGATTAGGTAAGAAATAGTCTCAGAGCTTTTTGGGGGTATTATTTAGATTCGGGTTTATCATATGTATAGAAAATGTATTCAAAATAATTCAATGTATTCTTCTGTTTCAGAATTTATCTTTCCAAACTACTGACTCTTTTATCCCCTGAATTTATAAAGTTGTAAGTGTGAAAGATGAAGCTGGTTTACGTACAGAGAAGTCAGATCTAAGTTCACAAATACTGTTTTATATCCGACCCTTTCTGCCACATGAACAGATGTATCTCAAGGTTTTAGTTTTTGTTTTCAGTCAGTCAGCATATAAAGCACTGGCTTTTATAGATTACTTTAAGGTTATTATGGGAAAAAAATAGCACAGATTCTTTGAAATGTTCTTTAGCAACATTTGGATATTTTATGACTGAAAATCCCTGCTCTGCAACAGACCTAACAAAATATTTTCCGATCAGGTTCTCTTTCAATAAAACAGTTTCTCTCAGCATTTAATTTCTTTACTATAATAGCTTGTTTCTCCATATTTTGACAAAAAAGAAGGAAGACATGAACTCATTTATCTTTTTGAAATCTCAAATATATTTCTGAGATTCTTCTGGAACCCCATTCACTATTTTTCAGGTTTCTTGTTTGAACTTTTCAGTGCTTGCCTTGAGCATACTCTAAATAGATTGTAGCAATAATTAATAAATAGCAATAATCAATGTAACAGTAAGGAAAAAATAAAGCAAAATTCAGAGCAGTTTAATGGGTGAAATGGGACTTTCTGCTCTTCATCTTCATACACATAATGAGGTAGTCAACAACATCTGAAGCAATTGTAGATCAGGACAAGATATTATAGGAGTGTATTTAAAACAATGAGTTTTCTAAACATTAATTAACATTCAAATATTTTGAATGGTAAGCAATAATTAATTAATAGCAGCTCCACTTATAACATTTATTTGTACAATACTAACCTGAAGCAAAGTACAGATGAAAAAATGTCTTTTTCCTAAATTCTTCTCTTTATGGAGGGGGCTTTTTTCCCTTGACCTTTTGGTTTTTGTCTCCTTTTTTTCTTTCCTCTCTGTTACTGGTTTGTGTGTAGTTCCAAGAAATCCTCATATAGCCTTACAGTTTTCATTCACACTAATTAATGTATGTTTGTAATGTATGTTTGCTTTTTTCTCCTGGATTCCATACAGTGGTGAATGGGGTAGTTACAACCTCTCATAACAAATGGCATCAATTTATTTTCAAACTCGGGTTACAGGAAATGTATTTGGTTTACATTTTGAAAGTTTTATTATACATGATATTATTGTATATTATATAGTATTTAAAGGAGAATGTTTGCATTTATTTTAGTTTAAATATAAGTTCTGGTACTGATAAGTACAAGAATACAACTTAGATATGGTAGTATTTTTTGTAAAGGCCTCTCCTCATCCTTGAACTTCTTGATGTACTTTCAAATCCTTCCACAATTACAGTAGGCAATAGTTTGGGATAAAGTATTTGCAATTGCCCAACTATTACCATTCATGCACTATTGCAGAATTTATCTAGTATTACAGAATTTATCTTATATTACAGATAGTCTGTCTTAACATTTAGTCAACTTTAAACAATTTCTTTGTGTCATCTGGTTTATAAGGTAGTCTTGGTACATTCATGAAAATGCAGATTGCCTAAGAGAAAATGAAAATGGAGCATGTAGACAATTTCCATCCTATGTCTCATTGGCATGCTCTGAAAAGTGAGATACTTTTCTTAAGATACTTCACAGTTAAAGTATTGTTTTCACAATATAATTATAACCACTGTCTCATAACATCCAATGAAACCACATATCCTGTAAATCTTCTCATTTCTGTTACCTGTATGTACTCGCTAAGGCAGCTGCAAAGTTCTTTTGGTTGAATCTTAGATATCCAAAATAGCATTCACACTAACTCTCACAAATTTATCCCGTTCACTGTAGCGCTTGAGCTCTCAGATACTCCTTTAATTTGATAGCTTTATATATGAACTATTTAATTTTGACACTTTAGTTCTTGACTTTTAAAGCTTTTTTCATGTACAGAACTAGAGTATTTATTGCATGTATTTAGGCTACTGCTCACTGCTTTAGTTTTTACCTTAACTACTGACACAAAACTCATAATTTAAAGGATTAAAACCAAAAATTTGTGCACTAAAACTTAGATCATTACGTTGTGCAAATTGGTGATGACTGTAAATTCCTTTCTTGTCTAATAATCGTTTAGCATTCTCTAATATGAGCTTAAACTGTTGCATAGTTATAAAACTTCATTTTTTTTTCAAGATTTTCCAGTCCTTTTAAAGGTCTTTGTTTTCCAGATCTTTGTTTTGCTGCCATATGAGACTGAACTTAGCATGTGATTATACCAGCTCATTTGACATTATTTTAGGAACAGTGGTCTCACATGTTTGGAAAAAATATAGTTCTATTTTCCATAGTTGGTATAAGTGTGTCAAAAAGGAAAGAAACATTGCAGTTTGCTTCTGACAAGGTTTTTTTTCCTCCTTTTCTATTTAAAGTAAGTTATCTCAATTTTTATGTCAAAGCTGCCACATCTCTCCTATTTAGTGGCACATCCAACAACAGGCTGGAGAGGAAATGAGGTTATTTATTCTCCAGTGTCCAAAGGTCCCTTGGCTTGAGAAGAATTACAGGGCAGGGTTCAGAGTATTAGGTGACCTGTGAGGCAGGAAATGTTTCGGGTTTTCATTTTGATTAGGTCACCTCATTCTATTTTTTTTGTTTTTACTTTTTTTCTTTTTGTTGCCAAGTGTTCTAAATATGCTCAGCATTGCTGTGTTTGCAACTGTTTTTCTAGGCTAATTTTAGTCTCAAAAGTATAAATCTTTCCAACAAGGTTATACTGCCAAATGGATGTCAGGTATGGTTGGATTTTGGGGGATTTGTTTCTTTATTTTGAGTATACAATAGGCTATGTGTATTATACACACATCTTTTAGTTATCTACCACAAAGATGGGTCTTTGTTTTTGATTGTTTCTAACTTTATTTAACTTTCTGGTTTTGGACTGAAATATTTCATAACAGCTGCTTGCTTGAGGCTAAATATGGTTCATCTGTTTCCAAGAAAGAGACTGGGGAAATAATACATTCTTCTCTGTTAAGCATGAGCCCAGGAATGGGTAGGAAAGGGAAGAAATTGGTAGAAGCCAATTGAGAGATGATGGGAACTAAGCAAAAAGAGGCTACAGTGAAGAGCTAGAAATTAATGAACAGTTTGGAATGGTGTCAGTGGAAGACAGACATCAGTGGATGGACTCAATGATCCTTGTGAGTCCCTTCCAAGTCAGCATATTCTGTGATTCTCTGATATGGGCTTAATTTGGAGAAAACAGGTAGAACGATGCTCCCATATAAACATATGATTTCCAAAGTTTCCAGTCCTTTTAAAGGTCTTTCTTTGTTAGTAAACATCAGTGAAACCCTTTGGACAATTTCTTGTCTGCATCTAACTCCTCTGTCCATCTCCCATCTCTGTGTCCTGCTGGCTCTATAGCAGGCATCTTTGTAATAAGTAAAATGGGGCCAGAGCACCAGCTTGAGCCTTGACCTGCACTCATCCAGCTCTCTTATCAGCGTGGTCCCTGACCATGCATCAGTGGCCTGGGCCAGCCAGTGCTCCTTGAGACAGTGCCTGAGGGAGTAAATGCCAGAGACCATTCCTGAAGCAGTAGTGTGAACAAGATAAAACAAATTTTGTCTCCCTCCACAGTTTTCCATTACTATCTCAACGTATTTTCACCAACAAATACTCCCATGTGCTGCCATGTCTTATCCTAGCGTATGGCACAGAAGCAGTTATGTACTATAAAAAATACCATCATTAGCAGCTGCGGTCCACTCTCCTATTATTTCAGACACTTCAAACCAGAAAATGAAACCAACCAAAAAAAAAAAAAAAAAAAAAAAAAAAAAACAACCCAAACCAAACAATAACTTAGTTTTAGAGGCCTCTGGCTGCTTTATGGGGCTCAGAGAAGATCTAAGAGTATGTCATCCAACTTCAGAACTAAGAAATGTACCCTGTGCCTGTTTTATATCAATGGTGATAGACAGTACACATTACTGTTAATTACTGTATTGTTAATTCAAATGGCAGTCATCTTTGTGATAAAGATGCAAAATCTGCTTATCATTCTTCTGTGTTCGTATTGTTATTGAAGTTATGTAGGGGGATTTATCATTTTTCTAGCTGCTAACTCCCCTGCTGCCTCCCAAAAAAGTAAAATTACTAATCAAGCCATACACCTAAGTAGCATGGTTTCCATTCAAATCATGTCTCATGATGAGTTCAGGCTGCCTCCTTTCCCTCTGTAAGTACACATGGCATTTCTTTCAACCACCCAGGTATCTGTTTACCCAGCATTTGTTTGTTTTTATTTTCCAACCTTATTTGAAATCAGAGAAATTACTTTTGGGTTCAAATTTTAATAGCAGGGATGCTCAGATAGCATTATTCTGCACTATCATGTCTTTAAAGAGTCATATTGAAAACAAAAGGTGTTAGAAGAATATTATTAAGGTGGCAAAGTTGAGATGGAAAATTGAGACAGGGTTGTCTGTGCGTTTGGGTGGGCAAGGCTATGCTTATATGAGCAGACACTATCATGTGGCCAAAGCAGGTAGTGTTGTCAGAGCTCATTTGCTGGGCTGTTAAATCCTCAATGGTGAATTTAAAAAGCAAAAGATCTACAGAAAAGTTTGTTTCTTGAATTATACTCTGAAAAACTGAATTTCATTACTACCAGTAATAAGAATTCCTAAATCATTGTAGGCAAGTCATTCTAGACTTTTCACAAATCATCCATTTAGGAATTCCTCATTTTCTTAAGGAACCTAAAATCTAAGGTTATGTTACTACTCAGTACATCAGCCTAACTCCACCAAGCTTTACCCTGTGTCAGGAATTGTCTGATGTGAATGCTCTTAATCAGTGGAAAAGGTGGTGAACTTCAAAAGAAGCAGTACAAAATGGTAAATAACAACAATCTACACTTAGAAGTTATTGCAGGTTTCTGAGCGTTCTTCCCTCCTGCTGATTTCTGTTCAGAGGAAGACTTTTCTTAATAATTTGTCTTTTCTCTTTACCAGACTTTTTAGTGCATCTCCTAATTGTTTATTATAGTTGTGACTCAGGTTCTCATCATAGTGTGCCTCTTTCCACTGAAATATCTCAGCAACTTCAGTACTTCTCTGCTTTAAAATGCTGTAAACTAAATGCCTTAGAGGCCAACCGCTGTTCAGATGACTTAAAAATCCCATCCTATTCTAGTGAAGCAAATGAGAATTTCTGTAACTTTTTTCTTTTTTTTTTCTTTTTTTCCCCTGTTTCCCCCTTTTTTTCCCATTTGTTTTTCTTCTTTTTTTTTCTTTTAAGGAAAAAACAGGGCTCTGAAAATTTCTAAATTTGAGGATGGTATCTTAGTCCAAATGAAATGACTTAACATTTTAGATTTTTTAATGACTAGAATTTAATGCTTCAAATTTTTGTAGCATATGATGATTTTTGTTTCTTCATCCATCAAAACTCCTCAAAATAGTGGAATTCATCTGTTCACCTGATCAATATTACTGAAGTGGCAGTCCACTGTTTTTATGTGCATATTGTGAGTGTTCTATGATTAATAGAAAAACAAAGCAATGTTAAGAATACTGGGTATATTTATTATAATTAAAACTTCTGAAATTTCTTGGAGTGTGAAATGTATTTCATCTGTTCCAGCTATTGGTAAGGAATAAAGTTTTCTAACATAGCTGCTGAATTAGAATGTGAAAGATATTTCCTGTAGTCTTTTGTGTTCTGATTGCAACTTGTTAGCAAGTTACATGTGTTTATATATGCTTATATATGTTTATATATGCTTCATAGAAAACACTGATGTCACTTATAGGGAGTACCTGAAGAAATAAAAATTTCACACAAGGCAATATCCACCTGAGTGCATTACTTGTTTAATAGAAATGGGCAGCATCTTCCCTAAGCCTGAATAGCTCATTATAAAAATGTAGATTTGGTGAGGATTTTTTAACAGAGTATTTTCTGGAGACTTAAAATGTACTTTGAAGTGTCCTACATTTTAAAACACTACTGGATGCAGAAAGTGGTCATTCTGGACTTCTTTGATATCAGGGGTTATTTTCAAGAGAGTCCTGTGCTATAAGCAGATTATTTTAATTATCAATCACACTTCATCATTACTCTATCAGTCATTTTATCATATGTTCAATAACTGCTACTGTTGTTCACTACTGGAACCTTTTTAGTTGAGCATGTTCAGAAGAAGCAAAATAGGTTTCTAATGTGTGAGGGCAAAGGCAAAAACTGGGATGGTCCTGTAACTGCAGTCTTTATTTTGATGGGTTTATTGTGTATCACTGTCTTCAACGTTGATACTACTCTCAATTTTTATACTTGCTCTATGTCATTGATGTATATTTATATTACAAACGTTACTTGAATAGAAATGTTCTTGACTGCTTGTACACTGAAGTTTACTAGTCATTTAGCTGTATTCCTTTTATATTCTCACATAGCTGACAAAAGTAATCTAATTCTTGCAGTTAGTAATGCAAAGTTTCAACTGGAAACTCAGATCTTTGTCTCTTAAAAATAATTCCCTAATATTTTAGATCTACTAATCAGGTTATCAGAAGGGGCATATTAAAGACTGTGATGTGTCATCACCTTGTTTTCGTGATTAACTTGCCTTACCAGGTTTTCAAGGAGATACTGCTGCAGACGAGGTCTAAAGCATTAACTTTAATGGATTAATCAAGATGAGAGAGAGTGAGTGATCTGTACAAATGTGCATTGATTCATCTCAAAAACAGTTAAAAATGAGAATGCTACTAAAAGACCAGCAGTTGTAGACTTGTCAGTATATAAAACCTGAGAGACCAATTCATTCAAAATTGTCAGATTAGCGGATCAGATGCCATTTTCAAACCCAATTAGATGTGTTCCTCAAACAAGGAGAAAGTCATTTCTCTAAGGGCAGATTTTATCAAGTGCTTCTCAATAGTTTCTGGGATTAATGCTAAGTAATAAGTAGATTTATCACATTATTAACTTACTAATACCATATCAAACAAGCATCGCTCTCCTTTGCCCTACTGTAATAGCTACATTTCTGATGTCACGCTTATTTTTGTTTAAAATTTTAATTAAAATTCCAGACACAAAGAAGAGAAAGTGCTTTGGGCTTGTTAGGTTGTATTTTTATTTTAGTTCTGACATCAATGTTCTTGTCTTTTGTTTTATATGTCTTTTCTCTAATGAGGAGCAGCTGAGGTAACTGGGATTGTTTAGCCTGGAGAAAAGAAGGCTCAAGTGAGATCTTACTGTTCTCTGCAACTACCTGAAAGGAGATTGTAGTCCAGTGGGGTAAGCCTCTTCTCCCAAGTAACAAGTGATGGGACAGGAAAAATTGTCCTCAAGTTGCACCAGGGAGATTTAGATTAGATATTAGGAAAAATTTCTTCACAGAAAGGGTTGTCAAGCACTGGAACAGGGAAGTGGTGTAGTAAGCATCCCTGGAGGTGTTTAAAAGACATATAGTTGTGACATTTAGGGACATGGCTTAGTGGTGGACTTGGTTAATGTTGGAGTCAATGATCTTAAAAGACTTTTCCAATCTAAAAGCTTCAATGATTCTATGTTGCGATGGTACTATCTGTGTTTGCACTTTTGAATGTCTGTTTTTGCTTTTCTGCAGGCAGGTGGCTACCTTTCACTGCCTGTCGGATCCTCTCTTGAAACACAAGCTCAGTCAGCCAGTACTACGAAGATACATATTTTTGGTATAAAATCTCGCATAGTTTCCTAAGGGATAGGATGGGTAGAAAGACCATTTCTTTCATAGCTTTCATATGAGGCAGAGTACTACGGTTGTACTGCCTAGTCTTTGATCCTAATGTGGTTTTGGTATCTAAAAAGAGATGCTTCTGGGAATCAGGAGCTCTAATGTGTTGATCGTGTTATTCCACGACTGCATAAGGCTGCACAACCTGGGTAGAAGCTTCTCCTAAGGCTTACAATATCACTTGTTTGGATCTATCCCAGTGAGGCTTTAGGTTACTCTTAAGGCACTTTGTCTCATTCTTTTTTTTTTTTTTCATGAAGTGTAAACTTTCCTCTGAGACTTTCAGTTGTAAAGATTATACATCATTATCCTCATTAAGAAACCAACAGGGAACTTGCTCGAAAACAAGCTCAAATGAATGAATTATCATATTTATTTATTTATTTTATGCTTGAAGAGTGTGTTACCCTCCTATCTTTTCAGAAAACAGCAGTTGGCTTGTGTTCTCTTTGTCCGTTTATTTTTCTTAAAGAGCTGTACAGAATTGTGAGCCATTCTATTCTCTGTAGAACAACACTGTAAATCTCTAGGTCTTTAAACTTAAGTCTGAGTCTCTTTTCCTTGCATCGGTCTTATTTTTAATGTACAACATCTTAGTGCTTAGTGCTGAAAACACGTGATTTATTTGTGATAGTTTGCTGCGGTGTAGGATTTTATTAGCTATACTAATAGAAACTCATCACCTTTACCTTTGTCATGGGAGGTGGAAGAGCTTAATTCTCTCTGACTCAAACAGTACTAGTCTGCAAAAACAACTGAGCCAGGAGATGTTATTTGTCATTCCTCTGTATAAACTCAAACTGAAAAAGATATATATATATATATTTATTGCTTTTTTACTATAAAAATACTTAACAAGGAGATTATATATTTTCTTTTTTTCTTTTCTATTTCTCTGAGGGTTCTAAAAGCATGTTATATTATACAGCCTTTATGGTTTTGCTTTTTTATTTATTACCGTGACATTAAGTGTAATAATAACCTAAAGGTCAGTAAATCAAAATCTTTTACCTATTTTTGATTAGTTAATGACAATTCTGCCCTTTCAAAGGCTTTGCCAGTATCGTGAGAGTGGAAACATCAATTTGTATACAATTTTTATTTTTTAATTATGTTCTATAAAGCTGACTATGGACAAGTTACAAATAGAACTGTACATGCTTGTAAGTGTAATTAATTTTCAAAGGGAAAGCAAAGTAGGATGTAGGAAAGGAAAGAAGGGAAGGGAACCAAACTAATGCTGTATGAAAACCATATTAGTTTTTGACACACAATTTCTCACCAGGTGTACAGTCAAGATTTCTTTTATGTTTTCTTCAAGTCTCATTTTCCTCTTGACTATAAATGTGACAGATTCTTTGCTGACTCTGTGGTCTGTTGTGATGGGCTCCTGGCTCACTTATGAGCTGCCTTACTTCACTCGATTCATCCTGCGGAGCTCCTGTTCACCTTTGCTTTCATAGAATGTTATCACAGAGAATTGAGTAAACAGAAGAGTCTGCCTTCAGAGAACTGGGGGAAAAAAGCATTTCTCACAGCATATTAGAATAGTGAGGAATTGTCAAAAGGAGGTGGCCATAAATGCACAGTTCAGATAACCTCAGTTACTCATGTGAATGACAATTAAGTAGCAGTATTGAATCGGCTTCTTGTGGAAGTTACACTCCTACCTTATTACTAGAGTGCTATGTTTATTTTATCGACATATACATTTGCAAGTCTGCATTTATTTGTGCATTGATATTTTGACTAATCCATATTAATGAAATTATATACAGAAAACTGTAACTTAATTACATTGTAAGCAGGAGTGACACATTGCAAAGTCATCTTAATGTACTTGCACTTCCCTGGAGACTATTGGCAGCATCTGTTAATCTACTCACCATTGTATTAGAAGTGATTAACAGAACCAGCAAAAAGCCAAGACCTCCCTCCCATCAGTCACACAGCTGTAAGAATGTATTGCATTTTACTTTACACTGGGAAGAAGTTTGAAGTAGAATTCAATGGTACATAGGAAATGGAAGAATAAAACCCTTATTGTGTGTGTTTGGAAACATAACCATCCTATTTTTTATTTTGCCTTTGAAATTTTCATTCTTTGGAAGTCATAAATTCAGAATAAAAGTAGTTAGAACTACTGAACACATCCTTGAGTCATCCAAAACACACCTTCAAAGAGTGGCAGAGGTAACAAACTGCTTGTTCTTCCTTTAGCACTGAAAAAAACCTGGTTGAAATCACAGCTGTGGTCAAGAAAGTCAAGTTATTCTAGTACTTCTCTTCAACATAGTATGCCATTGTATGAAGTTAAGAATAGTTTTAATGTCTATTATTATATTTGAATTTGAGCATGTATTTCATCATAATACAGACTTTCCTGTTTGATAGTACATTCCCAAACTGATCATTGCATTGCAAAGACATATGTAAGAAAAAACATAGAGGCGAGAAAGTGTATACAGTCATGGAAAAATCTGTGTGTTTGTCAGCATATGCCATGGTTCTAGGACTAACTTCAACTGCGATTGGAACTGATAAGCACAGGGAAGTTTTGTATTCTCCTACCTGAATTTTTTTATTCTCCTACCTTAATTACAAGAACTGGATGATGTTTACTCTCTCTCTCTCATTTTGCTTTTTCTTTTTGGGGGGAATATAAGGCTTGGGAATCATAACCTAAAAGAGAGAGAGCAAAAGAAATCCAGTTTACAAAATGGAAATTATAGCCTAAGATTTATGAACCTTATTGATTAACAATCATCCTGTAATACTAAAAGTTACACTTGAGAACAATTTTAATATTTTGAAGTGTTAGAGTTTGGGAAGAGTTTGATTGGTGGTGGGAGTGTATTTTTCTGTCAAAAGAACAAGGAAAAAAGTCTCAAATTATAGGCCATCTAGCAAATTATAGTCCATCTATCGCATAATATGGCATGCAGTATTGTCATATGTTGATTCTAGAAGAAAAGTATTTTTTTAAAAGATCCTGGTGGTACTGTTTTCTGTTCATACTTTTATTCCTTGATCTGGCCCCTTCTATGCTTTTAATCCCTTTTAAACACTTCTGTATATTGCAGTCTTCAAAGTGATTGTGAGGGTAAATCAAGGTAAGTGAAATGAAGAGGATGCTTATGATGGAGTTCAGCTTGTATAGAAGTGAGTGTGCATATGAGTCTAAATTAAATACTCGTTATACAAGCAGAACACGCTGTTTTGAGTTGCTAGAAATAATCACGAGGGCTGGAAATGTTATTCATTCCAGAACAGTTACAGTGTTTTAGTGTACAGAAATACTGCATATTTTTTATCTTTTTGAGGAAATTGGAGATTTTCTGAGAGTGAATACACCTACAGCTTTTAGTTCTATTACTTGTTGTGGGCAGGCATTCTTGTGATAAGTATGGTTTAGAGAAGACAGGCTTCAGAAATCTATTCTCAGCTTGTAGTACAGGTGGGCTTACTGAGAAATAAGGAGGATAGTAGGAGCAACCTCTTTGTGTTGCTTTTCTATAAACTACATTGTTCCTGTGTAAGATTTTTTAAAATCTGTCATCCTTTTTAGCCCTGTTAGATGGCACAGTTGCAGCCTTCCTGGTCTTTTTGGTAATATTTAAAATAAAAACCATTGGAGAAGTGGCAGAAAAAAAAAGTGAGGTCATATCTTTGCTTCGCTGGTATGTACCAAGCTCTGGTAAGAGGAAAAGTTGGTTATGTAATGGCAATTAAGAAATTCTGGAGAACTGATGCTAAAAAAACTGCAAGGGGTCTGCCAGTGTAACTCCATATCAGTCAGTCCCTATTAGGATTGTCATAACGCGCTGTTTATTGTTAAAGGAAAAAAAAAAAATGTTTAAAAAACTAAAAGGCTGCCACAAGGCATTTCATATTTGTAGGGGTCCTGGCCAGTTTATGCATTGTGCAAGTCAAGATTGGGTCTGTCACAAGTGTCCTTGCTCAGCTTTTGCTTGTCATTTGCAAAAGCTAGCAATGTTAACTGTAAAAGTTGCACCCCTGCAATGAGAGTTGCACAGAAAGCATCTGTGCAGGAAAGAGATGCTTAGAATTTGTTTATATTGGCAAGTAAAATGTGGCCGTTTGTCTTTAGGAAACACAGGTAAAAGAACATTAAAGCCATTAGGAAGATGAAACAAAGCAAATAATATACTGTTCAAAAATGTGCGTAAATAATTTCTGACCTTAAGAGTGGATGTGAACAACACAGAGGTTTTCATTTTCAGTCAGTTACTATGTTACAGTGATCTGTAAGGCTAAAAAAGTAGATAATTAGAAGAAAAAAAGAAAAAAAAAACCCAAACAATTTTTTTTTTAAAGAATTTTTTTGTTGTTGTTATTGTAGTTTCCTGGTAAGAACTGGAATTTAATGTCTTCCTGTGTTGGCCATTAGTACAACCGTATGCTAATAGGAGTCACATTTTCAACTGAGAAGGACAGGATGTATTGTAAATAATAGTTTGAGAGCTGGAGATCAAAGTGAACGAATACTTTGTTCACTTCTACCTTATCTTTATTTCATCTGTTGTTTGGTGCTTTCATATGCACTGTTCAACTCATTTGCAAAGGTCCAGATCATGGAATGTACCAAAGGCAAAAAATACAAGTAATCCTAGTATCAGGTTTTGATATGGATCCACTAATACACTTTTTTTTTTGCACTAAATACCACTGTCTGAGTCAACAGGAGGCATTATTCAGTGTTATAGAAATATTCTTTGTCGCTATACAAGTCAACCTTCAATGGCTCAATTAACAGTATTTAGATCCCTTCTTTTTGTACAACTATTAATACAAGTATTTACATATTCATCATTTGACTCTTCATTTTGTTTATGTTTAAAGTAACAAGTGGTCCTAGATTCAGGGAGATCTAAAATGTGTGTATTTAATTTAAAGAACCAGCAAACTTATTTTTTAATTGCACTTCTTTCTTAAAGAGATGGTTATTTTAAAAATTTTGAATTAATAAACCATATTAATAAACCATAACTATGGGGTCTAAAATTTTCAAGGGTATTACAATATTTTATATCAAATGGGACTTTGAATACATCCATTAACTAAATATTTTCTTTCAGTTCATAAGAACACTAGTACAACATTAACTCTTCTTCGTTAGTCTGACAAATCTATTCCATGACTTTACTTCTCAGATATTCCGTAATACAAAATATAAACCTGTGATATGAGTTGAAATGTGTTTTTAGGCTACTTTGATGACCTTGGACAGGTGGACCTGGATCATCTTCCTTAACTTCAGATGACTACATCTCAGCTAAGCCTCTTAAATTCCCTCTACTCATTGGAGAGAAATATTCACTACTGGACTTGGTTCATCTGAATTGCTTTAGACAGCTACTTTCAGATGAAATAAATATCTGAAGTTGCACAGAATATATTCCATTCTCTTTGTTACATTGCCCTTCTGGGAAATGAAGAAAATGGTGCTCTTCCGTAGCTGCCATACCAACATAAAAGGAGGGATAAATAATAGTAAAAGGTGATGAAACTGGATAGTCCATCAACCCCAAAGACTCTGATTTATCTGTCCCCATAAATGTGCAGCAGTGTGGACAATGAGTCAAACAAGAGGGAACATACAGAAATGGGATGAGTAATACATGACTGTAGACTATGACATTGATCTGAAGTGCTGATGCAGTCCATGAAGCACAGCAGTATGGGACAGCTGGAAACTAACACAAGGCAGGATCATCTCACCAAATTAGGATTCTTTTGAATTAAGGATATTTTTTTTCCTATGCATATACTCCATGCAGTATGTATGATATTATTGGTGTTATCAACATATACTTAAACAAACCAGATCACAAAGGTTTGCTGTAGTAAAACTGTAGGGTAGCAAAACTTTTCATCACTCAGGTAAGGCCTAACAAAGTGAGAGGAATGGAAAGAATAAGAAAAGGTGAAATTGTTTTCTCCTTCTTTCTTTTTTCTCTACAATTGAAAAATAAAGGGAGTGCTTAGTTAAGTTTGCTAAAACTGCGTTCATGACATTGATTGACTGACTCCATTGTAGCTGGTTGGTTGTATTTCAAGACTAAAACTGAAGCTTCTCTGGAGAGCATGTGAATTAGGTGTCTATACGTAGTGAGCCAAGGATTAAAATTTAAAAAAATGTTATATTCTTTCCCATGGGAAAGAAATGTTTCTCCAGATGCACTTGAAGATAAGTGAATAGTAAGAGGGTCTTTTTTATTGTTGTTAGTATATTCAGAAAGCAGTTTATCAGATCTTTTCTTCTCTAAGAGTGTGAGCAGGAGAAAATTAAGTAACATGCAATCAAAGTGTCAGATTAGCAGAAATGGAAATGGGAATACTCTTGTTAGCAAGAAAAAAAAAGCCTAAAATCAAATAGTTGCTCAGCCTTTGCCAATAGGAAATTTCTCACTGAATCGTATGAAGCCAAGCTTTTATATCTTGTTTTCTCAGGGAATAAGCAATGTCAGTTTATTTCCTTTGTTGTCATATTCTACCAGAATTTGTTTTGAACTAGGTATCATTTGAACCAACACTGTCGTTTTCCCAATCCAGCAACACTGTAATAATTACTGCATTTGAGTTTTATAAGGTTTGTATTGATGACATTGGTCATACTGCATGAATTTAAATAACCAGGTTTTGTGTCATTATTAGGGTTAAAATATTTTAATTTTTTTTCCAAGTTATAAAATTCTTAGGAGGACTCAGGAAAGAGTATACCCATAAAATTCTTTACTGCTATCCCACATCAAGATGTGATTACTTCATTCCAGCAAAATGTTATTTTTGCTCTAAGAGGATAGACAATACAATGTTCTGATGATATTACCCTTTAGTACTATATGTAGCAGCCTTTTAGCATAATTTCATAAGTAAGTTATACAGTTCCTGCAGTAAGTGTGATTATTCACTCGTCATATTGTTCACTGTTCACTTAAGTAAATAGCCTCTAGTCATCATTTTGAAAGTAGATACGAAGACGATTGCATTTCCATAATTAAAAATAAAAATCAAATCCCTCTTCTGTCTTCGTTTTTAAATTGCTGCTGTCAAACTGTACAAATGTACCAGAGAAAAATGATTGAAATACTTAAAAAAAAAAAAAAAAAAAAAATCATTCATAATACTTAGTCTTGGATGAATAATAAAAAAGGTAGAACATTACAAATTGTTATTTCCTCATTCTAATTAGATTAATAGATTATAAAAATCCTCAGTGCCTTACATGAGTATATTACAGTATGGCAATCATAAATCCCGTGCATTTTTACCCTACTGAGCATATGAGATTGCTAATAGGTAGCTCAACAATCAATTTAATCATGCAATTTAATCTTTAAAATTAATATACTTTCATGGTAGCAACTTTAAAAAATAATAATCATCAGGATTATGCTCATTTAAATTAAACTAGCTTCCAATATTTGTCTTGTCTTCTGTTGAGATGGAACCTGACTGGTAATGCTTTTCTTTCTTGGATCTACTTGTTACTGTGTTATAGATGGAAAATGCTTTTTCTTTGCATATTTTATTTTACTCATGATATTTTCCTTGACTTCCAATTAACATTTATTCAACATTTCAGGGCTCACTGATATGTCCTTTTAAAACAATTGCAAGTTTAATAGGGCACAGAGCTGACATTTGTCTACAGATCAAACCAATTTCACAGGCAGAATTTTGATTTGAAATTATATAGTCTGAATGCAATCATCTTGTCTGTCTCTACACTTTAGCTTTAGAGATTGTCTACCGGAAATAGGATAGTTCTGGTACATGTCTGTGTGTGCGTTTTTATAGATCATGCAGCTTTAGGAACTACATGTATACTTGATCATGTATTCTTGAACAGAAAGACGTCATGAATGATATCTCTAAAGAAATGGGTAATACAACTCAGGATAGCTATGTTAAGGTTATTAAAGGTGTACCAATTTACGCCAGCTGCAATTCTGGCCAATAAGGATAACAAGCAATCTTTTCTCTTGTGCTTTATTGCTCAGTGCACAGTGAAGCATCCAGCACTAGGATTTAATGTTGACTATAGCAGCAGTAGCCTCATGACTGACAGATATGGTTACTCCCTCCCCCACAAATGCTGTTCCATGCTCAGACTTTCATCTGTTGGCATCTTCAAAATTGAAAACCTAGATTTGTAGTATATAAATTTGATATTAGAGTCCACAACCTCTATTTTTTTCCATCATAATTATCATAAAGAGACTTTAGGTTTTTAATGTAAGGTGGAATGTTTATAAAATCTTTTTTTTTTTGTTATTTTAAATACGAAACATATCTGAAATTAATACTATAAAAATAAAAGAAAATCCCATCGAGATTGCTTCAACACAACTGCATTTAATTTTCTTTATCTCCTTTAGTTTTTTGTATGTTGTAATATAAATCTCCATGAAAAGGCTGTCATATATAGATAATGACATACTCAAAGCACGAATCTCACAGGCATTTGAAGCAGAGTTAAAAATTCGTTTTAGGAGTCCAGTCTCAGAGATCTCCAGCTGGGGACCCAACTGCAACAGCTTTGCCCACTTGAGTAGCCACTGGGATAATACATGCCCTGAACAAAGTTGTTTCAGTGGATTGGATCCTCTGATTTCTTTCATAGTAGGCAGGGTAACATTCAGGGTGTCTGTCTATGGGCATTTACTTACTTAAGTCTCATATAAAGCTACATTCTATGAATACAAAAATGGTTCTTAACTGAATGGTGTTATTGGACATTCCAGTGCTATTTCCATGTAATCACAGAGGCAAAACCAGAAATAAGAGCGCAGATGCAAGAAGTAAGTAATAATGGCCTAATTATTTTAGTATGCTGATATCAGTAAATTTCCCTGGATATTCTCCTGACAAGGTTGTACTATTGATAAACCACTCTTGAGATGAAAGCTTGTATTCATCTCAAAGCATTTGGATTCATTAGTAATATATGATCACCATTAGATTACTCTTGTTTTGAGTGACATATTTGAAAATAATGTCAAAAACTAGGAACAGGCATGGCTGTAAGTCTATTCAAATTGTTCATGCCCTTTCGGTCTACATTAGTAAGCAATGATTAGTAAAGCAAAAAAAATAAACCGGACAAACAAACAACCTCTCTCAAACAGCAAAAAAAAACCAAACAAAAGAAACTCCACCAATAAATGAAACCTCAGATAAATACAAATTAATCTTTTTCTCCGTCTAGCAAAAAAAAAGCTTTACACATAGTAAATATGTTATATTCAGTGACACCTGTAGAATGAAGATTTTGCCTCTTCCCAAAGAGGTATATCCTGTCCCTCTGTAAAGTTCAAGCTGAACAAAAAGTTTTTCAACAAATATGTATTGACTCTTTTATATCTGTCTGCCTGTATTTTGGTTTATATACCTATTTATGCACATACACGTGAACATACATAAACATGAGACAGGAGAAAGAGAGAAAGAAAGGATTTTATTTTCTTAGCCAGACGGAGCATATATATTTCACTTCTGCAACTCCTTTAAACTTCCAATTTGATTTTTAGTTTTATTGTCTCAACATGGGTTCTCCATCTTCAGCAGTAAAGCCCCCTGTTATTAAGTGGGAGCAGAGGACTTCCAAAGATAAGCTCTTTTATGGCAACCCTAATCCAGTGGACTTTCCAGCTCTGGTGATTTTTCCTCTGAGTCTGTTCGCTGCCATTCCCGTTTGCAGGTCCAGCTTGCGGCAAGGCCGGCATGTATTTCAGAGGTGTTTGTGCAGGCACACAGAGGTGAACACATACACACACCCCCACGCACACTGTAAGGCACGACCAGCCACATGGACACCAAAGCAAGCTGTGTGCAAGTGACACCCTCATGAGCACCCACAGTGCTCTCTCGTCCAGCTGATGAGCATAAGACCTTGCTGGTGGTCACACAATGTCACAGAAAACACACACGCACACGACGGGATCCAGAACTGGCTTCACCCATGTGGTCTGTCCAGGAGCCAGACCTAGATCCCTTTTGCCCCTGTTGATGGCCTTGGTGCTCCTGTCCTACATCCATACTCAAACTTGGTAATTCTGATACCCTTACCTAGGTAATATATCTTTCATGGCATTACTTGTTATTGCTTTGCAAGGCTCTTCTCTCCGTAAAGGTTCCCAGTTCTGCCTTTCAAGTACACATGCAGTTTGGATATTCTCACAGGACTCCTCTCATCACAACCACTCTGTCCTTTTTGTCACCTCCTCATGCTGTTCGTTACTGGCTCAAACAATTTGTGTGGTGTTCAGCTAAATCTCAGGCCAGCACATCTGTCTGTGTGTCATAATATCGTGACTCTCGGTGTTTGTGTATAGATCATGTATGCACTCTGTATGTTCTTTGATTGACTTGGGTGCTGCCTTGGGGACTGCCCCTTTTCTTCTACACTGGGGCATTGCAGAGTGGTGTATTACAGGTTATTCCACTGTTATTTCCATCATCAGTATTAAGATCCTGCTTTTTTACTGATTCATTTCATGTTTGATGCCAGAGCACTGCTTTCTTTTCCTTTTCCCATTTTAAGCAGTTTCTCTGCTTTGCTTACTCTCGACTCCAATCATCTCGTAGCTTGGTCCCAGCCAACTGACAACTGTCAGCAATTATGAAATCAGTGAGAATATGCTTGCCAAAGCTGAAATTTATTGAGGACGCTCTGCACTCTTCCTGCAATATATGCTAACCTACCACTATCCCAAATTCCTCCTACACAGAAAATATTCAAAGGATTAGGACCACTTGTACAGTTTCTACATGACTGCTTTCCTCTTCTCTGGTAAAGGAGCATGGTTAGGAAAAGGAGCCGTTGATGGTGGTGGTTTTAGTCAGTCTGACACTTTGGCAAGGAGACATAAATTTTAGTACCTCAAGTCCTTTCTAACGTATTCTGAAGTCCAACTCAGTAAACAAGTACTTTTGGAAAGGAGATGGATATGCATAAAAGACTTAAATTCACCTTTCTGTGAGCACACACATTTCAGCTTCTGAGCCCAATGCATTAATTCCAGGCAGGTTTTGCTAAATTATGTCTCTTTGTGTTTATGAAAAGCTTTTAAAAATTAAACATACATTTTAGCATTTTCAGGGACCCTGAGATAGTGCCACTTGAATTTCAAGCTAGAGAATATTTCAGATAAACCCTGTGCTTTGGTTATTCTGTCATTAAAAATACATTGTAAAGCTCCTTACTTCTCTTTACTTTTCCAGGACTGAAATAAGGTGGATTTAAGCAACTATTAAGTTGTTTAATAACTATAAAGTTATTTACATTGGTTAAGAACAGTATTACAGCTGTATACAAAATTCAGAATAAGTATTTGTTACATTAGTGTCTACACAAAGACACTGTGGTACTTAGATTCAGAAGAGATTTGATTCTTTCAAAGCTCACTTTGTAAGATATGGCCTGAGGGACAATAGTAATGCCATAAACAAATTCAATGCAATCAAATATATATATATGCATTTCTGGCCTAATTTTACATATTTGCAATTAATCCAAATCACAGTTTAAATTGTTTTAAATAATTTCTTACAGGCATTAAGTCCAATATGATATTTCAGGGACTTAGAGAAAAGTTTAGAATCTTTTTTGACCTTTTGAGGTATTCCATGAATAGGAGATGGGGCATGCATTATCACAAAAATACTTTTATGGAAAATGAGAAACTGAGGGGTATCCTTACACTGTCAAAATATGTTGCATTTATTTGTTTTTTTCAAGGGCTCTGAAAAGTAAAAAGTATTGCCTAAGATGGTGTTTGCCCAAAGATACTACTTCTAAGACCTGTTATGTTAACCCTAACACTATGTCATATTTTTTGTAAATCTTACTATGAAGAAACAAATAACCATCCACCCTGAGAAAGCTGAAAGTCAGCCAGAGGAAGTTTGTATTTACCTCCATTGTTACCTCCCAAGTTTCCTGGCTGGAAAAGTAAAACATCATAGTAATTCTGCCATCTATAAGTTTAGATAGTTTCAAAATACTGACAACATTAAAATAGCTAATCAAAGCTACATAAACATCCAGCTTGCTATGGACACTTGGCAAGGTAAAGTAGAATGGCTGAAATAAAAACAATTTGTTAGAGTTTTTTTAATAAATATGCATATGCTCTCATAGTGGCCTAACTGATTCAGAATGGGTCAGGGGAGATGGTCACAGTTTGAGATCCCACAAATGGGATCATACATATTTTATGTATGTGCCTATGTATAGTAAATTACCAGAAAAGTGGATGGCAGGTGGGAAGGCAAGAGTCTAATGGAAATTATTTTAATCAGCTTTCTTTTCTGCCTATTTTTCACATTTGTTTTTTCAAGTCACTATTGCATTCATAGTCAGATCTCCATCTTTATTATACCTTCATTAACCTTTTAAATCTCCTGTCTGTGTACAGGAGCCTTTCTTTCTTTTAATTATCTGTTTAAAATTCACAAATGGTAGCTGCTGCCATTTTGGCTTTTTGACATTTTTCACCTGCAGACTGTAAGAAACAGATTTAAGAGTCTTGTTCTGCTGGTTTATGTTGCATCCTGATTTTTACTGAAATACAGGAGCTGGAATTCAGTCATTCATTGTCATTCAGGAGCTGTTTGAGTTGGGCTTTTGTGCTTTTTGGGGTCAGCAGACCTCAGCTGAATTACAGTCTTGAATTTTGTTTTGAAACCATGTATTATTTTCCTTGTCCTGTCCCTGTTTCTTCCTTTTTAGTACAATCATAAAATATCTCAGTTTGGACATTTTATGCAGGGATTCCATTTCTTTTGCTTGTAGATAGGATCACTTGCTTTGCAAGTGAGTCAATTCTCTTATCATCAATCAATTTATACTTTTTGAGGCACACTTGTCACTCTGCTTTCTGGCACACTGCTGCCTCCCAGCAAATATGAGATAGAAGTATTTAGTATACCACACACTATCTGATGTACTTCATTCCTTTTCTATTCGTAGTCATCAACAGTGTTTTCGGTTGCATTTCCTAGAACATCTGGTGTAAAGATATGCAGGGTCAGGGTAAAATGTTTCTGTTACTTTTTAGCCGTTCAAGCAGTTCTTTCTTATCTCCTAATCATATTATTAGCACTTAATAGCAGTTGGTATGGGAGCTGCAGAACCAAACAGTGGCCGAGGCTCTGTTGCATTGCATCTGGGTTAAAGGTAACATCTGGTCCTTGCCCCCTTGAAGGTAAGAGAAGAGGTGAAGGGAATTTTAAATACTCATTTTTGCTCTAGCTTGAACCTCAGTACACAGTATGATTCACTGCTAGGGAAGAAGTGGTGTTATCAAGCTTCTGTTATCACATATAAGGATTAGAAAGATAGGAGGCAGACTGAGTTTCTCTCATGGCTCCTGCCTAAAGTAAGGTGGTGAAAAGAACACATGGTACCTTTCCTGCCTGTCTGGTTTATTCATTAATGTTACCACTCTTTGGCTCATAACCTGCCTTCTTCAAACACACTTTCTGTTATAAGAAACTCAGGCTGTCTGAAAAAGTCCTTGTCAAAATCTGCCCTTCATCATCTTTGTCGACTTTCTGCGTATTCCCAGCATGCTGCTTTTCTCATAGTCAGTCCTTATTATAACACATAGGCACACTGCTTGCCAGAATTCCCATGAGGTAAAACCTTAGCCTTCTTTTACAGGTATCAAATATCTCTTTAATATTCTTCTTTAATTCTGATAGTGCGTCTCTCTGGGTGCAGTTCCTTGAAACTCATGCTTTAATAGTTTTGAATGTCTGCTAAAGAACTCCAAAGTTTGATTCCTGTAATATCCATCAAAAACTCTAGCAGAGGAGCAGTATCTTTTTAACTGTCAGTCTGGCAGAGATTTCTCAGAGGTGCATTTGTTTCTTTGTCCCTTGTACTTTCTTTTTGTGTATATGTGTAATAATAATACTGGAATACGTATAAATGTGAACTATGCTAGCTAAAATAATTCTTTGTTGTCATGCTACGGTCTTTGAACCACAATTTCTGCAGGACGTGGTGTCAGTTGACAACCTCATCATTATAAGCAAGCTTTTATGTTATACTTAAAAGCTTTCAATCTTGTTGCCATACCAATTATTTTTTACTGAGAAAAAAGGGTCTCATTTTATAGGAAAATATCTGACAGATTAATAATATTTCACATGTCCACAGTCCCATTCTAAGAATTGCTCAGTACTTTACACACATTAGTGAATTAAACTTTCCAGTAACCTTATGAGAAACTGTTATTATCATACAGACATGGAAACAGTGGCACAGAGAAAATAAAAGTAAGTTCAGACACCTTGTTTGGAGCAAGAAAGGGAACAAATGCCACAGGCTTAGTCTTCCATTCTGACCACTAGGGCATGACTTTTGTTCAAAGAGAGGAAGCTTAACCCTCTTTCTTTGTCATCTTGGCTTAGGTAAACGATAGTTTCTCATATTCTTTTCATCTCATTATTAAGGGAAGGTTTATCTTTCCCTAGTGATCTATATTCCCGTCCTTACTTGATGCCTTGATGGGGCTACTTGGAAAGAGAGGCTAGACAAAATTAAGAGGATAAAAGCAGGTATTTATTGAAGGGCCTTCAGGTATGCTTTGGGCAGTCAAAAGCCTTCAGAGAAGGCTTCACCCAAAATGGACGATGGGTCACGAGTTTTTTATACTTTTATAAGTTTGGTCCATTTGCATATCAGGGTTAATTCTCTAAATACAATTTCAGGTAATGAAGTCATTACCCCAAGTTTGTTCCTCCCTTTAGAGTTTTTGTTTACATATTTCGAGGCCAGAGACAGTAAGGTGTCCTTGAAGTCCAGGCCTAGAGAGGATTTGTTTTGTCTGACCAGGATGGGAGAATAGTAGCTAACAGGCTATATGGAGTTTTAGAGTTACACTCTAAAGCATTACAGCATCTGAAAAATATAAAAGCTAAAATCCTAAGTCATCAACTCAACTGGCTAAGGAAGAAGTCAACAGAAAAAGAAGAGGCTGAGGGGAAGACTTCAAATCCTGTAAAATAGATGCATGTCTGTCTGTCTTGCTCTCTTCCTTTCTCTTTTCCTTTTTTTCTTCCTTCCTGTCTTCTAAATCCGTCTTAAATTAATAGGTTGAACAGGCAGCCCTTTGGAACTGGAAGACTTAAGGTGCTTGTAGTGTGAACTCTTTCAGATTCTTTGGACAACCTTGTATGAAATTTCATGAGATGACCATTCATCCCATGGCCTCATGCAGCCCTTTACATATGTCAGCAGTGCTTAGGGCCAAGACTGATCCCACCTAACTTCAGGTGTTTTTCGAAGTCCTCAGTGTCAAGATCTTAGTCTCTTTAGACACCCTTCATCATCAGTGGAGAGATGAAAGAATCTCCGAAGAGAAGTTCTCAGCTATGTTGAGTTGCTTTCTAAGGAGGAAAGGGTGTCCTTCCACATATGACAAAGGAAACTTGGTTAACCATGCTCCTCATTTAGGGTAATTAGTGAAATGTGTAAAATCAGAGAGGCTGCTGCAGGATTTAGTGCAGAGCACTGACTGAATGTGTACGCAAAGCTTTATAGGACATCCAATGAAGGCTAAGTCCAAGCTGATGTTTTGACAATGGAAATAGATGTGCCCATATGTCAGTGCAGGTATGTATCACCTTCCTGCTCTGAACCACTGCGTTTCATCAGCACATGTATAAAGGGATACAAGTTTTTCCTACATGTGCAGGTTAACTTTGTGGGAGGAAATTATTGGCTGAATTACATTAGGCTCTTAAGTTTTCTTTTTTAACTGTGATGCATAGGATGAAGCAAAAACAGCATTGCGGATGGGCAGGAAGATGTGCAGAAATCAACAGATGAGTATATCACGAAGTGAGAAAAATCATAGGGTAGCACTCCTCCTGTAAAATTGCTAAGATACTGGTAAATTAGATTTCTGGATTACGTTAGTGACTCAAAGAAAATGCAGAAACACTGTTGTTTACCTGTGTTCTGAGAATTAACTCTGCAATCTCACATTAGTATTTTTAGAATACTTTAGAAGATATTTCCTGTGTAATATTATACTCTAAACTTAAACAATTCTTCAAGGGCTATGCAATCAAAAGTGCTGAGATTACCATTAGAAGCATTTTCTCTTAGCTATCCTCCCTTGAAAATTAGTATGGAGATTCAAGAGACAAATTCTGTATTTTCCATCTTATTAAAAAAAAAACTTAATAAAAGCTAAAAAATACAGAATATACCTTGCCTTTGGTGCTGTACCCAGGCCTTTATATTCGTAACTTTTTGCTCTTCCTTCTGCCTGCAGTAGATATTCACGTATGCCATTGATTGAATCGCCACAGGTACATCAGAACAGGACAAGCTGCAATGGAATGTGCTTGTTCATTTAGTCAAAGCTATTTGGTTCCCTTTGCTACAGACAAATGTCAACTGATGAAACTCAGTCAGAAGAATAAATAAGAGACTAAACAGTTACGGGGCAGGAAAGCTGTACTAAATTTATGACTTTGAAACAGAAAAAACAGGATTTCCTAGAGGTCCTGGTTAGAGGCAATTAGAAATTATGTTAAATGGAAGTTTTACTTTCTGAATACCATCAATTTTCAGTGATAAGAATTTTTTTTTTATTTGTGTTGAAACACAGTTGCTTAGTTCGTGTCATAATAGCAATTCCTACTCTTGTCAAACTTATTCTTTAACATATTATCAGTATTTGCACTGGGGCTGATTTTTAATGATGTAATTTATGATTCTGAAAGGCAAGTGGAATTTGAATTAGAAGAAAATTTGAAACATGCTTGTATTTTATAAAAAAATACTTTTTCTGAAAGTTAGCATTAGTGTAAATTATACGATGTACAGTCATCAAAGTCAGAAACTACTAATGTCTTGGAAATGTTTCTGAAAACTGTCCAAGAATGTATTTTTAAAAAAGAACATTTCATGCAAATTAAGAAAAATTTTCTTGATTTAAAAATCCAACTAAATCTTGATGATCTAGTAATTATGTATATATATTTACCAGGAAAAAAAAAAAAAAACTTTAAGGCAGTATGTGGCAAAACATGATATTGATTTGCATGTGTCCTTACAAGGATTTCAGAGGATTAGGTCATTACGTTTGACATAGAAAAGAAACTGCAAATAGAAACAGTATAAGAATATAAACTGTTATTTATAGGAGCAGGGATAGATTATGTACTGTAGTTTCAGTAAGTGAACACATGGAGTTAAAACAAGCTTTCAGAATTGTAATTATCTTC
The DNA here is from genome assembly GCA_014706295.1 of Lycocorax pyrrhopterus obiensis. Classification (NCBI taxonomy): domain Eukaryota; kingdom Metazoa; phylum Chordata; class Aves; order Passeriformes; family Paradisaeidae; genus Lycocorax; species Lycocorax pyrrhopterus. The sequence continues at coordinate 16,883,606 of JACSVZ010000015.1, forward strand.
TTTATTTTTTACCTTCTTTTGACATTTTGGAGTTTGGTAGGCCCTCCTAGAATACTGTTAAGCATTTATTTTTTATTTTTATGAAACAGCAATCTGCACAAACTGTATCTATATTGAGAAGACAAATCAGGCTCAATGCCTAGGTTCTTTTTTCTTATGGAAAAGGAGGAGCATTTAGTTACACCTTGTTTGTAAATGAACACAGCAAAAATTGTTTTTTTTTCATTTATAGAATGTATAAAATACACTTGCAGGAGAGGAATAGCATCAGTTGCTTTTCCTGATGTCCAGTAAGCTGCAGGAATGCTGCACAGACTATTCCTATGCATCCTTCTGTTTTAGTTTCTGCCTAATTTCCATCTTTTAGATGATTTTTTTTCCAATAAAGTTAGATGGAAGTAGATAGCATGAATTAGCCTTGACTTCCATATCAGTCATAAATTTGCTAATACATCATTATACAGAGGAAACAGTAATGAACATATAGTGTGTTTACTCTCTCATGACAAGAGTTCTGTTTTTGTGGAAATTTACCTGAGATATGTTGATGAATAGGTAAAATTCTATATTAAAAATATACAGGTAATTTAACTTCTACTTTTACTGCTTTTAAAGGGGGTTTTACTCCATTCTAGACCCTACTTACCATTACGTGTTTCGGACTGGGCTCAAAGCCCTTTGATGGTCAATTCTTTGTTTTTGTTAGGCTGCCGTTGATTTCATTGCCGGTCTCTGATGATGTGCGCTGGAGCCTCGGCCAGTCAAAAGATGACAGAAACTTATTTATACTTTACTTATTTAAACTTTACTTATAGGCAAAAGGTTGGAGCAGCAGTTTCTGACACTTTTCCTATTGTCACACCACCTTCAGGCCAATAATTTACCGTGATTGTAAAAACTAAATAGCATATGACATTAAGTTGGTTTGCAACTCTTTTGTGCCTTTAAAAAATGGCACCAGACCTGAATAGAGAAAATTATTTGAGGGACCAGGTAGGAAGGAGATGAGAAGGAAATAGCCATATGTGATAAATAGGTAGCAGGTCGGAGAGTCTTGAAGAGATTGTGTTTTGATTAAGGGTTGTCAGAAGATGAAGTCCAAGGAACAGTATAAGGTGTTGAAAGTAACAGGAAAGAGATCTTCAACAGAGATTTTGAGGTTAATGAGGAAAAGAAAGGGGATGAGGACAAAGAAGAAAAAAAATAAAGATAAATGGCCTCAATTAGCTCTTTTAAAAATTCTCCGAGATACTTGACAGAGATGGAAAGAAAAGCTGAAAGTGCAGAGCAGCTCTTACCGGTCTGTGTCTCCAAGAGAAAAGCTTTAATAGCTGTAAGTAACATTTATTATCTTAATTTTAGTGGTGTCCTTGACATACAAGCAGTGAAACCACAGTTATATCAGGTTGGCCTAACAGTCAATAGTGTACATGAAAGGTGAGTGCTCATTACTTCGCTTTTTAAAAAATCTTTCCAAGTGAGCTGCTTTTGATCAAAGACACGTAATTAAAGAATTAAGCAAGTTTACGTCTAATAGACTGCCTGCAGTTCTCCATTACATTTTTACCAAGTGATAGTCTATTTTACATGATTGTCTATTATACTCATTAGGAAACTAAACAAGCTGATTGTGTTTCTCTGGGAGGAAAGTAAATGTAAGCTAGAAAAGGTGAGTAATGCTTTAATGAGATGAGTGTGGTGCATACTCACAGCTTGCTTTTCTTCATTTAGCACGTGCATCAACTTCTAAATTATCTTCAGCTTTCACATGGCATAATGATCATTTGCCATTTTGGTTGTGCTGCACTCAGTGTTGGCCAGTCATGGAGATGGCTGGTGTTCTGGAAGAGGCTTCTTTCTCCCTGACAACAAAAGTAACAGTGATTAGTTCAGCTTCTTAGTTGGGGCTCTATGCTATAACCCAGCTTGACATCATAAAGGCAACACTTTTTTTACGGTTTTTTATTTTCCTTCTTCATTCTCTCTCCCTTCTGTCTCTTCTGGAATGCTTTCTGAGCAAATTCTTTGCTTGAGGAGGAATGTGACATTCTCTTGCACTGGTTGATAAATATTTATGCCTGAGAACAGCATAAAGCTCTCTTTTGGATGCTTTCCCATTTTACACTGTGCTGGCTTTTGGCCTGATCTCTGTATTTAGAAAACACTGTGTATTACCTGCATGCTTTCTTGACTCGATTTCCTATTTCTAATGGGTCTGCAGCCAGTACAGCATGAGAACTGTATTGCAATATTTTCAATGAATTGTCAGGATACTTTAAAAAAGCAAAATGAAAAATAGGTGGCTTCTTTTCTAGGTGTATAAGCACATTTTAAGGAGAACTTTATATATATGCCTGGAAAGGATATAGTACACAGAGCATGAAAACAGTTTTAAGCGCTTCCATACTCTGGTAAGACTGAACAACTATGAATGGATTTAGAAATAGCAAAACATTAGTACTCCTGTGACAGTATTGATAAAATCCCATTTCAGAATCATGGGTTTTTTTCCTGCCCATTTTCTACAATGTATTTCTGATTTTTGCTTGTTGGAAAGCAAGCACTGTGTACATCCAGTGAAATATCTTTTCATTATTAAGGAAGCTGTTCTGCCAATTTTTAGACCATTTGAGATCTACAAATGTAGAGCATTTGTAGATTTCCTGAGCTCAGGCCATTGCTATGGGTCAGCATGTATCGACAGAGCTGACGAGGGATCTCCCTGAGCTTCAGACCAGCGTTTGATGTCAACCAGCTCGGCTGCAGGGCGGATTAGGCTGGCTAGCCTTTGTGGTTGCATGAGCCACATTTCCAGCACCTCCATGTGGGCAAGATTCAGAACTGAGTTTTGTGTGCTTAGTGGGGCTTCTTTGAAGGTTTACTCTGGAAGCAGCCCTCAAGTGGACTATTAAAATGCTCCTGATTTCTGCTGTGCTGTGGAGTAGGACTGGGTAAGGTGTCCAGCTCGGTACTGGAGTGGACTGCAGTGTTGCTTGCACAACCTGGCTGTGTCACTTCCTCTGACAGAGAATTTGGATTATCCCAAAATCTTCATGTCGACAGACTGGCCTCATACTGCAGTCCCAGCATGGGAACCAGATGTGAATTGCTTGTTAACTGTATGTGGCTACCATTTTGTCATCTTGAGCTAGTGCTGATCACTGACAGTGCTGTGAAAACTTTGTGATTAGGTACTTGATGGGCAGTGTGATATGTGTGTGTGCGTATGCACACAAACATGTATCTACTCCTAAAAATAGCTTACAGGATTCAGACTTTGGTTAAAGATCAAAAAATTTCACTTTGATATAGAATCTACAGTGTGACCACTGGGGCAGGAATCTTCATGTCAGCATTTAGACATGAAGAAAGAAAATGTTAGCTGAACATTTATTTTAGTGTAATTGTTTTTTTATTTTTACTTTCTTTATTTTGTTGGGTTTTTTTTCCCCAGATATGAGCAAATGGAAATAGTTTTGCTTATTTTACAATTTAATCATCACAGAATCAGAAAATGGCAGAATGGTTGGTGTTTGAAGGGATTCCTGGAGATCATCCAGTCCAATCTCCCTGGTAAAGCAGGTTCACCTAGAGCTGGTAGCACAGGATTGTGTCCAGGCAGGTTTTGAGTATCTCCAGAGAAAGAGACTCAACAGCCTCTCTAGGCAGCCTGTTCCAGTGCTCTGTCACCCTCAAAGGAAAGCAGTCTTTGGTCATATTCAGATGGAACTTTGTGTGTTTCAGTTTGTGCCCTCTGCCACTTGTCCTTTCACTGGGCACCAGTGAAAAGAGCTTGGCCCCATTCTCTTGATGCCTGCACTTAACATGTTTGTGTACATTGATAGGATTTCCTCTGTCATCTCTTCCCTGAGATAAACAAGCCCAACTCTCTCAGCCTTTCCTCATAAGACAGATACTCCAGTTCCTTAATCGTCTTTGTTGCCCTCCACTGGACCCTCTCTGATAGTTTCTTGTCCTTCTTGAAATGAGCAGCCTAGAACTGGACACAGTGCTCCAGGTGCGGTCACACCAGGGCTGAGTAGAGGGGCAGGATCATCTCCCATGACCTTCTGGCAATGCTCTTCCTCATGCACCCCAGGATACCACTGACCTTCCTTCATGGACAACTTGTTGTTCACAGGACTCCCAGGTCTTTCTCCAAAGAACTGCCTTCCAACAGGTCAACACTGTTCTGATGCATGTGGTTATTCTTCTCTGCATGCAGGATGCTACACTTGCCTTTGTTGAATTTCCATGGGTTCCTCTCCACCCAGCTCTCCATCCTGTACGGGTCTTACTTAATGTCAGACATAACCATCCTTAATTGAGAATGAAATTATCATTTTACTGAAACGACTGGTTGGAGCTGGGGTGAAATTTCAACTTTATACTAATGCTGTTCTTTTGCTGGGTAACTTAATTGCTAAGTTTCATTCACTATGGAAGAATTGAATAAGCTGAGTTGGAAGGGACCCATCAGGATCACCAAGTCCAACTCGTGGCCCTGCACAGGATACCCTGAGAATCACACCATGTGCCTGAAAGCATTGTCCAAATGCTTCTTGAACTCTCTCAGGCTTGGTGCTATGACCACTTCCCTGGGGAGCCTGTTCCAGTGCTCTAGAACTACCCTCTGGATGAAAAACTTGTTCCTATTATCTAACCTAAACCACCCCCAAGGTTTAGCTTCATGCTGTTCCCTTGAGTCCTTTCACTGGTCACAAGAGTGAAAAGATTGGCACTTGTCCTTCTGCTTCCCCTCATAAGGATTTTGAAGACTGCAATGAGGTCCCGCTTCAGAGCAGATTAATAGGGCAGGATACATACCTGTATATGCTGTAATGAAAATATTGTTGCAGGAGGAAAAAAAAGAAAGAAGGATTAATTTAGAAAGGGGAAGAGATTAAGTATGCAAAACAGCAAAGCATGGAAATACTTTAACATCACAAGACCAATTGTTATTTTCTCAGTCGCATTTTTCCCTGTGTCTGATGCAAACAAAGTGTTGGTCTATTTGGTTTTTGCAGGCCATGGCTCTGTGTTTCAGTGACTCAATTAAAATTTGCCTCATGCAAATTGTTTCAGGAGCAGATGTGCCTGCCAAACTGGGCAGAGAAAATGTGTAGTGAGGTCACAAAGATGGTTCTTCATTATGCTCTGCCAAAATCTTAGCAGATCATCACTGAGCATGTCCAGATGTGAAATTTCAGTCACTGTCTGTTTTATTTTTTGCATTATATTTTTTATTTCCTGCTTTCTAGTCTCTACTGATGGGTGAAATAAGTTCTTCCCCTGTCAGCCAAGCAGAGTATCAAGTTGATGTCTCTTGTTTATAACAGGTTGGTTTTTTGTTGTTTTGTTTGTTTGTTTGTTTTGTTTTTTGTTTGGTTTTTTTTTTCTGGAAAGAGAATAGGGTAGATGCATTGTATATGTGTTTTTTAATCAGGATAGAGTCTCCTACTAGCCAGGCTAATACTTAGGGGTTGAGGGAGATGCTGTGTGGTATAGAGCAGTTTGCACATAATGTGCTGTGGTTTCTTCATTATAAAGCTCTACTAATTATGTGTTTTCACCCCTCCCAATCACTGTGTCTTATGTCAAATTAGTGAGTGGCAGAAAGACATTTCTGGGTTTTGTTTGAATGACTTTTGGGCTGAGAATGAGCTCTGACAGTTTAAACTGAAGCTGAATTTTTAAAAACCGTTAAAATCTGGAAACCAGGGGAAACCTTTTAGCAATTTTAAAGGGTCAGTGATAGTTTAAGAAAAAATCACCTCTGCCTGAAAAATAAGTACTTAAAGATCAATTATGATTATAGTGACTACAGAAGATCTGAGGAAAAAACAGCCCTTCCCAGTTTCTTGTCTTTCAGAAACCTAGTGGTATATCATATATAAGGCTTTCCCTGCTTTCTTAGGGGTCCAATCTTTAGGACAAAAAAAAAAAGAAAAAGCCAACAAAAAAACCCCCAACCAACCAAGCAAAACCAAACCAACCAAAAAACCACACACAAAAATATGCTAGACATCATGTGCTGGCAGAGTTGGTAGAAGTAATGAATATCTATTCATTTTTTTAGCCATTGTTTAGTTTCTCACTTCCAGTAAGAATTCTTGTAGGTTAATAATTGCACAACAGAGATTTTATTATTACTTCATGATTTTAAATCTTACTTGTAGAAACACTTGGTTTTAGTATACATAGTATTTCAGGCAGCCCTCAGATATTTTATGTGCTGTAACATATCTGAGAGAAAAATAAATGGTATCTGAGACATTGAAAACCATGCCTGCTTGTATTAGGAAATACATTTTTCATCTTCAAATTTTATGCACGTATGAGTTAATTAAGAGTGTAATATGAAATAAATCCATGGCAGTGCAGATGTTTTAGTTGCAAGAGCAATAACTTGAGTGATTTCCTGTAGGTTTTTAGAAGAATAAATTTGAATCTCAGGCATTGGTCATGAACTCATTTATACTGGATAATACATTACCAGAAGAAAAAATACAAACAAGCAGGGAAACAAGCCCATATACTTCCTGGGTTTTTTTCTATTGTTTGCTCAGGTTTTTTTCAGATCACTTAAGATTGATAAATTTTACCTCCCTTCTCATCTGAGATGCATTTCATATTGATTGAATGACTATCTATTGAATAAAAGAAATATCATTGGCAGAATTTCTAGCTAGATATCTTGCTGTTGATTAGAAGACAGGCTGATTGTATCTGTCAGATAAAGAAAAAGACACTGTGTTTCCAGTATAGCTTCATCCTGGACTATTATTTCTTCATTAACTTTTTAAAAGAGAAAAAGCATCTATGAGTTGGGGTTTTTTTCACCTCAGGCATCCATGCACAAAATGAGTATAAGCCAAAAGGGAAAAAAGGGTGAGTGAAGGGAAGAAAAACAACTAGTGAACAGGGAAATGAGTAAATCATAGACAAAGCATAACAGTATTTTTTGTATTTCATCCATGATTTCAAAATCAGAAATGACCTTCTGAAAGCTGAAATGAGTAGGCATCTTCAGCGAGGTTCATTTGAGGAAAAATTGGGCAGTTGAAAAACCAGAGTAGCAGTGACTATGCGATCCTCAGGGACTTCTGATGAAGTCATGCAAGATAATTTTATATTATATAAAGAATATTAGATCAAATCTTTTGGGTCAAATATCTTAAGACTCTTATTAAGTATTTTTTTCCCCTGTATGATTGTGGAATGCGTGACTGATCACCTTTCTTGTAGCAGGCTAGAACTCAGATGGTTTTTAGAAAGGCCTTTAGGGCTCTGAAGCTGTTTCTGTTTGACAGTCATGGGCTGGATTCCCTCATTTATATTTAACTGTAATCATCAGCTTTGAGAAGAGTTTCTAATTTTAAACACATGGTGCTCCCTCCACCCCTCTCCTTTTGTCCTCAGGAAAGGTATAATTTGCTTGGGTGCATCTCTGCTTTAACTACGATTACGTTTGAGCCACAGAGTGGACTTCACACGTGAAAACTGTGCTGCCAAAAACTGTTACTTTCTTGTCTTTTTGTTTGTTTGTGATTGCTTATTTTTTCTTCTTCTTTTTAAAAATTACTTCTTCCTGGATCCCGAGTATCATCCAAGCCAATTTATACTCTTTTCATTATTTGCCTTGATAAAATATCATCACTTTAATATTAGTATTATGATATCTACTATCTTTCTTACAAATTTATCTCAAGGTTGAACTAATAATTGCTTAAACAACAAATTAGAAATGCAATGAATTGTCGTTTCTTGAATTGATATAGACTTAATGAGATGTCTCTTCTTGACCTGTATATGAAATAAAGGGATTTAAAAAAAACTCAACCAACCAACCTAAAAAACACATCCACATCAATATCCATATTTGCACTAGCAATGTTTTATCCAAACTTAGGTCAGATACCCACTGCTTAATTAATTGACCACAAATCAATAAATGATTATGTATAAATAAAACTTTACTGCAAAATTATAGCATTTACTTAGATGTCTCCATATTTAAACAGCAAACAGCTTGGTAAACTCTCTGCCTTTACTCTTGGTACAATGCTAACCCCAGAGGGAGGGAAGAATGAAGGGCAGCAGGATTTGTTTGTGTTTGTACGGAATGTTATCCTTTTAACAAAGACCAACACAAAACATACAAATCCATATGTTTGGATTTGTTGCTGCCACATTAATTATTCATGTGCTCGCAGTGTGACACAGTGGGAAATAATCTAAAATGATATAAAAAAAAGAATTTCAAGACTGGCATGTTTTTCTTTAGTTAGAAATCCTAAACTCTAGGCCGATTTTTGTGAGAGTATATTTTACTTAACAGTTTGTGAGAAAGACCATTGAGAAAACACTTCCTATTATTACTTTCACCAATGTCTCTAAGAGTTTATGTCAACCACAGAATTGCAAACCAGAAGTGAGATTTTCCAGCTTTGTGAAACGATTTTATTTATTTGACTTTTTTGGCACCCATTTTGTGGTGAGGTAGATAATATGGATAAATCTGCCACAAAACCTATATTTCGCAACATTCAATATTCTCATAAACCTATCTAAATTTAGGTGTCTTAATGCCTAGTCTGTAGTAAACAAAATCTAGAGAGTCATTCAGCATAAAATAAGTGCCTTTATTTGGTCACATGTATAACTCCCTAAACTCTTTGTATTGCATGAACAAAAGGTTCTGCTCGGTTATCTCCCAGTAGCCACCTAACACACCTGAGTTGCTCTACGATGTCAAAAGCATCAACCTGAGGCCTGCAGTTTTGACAGAAGACTTGCCTTTTTGGATCACCAGCTGGAGGTTAGGGAACCTAAGGGCACTTCAGAAAGCACTAGATACTTGTGCCTAACCTATTGAATAGGAGCCTGAACTAAGATATCAAAATTCAGTCCAGAGTTTAAGTCAACTCTAACTCTGCCTAAATATGGGTTGTTATGAGGTGTCTAGTTCTGCTCATACTTGTTGGGATCCTTGATGTCTGTTTTAAGACAGTCCAGTCATTAGTCCTGGCAATTTGCAAATAAGCAACCATTCCCTCACCTGCATAATATGCTGAAGCCCTGTGGTTACTCTAGCATCCCACTGATGGCCAAATATATGTTTTGTAATAGGGTTCACCAGAGGTGAAGCAGCAGTTCAAACCTATATCTCTGAGGTGTCACGGAATTTCTCAGTTTTCAGAAAGCATTTGTTTTGGAGTAAGGCTGTCCCAGTCCTTTCTGCTGCAGATGTTCCACTTGGTAATCAGTTTTTTTAATAGTCATTTGAATAAAGAATGCTACAGAGATGATGCATGTCTTACAGCTCGAATGCTAAGGCATTCACAGTCTAGATCCATGCTTCATGTTCAAGCACATGAACTTGAAAACAGGCATCCTACTTCTTTTTTTGACTCTTCCTCTTACAGAGTCATTGGCTGTTATGTATGTGCTAACAAACAAGTTCTCAGGTAGTCTGTTCCTGCCGCCAAAACTATTCCAGCATCTATTTTTACATATACTTCCTCAAGTGTGATAACTTTTGAGGTGCAAAAGAAATGAACTGGCTGATCTCCTGGCATCTGATCACAAGACATTTTTGGCATATCAAGACTTTGTTGCCTGCTTGTTATTCAGCAAAAATGTGGCTTCTCTGTGGCTTCAGATCATTAAGGGATTAGGGAATAATTTAACAGGACTTCTGAGCATCCCATTGGCATCTTCTTGTTATGGATTTAGACTTAAATCTGCAAAAGTAAGTACACACAAATAATACCTTCTATTTCTGCTTCAGCTTCTAAATTCCTCTGTTCTTAAGCAAATGCATAAGAGATATATGTTTGACTGTCTTTGCAGACCTGGTCTTTGCAGACCCTGAGAAATTGCACTCAGGTATAAGACTTCTGAAAAATAATCAATTAGCTTGAGAAGTGTGGGTTTTCAAAAATGTGGGGCACCTAAAATAAGTGTAGTGCCTAATTATGCAATTAAGTGATTAACTTTAGTTTGCCCCACTTGTAAAACCCCACTTGAAAGATTCCTTTTCTTGATTTCCCCATTGGTAAAAATAACATGCTGTTTTGATGTCCTTTAGATATATTTAACTTATTTTACAGTGATATATATATATATTTATATATATATATACTCTATATAATAGTATAAGTGAATAAAGTAACAAAATGCCTTTCTACAGAGGTGTATAGGAAACTTTAAATGACTGTACGAAATGTCCTTGAGGTCTTTCCACTGATCAGTGTTGCTTGTATTTGTTAGTGGAGAGAGTTTACAACATATATCATTGGACCTCATCATCTGTCTAACCAAAGAAATCATTTAAGCAGACAAGAAAGTGTTCAGCTTCTTCATTGTTACTAGGGGCAATTTTTATAGAAACCATCATAGGGTATCCACATGCCTGAGAAATTCATTTTGCTGTCAAACAGCATGTGTAAGTGAAGTAGAATTTTCTTGTAAAGATTACTGCAAATTGATATAAATTAAGGTCTGCTTTCTGAGAAGAACAAAGTTAATCGAAGTGGGATTAAAGCTATAGGTTCCTTTCATTTAGTAGAGGTGCTTCACTGATTTGTTAAGTAATGGGTTATTTGATGTAATGTATGGAGAGTGATGTAGGTCACTTACAGCACGCGGTGCTGAAGATTTAAATTAAAAAAAAACAGGGAAAATACCAGTGCTTTCTAGTTTCCCAAATACCATGTAAGAATACTTGTAGTATCCCTTCTACTCCCTGCTCTCAAATTTTTTTGCATTATTTCAAGGCATTAGTTTCTTTTTATATTTTCCTTATGTCGGAGCCCTAACATTCTGTTAGAAAAGCCTCTCAGGAAGATGGCTTTCACTTTGTTTCTTATCAGAAATTATGTTATCACCATCTCATTTGACCAGCAAATTTGTTTTCGGTAAGTATGAGCCTCAATTTTATTTCATATGACAATGACCTGTATTTCTGTTGATGGGCTCAGAATACTTGAAGTGATATTGTCCTTCCATGTGTTTTGTCTGTCTGGTTTTGGTTCGTGTTTTTATGCTTGCTGATTCCATGCATTTCTATATAATTTTATTGCTCTTGAAAAAAAACCCTTCAATGGTTTTAAAAAGAAACATAATGCCTAAAGTCTCTGACTTAAAAAAATTATTACCATTCATGGAGCTTTTTGTAAGTTTTCAGCTTCTGTTCAAATCCAAGTTATCATGTGTAAGTCTCAAAATGCATCCACATGAACAGATATGAAAGAATGAAAGGTCAGTTCAATGGCTAGAGAAAACAAGGGTAGGTCCCAGCTCTCACTTGAAAAATGTCTGTACTAAAGTATTTAAATTCAAATACCTACATATCAGTAGGTATCTAACTTCCAATTATCATTGATGGAACTTTACCATTTGACTTAGTTATCCACTCATGGGCATTTCTTTCCATGATACCAGAGTGTTCAAAATAGTGGAGTTGCTGTGGCAGATATGAGATAAAATGTGCAAGGCTTGTGCCCTTTGAGAGGGCCAGAGGGAGGGGAAGCAGAACCCCCTGTGCTATTTCAGAAAGCACAGGATGCTTTTGTGTGAAAAATGCAGCAAACCCTACTCTAGTCAATGGAGTACAAGGAGAAACTTTTACCAAGTCTTAGGTGTCTACTTTAGGGTGAGCTGAACTGCCTTGAACTATCTGGCTGTATTGATTACATTTCCACTGATTAAACTGGGGACATTGGATCCTACACTAAAAGACATCATAAGACACCATTTCTGAAAATGCAAATTTAAACTTCTTTCGGCTGTTTCAGAAGAGAGGAAAAGACTGGCAGTAGAGTTTTAGCATAGAGGGATGTAAGGGATTTTTAGCAAGGGATTATACTGAAAACAAAATTATCCTCTTTCATCCACATAAATGTTCAGATACATTACTAAGTGTTATAAAGCAGTTTGTCAGTGCTCTCATCTCTTTTGTTGGGTAAAGAATCTAATTCACATAGAAACAGTTTATAGAATCAGAATCACAGAATCAGGTTTGTTGGAAAAGACCTTTAAGGTTATCAAGTCCAACCATTAACTGAGCACTGCCAAGTCCACCACTAAACCATGCCCGTAAGTGCCACCCCTACACATCTTTTAAATACCTGAACCATCAACCATAAGTGCTTCCTTTTGTTTGGGAACATTATTTAGCTGAGTATTCGGGCTGGTTTTAAAATGTGTAATATAAAAATTTGTTTGCTGGACTGATTTTCCTGACTAAGTTATATATTTGTCATGAGAAAGTAAGAATTTTCTTGTGCAATCAACCAGTTCATGCTCTAAATGAGTCATTTGTATATGTAATTCTTATTGTAAAGGCTACCAATGGAAAAATCCTCCAAGATTTTTTTTTTCCCTAGAATGTGCTATAAAATAGCAATAAAGATGAAAGGAATCAATATTTGTATACACATGATTTAAAAAGAAATAATAAGTAACCAGTTTGGTAAAAACAAAAAAAATTGAATTTCAAGTGCCTGTTTAAATGAGCTCTTTAAATTAATTAGAGACCGATTTATTTTAAAATATTTCTAATCTGGACAAGTATTCTGTCAAAATTTTTCTCGTATCAGGGTAATGAGAACCTTATCAATTCTAGTTTGGAAATATAATTTTATTTCATAATATGAAACATAAAGGAACTTTGCTACACACAAAATATTACTGAAAAACTATTGCCTGAGAAGCTGCTCTACCTTAAGTATGTATTCGTGCATACTCATATCAGATGGTACATGAATTACAGAACATTCTTATCTCTTACAAGGAGATTGCAGTGATTAATTTCTTATACTAACAATTTATATCAGGGTATATAAAAATAATTTAATTTGCCTTTAAAAAAAGTTGTAAGTGGCTATATCTTAAGCTGTACATAGTGCATTTCCTTTCTTTATAGTTTAAAAACATTCTTGTTTGAAATCATACATAATTATTTCAGTTTTGAATGCAGCCTGACTAGCACATGGTATTTTACGGCAAAAGACTCAAAATAGGCCTATCTAAATAAATCTGCTTTTTCATTAAATTGTTTCTGGAAAGCACAGCCTAATTAGTACACCACCCTTGTAGCTGGTTTCAGGCAAAGTGATACTGACTGAAAATGGCCATTTTAGTCTAGGAATTGGAAAACTCACATGGTTTGAAAACAAAATTAACGTCTTCAGTTAAGAAGTTGTTTGCAGAATGGCATGGAGAAATTTCTCATCAGAGAAAAAAATCTTTGTGGCAGTGTTGCTCAGTGGGAGCTGAAGGGTTGTCCCAAGCCTGGTGAAAGAACAGGAATTTCTCATTTCCCTGTGTCTGACTGGAGTGAGTTGTGTCTTCTTCACTGATGAGGATTATACGCCTGTAAGAGTTACTGTTACTAATGGCAATTGCTGTCTGGTTTTGGTCAAGTTTTGAGGTGATAATAAGATATAATGAGAAGTGAGTTTTGTGTTCATTATGAAACAAATTGCAACTTGGAAAAAGGCTCCATACTCACCTCAGTGTAAGGATAGTCTTGCCTTCTTTATTCATAGCAACAGAGTCTTACTGTGCTGTTTCATTGTCACATTGTGACACTGTTAGGATTCACAGCATATGCCCTGGTTTTCTATCCCTCTGAAATTGTATAGTGATAGTCATGGTTCACAATAGCTACATCATCTCATTTCATCCACTGAAAAGTCTCATGTCCCTGAGACGATGGACAAAACCTTCCAATTCAGATAAATATAAGGAAGAATTAATCACCTGATTGGAGTCTACAAAAAGTTAAGCATATCTTTTGGTTAGTTGCAATGGTCTGGATCAAATTTCATATGTATTAAAATTCAGAAACTAGGGCAGAGTTAGTATCCCTCCATGTTTACTTGTAAATATGAATATATTCTGTCTTGCTGAATGTGAATTCACATCTGAATGGATGTGAACTCTGACTTACAGTGTGTGAAGTCCACCATGTTTGATGGGTACATTTGCATATTCATAATCTAGTCAAAGACTGAGTTGTCAATTCACCCAACAGCCAGTAATTCTGAAAGCAAACCACTTCTTTTTCTGCAGAGAATTTGGTAGGGTTATAAAAGATAGTCTTCCTCTTACGGAAATTACTTAACATAAGTCAAATCTTTGACTTGCTCTTTAGTTTTGTATGCAAAAGAAGCAGTTTAGTTTTACTACAACTCACATAAGTCAGATCTAGAACAATTGAAATAGGGTAGATCTTTACTCTTCTTTGATTGCTCCCAGGGTGCTTCCTCATCTGTAATATTAAGGTGCTATGTGTTAAAAAGAGGCCATATGGTGCCCTCTGTTCTCTTCCCCGTATTCTCTTATTATGGACCTCTGGTGTAGTAAGAAGTGTTCTCCCTCCCTTGAGTCATCCATACATGAATTTGGAGGATGTCCACTCCATCCCTCCCCAGCAGCCACAGCGCTTATTCCTCTCTTATGTCCTTAGCACTTCTTGTTTCTCTCCCCTTTCTTCTTTGGTGACTCTCCCCAAGTCCTCTGCACCTGATCCAAAGCTTGCCCCTATTTTTAATTTTTCACTTCTCTTATTTTTGAAGGGTGTGGTGAGAGAAAGTGCCTGTCCCATCAAATTTGCACATTTGCAAATAATGATCTAAGGCTGTGATTATTTTCCTTTATGTCCTACTCATGTTGGTCTGTAATAACCACTGATTTCCTGGCTTCCACTGCCCATGGCCACTTGTTCAGCAGCTGTGGAGGAAGCCTTGCAGTGGTGCATACCTGGAGGTGAGCTGCTGCCTTGTTGTGGCTGCTAATTCATTGTGAAGGGACGTTCATATTAGAGGCATGATGTTGATGTGTCTTCCCAAGGTATTAGGAATGGCTTGCTTGAGTCCACTGCCATGCATACTCACTCAGGCAGATATTTCCATCCTATCTAAGCATCATTGTCCACAACTGATGTTTTGCTATTGAGATGAAAAATATGTCTTATTCTTAGATGAATTAATGTATTTTTAAACTAGACCAAAAGTCTAGTTATAGTCTATAACTATAAACTATATAGTTTTGAGTGAAGCCACAGGTGGATCAGTTTAATTGAGATTACAGTTACATTTCAGATTACTTGCAAAAGCTGGAAGAAAACAATAGGTGATTTAGTATTTCTAATTACTAATATGCGCAATAATAATATTTTTGGAAAAAATCAGTATTTTTAGTAGTTAGTAATTATGTTTACTCAATTAAGATTCTTTCAGAGATGAAAAGCAAAGTTTTAAAATAATTTTCATGGCCATTATGCTTTGACACTAGCTATGTGGAGTTTGCAAACCCATCGTGCATTTCAGAATGCATGAGTGCAAAAGTCAGCTGAGGCCCTTCCATTTTGAATGAAGGTAAGCTACTAAAAATGCCCAAATCCTGTTTTCATTATTGATTTACAGAGACCCTAAAACAATATGAAATGCCAGGGTTATGAATCAAATATTCTAATGTCAGGAAAGGTAATGAGCACATCCTGTAAGTGATGATGGCTGCCACTACACATTACCTTTCCCACAAACCTTTTCCCTGCTCTCTAGAAAATGCATGATCTATAAAAGGAACGTGGTCTTCACATGAGCTAAAAATTATGGAAGAACCCATGGGGTCTATGCCACATTTTTTCTGTGTTAGGAGGGATTTGATGAAAAGCAAGGAATTTCAGGTGGATTGGGTGGGGGAAGAGTACCCTCAAGGCAAAGGTGGTAGGAAAGGATACTGGATGATTTTCCTGCTAGTGCTACAAGTTTCCTAGATATTGCAAATCATTTAATCAATCTTTCCTACAAAGTGACTGGCGACAGTCTTCGGTTATTTGTATCAGTCCCTAGAAATACATGACATATTTTTCAGTTTTTTCAGGTTATCTGCCAGTAGAAGGATTCTCAAGTTTTATGAGGCAATATCCTGCTGGGGTTACATATCCACCTGGTCTCTGTTGCCCATCTCAATCCTTCTTATGCTGACTTCTTCCACTACCTTGTGCCACTTGTCTCTCTTTCAGATTTCAATAATAACAGTAAATTGTGAGGAAAATTCTCCTTTGCATTGAAGATGCTATCCTGTGTCATAAAGGAGTTTTACTCAGAGATCATTAATATGTAGGGAGATCATGAAGAAAATGAATCATGTTTGGTAACTTTAGAGAATTTAGGTGCTGAAACCTTTAATTTGCTAAATATTTTTTGTAGGCTATTTTTTGTTTCATTGTTTTCTCATTTGTTTTTTTTCTCCTGCAGAGCATCTCAGAGAGTTATAACATCTGAACCCATTATCAGCTGCCTGTTGAGGAGCACAGAACAATTAGAAATTGCCCAGAAACAAACCAAGGACATTTTTCTTTCTTAATACAGTCAAAATTGTTTTTTTTAATTTTCCTAATTTCACTCTTGTATATATTTGAAACAATCTTTTAAAACTTTCCTGATCCCATCAGCCCTAGGTGCTTAAGCAATAATATTGAATATTTTATAATAAAATATTTTTTATAATAAAATATTTTATCAAGATAGTAAATTATGGAATACTCCATAAATACCCAGAGCTCTTACATTGGCCATTGTAATTTGAGATACTTAAATTTGCTTTGAATTGCAGGGTATTTTTTTCTGGATCCATTTCACTATCAATTTATTAATGCCACCAGAATCAACAGAACAGAAGTAGGGCTTTTTTGAAGGGACAGGAAGTTAGTTGTTCAGACAGAATGGTTTCTCATTCTCAGATAGCTCAGATATTCTCAGATAGCATCTCAGACAGAATTCCACATTGAGGGAGGAAAACTTGGGGAGGAGGCTAGAACAAGCTGAGGTTTGTTTACCTTTTTAAAGTATGATACAGAGGAAAATTTGAAATATATCCTATGTATATATGTCTGTTCAGTGCTGGTTGGAATTACCAATTGCTTATAGAGGAATTTTACTTTGCTGCTGAAAAACTCCTAATGTTTCTTATCTTTCTGAATTCTATAATCAGTTAAAGGATTTAGGATATATTGTGAGGCTGGAAAGTCTAGATTATCACTGAAACTAATGTTGCCTCTACTACAGACACCTCCTGCTGCTAGCTCTTTACTTCCTCAGTTGTCTGTTCTTGAACTATTAGCAGTTTCTTCAGAGTTATAGTTAGACACAGTGAGATACCAGAATTATTCAGCTGATTCGCTAGTTTTCAATTTGCATTCAAAAGCTTTTTTTTCTCTCTTTCTTTTTTTTTTTTTTTCTTTTTCCCTCTAGGAATATCTATTGTCATTTGTAAATATTTGTGTAATGTTAAACAAGTAGAAATAAGTCCAAGTGTACTTGTGATTTTCCAGCATAACTGAGTTAGCTAGGGATACGCTTTCTATTTTTCAGCTGACACTGCAAAGTTGTATGTACGTGTCTGCTTTTCACTGATAGAATTTGTGCCAGTCAGAGGACCCTCAAGCTTTTACTGGGGGCTAGGTGAGTAAAAGCATGCTATAACAGGGACACTGATTAAAAGATTGATTGTTTTCAATATACAAGTATATTTATAAGCAAAAATGTCTTCTGATATAGACAAGGTTCCAGTCTCTAGTTTTGAAAACGTTTGTAATCTCATTGGCATTAGTGAAACTACCAGGATGGACAAACATAAGCTTTTGCAGGATGGAAGCTCAAGTAAAAACATTTGTTACTTGTACATAAATACAGTTTAAAATCTCCTTGTCGCTGTTGTCTGTCAGATATTAGAGACACTGGTTTTTTTTTTACTTCTTTGTCATTCTTATCATGTTTCAATAGAAGTCATGAAACACAAAGAAATGGGCTGAATTCATTTTTGTAGAAACTGCCCTAGAGTGGTGTTTCCAGGGAATGTGGCCCATTAAGTTTTCACATTATTGCTGTTTCTTTGAACTTCTTTTCTTTAATGTTTGTGGTTTCAGAAGAGGAATTACTTTTTGTCTTTATTTTTAAAGATACATTGTCCAAATGATGTAATACACAATAGCTTGAACTAGGAGTTTGTTTTACCTAATAATAATAGGATACTCTCATATTGAAGATTGGGATAAGACAGCAATTAATATCATTTTAAGTGTGAAATTTTAAGACATTGTGGATTTGTTTGTTATTTACTTTCTGGGTAAAATCCTTTACTCACTTAATCAGACATTTTGGTGTTGTCTTGAAAGGGATTAGGCTCTTTATCAAAGCCAGACCAAAACAGGGGGAATACTTCTGCTTGCTGCTTTGGAAAGTGTTCATAAATTCTCGGAAAAAAGAGTTAAAATATGTTTGGAAAGGATCCTTAAAGCATTAATAGTAAGATTGGCATCTTGTTATGCTTTTACTATTATTTAATTAAAAATTTGTTAATTACGAACTTTTATCATTAATAGCTGTCACAAAAGACTAAAGGTGATTAGTAAATGGCTTTGTAGATTTGTCTATTATCCAAACTAGAATATCTTCATTTTCGGATGAAAGTGTGCATGGTTTTCATAAAAGATCATAAATTATCCAATGACTTCAGCTGTGTGCAGAAGCATTCTTCCAACTTGCAAATGAATTGTCTTTGAAAACTATTGAGGCTGTATCATCTATTTACTTTTGATATGCTATAATCTTAGTTACTCTTCAAGCTATTCCAAATAGAATTAAGATGCAAACAAACACATTTAAAATTGCAAAGAAGCATTTTTTGGTAAGAACATTCTAACAAGTGTAATCAAGCATAATCAAATCCTAATCAAGTAATGGCAGTCCATGCAATAGCCAGCATATACATAAAATCATTTCCAATTGGAAAGCATCATCTCCTTCAGAATGACCTTCCTGTCATATAAATTTATACTGAAAATTTCTCAATACTTTAATTTAACTTAAATGATAACATAAACATTGAAACGTTGTGATTTTGGTGAATGAAAGTGGTTCAGAATATTTTGTTTATCAAAAAATGTCTTCTACATATTATTTTATTTCAGTGTTGGAAGAAAAACAAATGCATGTGTTTGGGGGATTTCTTAGAACTACTGTGGAACATCACTAAATGTCACTTCTCTAGAGTGATCCTGTCTATTCTATCTTTCTTTATTTTAAAAGAAAAGAACATGATAGTTTGGGGGGTTTTTTACACTAAGTTGTTCCATTGATTAGAAGGCTTATAAGACCAATGGACAGTATTCTAGTTTTTGTTAAACAAGAACTTACTAAACAAGTAAAGAGTAAGTTGGTATTAATTCTAGTGCCACATAGGATTCTTCCACATAATGAATAAAGATTAAAAGAACAAAACCTTTAGTTAGTCTAATGAAAGAAAAAAACAAACCAAGCACCTCACTAGCTTGTAGTCTGTTAAAGCACCACTTTGATTAGAATGATTTGTCTCTTTAGGTAGAGCAAAATACAATTGATTTATTTCTGGCCATTTGCTAAGACAAGGTGATGTAGCACTCAATTGGAGGTGTGAAAATCTTTCCTCTTTCCCTCACAGTTAGTGGTGAAACTGTACCAACAAATTAGAAACCATTTAAGGGGACTTTTAGTGGGAAAAGATATGGCTTCAACGAATGAACCAAGAGTAGAAAAGAAATAAATCGTGATTGGTTATTTAGAGCTATAACATTCTCTAGCTACACAATAATCTCATCTCAATACTGAATGAGCCCAAAATATCAGGACTGCAAAATCAAGCAGTGGCAGTCCTCACCCACCTTTCACATAATTGCAGCACTGGTCTAAGTAGGACAGATTCAGAGTCTTCTTCAGCCTGATAAGTTTTGACTTGACGTCAAAAGAGACGGCACTATTCCCTTGTTTCTAGGGCATTGTGGTATAATAAAAACATCTACCAATTGTACTCTATGAGACTCAGCTGCCTTGCTGTCAAAAATGCCAGAGGGGAGCAGGTGGGGACAGGTGAGGTCTGTAATTCTCACCCACTGGAATGAAAAGGCATTTTGAAGACTTCCAGTGTGTCTAGAAGACTTACACCTCCCATGGATTGTTCCTCCTGTCACCAGATACATGCGAGGGTCATAGGATCAAGATATTCTTCAGGTATGTGCATCCAAAAATCACAGATGAGATGCACAGTGCATTAAAGCATTTTCAGAGCAAATCTCCCAATCATCCCCATTTTTTACCATGTTTTACATTACATTACAGACCTCTCTGAGAGCTTGCAAGCGAAATTCTTTTTAAACAAAAACTCAGCTGGAAGATATTTTGTCTGATGGCATCAAGTGTAATTGTTATGAGTGTTGAGCCAGGATAGATCTAGTCCAGGGTAAACCCCACAAATCCATATTTGGTTAACACTGTGTTCTCAGCACCGTCTTACTCTGCAACTTAGATCCTTTGAGTCTTTCTGGCTTTTTTTTATGTAGGCACAGCCTCTTTGTACTCCCAAGGATGCTGCATTAGCTGGATTGAAATACTTCCTTCTTTTATCAGGGGAGTTTGAACTTCTAGTCTTGTCAAAATTCACCTATGTACAAAGCTCATCACAAAACACAGAATAAAGGATTTTTCAGGCTCTGCATTCATTGTTTTCTAACAAATAGATATTTCCTCATTTCAAAATATTTTATGTAGCAAGCATAAATCTGAAAATGGTAAAATTTCTGTGGCCTGTTTTGTGAACACTGTTGTACTTCATGTTTTCTATCCCGTAAGTTGATAATGCTGTTCAGAATGTCCCCAACTGAATTATAATTCAGTAAAATGAATTCTTATGAACACTGATATTGGGACTTGACTAGTGGTAGTTTTTAATCTAGAGAAACCATATCTGAAATGTACTGATAGCCAGTATGTAGTAAGAGAAATAAACTAACTGCAATTGTAGTATCTTGGTGTTCTTAAGTCAAGAAAGAAATGTCAGCAGTGCACCAATGAAATTACAAATACACGTCTTGAGGTCTGCCTTCCATTCATTAAAATAAAAAGCATTTCCAAGGAGTCAAACAAAAACAATTGCAATCTTTTTTTTTTAAATATTAATTTAAAAGATTAGAGTCTAGCTTTGAAGTGTCATATTATATTGATGGATTACAGGGGATAAAAAAGTTAGTGAAATGACATCTAAAATGCAGGTTTGAAGCATTGTGCTTTAGCAAGTTGCTTGTAAACCAAGATTTTTTTTTTTCTCTCTTTATTTCTTATGTTTTTGCTTAAATTGACAGCTACCAGATGAAATTCATAGGCTGCCCCACATTCTATCTACCCCTCACTGGAAGAAATGTCTGTTATTTCTGAGCAATGAGTGTGTTGTATTTTGTTATGCAGCTCTTTTGTATCACTGTGAAATATATTTTCTCAAAATTCTTTAAAGCTTTATGCTGTGTTATTCTATAAAAACTATAAAAGCACACAGAAAGAAAAGTGTTGATTTCTGAAGGTCTTAGAATTCACTTTACGTTACTGCTTTGCTTTCAAGTTCTTGATTTCACAGGTAGTCTTGATTTGAAATTGACCCTTACAATTGTGAGAAAAAGAAAACCCTGAGTTTTACTTGCACTGCAGCTCTTTTGCAGCTGCCACAGCATGAAGCTAATGCAAGTCTGCATGAACTGCACTCCAAAGCTGCTCCCTCCTTCCAGAATGGTACTATGAAGTTCTACTGTAAATCCAAGTTGAATTCAAATGAGGAGGTTTTGTTGTCCTCTATTGTCCCAAAGAAAAGGTTTTGAGTCTCCTAGCTTGTCTAGATAAGTTTGATCAACAGGGCTAATAGAATATATTGCTTCTCACTCCCAGGCTTGCTTTGTTTAAGTGTTATATGGCATTCCAGGCAGCGTGCTTTGTCCTTAAGCAGTGAAGTGGTTCCTGAGTGGTGGATGCACAGTTCAGAGAAACTGAAGAGCTCAGGAATGCAGAGGAAAGTCAGAAGGAAAAGAAAAATCTCTGTATTTCGTTGGAATATAGTGAATGGTTAAACAGGAATGCTTCACAGAAATTGTCCAATTTGGCCAAAATATCGCTAATAATTTATACTGGTAAATTGTCAGTACAGAAATCTGAGCTTTGTGAGGCTGCAGCATTTCAGGAGCTGACCTTTTGATCTGGAACTTCCATGCAAACTGCTCCAGGGCTTATACATCCAATAAATGTGTTCCTTTTAAATGAGCATTTCAATATTTGAATTTTCTTGTTCTTAATCAGATTGAAATTAGATTTTGGGATATTAGATTCCCCCATGAAATGGAGTGACCTTCTACATAGATAAAATAGGGAATAATATTGTAATACAAGAGAACACTGTAGTCTGCAGCAGCTGTTAAACTTTTCAAAGGTGTCTTCTTTTGTTGCTGTCTTATTTATACAGGGTCTGGTGGGGCTCCCCATCAAACGTGCACTGTTAAGTAATTAGGCTGCTGACAGCCAAATTTCACAAAATATTATACCTGTGGTGTGTGAGCAGTCTAATCATGACTTTCAGGTTGCTTTATCACACTTTTCTTAGGTGACTCTATTGTCCACAATGCTGACAGTATCTTCAATTAAATATTATTAAATTCAAGCCAGGTTTTATTCTTCTGCAGCTTGGTGAAGGTAGGAATAGTGACAGAGGCACTAGAGCTGGCTCTTGTGAGCATGACAGAGTCACAGCGATATCCATTTGCGCTCTGTTCACGTTTGGGTGGCTGATGCTACAAAAAAGGCCCAGAATGGTTGCTTCATTTTCAAAGGAAAAGGAGATCCTGCAGAATTTGCACCTGACAAAGAAAGAGGTTGCACTAAAGGTGCATGCAGGTGAGTGGATAATTCACACCAAATCCTGATGCCATTTTGTGTCATCGTTTTGCTTACATGTTCAGCTACATTATCGTAGTGCAAACAGTGTGAATAGTAAGAATGTCAGCAGTTTCCTAGACTTAGAGGCACGTCTGAATATCAGCATGTGTAAGGGATACATCTGCTAGTGAACCAAAAGGGGAAGAAGATGCAGGAGAGACTATAAGTAATATATTAGTTACCTCTGGTTGCACCTGTAAATGTTACAAAGCCAGTGAGAAAGCCTGGCAAATGCCTTTTATATCCAAACCTAGAGACCATTGAAACCTTTATCTTTTCTTGTGCTGTCTCAGTTTTCTCTCTTCAGTATCAGCAAGAGCTTGGGGCTGATGCTGGGCATTTGTGCACTACCCATGTACTGGAAAATGGAAAATGATCTTTCTATATTGCCATCCTAGCCTTTTCTGAGGAAAAAAAAAATAAAATAGCAAGGTGACTTTATAGGCTCTACTATTTGGCAACATTACAAGAAATATTTGTTCTCTTGAACATTCTAACAATGTGTGCAAATTTCCCATACCTTTCCGAAAAATACTGGCAGTTTTGCTCTTTATGGCATGTTTGAATTAAGCAGTGTGCAATGCTACGTGCAGGACTTCAGTGCAGTCTCACAGGTCTTGTTCTAGGTGATTCATTTTTTCCAGCTGTTGGTTAAAGTAAGCAGATTCATGTGTTAACAGAAACCAAGAAACAGAGAATTCCAAGGGGACAGGTTCAATTTGCATAGCACAATGAAATATAGTGTTTCTTTGAAAACCATTCATTTTCCAGTTCAGAGGTATTTATGTCTTTACTATATTTCCAACGTGTTTGCTTAATGCACTTTTGCTACATTGCATTCTGGTAAAGAACAGAGAAAGGCATGGCTCTTATATAAACAGAGAACTGAGGAGAAGCCCAGTTGCTGTCCTGGCCTGTGGTGTGGTAATGTGTATCACAAGCAGTGAAAGTACCCAGGTGGGGAAATATAAACCTTAGAATTCCTTCTCTCTTTGACATGTCTGTGTCCAAGGAATATCTCTGTGAGAAGCGTATTTTGTCACATGTTCAAAAACATATGCGTAACTTCATGGACACATAGCAATTCATCTTTTCATCTTGTCAATTCAATGTAGTTCCTATTGCCAATAAGAGACTTAGTGGCAGGGTAGTATTGATAGAAGTATGGTATAATATGGTATTATATGGGAAATGCTCCCATTATAGTGGGAAATGGTTCTGGGACAGAAAGGTGAAGCTGTGACAGGAAAGGATAAGCTAATATTCTAACGAAGAGGAGCAGAAGAGGAGTGGGGTGATTATACAAGTAGTACAGCAGTCGAAATTTCTCGTTCAGTTCTGCTGGGTTTTTTTCCACAAGTTACTCACATACTTGCATATTTTGTTCCTGAATACAAAGGGGACATCCCCATTGTCTGGGAAAATGGGATCAGGAAGGGTATGCCATTTTCTGTATCTAGTTAAGCATTTTGGATTAGTTCTAGGTGGTTATATTTGTTGATATACTTTTACAATACAAAACATGAGATTTAAGGTGGGACTCTCAAGAAACATTTTTCAATTTCAGTAAAGCTTTCTGTCTATCACAGGGTCCTTCTGCACAAAATGTCCAGCACACAACAGTGATTGGTGAGCAACTGGCTCACGGGCTCGGCATAAAGTTTTATAGTAAATGTGATGACATCAGGCTGTTGAACTGTCACCAGTGGGGTTCTACCAGGCTCCATCCTCAGCCCTGTGCTCTTCAACCTCTTAGTAAACAACTTGGACAGAGAATTTGAAGGTATATCAAGTAAGTTTGCTGATGACAGTAAGTTGAGAGGAGCTGTTGACCCCTCAGAGAGGCCCTGCAGAGAGACCTCGACAAATAGAAGACTGGGCAATCACCAACCATATGAAGTTTATCAAAGGAGAGTGCTGGATTCTCCAACTGGGATAGGACAACCCTGGATTCCATACAGACTGGGGAACAAGACGCTGGAGATTAGTGCCATGGAAAGGGACCTGCGGGGTTTTGAGAGGAAGAAAAATCTCTAAAAAAGCCTGAAACCTGCTATACTTGAATTCCTGATAAATAATCTGTCCAAGCTGATCTAAAATCTAATAGTTCCACTTAGATATTTCGGAGTTTGCCCCTTGTGAGAAACGGAAACTCTGGCAAAATATATCATTTAGAAAATTTTCTTACCCCTCCCCATCAGACTGTTTGCTTTCTGAAAATATGCTGAAGCAATAGGAGAATCTAGAGACTAATGAGTCATTCCAATAAAAAAAAGAAGCTTTAAATCTAGCACAGATACATACCAGACTAAATTCTGGACATCTAATTTTTCAGTATTCTGGGCTTAATTAGCATTTTTGCCTCAATTTCCCCATTAAAAAATGAGAAGCAATAAAATGCTTACCTTTATAGTCATAGAGATGCTCTGTTGGTAATTAGATGCTGTCAGACAGAATTACTGTAAATTACAGTAATTACTGTTCATTAATTAATTCTGTCAGTTTTATGTTTTATTGTAATGCACTGTCAAAGTGCTATAGTGTTTAAATTGGATGCATTTAAAATGAACATTCACATTAAAAAGGAGTGAAAGAGAACCTTTTATTGAAATTAAAAAAAGTTCTAAAGAAATATTTTATTATGATCTAATTTTGGCTGTGGAATTCTGAAGCTGAAAAGTACTGCATACTAGTAATTGCATGTATTATTATAATTAAAAATGATACAAAAAATATGAAGAGACATTCAGTATTTAAATTGAGCTGCTTATTTTAGAGCAGAATTCAGTATTTAATTGTAACATTCTCTGTTGAACCAGGTGTATTTCCAGCGAATGTTTTGTGCCAAAGAGAATTAAGGCAGGAAAGTTGACATTTCCCTCAGGAGAAAAAGACTAAATATTAAATCTGTATCTCCCACTGCTGGAAACGAGGCTTCCTTTGGCTCATACTGCACTGAAATACTGTACATATTGGTTTATTGTAGTAGTGTAATTTGCACTACTGTGATGAAGTGATGATAATTATGCTACTTGTATAGTCTCTGAAATTTTGTAATGATTTTATCTGTGTTACTGACATGTAAATATGCAGAGAAAATGATCTGCTGTTTCCACTGCTAGGTTAAGACATGGTTGGTAGAATACTCCTCCTAAGGCAGCCCAGGATACCATTAGCCCTCTTGGCTGCAAGGACACATTGCTGGCTCATGGTCAGATTGTTATCTACTAGGACCTTCAGATTCTTTTCTACCAAGCTGTTCCCCATCTGGGTATCTCCCAGCATTTGCTTGGGATGGGTTTGTTTCTCCCCAGGTGCAAGGCTTTGCACATCCCTTTTGTTAAGCTTCATGAGGTTCCTGTCAGCCCATCTCTCCAGCCTGTCAAGGTAAAAACTCACAAAAATTATTACACTGAAAATCAGAGCTGGAAGAAAGGTCACTTTAGTCTAAGAACAGTGAACAGGGATAGATTTATTCACAAGCATCTCATGTTTCACCCAGCAGTTCAGACTTTTCTGTTTTAAGAAGTTTTTGACTAGTTTTGTGGGTTTGGGGTTTTGTTTTGTTCTGAGTCTGTTTGTTTGTTTGTTTTGGGGGGGTTTGTTTTTGTTTTTTGGGGGGTTTTTTTGTTATTCTAGTAAAACATACCAGTTGGGAATAAAAGTAAAGTATCATTTGGTGGGTTCACTTCAAGGAGGCAAGGGAGATGAAGGTAGTTCTACTTCAAGGATCTGGTTGATTTGGGTTCCATAGAGCAGAAAGTTCCCATTAAAAGCAATGTATTGACACTGAGATTTCTTTAAACTGGGAGGAATTTAGGTTAAGCCTCTCTGTTGATACTAGCTGTGGTATCGCTTCAAGTAGATGGAACAGAGCACATTTGGAGCTTTTTTGTATCAAAGCTCCCTTTAAGTTAAAACCAAAGTGGAAGCTGTGCAGGTCATGAAATCCTGGAGTCACACTGTGACTGTACAACACTATGACCCAAGTCAAATGGCACTTTTTTGCTCCGATTTACTTTCTAAATTGATCAAAAGTCAAAGCGTTGATTTGAGTGTAGGTAGCTGAAGCTATGTGGATATGAATTCCTAGTACAGTAAAGACAAATGCTGAAGTGCATTCTAGAATATTACTTTACTGTTCAATCCTCTTAAAGGAGCTGTGAGTGAAGTAAAACTGCTGGAATGCCAGTATAACTCATAACTGGTAAATGGTCTTCAGCAGTCAGTGGGAAGAGGATCCTGATAGCTGCCTCAAATGTAGAAGCACATTCTTTTATATCTAAATCAACATCAATATTTCATCAATACTCCAGTCCCATGCAGTAGGTCAATGATGTTAATTTTTTAATTTATTCCGCCTTATTAGTACAATTTTAAACTTTTCATTCATTTTTTAATCAAAATAAATAAAACTATTTTATTGAAAGTAGATTTTTCTACACAGGAACCTGAGTTGTGGCCTTTTTCCTTTGTTTTCTTACTAGTGTTTTGTTTTCCAAACTGGTATGAGCCTGCTATGCTAAAGATTATGTATCTTTTCTTAAAAAACTTCCCCAGAGCTTTGTTTTGATGTCAGATGATGAGATAAATTATTACTTCACTAGTTTTAAAAAGGACTGTGTTGCCTAATTTGAAAGTAAAATTATATTGAACTCTAATAAAATCAAATCCTTTTGGTAATCTGAGATTTTCTCAAAGGTATGTTTTCTGAGGCTGCTTTAGAAAAATTGCAGAGACTGATCTGTTTGAGCCTATGTAAGACAAAGTTTTTTATTTTTTATAGCATCTGCTATTTAAGGCACCTGTTAAGTGAGATGGAAGGCATTTTTATGTGTTTGTTGCTTTGAATTGTATTGCTTGCATGTATCAAGCAATGAATGACAGATAAAATAGTTTCCTTTGTGGGTATGTAAACAAAGCTATTTGGCTACTTAATCTGATCAAACAATATTTGCTTTGGATTTTGTTGGTTTTTTTTCCTTAACAAATTATGCTTTCAGCATAAATGCTGTCTCAGCTACTGAATAAACTTGTGTCTCTCTGAGTGTATCTAATTATGGCAGTCCTTTGCATTCAAAAACTTCTACTTTTTGTGTCCAGAATTATGTAAAAAGAAAAAATTATATTAGATGGAGATGATAGCAATGAAATACTTTGTTGCAGCAGCAATGGAGTACTTTAATTTGAAAGTAGTAGTAGTAAATACCATCTTTCTTAGATTAAAGAATACCCAGGTAAAGACTCTTCTCTGAATATCAGTATGGTATTTAGCAAGTCTAGGAGGAATGGAAAGTATGGAAGTACGACCAGGGACAGGTTGAAAGAATTCGTGGGAGTGGAGGTTGAGCTTGGTTATTTTTGCTTGATAATCTAGTGGCAGCTTGGGACAAACATTGGGATGTCTTGTACAAATTTCTATACTAAATCCCAATGGGTGAAAAGGTTATCCCAGGTGAAACAATGCCTGTAGCTCTAACATGTCAAAAGACCACTTGTGCCAGTGATTATTCTGAGGGGCTCTCGTACAGTGTTTCTGAAATGCTTTAATCTTAAACATGAAAATTATTCTGTAAAGATGTGGGGGAGCTTATTTGCTTAAATCTGCATATCAAAAATAAGACAATGAGGTGAGTTCAATTTTCACATCTCTTGGGCTACCTTAAATTGCAGGTTTTCAGCTGGCATACTGCTCCCCACCTATTTTTTTTCCCCAAATCAATTACATTTTTTGTAATAATGGTACTACTGTTTATATAATGTACTTCCTCTATGGACACAAAAATTGGAGGCAAGAAAGAACAGTGTACAATTAAAAATAATCATGCCATATAATAAGTGAAAAAAGTAATTAACTAGCAGATCCTAGTAAGTAAATGTAAATGGAGGATCTCATCAAACAGCTGTATTTTTAGTGGATCTTTTAATCTGTAGGGCCTAATATTCTTTGTTCTTAAATTGGAAGAAAATATAAGGTCACTTTTGTTGTTTGTGAATGATTCACAGACTAAAAGGAGGTAAAAAAAGCATCAATGGCTACAGTAGTTCTAATGGCTTTACCCATCCTGCTGTGTTAGATAACTTTATGTGACCCCTGTGGTGGCACTACGTGCTAAAGTAGCTATTTACATTCCTACTGCAAGCCCTTAAGGTGACCCCAGTCACTGCATTCTGCAAAGGAAAGCTCTTAAGAGTGGCAGATATCCCAAATGCCATTGCTGCCATTTCAACACAATCTTTCCAGAAATTTCCCCTCCACTGGATCCCCTGGATGCATCAAGCTCTCCCTGTCATGCCTCTGTGGATACCTGATTTGTGCTATAGTTTGCCTGTGTCTGCTGGCAGACCCAGACAGGTGGGAGCAGGAAGCACCGGGCAGTGGGTCCATAGGGCATCCAATGTATGGACCACATAGGGACCTGTTCGCTTTTCTCGACTGGGGGTTGTATCAGCACTGGGCGGTGCTGCTGGCTGTCAAAAGTCGGATCACAGGTCCAGCTGGCTTCTGGTTGTTGGCACCAGGAGCCAAGGTTGAACAGGCACCATGTGCATCTGTCTTCTGTAGCTGCCAAGGAACAAGATGATGCCATGGGAAATAGCAAACACACTGTGATGACCTTGTAATGCGTGCTTACATGGGTGGTTGCTAGACAGATTTGAGTTGCCTGGGAAACCCCCATTTCAGCTCTCAACCTACAATGTCAGGGCAAGAGCCCAAGACTAGCATTTATAGAAGCTAAGCGAGGCATTTGTAGAATCTAAATGCTGGAAGGTGTGAGGTTGCTCTATTCTTGGTGATCATCATGGGCGCTTCTTATAGCTGTGGCTCTAATTGTGGCTGCACATGTAGTGCTTTTCCTGTGCACTATCATGCAGTGTTGGGCTCTTACAAGTAAGATTTTTACTACATCTTGCCCCTGAAAAGATAAACTGTATGTGAAGTCATAATGAGATGGAAGAATGATATGGAAAGAAAGTTGTGTGGGATCTTCTGCATTGCACTGGAGGATTATGTCTCCATGAACTCAAGCAGCTCTAGGAAGTCACTTCTTACCATAGGGTGATCCAGAAAGTATGCAGCAAAGATTGCTGTAAAGACTACCCATATCAATTTTTTCTTAAATGTTCCAAAGGCCAAGACTGGGAATTATCCACAAAAGCTTCAGGGGCTTTATCAGATGGTACAATGAATGTAACCAGGTGAACTGTATCTTTTAATAGGCTGTATTGGGTTAATCACAGCCAGTAACTTAGGCACCCACCATCTGCTTGCTTACTGACCCCCACTCCCACTCAGGATAGGGGAGAAAAGAGCAAAAGTAGGAAAAAAGGTAAGAAAATACTGAGAGTCAAGAGAAAGATGGTTAAAGTGATAGCAAGAGGGGGAGGGAGCAATGCAAAGGCAGTTGCACACCACTGCCCCCAAGCAGACCAATGCCCAACCAGCAAGTCTACCTTGGAAAAACTACCCCACAATTTTATTGGCAAGAGTGACATTATAAGACATGCAATATCCATTTGGTCAGTTTGGATCAGCTGTCGCAGAATCACAGAATATGCTGAGTTGGAAGGGTGTCCCCTCACACCTCTTGCCCGTCCCCAGCCTGCTCTCTGTGGGAGGGCAGAATGAAAAGCAGAGGAAGCCTTGGTGCTGTGCAGCACTGCTCAGGAATAGCTAAATCACTAGTGTGTTACCAAGACTTTTGTCATAACAAGTCTAAAGTACCATGCCAGCTGATGTGCAGAAAATTACCTCCAGTCCAAACAGATCCAGTGTATACACTGCAATAAAAGAATTGGAAGATGGAAAATGCTCATAAAGGTGAATATCTAACAGACAAAAGTCTGGAAAAAGCTTGGGTGAATGTGGGAAAACACATTGCTACAGTTTTGAGACCTGGAACAGATTTTAATATATTAGTATGCTCAGTTCTTATGTTCACAATTCAATAAAGATACTGAAAAATTGAAAAGAGTTCAGAGAGCTGTCTTGGTGATGATGAAAGTAACATGCTTCACTATATGAAGTTTGTGCTAATAAAGACATTGATTAAGAGTTAAGAGAACTAGAAAACTCCTGAGGTCTCTTCCGTCCCTAAATCTGGAGTACACAGTTTAAGACACCAATGTGGTAACTTTGACTTTAAAAAATGCAAAACAAGCACAAGATTTTTCTACGAGCAATTGCCATTGTCCTTTGGGAAATGTCACTGAAGTTGTGGTTTGAAAATTTTAAACTCAGGATTTTCTGTTTGTTTTCCAAAACAGTCCTTTAGTTCTATGACAGCTACTTCTAGCTGTGGTGAGTAGAGTGATGAATGCAGAGAATTCTTCTGGGTAACATTGTACAGTAGGTCAGAATATAGAATTACAATGAATCTTGCTGGTCTTACAGTCTGTCATCCATAAAATAAATTAACAGCTCTTGTGTTTGCCAGTTTAAGACTTTTTAACTCAACTTGTATTGCTTTTAGATTTCCAAATATGTATTTTTTTTTAATTTTGTCTTTCTTAACCTAGTTAAATTCACACATTTTAATGACTGAGATAATTTACAGTTTTGCATGAAGTTGATTTCTGCTTTTATTTGCTGTATTAGGAACAAGTGTTGCAACTAAGATGTGAAGTACAGGCTTGCATTTTCTCTCAAGTAACACAGATTTTGAATTTTCTCATTTCCAAGAGCAACTACAATTTTGTCAGTTGTAAAATATGCTCATATATATCTATGAACATATAATCTCAGTGAATGAAACATCCCAATGCTTAATAAAAATAAGCAGTTCTAGATTTAGTATTAATGTAAATGGATTTCATTTGTTCAGTGGAATTATTCGGATTTACACCGCTTGAAAAAAAGGCACAAATACTCTTTATATTGGTAATACTAGCTATTTAATTTCCATCATGCTCTAGTAACTTGCTAAAAGAAATACCAAGGGATATAAAAGCAGAGATCTTAAATACTCTTGTTGGAAAGTTTAGAATTATACTTCAGTGATTCTTACTGTGGGATAGTCATTGAGAATTGCATTTCTGCTAAGCCTTTGATGTTAAATCAGGGTTGGTAAAAATATGCAATTTTTCCTAACCAGGATTTATTTTTATCCACTGCTATCTCCTGAATTTCTCTTTACATTATTTTAGCAATAATCTTTCAAAATCCTTTTTCAAGGTTATTCCTGGCCCATTGTTTTAATGAGTCAGTTTTATAATGACAGGTTACTTATATAGTTGACTGTGTGTGTTAAGGCCCCAGCAAGTTTTACCATTTTTGACTGAAGCATAATCCCGAAGCCTTTGAAAAAATCTTCCAATGAAATGTATCTTTGACAACATATACCACTGCAAGACAAACAAGCTGACTTGTTTGCTAGTGCCTACATCACCAGAAGATGTTAAATCTTATTTTCATTTTGCTCCATAAATTGAAGGAACTGAGTGACGTAGACAATATGGTCAGGATTCCTAGAGGAGGTTCTCAGTGCCAGACTCCAGCTTCACAAACAGCTGTGAAAGCAGGAGCTCTTCATGTTCACAAACGGCGAATGAGGGAGTGCAGGCTTGGGAGGCATTCTAAATGCCAGAACTGCTACCTTGTCATTAATTTAGTGTGTATTGTCCCTATGAAGCTGTTGGGACAAGGCAGAGGCTACACATTTTTTAGGATAAATATACTGCTCATGTACTTGCATGTACAAATATTTGCCATGATCTATGCATGAACTGCACAAAAAATATATGAAACTGTAGCAATAAGAGTGAAAGAACATACTAAACAGTATGAGTGTAATTACCAGGAGAAACAGTTCCTCATTTTTATAGACTTTAGTCTATAGAATCAGAAAAAAAATGAATAGAGAGAGTTCCTTAACTCCAGTAAGCTCCTCTCCATTAAGTAAGGTAGACCACTAGCACCCCAAGTGGGTAAGACACTGGAATAACTTCCAGTACAAAGCTGTATGCTAGCATTCAGAATTTTTTTAATGTTCTCTTTTCATGTTCCAAATGTTAACACTTTGCATTATAATAAATATGGGTTTGTGTTTAAAGTTGTCCAGTATTAAGAGTGGGTTCCAGAGAGCCTGATGAAAGCAGTCGTGGTCTTCCGCCTGAAGCAATGAATGTAAATCGAATAGTAGTCTTTCCTATCTGAAACATGGTATATATTTAGGAATTTCAGGAAATGAATGTGATTTCTTAATTTGAGAGTTATTTTGAGAGCTGCTGTGGAAGAGAGGATAGATGTTTGAAGAAGTGTCTTGAAGTTAATATAATTAAACATTTATTTATTGACAAGAGAGGGCAGGAATGAGAGTGCGTTCAGCAGCTTCATTTGGCATGTGGCTGTGCTAAGGAAAGCAGTCCATGGCCTAACTTCAATGGAAAAAATTGTTCAAAGAACTAAAGATGAGATTCAGCACTTTCCATTCTAAGTGTGGGATTCGTTTCATTGATTTGCTGTCCCTAACTTTTATGTGTATATGCGCATTAAGAAAAACAGAAGTGACAAAATGTTGGACAAAACATTTAGTGCATATACTTCTTGTCCTGGGGAGTGAGAGTGCACATGATAAACATCTTCTTGGTAGGATATGAGCACATTGCTCATATCCTACCAAGAGACTCTTGGGTCCAGCACAGCTGAGTGCTGTGTAAGAAGCTGAATGGAACAGAGAAGCGCATGAGCAGGTCAAGCTTATTTAGGAAAGATTTCATATTGGGTTGGGGAGGAAATAATGTGCTGTAGGTATTACAGTGAATGGAATACCTTGCAGATTCCTTCATAAAGGAAATTTTTGTATTTTAAGCCAGGAAATGTATGCAGTATGGATGATTTTAATCTAATATATAGAGGAAGATGAAGCAGAAAAAATTAAAGGCAGTTTTCTTTTTTAACAGCTTCATAACGCAGCTTTATGTTCACACATTTTTGTGAAGTGTTACTGGCAAACACAGTAGTTAATGAGGTATACAGGCCTGATGCTGTATTATATCTCAGGCAAAAGGATGTGTGATTTATCATATTTGTTTTTCTGTGTCCTTAATTTTTCTGTGATTAATGTGTGATGCATATGCAATGCTTTCTCAATTATAACGGAAAAAAATTATAGTGTTTTTTTTTCCCTCAAACTGGCAATGAAAAATCCTTAAAAAACAGGAAAAAAAAGAGGCACTTTTAAATACAAATGTATCAGTTTAGATCTATTATGGCAAATTCTCCTTGGGTTAATTTGTGGTATTATGGCTTACCATACACCTCAGGGAATCAAGAACTAAGTTAATTGTTCCTCTGGGATGTACAATTTCCACCCTTTGCCCCTCAATCCACAGCTTGGAAAGCAGTAACTGAGAAACAAAACTAAATGTATTAAGTTATTTCTTCTTAGAACAGTTCTTGCTAGAACATACAGAAATAGGGGCAGCTGGCTGGTGCTGGGTTCTTACACATCCTTCTGGCTACTTTTAGAGGCAGGATGTTAGACTAGGCTGATTCAGGTCTGATCCAGTATAGTAATTTCTGTGTTGCTTACCCTTAGCCTTTGTTATTCTGGGTCAGTTGATCAGCACATTAGGAGCTGTAACCAAGAGTCTATCCATGTTTTGACCAACTGGTAAGGAAAAGCTTAGCAGCAGGCTGTGCTGTGCCTGCTTATTCAGTGTGAAATAAAGGCACACAAGAGCCTTTGAGGGGTCGTTTCTTTTTTGTTTCTTGTTTTACGAGTGTGTGTTGTGTTAGGGGGAACTCAGGGTAACACATTCTAGACAATGTTACAGCTGTTCCTGAATGATCAAGTTTATTAACATGCCACAGGGTTGTGTAGTTCAGGTATTGGAAATATTGTGACTGATACTGAAGATGTTTTGGGGCAGTTAGATTCTCATATCTATCTTTACATTACTCTAAAATGCTTTGATATTGCCTATATGCCATTATT
This sequence comes from Lycocorax pyrrhopterus obiensis, assembly GCA_014706295.1. Lineage (NCBI taxonomy): Eukaryota > Metazoa > Chordata > Aves > Passeriformes > Paradisaeidae > Lycocorax > Lycocorax pyrrhopterus. The sequence goes on from JACSVZ010000015.1 coordinate 16,918,347, forward strand.
GCAAATGTGTTTGTGATCTGTGTTTTTCTGACCAACTCTGTGTTACTCACTTTTTTGTCTTGTGAAATTGCCTATAAATTATAATTATTATGAGGAGAAAGTATAAAACATTTCCACTTTCTCTTGTTTTTATCTAATTAGTATGATCACTGCATCTACAGCATACCATGAAGAAACCATCTTACTTCATGGGAAACCTCAGTGTTTGTCTTAGTGCCAATGTGGCAACTTGAGGTAGTATTGGCAACAAACCCCACCAATTCCTAGCGTGATGTAGCTGCAGATTCTTCCTGCTTCCCGTTTATTGCTCAGTGTTAGCAATATTTTGGGAATGACTGCTGTGAATGACTCAATGCTAATTGCTGTCCTTTCTTGTTCTTGTTGATTATACTTGTGACAAACCTAAAAGTGTTTTTCCTATCCTTTAAAGCAGATAAAAATTAAGAAAAAACATCCTGTGGAAGCACTGTGCCATTTCCACACAAAATCCTGCATCTGGTTGTTAATATGCAATTCCCAGTACCATGAACTTTCATAGAGGTTAGAAATGAGAAAGATGTTTTAGGTAACCTTGTCCTCCCCTCAGTTGTACGTAGAGTAGATTCACATAAGGCACAGTCATGTCTCCTCTGCACTGAAAGGGAGCATTCTTTTTGCATGGCATGAGTGCTTCACTGATACTGGAAAGAAGAAAAAAGACCTTTTTCCTGTAAAGGGTGTGTGAGATGAAGTTGTAGCACGTTGGCACAAAAGGCTCTTTGTTAATTGCTATTGTGCTAATGGTACTTTGAATATGAATGTTTTGTAAGCAAGAAACAGGCAATGATTCAGATGAGCACTGCCTCAAAGAAAACTTGAGCAGGACTGGAAGTGAAAGAAAGTCTTTGGCATTTTGCAGTCTGTTTTTAAATGGGTTGCACAGATTCAAGTAGTCAAGACCATACATGTAATAAACAGGGCACTGAAGCTGTAGCATCCACTACAAATTTGTTTCAAAAAAAAAAAAAACAAAACCAAAAAACCAAAAAACCCCATCATTCATACTACAGCAAAGCTGCTGAAGAATTTGCTAACAAATTTGTATCAGTGTGTGTTATACATGCCTCTATCACATATGCTCTGGGGCATTCATTTCCAGAAAACTGAAGTGCCTGCTTGTGCACATGGTAGAAATTGCCAGTCTCCATACTATGAGGCTATGTATGTGTTTTCTTGCAATTATTCTCCCATATCTGGAATATTTGTTGAATATTTCTAAATTGATGAGCTTGGAAATCTTTGTAACAGGCAGCTAAAAATATCTACTTTTTCGCTTGACTAGCTAAAATTTAGGAATTTGAAGATTATTTTAGGATATACAATATGCTGATAATGGCATAAGATATCAGAATAATTTTATGTTTACTAATATATACATATCTCCATTCTTGAACATAAAGGAATTAAAAAAAATGTGTAAGTAGGCTCTACGGATATGGAATTATGAAAGTGTTTTTTCAGTTCAACAGGAGAAAGTGTGTACATTATTCTACACTTTAATACAAATTATTCTATTATTCCAATATAACTACAGTGGTATCCTGCTGACCAGAGTAAACCACTGCAGTGAAGTAGTAACAGCAACTTTTATTCCTAATACTGTAGATGCATAAATGCATACTTACATGCTTAATAGCATAATTAGGCATACAGGGATAATTTAAAGGGCCACTTTGCTATGTGAAAATATAAAAAAAATGTGGAGTTTCCCTGGGGAGATTTCTTTAAGATATTTTTTTTGTATGTTTAAAATGTTGACTCTAAATGAACACTTAAATAGTTCAGTATTGTACTTAAGAGAAGCATAGAGAACTAGCAGTTGTTATTTCTTAATCTGCAAGGGGCTATTTCCAAGCTGCAGACTCAGTCAAGCAGTGCTTTATTCAGAAGAACTCTCAAGAAACCCATTGCAGGTTTTGCCTGAGTCAGGACTGTGAACTTGTACTGTTTGTATTGTTACAAACTGTAGATATTTCCAATAAGGTTTCCCCATTGCTCTTACAAAGTAAGAGTCACTTGAGAAAGCTCTTTTGCAGACAGTTACTGTTAAAAGAAAATAATTACATTCCTGCAGATGGGGTATTCTAACTTGCACTCCCATGTGTGTCCAGTGTTGATGTTTAGTTTGGTTTATTTTCCTTAAGATACTTTTGAATGTAAAAAAAAAGGCAAGAGCAGGAGATTTAAAATTTAGATCATTAACATTTAGGAACACAGAGTGTTTTGTTAGAGATGTGGCTTTATTAGAGCTGACAGTACACCACTCAATCATTTGGAGTTTAGTAAAGGAGATGAGTATATGCCTTATAAGAGTTAAATGAGTCCTGTAGGAATTATACTAAAATCTGCAGAACTGAGAAGTTTTGCCTTTGCCATTGGTTGTATAAGCTGCCTTAAGAGTTTTTAGAAATGTGAGCATTCTCTGAAAATCAGTACTGGATGTCTTCCTAAAAGTTATGATTTATGTCAACAAGAAATTATTGAAATTGTTATAGAAATTGCTGGATTAAATTTTATGGCCTTCAAAAAACTTGTTGTTTCTGTCCCTAAAATATATAACTCTGTCATGTTTCCTATAAAGGAGTACAATGCAAAAAAGTAGTTTTAACTCTCAGTGTCCTGATCTGATCAACTGCTTTGTGCCTGATGGTCTGATTTTTGTCAATTGGAACAGTTGCGGCAGAACCACAAATGCTTACAGCACTTAATTTTAAGAATTTATGGTTTAGAAAAGTAAGTCAGAGTATACTGTCTGTGCTATTTCTGTGTCCTTTGGCCCAACCAACCTTCACTGTGCAGCTTTTGACAGGGAACAGGACTCATGCTTGCAAACACAGTGGCTGTAGCATGGCAGAACATTCATTGCCTGCCCTGGGAGAGAGGCAGCATTTCCCCTTTTCTCACCTTGTGGCCGATCCTTCTAGTCTGATTTCACAGAAACAATTTTGAAAATTTCAGGTTAGGTGTTCTGATGGTGAAAAAGATAGTGATATCAAGAAGATATGTGGTTATTCATAGATTTGCTGGACATGTTCCAATATATCAAATATTGCCTGTTGGGTCAAGAAAGACTGTTCCTTCTAATCAGTGACTACTTCTGTTATAGAGCTCCTTCTGAACTGTAGTGTTTCTAATGCATAAAATATCTTGAGAATTTTTATGAAGTAGAATCTAGTGGATGTTTGAAAGTCAATATCTTGTTGCATTAGGTACACAAGGTAAAAATGTCCATGCATTAGCTGAGTTTTGGAGATGCATTGTCTTCTTAAGGTATCTGTCTCCCAATTTTATGTACATTGTGAAAATAAATTAAAAATAGGAACGTAATGTCAATATATGGCACTCACTTGTATTTTTTTTATTTTTACAAAATACTGGTGTATCTACAGAGAAAGCTTTACTAAGTAATGAGACTAACAATTGTCCAAATTAAGTACAAAATTAGGAAAATTGTGTCAGATCATAAAATTTTGGGGTAAAGGACCAGTAATATTTATGTATGGATGAAAAGCCACCTTAAAAAAATTCACATGACCTAGTCTGTCGGTCAAAAATCATATTCTGCACAGCCATAATGTCAAACTGCTGTCTGACAAGACGTGTGATTGACGGCAGTTGAGATATAACACATCCACCTGTAACAGGATTTCCCTGTGGACAGTGTACCAATACAATGCATGTTATATAAATTAACATCTTTGCTGTATTTTAACACTTTTGTTCCTCTGTTGGTCAAACACTGGCTAATGAAATCAGAAGTTGTAAGGAAAGGCCGGTTTCCAAGCTGTCTAAAGGTCAACATCACAGTTCCCTATGGCAAGTGTCCTGGGGCACTGGCACAAATTTCAAAAGAATCACAAGTGATTATAATTAATTGTATTCTCACTATGAAAAGTGATACCATAAAGATGGCTCTCTTTTTCTTTGTTTTCATCTGTTTCACTCATTTTGTTATTTTTTTTCTTAATCTTCATTCTTTAAGCATTGATTTGTGTCAAAATACCCAGTATAACTGTAGCTTATTTTTAATATTTGATGAAAGCAAAAAGTCACAGGCTTACCCCAAAAAGCACACAGTTTACTGTAACACAGCATCTAGTCACATGGAATAGGGGGAAAGCACTTTGGGTAGGAGATAAGTACAGCTTCATTCCTGAGTTCCCTTTTCTAATACTTTTAATTGTTCTCACAGCGGCAGCTTGTTAGGCTGTTTCTGTGCTAGTCATCAGCTGGTTTCACCTCAATTTGCTTCCACGTTCTGTTCATACAGACACGACAAAAGGAGAGCAGAGTTTCCCATTGCTCTGGTTGTTGACAAAGGAAGCCCATTGTACTTGAGAACAGCTGAATTATTATCTCTTTCAGTGCACAATAAAATGTCACCACCATGTCACAGCAGAAATACACATGCTGACACTAGACTTGGAACGTACTAAAAGCAATGAGGGCCACAGCAGAACCACTCAGCTAAATGCTTGTCATTTGAATACACATGAAGAAAATTAACTAAAATTCCCAGAAATAGCTGTCAAAAGATTAAAGACTAATGGATTTCTGTCCTTGGGCAAGTGAAATCTCACATTCTGATTCTCATTGCTTTGTCCATGCAAAAGCAGTTGACAAACGGAGAGTGCTTCTTGTTTTCTTATTTTTTTCTCTTTCTTTCTTTTTATATTTTCCTTACTAAGCATGTGCGGAGTTTGTTAAAGGTACCCAGTAAGACTGGGTTCATGAACTCTCTACAGCTAGTGTCCCAAGAAGCACCTTGATCCTTGGCTATCATTTTAGCGTGTTTTGTGAGCACAGTCAAATGTGAAGCTGCAGACACGGCGAAGTGTCCAGTTATTCTCTGTAACCCCTATCCATGATTATTTATGCTCTGAGATGTAGTCTGTGTTCAAATGCTTTTTGTGAGGTTCATTTATAACCTTCCTGCCGCCCTTTCTTCACTCCAGCCTCATAATCTTTTATTCCCAGCTTCTTTCCATGGCACTGAAAATTCTCTACCATGTAACCTAGAGCAAGATTAATTATTACTGTGGCTTCCTCCTTAAAATTCGTGCTTTGCTGTGTATTCAGTGGTTACCTTCATATGTTCACGTTTCATAGCTATGAGTTCTCAGGGTCCTTCTCCCTCTTCCACAGCTGCCCAGCCTTCTCTGCATAACATAGGGATGGCAGTGAATATCTGGTCAGTTCTTTCACATTCTGCTTTTAACCACAGTAAATCTGGTCTTCCACTGCAGTTCTCTGCTCAAAACATCAGGAGGACTGAAACTGGTGTACTTAAGAGAAAAAAAACCTGCTCTGTTCTGGTCTTTTGCCTTCACTTACCTACATTGTTGTACTGACCACTGGACAAGTTGCTTGAGTTTTTGACCTTGCCCATTAGCTTCAGTAACTACTACATATATCTGGGATTTGCCCTCTTTTTCCTTCCTTTCTTGCCTTATTTTTTTTCCTAGTATCTGTTTTCCCACTACTTCCCATTTTAACCCTTCTTGTCTCTTCTTTGGGTCTGAAATTGCTGTCCCTCTGCAGTTAAATTTGCTGTTCTCAGTGTGCTGGCAGCAAAGTGAAATGTGATGAAAACCTGGTCTCTGAAGGGTTCTCTGCTGGTATATCACTGATCAGATTTTTAGTAATTTTTACTTTGCTTCCAGCACACTAATTGAATACAGCAGAGCAGAACAGCAGGGTGCAGAAAGAGAAGGCACTGAGTCCTGACAAAGTCTTTCTCTAGAGGTGTTCCATTAGCATCTCGTATTAGAGAGATGCTAGCTACCCACAAACAATGAAGCAGTAGATCATTCATAGATTGAAAACCATTGAATATGTACGTCTATGAATATTCAGACAAATGTTGAAATCCTGGGCAAAGTTGTAGGCCAGCTTGCCTATTCAAAGCACTGACATTTTAATATTTAGTTAGAAAGTGGTAGTTTTGAAGAGACTGGTAGCGTATGTATTGTTCCTAAATAAAATTCAACACGTCAATTTTATATGTATTCATCATTTATTATAACTGTCAGGATGCTTGTTGTGATCCGTGAAATTTAGTAAGTGATAATAAATTTAGTAAATGATAATAAATGATTTTTTTTTCTGTTTCTGTTTGACTGCTTTGTAAGAAGCTGGAAAAATATGTTTTGGATTTGCTGCATTACTTTTCTGTGTAAGCAATTGTAGTAATTGCCAGTGAGAGTCTGAGGAGTTGAGAACAAATGCAGAGATATATTACAATCTCAAATGAGAGCAATTAGAAAGAGAAGAATACTGGCCCTTGAAAAGTAAAATGGCAACTGACATAAGCTGACTGTGAAGCTGATTTGTAGGACACTTTCCATCTTAGCATAATGCTTCTGTCATACAAATATTTGAACATCTGGATGTAGACTAATCTAAGGTACCTATCACTATGTCAGTGAGTCACATAGTATTAAGGTTTTCAAAGAACTGAAAAGAAAGAGGCCAGAAAAATACATTCTAGTTTCTACACTACAAAAAAATCAGGTATTGTGTTCCTGTGCATTTAGTCTCATATGCTTTTCATTGTTTGTTTACTTATTTTTGGGGTATCATAATGAGGAAATTCTTCTGTTTGGAGACACAAACAGGAAAAAAGATAAGAGCTGTTGAATTTCATGAGAGTGCTCCTAGAATCTGGATTATACTTCAACTTTTGTTTGTGCAATTATTTTTAAGCTGTCAGTATATATTTATTTCACAGGGTCTTATGAAGATACAGCAAAACATTAAGTATGTCATAAAATTGAACAAATACCTGGATGCCTTGCTAAATGCAGTAGTTTAAACTTGGTTTTACTTTTTTAAAGGTTTTTTTAAGTAGTTTTTGCCTCAGTGGTTTACTAAGTAGCTTCCTGCATTCACTCAGTTTAATCCAACAACTTCTTATGCCAGCTAATTCAGCTAAATTCCTAGGGACCATTCATGTAACTGGCAATAGTGTCCCTTAGGGAGTCTTTGTTTGGGATAATACGCATGACTGCGTAATTTGGAGATTGTCTCCTAGGTATTATCCTGCTCCTCCTAAATACATGTTATACAAGGTGCAATCTGCATCATTTCTTATAAAGCCAGATTTTCATTCTTTTTCAGGGTACAGGTGAACACTGAAGGTATTTTCTCAACCCAGGGTTTGCAATAAGATTTATCCCTCAGTGGAACTATGATTGGATGAGCTGCAGGAAAAGCCTCTGCCCTGTCATTCAATCTTTTACTCATGATCTAGTTACCTGGTCTCAATTTGTAGCTTCTCTGTAGCCCACAGGAGACCACTTTTTCCCATATTTTTCTCAACCTCAGCTCAAGCATCCCTCCCAATCTTGACAGCAAGAGCTAAATGATAAAATGGGTGTCTAGACATTGCTATATTGCTGTTCTTAGAACTAAATAGTCTTCAGTCTATATGCCCTATAAATAATTGAGACAATCTGACTCTTTGTGAATTAGCAGTACTTCAGTTTTTTTTAAGGGAAGCAGAATGACTGCTGTAAAATGTTTTCAAGCTTTGTGATGTTTCCTTGTTGTAAAATAGATTGACATTTGGGGCTTTTACACTATTACAGTCAAATTGCTGCTCTAAAGACAGTTCATGATTGCGGTGTCTTAGAGTACTGTGATTCAGTTTGTCTTTCTGATGGCCTCTTTCCTGCCGCTGCAATTTAACTGATACATGTTTTTAAAAGCTTATTACTTTGCATATTTTTATTGTTGTTTAATTTTTTTATATTTAAGTACACTCTCTCTGAAGGAAGAAGGGACACAGAAAGGTCTCTAGTCTAGTGACCACTAAGGAATTTAGAGGTTTTGTTTCCAGCTCTGCAACAAATTCTTGTGTGACCTTGGTCAAGATGGTTAAGCTCTGTGCAAAATGAGGACAATGAACAGTATTTACCAGTCATAGGTAAAACTCGTTAAATATAGGAAGTTCTGCAAGGTGGTTGAGGATCTTTGGTAGGTAGATAGTGTGTATGTACTGAATCAGGCAGAGGAGGAAAATGGCCAGAGCAAAAAGCTAGAGTTGAAAAAAATAGGAGAAGGAAAAAGGAAAAATATCAGATAAAAAGAAAAAAGAAGCTAGGAGATGAGTGGGATGACACAACCAGTTGGGATCATTTGCAGTTGAATCATTATAAAAGATGTGGTCCTATTCAGTGTTAATAGGGCAAGAGAAGTACACCAAGATGAATGTGTTTGTCTATGTACTTCTAAAGTGGTGAAGCCAAAGGCATTTCTGAACCTTGGCATTCCACTCTGCTGATCAGCTTTCTTCACAGTTCAAGGAAAAAAACAGTGAAATAATATATGAAAGTCAAAGAGCATTTTCTCCAATGCATATGTTCCAGCTTGCATTAAATGCTACAAATTATCATTGAAAAAAAGTAATGTGAAGAAGAACATCATTCTGTAAGAAGTATAGGTGAGCTAAGTCCTCATTTAAGAAGTATGTTTCAAAATGTTGTGTTCTGCTTGGGAGAAATTTTCCCTACTCCCTACTGCAATGAATCTTCTTTTGCCACTTCAGGCATCTGGAATTGACTGATAAACAACAACTAAGCTGTCTTTTGGGGTTTTTTTGTTGTTGTGTTTGGTGGGTTTTTTTACTTTATTTAGGCTCATGCACCATGGTTTTGATTATACATTATTAATATTCACTTTGCACACCATCTTTTATGTATAGAAGCGTAATGTATTCTGAAATCATAAGTCTCAGTATTCAAATGCTGTTTCAATCAATATTCTTATTCAGTGAAAATAAAGTACATTTTTACTTTTATTTCCTGATTCATTCTCCAATGTTAAAAAAAAAAAGACAACAAACTGTAACAAACTGAGTCTTTTAATCTATCATATTTTAGATTGCTGTAAGCTTTTGCATTTACTGCTGCTGAACAAGACTTATCTCCATTTTTTGCTATCACAAACAGCTGATGATTTTCAGTTAAAAGATTGACTAGAGATGCAGCAATTGAAGAGCATTGAGTGTAGGGTGAATTTGGGAAAAGAAAATGCAGAAAATAAAACTGATTTTCCATAGGAAATATATATATGAAATGTTAAACCAGGTGAGAGGCTTGGTGACAAAGCTTATCTAGATGCAGTATTTAGCAGAAAATAATCTGTGGTGTTCTGAAACACTACTCAGTTAAGCACTCTAAAATTAGACTATACTGATCATGAATGGAGACTTTTTCTAGTAATAACTGGAAATAGATTGCAAGTTTTTCTGTCTTACAAAACAGTTTAGATCACATTGGTGGATAGTTTGTCGTTATGTTGATACAGCATCTGCTTGCATCCAATGCCTCTAAACTGTTTGCATGAAAAACCCTTGGATAGAGTCTATTTGTTCTCCATTTCAAATGGCACTACCCAGGAAAGCAATTCTACCATGTGCTGAGCAACGTCAGTTCCTATCAACTTCAGCTTAAGTGAAGGGGCACAGCCTCCTTCTTAGGAAATGCAAGGTAGTGTCAGCACAGATTCTTAAGCTGAAATTCAGTTCTTTGCAGAAGCTCTTCACAAAGCCTGTGTATCATTTAAGTGCCACTTAATTCTTTATAATGGAGCTCGGAGTGGATTTGAAGAAGCTGGTAGGCTTTTTGGTCTCTTCTCTGCAGAGGGCTGAATTACACCCCCAGTGAATATACACAGTAAAAAGGCAACTGCACTGCCTCAGGAAATACACTATATTTCTTTGCTTTGACTAGTGTAACTCAGTTTCAATTACTGATGAAAATTCTTTGATATTATGCTGATAAAAATCATTGTACATTTTGCTCCCTTCCTATATTACACATTGAGCTTCACTCTCATACTCTGATATAATGTGCAAACCGAAAAGTGAAAATGCAAAAATAGATGTAGTCCTGCAGACAGGAACAGGGCCTCCCTTGTGTCACTGTGTGTGAGGGCCTGTGTGTTGGTGAGGCTTCTGAAGCAAAGCCAGGGGTGGGTGGAGAAGCAGAATTAAAAGGATGTAAAAACCAGTAATGGGGAAAAAACCCCGGTGGGAAGCAGGGTGGGGAGAGGGCGTGGGGGCTGAGGAGGCACCATTTTGATACCAATTAGCTGTAAACCATTTGAGCTGTGTAGCTCTTCCCTGCAAAAGAAGTTCTGATTCTCAAGGCCTAAATGCGTGAGCGGCTCTATACCCAGCACAGAAATGTTTTAGACTTCATGTTTTGTAAAATATTCTTGGTGTGTCTTAAATTTGTGTGGCTATAGCCAATACCCAGAGCAAGGACCCCATGGATTTGTGATAATACCAATAGCGACCAAGCAAACACTGAGTAATTCAGGGATACTTTTTTTTTTTTTTTTTAAATAAGATTACTTCAAGTTGTGTTTCCAGGAAAACCTCCTAGCTGAGATAGTAAAGGCAATCTAGTGCATATTTTTGAGTTTACCTGACTATTCAGTCTCTCAAAGATACTTCATATTGTTGAAACATTGATAGAAATAGCCATTTTTATATGTGAATTATGAAAGATATGCATGCAAGTAGGTCAGATTTGGTGTTAACATTTTACTGAGCTTTTTCTGTTAAGCCTGTAACTGGATGCATGCCTTCACTAAGAAAGGATGAGGCTATTATCTGTTACACAGGAGGGGTTAGTCTCAAAAACTGATACGATCCAGTTATCAGCAGAGCAGTACCTCTGGTGCCCAAGTACAATCCACAGTTGCTTCAAAAAAATTGTAGTTATGAATCATTTCACCATTGATTTATATATTGCCTAATGAACAATGCAAATTCCTATGTAGACATTTAGGTGCTAAAGAGGTTTTTGTTAATTAAACTATTAATATGACTTTCAATTTGAGCTTCCACTGAAAGAAATCAGGTTTTGTTATATTGCTAGAGCTTACCAACAATTGTACCACAGGTGAGGACACAAGTTTTTTTGTGTCAAAATATTGGAAAGGATTTTATTAAAGACTTTAAATTGCACTTCTATTTCTTGCCATGATTCAGTGGCATTGGGAATTGTATTCTCAAGTAGTTCCAGACAGAAGAAGTCAGGCTGAATCACACATTCAGGTGAGCATAAAGCTGCAACTGCTGCTGGAATAAATGCCTGCTTTTAGCCTCCTTGGACCCCAAATTAATTTGATACAGCATAAGCTTCTTGTACTCTTATTTTACTAATTATTTCTCCTGTAGATCTCTTTTTGCTGGGCTTACAACTATTGAAGGTGCGTTGTGTGTATTGGTGTCACACATCAACATAGAGGAAGGCATGATCTGTGTCCCTGTATGTGGAACAAGTTCTGGCCTTGAATCCTAGGACACTCATGTATAAATTGAAGTGGTGAAGCTTTCTTATAGTCCAGGCAAGAATTGGTGAGATGATCCCTGAAGGAAGTGAGGACCATTTTCTGCAGGCTGCAAGTCTTACAGTCTGAGAAAAAGTTACTTTGGGGGACCTTACCTTGTTTAGCATGAGTATCTGGCATCATGAAAGTGTCTCTCTGTCTATGTATTTTATGAAAAGTATCCTAAACACTCTGCTCTACAATATTGTCTTCCAGGGAGAGTGAAAAAATAATGGAATACTAGATATTAGTAATATTGTTTACTATTCTAGGAGAAGGAACCCAGATACTACAAAGGTGAACTCAAAAGAAGTAGTATTATAGCGCAGAAAGAAGTCTACAGGTATTAAAGCCCCTTTTCTCCCTATCTTGAAAAAAAAAATTCTCCTTAGAACTCCTTTGCTTTTACTTTCTTGGCAGTCAGGGCTCTGTTCTTCCAAGACTATATGCTGTATATGACCTTGAGGAAATTTTGCAGAACTGGCTTGCCAGAGACACAAGTATTAAGAGGAGACACAAAACACATATCACACCACCTTTCTGTTAGGGCCCTTCCTAACCAGACTTCTTTTCCCTTGTAGTAATAGGCTGTTTGTTCCTGTCTTTTCCTTCAGCTTATTGTCTCCTTCTCCATGATTTCTCAACTTTTGCTTCATTCAATACCTGTCCTTCTTATATTCCTAGTTTCTGCCCTTGACTATACCCCTACCAGTGTGAGTATCACAGAGTTTCACAATATCTGTCATTATGCTGACCCCTCTAACTGTTTATTATAGCTTTTCTCTTTCCATTGCATGGCTCATGTCTATTTACGCTGTCAGCACTTCAGGATAAGGACAGTCTGCTCAAGTTTATAGAGAGTCTAACACAATGGATCCCAGTTGTGGGCCACCATAATGATTAGTTAGGATAGGAAGTCTTAATTGTTACCACCTCCAGCAATGTTTCCTTGATTAGGAGGAGCATGAAATTAGAAAAATAGCTAGTTTCTATGTTCTTTTGATTTATAATAAAACTGGTTTTTGTTTTATTGTTGGTTTTTAAGTTTGAAATTAAATTTGTTGGCACAACATGTGTTGTAAATAATTTTGTAAATTGCCTAGGGCTGTCTACATCATAAACTATTGCTGAATTATCAGATAATGAAAATAGACAACTCAAATGAGAAAGTGTTTAGAGAGAAATGAAATGTGAATTCTCCTGCCAATTGTTTTTGGTTTTGTTTTTCTTCTTCCTTTTCTGTTCCATAGCACGAATTATCAAAACAAAACAGTGGTGTGAAATGCTTCCATGTTTAGAAGGAGAAGGCTGTGATTTGCTAATCAATAAATCAGGCTGGACCTGTACACAACCAGGAGGACGGATAAAGACAACCACGGTAGGTCACTTCTCTGTTCTATGTTTCTTCAATTTCTCATTCACTTTAGTTTGTTGAAAAACAAAGAGTGAGATTTTTAATCGTTTTTCAGCGCTTTTATGTAAAGTTGATTGCCTCATAATTAATGTGTGCCCAAATGTGCATGCTGAAACACACAGCAATGTTTTCACAAAGTACAACATTGGAAAAGATAACAAAGGAAAATGTGTCATTCTCATGGTTATTAGGAGTGGATATTATATCAAGGTTTTCTTAAAGACACTAGTGGCTTAACTAACATTTGCATTCAGCCCGAAGTATCTTATTCTTTCAACATACACAGATTTTCTTATGCTGTGGTAGTGTAGGATATAAAACTCAATGTGTGGTCTAACAGGGTGAAAAGAAAGCTTTCACTGGGAGTTCTGAAGAAAATATTTTTTCCATTCCAACTATACTGGAAAAACAAGTGCATAGATAGATCTTTAGTTTTCAGTGAGACCTACAGAAAACATAGCAAAAGATCCCTTCTTCTGACTTCCTTTTGGCCCTGGTTTGTTGATAAATCCCTCAGTTCTCTGATTGGGTGCCTTGGGGCATGTGCTTGTAGTAAAGCTGAAAGTATGTACGACAGTAATAGTTTATAGGGCCTATAATGTATCAAACAGATTTCTAGAAAATATTCTCAAATTCCAGCAATTCTTTGACTTAAAAAATGGAAAAAAATTAGAAGAGATATAATAGAGCAATTTTCTGATAGCTTGCTAGGCCTCTTGAAATTATTTCCTCTCCTTATAATCTTTTTTTAGATTTACAGGGAGTTTGAGTGTAATTTAAATAAGTGCAATTTCAAGAATATTTAGTCTTATGAGTACTTATCAGTGAGGTCTAAATTAATGCCCATCATCCCCTGCACAATTTCTCTGTCTGAGCAGGAGACAGAAAACAGTATAAAACCTTTTATTGTTTTAGAATGCCTATGTTTAGAAAATTAACATGATTTTCACTTTTTAAAAAGAAGAGAGATTTGATAATGCTGTATGAGATACCTACGAAACAAATTTTATGAATTGTGATCACTGTTTTCATTCTTCTGTATTTTCCAGATATAATATTCATTATGGATAGGGCTATAAAACTTAACTCGTCTCTGAGGTCTTACTTAAATATAGTTTGCCTTTAGATCTTTTGCATTCAAGTTATGTAAATCTTTTGCATTCAAGTTATGTAAGAGTGACATTAAAAAAAAAAGGAGAAGGAAAAAAGTTTTTTAAACATTAATGCCAACTTTCAAGGGCAAGGAGATCTAATTCCATAACTTTGTCATACTTGAAATATAGTCTTAAATCTTGTTAATTCAGGAGTATTTTCTGTATCTGAGGTAAACAGAAAACCCATGTACTGTGACACATTGCCAGCTGTCATTTTAGTTCTTTGTTTGATGTTTTATGCTAATGGCATGACTGAGTAATGCAAAGTAAGCAGAGGATCTATCCTTCAGTTTCTGTCTTTAATGAAGTGATTCAGATATGCTTTCAGATTAAACACCAGAAGCCTGATTCTGAACTCTTACTTGTCTATATAGCACTTTAATGCTATTGACATGAATGGAATGACTCATGAATTTGATTAATGTAAATGAAATCATAATCATGCCCCATCAGTAAAATTAAGACCACGGCAAGTATAATATTGTAAAACAGTCTCTCTCCCCACACAGATACATCATTGTCATTGGTAAGGAAAGTTTTTGCCAGGGAGACAACTGTAGAACAGCTCAGAGCATAAGCCCTCACGTAACATCAAGCAGTCTTCAACAGTTGGTATCACACATGCAGACACACAACAAACACGCAGTACTTTCCAGTCAAGCCAGACTAGCAACTCAGAATGCTTACAGAAGCGCTGAATGCGGAGTGGGGAGAGGGAAGAAAGACAAGAAGAAAAACAGATGAACTCCCGTCTATAATACAGTATTAATAATGTATTGGTTGAAGGGTGAGCTTTGGACCATAGTAGTAGATTTGGAAACTGTGTCTTAGGATGACTTCATGAAATGCATGACTGTGATTAAAAGAAAACGAAATTCCAGCAGAAACACTAAGAGACATTATTTACTGTAGCAATACTCTCAGATCAACAGCTGCTAGTGCAGTAATTTCTATTTCAGCTCCTAATGAACATACATGAGTTGCCAGGCACTATCATGCCTATCATGGTATTTAAGTGTACTAGGAAGGATTTCTGGCTGGGGAGGGCCATAAAAATGACCACCACGTAGTATGGGGAAAAAATGTCCAGACATATTGAATTAGTTACTGTACATGGTTCTTAAGTAGGAATAATTCTTGACAACATCTCCAGCAACAGCCAGATTAGGTCCTTCATTTTTTAACTATCAGTTTTGTTAAAACACATTTATTAGTCTAATCAGCCCTTTCCTGCTGATATAGCTTGCATTTTAAAGATATTTTTAGCAGTAGGTCTTGAGTTATCATACTGATAGTAGGTCGTATAGCAGAGATATCGCTGTTTGGTAAATGCTGACTGTAATTTGTCACCCATACTAAAGTCAGAACTGTGTTGAACTCTGATGGACTGAGACCAGCTGTTGTGATAATACCAGCTTTTCACATTGATTCCATAAGGTTTTGTAGAAGTGCAACTTTTTAAGTACTGGGTTTAAAAGCAGCATGTGGAAAGTTAGCACTTGTAGAGATCTTATAGATGACACAAGTTCCCTTTTAGGCGAGAATATACTTCAAGACTCATAGTTAAATGTGATTCTTACAAAGAAAGGAAGAAATAGGATTTGTTTCCTGTAGATGAGTTTAACATTTAGTATTTTTTCTATGAAAATTCCAAGCAAACAGCAAGTGAAAATATCCATTGCTGCAGAACAAAAGTGCAGTTTCTGTAAAATGTTTGGAAAGGGCTGCTGCTTTTTACTTTATACTTTGTGTCAAAATTGTTTACACATTCTGTGCAGAGCCAGATTTTTCAACTGGCTGGCACTTTTTGTGTTCACCTCTGAAAATAATGCAACCAAATCAGAATTCTCTCCTCACATGAGTAGCAATGTTTTATATCCATTTTGTGCTCACTTTGCACAGCTATAAATGACTACACAAGGTGCAAGGCAAAGGAAAATCAGACCCAAAGTATACTCTAAATGGATCTGGATGTCACTTCTGCCCTGTTGTTCTCTCTACAAGGTGTGAATGAACCAAAGATTTTTCATTTTCTAAGAGGCTTTTAGACTTGAGGACTGACTGGGCTAACTGCCAATCTATGTATAAAGAGGCTGACTGTCAATACAAGGAAGCAATATGGCAACTTGTAAAAGATGATAGCAAGAGAATACTACACAATTGTTAGCAATTTCAACATACTAAGTACTTTCATATAACAAATGTCCTTACAGTCACTTTAAAATCTCCTGCCTTAAAAATTCTTTTTTTTATTCTCATTACTTTTTCAATTATTTATTAAAAAGTAAGTTACATGATTTTTTAAAAATATTTTGTAGTTTTAATACTGCCAGAAGATATGCCTTTTTTTAAAAAAGAAATTGCTGAAGGGCCTTTCCATTTTGTATTTCAAGTGTAAACCTTGCTAGTGTATAGATGAGAAGATACACAATGTATCGTTTTTACTGGGGAGATTAATTTTTATCACCTAAGTGTATATATGTTGTCAGTGATCCATCACTACTTAATTGTTACTTAATTAATTCCTTCTTCTACATGATGTGATTTCAATGCATGGAGCTTAACAGAACGTTCATGCGCCAGTTCCTCAGTAGCTAACCTTTTAAACCTTTGCCATTTTACTGCTAAATTAGCTAAAGTGGGAAATTAAGGAATATGGAGAAGCTAAGAGAGAGCTCACAGTGGATAAAAGGTGTAATTACTCTGACATGGAGCTCAGTGTTTAGCTGGTAAAATTTACTAAGGATCTAGCTTCACCAAGGGACCTGACTTTCTTAATAGAGTTTACTTACACACAGAGCAACTTATCATTCCTCGCCATTAATATAAATGACATGCTGGCTGGGTTGGAAAGGCAATTTGTTCCTTACCCTGAAAAATACAATACATATTTGTATTGGCTGCAATTTCAATCAAGATTTTTTTCAGCAAAGCTTCATCATGCATATATGTATGATAAAAGTAACTCAGATAAAATATACTGGTTTGATTTTCATCATTGACTTATGAGCAATGTGTTCTCACTCATACAATTACATTCAGGAAAAAAGAAATATTCATATACATATACATATACATATACATATATATGTTACATATCTGTAACATACTTGAGAATTTACTTTTTTTTAGACTGAAGATCAGCTGGAAATATCCTGAGGCCATGGTCTAGTGGTCTGAGCTTGGGAACTGGGAGCCAGAAACTCCTGAGCTCTAATCCCGGCTCTGACAGTGACTCCCTCTGTGGCCTTGGGTAAGTCACTGAACCTCTCTGCCTCAGTTTCCCCAGCAGTAAAAGTAAGATTAGCAATTCTTAGCTCCATACATCAGTGAATTTGGGAGTCCTGACTTAACATTTTAAGAGATTTGGAAATTCAGAGTAACTTAGAAATAAAACTAATGTTGTTTATAAATGTCCTCATTGGTAATATTCCTGTTGTTAGGTATTCACATAACACTGGTATTCCTGTATTTAGTCTCACTTGCATTCCAGCTCTGAGTGTTTCTAAATGTGCATTTCACATCTCTACAGCCCAGCCGATTTTATTTGGTTAATCTGGTTTTGGAAGTATTTTGACATCCTGCCAGTTCTAGTTCTGTGTCATTCCAGGATACAATACCTACCAAAACAAGCTTTCAGGCAATACCAGATTAGAGCAGTGGAATGTTGCATGCATGCCATGCCAAATTAAGTTTCACCCTTCCCCTTTGTCAGAAGTGGTCAACTTACGAAACAGATACAATTATACCAATTCTTTACATGTCATAGCCGTGTGCTTCAGTGTCCATTCTACAGATCTGTCAGCAGTTCATCTACTAAGTTCCTTCACTGTCCTAGTTGTAACAGGAACACTATGTATGGACCAAGATTACAGAGGACACTTTGCAGCAGGCTGGTGTATCCCCTCACTCTAGTCCAAATATTAGCTTTTAGAAACAAGAAGGAAATTAGGATCCTGAATTTTTCATTGTTCATAGCCAGCTGTTGGGGAATCAGAATCTTTGGCTATATTTAACCTATGGGACTATCTTTTCTTCAAAGTCCATGAGCTTGCACAATTGTGAGTCCCTGTGTCTTCTCTGTCTTCTCTTTTTCTGTGTGTCCTTCTTCATAATGGCATGCCTGACACTGCCTTGTGAGAGACCTTAACAGCAGCAGAAAGGGCTCTCACAACCACACTTTTGTGATGAAATGGATCATTAACTCTTTTGGGTCATCCTCAGACATACTCACTCTTAATTTCTAGTTAATTGTCTAGAAATCTGATTTAAGAAAACCCCTATCATTTAAGTCAGTAAGAATAATTTGCATTCTTAAGTCCTGCTGCCAGCCAGTTTTGTGAGCTCTGAGACCATTGCTTCACCAAGCATTATGCATCACAAAATTGTTTAAAACTCAGGTTTCAGTACTGAGCTTCTGAAGTTTATATTTGATTAAAGTTTTCCAAGACCACACCACATAACTGGAAGTTAGCCTGAAATAACTTTCGTATGTTAAGACACTGATGTGCTCTCCCTTTTATATATGCACACCAAATTGAGAAAGGCTAGAACATGAACACCTTCTGCAGAATATCTTTGGCAGGTATTGTTGAGATCAAAAAGTCATGATATCTGCATCTGTGACTGTACATGTGAACTACCAGAACTAGGTTACTTTTAATTAATATATCATTCTAATGTAACAGTCTATCTATAGAATCAGTCCTAGTCATTGTACAGTGCTTTAACTGAGCCTTTTAATAATTTTGTATTAATTTGATGTTCTTCTCAGTAGTACTAATATCAATTATGAGAGAAAATACCGATTCTTTACATGTTATAGCCATGTGCTTCAGTGTCCACTCTGTAGATGTGTACTCCAAGGCCTAGATTCAATCTATTTATTTCCATGGATTACAAGAGGCTTTAATGCTTTGAGCAGTTTCCATTACTCTCATCGTTTTCCTAATCTACAAATGGGTCATTATTCATAGGATTCCAACTAGATCCTGTTCTGTTAATTTCCAAGCAAATATGGAGTATGGGAGTTGGTTGTCTTAATTGTCAGAGAGGCTAAATATCATGTTTCTAATTCTTGTGTTAGAGAAGAATAGTAGCTTAAGACAATTTACAAGCAGAGTGGTAGGATGGCCTTCATGGTCCCATATCTTAAGGACTACATGCACAGAGAAACCTAAATAGAAATAAAATCCTCATGAAGCTAAGTGTCTCATGAAGGGGCCATGCTATTCCTTCAAAATACACGGGTTCTCTTGCATATTAGTAATGCTTCAACTAGTACCGTCTTTTCAAAGCTGTGCACTTCTTTGTCATACCAATGTATTGAAACCTGCACATTCTATTCTCCATTATCCTTATGAAAATACATTTCTTCATGTCAAATAACTGAACTTCAAGTCCTAAGCCAAAATGGTAGCAAAGATTTTGTGATTTTTATAGGTTGAAAGGAGCTGTCAGATACTTAAAGAACTAACTTAATGAGATTAGCTGCCTTCCTCTTTGCTGAGTGCTGAATACTGGTTCTACTGATGTTCAGTGATTCACACTGCCTGAAAAGAGGCCAAAATTTGCACCAAAAATAACTTGTAGTGAAATGGTGTGCTAAGTGAAATCATAATTTGTTAACATCTCAAATAAATCCTTGGAAGAAATTAGGGAAACTTAAGTTTTGTTCTTCACTTTTAGAACATGTATTTTCAGATTTCAGTAATGAAGAATTATACTAATTTTTTTTGTCTTTATAAAGTTACAGAAAATATGAATGCCCACTTCTGCATGGGCTATTTCAAAGATGTTGCATATCCTGTGCAAATAAATAAACAAACAGAATTTTTGGATAGATAAGACTTCTGGAGTTATATTTTCTTTCTGGATTCCCATTACTTAACTCACAGTCATATTGGGAGTTCAAACATTCAGTCCAATCTTACTATGCTAACTTAGGGACAGGCCAGTTTTAGATTCAGTGAGGTAAAAGTGGTTTCTGATTAATGCTTACAAACTATGGCTTTTTGTGGTTATATAGATTAATCTATATACAAAAGCAGTTACTGCATTGTAAAATGAGCTACATTTTGATCCATTTGAGGTCTGAACTGTCACTTTCAGTAAGTAAAAGAAAGCTGATTCTACCCAAGGCAATAATAATAATTTCCAATCACCTGTTTCATGGGTTTGTGGAATAAATTATGTTTTCAGTAAAAACACCAAGCAAACCCTTTGTTGGGTTGGGGTTTTTTTCTGTACTTTGAAAACAGAATTCTGAAATGGAAATAAGACCACATCTGTAACTTGGCAAGTTCAGTACTCTGTCATAGTGTGAACCCACACAATGAATTGTGGATATTTGAAAAAGGTCAAGTGTTCGAAGTCTTTAAAAGGTGCATTAACTTAACTAAATTGTTAAGTTGGTCCTGATAAACACAAAATACTTTCATTTGAAATTCTTTCTAAATTGCATAATTTTCCAGGACACCAGTAAAAATTGTGTTCTTATATGGGGTTAGGATTATCTTTCATCTCCTCCAAAACAAGAAAAGAGCCTAAATTTAAAAATGGAAGGCTCAGGGCGCAGAAAATTCACACCTCTAATGGATGGTTCAGGTATCTGCCTGGAAAATTTGCAGGCCCATCAAAGAGAGTCTGTCAAGAGCCTGATACTAGAATTTTTAATTATTGTTTAACACCTTGGTCACCACTTGCATTTAGATAGGCCTTTCCAAATACTGAAATAGCATGGTAACTGGTCTAAGAAATAAGCATGTTAAGAATCAGTACTGAGATGGACTAAAAGCAACAGACAAACCAAATTCATATTAGTAATGGTAATATTGGGTCTTTTTGTGTTTTGACAATTCTTAGCATAACAGATAGACATTCTAAATGTGATTCAGTTTCCTCAACTTACCATTTTAGTGCATTCAGATACTTAAGGGTATGGACGGCATCTTCCACAGGGTGAGCACACATGACATAAAACCGATAGACCAGTGCCCTTGTGGGGTGACAACTGGAAGTCAGGCAGAATGTGCTGGTTCACTGGTTGTCTGTGGTAAGCAACTAAATCTCATTTCTCGTCTGCTAAATCAGACAATTTGATACAGTGCTGCCCGCTCCTACCGTATATGCTTCATGATAGATTGATACTGTCTGAAGGTTCTGATTTCTTGCATGAATATGAGAAAATCAATTTTCATTTAATAAGTGACTGCAAAGAGAGACTATCTGAGGAAACAAACCTGGAGATTACTTGTGCAATTTCTTGCTGTAAGCAGCACAACACACTGTTTTTAAGAAGGGATTCAATAGATGCTGAGTGCCATATAGTTGAACTGAAGGGGACTATGGGATACATTTTACGTGTGGAAGAAAAATGGATTTGATAATGCAAACGAGGAAAAAGGCTGGAAAGACTAATGCAGAGCTTGGTATATAGTTTAAAACATGTTTTTTGTGGGCATGTAATGTAAACTTACGAAGGCTGGAATCTGGTGTGTCACATCAACACCAAGAATTTAAAATGCTAGAATTATTACACACCCATTTTGCCCAAAGAAAATGTTCATGACACAAGTGTTGGAAGATGAAGTTATTGCACATGTATATCCATTTTGGAACATTTCCATTTTTAAGAATACCCCCAAAGATTTCTGTTAAATCATGCAAAGCAAGCTAGAATTCTTGGACTGAAAAAAACAGGCAGTGAATATAGAAAATGAAAAAGGTGTTTTAGTTCATGGATTTTTATAATAACATTTGACACATTATTTCTTAAAACCATACTTGAAAATTAATTCAGAAAGGCCTGTCATATTGAAAACTGTCATTTCAACAAGATACTGATGTAGGACCTGCGAACAGTGCATAATAACACTTAACAGGAGTGTATTGATTTAGGTTGAGGTGGCCCAGGAAGTGACAGACTTGTGAAAAGTCAGATGTTATTTTATTAAGAATGGTTTCAAAAGCATAAAAGATATTAAGCTCTTAAGAGTTATTGAAAATCTGTGAAAAGTAGACACATAACAGACATTTCTGTTTCCCAGTATTCCACTGCTATATTTTCATTAACCATTTGGAATAGAAATACTCAATGGCATTAAGTCTGCATGTAAGTTTCTTTATCTTGGGGGCAGACCTTGAGGATAAAGCTGCCAGTTTTTTCAATCTAGTTAACTCCTGCCCGTGAGGTTTTGTTTTCAGCTACTTCTCCTGATCACTTGCATATGAGCATGCAGGGGTATGCAGAAAGACAATTCAGTTTACAGTGTCATGGGAAAGTGGTAGCCCAAAACTCAGGCTATTCCTGTTTTTCATTAGATCTTAGCAATCTCATTATACATGAATGAGACAAGAGGTTGGAAGTGAACAAAACTGGCTGATCCTTGATCCAAATAAAGCCAGGCAAGGGTGGGACAGCAAAATCAATCAGCAAAATATAAAATAAGAGCTATTCTTTCAACTGGTGGTGCAGCTTCATGGTAGTCTAAACCAATCTAAATCCAGAGCGCCTCATTCCTACTCTCCCGCCTCGCTCTGTCTTTATATGTCTGACTTCTGTTTTGGTCAGGCACTAAGAGCTTGTGGAAATGTCTGGGATGCAAAATAGGCATCACTTTTTGCCGGGTTATTTTACAGCCACATCAGCTTCTGATTGCAGATTAAATTATTCTAGGCCAAAACCTATGAGGTCTGTCTGCCTTTATTACATAGTTCCACTGCCTTTGGGCCATCAACAATTGCTGATGGATACCTAGTTAGCTTTTTTTCAGCCAACATTGCTATTCTTCCCCTTTTGCACTTACCAAAGAATTCTGAAAGTTGGCTCTGAAGTAAAAACTAAGTGCGTTAAATGCATCCCTCATGTGAAATATGCCAGTGAACGGGATAAGATGTTTGAAACTCCATGTCCTAAACTGTGGATGATGTTGTACTTTTCTGGACCAGGGCTTTTAAAGGTAGCATCTCTACTGTCTAATACATTTCCTTTTTTTTAAAAAATTTCTTTTCTCTTTCGTTCTTCTCTTTTTTGTTCCTACTTCTTTCCTTTCTCTCCATGAAGTCCTGAGAATTTCCCCTTACATAACAGTTCTTGTTCTATCCACAAAAAATTAATTTTTCTAGCCACAAAAGAATGAGATATTTTGTGGTGTGGCAATGTCAAATGTGTAAACAGTAAAAGAAAGTTGTCAGGGTTATGGGAAGACTGATACTTAGTTCTTGTAATAGTAGAGGTAGCATGGGAAAGATCAGGTACAAGCCAACTATTGTGTTTTTCACTAGTCTCTGAGATTTGACACACCTGGGCTTGAACAGGACATAAATTATATGATGAAATTTCTTTCTAGGCATTGCAAATTTTGAATTGAATTCACATCTGGGCATATTTTAAATGTGTAAGCCAAGGACATGAGCAAATGTGCCCAGCTTTACTATCCAGCCAGAAGAGTGGGTGCCTATCCAGACCTCAACCAGGACAATGAAATTTCTGTCCTCAGTGGCTTTGCAGTCAGATTAGGTATCTCCAGAAGACAATTAAATCTCTTCAGAGTGTTATTTATCCAATGTCAATATAAAAATCTATGTTTCATGGAGAGAGGTCTGTATCCTCTGTTCTCTTCCCTAATTGGTGTCTACTACTGAGCTTAGACAAACTATCCTGTCAGTTCTCCATGCAACTTCAGATTTGCTGCACAGTGCTTTAGTTTTTGAAAAAGGAGTGAGAAAATTTTCTGATTTGACATATTTGCCTGGTGATCATGGCATTTTCGTGGGATGCAGGATGGGGAGATTTAATCACCCTTGCCATAAATAGGTCTAGATGCATCCCAGAAAAGTGGTTTACCTATAGACTGATATGCAAATCATGGATTACCCTGTTGTCATCATCCTTGCCTGAGGTACTGCCATGTTTTTTCTGATTCATCCTGGTGGTTTAGCCTGACTTTATATTCTTGTCTGCCTAAGTCTGGAAAATAGTAGAGGGGCCTCCGTTTAGAATGTGAATGAACATTTTTTATTTAATGCTAACTTCAGAGAAATCTAATAAACATAAATTCTAAAGACATGCAAATTAAAAGATTGAATTTGGAAGGTTTAGGTGTTTATCACATAACCTAAGATTTTAGGTAGCTTGCCTTTTCTTTCATGTTACTTGCTAAGTGATCAGGATGATTATCGCAGAATTTTTTACTGACTTTTGAAACTTTTTCATAGTAACTTGCTATTTGTGGAAAAAGAAGAACTTGGAGCCATTAGGGAGTCTGAACAGAGGCTGTGAATATCTTGGCTACTGCAATCCAGAGGATCAGATTTACCCTGCAGTAAACAGGTTCAGTGGAGACTGGGGGAGCAGTGCTAAATGCGTTTGAGGGAGAACGCTTCCAAACATTTAAGTTTGATGCTTACCTTTATTTTTATAGTCACATTTTATGTCTTTATTTTTAAATCAAATCATCCCGTTACTCTCATTCCAGAAGACAATTTGACATGGAGAGCAGCATTGCTTTCGCCTCCATTTCATTAAGTGCATACATGCACTTAATCATCTGATTTTCAGTAGGCTTTGTTATGTTAAATATCATACCTTTCATCTTTGTTTTTCCTTTGTGAACTGCTGTTTTCTCTTTCTTCTCATTCTTGGTGTAACTAACTCTACTGAAATCAATCGTATGACATGATGGATAAATGTGTGTTTATATAATAATGCTAGATAGAAGGTCCTCTAATTACAATATGAATGCTTTCTCAAATGTCTGTATTTCACCTGTAATCTCTTTGTCCTTCTTAATAAATGATAAAGAATATAAGAACACTGGCAGATGTTTAAAATCAAACAAAGGGTTCTTTGGTAGCATATTATGCAGTTCTGCTCAAGGAAGTGTGAAAATGTCTCTACCTGCATTGCTGAAATAGTCTCACTGTTCTGATGGGTTGTCATCTGGCTCTTATGAGAGCGATTTAGCAACTTAGTAATGTAAAAATCCACTCCCATTCTATCCCCTAGAAGTAATATTTTATTTTTCATTTAGGAACATCAAAATTGAACTGAGTCAAAACACCCTCTTACAGTGTGTTTTGTGCCAAGCTTTTATTTGTTTTTGATTCAACATATGAAATAAAACTCCAAAACTAATACAAGTATAGTTGTATTTTTAATGGTGAACTTGGAGGAAATAAAGGGTACTGACAAAATCACATTCTCTGCAATACATACATTTTAATGAAAGCCAGAAATGCATCATTTTATAATACATTTTTGTTTTAAATGCCTCAAATTAATGAACTTTAAAATGAAAAAAATTATGAAGCACCTCCCAAAGTGTTGCAGATGTTGCTGACAAAGCAGTCTGTATTTGAGTATTATTTCCATTGGAAGATACAGTACTGAGCATATTTGTCAGCTCTTAACAAAATTATTGAAGTATAGGGAATTTGCATAGACATAACACAATTTTTTGAAAGGAAAACAAAAAATATAATGAACAAAAGAGCTGCCATATAAATGTCTGTGTGCATGCAAAGACTTCTGCCATAAAACTGAGCATTGCATAAAAATTTGGCACCATAGCTTAGAAGAGTATTGTAGCTAGGTTGTAAAGAGTGAAATATCTGCACAGCAGGGTTTATATGGCTTTTCAAGGAAATCTTCATTACAGTATTATGCAGCTTAACCAAAAGCCGAACAAAACAGAAAAAAAAAATCCCAAAAAACAGAGCCACACTTATTTGCAGGCCAGGGATATTAAGGATAACAGAAAGGCTTTATGGATATGTTGCAAGCAAGAGAAAGACTAGGGATAAATGTGGGCCCTCTCCAGAAGGAAAAGAGAGACCTTACTCCCACGGAAAAAGAGTGCTGAGGTTCTCAGTGATTTCTATACCTCAGTCTTCAATAGCAAGTGCTCCAACCATGCCACCCTCGTTGAGAAAAGCAAATGCAGGGACTGGGAGAATGAAGACCCTCAGCCCGGTGTAGGAGAGGGCCAGGTTCAATAATTTCTAAGGAACCTGAATGTGCCCAAGTCCATGGGACCTGATGAGATTTATCTGTGGCACCTGAGGGAGCTGGCAGATGAAGCAATAAGTCATTATCCATCACTGTTGAAAAAATCATGGCAGTCAGGTGAAGTCCATGATGACTGAAAAAGGGAAATATAACCCCCATTTTTAAAATGGGAAAAGCAAAAAACCTGGAGAACTACAGACTAGTCAGTCTCACCTCTGTTCCAGGCAAGATCCTCGAGCAGATTCTCCTGGAAGCTGTGCCAAGGCACATGGAAAATAAAGGGGTGATTGGTAAGAGCCAACATGGCTTTACAAAATCATGCCTGCCAAACCCAGTGACCTTCTAGGACAGGGCTACAGCATTGGGGGTAGGGACAGAGCAACTGACATTGTCTACCTGCACTTAAATGCAAAGCGTTTGACACTGTCTCACGTGACATCCGTGTCTCCAAACTGGAGAGACATGGATTTGATGGATGGACCAGTCGGTGAATAAAGAACTGGCTGGAGGGCTGCACACAGAGTTATGGTCAGGGGCTTATTGTCCACGTGTTGAGTGGTGTCCCTCAGGGGTCACTACTGCAGCTGATACTATTCAACATCTTTGTTGGCAACGTGGATGTTGGGATCAAGGGCACCCTCAGCAAATTTGCTGATGACACCAAACTGAGTGGGGCAGTCAACACACTGGAGGGAAGGGATAATGCCATCCATTATGGACAGGCTTGAGCAGTGGGCCTGTGTAAATGTCCTGGAGGTCAATAAATCAAAGTGCAAGGTCCTACACATGGGTCAATGCAATCCTAGGCACAAAGACAGACTGGGTGAAGGAGTGATTGAGAGCAGCCCTGCGGAAGAAAGATTTGGGGGTGTTGGTTGATGAAGAACTCAACATGAGCCAGCAATGTGCGCTCACAGCCCAGAAAGGCAACCTATTCTGCATCAAAAGGTGCATGGCCAGCAGGTCAAAGGAGGCGATTTTCCCCCTTTGCTCTGCTCTTGTGAGACCCCACCTGGAATACTGCACACAGTTTTGTTGTTCCCAACATAAGACCTGTTGGAGCAAGTCCAGAGGAGAGGCACAAAACCTGATAAGAGGACTGGAGCACCTCCCTTACAAAGACAGGCTGAGAAAGCTTCTCAGGTTGGAGAAGGTTGGGGGAGACCTCATAGGATCTGTCCAGTATCAGGAAAGGGGCCTACCAGGAAGCCAGAAAGGGACTCCTTATCAGGAACTTCAGTGACAGGACAAGGAATAATGGGTACAAATTGAAAGAGGGGAGATTTAGGTCAGATATTAGGAAGAAATTTTTTACTGTGAGGGAACAGGTTGCCCAACAAGGTTGTGGATGTCCCAACCCTGCCGGTGTTCAAGACCAGATTGGATAAGGCCTTGATCAATGTGGTCTATGGATCAATGTGGAGGGGTCCCTGCATATGGCAGGGGTGGTTGGGATTAGATGATCTTTAAGGTCTGTTTCAACCCTTTGACATTCTGTAATTCTGTGGCCCACAGACTGAAAAGCTAATAGTTTGAGAAGGGACTAGTATACCTCATGATCAAAAACCAAGTTAGGAGTGCTAAGTAATAAAGTTAGCATGTTATTGTTGATGTTTCCAGACAGTTTTATTGATTGATTTTGTACATATCACATGTTTTTAAAGTCTGAGGTTGTTACAGCTTTGCTGGCAAAATGATACACTGGAAAGATAGAACTATAGAAGAGAATATAGAAGTGTTTTATAAATAATTCAGCAATTCCTTCTATTTTGCGGGGTTCCTTTTCCTTTTTTTTTTTTTTTTTGCTTATTTTGTTTCGTTTTAAATAAGGCCTTGATTCAGGCACAGCTCTACTCACAAATCATATATAGGTTGTGAAAATTTTGCTAGTATCAACAAGACTGAAGATACACTGTACTGTATTGACTACAGCTACAAGTATGAATTCTTGGTGTGTGTTTTCAATTGTCAGCATGCTGTACTAATAAAATTGCATTGAATTCTCTGTCCATTGGTTCAATAATAGTCCACCAATTCATATTCAGAGAGAAGAATGTTCCCAAATAAACCTCATTTTCTTTTCAGTGGTAGTTTTGTGCCTACTTACAAATGCAGGGGTAGACAGTCATTATGACAGGAATGATAAAAAAAATCATGGAATCATAGAATCGTTTTCACTGGAACAGACATTTAAGATCATTGAGTCCATTAACCTGATAATGCCAAGTTCACCACTTGACAACCATGTCCCTAAGTGCCATATTTACACATCTTTTAAATGCCTTCGGGGCTGGTGACTCCACCGCTTCTCTGAGCAGCCTCTTCCAGTGCTTGACAAGCCTTTTAGTAAAGAAGTTTTACCTAATATTCAGTCTAACCTCTACCATCCGTCCTCCTCAGTGGAACTTGAGGCCATTTCCTCTTATCCTATGACTTGTCAAAAGAGACTAACCCCCACCTGGATACAATCTACTTTCAGATAGTTGCAGGGAGCGATAGGGTCTTTCCTCAGCACCCTTTTCTCCAGGCTAGTACAGACCTTTTTCTCTAACTGTATATTTCTGTGCATGAGGGCACCTGCGAGGCTCAGGATTAGCCAGCCTCCATTCCTCACAGCTAGTTCTGGCCTACAATGTGACCCAGCCCTAGAAGACCTGACCCTTATGTGTGGCCTGTGCTTTCGGGGAAGCCAGCAATTCAAGCAGAAGTGATCGTGTACTTTGTGTGACTTTTCCTCAGCAGGGTGACATTTTCCTGATTGCTTTTTCTTCTTCCATGATAGCAGGACTGAAACCCCATTCTTTTACCTTATTTGCTGATAGTCATGTTTTTTTCTGAGTCTTGCTAAACATGGAAAATCGGAATTTATTGAGCTGGATTAGGTAATATTCTGTTGACCAGCACTACATATGTATATGTATATGTGCATCATACTGCACTCTATTATAACTTATTGCATTATGTAAGAAAAATCTAAGGTTTTCAGTGCTAGTATATAATGGCAGAAACAATTAAATTACAGGTGGTATGGGGAAAATTTTTGTTCATAGAATGTGTGTAAAGTTCTACTGCTGATGAATAATGAAACACTTTAAAAGATCTTTAACCTTTTCAGTAAATGAACAACATCCATAAAAATAAAGCTGAGTTCTGTAAAAGCCCATAAGATAGAGATGCTATTTCTCACAAGTTATTTCCAAGTGACTTATTCTTAAGGGGCCTAATATAAGTGCAGAAAGAAACTAATAGGTTGTATTTCTTAAATCTCTGATACTATCTGGAACAATATCCTTTAAAAATGGTATTCCATTACAAGACAATAAAAAGATGAAAGAATAAGATAACTGCACTAAAGATTATTAACCCCGTAAAATAGGATGCATTTGTGGTTTTGTAGTGTTGATAGTACATTTTTCAGTAGAATATTTTGGCCCAACTGTGCCTCTTAAAACCAGAAATCTTCCCATAGCTCTTACAATTGCCACCATTAAAATTATATACTTTACTGCACCTGGCTCCTAGAGAGGACTCCATGGTGTAGATGACAAGAGTTGGAAGTGAACTGAGGGTTTGGAAAGGGGCAAAAAGAATTAATACATTAATACAAAAGTTATTAATACAATTACCATTGCCAATGCCCTCCTAAAACTTTTCTGGAAAAATGTCTGTGAAAGTTTCCTGCAAAATCTTAGATTGCCTTACTTCTGCTGTTTTCCCCACAGTCATCTGCCAACTCAGGCAGGTTTCAGGTGAGATGGTTATTGCCCCAGAGAGACAGTGCTGCTTCAGTTAAGGTTTTGCTGTAGATCCCCATTGCTGTTTTATCATGAACTACATCTTAAATATTAGAAATCTCATGAACTGTTCTGAGTCCTCTGAAGATAATGCAGCCCTGATAAGGGTTCATCAGAGAGTTTTCATCTACAATGAGTGGGTAGTCACTTGGGTCATTTGAATTAGGTCTTCATACAGGTAGGACAGTGACCCAGTGACCCAGTGATCTAAGGGGCTGCTGCTCTTCCAGTTCTCTGCCTCCCCTAGTGCCAGAGCAAGCTGAATTACTTGACTTGATCACAGGAGCAGTTTGATCTTTCTAGGAGGAATGACTTGTCTTTTACAATCCTATGGAACTATTTCCTCTAAAATTAGGGTGAACATGAAGGATACAAAAAGCACAAGAAATACATAACCAATATGACAAGTCCAGCAACTGTAGTTCCTTTCACAAAAAAAAAGTATTTTTTCTACTTTATTTGCTCTATTGAAACTATCTTTCTCTTACCTCATGGTGCAGAGCGGTCTGTTGTTAGTGATGGAGATTTTACTGCTGATAACATTTTTGGAAGTAAAAATTTCAAAATAATTTGTAATAAAGGACCCATCATTAATTACAATCATCTTAGTAAAAGTGCTTGTTAAAATAGGAGACAGGGATGTATCTTATATGTCATTGGTAATGCATGGTAATAAAGGCAAATAAGCAAGAACTTTATGAGCCGAGGACTAGGTCTTCCATTAATTTATGTGAGGAATGACACATTCACATTAAAATCATTTTTGGCGTATATTTCATTTTTGTCCTTGGAATAGTATGTGATGTATCTGAAACATAAAAACAGAAAAAGCCCTGAGTTACAAAGGATAAGTAGTCAAAAAATCTGTAATGGTAATAAACTGTTTTTCAGACTGATCTTATTATTAGATATTGACTTTGTAGGTTATCTTAATGCATGGTAATAGTTCTTCACCTGGGAAGTGTGTGGGATACAGTGTGGGATCCCACACCTGATAGGGTGTGGAATACACACATGGAGATAGCTAAGAAGAGATGATTCTGAGATGGTTTCAGCTGGGTGGAAGAGAAAGGTGGGCAAATAACATAACTAGTAGAAAAATCAGTATCTGTTCAACAACCTGCTCAACACCCGGTCCGCTGGCTGCCACTGCAATGCTGACAGCTGGAGTGGCCCACGGGAAAGTGGTTTGGTTCAATGTGTTTCTGGTCTTTTTTGTTTCAAAAGTAGTATGTAAAGGTTAAGAGCTGAATCTCTCAGTGATTTGGTTTCAGATTCCTGAATCGAAGCACTCACTTTTAGCACAGTGACTTTGTTGGATTTGGATGATTGCAAATGCATAACGCCTTGCATTGGGGTTTTCTGAAATACAAGCAGTTAGTTTTTGTGAAGCAGAAGAATGCCTGGGGCAAAGGATGTGGACAGAGGAAAAGAGCAAAGAGGCAAGAAATCTTGTGGATGATAGATTGCTGCCACACAGCTCTGTGGAAATAAAGAACTGCAAATTAAAGAGGTTGTCAACAGTTATTTGTCTGTAGGACTTTGCAGAGGAGGGTTGCTTCTAAGGACTTAATATTTTGTTGAATGAACTTCTGCAGATCTGAAGTGGATCTGAACTGTTTGTTTTAAAAATGTTCAGATGGACCGACTATAGTATCAATTCACAGATCTGTTACTATTAGGTAAGTTGTACACTCCACTCTCAGTAGGGGAAGGCTATATTTGCTTTTTCAGGCTGAATAAAGAATTTAGTATTTAATTTATTAATACAAGTGGATATTCAGTAAAACAGTTCAACTGAAATAAATATCTGGCAGTTGACTATTAAGCTGAGCTTTCTTTTGTAAGGTCTGAATGGGTGATACTTATTGCATCTTTGTGCTAGTGCACTATGGATATAATTGTAATATAATTGCATTTTACATCAACAGTTGGCACCCTTTGGAATATATTTTCATTTTTGGCTGATTTTTATTTTCCTGCTAAGAGTCAAGAAAACATTTTCCCAGTTAAAATTCAACCAAACAACCATGTCCATCTAAATAAACAGGGACTTAATATTGGTCACAAATAGTCAACAGCAATGGTTTCAGAAACTTCTGCATGTTAGTGTACATAAGGGCATGTTTTTCATCAGCTTTAATAGATTGTTTCTTGTTTAAAATTCCGCTGTTCAGTTTGGATGATAGAAATGAAGAAATATGAAAAATGCCAAGGGAGGTGATGCTGTAGTCTAGGTTATTTATCTTGGAGCCTCCCAGAACAATGAATTACTGTCTGATGGAGGTAATATCTTGTTCTAGGTCCTGGGCTAACGGATTAGTTGAACGGCTCAGCATCATAGTTCCATCTTCTCCCTTTTCATGTTCTATGCTAATATGCTTTAATGACACTCATTGGTTTCTCGTGAATGCAAAATAAGTGAAATACACTGTTTTATTTATTGTACCAAATGAAGCAAAAAAAAAAGGCTGTTTTCATCCTCACGATGTGAAAAATGTTGAGGGATTCTGTATCGCTGCAGATGTTAGCAGATTCGTGCCATGTATATTTGGTATGTTAATGATGTTACAAAATGTTCTAATCAGTGTTTATTCTATCATATTTTATTTATATTTGTTTTTCAAAATGTATGTGCATATGGTACAGGAACCTTGAGAAATCATAATAAGGCAGTCAGATTGAAATACAGGTTTTAAGTTAAGTACAGAGATATATGTTTTAATTAAATGGTTTGTAAATATAAATTATGGATACTCAGAAGAGTCCTTCTAATTTGTTTAACACAGTAGTACTTTAAAATATTTCTTCTTCAGTGATAACAGAAGTCCCTTTCAGCATAAACTGGACAGTGTGCTTGCTGATGATCCAGGAAAAATACACTGAAATTTTTAAAAAATACCTGAGAGGTAATATTTACAATTTTTTATTCAAACTTCTAAGCTGAGCTCTTGGAAACTTTTTGATATGGTTCAGGCTGTGAATATAAACTTTTATAGCTTATATTGCAAGGAATATGGATGATAGCCATTAGGCTGCTTCCTAGGAGTTAAACACTGTTTTCCATTGCTTTTTAGATTGTGACTGACCATAAAAATGTTTGCAGTTTTCTGGGGAGTTAAGTGGAATTTAGGTTAGGCACAGTAGATCATAGAGAAGCTTAGGCAGAAGAAAGACAGAATTCTCCCCAGAGCACACACTTCCCTGTGTATCAGTGTCAATGCACACACATTGATATTTAATATAAAGGCACTGGGAAAGTTGAGATCAAACTGAGAGCTGGGTAGACAGTGAAATGCTTTCAGGACTAGCTAAAGCTGGGTATTCGGTGATGTCTTGATGTAAGATATCTAAATATCATTTTAGGCATCATTTAGTTTAGTCTACTATTCCTAGAAAGAGAAGTATTTAATTTTGTATTCTGAATATTATTGCACAGCTATACCTCTGAATCTCTTCCATAGGCATTGTATCAAGTCAGCCTAAGTGATACACAATTCATACACAGAACTTGCTAGTAGTTGTGTCATCCTAGAAGAGTTTTTTTTGAAAAAGAAGCAATCACTGCAGCATTGTTCAGCATTTTTGTACTTAGGTCTCACACAGAAGTACAGAATATATTTTTTGTGATATTTGAAAGCCAAAAAGAATATATTTCTTATTTAATAAGCAAGTATGCTACACATTACAGTTTGAAATCTATTGTTTTGTGTGAAAGAAATTATTTGCAGTTTACATCCTCTTATATGCAGTTCTTTTGGAGGGTAGGAAGAGGTTTTTTTGTTGGTTTTGGGGTTTGTTTGTTTATTTTCTATCTTTGTAGTCTTTATCAAGAGCTTATTTTAATCATTTTCTTAAAGATTATCTACGACTGTCATCGATAAAGTCTTTTTTTTTTTTAACTGTACAACTTAATTTACTGAGTGTTAATGTATGGAAGTTGGTCAGGGCACTAAGTGATAACAGGATTTATGGCGCAAACCCTAGAGATGTGTTTTATTTATAGAGCCTATGTGTTAAACCATGATACCACAGAAATCAGAGGAAGTCTACCTGTTCCCTTCATTGAAGTCAGAACTTTACCTCAGATTGAAGAACAGTACAGTCTGCCCAGTGTTGTGTTGTATTTGTCTCCGTGAGACAACTGAAGGTGTGGTACTAAAATTAAATATATTGACAATGGTGTTTGAGGAGAAAAACTAACAGGGAGATGAATTTGCTGAAACTTAATTGCATTCACAGAGATTAGACTAAAGCAAGAACTGGCAGAAACTGAACTAGCTATTTAAAAGCCTGTCTTTTATGAGAAAGTCATGTTTTTTCCTTCTGCAAGTTTGATGTAACAGTTATAGCCATCTTTGGATCTCTCTTGAGCTAACACTACAGTCACTTGCTCAGCAGTTAACCTCTGCAGACCATGACCTTAATAATATTTTAAAGGTAATATTTGTGTAAGGATGAACACTTCCAGAACAATTTCTCCAGTGAATGAGAAATACACTGTTTCCTCAGACCATTTGCATTGTTTTGGTTCAAACAGAAGTACTTTCCTAATCGACTATTGAAGAATAATACACTATTTTGAATTTTTTGGCTGTCTTCTTTATTTTTCATTTTTGCCAGTTTGGACTTCTTTTGTTACATTGAAAGACAGCTTTGGATGTTTCTAATTGAGGGTTTTATTATAACTATCATTCCTCTTAACAGTAGTGAAGGGAAAATGCAAATAAATACCTCTAATAAGCCTCTTTGTTTTTTTTTTTCTGTATACCAAACAGATTCTCATCCTGTATTATTTACTACTGAACTACTGCTCCACAGCTGTCTTCTGTATAACAGGAAATGAAAAATCACACTTCATATTGTGGGAGAGTGGCTTTAAGAACACTTGAGAGAGAACATGAAAATATTAAAAAATCCAGGCTAACCACATAAGAAGTGCATGATCTAAGTGCTTCCCCTAGAATTCCAGATAATTTTTTTTGATCATGTCAGCTTTTAAGATGCATTTGAGTACTTGATTTCCTAGGGAAGAATAATAATGTATAGAGATTTCATTCATGGTTTCTCATCTTTGCAAATTGAGGTTGGCTTTCCTTACCTTGACATGTAATTGTATCCATGTTCCCTGGCACCAACCCAAGTTGGTAATAGCCTGGACTTTTTGTAGGACCTAGAATTATCTACAAGATTCTGTGATATTTTGGCTATTCTTCTGCTTGATAATAAGTAAATTTATAGGGATGTTGGTACAACAATTTCAAGCAAATAGACAAATACCATGCTCCAATTCTCTTGTTTTCATTTCCAGTTGTCACAGTTGTGTTTTTGATGCATATTTAGAATGTTTTAGTATTCCATTGGCCAACTCAGTCTTCCATGGCAACCAGAAATCAAATAAGCAATGAACTGAAGTCTGGAAAATTTGAAGTGGAGTCTTGTACATGAGGAAAAAACCCTGGGTGTTTGTGCTCCACAATTGTCAATTTGAAAACCCTAAAACTTGTTTTTCTCGTAATGTGACTGAATTTCCACATTAAATTCATTTTCTAATGCATTTTGGAGACCTTTTTTTTTCTGTTTATCAACCTGGGGTTTCACTGCAAATTTTGATCTTGACCAAGATATCACAATTGCAAAGCGTTTAGAGAACAGCATTTTATTACTGCAGAGCACACAATTTGGGGAATTGATCATTTTTCTTCTCTCCCCCTTGTGGTTCAGCTTCTGGCAGGTCATCTTGCTGCATACAGAGACTGATTGATCTCTCACCACGTGAAAATGGCAGGTGGTTCTTAGGCCCCCAGTGGGACTTACTTCAGTCTGCAGTGATTCCTCTTTCTTCATACAGTATGGTTAATAGATGCCATCTTTTGATCTCTTAATCTTTAACTAGAAAACAGAATTGAACCTGTTGAATACATCCAGCATTCCATGTTGTAAATATGGTGCTTTAGTGCATGATTGCAGTGAGTGCACTGGAGTTTAAAAGCAAATGAGTGCTTCCCAAGAGATGGGAGATTTTGCTGTCCAAATTATCTGTAGCCCACATCCTACAGAAATAAAGCCTGAATAGACAAGATTTTAACTCAACATATTACCTCACCAAATGACAAAATTAGAATGGATGCTGTGTTTTTAAAGAACTGTGAAGTCATGAATAAAGAACCTACTTCTTGACCAAAGAGAAATGAATCTTCATTTAGGAGTTTTTGCAAAAATGTGTTTAAATCACAGATCTGTTAATGAAATAGAGGTTTATTATGCTAATTTTTTTCACTTAGGTTGTTGGTGAATTAACCTTGTATTTTCTCTGAATCGTTCACTGAATTAATTTACCCTCTAATATTAGAAGCACTAATTATCAGTTAAGTTGTTCTCTAGGTTATTAGTTTGGAAAAGACCATCATGTTATTAAACAATGCTCGAAAAAGCATTATTTTAAATCATCAAGTGGGGAGACTCAAAAGTAATACTACATAAATGCTTCTGAAAGACATTGGTTAGAAAATTTAACTACACTCTTGAGGCAAACTCTATCATCAATGCCATCCCTGCCAGTCATGGGATCTTATTATACCTTTGTTTGCTGGATGGGAAAATGCAAGATAAAAACCTGTATAGAACTTTACAGGCTGTGACTAAGTCCCTTTTTCCCCATTAATCTTTTCCTTTGATCAGGCAAGTTGGACTCTGAATTGCAGAGAAGGTCTGTTTTCATTCCTTTAATTATTTTCTCTAATATCTTCTGAAACCTCTCCATTTTATTGGAGATCTTCTAGATGACAGTTTTAGCAGAACTGAACAGACTGTTTCAAAATTAGCAGTGTCTTGGACTCCAGTGCTCTATTGACTCAGTAGTGAAGATCCCCCCTTTATATGCATTTTAGATAAGTCTCTTACCGGAAAGTTATATTCAGCCCAGTCCCAGTCCCACAGCACTTTGCAGAGTTTTTGTACCCCAAAATCTAGCTGTATTGATGCCATTCATTCTTTATTCCCATAGATATAATCTTACTTTGGCCACACTAATTTTCTTTTTTTTTTTCTCCTGCTTTTATTATTCACAGTTTATCAGCCAGTCACAATTATTCTGTAGCAGGGATCAGACCTGCTCATTTACCTGGCTGCACTCTTTGTGTTACCATATATTTTACCAGAGGTGATGTGTGATGCGCTTCTGTTGCAAGTTACTTACATAGATGGTTAAAAATCA
The DNA here is from genome assembly GCA_014706295.1 of Lycocorax pyrrhopterus obiensis. Classification (NCBI taxonomy): domain Eukaryota; kingdom Metazoa; phylum Chordata; class Aves; order Passeriformes; family Paradisaeidae; genus Lycocorax; species Lycocorax pyrrhopterus. The sequence goes on from JACSVZ010000015.1 coordinate 16,955,317, forward strand.
CAGGCCCAAGAAGTGACCTATTTGCAAGAGAAAAAAAGTTAGAGGTTTCTAAAAGCGCAGTTGATGAAACTTCTCCATTTATATTTGCAATTTTTTAGGCAGCCAGCTAGCTAGATTTAATAAGTTTCTTTTTTTGTTTTTTTAACCTTTATTACTTTTTAAAATCTAGCTATCTTCAAATAAACCCAATCTCCAAACTGAAGGTTATCAGCATTTTGACTGGATTGGGAATTCCTTTCCATGCATGGAAGAAATGTAAATGCTATGAAACAAAAGTTCATGTAGAGTGTATATTTCTTTATGATCTTCTGATTTAACAGTTGGCTGGGTAGGAGCACAGTTACACTAAAAATATCAGGTCTTCTACTTTTTAGAAGCTGGTAGGAGAAACTTCTTCCTTTGTAAAATTAAAAATTGTAGTATGACTTTTAGTAATTAAGAATGTGAGCAAATGATTATGATTGGGTCCAGGCTGTTAGTATTTCCTCCATGAGGTTTTTAGGTATCATTGATTTGTATAAAAGCTTCATTTTACAAGTAAGAAGAGTCTAGTTCTACATGTGGTATTCTTTTCTAAGATTCTAAGTTTAGATTTTCTTATTTTTAATATAAACACCTCTACATTAAAATTGATAAAATATTTAAGATTTAGTTTTGCTGTTGGAGTATCTTATGGCTTCAGCATAATTTTACAACTTATTACACACTGAGTGTTTTTGGTGGAAAAGAACAGAAAAATTCACAGCATTAGTCCACGAGAGATATTTTCTACATTCTTTATGTTGCAGTAGCAGTAGGGAAAAACCTGTGCAAAATTCTTGAGGACTGCTTAGGGACTCTTGGCATTCCTATGCCTGTCCACCCTGATTTTATTATAAGAAAATCTGTATCTTTAGATGGCTACCCATGACTGTAAGAAAGGCAATAAAAGATGTAAGTTAATCTACCAAATCAAAAGTAAAACTGTGTGAAATATTCAACTTGCAGTTAAGATATAAGGAATTGAAAGACCTCCTCAATGGGGCTCAAAATTTCATGGGAATCAGTCTCACTTTCATGAAGAGGAATGAACAGGAGGAAATATTTCTCTTACCTTACAAAAAGCATTTGCCATCCAATTATGACATTTGAAAGGACTGCCTATGTGGACCTTCAGATTTCTGCCAGTTAAGGTCAGAGTCACAAACTGTCTACTTCCTATCTATTCCTATCTACTTATGTGCACAGAACTGCTCTATGGAATTTCTACACAAGGTCACTCATGAAACTGAAATTCATCATTCTCTTCCATGACCCAAAATATCTCAAATAACAACCACTCCTGCCATCAGTTAAGTCCAAAGCACTTTCAGAGTGAGTAACGTTTTGAATGTTACTACAGATTCGTAAACAATTGGTACTGAAGAGAAACATGGACATGCAAAATCATGTAGAAAGATTGATATTCTTCAAAGAAAAAGAAAACTCAGACCTTGGCACACATAATTACAAATCCTACTAAGCCAAATGTAAGATCTTGTCTTGTTTTAATTCATGCTAGTGCTCATGAGAACTGGCCTGAATGAGCGCTACATAAAATTGGAATAGTCTCTTAGGAATCTGTTCCTTGTTTCATCTACTAAATCAAATGAATGAGACTGGATTTTCTTTCTTATGATTTGTATCATTTTTCAGCTACCTGGGCTCCAGAGTTGTACTGCTAGTGGGATTTCTGTGTGCCAATTTTGTGACTCCACAGTATCTTAAATTCCTAGAACAGCAGTTACATTAAAAAAGGGATAGAATGAGCTGTGTTCAGGCAAATGTAGAGACACTTTTCCTGAATTCTTGAAAATTTTCTGTCTTAGCTTGACTATTTCCCTTTAACTACATTTCAAATACAAGCAGAGTATTGACAAAATAAAAGAAATACCATTATTTTGAATTAATAACACATAATTTGAGTAATAGATAAGTATTTTTATACCAGAGAGGCTGCTACAGCAGTAAAAGAAAAAAAGTATTTTAAAACTCAAAATTTAAAAATTGGCTTTTAAAGGATATTTTGTATTCCTTGGATTAAAAAAGATTATATGATTCTATGAATTACATTCTTTATGTAGATAAAAATACAAGTTTTGAGTATTTGAGTGTTAAGAAAAACACAGAGATTTTAACTTTTAGGATGAATATCTCACCTGAATGTGATTGATCAAGCTGACATCCATCCATGCTCCAATTTGGGATAACACAGGAGTAGAGAACTTTGTCACTACGTTCCCAAAGGCTATATATGGTAATTGACAACATTAGTATCAATTTTCCATAAAAATGTGTTTCTGACAATCATTTTAAGTGCATAAATGGTAAATAATTTAAATGTATTGCAGCATACATAACTCTTCATTCATCAGCAGCCTTTTTCAATACAAGCTCTTTTATTTCATGCTAGACAAGGCAATGCCTGTGAAGTGCTTAGCTCAGTAAATAAAGAGGGATGATCTTCTACAGGAAAGTAAATCTTGCTTTAAGGTATAATCAGTACTGTACTGTTAGTGCAAATCCAGCTTACGTGCAACAATACAGGAATCTAGTCAGCTCAGTGCTCCCTTCAAATTTAAGACCTTTTTCAGTGACAAAAGGAACAGCACTTAATAATTTTATCCTCCTAATCTTTTGAGTCTACCTCAGAAATGCCAGGTATATTTCTATTTTAATGAATGCACAAGATGGGCAGTAAATGTGCTTGACATGCTGCACTGTATGCAGTGCCATTAGGACACATCTGTATGGTAGAACACACTCTTTGCAGTACTGGGAGTTTATTTTGATTTCACCTGAGGCAGTAGGATTGTATTCTGGAAAAATTAGAATGTAAAGTCATTTGATTTTCATCCCCTTTGAGCAATGTATAGTCAGGAATTGTTAGTGGTGTTCATTTTAAAGCTGAACAGTGGTATTAAGTACTTCATGTCAAACACTGGGATTCCTTTCACAAAGCAGAAACAAAAAGATATGGTTCCAGACTAATACCTGAAATTAAGAGAACCAACAAAATTTTTTAAAAATTGAAATTACCTTTGAAATTTAATGGAATTTATTGTTTGAACCTTAAATCCCGATAAAATGTTTCATTCTGCCTTACCTACTTGCACTGATTGTATGCTTCTTATTATGAACAGAAGTCACCCTTAAGAGATCAAGACTTGCCAACACTTCCAAATACAGCAGCATACCATAATTGCTTTTCTATTCTAGGCGTAGAATTGGGCTTTAACTGCTGGCAAATTCAGATTTTTAATGGTGCCTCCTCTAAGTAGCAGCCTTTCAATTATAAGCACTAGCAAAAAGCTGCTGATATCCTGTTCTAGCAACCTAGGTATAAAAGAGCATTTTGAAGTGCCACATGAAATAAGATAGTAGTGAATAATAAGCTAGAAAATGCGCTTAAGGAATCACTTTGCTATTGTTGCCATGTACAAATTATACAGGAAGAGCTGAGGGCTGGCATCTGTTTTTCAGCTTACTTCTGTGCACTTCAAGCTTAGTATTGTTGTTTGCCTACAGCTATTTTTTGCACTTATTAAGAATCAGTCAATCATACAGCTCCTAAACAAAAGAAAATCATTTGGTGACTAAATTTACTGAGATGACTCTCCAAAAGTACAAATTATGGTTTTCATAAGGAAGGTGAAAAAAAAATTGAACTTCCTGCATTTCTTCTAACATGTATTATTTTTTTTAATCTAACTGCATACCATTAATAATGCTTTGTAACTTCACAGGTTGACTTATGAGAAAGAGATTTGATGTTAGATAATTGACTACATTTCTTGTTTGAAATTGCCTAGAATTATGTCTAGGTTTGCTTTATCAGTATTTACCCAGAAATATCTTCTTTGAGATACAGACTGATGCAAATTACTTCCAAGGAATCTATCCTGGCTCCAACAAATTTTTGATTTTTCATTGGTTCTTCCTGAATAGAGCAGACTCAAGAGGTTAGAGGGTGCCATACATTTTCAGAACTTTTAATTTTGAAAATATTTTTAAGAACATTATTGCCTACTGTTCAGTCATAAAATTTCAGGCTTTTTCTGGTGAGATGGGTGAGCCACATGTTTATCCACATGCAATGTGAGGTTATAACCAACTTTTATCTTTTAATTCTGTAAACTGCAAACTGAACAAACCTCACATGTAAGACGTGTATACCAAAATTATACTGCCTCACTACTGATTCTTAAAAAATGTCTCTTTACATGGAACCTAAGCCAAGCCCAAAGACCTTTATGTGGGAAAGGCAACAGAAGTAGATTCTGTTTTAAATTCTCAGTACTGTTGGCTTTCAGTGTAATTCAAGTTCCACACTTTCCTGGACTTCAACATCACAATTTATCTGCTCAGTCCCTGTCTTCCTAGAGTGATGGAGAAACCTCCTCAAGAGCTGATATATCAGGAAAAAGTGATACTATGATTTGGAGAGCTCCTTCAGCTGCCGTTCAATGTGACAGTTTCTTTCTAAACAGTCCGGGTTTTGTTTTCAAATGTGCATCAGGAAGAAGTGCAATCCTGAAATCAGCATGGTTGAATTGCCTAATTAAATATGATAAGCGGGTTTAGTTTTCAGTTATTGACTAGACTCCAGTAGAGTGATAGAAGCATGGTTTAATTGCACATTAGGCAAGTTGTGGATGAAAAAGACAAGGAATTGGACTCACTGAAGTGTAGATATCAAGAATCCCATTTGAATTCTATGGAGAGAAGCTGACCCTAGCAGTGAGTGATTTCTCTCATTCTTAAAGTATCTAGTGTATATGGGTAAATTAATAGTTTCCTGTATTTTTTTGGCTACAGAGGGAGCTTGAGTGTGACTATCTGAGGATAGAAATATGGTATAGATAGTGTGAAGTCTACCTTCAGGCAAAATATAATGAAATACATCATGCAGAAGACACCCATGGTCCTTCCAAAATATCTTAGATGGAAAAAGTGGTGCAGCACAGGTATATTTAGTCTACAATTCAGAGTCTGTATAGGCAAAACAATGCAAGGGATGAATCTGACATCCCTGAATGACGTCCACAGAAGTGACAGACTTAGTAGAGAACAGCATGACTGCTGTGCAGTTCCTGCACATTTTTTTTTATTTCTTAGTAAGAAATCTAGTAAAAATAAACCTGTAAAGATTTGTTTTTAATTAGATCAATATCCAGATCTTAGAAAGTTTAACTGCTTTTCACTGTCTTTAACAATTCTAATGCCGATGAGCACAAGGATGAAATAACTGGTCCTACTTTGTGAAGAATCAGAGAAAAATGTCAATAACTTTAATGAAAAACAAAGCATCCTGCAATTTCTCACTTATGACAAGTTTTCAAATAAATGGAAACATTTTTCTTGACATCATGATTAAAACAGGACATGATTCTTTGGCCCTCACTAATGATTAACTGTTCTAACCATAAAGCAGACTCTCTGCTTTTCTGCTAGAGTAACAAAGAGGAATTTGGTTTAACAGTAGTACTGTCAGGAAAAAAAATACTATTATTTAATGTAGACTTTCCTATGAATTATTATATTGTTATTTCTTATGGACTTTACCAAATCACACTTTTTTTAAAAATGAAGGCAATGAGAGAACAGAATGATGGTGCAAAAGAAGATTGTTCTGTGCAGAAAATAAAGACTGAAGATTCAGAACATTTTTTTTTCTATCTCTGAGATGATAGTTTCAAATATTCTTTTCAAGAATAATAGCTAAAAACAGTTCATACAGAAGCATGGATTTTACGTTGGTGTTATCCCTTTAAATGATGACTTGTTAAGAGGAAATTTGATGGAAACCTACCTTCTAATCATGTTGATATAGATAAAATCTGTACATGATCATGGCAGACACAAATTAGAAGGTTAGAAATGAAAGTTAGTCAAGTCTTCCTGCTCACATTCTTAAAACTTTTGCATTTTTCAGTGACAACTTTGGTTTAGAGAAGGAAAACACACAGCAGACAAATGGTTCAGAGGTACAGTGCTAAAGAAAAGCTGCATTAATCAGGGGAAAAGACAGCCTTTATAGAAAGCTGTAGGTTTCCAGATACAAGTCAAAGGTGTTTTGTTATTGATGCTGCAATATCTAGTTCAAAGCGGAAGGGGTGCCAAGAAAAGAATTGTTATTTCGAAGTAACAGCATCATCCACTGCCCAGGGCACTGTGACCCACTGTGCGTGTGGCTGCAAGGAGAGCAGCAGCCTCAGGATGCAGCTGTGCAACCTCCCCTCATGCCACAGAACCTGTGATCAGCAGTACAAGTGCAATCCCTGATATGGCTCTAGACTGCTCCAACCAAGCCCTTTTGGTCTGAGTAAAATAACGTACTGTCCTGTACTCTCCCATCCAAGGAGCATAGCAATAGTAGATGTCAACAGTCTTTCTTTGTGGCACCAAATTATGATCCTATGACATAAAAAATAAAAAGCTAACAAAATGCACAGAAGTGATTAGTCCTGCTCAGGTGCAACAATGATAGGGAAGTGTTTACGTGGATTCCTTGATGATAGACTTGTAAGGAAAACAGTGTAGAGCTCACAGCAGTGAAGAAAGCAAGAATATATGATAGGGGGAAGTAATTTAGTGAAAATGTTATTGGTAGTTTTTAAAAAACCTTTCAGTGTCTTGAAATCAAGGAGGAAGTTCAGAAGCTATTGGAAACACCTATATAAACCAGGTCTTACGGGCCTAAGCTTTTTAAATTGGAATATAAACCAGGCATTTTGTGTTTGCTTTTGTTTTGGGTATTTGTTTTTTTTTTTTTTTAGTTTTGAGGTGAGGTTTTTTGTTTGTGTTTTGTTTTTAATATGAGAATGCAGGATATGCTTTACCAGGAATAAAGCTGAATATCCTCAAACACTGTCCTTCTAAGTTATGTTTGCTGGGTTTATTTTTTTTCTTAGAGATTTATATTTTTAAGTGTAAGGTTCTTTTTGAAGTTGCTTCAAAAATATATATATATGGCCTCATAGAAATTCTGTAATATATTGTGACATATATTACATCGTCTTCTTTATCCTTCAATAATACTCTACCAAGGACAGTAAAAATACAAAACCAAATGCACAGTCCTTCTGCATCACTGCAATAATTAAGCCCAGCAAAGTGGCTGCTAAGAATGCCTTACTTATGCCAGGGGCCAGTTTGGTTCCCAGCAGCCTTAAAAAATTAAGAAGAGAAGGTGACAAAAAGGTGGAGAAAAGCATGCACGACTTCAAATGATGGCTCTATCTCAATAGTCCGCTTTTGGCATTCTATGGTCTATCAGCTGACCTCTCTTCAAAAGGAGTCACAGCTCTGGAAAGGGCATGCCAGAGGGGGAACTCTGTCATTTTTTGAAAGGGTTATTGAAGGCCACTCACTGAGTAGACGGAAAAATGAATGAGAATTTCAGAACCTGGCTTATTGGAGTGATTTGTGTGACCATTACTCTTAAGACAATATTTTGGGGGGAAAAAAAGCTCCAGAAGGAGTCTAGCATGATAGGATTCCATCATAAAATTGTACTTTGGAACAGAACTTCTTTTCACGAGTAGTAGGATTTCTGATTTTAGCCATAAGTGTTTACAGAACCTTTGGGGTGCAAGAATAGTTATTTCTTCTTTTTTCCTTTGCATAGAAATTTCCACTTAGCTGTGTTGTTCCTTTAACTAGCTTAGCTCTATCTTTATTCTTCAATTCTTTTTTTTAAAGACCCCAGACAGTTTTGTAAAATAATCTATACTTTTATAGAGTTTCATGTTATGATTTTAATGTATGAACTGTCATTGGACTTTAAACTGCCATTGACAATACGAACATCATTCAATGACTAGTGCAAATTATAAAAACAACCTTTTTTTCTGCATTTGCTTTAGAAAAGACCTAAATTTACTGACTTCAGTTCTTTTCTCTCTCTTTGCTGAAAGCTACCATGACATGAACTCTTAAAACTGATTAAAGTATCATGGAAAAAGTAGTTCGTATTAAGGAAACTTTAAAATCAAGTCTAATATGTGTGGTGTGTGTGAAAAAATCAAGGCATATTAAAGGTACTGAATTTGGCTGGATGTAAGAATAGTGAATATTTATCACATGAGATTTATAAAATATTACAGAAATAGCTTTAAATTATTGCAACTAAAAATAAAACTTCTTGACACAGTGGATAAGGTAACTAAGGACTAAAATAAGACAGCAAATGAAAGACATGCCTTTGATAGGGGGAAGGTTGCTATTGGAGGAGCAGTTGCATTTCGGACACCAGGGATCAAAGAAGAGCTGAGCACCATCACAACCATATTTAGTAGAAATTTAGTATCCATATTTTCTTGAGATGAGAAAGCAGAAGGCATTAAGAGTGAATTTTTGTGAAGCAAGCAAACATATTTAGCATGAAGAAAACATCAAATACTCTCCAGTCTATGACTGGCCACACATTTGGAGAGATGTGTCCCCTTCTCCCAGGCATTACTTGGTGCAATAGATGGATGAATTGCCCTTTGAAGCAATTTTGCCATTCCAATTCATTGGAATGACTTAAAAAACTGGATTAATTGACTTCTTGATGGCTATAATGACTGGAAGTATTAATTTTGTGAAGTTTAACAAAGGAAAATACAGAGTTTTGCAGCCAATGAAAAATAGCCCCACACATCAGTACATGCTGAGGACTGACTGGCTGGAAAACTGCTTTAAGGGAGTCCTGATGGGCAGCAAATTGTGCCTGTGTCAGCTGAGCTCTCTTGCATTGAAGACCAGCAGCCCTCTGGGCTGCATTAGACAGAGCATCACCAGCAGGTCAGGAGTTGCCTTCATCTCTGGAGAGCACTGGAAATACACATCAGGAGTGCTACGTCCAGTGTTGGTCTCCCCAGTATGAGAGAGACATGGACTTGCTCGGGCAAGTGGAGTAAGGGACCACAAAGAGTGTTAAGGGCTTGCAGCATCTGTCCTATTTAACCTGGATGTGAGAAAGCTCAGGTGGTTCTTTTCCATTTCTGTAAGTACTTGATGGGAGGGTCATAAACAAGAGAGAGAACCTGATTCTCCACAGTGGTGCCCAGTGAAAGGAGGAGACAACTGACACAAATTTAAATACTGGAAGTTTCACTTATATATAAGAAATTTTTTTTTTTTTTTTTTTTTTTTTTTTTTCTATTTTGAGAGTGGTCAAACAGTGGGATTGTAGAGTCTCTATCCTTTGAGATATTCACAACCTAACTGAACACAGCTCTGGACAATCTGCTTTATCTGTTCTGAGTGTAGGTGTTAAAGTGAAGGATTTCCAGATTTCCACACCAAACTCAATCGTTATGTCATCCTGAGATTTTGTGATTCCTTGATGAAGTCTAGGGAAAAATGGAAAAGGACAAGCATAGAGGTACATTTTTTGACTTGCATTGGTCATTTGGGTTTGTGCTGATTTCTCTGACAACAGACATCAAAAATGTAGATATACAAGCCTCAGCTGTCCACCCTGGCTTCTACCTGCAAATTACACAGAGAAATGAGCACTTAGCAATGTGCTGACCTATCTCAGATGCTTATCGGAAAATAAGATTGATTGCTCTCTGGAGGAGGGGTTTTTTTTCTCTCCAGTGACTGCAATGCAAGCTCAGTGTCCAGTTTGTTCCAAGGCATTTAAAAATCAGGTATCTGGAAAATTATTCAGTCAAGAAAAAATGTTCAAATATTCAATTTTATGTCTACTGTAACACTTTTTTTCTGACTAAAAGATATCTAAGACATGCCCTATTCCAGTATGTAGAGTATTAAAAAAGAATAAAAATAAAACATTGGAACAACTGAAAGACATTGGTATCTAATGGTTAAAATTCACAGACTGTTGTTCTGAGAACTGTTCCATGAAGTTTATATAAAGTCACAATGCACATCCTCCTAATTTAATTAGACATTAAATTCTGGAGTCATTCTGAGCATACCCTAAAAACTGGAGGTGTATTCATTATGCAGATGCAAACATCTGTATTTGTGTGTAAATCCAGGGTCTGAATATATGAACGTGACAACTGCATGCACTGTGTTACGCTAGAGGGAACAAGAGACAAAGAGGAGCTGTGCAACAGTGGAATTCCCTCAAGGAATACTCTCTGATTCATCTGTCACATACTGAAGCCTTTTCAGAGGGTGCCAGACCTCTGGAGAGGGGATGCTGGGGGAGGAGTTCAGCCAAGTTTGAAATGGTTCAGAGCTTGTTTGTCACTGCTCAGCTCAATTCTACTAACCTCGACTGCCCTCCCCAGTATTCCTGTGGCTCTCACCTGCAAGAGTAGATTTTTCTGTCATCTGGCCACTCATGTGTCAGCTACAGCCTGAAGAGTATTTAATATTTTCTTTATACTGAACATGCCTGATTAAATGAATCATCAGTATAATCCCACTGAATTCAATACCATTTGAGTTTAGCCTATTCTACCTTGTAGTCCTCAATGTAGACATCTAAAAACACCTAAATAAGGGCCACAGGAGGATTTTTGAAGGCTTCAGATATCATTCCCATTTTTTGCTCTCCAGAGCAATTAGTTCTCTAAAGAGAACTAATTTTTAAAACCACATCCAGCAGCAGTGTTGTTCTGACAATCAAGGTTGATCTGCAAGCAGAGTAAATAGGAAATCGGTGATAATGTTGAACATCATTAAAAATAAAAACATAGAGAAAAAAAATCCAAATCACAATGTGTTTTCCAAATGGAAAATAATATGTATTTGAAATGATTCATCTATTGATTGTAAGCAAAAGAGAGAAAAATCTTTTGAAATTGTAACTGAAACAATCAACAGTTGTATTTCATTCTACCAAGAATAAATAACTTAGAGATGTAAACATTACATAAGTTTTATTGCAGTTTGTTCCTGCTTTCAATTACAATTAAATCAGTGCCCTTCTTTTAGTATAACCAGTCTAAGACAGCAAGCTCAAGCCAACAGAAGGGGCTCTGTTTCTCAGCTATTATTTTTAGTTGCACTTCAGTTTTTTGTAATACAGTTTTTTCAAATCATTATGGTGATTATTTCTAGCTTTTCAGTTTAACTACAAGGGTTAATGCACATCTAGTATATATATATATACACACACATATAGGCTGGTGTATGTGTATAAAGCATAAATATTTGTTATATGTATCATGCAACTGTTTGGGTTTTGTTGGTTTTTTTGGGTTTTTTTTGTTTATGTGTGCCAGAAGCAGATATTAGTGGGGAAAAGAGAAGGAAGGATATGGAATGGTGGAAGTCATTTCCTTCAAAACTTCACACATTATCAATTGCTGTAACTTACATGATCTGCCTAGACTAAAGTCTAGCTAATATATATATATATGATTGCAAAAGTAAAAGAATAAAAGAAACAGTATCATTTTATTACAGATTTTTGTAGTAGCCTGTCAGCTAAAATCCTGAACTTCATTTAAGAAAGACAGTAAAAGATGGGTTAATACAAATTTCATTCCATTTACAAAAATTGCATTATAAGCAATAGCAGGAAACATTGTCATTCCCCTCCCCCTGCCCCTCTGTCTTGGATAAGACCTATTTTTGAGCTGTTCTCATTCAGAGAACGAGTTGCTCCTTTTGGCTTTGTTCCCAGAGTACTGCATACTTGGTGGTGTGTGAGGCATTGCCTCCTGGGGAAAAGGGAGGAGGGGGACTGAATCACAGCACTTAATTCTTAATGATTGTTCTCTGTGGTCAAGAGGACACAGAGCAGGCAATGCTCTTTATTCTTTACTTACTGTTATAGATATTGGCAGCCAGCCCTTTTAATTTAGTTATCAATACTCAATGCCCTTAATCTTTTACTTTAAAGCCAGTCCAAAATAAGTACTAGCCAAGGAGCATCTGCTAAACAGAAATATTGGTGGATAGATATGATTTAAGGCAGCACAGCTAAGGGCCTACCAGTGTGAAATCTGAGTTAGAGGTATTTGGTATTCTCTTGACAAATCTTGTTTCTTTATCAGGATAGTTGCTTTTCTGACAAAACATCTGACAACTAATAGTGTGTGGAAAAATTCAGAGGTGTTGCTAATAGATGAGCTTTTCAGATTATCCCATCTGTCTGCCTGGTGATATAGGACACTCTTCTAAAGTACATTTTCTATTACTAAATTGAGTTTGGTTTTCAGTATCCTGTGAAGTGGGATTTCTACATTTCAGAGGTTACTGAATAACTAAAAAAGTATCACTGACTGGGAAGTTTCTCTTTCTATTTCTTGTCTTTGTTTTCTAATTGCACCCCAGAGTACTGCATACTATAATCCCCTTCTTTTCTAAGGAGTTGTACTATTGCAAGCTGATACTATTCTCCCTTTCCATCACTTGTCCAAGGTTGTTTGGCCACTGAGTTCTCTGGAATATTTCAGTGATTTAATAAGTAAAAGTTGAAGTATTTATTCCTAATCTCTTTGTTCTCTGAAGAACTCCTTCCCATTTGCCAGTCTGTTTCTGAGAATGTAGTACCTTCTTTGAATGAAGTATTCCAAATAAAGTGGCTTCATATGACAAGACAATAATCCTCTTTCTTTCCAGTGATTTACCTGCTAGATTGTGAAAGTTAGTGCTGTGGGAGTTCACTTGGTTAATAATGAATCCAAGGCTTGGTTTTTTTGTAGAAAATGTACACTGCAGAAGAATGTTTAACCAACTGCTTAATATGTATGCATAGAAGAAAGTAGATGCACGTTATTTAATTCATAGTGCTGATTTTATCCTGGTCCTCTGCAGGGGCATGTAGGGATCAGCTCAGTTCATCTGCTGATGTCCATTTTGGAGGGGATTAAATAGCTCTTTGGATGCATTGATCAAACGGCTTTGCTTCAGTTGTCCATGCACAGATGTCTAATTTGGGAGCCATGTCTCAGGTATTCCTGCCTACTCTCCAACCTCTTCTTCAGAAGAGTGTCCCTGAAGTCCTCTGTGATATCTACCAGTCCCAAGAGGTTTTCTCAGATACTCTAGAGGCATTTTAAATCGGACGGCATTTTAAATGGGAAGGCAATGCTGTGTTTAGACGGCTGACTGAAATGAAAGTGTTTTACTGACTAGACTGAGGTCTTGGATATGTAAGTCAGATGTAGATACATAAATTATGTGTCTCAAACATGTGAGGTAAATCTCATTCACCTCAATTTCTAAATCTGAATGAGAGGAATCTCATCTCCAGGTGAGGTGATATTTTGCTTTCTGAACTCAAATATCCACTAGGTATTAAGTAGAACAAGGGATGTTTAGAAGAGAAGTGTTACTTACTTACCTCACTTACTATTTGTTGCCTTGTATTCCATGATCAAAATTTGCAATTAAATAGTGTTTTTCTACATTGCGTTATTATTACAGGTACTGTGTTTTGTTCTCTTGCCTACTTATTTTGTAAAAACCTACTCTGTAGGTGAGGTAAAACATGACTACTCTGCCAGTTTAATAGTATAATCTGTCATAAACTGGGATGTAATTGCTCTCACATTGTTCCCCCTTTGTTCTTGTCAAAATCATGTCTTCACATTGAATGGTTTCTCTAACAGATTAAAGCCATGCTTTTTACAGCAATTCCAATAGCAGTATTGCAAATTATTTTTCTCTGACTTCTACCAGTATATTTATTTATTTGTCCATTTCTTTTCTGACAACCGATTTCTTTTTCCCATAGTGAGTTTGGTACTGTCAGTTTGGAGCCATAAAGAACTTAATAGCAGCTTCACTCAACATTTGCTATAATCAGAAAAGCAGTATCCACCACACCAAAGGGAACTTTATGGATTCTCATTAAAATTCTTGTTTTTCTTTAAAAGCTCTATAATATACCTTAGCATTCCTCCTGGACTGACTTCAAACTGAAGACGAAAACACCAGTTTGCTATTAGATCACCTGTGAAAAGTTATCCCCACAAAGATTAGGAAAAAATTCAATGAATGTGTGGTGCTGCAGAACCTAATTGTTCTCTCACGAGAACATTTTCTAATTTCCATAGTTCAGTTGAATTTTCAAGGTATCTTGTCTGGGGTTTTTTTTTGCGTTTGAATCCAGGCCATTAACAGTGACTCCAGCATCTTTGGGAGTACTTTAGCTATGAATTGAATCTTATGCCCCGTTTCACACACTTCTGCACTCCCACAGTGTAGCTAGTCTGTCCCAGCTGATTAACTGATGATGAAGGATGGAGTTCAAGGAAACATGTATTTAAAATCTAGTGTAAAATGCCATTTAAACACATGCTTCCCATTGTATTCTTCAATTCACTTAAAATATGTCCTTATATTTAACATATTTAAACGGCATACGGATGTGTCAGACAGCTAGGTGCATCATGGGATAAAGAAAATACTGGTGTTTGTAGACACAAAGGTTAACAACTTAGTTGTGCTGCAGTTTGTGTTCACTGATTCTTTTCCCGGCATTAATACCTTTTTTTCTACACTTCTGTTTTAAATGTCACAAGTATCAAATGCAACCTCCAGCAGAACTTCTTTGGCAGACTGTCATTAGCTGTTAGTCCTTCTTTGGAGAGGGGCAGCTAACTAGGCCTGTGAGTGTCACCGGACATTCTTTTTCTGGAAACTTTCTTTGTATGATGTGATTCTCATACAGATGTTTGTTCGAGGTTTTTTTTTCTATTCAATATTTGTATAAGTTAGAATAATCATGGATGGCTTCTGTAAAAACCATACAGGTAACATCGGTTTTAAACTGAGTGTCTGCACTGATTTATCTCATTAAAGAATTTTTAAAATTTTTCCTACTACCCTTTTTAGAGAATGAAAATGTACAGTTAGTCTAAAACTTTCTCATGCACACAGCTCTTTTTGTCCATCCTTCTTATATACCTCTGTGAATCTTCTGCAGCAGAAAAGTAAAAGGAATAATGATAGCACACCCAAGAGAAGCTGAGAGAAGCTATTTTTTATAGATACACAAAATTTTCTTAGGAAAATGTTTCTTAAAATGGTTTAAATTTTTTAAAAGTATCCATTAATGAAAAAGAATGTCAGTCACCATAAAGTGTAATGGGGTTGTGACCTGTCAGCTTCAGTCTCTGTTGCCTTGGTTGCTCTGGTTGAAAGAACTTATGCATAATGCTGCAGCCAGCCACGTCTTGGGAATCTCAGGGCTACCACAGACAGAGCTTGTAAATAACAGCTTCAGAGGCTGACATTTATCGCAAGCAGAAGTCAGTGGGCATTCTGCAGCTGGGTCTGCAGCTCCGCGTGGCTTGACCGCCCTCTAGTTAGGAGTTGACTTCTTCCCCTTTATAGAAAAGGGGATCTATTGACCCACAGTCCTGGGAATTCTGGAAAATATGTCATGATCAAACCATCAAAAATTCTCCTCCCCGTATGACTACTTTCCCACCTGTGACAGACTTCCTCATCACAGTGTCCAGTTCAAAACTTTCAGCTCTAAACAGCTGACAATAAGCAGCTCCTTTTTTAGTGCAGTTCAAATAATAGTGATTGTAAAGCTAAGTGTTTCTAAGAGAAGTACTCGTTAAAGTCTGAGAGATATTTCAAATTAGATAGCCATTTCTTTAGCAGCAGCAAGAATCAGTATGGTTTGAAGCAGTTAGTATTTAATATGCTTGTTCACTGTGTTAATTTTCCCCAAGTCAATTTTTAAAGCTAAAATAATCTCCCTTTGGCTTTGTATAGTCAGCATTATAACCATAGCCATTTTTAAATTAAGCTCCCTTATTGTCTATGTGTATGTGAAGTAGGTGATATTACACAAAAAGCATGAGCTACATTAGCTTGATACAAATGCATATTTAAGAGCTTAACAAGCCTGCAAGAAAAATAATGGTCTCGATAAACATTAGAATGGCTCACTTGTAAGCTTTTTGTTTAGTTGCATTTTCTTACTTGCACATTCAAAGGAGTGATTAAATGCACTGAGTAAATAAATAAAACCTATTATAATGTCCCAGTAGAAGGGAAAAGTTGATTTTAGTTACACTAACAGGTTTAAAAGCTCTTGAATTATTAGATTTGCTGTGAATTAAAACACACAATGCCTATTAAAAAAAAAGTGGGAGATTCTGTTAAGCAAGTTAAGATCTGGTATGCTACATAAATGCATCTATACTTATATAAGAAGCATTTCTCTAAACATCCTAACTATATTGCTGATTATGAAATGTAGAGTCCTATTGTGTATATGTAATTTTGTCTGGACTTGTGTTATAGTCAGTAATTGAATAGCACAGTGATGGGCTTATTGCAAGTGTGAGAAAGTGCTAAGCAAAACAGAAATTATAATGAAATTTGAGATGTCAGTGACAATTAGCTGTGTTATGAATATTCATTTCATATTCATTCTGGGTAGTGCCATTTTTCACTATCTTTAATGACTGAATAGTGTTTCAAGAAATAGAGATATAAATAATAGTCATGTGATAATTAACACTTTTTTTCTGAGTGTTGTAGCACTTGTCAAGTGCCACGTGGGCTGGAGCAATGACTAGAAAGTTAATTTTCAGGCATGGCCAGCTCTGTGTGTTTAGCAGAACCATTTGACATTCTTGCAGAATTGTTAATTTACAGGAAGATAAAAATCTGCTTGTAAGTGGTTTTACTTAGGCTGAAGTCTCATTAGAAAGACTGAGTGCTACACTGGAATTACAGAAAGCTAAATCAGGACCCCACATGAGAAGTGAAAAGAAATGGAGTTACAGTGAAGCAATGCCCCAAATAACAGTCACCTATAACTAATGCTGGGGAATGTGATTCAGTGTCCTGCTTTCAGACTTGTACATGCATATTGACAGAAATCTGAGTATGTGCTTAAATGCTCCTTTTTCAGCCAGGATGAAGGGATCCATGAAAATGAAAGGGGGAGTATTCACTGTGCAAAATGTAGTCTTATATGAGGCCGTAACCTCTTTTGAATACTTAACATTACTAGTGTTCTTCTAGTATCCCCCACAAAAGGCTGTGGTATGACCTCCCAATGTTGTCCTAAAAAGCACTCGTGCACTCATACTGATGAAATGCATTGAGTCTTTCATTCAGTACCAATATGTGAAGTCGCACAGTCCGTGGAACAATAATGGGATCTTCCTCAAGTCTGACTTAATGTTTTGAAAAGAATGTCAAGATTTCCAAAGAAAAAATATTTAGCTGAAACCACAAAGACCCTCAGAGAAAGAGCATAGTAGAAATCTTCCTTTTAGATTACAAAGCAATGCAAAAGAGCATAACATTTGTTAAATTAGTTCTAGAGGACCTCCTTTGTGTAAGCCTAGTATGAAAATAAGACAAATGTATTACTGCCACTCCTTCTGCATCTCACAGGCATCTGTCTTTTATTCAGTACCCAGCTTCATCTGGCATGTGAGGGAGCTGGAAACAGCTTTGAAATTACTTTGTTACAGAATGGCTAGTAAAAAGCTGATAATTCATGTATGTTGGTTGATTATGTCCATAGTCTTTATTATTTAAAACTCAGGCTTATATTTTATAGTTTATTCAAGCGTATCTGCTTTGGGAACACATTCTTGCTCTGCAGTGCGAAAAAAATAAAGAAGCAAAGTATACTAGCTGTGAAACTGCACCTGGTTGTGACAGAATAGTGTAAGTTGAGCCCCTCCAATACTGCTCTAAGCATCCCAGGATGCTCCAGGGCCCTGGAGTGTTCAGGAACCTTGTCTGTGAAGCGGATGACTCAAAGGAATTTACCTGTCCTGAAAGAGTTTCATGCTCTTGAGAGTAAATAGGCAAAATCTTGCCAGTGCGTACCTTGGGAAAATCAAGGTTTCGTTTTTTTGGCTAGAGCTTCTGACCACAAGCTACTCATAAAGAATGAGTTCCCTCAGAATATGGAAATTGTGTTGCTTCCACCAATGAAACAACAAAGCTGATTTGCCTATAAAATTGGCTTTTTTAAGTAGTGAGGACATTATGCAAAATGTCAGTTGTAGAAAATAGACTTGGATTGCATGATCACAAGGCAGTTGACTTTCATTTAAGTAGAAGAGTAAATAGAGGCATGTAATGAAGGGTATCAGTTTTGAAGAGGCAAACTATGATAAACAAAATTAATTAGTTACTTATACAAGAAACAGAACTCAGATTAGTATTTGACTTGGACGCGGAAGAGACCTGGAAGTCCTTTGTCTTGCACGTCCAGAAATGTTCTTGAACAAGTATCCCAAGCAGAGAGCTGGAAGATGTTGCAGAAAAGCTCAAAACTGGATAAATAACCAATACAAATGAGACATTAATATTAAACAGGGAAACTGCAAAGGATGTAAAACCTTACTTCTTGTAGAATAAAATGAGGATTTCCAGAAGTCAAACTGAAATCAAACTTTCATGGAGCATTAGGTTTCACAATGTGCTTATTGACCATGTAACTACAAAATTAAATAAGGAAAAGTGAAAAAAACACCCATTTCTAAGGACATTAAAAGTAGTACAACTGTTGCCCTCAAATTAAATTACTTTGGTGTTGGTTTCAGTACTAGTAATGCTGAATAGCAATGGTAATATGTCTCAAAGTTTCAGTGTCCACACAGAAAGCTTTATGTGTTCAAATTGTCCTGTTTGAGACGTGAAGTTAAACTGGGTAGTGGACACTATATCCTTACTAGAAACACTGGTGGCTAATCAATCCAACAGCATATTGGAAGACACTAAGGAAAGAACTTATGAGTGTCTAACTCCTGCTTTCAATTACACCCTCATAAACACAATGCAGAAGTGTTTCCATCCTAGATTATTTGGTTTAAACTACTTAGCTAATCTTCTTCATATTTATCTATTTCTAACTGTAATAACTCTTATTTCCCAATTTGCTAGTTTTCTTTTCCCAAGGCTAAAACAAATATTATTTTAATCTAGCTTATCTGACCCAAAGCCTTACCAAGAGCATTTGTCTTTTATTTGTTTTTTTTTCCTTTAACCCAAAGTTAATTGTGTTATTATAATAGTTTCCTCTAACTCCTCAGGAGTACACTCAATTCTTAAGCTTTTTTTTTTTTTTTTTATTAATTCTATCACTTCTGCATCAGGCCTTCCAACAAATATGAGTTGTTGTGATAAGGTAAATGTTACTTGCCCTTGGAAGCCTGAGAAGAACCACATCCTGGAGTAAAGAAGCAATAATGCCATTGCACAAGATACAAATGAAACTTCATCTAGAATGCTAAGGTTAGTTATACTCACCATTCAAGGTTATTTCAAATTGGAACATGTGAAGAAAAGGGTTATTATAATAATCAGATTAAAGCACTTTTGTAAAATAAGCTGATTTTTTTTCTTTTTTGAAAAAAACTCCAAAACTCAAAAAAAAAAAAAAAGCAAACAAAAAAACTCCCAAAAACAAAAGAGACTGTGTGCTGTGTGGCCCTGTCTAGAGAACAAGCCTGTGAACGTAGATGATTTCACAATAGACATAGGCTAGAAAGCAAGCACCAAAGGGAATGAATTGTTTTAAGGACAATGTAGCCATGGACAATTTTGATCTTAAAATTAAAATGTTTCTGATTATTAATGGAAGTAGGCTTTGGATTAGCCTCTTAATAAGAGAATTAAGCTAAGACAGTGTAATGAATTTTAATATATAGAGTGATTGGTGCTATGGGTGTATGATAGGGATGAAATTGATATATTCAGGGGTGTGGTGGACCTTTACTGTGCTGTATTCCTTTGTTCTTTTTAAAGGGTACAATTTGTGATCCTTAAACACTGGCCTTTCTCATTGACTATACTATGTAAAAAAGTTGTTTGATTATTTTCTTTTGTTTTTAATTTGCTAGTGAAATTGAAAAAAAAAATCAAGGCACAGAGACAACTGAAACAGAATAATAATTTTATTGCCACTGTATTATTCTTATTTGAGGGGGTAGGGAAATGTTTTACTTGGGGTTTTTGTTTTGAAGTGTGGCGTAATCTAGTCAAGAAATCCAAATTACCTATTCTAGTATTTTTGTTCTCTTCTGGATTGTATTTCTGAGTGAAATTCATTTAAAAAGTCACCTAATTCTACTGCTGACCCAATCAGAAGGCCATAGCCTTAGATCCCTTTTTGGCACTCGGTGTTTCTATAAATATTAAATACAAATCTTGTGCACATTCAGAGCTCTACTAAATCAGGGATG
This sequence comes from Lycocorax pyrrhopterus obiensis, assembly GCA_014706295.1. Lineage (NCBI taxonomy): Eukaryota > Metazoa > Chordata > Aves > Passeriformes > Paradisaeidae > Lycocorax > Lycocorax pyrrhopterus. The sequence continues at coordinate 16,975,437 of JACSVZ010000015.1, forward strand.
AGATTCTCTCTTGTGTCTGCCCCTTGACTGAGTGCTCAAGGAAGCAGGAGGAGTTCCTTGTATCCTTTTGTCTGATTCACTGCAAGCCCATGCAAAGCCAGATACAATCTAGCCCAGATTTATCATCTGTCCTTCATGTACCAGGGGGCAATACTAGGAAAGAATAACAGATGTAGCCTTGTGGATAGTATCAAGTGGGAAATAACTCTGTGAAATGTTTTGCATTTAACTAAAACATTAAAAGAATCAGTTGAATGACTGTCATGCAGAAGGTCATTCAGTCCTTGGAGAAACAAGGGAAAATGTCCTATGCTGTGTCTGGAGATAGCTGAGGTACAGATGGTACTTAAAGCAAGCTCTCTGACCTAGAGCTCAAAGTCTATATTGAACCTGACTCCCAGACCTAAATATTTTCTGTTCGGTCTAATAGTGCTGTGTAACTTACAAGATGATAGGTATGTGTGTTAGAATCTAGGAGAGCCCTATATGAGACCGCAGACCATGCATGCCAAGTACCTCTCTTCCTATGCATATCTAATAAATCTGCTTGTCTAAAAGTTGAAAATTATTCTTATATGGCAGACTGTATCTTGATATTATCTGGATACATGTGGGAAATGGAGGGCTTACAGATTTTTCCAAGCCCATGAGGACCTTATAAGGACAGAGCGAAATTACAGTTGTGCATTCAGAGAAATATAAAGCTTTTCTCCAATTTAATCTGATATTCTATGAATTGGGAATAAGGTCTGGTGGTGGTTCAGCTGACAGTGACCGGTATCCCTAGCACCCTACTATGTCAGAAGGGCTTAATAAGAAGCAGGGGAGAGAGGGGGTTTGAGAGAGTGACTGCACAGTGCTTATTTTCCAGCTGAAATCACAGCAGGCTGGTAGAGGGAAACAGCACCATGAAAACTCTGCCCATGGAGGCAGCGCAGGTGTACTGTCTGAGGGAGCAGTGAATCAGGTGCCTTACCAGAAATGTCAGCCTGAAATGTTACGGTACAAAATGCTGCAGAGCCAAAGCTCAGGAGGTTGCCATTGAGCAGTGTAAGAACAGCAACAACAAAGCTATGTGGTCAAAAATCTCAGTGCTGTAAGTAGGGACCTGTACACTTAGCAGCTGACACTGTCAGGCTGGCAAGGCAGAAATCGTAAATGGACATTGCAGTAATCAAATTTCCGCATGACTAGGCACAACCACAGCATTCTGTACCAATATTCCTAGAAAAATCATGACTTGAGCTTCCGAAAAAAAAGCTATGTTCTTTTCTTAGTACTTTGTTTACATCATCTCTTAACTTTTCACTGTGTTTACAAGATTAGTGTTCTTTTTATCTTTGCTTGCTTTGCTAATAGCACCTCACAGTTTGTATTACAGAAAGCTGGTGTTATTAAAATTTGTGTTATTTTGCATATTCATCTCCAGTTTATTTCCTCCACAATTTTGTTTTCACATTGTGTTTCTACACCTTCTGTGTGCTACTGTGAAGATCTTGCTATATTTTACTCTAAGTATAGATGAACTTTTCAGAGAAACTGTAGTCCAATCAAAATGGTTAATGTTTTCTTAAGAGATATTCCAGTGTGTAAAATTCCAAAACATCACACACTGATCCAAAAAAATCCACCAGAAAACTTTTCTTTTTTTTTACAATGCACATTTTTTTCTGTATTGACAATTTGCCAAGACTTTTTGCAAACTGTGGACTGTAGTAATTAATGGAGTATGCACTAGACAGCTTGCATTTTTTCCAATTAGAAAAATAGTCTGACCAAGTCAGAAAGAGCAACGCAGAATGAAGGGAGTAAGCAAGCCAAGAAAAGTGTTAGAGTACAGGCCCATTATGAAGAATAAAGATTGTTAAGGTACTTTTATTGCTAATTATTACACTTTGATAGAAACTGTGTTGCACAGAGATTTTTCTCTTACGTTAGGTCATGACATCAAGGAAAGCATAAAAGATCCCATGGAAAACACTTTATTTCATTGTTAGAAAAAATGATAAATTTAATACTGAATAATATAAAAGTCATAATTTGGTAGGGATACATTGGTTATGTAAATATAATACTGTTTAAAATTTAGTTTTGAATAGAGCATCTCACATGCAAGGGAAAGAAGAAACTGTCCATCAAACTGTGTGCTTATGCAACAGACATTTTGATAACTCTTCCTTTCTGCTTACCTTATGTGCACTGTAATAGTGATGAGAGATAATAACATTTCAAAAATTAAGACTGCAGTAAAAAAGAAAGAAGGAGCTCTCTGGCCAGCAACCTGCACAGTTGGAGGAAATCTATCAAAAGACTGAATGGCAGCTGTCTTTTCTCTTTATAGCACCGTTTACTCAAAGCACCAGTGAAATGGCAGGGCCACCAACTTCTAAACCAGGACCTGGAGCATGGAAATGAAAATTCTTTTCTTCTTTGTATCCATGATCTGGGATGGGAGAGAAAGAGACATGGAAATGTTGATCTATCTTTCCTACCCACTTGCTCCAATGAGAGCTGTAGGAAGGATACTGGTGTTTACATCCTTAGCTTGATGAGAGACAGACAGATCTTAAGATACCACTGATGGACCACAGCCCCCCTTTCTTACTGTGGCTATACAACACCCTGTGGTCTTTGCAGAAGCCTTTTGGTACAAGTACAGGTATTACAGACCCAAATATAATCAACCACACATGTCCATATAATGGATTACCCACAGGACTGGATACACAAGTGCTGAAACTCATTTCCAGCTTCAGACGCATTGTGGCACCAGTGGAAGAGCCATGTTTTCAGCAGTCCCTGTGGGATACCTGCTTGCCTGCTTACGGGTTGGTTGAAGTTGTGCCATCACAATGCTGAGCCAGAAGCATGTTGTTTGCTGTGACCTGGTGAACTTTGGCCACCTCATTCTCTGTCACAGCTGCAGTGAAGCAGAGAAAAAGAAGACAAGGTCTGTTTATGAGGAGTGCATCCAAATCTGGGTCCTTCTTCCATGACAAGGCATCTGCCTTGACATTCTGTTTCCTAGATGCCAAAGGAAAGTGAAAGGGAAGGATTGAAAAAAGAGAGCCAGTAGGCAAAGCAGAGAGGGAGGCACTTCATCCCTCTATATTCTTCCAGGATGGAGTGGATGGAGTGGCTGGTCATCACCATTTTCAGTCCTTCTGCTCCCTCACGGCTGTGCCGTCAGTCCTCAAAGGTAGCTTTGATTAACAGGAGCTCATGATTCCAGGCAGAATTCCTCGCAGCAGGGTGAGTTACCCAGAGAAACAGGTATAGGTTAGAGCATCTGCTTCTATACTAAAAGAGTGGGTATGGGATAAAAGCTGCAGTGAATACCCATTTATTAAAAGCTGGTTGTGCTTCAGGCATCCATAAAAAGCAAGCCCTTTTTTTGGGCGAGTGCCATTCTGGGAGCCACAAACCAGAAGTCTCCCTCCTGAACTATCTTTAGAGCATGGTAAATCCTGAAAATCCTTGCACCTGTGCTAGAAGGGGCTGCCAACTTGTGATGTCATCAGTCTCCTTGGAGTCTATGTGCAAGTCAGTGTTGCCCAGCTACCCCAGACACTCCACCCTCTCTTGGTCAAAGCAGCATTTCTTCTGTTTAGCACAGCCAGCACTGCTGCAAGTCATTGAACATGTCCTGTGTGCTGTTAATAAATACCTCTTGAGTGGTGCAGAACACCAGGATGTCATCCAGGTGTACCATAGCATAGCCAAGAAGAAATTCCCTAAGAACAGCATTTACAGAATACTGGAATGTGGCCTGAGCGTTGCAGAGACTGAATGGCATTGCAGGATGCTCATAGTGGCCCCTTATAGATCCACCATAGAGGGCAGAGGAGCCCACTGCAGACATTCAGAACACTTCAGAATAAGAGGCAAGGAGTGCTGGTTCTTTACTCTGATGACTTTCTGCTTCCTGCAATCCATGCAGAGGCAGAGATTCTCATTCTTCTTTGTGAAAAAATGCCATATGGAAGCCCCCAACAGGGGAGTGAGAGAAGAAGTTGAACCCATATGACAGATTGTTCTTGAGGTACTCCTCAAAGGCTGCTGACTCAGATTCTGACCAAGCAGAGGTGCTCCCAGAGAGCACCTCCTCCTGAGTGGGGGGAGTCACAGGTGACAATCTCTCATACAATCAGAGTGGTGAGAGGTGTTTTTCTATTAGACATGGGAAATGTGCAAAGCAGCACTTCTGTAATTCCTAACATGAATATAGCACACAGTCTGTGTCGGCATGTAGCTTGCCAAAATGTCTCCCTCAAACTAGAAAGATACTGGGGTGTTGAAAATGCTTGTTACTTGGGTAGATCCACTACTTTGATTACATTAAAAATGCTAAATCTAGATATGCACATTAAATCCTTTATAAAACCTTCTAAAATTATCATAAAGAAACCTGAGTGTCCCTGTTGGGATGCAGCATGCTATATATGGTAGATATATGTAACCTGTAGAAATGAGTAGATACCTCAGCTATAAATGCCATCTGGATGAAATGCAGGAAAAAACAGTAGTGAAATGATACAGATATGAATGATAACAGAGGCCTTCTAATATAACAATATTGTACCTCCTTGGTCAGTATGCCTAGTATACCTCCCAGAAAATCCTTATTTATGATGTACAATACTGACTGGAAGCAGCCATGTGTAAAAATACCATCTTGAAAAGTACCATTGAGTTGGAACACCAAATGCACCCATTGTAATGTCTAACACCCACAGCACTCATTACAACCTATCATGACCATGTTGTATGTGCCTTTCAGTCTTCTTGGCAGCTCGTTCTGTTTGAGGGGTGATTTGGAAAGGGAGCATTTTCTGAAAAAGACAAAGACAAATTGTTCCAATGATGGCCCAGGGGAAAAAAGGGAAATGCAGGCATATGATGACAAATATGATGTTTGGCTTTGCTTCAGTCACTTCAATACTACAGTATGTAGCATGCTCAGAACTGCCAGCTTCTGAAAGAATGGAGATTTCAGCATTGTCACAGTATTTAAAAACAAGACATCTGACAGCGAACAACAACAAAAAAAAACACTCAATATTTTTCATTCTTGGTGGATCAGCAATATTTGATTACTTAAACTGGCACCGTCAACAAAAATGTGCTTCAGGTATTTTCTCTGGTGTGTCTATGTATGGCATTCATGTAAGGTATGTGCCATTCTAGTTCATCCTGTCTCACACTGTAGAATGGTTTCTAAATTTTTACAGCCTGAAGCAGCTGCTGAATTGAAAAAATGTCTTTTTTAAAGAACAATTTTTTGTGTCATAGAAGGAAAATACAGTTGATCTTGTATGCATGAAAACTAGTTACATAGTAGTTCAACCCAGTGACTAAACTTTTAGAGCAAAAGTGATAGTTTAAAGTTTCTTTTAAAAACAGTTTCCTTTTTTGGAAGAAGGTGCAAGTGAAATACTTCAATTAACAGGCAAACATTTCTGTCTTTAGGTGATATGACAGTAAATTCTTCTGTACATATATACTACCACCCAAGTAGTAGCCCATATGAATAGTAACCTGATTACATGTATTAAAAAGCATCTCTTCCAGAGGTACTACCAAGTTTTTGTGCTAAGCAAATCAAAAGAAGCATTGAAATGGTAATTCATATTCCTATTCCACCATATTAATTCCTTGTAGTAGTAATGAACTTCACTGAAGGTTATGTGATATATTCTTAGCTGTATTTACTGCTTTACCATGACAAGGGTTCTTTCCAATAGAAATACCTCTTTTGGACTTAAAGATAACACAAAGACTTTAAAGGGCAGAAATGTTCATTTTCATGCTTGATCAGCCATGTTCCCTTGCTTTATGCTGCTTGTATTCATCCGGTGTGTTTACCCAGATATCTTGGTCATGTTGACTGAACAAATACTTTGAAGTGAGGTGTGCTGTACAGCAAAACTATAGTAGCCATCAAACTAATTGGAAATCAGTTTTCTTTAGAGCAAAGAAACTATGGGTTTCTCTTAGCTCAACCTATATCAAGGGAACTGAAGAGCCATCAGGAAAATATAATGAACTCATTAATCATAATTTGAGGAAACTTCAGAGGCAACAGAGAGAGTGTTTTAACTCTTGATCTCTGTAGTGGGAAGAGGTGATTCACTAATCCTTTCTTTCCAGTTGTTATGGAAAGTGCAGTACAGGTTGAGCCGTTGGAACAATAGCTGACAAGCTTGACCTCTGATAAGACAAGAGATTCAAAGTTCTTTAGCCAGGAGCTGGGTATTCTTAATCTGTCTCTGAAGAAAGATTTCCAGCTTAAGATGTAAACATTTTGTTCAGTTTTATCCACTGTAAATCACAATGTTCTCAGTGCTGGCCAAGAAAGTGAAGCATTGTTAGCTCATTAAATGAAAAGGGCTGAAGGCCAACACTTCTCTTCATCATTAAACTTTATTTGGCACATGTTGCATAGATGGTGGATGACTTGTGAATCCTCTTTAAAATTAAAAATTGCCTTCTTTAACCTTGGTATCAGCTGTTGCTTTTCCTATTAATACAAAAAAATCAATGCAGATTCATAAAGAAATAATCCAAAATGATCAGCAACCACTATGTCAGCTCTTGTACACATAAGACATGAGATATTACTTGTCCCCAAAACTTTCCACTTCAAATCTGTGGGAAGCAATACGTCAGATAAAGAGAAGAAGAAAGGAGATAAGTAAAAGTTAAGAAGACCACTTAGCATACGGTATGTAGCATTTGTAAAGTTCAGTTAATTTTAGTTAAGTAATGATTATATTATGGAACATATAGTATTCTGCTTATAGCTGGCTGGTTCCTGTGAAGATGAAAACACAGTCCTCATGGAATTGACATTGTTTGAAATCATGTGTTAAATATTTCAAATATAGTAACCTTCTGCTTAAGGTTGTGGCTCTTAGGCCAATTTGAATATAGGAAATCAGACCTGATAAAACAGTCTACTTTGAGTCCTGTATATTCAAAGTCTCTATAGAAAGCAATCATTATATTTTGCTTATGTTAAAGCTTCAAGATAACTTCTAATCACTAAGTTTTCCTATCATATTACATCTAGTCATTACCCTTGCATTTATCTTTCTCAGGACTCACTGTGAGATTGCACCTGATTTAATACACCCATACATTGCCCCTGAAAAGGAGGCTCTTCTAGGCCTGGCTGGAAATTCATGTCCATCTCTTGCAGCTAGCAATTGTGAGCATAAATCCGTTCAGCTCACTGCTGTGACAGAAAGTCTTTTTTCCCTTTTTTTAATGAGTTAATTTTCTATCAGATCATTGAACTGTTCCACTTCCTTCTTTGATTGCACCATAATTAGATTTGAAACAAGTGGATAAGCAACTGTGTATGGTGCAAGAAAGCAGGAGAAGAATTGAATAGACGAAGAGTGAACTATAGCATAGAGTATAATGAAACCACACCTTTATTTCTATATCTGGAAAGTCTACTAATCAAAGTGGGTTAGCAGATTAACACTGGCTTTACTATTGCAATCAATTACCCTGTTTCATCCTTTTGTTTTATTTTACATGTGCCCTCTTTTGTCTGAAGATGGTGAGGGATCAGTCACTTCAAATTATGGTAACAAGGCAAAATACTGAAACAAACATTTACCATGCCCTTAATCTGTTTGGATTTTCTTTCAATAACACTGAAAACCAAATTACATTATGGAAGCATAAAGATAATGTTTTTGTTGCAGGATGCCATAGAAATCCCACTGGCAACATCCACCCTGTGCAGCAAAGTTCTATGTTATTTTTCGTGCTGTTACTTGTTGGTCTCAACAATGTCTCCCCCTGGCAATTTCACTGGTCACAATTAGCCCTTAGTTTGTACTCTAAATCAGATTAAAAGTTTTCTTGCCTTGTTGCATGCCAAAAATAATGCGTGATTTCCATTCAGGTAAGCCACTTTTTGGTGAATTAGCCTCAGGATGTCTTTGACTATGTGACAGTGTTGTGTTTCAACCCGGATTCACCAGCCAGCTGTTTGCCAGAAAGGGAAATAATATTATTGATATTATTATTATTATTATTATTACCATCATCAACAACAACAATAGTAATAACAACAATAAAAACAACAACCATGACCACCAGACTTCTTTTTAAGGGCTGATGATCCGGAGCCATGCAGAAGTGCCAGTTCTCACTGTAGAACTATCACTCTTACAGCAAACTAAAACCATCACATATGTTTGGATTATTAAAGGAACTAATGTTACCTTGTCTATCACTGGTTTCAGATGTTTTAATCCTGTATTTCCGTAATAAACTAGTCAGACTTAACAATTGGTTTAAGACTGGGGATAGGGAAAGTGCTTTCATTTCCAGTCATAATTCCAGTTCTCTCCTTTTGTTGATGTCAATTTCCATTGTGGGGACAAGTACAAAAATGTTCATGCTTTGCTTCAATTTTCTCAGAATGGTAACTATCTTAGAGCAAAATTATTATGATTTGCATAAATCAGTAGACATTGGAAAAATTTAGTACAGGATCTCAAGAGCAAGCAGAGACTGCCTTTTCACAGTTCAGGTCCCTGAAAAAGGGAGACATGACAATGAAGATGATCGTGTACTGACAACATTCACAGAGTCTATTTGTGAGTTAGTGGCAGTCCTGTTTTAAATTATATTTTTGGACATAAAATCATTATTCTGTACTTTCCAAATGGGAATTTAAACTATACTTTCTAGTATTATAAATCAAGTGGCTCTGAACTTAATGAAATAAATTTTTAATGTTTTAAAATACTATATTATGGACAGTATCAAGTAATGCAAAGGATGAACTGACTAGTTGAATTTTCTTTCATTTTTTTAAAACTTATCTCAGGCTAGCATTGCATGTTAAATATAGTGTGGCTTTCCATTTTTCTGGATCCTCTTGCAGTGTCATCTATTTTGGTCTAAACAAAGGTTAGGAATACATAATTGCTGCTGAAGATAGATACATACCTTAATTTTAAATTTCCCAGTTATTTTGTTGCATATTTTTATGAGTGATGGAGAGATTTTCTTGACTTGTTTTTCAACACACAAGGTTAGGGAAAAAATAATGGTTTAATCATCTTAGAAAAAAGTAAGAATAGTAGCAATATTTATAAATATATTAAAGGAGGAAAATGCTTGGAAAAGATCTATTAAAATATATTTCCCATGGGAAATACAATATCATCTTGCATGATTAATTTACAGTGTCTCAAGGATTCACTGAAACCCATCCTAAATTTCTTTATGTGATCAATTCTGTTTTATTGCTCTGAGATTTATGCAATAAAGCAAATAAATGGTTGATTAATCTCACTGTTCCACTTGTGTGACAAAGCATAAGAGAGAAGCAATGAAGAGAGATGAAATCAACTGATGTAGAGAAAAGAATTTATTATATGCTAATGTTGTTTAGATATTTGAAGCTAGTTATGCTAGATTTTTTTTGAGTGTTTTCTTAACATATCAAGAACACCAAAAAAGCTACTCAAATAAAATAACTATTTTTGCATTCGGACTTGAATATGATGTGTGTATATAGTCCCAATGCTTTAGAAAGTCCAAAAATTTTGCCTTTTGAATGGAAACTGAAGTTTTCTGTTTAGGTCATGAGTACATAGTAAAATGGAAATACATTATAAGCTTCACAAGTGTTGTCCAAAGTGCCTGAAAAATGTCATGATGATACCATCACTAAGAATGATACAGTTATCTATTTTGTCCAGAAACATAGCTCACAATAGGTTTTGGGGTTTTTTTTAATTCTGCCAGAAATAGTACCCAAGAATGAGTGGGGATGATCCTTGTCTAAGATAGAAACCAAAATTAAATCCCGATAACATGAAAGTCTGAGAAAGACACTGTATAAGAACATTTGGAAAGCTTATTTTATAGAATGAACATATTTTCTCACTGAAATGGTTTTAAAAAGGAATGTTTGTAATAGATTTTTCCTGAATTTTCAATCAACACTAGTGATAATAGGCACTGTAGTCATTGTTTGTGGATACTAAAAATTTTTTTTAATATAGGTGTATCCTTAGGTCACTGTCATGATTTTTACTAATGTCAAAATTGTGTATATTCCTCTGTCAGTAGAAGGTTTTTGTAGATCTGGATCCTACAGTGTACAGCACATGACAACACGTTTGTACAGAACCTTTCCCCACTTACAGCCAAAGGCAGGGTCAACAAAACTTCTGACATGATTAGAAAGTTCAACACACAGCTCCTCACTATACAAGAATCAGTGGACAACCACATCATCCCTGGATGCCACCTTGACATTTCATTTACTTTTGCCTACAGCTGAAGGTGTGGCTGATTTTTAATTAGGAGTAAGGAAGTTTGGCCCAAGTTATTCTGATGATCATCAGGGATAACAGAAACATAGAATTATCTAAGCTGAAAAAGATCTTTGTGTCCAGCCATAACCCAGAACTGCCAAGTCCACCACTAAACCATGTCTTTAAGTGCTACATCTACACATCTTTCAAATGCCTCCAGAACTGGTGACTGAACACTTCCCTGGGCAGCCTCTTCCATGCCTGACAACCCATCTGGTGAAGAAATTTTTCACAATATCCAATATAAACCTCCCCTGATGCAACTTAAAGCCATTTCCTCTTATCTTGTCAGTTGTTATTTGGGAGAAGAGACCGACCCGCAACATATTCAAAACCACTAAAAAATTTTTGGTGCATCCGCTGCCCTTGATAGCTACTCACCCACAAAAAAAAAAAAGCCTTACATTTCACCTTCCTTCTTTCTAAGAGGAAAATAAATGGATTAGTGTGCCTCTGAAACTAAGATAATAGGTTTTTAAAGCATGAGAGTAGGTTTTAAATTTGGGCTTTTCGCCTTTTTAAGATTTTTTAAGCTTGTCTTAGTGGTCAGTCAGTCATGCATTTTATGACTTTAATTTTTTATAAGGAGTTACATGATTTCCATTTGCTTCCCCGGAACCATTTAGTGCTGATGCAGTGGCTGGAGTGAGGGTGTCTTTCAGGGTCATAGGTTGTTTCTCAGTCATCTCCTATCTGTCCTGTTGAGTGGGAATATTTGATACACTTCATGGGCACTAAACTGATGGGCAGTACTGGGCCCAAATTAGCATTAGAAATAAATTGGGGATTTACTGTGTCATAATACGAGATAGGTCTCAGTGAGAAGGGAAAGCTGTGTGAAGCTGGAAGGAGCTGTAAGAAGAGCTGTGCCACACATGAATTCCTCCTTGTGTCCCTGGGGTGGACCACAGACAGGCAGTACTTCAGGCAGCTGTATGAGACAGAACAATACTCACCTCCTTTTGTGCAGTATAGCCCATTGTTGGTTGATGTTGCATTGCAAAATAAGGTTTTAGATGCTACACCCAGTTCAGTGTAAAGAAGTAGATGTTGGGAAATTTTAAAATATATTTGTTTGAAAAGACAGGACAAGAAGTTGCCAGCACTTCTTTTTATAGTCCCTTTTCATTGTATTTTCAAGTACTCATTTTTCAGGAGTACAAATAATACACAAAAAGTACTAAAAAGTATATTATTTTTAGATCTAAAAAATATCAGGATCATACTAGTAATATTACAGAGTATGCATTAGTGCAGTCCTCAAATGGTTTGATACATTTATGAGTTTCTGTCATTTTGGTGTCACATCTCAGTGTTTCCAGAACATCTTATAGAGCTTGTTGAGAGTGTCTGGCTGAGCTCTAAGGAAAGGTCTGACTTTAGGCATTTCAGTTAGTCCAGCATGCCTACAGTGCATGCAACTTAATTTTGTTAAGAAAAGAAAGCTAGGTCTCCTTCAGAATTAATTCTTTGTGAGAAACATCTTTGGTGGAGACATCCTTCAAAGACAACATAGAGAGTGAGATTGGTGAATGGTGAGGATGAAGAAATGTGCAGTAGGATATCTGCTCCCTCATCATGTGAAAAGCCTGTCAGCATTCCTTGTCCCTGGGGTAGACATTCATTCTTCTTGAATCTTGTGATGCTGTATTTATCATATTTGCACTAGAAGGCGCCTGAGTGAGTATTTACTGTGTTCTGTTACGCCAAAGCATTCAAAATGTCCAGGATCATTTTCTAAAGCAATTTAAAGCCCATGGGGGCTAGAACACATTGTTTTATCCACTCTTACTTCTTTTTGATAATTCCTGAGGAATATTGCCCATGGTTGATAGTGAGGTGTTTTCTAACAGTGAGGTCAAAAGGTGAGCTCAGAAATGGTTGTCAATACATTCGGTGTGGTAAATGTTAGTGGAAACTGATTATCGGAGACAACATATAGAGAAATAGTCTCTCTTGAATGGAACCATGTTCTACTTGAATACTCTAGTGCAATATATTTATGTTTATGCTGTTCCTGTTTTATTGAAGAGTCTTAAATCCAACATGGTGTTCAATACATGTTCTGCCTAGTATCTTTGTCCTTGTCATTTTATAAACAACATACGTTTTCTCAGTAAAGTTGCTCACAGGTATATAATTTTACTTCTGCATACACCCTGTGGTCTGGCTACTGTGGCAAAAAGGAGCAATTTATTGCTATCTTGAGGTTAAGTGTGTTCTACATCCACAAAGTGCACATTCCCTCACTTAATTCTGAACTGAGACTGAGCCTGTGCATATTGCTACTCTGGGCTTCTACACAAAGCACTGGATCCAAACATCTTTTTCTCAAAAACGAGAATAGGAGAAGAATGAACCAGCCATGTTTTTGTAACAATACCATAGAGGACTCAAAGTCAAAGACAGGACCCAATGTGTCGGAGGTTTCATGGAGTCTGAGTGTTATTTTGCAAGTTAGCTGCCTGGGGAATAATAGTTCTGGGAACCTCTGAGGTTTGGGGCTGTCCAAACTTCCACTGATTCAATTTATCAGAAGTCAGGTATTCTGCTCTACTTCTCCCTGTGCAGACTTTTGTCACATAATACCTGTAAGGCAGAAGATTGTAGAAGATTGATTTTTTTTCAAGGAAGTGGCTCATCTGCTGCAATTTATTCCTATGTAAGGTAGTTCCCACAGCTGCCACCCTGCTTCCCTACTAGGAGATACAGTACTTGGTGAAGAAATATAATCAGGTATCTGTGATCACTGGAGCCTGACCAAGTCCATCAGCACTCAATACACTGAGGCATCTAAACATGGCGTGCTGGGGTTAATGAATTGAACCCATAGACTTAGTGGTTAGACCTAATGAAAAATAATTACTGATGAGGCAAGAAACTCGTGTTCTCTTCTCTTTTCAGTGTAGGAATTGAAATCTAGTTTGTCTCTAGTCTAGAGATAAGGTAAGGGAGAAAATGAACACTTGAATCTTTCTTGTTGTAGGTGTACCACTGTGCAGCCAGGAACATTGGAAGGAGGGGAGAGGATTTGGAACTGCAACCTAGCAAAGAGGACATTCTTTTGAATAGTTCCTTAGGGGAAAAAAAAAGTACAAAGAAAAACCAAAAAAACCCTTCTTGAATAGTTCTTTACTCATCATCTGATTAAAAATAGACCTGAATCTGTGAACAGGTTGACATTGTGCTTTGAGACAGTAACCAGAACCTGCAGATTCATACAATTCAGCTAAGTGCTTCTCTGATGTTATAAAATTTAATAACTCTGCTGTGCTAAGAGCCATACTGCTTTCAGATACTGCACCTAATTATATCCTTAGTCTCCTTATCTCTTTCTGTGTCTGAAAGTGTTACAGATATGTACACGTTATCCTGTCTTCAGAATCCCAGTGAATAACTTCCTTTGCAGTTTCTGGGTGGTAGATGTGAACTATGTTTAAGGTAAAGTATGGCTGTTAGCTGATGCTTTAGATATTATATCAGACTCTGTCTCTTATTTGCCCTAGTCACTGAATTGTGAGAACTGCAGTCTTTGTTTGTACAGTTGACCAGTCATAAATTATATTATAGATAATAAAAAGCAGGGATTTAATCAATGAGAAATAATTTTATTTTTTTGGCAAAAGGACCAAGGAGCTTTTTTTTTCTTTTTACTTGTCTTTTTTTTAAGCCTTAAGTACTTAGCCAAGAGTTCAGCTTACCTTTCGTATCTTGAGATTGGAACACTTCTTTCTCTTAACTGACAAACTTGACAGACAGAAGTGTTCCACCACACTTTTCACTTTAGGACACTATACGTTATATTTTCTATAAGCCAAATATCCTTTACAGAGATATCTGGGAAATATGCCAGTTATAATGGTCTCAGGAGAATCAGCAGGATTGCTGAAAAACAAAAAAGTATACTTAAATATAAGTACATGAATGTCTTGAATTAGCACAACAAATGGCAATTGACAGCTTTTGATGAATCTTGGCACTAATTTCTGATCAAACAATGTATGAGGCTTTAAAGGAAAATGCATTTATCTCTTCATTGACATTAATAAAGATCTGAATCTGTAGCTTCTGAATTATGTCTACTTATAATTCATGTCAATTTTGTCCAAAAACTGTTTGTGTAGTTTTGGCCTATCAGACAACTGTGTATCTCAAAAGTGAGCAAATCAGTGTCATTGCTAGGAATGATAGGATCATTTTCAAGTCACTCTGTTAATTTTGATGGCAAGGTGCTCAACTTCTGTTTATATGTGTTTGGCCAACGTTGGTTGGTCCGTCTTTGAGAAAGACGGCTTCTGGAAATATTGATTTTATTATTTTTTTTTTTCCATTTAGAGGTAGCCCAAAGTGTTCCAGATGTCAGAGCTCTGACTTACAGTCGTGCCAGATTTTGAATGAAAATTCTCAGGAGCAGAGCTCAATAGGGGAATATGCAGATATTCTGCTATTTATAGAAGAACACTAGTGTAATCAAATATCAACATAAGTGCACTTTTAAATAGAAAATCATGGTGAAAAGGTCTTCTATTACACATTGATATAGCTCTTATGCATTTTGAAAGTCTGTATGAAGAACAAGTACCATTGGTTAATTAAGCATATTTTATCAGAATAAGTTTAAAGACTTGATAGTGCATATATTGTAAAAAAGTAAACCCTCCTGACCCCTTCCTTTTAGTCAGATGGTGTGCTGGTATGGAGTTTTTAAAAGGAAAGGGAGGAGATTCAGGGATGCTTTCAAATTTTTCTGTCCCAGATGTTAAATCAACAAACAGTCAGATGAACAACTAATCATATTTGCTAAAACTTGGAATTTTCACTTCTTTTTGATATTTAAACATTTTAATTTTTTTGCTTTCAGAACCCAAAAGAAACTTCAATTCTATCACAGTGTTTCTCATTTTCATTACACTTGTGGCAGTGTTTTATGGCCTATCCACAGCAATTATAATGTGCTTAATTCCTACTGATGTGTTATAAGAGAATGTATTGATTCAATCAATTTTTAGGTGTACATTAAAAAATATTATATATATATACATATATGCATATATACATATATGCATATATACATATATATTATAATTTTTAAATTATTGGGGCCTGATGCCACTTAAAACTGATTAAAACATTTAGATCAAAGTGTTCCCTGTCTGTGCTGTAATGAAAAGAAGCTAAGCATCAAATGTACTAATTAGAAAGGCAGCTGTTTTCTTGTTAATATCTTAGCTTGAAATAATTTTTGCTGGGAAGATGAAAATGTCATCTTATCTTTAGAAGCTGAATAGTATGCAGTTGGGGGGGTTGGTTTTTTTTTTGGTGTCTTTTAATTTTTTTTGCAAAAACCAACAAAAACATAACAAAACCAAGGAACGTGATTTTTAAAATATCAAAGAAATAACTTGTGGCATCCAGATTCATTTTCTTTATAAGGCATTTACCAGTTACATGACTTCAGAAAAGGGTTGCTGTCAGCCTTCCCCATCATCAGTGGAAAGACAAAGGTCTTTCCAAAAGATAAGGTTTAATTTCATTTACATGATTAAGACAATTGTATTTTTTTCATCAAATACTATCAGAGCATTTGACATGAAGGCACCTAAAAAAGCTAGTTGCAGTATGTGTGAAAAAACTGTATTGCCACCTCAAAATGTCTGTTTTCCAGGAAGTCTCCTTGAGCAACAAAATTGTAAGTTAGGCTTTTAAATGCCCAAAAGTCAATAGGATAATATTTACAGCCCAGTTTGATTTTTTTTCTTTCTATTAGAAGTATTGTCTACTTTTCACCACAGCTCAGTAACACTGTGACACTGAAAATAAGACATCCCAGTTAATTCTTACTAACAAATTATGGTAATTATTTAAGTAATAAAAATCAAAATTAATATTATATACTCATAATAGCTTATCTTATTACATATTACTACTTCTGGAATGCAAAATGAGAAATGAATTATTTGACTTTAAAATGGAAGTTTAACTTTTTGAAATGCCAGTTTTTTCTTAAGCAAAATTATTCAAAATAATTTTTGACTGTCCTTGTACCTATTAAGTCTAGCAGTGATAAAAGATTCTATGATCAGAGTTTTTAATTGTGTATAGAAGAGAGTTGCAGCTAAGCTTTCCGAACAGATGTGACTTCTGGGACAAATGTTGTGCTTTTACCTTGCAAGGTTGTCTTTCAATAGTATGTTCCTGCCTGTGTTGTCATTCCCACAGTGGTCCCCGTGAATCTTGCAGAATCTGTGGAACACACCCACATTGTCTCCTACACAGACCAGATTTCTGCTCCTACTTGGAAAAAAAAAGTTCTTTTTTTTCCATTTCTGATTAATTAGTGAAAAACGGACAGTGTCAGAGAATCACAAACTATTCCTTGCTAATTAACAATACACTGATACACTGACATCCAAGAAACTCTCAGCCTAAGCCAAGACCTGTTATGAGGAGAATCTACAAGTATCCTTCTGACAGCAGAAATTCAAACTATACAATGTCATTTGTGCACTAGTCCTGTTCTATATGGCATATAATTCCTGACCTCAATTGAAAGATTGATCATGACTTCTTCCATCTGATATTTATGAAATGTTGCCTAGCATGTCTGGCAGAGTCAGTAATACATTTTCCTCTTTTTCTGTTTTGTCTCTTGTTTCTATAGCATCTGAGTTTTGTGTGATTTCTCATTAAACATTCTCAAGTTTCACCCACACAGGCCATCTGGATTATAGTTAATATTTTAGGACCTATCCTCTTAACTTTGATGTACTTTCTTGTAGCTGCTAAAACATGGTGATATCTCTTCCTTCTGTCTTGAGAACCTCCTCCTCACAAACCCAGACATACCCAAGGAACCAAGGGCTTGATACTGCCAGCAGCTGAACTCTTTCAGATCTCTTCTATATTTTTTCAAATCTGAGAAAAACTATGATGAGAAAAAGAAATCTGTGAATTCTCAGCAGGAAAAATCTTACTGTAATGAAAGGACTAAAATCCTAGAACATAAAATATTATATTAAAAATAAATTTTATGTTAGTGATTCCTGAAGTTGGTTTGTTGCATTAGATTATGAACACCAAAATGGTACTGTGATGACCAGCACAGAAGCAGTGTGATTCACTAAAATGGATTCACTAATGACATTGTCAATACTATAGCTTGATCCCTGTCTTCGCCTGAAGCTTATTTCCCTCTCAGGTTCATTGCATTTCATCTGGGTAACTGTTTTATGAACCAGCAAGGTCCGCTCCATAGCTATGATTGGAACAAGCACTTTATTCTGATTTAACCCAGAAGTCTCTCTCAAATAGCTCAATTACTTTTGAAATATTCTTAGGGTCTGATGTTAATATTTGTCATTCTTATAAAGTGAAAGCAAGCTTGGAAGATAACAAAGGTCAGATAAATGTTTTTAAGAAAGAAACTGACAGCTCGTATAATACTTGTGCTTAGTGTAATAAGACACTTATCTGTGATCCCTTCTTCCTGATTCTGTGTGATCACTGTAATGACATTTCTTTCTTAAGGATGGACCCACAAAAATGTTTCATGGTCTGTCTTGTAATGTTGACTAACTGAACCATGATCACTTGCTTCTTAAGCACAGAGACTGATCATGATTGGTATCTTATTCTTTTTCCTGTCATCTACATCATTCAATCCAGACAAAATGCTCAGTCACAAGGACATGGTTTGGGCACTGATGCATGTACAGTGGGTCACTCATGACTAAATGAGGTCCACTGAGCCACAAGCAGGAGCTGTTTGGAACTTTTCAGCTTGAGAAAAGAGAGTAAGGGCAGAGTTCAGTTCCCTTAACTCATGTGTCCAGGGCAGCCTAGATGTTCCAGGACCCTAAGATATATTGAGGAGCACAACGAGGGCTTTTTAAGTAGCATCTGTAGACAAGGAGAGATACCCAAGCATGGCACTAAGCATCTATGCTTTGGTGGAGTTGAGCTCTAGATTTTGCTGATCCTGACTGAGATCACAATCATCACATTTAATGCCTACATTCACATTTCATACTCTCTGGATTTGACCCAAGGAGGCTGTAATAATGGGGAGTTGAAGGGCTGTCATGGAAGAGACACTGCATTAGGCATCTCTAAAATCTCATTGAGAGAGGTTTAACAAGGTAGGGGATTCACCCCACTTCTAGGAGAGGCACATGAGATTGATGCCTTTGAGAGAAGATAAGATTTACTTCCTCTCCTCCTTCCCAAAAGTCCTATCATAGCTGCTTCTATATAGTTCTGTCTTTTGTCTGTATAAATTTATTGCAAATTACAGAAAATTCCTTGAAGTTTGCAACAGTTTATTTTTCCTCTTTTGTTGTTTATTTTCAGACTACTGCAGAATCTGATCACCACAGAACCACTTGCCAAAATAGCACAGAAACAGGGTAGGGAGAGTAATGGTGATCTTGCCAAAGAATTTTGATCCAATATGCTGCACAGTGCACAGAGCGCTCTGCCTCAGTAGTCATTGAAACACTGGTTGTTTCTGACACACTGCATCCCTAATCTGTGTTAAGTTTAAATATATTTGCACTCTTAATCAGAATGATACACTGTATAATGAATTTAGGTGTCTGCTATGCCTAAATGCATTATTCTATGGGATTCAAATTGTCTTAATTGGCTAGTTTGGGATAATGATCCTTAAATTCCTTGTTTCATCCTTCTTCCCAGCTTTGCCAAAGTCATGCACAACTTAAAACTGGAGGATGAGCATAGATGTGCAAAAGAATAGTTTACATGGGATTGTAAGATTATATCACAAAACAAACATAAATATTTCCTGGAGTGAAGAACACTAGGACTTGAATGTTTGTAAGGTGTATGGATATGTTGTCATTAAACAGAGGATCAACACACGTTACTGTGTGCACAATCCCCTACATGTCAATTTTCCCCTTACCCTGTCAAGAAATATCCTCCCCCTCCTCAAATTGTGAAGAAACCACTAAGTCACTACATTTTCCACTGTCCTTTTGAGATGTTTATGGTTGAATGATGGATTGAAGGATCTCTAGAAAACCTTGAGTTTAATCTGATGCAAAATGATAGTTAACTTTTTGAAGAATATGCATTTCACTTTCCCAAAGAACCTTGCTGTTTCTGTGGTGAGGTGTTTTAGGGAAAGATTTTTCTCATTTTAGAAAGTGTCTTTAGGGCCAGGAACTAAATCTCATAAACCTGTTAACAAGGATGTAACAATCTGTTAGTCTAGGACTTTTTGGGCTTGCACTGAAAGTGAATAGGATCAAGGTTTAAAAAACTGAACTAATTTGTGCTGTTACATGCTTGTGTTGTTTTCCATCTTCACATTAGAGGACTGTCTAAGAATTCTATTTTAGCAAATTTTACCTTCAGAGGAATTTCCCTTTGCAGTGGATGTAAAAACTAAGAGCAGTAGTAGACTTCCTTCTGTTTACATATCTCCCTACATGTGAGCTGTGTTGAAGACCGCACTTGCTTTTCTGCTTTCAGTGGATGTCTGTGTGTTATTTCTACAGAAAAATGTTGTGTATATTCCTCTTTTGTTTTCAAACATGTCTCTGAGAGAATAAAAACCCTCCTGCATTATTCTTACCTGACATGTATATATTCCTCCTATACTCTGATTCCCCATAGTTGTCCACTTACTACTTTCTCCTCAAGTCCTAGACAAAGGCTAAGCAGAGTAACTCCAAATACTAAAATTTATTTCCCACACACAACATATTTATAAAGATTGCTTGTTAGAAGTCATTTACAGTGCTACATTGCTTTCTGGAATGATGGAAACATGGCTGTTGCCCTGAGTTTGCAGTTCTTCGATGTTTTCATTTTCTGTGACAGTTTCTCACGCACTTTCTGTAAACATAGCCATGTTTTGTTAACCGTCCTTTATTGTTTTTCATTCCATTCTCCCAGGCGGAGACATTTAATGGATTTTTCCTTTGACCAGTGTGATTGAGGGGTGGTAATTTCTCCCTCCAATCCACGGTGGTTTCTAAGAACATATATAATAAAGCTCGGGGTCTCTGGCCCCAGTTCTCTTTCTTGCTTCTCTCCTGACAAGGTGTCTGCGTGGTTCTTTTTGTGTCCAAGTGCGACACATGGCTGCTTTCCTTAACAATTGTCAAATGGAGTACATAAAGCAGACAAAGTATCTCACTGGTGAGCATTGACTATGCAGTTCCTTCATTAGAAGTTGAACTTCCAGTTTAAAGCTCATGCTTTTAAAGTCAGAATTAGCTCTTTTAATGGGTGAAATATCCTAAATATTCCCTCTAAAAGCATATTGCCTTTTTGATGTATTATTCAACTAGTTTCACAATCAGTCTTAGCAAAACACTCTTCCAGTTTTTACTGAATGTGAGACTAACCTTGCTTCAGCCCAACTACCTGTCAATCAGCTCGTACTCCCAGATGTCCCTGAACAATCTTCTCCTTTTAATTAGAAAAGAAAAGGTAATTCTTATATTTGTGTGTGGACTTGAGTTCTGACTGATGCCCTTTTTCAGATCTTTTTTTCCTTTTTTTTCCATGATGTAGACTAGTAAACTTTAACTATTGACAAGATTATTTTTTAAACTTTATAATTAAAAGTCACGTGACCATCTTAATGAAATGCTCTTCTATTGTGTCAATACAAGCATTATTTTACGGAAGGTCATTGTATTTAATAGATTTATTAACACACAGAAATATTTAAGTAACTTTTTTCACAAGAAGCTTTAATGTAATTAAGCTTATATCTTTGTTAAAATTTGTTAGGCTATGAAGAGTATGCCTTGAATATAGGTATATAGGTATGAATATTCAGAATTCAATATAAATTAGTTATTGCATTTAAACAAAAGTTTGATTCTTAGATACATTGGTGATTTAATCTGAACCTGTCTCTTATCTCAGGGAAAAGTGTCGGAAATGGTAAACTCAGATTATCTTTTCAGTATCCTGAAGAAAGCCCATGGCTATCCTTAGATACTTTCAATCATGTTTGAAACCATGAAAATTATTGCAGTTGCTTTTTATTTGAAGAGTAAAAGGGTGACAGAGAAGTAGTAATTTTTCAAGTTTACAATTCCACGCCAGTTACAAATCTTTCTTAGTTTTATGTGCTGCTAACCTTCATATGTGCACAACTGTAACCATTTTAAAAGAGAAGAAAGAAATCAGAGAAAATTGAGTTACTTGCTCAAGGTCTTTAGCTGGAGTTATTTTAAGAGTGTTTAGTATTTTATCCAGCACATGAGAGATGAAAACTCTGCTTTGCATTGTTGTGCTTTATAAGATGAGTTATCCTCTTCATCTTTCCTTCTTTCCATTCATGTTGCTTGAAGGAGTTGATTTTAGACTTTCACAGGGGCAGAATGAGACCTGCCTTGCTCTTTTGTTATCCACAACAGCTTTAAATGCTACTCTGAGCAAAAATCTGCCATGATCACCTTTGTGTCCAAGGGCTTTGAATGTTCTGGGGACAGATATTCTTGCTGCCATCTTTCCCTTCTGCACCAGTGTTGACCTGGGGTGCTGGTCAACAGCCGGCTGAACATGAGCCAGCAGGGAGCCCAGGTGGCCAAGAAGGCCAATGGCATCCTAGCCTGGACCAACAATAGTGTGGCCAGCAGGACCAGGACACTGATTGCCTTCCTGTACTTGGCACTGGTGAGGCCACACCTTGAATCCTGTGTTCAGTTTTGGGCTCCTCACAACAAGAAAGACATTGAGGTGCTGGAGCATGTCCAGAGAAGGGCACGGAGCTGGTGAAGAGTCTTTTCCAACCTAAATGAGTCTGTGATTCTACCACTTCCACTGCTTTTCCTTAGCATATTCTCAGATGCTGCAAAGCAAGCTTGTGTTGTTATACATGCCTAAGGCTGAGCTCTTAAACAAGGGTTACCTACATGACCTGGGTTCAAATGTATTTCAGCTGGGTTACAACATGTGGTTCTAACATTTTCGGTCATAGTAAGGATTATCTAATTATAACAACAGTCCCACTTTCTTCACTGCTATTGCTTATGAAGTAATAGGCAATGCAGAAGAAGAGAGTAGTGTATGATCTGAGCCAGTGTATTCCAAGATCTTGTAAGTTAAAAAAAGGTAATATGAGACAAAAAGGATTTTAACAGAAAAGGAAATTAATGATCAGGATGATAGTCCTGGCAGATGATCTGGAGAACTTCAGAAGATAGGACTAGAAGTGTTGTTTAAGGGGAAATGAGACTTGTGGAGTTTTTTTTTCAAGACAGATTGATATTAAAATAATTATTGGGAAAAAATAATCTGAAAAGAGTCTCAGATTTGGAATAAACACTTCTTTCTGTGTCTGGTTTGAATAGTGGGTGTGAAAAGAAACAAACAATGGATGTTAAAAGAAGACACATTTTTTTGGAATGTGGCTGATAATGAAATTCTGCTATTTGTAACTCAGGAATGCTACTTTGTTGGAGTGCAGCACAGGAAAATATACCTCCATATACACTGCCTAATACATTAGAATTCTTTTTATAAATATTCATCCAGAAGCACAGACACTAAATTTGTTCAATCTTTTAACTCCTAGTTCTGCAGGTACTGTGGTTTCAAATTGTGCTTCCTGTGGCTAGCTCAGTGAGACAGAATACAGCATTAAGGAGGGTAGCTTTCATGTTTCTTTTTGTTATTCCTAGTAGCTGCAGATACTTTAGAGTTAGATTAACTTGGCTTTTTTTTTCTGAGGACTAAGCAATTCAGTTTGCATTTATGAACAGCATGGAAAAAGGGAGAAGGGAGGAAAACACACTCAATTTTTAGGAGGGAATATGGCAGTTCTCATGAATGCAACAGGTCATTTCTACTTCTTGGATCACCACCAGAAATTTACATTTTTATTCCCATAAAGCAGGAGGTATCTTGCAAGGCAGTGTAAGGTTTTCCTTGGGCATTTTAATGCTTTTACATCTTTCTTTCTGCATCATACTTGCTTAGTTGTTTAGGGACCTAGAACTGAGAGCTGCAGATGCAGAGGGGAAAGACATGCTGTTTATCTGACTTGCAGTCAGTTGGTAAAAGGTTTGGAACTCTTTCTGTTATGAGTAGATTTGTGAGCCGGAGACTGGTCCACCCTGCATCCATCTCTGTGAATTATCTTTGTCAAAAAGAACCCAAGCAAAAAAAAGCTGTTGGCACTGATGGATGCCATACAGAATCATAAGACTTGCGGAGGCATAAGACTGTAGTTGAAAGTGTAAAACACACGATTTAGACAAGTAGTTCAGCTGTTAAGCAACACTGAAACATCTTTTCTATGACCAGTTGCTTTGTAGGTATCCAGAAAATTTCCAGAAATCAATTCTGGAAACATGATAGGTAGTTCAGAGTTCACAGAGTGCCAGTGTGACTGCAACAGGTAGTCATCTAAGAGGACTTGGCTACTGTAGCAAAAATAACAACTTTGGTGCACTCTTATTTTTGTTCTAAAAACACAGAGTAAAAAACAGATGAAACTGCTAAAGTTTTATCAGGCTTGACGTGGTATTGTTGGTATTTATGTGGATTCCATATAAAGTAAAAGGTCAGGACAGACATACTTGAAACTCAATCCTAACTCTGAAAATATTTGCCACTTGCAGTAAGCCTGGCTCAACTTTCTGGTTTGTGATGAGAAATTCAAACATTTTTGTCACTCAGTTAAATCCTAGATACTACACTGAAAGAAAGAGAGGGTTTTATGGGGGGTTCTTTTGGTGGAAATCCTGTGTAAGTCAGCAAAGCATCATATATTTTTATCTTCTCAAGATGACTTACAATTTTTTTTTTCCTTTCTTCTTGACCACAAAAATTAACCAATGAAATATTTTACATGCCATTAGGACACAGTTGGAGATAGACTGACCCTTATTCTACTCCCTCTGGAGTAAGACAAATTAAGTGGACTGTGTTATAATTGCTCTAATAAGCCAAACACTCTCAGGACATATTCAAGCCACCAAGAACAACAGTAAGATATATATGGTCATGTGAACTGTACTGTTTTTTATGCTTTGGATTATTAGCAGGAAAATTTGTTTTCCTCTCGAGCAGATTCCTGGGGAACACACAAGGGCTTGGACTTCCACCATGTAAACCATCAGAACACATACAGTAGTATTTTAATCTCTGGTACTAGATTCCCGTTCAGTACCTCAAATTTGAAGAAACTCCAACTTACTGCCCAAATATTTGTCTCCTTCTAAAGGAAGCAGAACGTGCTGTCTGAAGCAGTGGGAAGAAATTCTGACACCACTGAAGTAGGTGACAAACAGACATGTGCATTGGTACCCAGAACTGACATGAGTTCTATGTATGAACAGAATAGAAAATGCTGTTCTATGTGATTGGTACCCAGGCTTTCTTTAATTTGATGCTGCTACAAACATCCTGAGGGAAGGAGAAAAAAAGGACCAAAACAATGTGAAAACAAATTTCCCAGGCTTTGAAGCAGTTTTATGTAAATAGTTATTTAATTTACAGTTATTATTGCAGTCTCATGACCTAATTGATTTTCTAAAAATTGCTGCCAAACACTCATCAAGAGCACCATTTTATTTTAAACTTGCCTGTCAGGGAAGTGGTACTTCTCATGCATTTTGATTCACGTTTTCAATTCTTAGGGAAGGAAAGAGGGAGGTCAGCAGAACTGCCACCTTGGGCTTCCAGAGAGCAGACTACAGGCCTTTCAGTCTGACTTTGGTGCCAGGGAAGGTCATGGAGCAGATCATCTTGAGTGTCATCCTGTGGCATGTGCAGAACAACCAGGGGATCAGACCCAGCCGGCACGGGTTTATGAAAGGCACCGACCTGCTAGACGAACCTCATCTAATGCTAAGGAGGCTTACTCAGTGGATGAGGGAAAGGCTGTTGTCTATCTGAACTTAAGTAAAGCCTTTGACACTGTTTTCCAAAGCATTCTCCTGGAGAAATTGGCTGCTTCAATAGGTGCACCCCTCACCGGATAAAAAAATACTGAATGGCTGAGCCGAGAGAGTGGTGGTGAATAAAATTAAATCTGGCTGGCTTACAGTCACTAGTGGTGTTCTCCAGGGCTCAGTATTGGGGCCAGTTCTGCTTAATAACTAAATCAGTGATCTGGACAGGGGGATTGAGTGCACCCTCAGTCAGTTCACAGATGACACCAAGTTGGGTGGAAGCGTTTATCTGCTGGAGGGTAGAAAGACTCTGCAGAGGGCTCTGGACAGGCTGGATCAGTGGGTCAAGGACAAGTATAGGAGGTTCTACAGGGTGAAGTGGTGTGTCCTGCACTTGGGTCACAACAACCCTGTGCAGTGCTACAGGGGAAGAGCGAATGGAAAATGACCCAGCAGAAAAGGACCTGAGAGTGCTGGTCGATAGCAGCTGAACATGAGCCAGCATGTGCCCAGGTGGCCAGAAAAGCCAATGGAATTCTGGCTTGTATCCATAATGGTGTGGTCAGCAGGACCGGATGGTGATTGTCCCACTGTACTTGGCACTGGTGAGGCCACACTTCAAATCCTGTGTTCAGTTTTGGGCCCCTCACAACAAGAAAGACATTGAGGTGCTGGAGCATGTCCAGAGAAGGGCAGTGGAGCTGGGGAAGGGTCTGGAGCACAAGATTTTTGAGGAGTGGCTGAGGGAGCTGAGGTTGTTCAGCCTGGAGAAAAGGAGGCTCCGGATACACCTTATCGCTCTGAAAGGAGATTGTAGCCAGAAGGGGGTCAGTCTGTTTTCCCAAGTAACAAGTGACAGAATGAGTGAAATCAGCCTCAAGTTGCACTGGGGAGGTTTATATTGGATATTAGTCAAAATTTCTTCACTAAAAGGGTTGTCAAGCCTTAGAAGAGGCTACCCAGGGAAGTGATTGAATCGCCATCCCTGGAAGTATTTAAAAGATGTGTATATGTGGTCCTTATGGACATGGTTTAGTGGTGGACTTGGCAGCGCTGGGTTGGACGTGATGGTCTTAAAAGTATTTTTCAACCTAACTGATTCAATGATTATATTCTATGGATTGAACTATTACTATAAATAGTAAACAAGTCCTTTTTATTTTTTTTTAGGAGTCCCTCTTTTCTCTTATTTGATCTGTCTGTTTTTCTGGGGAGTGATTTATTTACCTGTAATGAGGAACAAAAGGGAAAAAACAGGAGGTGGGAGGGTAGGTGTGCATTCTCTTCCTCTTCTCTGGACTCATCATGCTCTCTCTTATTTTCTCTCTCCTTTTTCTCTGTTATTCTTATTACCTATCTTACTTCTTTTTCATGCCTTCATTAATAAGTGATGTTTATACTTCCCTGGCTAACCTATGCATTTTTCCCCCTTTCATTTCATTTTCTCCTGTCATTGTCCAAAGTTGTAAATTCACCTCCTGTTCTCTAATCTGTTCCTCTTCCTATCATCACTTTATTTCAAGCCTGCTCTATGCCCTTCCTCATCATTTTTAAAGTGCATAATTTTTTCCTTGCTTCTTGTCTTCTTTTAAAATGTTAATACCATATTCATGCAGCAGGGGTGTTTAAAGTGGAGACAGGGATAGCAAGGAAGGAAGGAAGCTTTTACCCCCGTAAAATGACAAAGCAGCAGGTATCTGTGAATGTATGTGGTTGTACCTGAATTCTCTCTTCATCCTGGGACCAATATGGTAGAGAAGTACACTATGAAAACACTGAACATACAGTCCATCAGCAGTTTACGCTGTTGCTTTTAGCTGTGGGCCATTCCAGCATAATAAAGGAAAGATGGATCTATGTCAATTCTTAATACACAGTAGTTTACTTTCAGACCTAATAAACTATAAATTGTTTGCTTTGTGTCTTGCAACCTAAAAAGTATTGCTACCTTAAAAGATGCGTTCTTTTCTAATGGGAAGAAAAATAGGGGGCATAGCAGGAAGCCCAAGAAAGAGTTTAAAGGGGAAAGAGGGAAATTAATAGAAGCAAAACTTTAATTTCTCTTGCTGAAAGTATATTTAAGAAGGGGAATATATCACAATAATCAACCAGGTTTTTTGCCTTCAGCCTGTCTGAGGCCATGTGGTTTGGAGATCTGATCACTAGTCCGAAAAGGAAAGGCTGTTTGCAAGATTTCTGGGGTGTTTTTTCCTGGAAAAGGTGAGAGGACAAAAGCAGAAATCCTATGACATACACTTTATGCCTTGTAAGGAAAGTATTCATCTATCTATCTGCCTCTCTCTCTCTCTCTTTTTCTTTCTTTCTACATGCATATATATAGAGATCCATATGTTTCAAGCTGTCACTAAATTGATTTGGAGGCAGATTTTTCTTTCATGTACAGCTCTGAAGATTAGGTTAAAAATGCAATGTTTAATATATAGCTTATTGAATTTGATTTTCTTTTTTTTTTGTTTTTGCTCTTTTACATTGACTGTTCAGTATTTTCTGGAGTTTTGCATGGTATTTCCATCAGTAATAACACTTCTGACTACCTGGAGACAGAAAAATGCCAAAGCAGAAGATATTTTTTGAAAATTCAAACAGCATTTTGTAACAATCATGCTTTCTTAATATACCCCACAACATTTTGGCGCATACAGCATCTGTGTATTTTTAAAACCATTTCTAAACTCATATTTTGGGTAAGCATTAGTAGCTGGCTCTTTGTTGTATAAATCAGTTGTTATTTTCTCATTTGTGTTTGTGCTGTCTTCCAGTACTCTTGATTTCTTTAATAGTGCAAACTTTGGTTCTGTTTCTCTTTCAAAATACTGCTTCTGTTCAATTTTCTTTGCAACAGGTTCATTGGGCAGTACTTTGGCTGTGTTTTATTATCTTGTATTTTGTTGGGGTTTGTTTGTTTGTTTGTTTTTGTTGGGTTTTTTGGTTTTGTTTCTGGTACGTAACTAAAACAATTTTCTGATTAAGTTGACTATTAATAGCCATTATTTACATTAATTTGCACTTGTAACAGCATCGCTAGAGGGCAGTATTGATTAAATTAGGCACACTCTAGTGCTCTTTGGAAACTTAACTGCAGAAAAGCCTCCAGTACAAACAGCTTTGCATTTTTAATATATGTTCATGGCTTTCATGTCCATTGTTCATTACATCCTAAACATAAAAATTAAAAGTAATCTTAATCACCATGTGTATTAGACATTGTTATTTGTAACTTTAATGTGTGTAAAAGAACATTCTGTGATTTTTATGAGAAAGAATGTGCAAGAAGCTTAGTAGAAAGTAGATGGCATTGAAGTTATTATAATTTATAATTTATTGGAAATAATTATTAAAGCATAAACTTTTTATAATAAAAATATAGGCTTTTTCATATGCTTTTTTCTCAGGGAAAATGCTGTGCAAAATAAATATATTCTAATTAATTAACTGTCTCCTTGAAAAATCTCAGTACTGTGTATTTTATAATAATGGACAGCAAAGATAAGCAGAATTGTAAATTAAAACACTGACTCATTTGTTCTTATTGATTTACAGGTCTCCTGACAAATGCAGCAACACAGAATCCTCGTAAGAGTGGTTTAGGCTCTCTGTGAGCTACTTAACTTAGTCAAGTTTCACTGCTGTTGATCATCATCCGTTATATGTCATCAACCCAACTGTCTGTTTCTCTGTATCTCATGAATGACAGCATAATTCCTCTGCATTATGAGCTAAAGTTTGTTCTGCCATTCTAAGGATCACTGGACTAAGGAATATAGAAAAAGAGATATGCTTGGGCATTAGCAATACAAAAAAGTTCATGGTTAACGTTTCATCTGCGTTATACACCACTGCTGGACTTGCTGTTACCTACATGTTTCAATCCGAAGAGTCTGCTACAATGAAGAGTATCATCCCAATCAGCCTTAGAGAAGACTGTTTTGCCTATGGGAGGACACTGAGGTGCAAAAGAGAAACTCTTCTTGTGCCCTAAACTGTCTGAATTGCTTTTATTTTCTTATACTTTCAGTATTTACAATAGACCAAAGAGCAAAATCTATTTTAAAGTGGACACAATCTTACTCTTAACAGAGTTATGTCATTAAATTGATGGAGGTCTCCACAAAGACATGATTCCAGCTTTCACAAAGCTGAAATGTTGTCCGGCAGAAGTCTTTATGGAAAGCTGAAGTAAAAACTAACTCAGAGACCTGCTCTTGAAATGCCATGTTCAAGAGAACATAATGGAGCACTGAGAGAAAATGACCTATGTTTGAAAAACTTGGACAAAAAGAACACAAACTGTCTACACGGCACCTTTATTCCTCTGTACTTAGATTGACTTTCTCGTACTAAAATCATTTTCCGTTTTAACCAGTTAAACATGCCTCTTCTACAGTTCCATTTTTGATAGTTAAAGTTGGATAATACAGTATTTGCAAAGAGCATGTTTGGTCATCTGTGGCCTATGTCTCATCTGACACACCATTTAGCACCAGAAAGCAAATTAAAGAGAAAACAAAAGTAACATTTGTTTGAAAGAGATCATTAAATGTATTTTGAAAAGCCTAAAGTTATATATTTAACAGTTTTTATATGTTGTATATTTGTAGAAAATCCTATTTAACAATTAACGTGATAACTCTGACAGTTATGAAAAGTGGTTCAGAGTTAAGTTGTGTTTTATTACTTCAGTTGTCTCTGAAGTGACCAGTGTCGTTTGCTTTCTTCCATTGGGACATTCTGGATGTAAAGCATGACCAGAGAGGACTGTGTAGAAAAAGCAAAGAATAATGTTGTTTATATTACATAAATGCATTCAACCATTGCACTGTTGGAAGGCATTTTTTATTTTTATTTTATTTTTATTTTTTGTCTTTATGTACTGATAAAAATAGTGTAAAATATTTTACTCATTGCTCTTCATAGCAAGGCTTTCCTTCCTTCCTTCCTACCTTCCTTCCTTCCTTCCTTCCTTCCTTTCTTCCTTCCTTCCTTCCCTCCTTCCTTCTCTTCCCTACTTTTATGTAAGGGTCAGTTTGAAGCCTGTTCCTTGATCCCATTTTCAGTGTTTTACCTCATTGTTAGAAAGCCCACTTTTTCAGCATTATTGGTTAGTGAAAATTTAGCAAAGACAGCGTAGACAAGGGAGAAATTGTGATAAAACAGAAACAAAACCTTGTTCCCTTTTACTGTACCTTTTGGCATATAAGTTTGGTACATATTGGTATGATACAATCAACAAGGGAGCTTAATTTCTTCCTGGCAAATGTATTTTGGTTTCAAGTATACTACCTAATACTCCAATTAACTTTTAGTGTTATGCTAGTTCTATTCTACTAAAGAAAAATACATAGAGATTATTCAAGTGACCATAGATGAAGGATACAAAAATAAAAAGTTGATTAAAGAATTTTTTTTAAAGCCTACTCAAACACTGAGGCTTATTTAATGCAGAGGTTGCAGGAAAATATGAACTATGGATCATTTTGTCTTCAAGTAAAATAAATATCTACACAATTCTTATTTAATCATAGGATTTTGACCAGTATCAAAGTAGCAATTTAGGCCCAGCCACTTGTAAAGTGTTATGGACTGACTGCACTATAAATGACCAATGTCAGGTTTAAAATGTCATGCAATAAATGATGGTAAATACATTTACTGTACATGTAGACCTCAAGAGCCAGATCCCTCACTCTACCAACTCTCTGTTTTGATTTATTTTAAAGGGAGCTTAGTAGCCTTATTTAGTAAACACAGAAAAAAATGAAAGATGTGACATCATTTTTGTTGCTTTACAGTATTCAGTTTTGTGTTGGTTCAGCTAAATTATGAAAAATAAAGAAAATCCTTTTATAAGTGAGACTTGTTCCCTGAGCATGACATCACCAAAGGAATTTCACCAGATGATAAGTAAGGTGGGAGCACAGAGAGAAAGATGGAATTGGAAATTGAGGACATGAACTGTGTTTTGAAGTTTTACCCTTCCTTTTTCATGTCTTGGGTACCTTCATTTTGGAGTGCTCGGTTACAGATCGTATTAAGGTAATTTATTTTCTGGAAACTGGATCTTCCAGGAACAAGAGGATCTAAGAATGGACATCTGAAATCTTTACATCTAAAATCATACATTCCAATCAGTTCTGAATATGCAAACTTGTCTTTGTTTTCTAAATACTTAAATACTCAAAAAAGAGTAGATGTACTTGGTTATAAGGTTTACTCTGGATAAGATCTATCAAAGAAAAATGATTCTGATTACTCTTCAGAGATGCATTCTAGTTTCTGAGTCTCTTGTGTACAACAGACACTTCAAGGCACTTAAAATGTGTTTTGTGCTTTTCCGTCCTCCCCCAGAATGTACAGTTTTAAACAAACAAAATATACTGGCTGCCTTTGTCACTGTGAATTACTACTCTAAGAGCAGTGGTGAAATGTTTCTCTCTCAGGAACAATATGTTTTCAGAATATTGTTAACTTTAATTTTAAAAAACTAAGTTACATAAAAAAAAAAGTTTGTTTCTGAAAGTATTTTATGTGCCTCTTCAAAAGCAGAATTTGAAAGACAGAGGATAATGTCTTATTTGAATGCTATTAAATATCCGTCATTTCTCAACTTGCACACAAGTAACTTCTTCAAAACACACTTGAAAGGGAACAGAATAATACATAAAAACATATAATAGACTAATAAAAACAACCTCCAGAAATGCAGTAAACCTTTACAAATTTTTTGAAAAAAGCTTCTATGTAGCTTTCTGTTACCCCAGGCAAGGACATATTTAAGTACTGCTTTTAATATCTGGGATATCAAATGGAGCAAACATTAGCACACTGTAGCAATCAATGTGACACATCATTCACCAATTTCATAATTATGCTTTTAGCTTTTTTTTTTTTTTGCCACTTCATTTCTTCTTAGCAGCAGCTCAGGTTTTATGTGGAATCCTCAATCATTCACTTGTTTACTGAAATTGTACCCATGTGCTGTTGCATAAATCTTTAACCCAGGCACTTACTATCTCATATAGCCTACTCATCACAATCCTGATTACTAATTAGAGTTTCCAGAAGAAAATAAGGAATTCAACTCTGTGTCTGAAAAGCCTCTGTAGCTATGAAGAACAGCTGAACTAAAAGGTGGTAAATGATTGGTTGACAGGAAAATCACAGCACTGACTGCCTGGGCAACTGAACTAGTGGAAAGAAAAAATGAACAAGCCAGCAGTGGATGTAGCACAAGAAGCCAAAAAAAACCCCCCAAAAAACAAACAAACAAACCAAAACCTAAATTGAAATATTTATTGTATTTATTCAAGGGAAAAAACTGCACCCAGAACCAGCTCTTTCATCACATAAACCTACATATATGCCGTACCTTTTCCAATAAAAAATATATAAATACATGCGAAAGCATTTTCTTTTAAGCATCTTTGTATGATGTTTACTGAGAATCACATATACATGAGTAACAACCAAAGACAGGAATGGGTTGACTATTTTTTTTCTGACATCAAAGAATTGATCCTAACTGAAGTAATGAATCTCACACTGGGCTTAGGCAAATAAAGATGGACAGAAAGCACGATATTCGACTTCTGATTTCAAACTGGGGCTTGAGTAGAGAAAGGAGGTCAAGAAAGAAACTGCAAAAAAACCCAAGCAAGACCAGAGAAAAATATTTTTTTTTTATTTTCAGAGTATTTAGTGTTTAATAAATGCTTTTTAGTATTCCGTACATGCTAGGGGAATCAAAAGGAGTATTATTTGAAACAGGGAAATAAGAAAGGAAACATTATTTTAACTGCAGAGATGAGAATTTTACTGATAATGTGGTTGTCTTCTTTTGAGATATAAATCCCATTAAATTTAGAGACCCATGGGTAATATATAAAAGGCAATTCTGTCACTTGTTAAATATAAACTAAAAAATGGAAACTAAACTAAAAAAAATGGAAATTACAATAAGCCAGAATAGACAGTGACTAATAATGAGCCATTCTGTGGGAGGATCGACACAAGTTCCTGTACTGCTTTTGACTATGAATGAAATATGAATACTGAGATTGCACGGTTTGTTAGTATCAGTAAATTACACAGATTAGTGAAGATATGAGAGGCATATGAAGATATGCAGAGACAAAATGGATCACCAAATATTAACAGAAAACGGAAAACTGAAAATCAGGAGTGTCAATTTATTGTTTCTTACACCATCAAGGTAATTGTGGCTTCAATTATGTCAAATTTTAGGAAATATGTAGAAAGTAACTTCTGCTCTTGAAATAGATACTGATGTTGGTTTCAAGCTACTCAGTGCCTAGGTCAAGTCACTGATTTCATACGGTAATCCTATGTTAGTTATGCCTTTTGAGAGCTCAAGCAAGCCCTTGGAGGACCCTTACGATATATATTTGTAGTCATAAAGCACAATGTGCTCATGGCACTGATGTCCTCCACATCTGGCTTGGAGAGACCATGCCCACAATTTTCTAGGTTTTATGTTGCCACTATCAGGCTAGTGAAAGTGACACTAAAACACTATATTGTGCTGCAGTGATGCAAAAAGACCTGTACAAATGAACAAAGTTGATTAGCACATAATCAAAAACCAGTTTTTCTAAAAATATTAATAAATAGCATGCAAAGAATAGCTACAGTAAAAAAATGAAAAGCATGTAAGGATTTTAATGTAAAAAAAAAAAACAACAAAAACAACCAAACAAACGAAAACCACACCAAAATCTAGTATGAAAAAAGAAAATTTCTGCAAAGATCTTTGTTTAGGGGTAGAAACTCCAAAGGTGTTTGTGTTAGGAGTATAGGGTCTGACGTAATGGAAGGAACAATGTTAGCATGTGCTCAGAGTGATTTACATTACCTAAGGAGCTTGAGCACTACCTCAAAGCCATTGTATAAAGCACTGTGAGCAAGTGCCTGTCTTCCTTCACTGCACTGGAAGAAGATGATTTATACATTTCTGTGTACCCAAGAAGAAAGACAGGTGGCTTACTATGGGTTCTCACACAGGCATAACAATACGTGTCACCCACCTCAGGCAGAGGCTATAATGACAGGAAAGGCTGACATCAGCTGTCAACCAGAATTTTTACTGAGTTGTGAAGGTGCTAACAAAAAGTGGGTAGTAAAAGCCTGACACAGCTGTTAATGTACAAACACATTGCACCAAACAGCTCACAGAGCCCTGGTGGCAGTAAAGAAGGCCTTCCCATCACAACAGCTAAAGCAAGTGCAAGGGTCATATATTTCTTCCTGTATATGCAGACAATCTCTACATGGATTGATGAAAATTGTTGTGAGCTAGTTCTGTCCACACTCTCTGTTCACTTCTACAAAGATGTATTTAAGCAGCCTCCAGAGCAGAAATTTAACATGGACTGCAACTTCAAGGCATATAAGCCTAAATGACATGCTATTAGCAAACAATAAAAAAAAATATATTGGTGCTTGAAGAAAATTATGTTTAATTTGACACAATTTACAATTTCTGCCTCAATGAAGCCATGCAGCACTTGGTTTTCTCCACAGACGTATTTGTTTCTTCTCAGAATTTTGAAGGGAACAAAATGACAGTGATAATGTAGCTTCCAGCTCATGCAAAACAAATCAAATGAGGGTGAGCTCTGGATGGGCAGAAATTCTAGCTGAGTAAATAACAATGACCTCACTGTGCACAGGAAACTAACACCCCCAAAAATGACACAGACAGTTCTTAAGAAGGGCAAATGGCCACACCTTGTTCATGAAAAGGAGGCTCTTCCAGAAACCTACATACATTGCTGTAGAGCTTCTTCCAAACCAGGAACACATGAAAACTGTCTAAACTCAAAGATAAATACAGCAAGTTAGAGGGAAAAGTTGTGAAAACTTTGCATTTAATTGTATGCATCAGGTTAGAGTTTCCTGTACTTCATTACTTGTTCGTCATGGATTAACACAATCCTTCTGGAAGAAGATTTGTCACTGACTCTATGACAAGGCCACTTTGTATAATTTAGGTGGTGACTGTAGTCTCCTTAGGCAGTTTGACAAACTC
This sequence comes from Lycocorax pyrrhopterus obiensis, assembly GCA_014706295.1. NCBI lineage: Eukaryota > Metazoa > Chordata > Aves > Passeriformes > Paradisaeidae > Lycocorax > Lycocorax pyrrhopterus. The sequence continues at coordinate 17,010,743 of JACSVZ010000015.1, forward strand.
AGCAAGCTTCCTCTCCTATCTTTTTTCTGCTGTTGTTCCAGCCTGTAGTGCTGTGCAGACATACCCACTGCAATGGTTACCAGCAGTTCTAAAGGAATTATTTTAAGGTCGGTCATCCTGATTTGGCTACTGGTGTGGGTTTGGCAGTGTGTGGTGCAGCACCAACTAAAAGCCCAGCTTATGATACCGCCTCTAGCTGAGCACTTGTAAGCCAGGTGGCAACTGGCCCTCAGGTTTGCTACTCTTGAGGGGATTTTGTATAGGATGCATAATCTGAAATCACTGCAATTTGAATGGCTTTCTGAGAAGAACAGGAATGAAGGATTTCTTCAGTATCTCTCTCCAGTTAAAAAAAGAAAATTTTGCTTTTTCAGAAGCCTTTTATCATTCTTTTACTGTCTTGTGAAGAATTACAAAATCTAGATAGATGCACAGTGAAGTTTGTTGACTTTCTACTTACTTGTAAAGATGTCTTGGGTATGGAAAAAAGCCAATCAGCTTGTAAAGCAACTATATGCATCCAACAGTATATTTTTGTGCTCCAAAACCAATTCTACCTCGAGAACAACCTTGAACTGGAGGTAAAAATATTGCTTCTCATTCCATTTTTAAAGATAATGCCTAAGCTTATGTTCATAGTTAAGAAGTTTCCCAAGTTTAAACATTTAGTCACTCAGTGAAATAATTCAGAAGTCTGTTTCTAATTATGCCATCTGGTGACACCTGTCATAATGATATCTAGCTTAGCCTGTTATTTTTCCAAACACAATATAAAAGCTATAAAGTGGCTTCATCAGATAATAAATGCTCAAAAGAAATATTGCCATCTACAAGGAGGAGTATCTTGCTGAGCCTTCTAATGTTATTAATGAGAGAGGTATGTGATTGAGGACAATCCTGCTTTCATTGTACCTTAAAAAAACTTCCTCACAACAAGGCACACCTTTTATAGGGGCTTGAGGAATGTATTAATTTCTTAGACAGTGAGTTGGCTGCAGGAAATATTGCTGCACAGTTATCTATTGCCCTGCTGTAGCAAGGTTCCAAGGCAGTACTGTATTGCTACATTCATTTCACTGAAAGGTTTCCCTTACTAGAGTGCATTGACCAATATTTCAGTCTACCTTGAGCTAAACCAACATTACTGCTGTATTGAAGTAATTAATTCAAAATATAAAAAAAATAAAATAAACATACATTTATTTATTAAGGAGTCCAGCAGAGAACTCTTACAGTGACAGATGACATTAGCCTATAAGCCTTTATAACTTACAAGGTAATAAAATGGGGTTACGTTTTTGAATTAAATTGATAACATGACCAAATCGATTTCATTAGTGTATCTGTCATATTTGCTGTTAATGATGGCTAACAGTGGAATAGAAACTGACAACAATCCCTGAAAAACTGTGCAGATCAAAATTATATTATACTAGCATTCATGAATTTTAATAACCTTTTTTATCATGAATTTTGAACTCCCTTTTTAAATTTGAGGCTCGCAAGGAAGAAGAGAATTAAACTTTCTACACCTGTCTCAGCTCCTATTATTTCTATTGTTACAAGTTAATAGGCTCAAGAATAGAAGACATTTCCACTAACTAAAACAAAAAAAAAGGTCTTGCTTGAGAGTCTCTTGTGAGTGCTTATAGAGGAATGGATGTTTCTCTGCTGCTAAAGTGTTGACATCAGAGTCATTTCTCCTGAATGACTAGAAAGCTTTAGGACACCCAAATTGCTGTTCAGAAGACTGTTTGTGGAAGATGCTATTCATATTAATAGACATTGGTACTCTAGTGTGTAACTCCCTTTAATGATAATGGAAGATCTGCAAAAATCTACAGGACAATATACCTATACTGCCAGGAAACTTCATAACTCTCTAATCCCATTAGCAGGGCTTACATAAATGTGAGTTAAAAGTGTATAAGTACTGAAATGCTACACCTCGCAGCACCAACTGAGAACATCAAAATGCCCTTATGTAATGAGACACCTTGACCTCTCTGCTACTTGAAAATGAGGTAAGATATTAAAAGTGTGCCATATGAACTGAAAGATCAAATACTCTTTCTTATTTCAAGTCCCTGGTTACTACCTCTTTCTTGGCTTAAAATTATGTGAAAATAGATAATTTAAAAGGAAAAACCATGGGATAATCTGGCCACAGGTAAAGGATAACTTTACCATTTTGTTAATAGTTTTATTTTAAATATATTATATAAATGTATGTATATATAGAGAGAGACTGAAGGACACTGTGTCTGGTTTGAGCTTACTGTTTTTCTTGCTCTCATAGATGTTACACTCAGGAGCTGTGATATCAACATGGGTAAAAAAATTCAGAGATACAATCTATAAAGCTTAGGTGGTAGAGGCAGAAATATTTAGTCTTTCATATGTGAGGGTTGTTCTGACCTTTTGAAGATCCTGTTATTTGCAAGAGAAACATTGTCTTCACATCTTCTATGCTACTGTTAACAAAAGTTGGGTACTTTTAATGTGATTCTTCCTGTACTGCACATACTGCACAAACATTCACAGGCTACAGACTCTTCACAGAATCTTTCTATCTACATTTTGACAATGTGTTCAAAAATATTGCTGCTCTTGGTATTCAAGGTAACTTGATTTGGATTTTATACACATGGTGGGTTAATCTTGGCCTCCTGCTCTTCAACAGAACAGGGGGAGAAAATGAGACAGGCACAGGGAGATAACTTATGAATTAATCTTATGAGAAAAACAGACTGAACTTGAGAGAATTTGTCCAATGTATCGACGATTAAAACACGGGTGGATAGTAAGAAAAAAAGACAATATTTAAAGATCACCTTCTCTCTCCTCTTTTTCCCAAAGTTCAACTTCACTACTTCATTCTAAACTCCTCCTCCCACTGTCCTCAAGGAGGGTGTGGGATGGGAGGATAAGGGTGAGTCCATAACAATCTCTTTGCTGCTCTTGCCTCCTGAGACTTTTCCTTGCTTCAGCACAGTTCCTTTCAGTGGGCTGCAGTCCTCAAGGGAAAACCAGCTCTGTGTGGGTCTGCCACAGGCCACAGTTCCTTCAGACCATATCCACTGTGGTGGTTTAGGAATGGTATCCCTTGATTAAGTTCTTCCAGTAAAATGCAAACCACGAGCTTGAGCTTCTCCCCGTCCCCATCCCCTCTGGTGAGAGAGACAAAGGAGAGATCCTCAGCTGTGATGAGAACGATTTACTGGAAACAACATCCAGGCAAGGAAACAAACAGAAACAAAACCAACATTAATAACAAAGTATACAAAAAGAGACCAACCACATGACCCCTGAGACAATGAATGAAATGGTGGTGGATCCTCCACGTGCCACTGTTTTTGTCATGACCGCAAGCCACACTCCCCTCCTTGGAAGTGAGAATCCCTTACTTTCGCTCCCTGGCAGTGAAGTGAGTGGTACAGAATAACAACCTCCACACACCCACATGGCTCCGGCTTCTGCCCCCTCACAGTTACAGTGGAAAAATTCATTGTCCTGGCCAAAACCAGGATATCCACCTGCATCATCCAATGTGCCATCTCCCACAGGCTACCGTGTGGATATCTACTCCAGCAGAGTCTCTCCAAGGGCTGCGGGGAAATATCTGCTCCACCATGGTCTCCTCCACAGGCTGCAGGTAAATCTCATCTCTGGCAACTGCAGCACCTCCACCCCACTCTTTCATTGACCTACATGTCTGAAGGGCTGTTTCTTACAGTTTTTTACCTCACTTTTCACTGCTGTGCAGTGTTTTAACCTTTCTTAAGTTTGTTTTTCCAGTGGTGCTTCCATCTTGGCCAAGGGGTTCTGCTGGGTGGAGCTGGCCATGGGCAGACGTAGATCCTCCTCACTGAGGCCCCTGGCAGCCCCTTTTCTTTTTTTCTTGTAATTGTTTGGGGTTTTTTTTTACACTAACATCTTTCTTCATTAATTGCAGTACAAGGGATTTAGTCTCTAATCCAGCACATTTTAATAGCAATTGTCTATAAAAACAAAACAAAACAACAAAAGCCAAACAGACAAACCCCCCAAAACAACCAAAAAAACCCAAACCAAAACTCCACTGATCCTCAAAGCCACTTAAGTCATGACTTCAAAAAAAGTTAATTTTCAAACTATAGACATAAATGTAAAAAAGTACAGTACTGTTTCTTAACAAAGGTACTGACATCTGAAGGATATTAGGAAATAAGTAAATTAGTGAAGCCAATAGAGCCTGACAAGACAGTCCCTTGACAATAAGACTGAGAAAAATTCCCTTTTCCCAAGTCTCTTTCATCTCCTGTCTCTGGGGATAATTGCATTTTCAGTGGATTAAATAAGGAAAAGCAAATGCCTTTGACATTGTATTTGCTCCCTTGTACAGCCGGCTCCAGGTATCTGAGGCTTTAGAAGTACTTTGACTGCAGATTGCAGGCAATGGAAAACCTCAGTACACTTACTAATAGAGAACTGCAATCCATGACTTCTCAGTGGCTTGTGTTTACCGAAGACGAGTCACTCCATTAAGCTTATTCCATTCGGACCATCTCACTGAGTTTATTTTAAGATTTAGTACTGCTGCCCATTGCTGTATCCATATGCTGAGAAGTCAGTAGCAATAGGTAGTCCATGTCAGAAATCACTGGATCAACCTCTTTCTATCTTCTTCTCCACCTTCTGCCCTCCTCCAAAATCCTTTGTAAAACTTAGGTTTGGTCTTGCTTTGGGAGAACAGAACAGAGAAGTAGATTGCATGGTGTGTGGAACAGAGTGCAATGAATCATATTTTAAATGAAAAAAAATGTGGATTTGCTAAATCTCAAGAAACTGCTTTTTTTTTTTTTTTTTTTTTCACTAGATGGCCTTGAGCAGCAATCTTTGTAACTCATATGTGTGGCATGCTGAGTTTTTGATCCATCCTATCATGGTGGAGTGTAACCCACTTCTTAAAAAAATAAATATCCAGTTTTCATGCTCTAGTAGGAAATACTTGGAATGTCTGGCACCAGCATAGTCATGCAATTCTCTTCAAAGTGAGTATATATATTATTATTATATCTTAAAAATCAGCTGACTAATTCACAAGTATCTATGTCTTTTGGCAGAATAGCTGAGCTTGGCAGGGGCTGGTGGAGATTGCCAACTACAGCAGGTTTCTCAGGATCTTGATCAGTCAGATTTGAGTGCTTTCAACAGTCGAGAGTTCACAACCTCTCTCAACAATTTATTCCACTGTTTGATGATCCTACCAGTAAAAAGTAATAATAAAACAGAACTTCTTGTTTTAAAATGGAATTTTATTTTCTTCAATTTGCCTCTTGTCCTGCTTGCCAGCACTGAGAAGAGTGTACTTCATTGCTACTCTGCACCACTACCTAACAGAATGGGAAATCCAAATAAGTAACTTTATTTACATGTAACCTTATATTTCATTTCAGGTGTATACTTTTTTGTATTTGTTTTGAACAACATCGAGTGGTCTTTCGAGATTAACCGAACAAAGTGATATGAAGCGAACAAATCCAGAGTTGTGTCTGTGTGAAATTCTTGTCTCTCTGCACAAAACTCCTGAATCCAGGCTGTCTTAGTAACTGATATCTAGCATCACCAGTGTGCCAGGACCTGGCATAGCACCCTATGTAGTGTAATTGCATCTTACAACACAGAGCTCTTGTTAATAGGCCCCTCCAGAATTCAAAGCATGCAGGGGAATTATGCAGACTGCTCAGCTGCTCAGGGCTGCTGCTGTTCTGGCAAAACATAGGAGCCTGGGATCAGTAATATGTTGATGTGGTCTACAATAGGAGAGAGCTGGTTTTACAATCAGAGAGCAATCCCTGTGTGACAACAGATCTAAGCTGAAAAACTGCTGAACTCACATCAGCTTTGTGAAGGATAATTTTGTGAGGTACCATCGTGTGTGTAAAATGGAGGGGCACGTTTGCTAGCTGGCATGGTATTGGATTGACAGATGCTGATGCAGCTGCAGTGACAGCCATGGCCTAACAAAAGGGCAGAAATCCTGACCTCTTGGTGTCTTATTAGTTTGCATTGTCTGCGTACTTGGAATATAAACTTTAACAGCCCATCCTTATATGTGTTTCTTTACTTCCTTTCTTTAAAAGAGAGTGTGCTGATTACAGACAGAGAGGTTAGTATATTCCCTCATAATGCATTCAAAAGGGCATTCAATTTTTTTTTTAATGTTAATTTTTAAGAAAAATTGCAACATGACTAAAAGCATATATTTCTAAGGCATAAAATTTCCAAGCACCCAATTTGACTAATATTTCAAAATATACATAGATACACTTCAGGCCATCATTTCACGCATACTGTCACAAGATACAATAGCATTGTTTACAATCTAAATCTAATTAAAGAGTATGCAGGAATGAGAAAGGGATCAATATCTAATATGTTTTTTTCCATCTGCTTTCCTCATCACTGCTAACATGTCAGAGAAAATGCCAATAATTTGATCTCATGCATGTGTTCTGTTGCTTTTCCACTGATACACACAAGGTCAAACAAGTTGAGATATAGGATGCTCTAAATTCTTCATTTAATTCCCTAATTAATAGGTAGTCATGAGACAGCATATTCAAAAAGTGACAGAAAATATAAATGTATCTGAAACTGCGGGATATCTTTAAATAAAATACATCTTTGATTTCAAGCATAGAAATATCACCTGAATACCTGGAAAAATGTTGGACAGTTCAGACTTTAAATACTTGTTGGATGTTTTTACATTAAAGGCATCTAAAAGCCGTTGTTTTTATAATAAATGTCCATGAATGTAGTTTCAAAATAATTCTAGGCAAACTCTAGTGGAAATCTTCCCGTGGTACAGCAGGCAGTTTATTGAGAAGTCAGAAATGTAATCTTTATTGTTCAAAAAACATGCAGTTCACAGTCTCAAGAGTGGTAATAAAACTTTCCTTCATGCTAATGTTTGTTTTAGTTAGACTGAGCTCTTATCCCAGTTGTGCAGAGGCTTGTATGATTGTTTCTTGTTAAAATGTTATTAAGGTTCTGTATGACTTGTGGTCATACAGAAAGAAGAAACATTATCTGCTGTAAAGTTATTTCCTCCACTTGCATTTCCTCCTCCTCTTCCTCCAGTTCGAATGACATCCTACTTCTAGACCGTCAATGGTTCTATTCCCTCCGTGTTAAGGTCTTCACTTTTTTCAACACAACAGAGCAAACATTTATTGAATGAGGTGCAATGTTTACTGAGAATTAAAAATGTCCCTGAAGGGCAGGATGTTTGCAAAGAAGTGGAAAAAATATACGGAAACCAACCAAATATTGTAGAAGCTGTCTGACTGTGTCTAAAATGTCTAAGACTTCAGATGAATGATTCTGAGAAGAGCTGCTATTTCATTCTTCAGTTTAGACTTCCTTTAACTCATTAAAACCAGAACGAAATGCCTGTCATAGTGAAGTTCTACACTGAGCAAAGGAGTAGCACTAAAAGTGGTGTGCCAAACTTCCTGTGGTAAACAATCCATGAAAGGCAAAAGAACACAAATAAGGTGAAGATCAATATAAAAATATAGGAGTGTACGGAAAATTAATCAATCTGTTTTCACAGTAAGGGTACCATCTACCCGTGATGTTGTAATGGGTATGAAATAATAAAATGCACCATTTGACTTTATTTTCTTGTAACCTGGCCTTCAACAAAAATCTTATAACAACTTGTTTGCAAACTTATTTTATCCTCCATGGAGCGTTTTTACCATATTTCAGGTGACTGCATGTTTTCTCTTTAATATTTTCTACTCTTATACTGAACTCAAACCTGTGATCTTAGAGAAGGCGAGTATATACCCACCTTATGATTTTTTACCCCAAATATCTATAGAACATACTGACTAAATGAATACTTTACATCCTTGGTGGAATTTTTATTAAAAAAAATATATATATTGACATTTTTAAAAGTTTTACTCCTGTTATACCTCAATTTCTGAAAATAAATAAAAATCACTCAAATAATTCTACTCTGAAATAGATTGTTTCATTAAACCTCTTATAGACGTAGCCTAAAGTATTTCAACTGAATTAACCTTTAAATACATGGAAAGAAAATTAAACATTCACACTGTTAATATAATGTGAATGTTGATGGATGTGAGGTCAGTGATATAAAACTGGAAGAACTAAGTATAATAGGAACCATGTGATATAGCAGTCATATAAAAGAAATTACAAGATAATAGGCAGAGAAAGGTCTAGTGTGAAATAACTGATGGGTAAAGTTTGTCTTATCTAAACTTATATGCCTAAAAGTTAGGCATCTTGAATAGGATTTTTTTGCCTCATCTTCAATTGCCTCAAGCACAGGTGATTTTTTTCAGATCTTCCCATATAGTTAGTAGAGAATTTGTAAGTACTGTTAATAGTGTCCTGAGAACAATTTACTTTATCCTAAGGGAGACACCAGCATTTGGCCCTGTGAACTGCTTATAAATCACCAGCTTAATTTCTGGTGACTTACGACAGTTTAAAAATCTGTATATGTAGCTGCTTGCATTCTATAGTACTAAAATGAAGCCACAATTTGCCCATACTATAAGCTGCTTATAACCCTTTTACAGCCAATAAACCAGCTCCAGAAGATAAGTTATGTTTTCTAGTGTAGGATACGTGCCAATGGCCAGGCAGCTGAATCTCTTTGTAGAGACCACACAGGAAGCTTAAGTATGTAACTTAAATCAGATATCTTGCTTGCATTATTTGTACTTCTACATTTCAAGATTGGTAGGTAAAATAAAGCAGGACAATTCTCCTCTGCGTTAGAGTGTCTCAATTTCCATAATGTCCTGGTTTATGCACTTTGCTTTTTAAGGTAAAATATTATGGTTCTGTGTTTGACTTTCCTGACTAGTCACCTTTACATTGTTAAATGGATGATATAGATTCTATGAAATATAGAAAGCAATCCATGACTGGTAATTCCTACAGTGTTTGGGTTTTTTAAAGCATTGCAAGATGAAGCGTACTTTTATATCCATAAAATTCATGAGGCACTGGAGAAGATAGATTACATACAATACTAATTTTATCCATCAAGCAGTTCAATTAGAGGAGAAAAAAGGATAGTATTCTATATGGAGATTCTGTAATTCCTTCCACTGATCTCAGAGGTACTGCGGATGACCAGTTTGTTCAGTTACAACACTGGGGTATAGGATTGTTCTTTCCTTTTGTTAGTGTAAATGTTCTAGTGTAAGTGTTTTCCATAGAATTTTAAAGGTGAAGGATGGATTTCTGGGCAGTAAGTACACGTGCATACACACACACACATACAGGCCCCAAGCCCAGCCTTGTGAAAAATCTCGTTCTGCTCTTGTAATTTACTTGCACAAGAATGGTAGTGGGACCATAGTTTAGTCCACTGAGTGTGAGGATACCACAGGACCACCACACCCAGAAGTGTGAAGTATCTTTTTTGCCTTCATAATGCTAGTTTTCGAGTGTTATGACAGCAAGAGAACATACATAGAGGCACAGATCCTGAAAAATATTTACATGTCTTTTAAAACTTCAGAATAATTGCTGACTTCAACAGGAGTATGGCTTCAACAGGAATGCTTTCCAAATTGAGTAATTGCTAAGACTTCAGCTGGATAATAATTCAACAGTTGCTCATGAAAAATACAGACATCTAGTCTGACAAAAATTACGTCTTCTCTTCCCACTCTCTGTTTCCAGCCAGCTGTCGAGCTATAATGTATCTAGCCAACAGGAATGACATTTTTTGTTTTGTGTCATTGAGTCAAATGATGTAAACTTGAAATATGTTGGACACATCATTGGACTTCACCATAAGAGTCTTCCATTAGTTCCTATTCCTTCTAAAGGCAGTGGAAAAAATCTCACAGACAGCCAAGGACGTTAGCCTTTCACTCTCATGCTCAGTGGCTTACATGGGCATTCTTCGTGCAAGTGTGTTGTATAATCAAATGTATAATCTGTGATTCAAACAGAAACATATAAAACAATCACCCCTCTCCATGAGTATTAAACAGAAATGTAAATCAGAAGCTTCTGAATCAAATAATTTATGTGCTTCTCTCTTTGTAGACTGAAATAAATGAGCATGAGGTCTAAAGCTTCACTAAGGTGTGGTGATTTGAGAATAATTTATTGTGTAAAAGAGTAACCAGTCAAACAATGTTAATTATAACACTGTTTAAAGCTGAAATGCTTAAATCTAAATCATTTAAAAGTTATGTGATTGATATTAAACACCTCTGAAAAGGAAAAATGCTGTAGGCAATTGTTCTTAATAAGTCTAGTTTGGTTAATTATTGCCTGAAGCATTTCTGGACTAATTATTTACCTCCAAAGTGGTCTCCATGTTTTCAGCATTGAAGTGCCAGATATTGATTTTCTTTAATTGTCAGGGTATAGAACTAGACAGACCACACAAAGCTGAAGGTTAAGCCATTTATAGAAAGTGATAGCCAGGTCCTCCAGTGTCACACACTGCATCAGTGTGAAAGGGAGACCAAGGCCCTGAAACTCGGCACTTTCAGGTAAAAGGATTATTTGTCTCTGTCATCTGCCCTTTATGGTTCATTTAACATCTTAGATAGCCTGTGTAAATTAAGTGTGTTTAGTAGCTGCCCAAATTCCAAGTCAAAGAGAGTGTTCTGCTCAAAAGGGGAATTGGAGTATTTTATCCTTCTATTTAACAAGATGTACATGCCTCAGCAGATAATGAACATTGAATTATTTGTTAACCCGTGTTACCATAGACGGCGTAAAAATTAGTTCAAGATGCTTTTTGATTTTCTGCACACTTTTCCCCTCATCTCTTTTTTAATAAGTGAATATACATATTTCACAAAGGTTGTTCATGTGAATTTCTCAGTAGGGTCTGGGTGCTTAGAGAATTGTTGCCTGTCTGGATGGATGTAGTTTTTTTGGCCACAATTTGGGACGTGTGAAACATTACAAGTCTCAATATATTGAAATCACCTTTATATCTCATCAAACCACATGTGATGTGTGGACAGATATTTGCCAATTGGCTAGAGCTATTCCAGCCTACTGAAAAAAAAATAATAGAAAAAACAATAAATGCAATACGGCCTCTTAATTCACACCATCAGTGCCATCTCTGCTCCTGCTCATTTGAATTTATAAATAGAAAGAAAACATTTTTCTTGTTTCGAATTCTTTGTGATTTGTTGCATTTTTCTTTGGTTCTTCAGTTTCCTCTTTGTGATTTTTCTCTTCCATGGTGATTAACATGTGCTTAATCTTTTCCCGTTCATGCTCTTAAATTTTTTCTGATTTCCCAGCTATTCATTTTTATGTCTTACTATTTTTGCCACTTTGAGCCTCTCTTAGTTAAGCTCAAGGACCCTACAGGAATAATATGGCATACCTTATCTGGGAGCAAGGGTTGTCCCTGTAGTTAACAGTGTGAGACATATCACCAGAAGATGACTTGGTTCTCAGGTGGGGTAAATTGCCTTATGAAAGTTCCTATCTAATTTGTTTTTCTGTGCAGGGAGTCTAGAGTGACTGATGATCCTAACTTAGCAGGCTATCTCAAGTTAAGTGGAATGAATCCAGATCTCGTTCATCTCGCTTTTTTCCTTGTTATAGACTTTTTTTTTTTCCTTTTCCTTTTTTTTTTTCTTCCTTCTGCATTGCCTGCCTTCACCTGTGTTTGTTTCGATGAGCTCAGGCTGCAGAAACCCTTAACAGCCCAGGTGCCCAAACTGGGCACCATCATCACTGAATTGAGGTTTCTTCAGGTCCTGTGGAGAAAGACAGACACAGAGAACAATTCAGACCACAGATTATAATGCCTGCATCTCTTTTCTGGTAGCATATATAAATACTAAAGTGCTTGTGATTATGGTTTAAGCAGACTACTGTGATGCAATTAATTCCCACCCAAATTGTAATGGCAATTATTCTTCTGGGCTGTATTAAAATGGAAAATTTTTTGAAGAAAATGTATCTAATCTCTATCATTTAATTTTTAACCAGTTCCACCCTTAAAGGGACAAAAAATTCCATGTATTAAATATAGAGATACTGTACTGAGAAATAATACAATAATTTCTACAAATAAACAAATCTAGACAAATAGTCTGAGATGCATTTCCTTGCTAAAGACATGGCATTTGAAATAGCATATGAACATGACAAGTTTTGTGAATATTTTGCTTAAATGATGACTAATCTATAATTAGTAGTAGTAGTAGTAGTAGTTGTAGTAGTAGTAGTAGTAGTAGTAGTACTATTTTAATTGTGCCTCATAAACTCATTTAATTACTGGTTTTCTTTCCCCATCACGTCAGAGTAAAACTTGTTAAAGGAGATCCCCTAATATTAGCTTTATTAACTATATATATATATATATATATAGATATAGATATAGATATAGATATATAGATATGTATCCTTTCCCCACTCCTGGGATTTCTTTTTCTTGTTAGTGCTGATAACAATTGAACCACTGTTTTCTTTTTATAAGTTCAGGACTTTTTAATGGAAAAGATACATAGTAAACAGAAAAACATTGCATAAAAGCAGTCATTCATTCTTTCCCATTCCTTTAAATTGGGAAGTACAGTGATGTTTTATGCTCATAGCAATATAAAAAAATTGGCTTTGTTACAGTTGTCAGTTATCTATTCTTTAGAATAGAAAATGATGAAAAGTGTATATTTGTCTGTTCCTTTTGGTGTATAAAATATGTTTTATGTGAAAAAATGTGCTACATATAAAGCACACTGTACTCCAACCCAAACCCCAGGGCCTATTTTGAAAAACTTTGGATTGAATACTAATTTTGCATTTGCATCTAGGGTCCATCTTGACATTATAGTGTGTGTGTTTATGTAAATAGAAATCTAAATACTACTATATGCTGAAATTACAGCATCTTAGAAAATGTTGAATCTCTTTAGTGGCAAAAAATACGGTATTTGACATTTGTTCCACAAATTCTTGAAGATTAAATTAAAAGCAATAAAATGTTTTTTAAGCATCTCTTACACATTTATTGGCTTATGAAGCATGTGCACTTTTCTTACATAACCACTATTACCATGAAAAAAAAATCTCAGAGGCTCTGATTTGTCCTATAAGTAGTATGAATTTGCTTTCAAACCCATAAATTCGATGTAAGTTCAGCTTTTTTTTTTTTAATGTATTCAAGTCTGTTGATTTTCATTCTCTTTCAGGGAGGTACCCACTATATTCACTTCCAATACCAGGATTAAGAATTCAACACGCTCTATTACAAAGTGGCGGTATAATTACAGAGATGGTTCTCATAGATAGGATTGTTTATATACTACAGAAAAAAGGTGTTTTCTATCACTCTCAATTCATTAAAATGTTTCAAATAACCTTGTGAACTTCAGTAAAGAGTTGGCCCATCAGGGTCTCATGATAATTGACTTTTCCTCTAAATAATTCTAAAGAATACTCATTGTTCTATTGGCTCATACACCAGTTAACAAAAGCATTAAAAAGTGTCTCATGTTATCAGCATACATAAGTTAGAGTAGACATGGCGTGATGGTTATCAAATCTGCTAGGTGCATATTGTTGAGAATAGGCTTATTTTTTTTTCATATAGTATAAAATAATAGATAAAATCCTCTTTCTTGAGCTTTGAGGAATCATTTTTGGGAAATCATAGTGAGAAGCACAAAGAGTAGCCACAGGTACTTTCTTAAGGAAAGATTTTGTCCCAGCCGTAAATTAAAGTGTACAACCAGGTTTCAGATTGCAGCACAATTATTCACATGAATATATATAAAATATCCCAAACCAACCAAGTAAACTTCACTGTTTTCTCGGATATTTCTTTTTCTGTTACTGAGTACTGCACAGTGTGCAAAGTGTTTGGGTTTGGCTCTCTGTTGTCATGCTGATTTGTTGCGTGGGTAGTCAAAGTAGGTTTTAATTTAGAATCAAGAGTAACAGAGTGAACATGAACAACTAAGAGATCAACCAATAGCAGCAGTCATTCAGCAAAAAATAGACTGAAGTGAAACAATCATGAGTTGCTCACCAACAGTTTGAGACCAGGAAAAGAAGCAACATCCAAATGATTTATCAGTTGCAAATACGCAAAACATGAGTGTCTGAAGGCAAAATCCCTCCCTCCACCCCCAAAGATTCTGTTGCATTTCTCTGATGTTTTATGAGGCATGTCCACGAATGATTTCAAAATTGTTGCTTTTTATATCTCTGTATTGATTATTCTTCTCAGAAACTTCCTGAATTTTATGGATATATTTATTCTTTTCCCAGCACTCTTTTCCTTCACTATGTAATATAATTAATCTTTGAAGAATATGTGTCTGGGGTTTAGGACATAGCTTTCAAAATTTTCTCTCTACTCTTACCCATTAATTCTCAAGAGTTGCAGTTATTCAAAAGACAGAAAACATTTTAAATAATGTGGGCTAACACTGTTGGAAATTTTTTGAAAGTTAGTCGATTATAAATTCAGTATTAAACTTTAGATCAATGCTACCTGAAACAGATATTCAAACTAACAATTCAAAACTGAAGGTGAAACTTCTTTCCCCCACTATTTCTTGCCTACTCTTTTATTCATTATCTTATTTAATTTCTATTTAATATCCCAGCAGCAGTAAACAGACTACATCTTAAAATGTTACTTTAAAAATAAAATACAATTCGACCTTCTTTGTAAGCCTTCCCCTTTTCTCATTTCTCAGTGCCCATCTTATTTTAGAGCAGAGCTAAGTAGTGATTTCTTCTTCTAACACTGGGTGGCGTTCGATTAACTGCTGAAGTCCATTCCCAGGCGTCTCAAACATTCCTGGTTCTTCAAGGTTTATTTCCATAGACAGTATAACCAGAGCAGGACTACGTCAAGAAACAGAGAATTTATTTTATTTTTCTTTCATTATAAATATACACAATGGAAAGGAAATATAGGAAAAGAAATAAAGGAAAAGAGGTAAAATCATTCCAACCTTCATTCATATTTAGGAGATCTCTATGGAAATAAATTGGGAAGACGTGAATTATTCTTGTGATGAAACTTTCTCTTTAAAACATTTTATTGAAAATATGTATGTAGTATGATGTCTTTCAAGAGTGTCTAATTCTACTGTGACAAGGCCACAAAATATTAACTTTATAAATAGTCAGATTGAATTCTTAAGTGCAATCAGGGAAACATAATAACATCTTACATATTTGTTTAATAAGGATTTGTAATATTTAAAGATTCTGGCCTGAAAGATCCAAAGAACTCTGAAGGCTCCTGTTCACTACTGTGGGTCTTGACATGCAAATAATTTGTCTAATTTTTTTAGAACTTATTTCAGTTCTTAGATATATGTTCACCCCTGGAAAGTACACAAAGGATTTCTTTGGGAAATCAGGAATGACATTCTTGTGCTTGTGATTACTCTTCTGTTACTGACTGTGGTATATTGACCTTGGCCAGCTGCCAGATGCCCACCTGGCTGCTCTCTCACTCCCTCTCCTCGACAGGACAGGGGGACAAGATATAAAAACTTGTAGGTCACGATAAAGACAAGTGGACCCCTTACCAATTTCTGTCAGGTGCAAAACAGACTTGACTTGGGAGAATGAATTGAATTTTTTGCCTATTAAAATAGACTCAGATGGTCTACACAGATTTTGTCTAAACAAAGACAAGATTAAAGAAACATTTTCCTTTTTCCCAGGTTCACCTTCATTCCTAACTCCTCTACCTCCTCTGTTTCCCCCTCCAGCAGCCCAAGAGGGGTGGAAGGAGAATGGTTAGTTCCTCTCTGCTGCTCCCAGTACGTATCTTAGACCAACAGCCTGATTGTGAGTGAAGTCAAGATTTGGTCAACAGAGGAACTTACACATTCTCATGTTTATTTAGGGAATCAAAACCACTGGCCAGTTTAGAACATGACTTTTCAATTAGTTGTATCTGTTCTGTGTTGCCCTGAGTTTGCAGCTCTTCGATGTTTTCATTTTCTGTAAAAGTTTCTCACGCACTTTCTGTAAACATAGCCATGTTTTGTTAACCGTACTTTATTGTTTTTCATTCCATTCTCCTAGGCAGAGACATTTGATGGACTTTTCCTTTGACCAGTGTGATTGAGGGGTGGTAATTTCTCCCTCCAATCCACGGTGGTTTTTAAGAACATATATAATAAAGCTCGGGGTCTCTGACCCCCTCTTTTTTCTGCTTCTCTCCTGACAAGGTATCTGCGTGGTTCTTTCGTGTCCAAGAGCGACAGTTCTGCTCTGCGCTCTGCAGTTAAATAATTCAATGTCACAATGTAATGCAATAGTGACTTAATAGATACATGATGTTTACTTCAGCATAATCTCTTTAAGATTATGTTATATGTTTCCTTTTGTAGACTAGAGTGGTTCTCATGAATTGCATTCCACCCTTTAAGAGAAGTCAAAATTAAAAGAAGGCCATATCAATACAGTGGACTATTAAGGCCTTTTAGATTTAGCTCTGAGCTGTCTCCTGGGTTAGTACAGCTCCATGACAAGGTGTCTGCTCTGGTCTTGAAAGCTATATAGCCACATAAAGCTGCTACTGAGGATAATTAAAGATTGAATGCATCCTCAGCTATTCACACAGCTCCGGAGATATGAAAAGAAAGACTTGCTGTAACAATGGTGTGATCATACATCCTTCAAAGTATTATTTGACAAGGGACAAATGTAGAGACCACAAATGTTAGACTCTGGAAATGGAGTTAACTCAAATTGCTACAGAAAATAATTTTGGGAGTAAAAATGTTTCACTACTTGTTTTAAAGCAGGTATTCACAAAATAACAAAAGGAAAAGAAGATCTGTGTTTTTGTAATTATGTGCCACCTCATCTGTGGCACAGAACATTTGTTAACAAAACAGTCCTTTGCATTGTGTGCTCAATAGCAGGGTCTTTATATGTGTAATCAGCTGTATAAAGCAATGAGAAGTGAATTCCTAAACACTGAGCTATCAAGATATGTCTGGAACATGATGTGAAACTACATAATGGGGTGTGCAAACATGCCTTCTTGCACACACATGGCTCGTTTCACCCAGATAAGGGAGTTAACACCATACTTGGCCTTATTAACATGTTTTCTGAGAGCTGATGGGCTCAAGCTAATGCTTGGCATAAGCTGGATGAGCTTCAGAGATATTCTAATTTGTGACTACTCTTTCCAGTATACTACTTTCAAACAGCCGATCTTAAAGCCAAGATTCTTGAAGTAAATCGTGAAATGTGCTTTTCCATGTTCCTTAAAAACCTGTGTCAGACTAGTTATAGGGAGACACTGCCTTTAAGAAATGTCAAAGATGGATGAAATCTTATTACTTTGACACAATTCAACAATTATCCAAATCTATTAGAATTACCTCAGTCTTTTCAGTTGTCTGAGAAAAAAATCTTAGTGTACTGTAAAAGCAATTTTTGATTTACAGCTATGCAATCGTATTCTATATGTATCATAGAATCCATAGATCTAATGAGTATTGCAAATGCTTTGTACTATATGCATAGTTGGAAGGGTCATGCCAAAAATACAGCTGTTATCTGTTCAAAATAGTATATATGTGAAAACTAAATGGATATATACGTACTCTCCCTATTCTTTCTTCACTAAATGTACATAAAGAGATGTGAGAGACTTTGCAGCCTTGCTACATGTTACAAAATATGCTCTTCATAATGATTTGTTAGATTTTATGTTTGAATCCTAGTGGGTATAAACAAGATGAAGATTTATGAACAAATGTTATGTGAAAATAATATATAATATCTATCGCCACGGGCTTAGATCTACTTGAAATTAATAAGAATAACATAAGGTCATAAAGGAAACAATATTTCCTAGCAACTATGTATATTTCTCTTTTTTAGATAGGTCTGCTATGAAGGATAGTAGTATATTACGTAGTCCTTATACTGTAACCTCTCATTGCAATGGAGTTTTCGTGTTTCACCAGTTTTGTTCTATAGAGTTTTGTGTCATTCCCTTTACTCCTTGCACTAAGTCTTGTTCTTCTTTCACAGCTTTAAGACTTTAATTGAATTCAGTGTCTCACATATACATGCCACCATTCTTAGTACAAACCACGGGTCTTTGATTCCTGATGCTTTGTCTTGCTTTGTCCTTGGTACCACCTCTCATTTGATTTTTTTAGCCAAAGTTTACAGAGCTGCTATAAGCTACTAGAAACAATATATTCTGCCAGTCCATAATGTATTTTAGTTTAATTTAGGACATATGAAGGAAAAAAGGCATTTATTTGGCTATCATTTCAAATTGGCTAGTAACTGTTGATGAAATTGTCATGTTCTTGCATAATGTCCATGCACAGCCCCATAGGTGTGTGTGGTTATCCCAGACCCAACAGAAGGGGCATCTGTGTTCAGGCTCCTAATATCTTTCTGATTATGCTAATTACCCCCCTAGTGGGAATCCTGTAGTGGCTTTTCTTCAATCTTTCATGCAAGTTCTGTTTGTGTAAACAGTTGGTCATAACCCAGTCACTGGACTGTGTGCTTAGCTGTTCATTCTTTTCAGTCAGATAATTATGTACTTAAAAGTGACATATGTTCAGAAAGACAGGATTTTTGAAGGTGTTGACCTCGTAACCTGACATTTGTAGAACTCATTTGAGATGATGATGCCTCTTTTTGCTTGTAGGTAATCCACATCTCCTCTGTCATCTGCTGAGCATCCTAACAATCAGACTACCTCTGTTACTTGGTTTGTTATTTACAGGTGTTTTTTAAAAAAAATTATTTGTCTAAGTAGATGATCTAATTATCATTTGTGTCCATCTTGTTGGCTACATCAATGAAAGCAAGTAAGGGGCAAACAAGCATTTTGGCCTTAGGCTTATAAGAAGCTGTGTTTGGTATACTTAAAAACCTAGCAGATTAAGTAATTAATAAAAATAATTAGAACTGTATATGCATCTCTTGCTCTCTGTCTTTCTCTCTCTAGAAACATTTTTATCTGTAGTTACATAATGCCAAACAATTTTTTATTAGCTTTGAATAGAAATCACTTGACTGAAATTGATGAACAGCAGGGAACAACATAGCACTGTGGATTACAAAACTGAATTTGACATTGAAGAATAATAATACTAAGGACTCAGAAGGAAACTTATAAAAAAAGACATTTGTGAATTTAGCCAAATGCAATGAAAATAAATTCAAGAAGCTTGAAGTAAGGTGAAGAAGATAGGTAAAACTAAGAAGGGAAATTACAATGTTATTTGGAAGAGACAGAAAGATTAGGGAAGAAATATTCTGCTCTAGCTAGGAAAACAAAGGAGTCTATCTGTTTGTATGAGCCTTGTGCACAGATATCTCAGCAACCTTAGGGAACATGCAAGTAAATCTGAAGTGTATAAAATCTTCATGCATGATGTTTTATGCTGTGCTGTGGTATTAATTTGAGAGCCTGTTCTACTAAATTGAAGACATTTTCGAAGGTTACATTAGTTATTTTGCTTTTAGTTATGTTACTCCCCCCTCTGTTAATTCAAAGTCTAGCAATTTTTGTGGCTAATCAAGAACGAAGCTGAGATATCAGTTATCTTAACATATATTGATAATAGTTTATAAATCAATGACTGAGCAACAAGGGCATAAGGATGCTCCTTCTAACAACAGAGAACATCAGACTGAGAGAAGTAACTTTCTAAGTCTTATTTGCTCTTCCGTAGGTGCATAGACGTGGATTGCATCCAGAGTCAATGTCGGGGAAAAGTGTCAGGAAATATATCATTCTGTCTTAAAATAATGAAGATAAAAATTTACAGTGAATGAGGAAATGTCTAACCTTCCCTTCTCTGTGGCTGGAACTGTGGAGATTAGTTTCAATTATATGACTGATTTGGAGATGGTTAAAATTAGGCTAAAATTGTCATCAAAGTTAAAGTGGTTTCAGAGACTTTTACCTTAAGCTGTTTCTCACCTCCCACTTTCATCTTCATCTACTGTTATATCGTCATTTTGTGCAGTGTTTAAGCTCAAAACATCATGCTATGCAAACTAAATAGGTCTATGTGCCTATTTATTAGGAGGTATACCATGATAAAACAAAACAAAACAAAACAAACAAACAAACAAACAACAAAAAAAACCAAAAAAACTCCAGACACACAAAACAAAACAAAAAGAAAAACCCAACCCACCAAACAAAATGACTCCACAAAACCCAAAACCCTCACCAAAAAAAAAAGTCACCAAAACTTAAACTCCCAAATTCTCAAAATTCAGTGAAAGATAACTTACTAGCACTTGGCTGTAGTCTTAATTGAGCTCAAGCTTTTTGAGCCCCTAATTTGGCAAGCAAATCAGTTGGACAAAAACTTCCTTCTCTCTGTGCTTGCTTGCATACTGTGGAGTGCCTCATCTCTTCTGTGTCCTGACCAGAAACCAGCTCAAACCTGCTCCTCTTCCTTCCATTCTGTGTTTCCAGATTTATTTCCCAGGAAAATGAAGGTCTTGGATGGGAAATGTGATAGGAAGACTTCAATCTTGGCTTTATATGGGGTTGGGATACAACTAAAACAGTGACTTAAACCCAAGAATCTTTCAAACTTTTTACTTAATGAGTTCAAATACCGTGACTGAATTCAGTCAACTCCACAGCTGTGGTCTAAATCACCAAGGCTGTTTTTAGGATTGAGTCTTTATTTAGTCTCAGTTTGTGTTATTTTAAGAAAAGCGATATTCAAATGGCATTATAAATTTCATACAAATCACAACGTTGCTAAATGAAAGCAGATTACTATCTAATGGAGAAGCCTTCTCTTGTTTCATACCACTTACTCTTTATCCTTGAAGGATGTGATGTGTTTTCAAGGCCCTACAATGAGAGGTCAAATCTAGAATGCCGTGTAGAGCAGCCTCACCAAGATTACCGCGTCCCGTTGGCCATTCACCATAAACCACTTAAGTCAACTATAACCGTCTATCTGAGCAACCAGATACCTCATCAATCTCCATGACATAGTTCTCCTGTGATTGCTTCCAATCTCCAAGTTTGCTGCTAGTTATTCCCAGTAACCATGCACTGCAGATGCCCTGCTGGCAATGGTTTTGCACTGCCATTTCTTTAGACTATAATTTACTTTGGAAAAGATAGATTGATGAGCAAGATCCAACCATCAGCCTTATTAAAAATATACCAGTTTCTTGAGCACTCTTTTCTACCTTGTCAAAATCACTCAGATTGTTTGACTAAAATTTATTTATTCAAAGTCTATTAAATGCAGCGTTTGTGAGAGAACACCTTATCTTTTAAGAACTGTATCGCTCTTGTGTTTCATAGCATAAATATGGTTCTTTGTTTTCTTTTAATGTGCATTGTTTTCAACAGAAATAGGCATAAAATATTACAAATACACACGTAAAATTTGATCTGTTCCTATGCCCATTCTAGTCAACCCTTCGGTGAAACATATTGTAATATATGTTCTATCTATTAGCATAGTTTAAATTGTATTTATTGTTTGTGAGGTACCATGATGAATATTGAAAAGGAACAAAACATATTATGTGCCTCAAAATGGCTGGAACTGCTGCCAAGAAAACAGCAGATGTTCATTCAATCGACAGCAAAAAAAACTGATATTCAACATGTAGAGAACTTATTTCAGAGAATTTATAATTTTTTACTGAGAATTTTGAAGACAATGTGAACTGAAAGACAAGAGACTTATTCTATTTTTGGTTTTGTTGTGACCTGCTGTGTGGTCTCTAAGCAGTTACTTCACCTTTCCCTGTCTCCATTTCTTGTTTCCCCCTTTGTCTCTTCTCTTTAGAATTTAAGGTTTTCAAAAGAGTCTATATTACACACTCGTAGCATGCACAATGAAATCACTGCAATATAAATAATAATTATAATAAGGCCAATTTTAACTCTGTCCTCAGCAGACAAATGAAAGAAAATTCCTCATTTTCTGTAATTTCAGAAAAATTACTTGTTATTAATGTTCTTGCGAACACAACAGGAGGAACTAGAGATCGATCAGGCTCATGTCTTCATTCTATAAACTTTTTGGCTGGTTTTAGTGAAATCAGCTCACAGCCGAGCTGGAGTCCAACCAACCAACAGAAAAGACAGGCATTTAATCAGGCTTCTCCACAATGGAGCACATCCATTTGATAAATGAACTAATCAAGCAAGTGAATAAGTATAACCTA
The DNA here is from genome assembly GCA_014706295.1 of Lycocorax pyrrhopterus obiensis. Taxonomy (NCBI): domain Eukaryota; kingdom Metazoa; phylum Chordata; class Aves; order Passeriformes; family Paradisaeidae; genus Lycocorax; species Lycocorax pyrrhopterus. The sequence continues at coordinate 17,032,967 of JACSVZ010000015.1, forward strand.
CCACGGTGAATGACACTATGAAAAAGCTTCAGATCCGTATTAATAGTTCTAGAAACCCAGAGAAAAGGATGGAAAAAATACAAGCTCAATTCATGAAGTATGTTTATGTAAATGAAATTTTACCATGGGCAGTCGTCTGGTATAATGCATGCTCTGTGTGTATAAAGATGACAAGGGGTAAAGAAGTCTGAAATAAGGTTATTTCACTTCTGAGGTTTTCTTAATATCAGCCATTTCAAAGGCAGAAGAATGTAGCAATGACTCATGCGCTTTCTGAATGTCCCTTTGTAAAAGTAATTGGAATGCCATAACACCTGTGTCCTGGTTTTTCCTTTAATATCCCAAATCCATGTATAACCCCCCTAGCAAAAAACCCTTGCATGATACAAAAAAAAAAAAAAGAAAAAGAAAAAAGAAAAAGAACAAGGAAAAACAACTCAGACTCATTTAATATAACCTCAGCTGCATCTTTCCAGCTTTGTCTGATTAGAGGTTTCTAGGATTGATCTGACAGCTTTGGAAACAACATAAGTGATCCCATTGGTTTTAGGGAAATAGCAGTGATCCCTGAGACTGTGGGACTTTTTAATGTCCTGCCTCTCCCATACATACCCTTGAAACTGTGGCTTTCTCTAAAAAGTATTATATATAAGTAAGACAAAAAGATTGACCTCTCAGGTAACCAAAATCATGTGAAGAGGTAAGAGTTAGTTATTAGAACTGAACATTTGAATGAATTTGTATTCCTATGATACAAATGTTATATGCTGCTCATCTTCAGCTGTTTAATCTTCAGCTGCTTATCCAATTCAAGGTGCTTTCCATTTCAGTATTACTTAATAAATTGCTTCTTTTCTTACTATAGTTATTACCTTCTAGAGAATTGTTGTGGGTTTTTTCTTTAAGACATGGTACACATATTAATAACTTGTGTGACAATATCTGTTCCCAGGACCTGTTTTTTTTTTCATTATGAGGTTAAGAATCATCAGTGACTTATCTACCAGGAACAGAAATCCAGTTAGTGAGAGCCTCTGAAATGAACCTGTTGAAAAATTGCCATTTCTAGCTACCTATGAAAAATTTTGCACAAAAGAGTTTTGTCCATTTTACACCCATTACAGAAATTAAAGCAATCAGTAAAACAATTTTTAAAAAGGGCATTCAGCACAAAAGACACTATGGTAGCACAGATAATACTTTGTTAAGATTCACTCCTATGATACTCCTTTACCATTGACTTTATTGTATTATAGAATCATAGAATCATAGAATCATACAACAGTTTGTGTTGGAAGGGATCTGTCTTAGAGATTATCTAATTTCAACCCCAATGTCATGGACAGGGACACCATCACTAGACTAGACTAGGTTGCTTGAAGTCCCATACATCCCAGTCTTCCATGCTTTCAGGGATGGAGTATCCACAACTTCTCTGAGCAACCTGTGCCAGTGCCTCACTACTCTCACAGTAAAGAACTTCTACGTAACATATAATCTAAATCTAACCTAACATTGAAGCCATTTCCCCTTGTCCTGTCACTACATGACCTTCTACAAAGTCCCTCTTCAGGCCCTGTTTAGGTACTGGAAGGCTGTTTTAATGTATTAGTATAGTGGCAACCTGTTGAAACAACTGCAGCAAGTGGGAGTGTGTTGTATAGTTGATAAATAAAAATTTAAAGCAGGTTAAATTGACTATAAAGGTGCTTTATGGATTATTAGCTGTAAAAAATGCATGAATAGGAGAAATGAAAAAGAATCCTTTAAAGTCACTTGATATGTATGGAATAATAATGATTTTTCTGTAGTTATCCTGCAGAACCTCCCATAAAGAAGCTACAAATTCATAAAGTACAGTTGTGTAATAAACAATTCTTACATATGTTAGTTTGGAAAAATGACAAGTATCTCCGATACGGTTACAAATTTTTCATACAAACTGTAGTCTACTGCAATTATCTCTCTTGTAGTATTTTTCAGACTTGCCTTTTTTGAGCCTGTGACGTGAATCTGCACACAGGACATGGGTTACTGACCATGCAGTCTGTAATGTACAATCAGAGAATGCCTTGGGTTGGAAGGGACCTTTAAGACCACTTAATTCCAAGCTCCTTACCATGCCAGGGTATCCTTTCACCAGTCCAGGTTGCTCAGGGCCCCATCCAAGCTGACCTTGAACACTTCCAGGGACAGGGCATCTACAACTTTTCTGGAAACCTGTTCCAGTGCCTCACCACCCTTACTGCAAAAAATTTTTATTTAATAACTTATCTATACTTACACTCAGTTTGAAGTCATTACCCCTTTTCTTATCACCACATGCCCTCGTACAAAGCCCTCTCAAGCTTTTCTGTGGGTTTCCTTCAGGTAATGAAAGGCTGCTGTGATGTCTCCCTGGAGCGTTCTCCTCTCCAGGCTGAACAGCACTTACTCTCTCAGCCTGTCTTCATATGAGAGGTGCTTCAGCCCTCTGATGATCTTCATGACACTCCTCTGGACTCTCTCCAACAGGCCCAAGTGCTTCTTATGTTGGTGACCCCAGAGCTGGATGCATTACTCCAAGCGTGGCCTTGCTAGAGTGGAGTACTGGGGATTAATCAACTCCCTCAACCTCCTGGCTACGCTTCTTTTTATTCAGTCCATGACACATTTGGCTTTCTGGGCTGTGATTGCACATTCCTGGGTCATGTCAGGCTTCTCATCAACCAAAATTCCCGAGTCCTTCTCCTCAGGGCTGTTCTAAATCCATTCTCTGCCCAGCCTGTGGTTGTGCTTTGGATTGCCCCGAGCCACTTGCAGGACTTTGCACTTGGTCTTGTTGATGTTCATGAGGTTTTCAGGGGCCCACCTCTCAAGCCTGTATATGTATACTAGAATTGGAAATAGTTGAAATTTTACTTTTCATTTCTTATAAGTGCTTTATTGGTAAGTGGCTGTTGAGTTTTAATTAGTAAACACATGTTACTGTTGTATTTCAGTGATTCAATTTCTATGATTATTCATTGTTCTTTAATTTAATTAATTTTATATTTTTAAGAAATCCTTGCGCTCCATTGCCCTTAGAAATCAAAAGGGAATATGAAGCTATTTTAGCTCCAAGTCTTCTGTATTCAAGAAGTTCTTTTTATTTCCTGGGACATCCTGATTTCTAAAAAGAATATAATGTTCTGACCTTGAAAACAAGGTTCTCCTTTTCAGAGAGTTAGCTTGTTCCTTTTCTTTTGTACTATATCTCCGGTGTATCAGGTTATGTTAATCTCTGTTGTGGTATATTTATCTTTCTGCAAACTGCCCCATGCCATTGGACTTAGGGATAAGAAATCAACATTGTTCTTTCTGCTCAGTGCCTCTATGGTATGTTAACACATATGTCAGAGGTTCCTGGTGTAAAATTGCATTAAGTTAAAGTGGGTAGTAGTGTAGAGAAATCAGAGCTGGAAACAATCGAAATGTTGTCTTGCAAGCTGAGAGCAATGCTCTTTTGGGAGAAAGAAAGGGAATGTAAAATACTAGGCAAAGTCTCTTCGAAATTTCAAGACTGCTGTGATGCATTCAATAATATCACAGGGGAAAGGAATTTTCTTTACAAGAAACAGGCTTGAGACTATTAGCCATTCTGTTACCCCTACATAATAAAGCTAAATCATGTAAGCTGTGCAGATAACAGATGGACCAACAGAGACAAATTATTTGTGATGTAACTGATAAATAGGTTAAAGCTGAATTATTGCGAGAAATGGACTGTACTTTAAGAGAGCACTGAATAGTTTGCAAGATTAGGGAAAACTTGACTTCCCAAATGAAAGCGGTGAGAGAAATGAAGTGCATCTTGTTATGAGCATGTACTGATCCATAAAAACAAAATACAGGGGTAAATGGATGACAGAGAACAGCTTTCTTGGTAATAAATGGGAAGGCAATCACAGAAAAAAACAATTTTCCAGTGCCAAGGACACACAGTCATGGTAACAATTATACCCATCTCCTGCAGACATATGTTATTTTCTGGACAAATTAAAATGTACAAAACTAATTATTTTTTATTTCTTGCTTTGTATACAGACAGTTTTATGACTAATTTGTGATAACATCAGTGGTCATCATAGATCTTGAAACAGATAAACAGACATACCTGATTGCTTGATTGAGTGACAGAAAATGAATATTGGAGATGACCAAAGCATGACTTCAGGTTAGATATGGAAAAGACAATATTAATCTAATTGTAATATTGAAATCTTGCTCACTTTGCATAGAAGAATCAATTAGTGCTTCTATTTTTTTGCAGTATATTCTACTACTTTATAATTTAAATCTCATTATTACTCATTGTAGTTTATTTGGTTAAACATAACAGTGATTGTTAAATACTGGCTTTTGTCATCGGGCAAAAATATTAATCTTTTCTAACTTGTTTCATGCTAATAAGTAAAGTGTAATCTCTTTCTAACTTTCCTACGTATCACATTTTTTTGTATTGCTGATCTGTATAGGATGAACTTTTCCTAGACTCCAAAGATAGATGAAAAGTTTTCTTCAGGGTAAGAACTGACTGTTCTGAAGCCTGCCAGTTTTATTCAAATCCTTTTTTTTTTTTTTTTTTTTTAATTGAGCCAACTCTGCATTGTTGAGTGATTTTTACTCAGAGTATCCCAAAACCCTCACTCAAACCAATAATCATGTGTTGATAGGTGAAATTAGTTTCAGAATTCTAATGAAGCTCAGCAGCTGGGAGACAGACAGCTCATCTGAAGATTAAATGAGAAAAATTGCCACTTTTGCTGGTTCCTTTAGAAACTCATTTACATTCTGTCAGCTCCCATTAGGGATGGGAACTGCGAATATTGAGGGGAATATGCATGAATTCAGTGCTGAAATGGCCAATCGTGATCAGTTTCTTCTTGCTTACAAAGCTGCCAGAAGATTTTATGTAGTTATGCCTTCTGGAAACAGTGGGTGATAATCTGCTTGCTTTCAACTGTCTCCTAACATTTTGAATTTAACGTAACCAAAAGAACCAATCCCCAGCATAACAAGGAGAACACAGGATAAAAACGTAATCCTAAATTTTGGGATTAATATTCCTGGAGCCTTCTATACAGTATTCTGTCCCTTTTGTTTTTCTTCTCCTTTTGTTTTTTTCAACCATGTGTCTGTAAAGCTTCAGTATTTCTTTTTATGTGACAGTACCAACAGCAATGACAAGGAAGTTACCACACTATTCATTTTTCCCTATGCTTGTTAGAGCCCTGAATTTTCATGTACTTGGATCCTCATCATATTGACAAGTCTTCATGAGGTCTGCTGACAGAGCCAACAGCAGACTAGGAATCTATAGCATGTAGGTGTTATCCATTTCTCCACTGGCTTTGGTTGTATTCATGTAGACCACAAGTAGAGGTGACTGTGCCAATGAAAGAAATGCATTTAAGCATTCAACCAGGAATGTAAAAGACAACGTATAAGTGAATAGAGGAAGAGTAATCCTACTTTAAACATGGGAAAATGCGATGCTGTTTTGTTGCAGATTTTTGTTGTTTTCAATTTTCTTTAAATAAAGGTTGAACGAGATTAATAAGGGCATGGGAAGGTGGAGTAAGATGCTCAACAAATGTTCTTCTACTGCACCTGCAGGAGAGTTTGATGACAAATTCACAGTTTCAATGAAACAGCCACATTTTCTCTTTCAGAAATAATTAGGCAAATTCTAAATGGAAAATGATTTTTTTTGCTAGATCTATAGGTTTGAGTAGCTTATTCCTAACAATTCTAAGAGAAAATCAGATCCTTGATGCTGTTGATTTTTAATAAAGCTGAGTAGATTATTATGAATAGTCTGGCACTCTGAAGAACATACTAGCATCATTGGAATGGAGCAAGTCAGTTCTACAGGACCTGCTAAATGGCTTGAATCACACAGGTAGAAACGCAGCATTTGCATTACACTTACAAAGAGAGGATTACGAAAAGCAAATGATTTTGCAAAAGCAGACATAATAAACAGCTAAATTTTTCATGTATTTTGAAAGTGATGCTGCATAACTCTATGGTGGAACTAAGTACAAATACAGAGATTACAAAGATTGAGAACAATTGGAGATGTTAAAGGATACTTCATACATCTGCAGATACAGATTTTCAGCTGGCGCAATGCTTTCAATGTATCACCTGATAATCCTTGCTTCCTTGCTCCTTACTTCCACCCCTCTAAAGTACATAGAAACATAATTCAGGATTTAGAAAAGAGCTAGAAGAATGACACAAGTTTTGGAAACCCCATTTCAGAGCTTTGGAGTGAAGGGTTTAGCTAACTGGCCTTTATAAAGTAGTTTAAGAAATTTCATTATAACATATTTGCAACTATTTAAAACACTAGAGAAATCTGGAAAATAAAAATCTCACTATACACTCTACAGATGTCCTACAGAATCAGATACTATTTCAAATGCATAAAACTAACACAAACAAAAAGCAGAGAGCACGTTAATTTAGTGTCAAGAAATACCAGACAGTATCAATCACTGAAATAGCCAGTACATGCTAGTGGAGTCTTCATCACTGAAATCTAAAGTATCCTTGTAAAAAAAGTATACAGTATTTTCCACAAAACCTGTATCAAAAAGTATTTAATAAAATACTAGCAGCATTTATGCATATGCTTAGCATTTCAAAATTTTCAAAGTTATACTAATTCGTACAACCTAAATTTGTAATCTATATAAAAAGTAAGTTCATGGGAGCAACTGTACAGACAGCTTTGTCTCTATCCCTGGTAATATCATGGTACAGACTCTTGTGGAAGTTATGTCAAGGCATGTGGATGCCAGAGAGGTGATTAGAAACACCGAGAATGGTTTCACACAGGGAAAATTGTGCCTGAGTAATCTGGTGGCCATCTACGATGGACTGACCACATCAGTGGATGAGGGAAGAGCTATGGATGTCATCTACCTTGGCTTCTGTAAGGCCTTGAAGTGGTCCCACACAACATTCTTGTCTCTAAATGAGAGAGATAGGGGTTTGATGGATAGAATATAAAATGAATAAGGAATTGGACAGATGGCATTTTCCAAAGACTTGCAGTCAACAGCACTTTGTCCATGAGGAGATTAGTAACAAGTGGTGTACCTCAGAGGTCTATACTGGGACCAGTATTATTTAATATATTTATTAACAGACACTGGGATTGAGTGGACCCTCAAGAGGTTTGCTGATGATACCAAGCTGAGCAGTGCCGTTAATTCACTTGAGAGAAGGAATGCCATCCAGAGGGAGCTTGTCAGGCTGGAGGAGTAGGCCTATATGAACCTCATGAAGTTCAACAAGGCCAAGGTCCTGCACTTGTCTTAGTATTAAGACATAATTAGGATGACCTCAGAACTGAGAGCTGATACAGATATTGATTACACTTGAACCTATGTGCAAGGGTTGTTTTAGAAGGTTAGTGACTGGTAGATTTTAATTTTCAAATATTACCCTAAATCATAATGAATAATACTTGAAGGTCATTTTCTTGTTTTCCTGATTTGGTTATTGATACCTGTATATTGTAGAGTGATTGTTGAAAAAAAGAAAAAGAGTTGAATTTATTGATTTTTGTCTGGAATTTCATGTATATAGAGGAGATTTACATAAATAAATGTTATATATTTGCATTGCTGGCATGTCTCATTTTTTTCACTGGCACTCTTAAGTTAAGAAGCTTTCTTCATTAATTTCCATACAGGTCAATGACCTGTATAACAGCTCTGTACTGTAAGCACTCTTACACTCTATAAATTGCCTTACATATTAAAAATATCATCTCCACACAGCAAACTATCTGTTAATGAATAGTTGAATGACTAAAATGCATGTTGAGAAATGGATAAAGATTTTGTAAGGCAATTAAGCTTAGCATTATGCTTACATTACTCTGGTATTTGCATTACAAAAGAGTATTGTGCAGTCAGAAAAGTGATACGAAGACAGATGTGTCATTATTGTGAAACTCAACAGCCTTCATAACTAACTCCTCTGTTCTGTTTATACCATGCTGAAAAATAATTTGTTTTGAAGCTATAACATTCAGCATGTCAAAAATAAACATTTATAAATGCACTACTGATTTACAAGGGAGGCTAATAAGCATGTGAAAACATATTGACCATTTGCACCAGATAACAATTTTACAAGAATGAAAAAATGAATCTGTCATACAACAAGCAAATACAGAATCCTCTTTCAAGTAAGAACCCAAGTTTCTTCTGATATAATTGTATTTTGCATGAAATTTTTGTTACTGCTATTTAACATCTGTACTGAAGTATTGCCTGTAGAACAACTCATTGCACTATAGGGTGTATAAAATAGAACTCCACAGTCTATGATACAGTATTTATTTGAAAAGAAAGGTGATAAGAGAAGCAAGGAGGTGGAATTCCAGTGAAGGCTTTGCAGAAGAGAAATAGGTTGAACCAAAGCATCAGGTACATACTAATTTGGTGCCACATTATCCCAAGCACAGTATTTTCTTGAAGTTTAGGAATTCTATAAAAAAATAATCTAACGTAAACCTTGTGAGTTTTGTAAATCAGCCCTAAATATACGGCATGCTCAGGCTCCTGGTAATTTACCTACACAATCCATCAGCAGTTTTGGCTTCCTAGGAGTGCAGTTCTGTAAGTGTGTCTCTGCATGGTGCCCAGAGCCATGCTCTTGTGCTGAACAAGCAAGACCTGGAAGTGAATTCAATATAACTTTGAATATATTGCTTTGGGATTTGTGCTAATGTATCTGCATGGTGCTACAGTGTGCAGTGTTGACATTTTAGAGATAGATTGGCTGAGGGAGATAACTCGGCTGGTGCAGCTGCCAGACACTTTGATTGCCACAGGGCTGAGGATCCCACAGATCCCCAGTACTGTGTCACTGCCCTGGGAGATGGGTCGGCCTCGGGGGGTGTTCGTCCCTGCCCCGGCGGCAACAGTGACCTTCCCGCAGACAGACACTGAAAAGTGTCACTTCCCGGCGGCCGCTTGGAACGGGCTGCAGTGGCTCGGTATCAGCAGGGCACCCAAAGCGAGGAGACCCGAAGGTCTCAGCCTCTCAGGAATCCCGGGGGCGAAAGAGGCAAGGGAGAGGACCAGTCCGTGAAAACCTTCCAAGGTTTATTGCCCCGAAAGCGAAGGGGAGGAAACTGGCCGACGAGAGCCAGAGGCACCGAGATTTTCTACAGGGGTGGTACCGAACAAACAACCAATAGGCGGTAGGTTCGGAGCGGAGTCCCAGGGATACAGAACCGATGGCCAGGTTACAGAGGAGGGAATTTACAGAACAAACCTATGAACAACCGAACTTAACAGAACTTTCTGGAGAAGTGGTGCGGGCTCAGAACCGGGTCTCGCCCACGGACTGGTCCTGTCTCTCCGAGTCGTCTGCCCATTGGGCAGGCATGGCGTGATGGACAGCGGGCGGACCCCAAGTGGTCCGAGGCACCCCACCAGTACTGTAACACCAAGCAATTTTTTCCATGTTGTCTAGTCTTGAACTACATGGATTGAACCCAGAAACATGGATTCTGGGGTTTCTAGGATGCAAACTTTTTAGACAGCCCGCATCTTCCACTATTTTGATAGGGCTCTGTTTTCTTTCACAAACAAGAAACAGTTATTTTGGTTAGTTTTTTTTGTTTCATAACATAATTTCAAAATATAAAATCTTTGATTAAATGGAATTTTCCCTCTCTGCACAGTACTAATTAGGTATGGAGAAGAGAAAGAAAGATGAAATTATGAGAAGATTAATGATGAATTCTTGCTACCTCAGAGCCTCTAGCAGCTATCTTCTTTCAAGCTGTGAGGTAGAAAATGAGAATTCTGCCAATGAAAAAAAGAGACCATAACAAAAAAGTGATAGTAGTTCCCCTAAAGCAACATTTTTCAGCCTTTCCAAGTAGATGTCTGCTTATTCAAAGTTAAATTTTCATTACCACCTCCCTTACAGTTGCTGTAAAAGCAAGTTCAAAAATGTATCAGTGAGAAGTCAATAGAATTTACTTGTGTGACTCTGGAAAGGTCATCAGAAAATACTTTCTCCTGAGATTACAGTTTTAAGGAGCAGGCAAGTGAGATTATCTTCATTTCAGATGGTAATTACATTTTCAGCACTTCAGAAGCACCCAGTTGCCTCTCCTGACACCACAATTCTGGGAAGGTAAAATGAAGTACCTTTCCTTCACTTGTATCTATTAGATTGTGTACTGTGATTCCCATGTGTTTGGTAATATGCTGAACCTATAAAACATGATTACTCTGATCAGTTAAGAAGCACCAATCTTTTTTCCACTGTCATTTAAAACTTCTAGGAGGTTTGAAAGTTTCGCTCTTACAGAGGCCATACCCTATTGGGCTATAATTGCATAAATGCTGTCTTTAATTAAATTCGAAACCAGTTTCCTTGGAGCAAGTATAAGACCCACTGGTCTGCAATGCTAAGGATCATACATGGCTTTTTAATTTTATTTTTAACCTAAGATAACAACTTCCCAATCTTTGGGAAAAGTGTATGGTTTATTAAGAATATATTGCATATCTTCATTGCTACCTCTGCTGTTTCACACTTCAGTTCCTTCAGAATTCTTTCATCAGCACCATCTGGTCCCAGTGATTTACTGCCCTGGAGTTTTTTTGAGTTGCTCAATAACATCTTACAGGCATCAGCCTTTGTTAAGTCCACTCATTAATTTATTATAAAAATTATCTTTGAGTCAAGAAATTTCCTCATTGCCCTTTGTAGCAAATATGAGTGTAGAAAGCTACTTTTCATTTTTGCCTTGCTTTGATTCCTTTGTTCATTAGTGGATAGTTCAAAGGACTAGTAGTTGTGCAGTTTTTTTGCTGGTTTCTGAAAAAGCATTAGGTTTCTTCCTGCCTCTTGAAGATGTTTTGATGATCTTAGTCAAACTTCTTCCTCCCTTATTTTCTTCCCTAATTATCGTATTATTTTTCCTTTTGTGCACATTTCTTCTGAGCTTAATGGTAGGACTATGTTTATGTTGATGTGTAGTTATATTATGTTAATAAGCTCTCAAGAAAATGAAGATTCGGTACATTTTGAAGCTGTATAGTATGAAGAATTAGCATATTATTAGGAATTTCCTGTGCAGAATGAATAACTCTGTGGGAAGTGGGGTGTGATTTTGCACCTACATTTCTTACCAAGTGCCTGGGTAAATGAATGTAAAAATTTCCACCTTCAATAAGTCTGTGCATATGTGCTTATGAGCAACTTGGGGCAGGGAGAACAGTCTAAAGCAAGACCTCTGGATGGGCAATGCTTGCTCTCTAAAGAACATCTTTGGTCTTTTTCTTTGTCTCTGATCTCTGCAATTCATATGGAGTACAAGGGGAGCTTGAGAAATGCACTTGGCACAGCCTGACCAAGAAGGTTTGTCAATCCTGGTAAGAAATCACACACTGTGTCCTGAGCTGCGAGTGCTGCTCTCAGAGCTGGGCTGGGCTCAACTCGCAGGAGCTGGGCTGGGCTGGTTTCAGGTCCTGCCTTGGAGCCATGTGCCGGTTACCTTCCCTGCCTGAGGCTGAGCTCTGCCAGTGCCTCTGTGGGAAGGTTCTGGCAGACCCAGGGCATCCTTGCCTGAATAAGATGAACCCCTGTGGCTGAGCCTGGGGAGGCTGCAGGGCCACGCTCATGCTCAGCTGGGAGCAGCCAGAAGGCAGGAGCCCAGGGTAAGGAAGAATATAAAAATTGCCTGAGTATGACCCCCAAGGCTCAGTGGGGGGAAATCTCACCATGAACATCATATTCCTCCCCGTGGAAGTCTCAGATTATTAATGCCATATCATGTATCAACTGCTTATTTATACCCAGTGCTTTTTTGAGAAAGATTGAAACTTTCAAACACAAGATCTAGAGGAAAGGTGAATATAAACCAGAACCAGTAGTGGGTTGTTTACATACAATTTTAATTGTATTATTAACATAGTTTTTCTGTTTCAATATGATGATTTACTCTTTTAGACTGTTAAAGCACTAACAGACAATAAATTCCTTGCTCCGTATAGCTGGTTTCCTTTTGCCATAACAAAATTTTGGATGTAACATTTTTAAGCCTTAAGCCTTAACTCAAAAATTTCCAGCTGTGTCAGCTTTGCAACGAAGTCTACATGATCACTTCTCAACCCCTGACTGCTGAGTCTGTGCCCTGGTTCATCTCAGCAAGCTCCATCTTTCTCTGGGTACCTCAGGTTCCATCCTTACTGTCATTCCAACTCCTTGCCCTACCCTTTCATTTTCCAAATGTGAACAGGTCCTCTCTCACCTCCATCATCTGGAGGATTTGGGTGACTCACACTGCAATAGCTGAAGCACAGAAAACATGGGGCTTTCTCCAAATGACCTAGTTGCAGCCTGCTAGAGAAACAAAGCCCACTGGAATGAGTCACCATACAAGCAGCAATAGCAAAATGATGAGGTCCCAGGATCCTTTTGTAGTTCATTACATATTCAGACTCACGTTGTTCCCTAAGAAAGTTTTTTTTCTTAACCAGTAATTTTTAACTGTAGGGTGGAAATTTTCATAATACCTGAGAAATGTACTGACTATCCTGATGCAGACAGACATGCTATAAGGATGTAAATTGCTTTCCTTTGATTGTATTACTTCATGAAAAGCTACTGTCAAGAGAAACTATGATGTTCCTACTGTGGCTTTTTTGACTAGGAAAATATGAGGTTGTTAAAAGCTAATCAAATATTGTCCTGATGTTTTACATAACTATAATCCAAGCTCAAGCCAAGTGTATAGGAAACAATGGAAAGTGCTAGCATACACTGTGACAGCTGACCTTTTTTTTTTAATCTGGACACAAGTTATTTGGCCCATTAGCATGTTTATTTATTTAATATGATGCAAAAAACCCATTGCAATTCAAATGGGTAATTATTACAGCCTATTTGGAATTGCTATGTGTTGTTCACATTCTATGTAATATCAACACAGAAGCCTGCTACCATGTCTTCTTTATTAAAATAGTTTCTTTATTCTACACACTGCTGGCAGTTAATTTAAAAACAAGCATCACCTTTGAATTAATTTATTAAATTTGAAAATAAAATGGTAGTATGATAGTTTGATTCATTATTATAAGCATAATGTCCAAAATTAGGCTTTACAGAATAGCTTTTAAGGAATTAAATGTTAAAAATGTTGTTGTATTTCTAAGCAACTATAAAACAGACTCCACCTGGCTGTATTTTGTACAAATATATGAATAAATACATCTATGCAATTAGCTGGTACTCACACAATTATCTGCAGACATAACCAACTACATGTATCTTGTTTTTTGTGTGTTTTTGTATAATCATATATTGAGAGCATTAAAAATGGAGGTATGGTATAGAACAGTATACATAAACAATATATACGTGTATACTTCAGATAAGTATAAACATTTGCACTCTTCATGCATGTATGTATCTTGATGTGACAGTCCAAAGTCCAATGACACTTCAAACGTACTGAAAATTGTACCCAAGCAAGAACTTACCTTCAAAATGTAAATGAAGTAAATTCTAGAAAGATTTATATAAATATATACACATGCACATACATACATACATATTTATGTATATATATGTATTGCTGTGGCCTCAGATAAAGTTCAGTATTTAATTGTACTATGGAATGGACCATTAGAAGGAAGAGTTATAACATCTAGCTTTGAATTTTAAATTGAATTCACATTCACCATATTGTGAAGTGGTATTCAAAGAGATTTTGCTTGTTTCCTAAACCTGACTTTTGCCTCCAATCTTGACCTAGTGAAAAACATGTGCATATGCACTGAGCATACACAGAGTAAATGATGGTCATCGGTTAGTTCACAGAATGGTCTGTTCACTAGTGTAATGCACTCTATTGTATTTGAAATAAAAAAAAAATATTCTTTGTCCTCATGCAATTCATAGCACTTTCTGTAAGTAAAAACAATCACAGAGAGGTCACAAGTAGCTAATCCCATCCGTTTTGCACCCAGTCAAAGCTTGATTTTTCTGTATAACTTTGATCTATGCATTTTAATTTTAAATGATCAGGTGTTAGCATTTCACTCTGTCTGGTGGGAGACCACTTCAAACACTGCACAGCCTAGGCATTAGAGAATCATCTTCCTATTTATCCTCACTTACCTTTATATGATTTTAGAGGTTGTTCCAGATATGCACAAAGAATATTTTAACTTTTTAGTATGGCTGCTGTATTTTTGCTTGAGTATTTAGCAAAGTTAAATATATTTAGCTCTAAAATCTATTTCAAAGGGATTTGCTGCTTTAATACTGAAATTCATAGAACAACCTACAATGTGCAATACCATCATATTTGTTTTGCTGTGAAGATTAATTGTTCCTATATGATGAAATAGGGAATCTTAGCTAAAGAGTACAGTTATTTAGGTAAAAAGAAAATTGCAGTCACATTAATGGGGAGTGCTGAAAAAAACTCTAGTGATTTAACTCTTGTTCTTCATAGAAAACAAAAATGTTTCACATTCCTAGAAGAATTAAAATTTTCTTAAAACTATATGCTCTTGACTTATACCCACAGAAGCTACTGCAGCACTTTTTCAGCTCTACCTTACTTTAATTCAAAAGGTGATCTGAATTTGAATCAGATCCAAGCTTTCTACCCAAATATTTCAAATCCACCAGAATCAGCATCGCTAATTCTTTAATAGAATAGATATTTTATGAAACCTGACAACATTAGTAGAGATTTTTTACAATTGCAGATTAAGCCTTTTATGGAGAATCACAAATGACAGTCAGGTTCAATAGAACAAAGATTTCATCTAATATTAGTTTCTGGCAAGTCAATTTGCAAGATTATTTTTGCAGATTAAATTAGGTGTATTGGGAGGTCACCCTCTTACTTCTAAATCAAGAAAGAGAGACAGTTGCATAATAGCATAATGCTGTAGATATATTATTAACCAATCTTTCAAAATAAGGAAATTAGCTATTCACCAAAAAGGGGTGAATAAAATAAAAAGGTGTTTTATAACACCATGAATATCTCTTGGAAGAAGCTTGGGAAAGGCCAGCTGAATATCACTAAGAGTACAACCTGTCTGTATTTCAGTATTCAATCTCTGGAAAATGTAAGCTTTTACCTAAGAGTCAGAGAAGGAAGATACCACAATTTAAACTGGCTTAGGATCTATCTATTCTGGGCTGCATGATATTCTTAAAAATGTGACTTCAGACTGGACTGCTTAATTAATCAGAAGCTATCAGTCCATCAGTAGTTGGTGACTTATAACATCCAGGCAAAGCAATTAATTTGGATTTGAAAATTGCCACTAAATTTAAACTGAGTCCTAATGTTTTACACATGTTTATATTTATGTTTTAGAAGTCTAGTTATTTTCTACTTCTGAGAAAAGTTCTGGATACAATTATTCAGTATATTATAAGATGTGTACAGAGACTGAGACAAAAAATTCTGAGGAAAAAAAAAGAAGGAAAAAACCAAGTAATCCAATTTACAGACAAGTCATATCTTGAATTAAACAATGTCTTGTCTGTTTCCCAGGAACTTTTGCCATAGATCAGAAAAATCTGTTTGAATCTTGTCTTCCACTTGTCCAAAACCTGATTATTTCGCAGGGACAACACTTGCTCACACCAAAACAATGTAGGCTGTTATGAAAAAAACATGAAAAATCAAAAAACCTAGAGATTTTTTGGGCTAATTAAAGAACCTTTCAGTTCTACTGCAAAGAGTAAGGGGGCTGAAAAAGGCATGCCAAAGGTCAGCAATCAATATTTTTTAATTTACTTATTTAGATTTACCAGCAATATGAAACATCCACAGAGAAGTATTTAACAGTGTTATCTATTCAATTAATTTATCACACTGAGATCCTTGGCCAGGAATGTAACTCAAAAGCAGCGTGGTAGTCGAAGTAAATATAATAACTGGCATGGTTTTTTCCTCACAAAAGCATTTGTGTTTCATCTGAAAGTGCAAATGAATACACACCAGGGAAAGGTTTCTTGTTTTATAACAATGTTTATTCAGTGACATTATCTTGCCTCCTACTTGCCTACCTCTCAGTACAGATCATTGTTGGACTCCTTTCCTACATCATGGATACCCCATCCCTGGCATTGTTCAAGGCCAGGTTGGAGGGGGCTTCAAGCAACCTGTTGTGGTGGAAGGTGTCCCTGCCCATAGATGGGGGATTGGAACTTGATGATCTCCAAAGTCCCTTCCAACCCAAACTGTTCTGTGATCTTTAACTCATTTATTCCAAAGACTTTCTCTGATTGATAGAAACCTCTCCAAATGTGTGTTTTGTTCTCTAATGCCATGTGACTGCAGTTCCTGATTGGCAGGTGGTGAGTAATGGATGGTTTATTTTTAAAGTAAATGTGCATAATCACCGTGTTCTTGTTTCTGATGGCAAAATCAGTAGGGAACTGAGGGCCAGTGTAGTAGCAAATGCAGTATCTACACATTTCGCTAGCTGGAAGCTGTAACTAATAGAACAACAAAGCCCAACTAGCCTTTGAAATTAACCATAAGTGGTCCTTTTAAGACAACCTTAGGCACTGACTGCCAACCACCGCAGAAGAAAATTAAGCACCAGATTTTTGAAAGAATCAGAAAAATGAGGAGGGAGGAAAGAGGAACAGTAATGAAGACATGGAAGATTTTTTAAGTAGCATTTAGTCAATTATATCCTTCATCCTTTTATTTTTGTTGCACTTTTCAGATTTCTGGTTAAATGACAATTTTCCCTTAACTGCTTCAAGCTAATTTTTGTATTGTACCTTCTATTGGTTATGTGTCTCACATACTTCAATTTTCACTTCTTTCATTATATTCTTGTTCATTGAGCTATTCTTATTAATATAATTATCTGCTTTTGCTTTCCTTTCATTCAGTTTTACCTTCACTTGTCCTTATAGTCTTCTGCCATGTCAGTTCCCTGCTGTTTAATTCTTACTCCTTTCCAGCACAGGCAAAGGAGCATTTGCCTTGAGTTCAGTGAGCTTTGGAAGGACCTTTAGCTATCATTAAGATTTTCTGTGACAGGTGAAAGAGTAGCTTCCCGTTGCGCTATGCCATGAGTGGTTGGTACTGACCTCAGGAAAAATTCTTCCTTCCTCTGTGGTATATAGAAAATTTAGTGCGTCATTGACTACAGAACACTTTGGTGGGTTTGGTGTGATCCCCCCCACCCTGTTTTAAAATTTATTTTTGGTGGAGTGTGAAACAGTAATAATAGTTCCAGGAATCCAAGATCAAGAAGAGAATCTGGGACCCACACTGTAATACCTCTCACTAACTTGCTTACTCCACTACCTCTCACTACCTTGGTCACTTTACCCTGTCATATCCTAGCCTATATCGCATAGGCTTATGGAACCAGAGTAATCTAGGGTATGAAAAACATGGACACTAAAGTACTAATGCAGTAGACGTCAGTATAGATTTTGGTAGTAGTGAATCTCTTTAGACCTGCGTGCACTACTTAAAAACTCAGTGTCTAGTCTCCAACCTTCTTATGAAAATGAGAAAATTTCCAGGGTATTAAGGTCTCTCTTTTCCTTCTGGAGGGGACCCACACTTATCCCTAATCCCTTGCTTGCAACATATCTATAGAAGCCCTTCCTGTTATCCTTAATATCCTCGGCCACGCTCAGTTCTTACTGGGCCTTGGCTTCCCTAAACTTGTCACTAGCTTCCCATACAATTCCCCTGTATTCCTCTCAGGCCACCTATCCATCATGTCTACTTCCTGAAAGCTTATTTTTTCACTCTGAATTTGCACAGCAGCTCCTTATCTATCTGAGGCCTCCTGGCATTTTTGCCCAATTTTCTCCTTGTTGATATGCATTGCTCCTGAGCTTAGAGGAGGTGATCCTTGAAATTCAGTCAGCATTCTTTGGCCCCTTTACCTTTCAAGGCTCTATCCCATGGGACTCTACTGAGTAGGTCAGTGAAGAGACCAGAGTCTGCATTTCTGAAGCCAAGGGCAGTGAGCTTTCATATTTGTTCTGCTTTCCTTTAAAGTTTTAGCGTATTTTAGTGACTTTGAAGAAGCAGCAGAATGACCTAATAGTAAAACTGGGATTAGGATTCAGGTCTTTGGAGTTTTATTCCTGTTCCTACGTACCTTGAAGAAAATAGAGAAATTAAGTCTCAAGAACACCACGTTGCAATTTCTTTATTTGATCTATCTGGAAACAGCAGCCTAAGACACTGGCTGAGTAATTCTCTGTCAAAGCAATAAATGATGACTTTACACATATGCACACACACATAAATATGCCTGGATATTGAGCAGTTTGACTGATCCCAAACTGTCAGGCTTAGAAGTAACTCCTAACATTATAACTGGTTTGTCTTGAACATCTGGATTTTAAGCGGAACCAAGTAAGAGGCAGAGTGCCATCAAAAAGGACTAACAACAAAAGTATATCTGCCAGTAAACAGACTGGATGCTAATTAAATCTTTTCTCCCCTGCCCTAGTCATGAATCTTAACTTATTCTTGGATGAATATCAAAAGCTAATCATCATTTTACTACTTCAACATTCTCTTCAAAGCAGTACCAAAAGTGGACCAAGGATGAATAGAATTTACATTTTGATTTAGTAATAAGGTATCAATATTCACAGAGACCTTTCCCCCTGGCAGATGAAAATATGATAAACTACTATTTTATTTCAGGTTTAGTGTATTCTCTACTTATTTGGCCCTATTGCTGAAAATGCTTCTATGTATTCCTGAATGTAGAACATGTCTGCAGTCCCACTAAGTTAATGGGATAATCCATACACTTTTGGTTAAACAATAGTGTTTGCATAAGAGCTAGAAGACTGAATTTGTATGAAGTTGTCACTTGGACTGTCAGCCTGCAGTTTTTTTTTTTTTACACTAAACCTGTAATCTGCGTACGAGCAGATTACTCATTTGACAACAGTGATTTATAATATTCATCTAAATTCCTTTGAGCTTTGTTTTCATGATTTGTTTCATAGGATAAAATAAATAAATGGGCAAGTAGAAAGCATTTTTCCCTTTTTTTTCCCCCCAAACTTAAGTCAACCTCCCAAATTATGGAACTTTATCCCTGGACTTTTCAGTCAAATATCTTGAAGGAGTGAATAATCTTCTTCAGCGTTGCCTTTCTCCTGATTTCCTTCACTGCTTCACTCTCCATGGAAAACTACACAAACTTGTGCTGTGAGGTGCAGCAGGGAATAGGGCAGCCTAAAATGTTCACTGTGCTTTCCTCCTGACAATATAGCAGAGAAGGAAAGTGAATTGCAGTTACTAATGTGCCTTGTGTGAGTACTTGTTCCACCCTTACTGCTGTGGTACCCTTTACCTTACATCCTTTTAATGCTGATACAGCTTATTTATGAGTTGAAATCATATCCAGAACAGAGTCATGTTTGTGTTCAGGAGTAAAACAGACAAAATCTCAAATTTCTTCTAAGTCAGAATTATATTTGCAGATCCATAAGAGGCTTAAACTCAGATGGGGCACTAAATTGCAGAGATTAACTTCATCAGCTGATACATGGAAAGTGTAGGATATTAAGATATATAACTATGGACCAATGTTTAAAAAATCTGATGTTACTGTAGACCCCATAGAATGTCAATATATGCACTTCTATCAAAAATAGGTTTATTTCATGTTAAAATCACATCGTTGTCATTATCCTCCTGAGGGCATTTTAGAGTTTTATCCAGTAATGAGAGTCATACTTTATACTTAAATTTACCTATTACCCCAACCCCACTCCCAGATCCTCCTTGTTTCCCTGAGCTGACAGGCCCCCCACAGCACCAGCATCATTAAGTTTTTCTGTGCCAAAAAAATGGAACAAATAGTGGTCTGAACACCTACAAATTCAATTATTCACTGAAACAGCCTGCAGACAGAGAAGCGTTTATATCATAGTTTTACAAAAAGAGAAATTGATGAAAAAACATGAAGTGTCTTGTCCAGTACCATGGAGCTGTCAAAGCTAGTGCCAAGGCTGGATTCACTCATGATTCATATCCCTGTTCTCTAAACACACGAAGATATCACTCAAAGTCCATGAAAGCCCTGACTGCAAAAAAAAGGAAACTAGCACGTTTTTGCAATGTCTCATAATATTCTAAAATCTTAGGATACCGAGAAACACAGGTGACATGGACCGGAATGTGGGTATGAAAGCCATGGTTAAGTCACAAAAAGAAACAGCTGATTGGGTCAAAATCTTGCATTTGAAACTGCAAGAGCACAAGGCAGAAGCACATAACACTCCACAGGAAACTTCAAGTTAAAAAAATTTTCAACCCAAAAGGTAAAGAAATCCAAGAAAATTCTCATAAAAGCATTTGGCATTTATATTTGGAAACTGCATTGGTTTAAAGTAGAAATTATCCTGGACTTCAACAAGGACATAGCATGTGATCTAATACTGTGTCTTCCTTGAAATTTATCAGTCATAATTCAGCTGACTATTTCTATTTCTTGTTTCAGCCTAAATCAGTTTTTTGGTCAATTCTACTTCAGGTCCTCTCTTCCAGTCTTCTCTTTAAATCACATAATTTTTTTCAGATACACCTAGCTGCTTCACATTTTAAATCTCTTCAAGTTTTAAATCTCTTCCAGTTCAATTAAGTTCACCTTTTCCATTGTTCACTTAGAGCTGCATCAGTTTTTTGAATTGCTTTATTTTCTCTGTCTGCTTCAATTTCTGGACTTAAATCATATCAGTTTTACATCAACTTTTCAATCACTCTTATCTCAGACATCTATTTTTACATCTTGCTTTAACTCATATCAACTTTCATACTGATGTAAATTATATAACCCATTACTTGTTCTTGGTGTATTGACTTAAAAAGGATTTCCAATTTGTATAAATCTCTGTATATTTGTTATGTTTGCAGTACCTTTATGTGCCATGGTGAATTAAAAATTAAATTGAAAATTATTTTCCATATGGAAATATTGTAACTGGCAACATAGATTTCTTAAAATAGAATGCTTTTCCTTAACAAAGACCTGAAACAAATCTTCTGAAATTAACGGGAGTCTTTCCAAGTAGCATTTAGGAAAAATGCAAGGACAGCATTTTAAAAGAAATATACTCCCATGTTATTAAACTCCGATCCATTTTCACACGAAAGATCAAATATGAGATAAATTTAGGATAGAAGTTAAATTTTAAAATAGACATAAATTATGAACTGAAGCTATTTTAGTAACACCTGTTTCTAAATGACAAGATAAGTAATGTAAGCAAATATAGCTTACCAAGCTGATCTGAAAGAAGGAAGACAAGACTACGTTTGGCTCTGACTTAATCAGAAAGGCAAAAAAGAGTTGACTAACTCCACTACAGTTATTTCTCTAGAAAAGAAATATATCTGCCTTTTTTTCTGACCCTGAAGACAAAGAATGTAGGGTCAGAAATGGTGCTATGCCCAATGTTCTACCAATCTTAATCAGTCTGGATTTTCAGCCATGTGCTACCTGCTATATAGTTACATTTTTCAAGTTAAACATGGAGATGTTAGAATCTTATTACTCAGCTACACAGGAAAATAGATTGACATGCAGACATCACTCTTTCAGCTTTGAGGACTTCCTGCTATTATCCTGAATTAGGCATCAAGTTTGGTGTCCTGCTAAATACAGATACCTGAGCTAGTTACCTTCAGAGCCAGTGGAAAGAAAATGGTGTGTCATGGTATGTCTCATCAGCTGAATGTCACCCAAAAAATGTCTATTCCTTTGTGAACAAAAGGTACTGACTAAATAAATCCTAAGGCACTTAGCTCAGGAGTAGAATTCTGCACTAAAAGTACCTTCGGCTAAGTAAGATGCAGCGCAGCCATTGTGCATAACGCACAGTGCAATGCACAGGAGCTCCCACAGGATGAGTATTTCTATTGTGCTCTGGTGCAGAATGGTGTGGCAACGTGGCTGATGGTTTGTGCTGATCACAGATCTTAAGTTACATCTGTTTGATGCATAATTATGTGGGAATGATCAATGTCCATACACAAAAAGATTCAGATAAATCCTAATATTTATTAAATGGAAAATGGCTAAACAGCAAAATCAAATAAACACACACAAAAAAAGCAATGGTTTTCAAATTAATCTGCTGCTCATAAGTGAGAACAGCCCAGACTTCCAAGCATGGGATTGCTCAAAATTAGCATGGTAATAATGTGATCAACAAGAGTATCTAAGTACTTTGTAGTACTGTGATGACATAGCCAAATAAAACATATAGATATTTTGCACAAACACATATGCAATGCATCAGCCTAGAGGGACAAACGAATATTTGTGTGGCAGATCCTAGGAGGCATCCAAATCATGGTTCTTTCAAGTTAGAGAACAATGAAGAAGGTAAGCACAAGGAACTGTGAATAAGAAGCACTTACTACCAAGTCCATGAGGATGACTGGATAAAAAAACCCAAACAAACAAAATAAGCAGCATCAGGAGCAAATAAAACCTCCTTTTGGGGTGAAGGATTGAGTAGTATAAGTGCATCTGGAATAAGTGAGGAAGATGGAGGAAGATGACAACTCCACTTCATTGTCAAAGACCTATCAAGCCTGCTCACCTTGGTTACACGAACTTAGCACCACTGAGGGCCGTAGCTGTTGTTGCTAACAATACAGAATCAACTCCACGGACCTGATTTTTTTGGTGTTATCATCACTACCTAAACAATTTCTGATTCCCTAAATGATACAAAACTTAATCTATAGATAAATATATTCAGTTGCAATACTTACAAATTTAGCATATAAATTATTATTGCTTTGAAATAGATATGTCCAGAGACTTGTTCAAAATAACGAAAACAAAACCCAAAGCTAAAGTGTGTGAATTACAACTGCTGCAGTTATCTGTGTATCAGAAATTCCTTAGTGTCTTGAAAGGAAACATGGTATGTTTTAAAACTATCTGGTTAAAATTGGAGGCTTAAAATAATTATAACAAGGACCACTGAATGCATAAAATGAAATGCATAATAAATCTACTTATAATATAATAGATGCCTAACCATGACAATGTTTACAATCAACAGTATAAAATTTTTAATAATAACATTTTTTCAGGGACTACCAAGAATTTTTCAGTGACATAGGAAGTTTGTCCAATCAGTAAGTTTTCTTAAAGAGAAAAAGACTTTTTTATTAGGCCTGCCTCCTTGGAGTATAAACAATGAAGTTTTTGTTGCCTAAAGTAAACGGGAAGGCAGATACAGAAAGAACAAGATTGTCAGGACAGATTCTTTGTCCTTTTAGTACAAAGATATTTCCTTCTTCTCTTTGTTCCTTCTCCATCCTTGCAGCTCTTCCCTAGGAAGAGGAAAAGGTGATCAAAAGGCTTTGAAATTTCTTCCTTCTCCTTCAGTCTTGGATCAGAGCTGAAAGTCCTACTGTAAACAATTCCTTCTGCACCTGACTGTAGGAGATAAGATGGAAAGCTTCGTGGTGAAGAGAAGTGAATCCACCACTAACCAGCTGATGAAAAAGTGATTGATGTAGGACTTACATATAAAAATGGAATCTGTGAAGTAGGTAGAATAGCTGAGAAAATGCAAGAACTGTACAGCTTAATTGATGAAATGAAAAGGACTTATGGTCTGAAGGGACAGAATTTTTTTGAGGAACAGGTCTAATTCCAGAGGATCAGCATGAACAAATCCTTCAAGGCTGTCAGGGTGCTAAGCAAGGACCAAAGTCATCTTTGTGACACATGCAAGGCAAATTGTATTTTTACATAAATCACTTCAGGAATAACCAGGAGTTCCAGTAGCAGAACAAGTCCTCTCAAAATTCCTCAGCTGTATGTTCATCTCCTTTCAGTAACCTAATATTAAAAACTGAGTAAATGGCAACATGTCTTAGAACTGATTCTGACCTAGGTGACTGTGGCATACGGGTTCCATGTGGACAGATAAGCACTGAGTCCTATAGCTTCTTGCCAATTAGGGACTTACTGAATTTTTATTTTCTGTTTCATTAGACTACAGATTTTCACAAAAGTTGTAGGAACTTCAGAAGAGGCTCAGTTGCCTCAACTTAAACCTGCAGTTCCCTTTTAGACACTCTTAAGTCTGGCAGACATGACAAAAGCAGTAAATCAGTGTGTACTCTTCTGCAGAGGCTGCTGAAGGTCAGGTGATGTGATACCTGTATTTAAGTACCTTGAAAATACAGGCACAGGACAATATGGGGGGCCCTAGAACTGTAAACCACCTACCAGAGGTCAACCACCTCTTATCTTTGGAATACTGTGGTAACACAACAAAGAACATGTATCCAACATAAGAGAAACACATCACAGACAACAAATTCACATCTGTGTAGACTTGCAGACCACTGAAGTATGAGCAAGGTGTAAAGCATATCAGCAAATATAAAAATGTTCTTAAGCAACTCCTAGAGGGAAGAAGGAAATCACCAAGATCACCATCATAGTCTCAAAAAACCTGAGGATTCCCAAAATAATATAATAAATATAATATAATATAATATAATATGATATAATATAATATAATATAATATAATATAATATAATAATTTTATATATATATATATATATATATATACACACATATATATATATTCCCTCTTCTGCCTTGTGCACTGAAATTGAACGGTACAGAGGGACATAGAATTGATGAGCAATACACCAGGGAAAGTTAGTTTGTGTATTTATCCTTTTAAAGGCACATATTTTGAACTATAATTGTTAGTATCATTGTAACGGGAGTGGAAATAATTCTTCGGTTAGTTTGTTAGATCTAACACTAAAAATATGTTCTTGATTTTGAGTTTAAAGTGTGTTCAATTTATTCCTAACATGCTTTTGAATGAGAAAGGCTGGTAGGGATTGGATAAATGAAAGCTATTATGCTCTACAAGTTAAAAAAAAACAAACACTTTGGTTGAATGAGGACTGTGTGGAAGGACATCTTAATCCTAACTAATCAAATTATCTTGGAGGTAGAGTTGGGATAGAACACCATTTTATGAGTTGGTGAAAAGACCTTTTGACCCAAGCAAAGCAAGTACTCTTCATGTCTAATCCTAGGTGCAAGACCTGATGAAGAGGTTTAACATTGTCATGTGCAGGAAATAGAGAGCTCTGAATAAAATGCAAACAGGTTTTATATATATATATATATATTCACTGTAGGTTCCTCATTTTTTAACACCTGACAGTGATTTTGTCTGGAACAAGAAAATTTATTATAAATTGAATGTACCCTGTTCTTCTACCACACTTACTCTGAAGATGTGTGGCAGAATTGTCAGCATATATACCATTACTCAGATGGATTTGGGTGTTTGTGCAGAAAAGATTTCAATTTTGTAACTATAAATATTCCTTTACACTGAATTAATTCCTAACTCCACAAATGCTTCCATAAGTTTTAGCTGAAACTATTCAGTACTTTACATGATTTTAATTCCATAACCTGTCTAAAAGCAGCTTTGCTAATTAGACTGAGCCGGCTATAGAAGCAGTGGCTATTTTTATTGCTGTGATTATACACTCTCCTTCAGGAATGACAAAATCATAGAATCACTGAAGTTGGAAGGGACCTTTAAGATCATCTAGTCCAATGGTCAACCCAGCACCACTACAACCACCACTAAACCATATTCCCAAATGCCACATCCAGATCCCTCCTGAACACTCTACCAACTCCCTGGGAAAATTATTCTATTGCCTAACCACTCTTTTAGTGGAAAAAAAAAAAAAAAGAAAAAAAAAATCTAGTATCTAATTTGAACCTCTCCTGGAACAAGTTAAGGCCATTTTCTTTTGTTGTTTTATTCAAGACCAGGCAGAAGTTTTTCAGATAGTTGAGAAAGATCAATGAGGTCCTCCCTGAGCCTTCTCTTCTCTAAACTAAACAATCATCAAGCTTTCTTCAGAATTTAACAAATTAAAATCTTTAAGAACCAGGAGGAGTAGAGACATTTGCCATCAGCACCTTATATACAGTGAGGGCAATTTCAAAACACCTGAATCCTGACAATAAAAAATGACAATAAAATGTAATGTAAAGTTCTACTGCTTTGTTAAGAACATGGTTCAAATGGCCTGTAGATTGACCCTGGTTTTAATTTTTTGTGAATACATTAGAAATTTTTTAGTCATCAGTTATAATGTTGAGGAAAGTTAAATTGCACATTTCCCTTTACTATTTAGAGAGAGGCTTTAGCTCTTGTTATTTTTAATCACACCTCTACTTTGGTTACAGTTTAAAATCTGTCATCCAGAAATCCCTGAAGCTTACAGTGTTTCTTAGTCTGCTGAAAATACTTTTGCCTTTGGCTGCCCTTAGGGTTGAGGCTAGAAGAGCACAGGGAAGTATGCCAAGATCTTGGATGGTTGCACAAAGAACTCTTCTGGGTCTGTGGTACTTTAAAACATTTTCCTTGAAGGAGGGCAAATAATCATCAGAGTGTTTGAATATTGGAGAAAAAAAAAAAAAACAACAAATTCAATAAGAAAAAATAATAAAGAAGAAAGTACTTGCATTGCTTTAAAGCTCTTGTATTCTACACCTAAGCGAAAATGTTAAACTCTTTTCTTAAATACATAACACCTCTGACAATATAATCTATGAATGAACTGTTAATAATTACTTTGCTCAAAAGAAAAAAAAAGTAATCCTCCTTCTGGTTTTATTATCTTCTAGACATTATAGTAAATTTGTTTTCATTACTAGCATCAATAATTTTTACATTTCCTTATGGAGCAATTTTGTTACTTTATTTTCCTCCGCTCATCTTTAATCTTGGTTGCAACTAAAAAGGTCAGAATCCAAAAGGTAAATGAAACGACATTATTTTCCTCAGCTCTATAGCATGCAAGTCGATCTACATACAGTGTGCACTGTCATTGTTAGTGATCATTACTGTATATATTCATCAATCTGAATTGTGTTAGAGCAGCAGCTTAGATTGTGTTCAGTGTGTGGTACCTATAATTCTGCTTTCTGTCTGACACAGTTCAGATGAGGATGTGAAACTCTAATAAGAGATAAAAAAAATGAAGGCCAGGATCAAAAGTAGTTCACAAAAGGCTGGTGCTAAAATGGTAGCTATCTACAAAGACAAAAAAAACCAAACTCAGCATCAAATTAATTTAAAGCACTTTCTGAAGCATTTGTTTTTGAAAAAAAAAAATCTACTGAAATAAACATTTTTATGGAAATATATATAGGAAATATTTTTATTAAGAAATCATATTTTATTATTTTAAAGGAAGCCTTAGACTGCTGAAAAATCAAAAAACAAACATATAAACTTAGCTCTCCTAAAGAGAGTTTTGTTTTCCAGGTGTTTTGACCTTCCTTAGGGCACTCTATCACTCTGCAGTCTGAGAACTAAATTAAGCTTGGATGTTTGGAGTTACCGAAGCTCCCTGCATCCCCTTGAGTGAATCTGGTCATTGTTCTTTAAATCAATTAATTAAAAAATATTAGTTGCATCCCTAAACAGCAATGTTTACTGCACCTCTCAGGAAGACCAAGTGTTCTGATTCCTTAAGGTGCTGGATTTTACTGGAATCATCACAGCCACTGTAAAGGTGACGGTCTCCACATGAACAGGGAAAAACTAGGCTTGGCACAAGCACCAGTAAACAAAATATAGCAGCAAGCCAGAGGAGGAGAAAAACCAAAATAGAAAACCAAGCTGAGAACATAAACATGACCTAGTGTGACATTCTACAAATGACAGATACTCAGGACTGTTAACTATTTACCAGTCCTGAAATTTGCTACATTTGATGACTTTGAAGAGGAACAGTACAAAGCTCAGGGATTTAGAGCACTGTAAGCAGTGTAGAGGTTCTATGCTACTACTCTGCAGAGAAATTAATTTTTTCTATTCAGGAAAAAAAAGGGATGTGATGAGCATGTCAAACTAACAGGGAATTTCTGCTTTATATTTGCTTTAGATTAAACAGTAATGGATATTTGAGCTTCTGGACATGTATGTTGTAGAAGATACGTAGATTCTTGTGTCTTTGTTATGCCTCAGCTGGGTTTGTGGACAAGTAAAAGTGAACACCATAGGGATGCATATTTAAATAAACTGCTGGAACATATAAGCAGTAAGATAAATTAGTGTGTATTTCTGATATTGCATAGGAAACTTACTTCGTAAAGTTCAAGAATGAACAAAAAATATATATTTTCTTGTAGGAAATGAGAATTTTAGAAAAATATTTCTGCACTTTGTGTTTATCATATAATGGCAATGTTTATTTTAATGTAGGTAGAGTGGGATGTATATGTATTTAAATCTCATGGTTTGTTGAGCCACATGTAATAAACTCAGTGAATCACTGTATTTGCAGCCTTGAGAAGAATTAATTATAATCCCATATTCACAACAAGCTTTAAACACTTGAATATGCATAGAAAATGCAAAAGCATTTTCCAGATCTTGACTGTCTCTGAAATATAAATAATTGCATTTTCAGTGGGAAGAAGCTGGTATTTTGTTTATCTGTCGTATGGTAGTGACTTCCTCCATCCCTAGTGATCACACAAATGAATATTACGATCTTTCTTCTTCAGTCTTTCTTCTCAGTCTGTCCTCTTAAGGTAACAGAGATACCACCCCTATTAATTACTTGGTAACTTAAAAAGTAGCAGAACATACTCCTTAGAGTCAGCTCTGATGAAGTAAAAAATGCTGGCAGCTTCTATGCCCTGTGCCTGTGTTTTATAGTCTGTTTTCTAGACAAAAATATCTAGAAATAGCTACGTAAACCAAAATGCCCATAATTCAGTGATATACATACATTTTTTACAGTTTATCAAGGGAAGTATTTAAATGGAAGTGTGCTTAAAATTTTTCTGGATACAAGTAGGTCATAGTTTCTCCTTGTTTCCCTTGATGAAATTTAGATAAATAATCAGGACTCGATCTTTTTCTTCATGTTGTTTTCAGCACATGAAGCCATTGAAGACATTTTCAGCCAAGAGGAATATAAAAATAAGAGTGTAGAAGTGTACAAAGACAGTCATGAATATATCATACCAGAAAGAGCTAGCTATTTTAGGATATCATAGATGTTCTTCAACTTAAAAATGCATTACTGTGTCACCACATTTCTTCATATGTGTTCGTACAATTTTCTCTAATTGTAAATGCACCATGACAAAAGATTCCTGATTTTTCATATATTTCTATGGACCTCGGCAATAATGATAATTCTATGATGAACAGAAATTTGCAAATTCATTTTTTTTCTTTATTTACTCTTCTGATTGTTATCTTTATAGAAATATAAAAGAACACTGAGTCAGCAGTAGTTAAATTTTCTTCAGTACATTGGATAGTTAAGCATATTATGCAGTTGGATTAGAAATGCTGGTAATTAGAGTTATTGAATCTGGCTGGAAACAATTACATTCATTTCCGTTGATTTTATCACAGTGCTCAAAAACGTTATCAAACATAAAGATAAATGCATGAAATCCCACTAATATAAGGTTTTATTACGGCTGTAAAACAAAGCTAGTCAATGAAGGAGGGAATGTAAAATAACCTATATTTTTATTGGTGTCTCTTTTGTTTTTCTCTAAGCTCATGATGAGAGGATGTAGGCCTGGATTCAACCTTGGTGTAACTCCACTGAAGTTAGCTGAGATACACCAAACGTGGTTTTGCCCCAGAGGATTTTAGATTCATTTATTTTAAATGAAGTCTATACATATTTTAAAATGAGCATTGCCCTTCAGAATGCCAAAGTAGTGAGTGTAAAAAGAAAGACATCCTGAAAGATAAAAGAAAATGTGTGCAATATGAAATATTTTAGGACAGAAAGTCAAACAACTTAACCACATTTCCAGTCTCATTCATCTGACTCACTTTGCTTATGCGATGCCTGTGAATTAAACTCTGGTAAAGATAGGAGAGGGCAAATCATATGCCCCTTGTGCTTCTGGTTGACTTGGAACCTTCCTAAAAGGGGCTGCATCATTCACTTTTTGGGCATGCTGTCATACTCAGAAATATAGAAAGAAAGAGATTATGTCTTTAGATATGGTGCCACTCCCCAGGACAAAAGGGTGAGTAGAGCCTTTAGTTAACTTTTTTTATGCGTTTACAGCCATGTAACTCCTGTCTGAAGAGAGTTATAGGCTGCATAGAGATGTGCATGTTCAATTCTTTCTCCAAATCTTCCTTCCCAGTGTGTAGAAACATGGGAGAAAATGCAGAGGTCATGGACTGCTACCTTACACTGCTGTCAGAGATGGAAGCTAATTTTCAAAAGGATGTAAGGATCAGTTGCTGTGTTCATATTGCTACAGGAATTGCAGATCTAGCAATGAACTTTAAAGTGTTCAGTCCCCTCTTCCAACTACCCTGTTGTTTTCTTTCCAGCTGCTGCTTCAAAAGACTGCTAGTCTCCTGAAAGTCCTGAATTGTGTCTGTCAGCTTCATGATAAGCTATGAGACATCATAGGACAAAAAAAAAAAATGGCTGTAGCTGGCTGTGTATGAGCTACTGTACCTCGTTCTATGAAACACAAGGAGGGTATCACTACCATTTGCTATAGTCTGAGTGAGATGGAGAGGAAGGCACAAAATATGTTTCTTTTTCGACATCAGTTGAAAGGACTGAATCTACTTGCGTATGAGGCTACAGTAGAAAACATATCTCCATATCAACCGTAGTTACAGGACTCATTCCCTGAGGCAAACAGTGAATATGAATTTTTGCTACTTGTGAGAGGTTAATAAGGAAGCACAATTCCTTTGAAAAGTAAGGAGATTTTTGTCAGTTTTTGTTGATGTGTTTTTGTGCTTATGCAAGTCTATTCTCCTGTGGCATGTTCAGCAGGATTAAGCTTTCCTATAGTAAAGGCAGTGCTTTAGGAATCATGGTAGGCAAATTTACAAATAAGTACATTATATCTAAACAGGGAAGAAGAAGATGCCTGTTGGGCTGTAGCCAGCCTCCCCTACCAGTGAGCACATATACTACTCTCAGCATGAAATTGCAGCTAGCTAGGATGTGTGAACAAGCTGCTTCTGTTTCACACAAGAAACTCTGTGATGTTCCTCAACATGCTTTGCTTGGAAGAACAACTATGAAGTAGTCAAATCACTTACACTAACGACATAATCAGGTTGAATTTGGTTGTGTATTTGAAGACCTATAGTTTACAAATGCTACACATATTTTGTTGGCTATGTCTCTACTTGCATTAATCAATTCATTATCAATAATTACAGCAACTACACGTAACGTACAAGTGAGTACTGAGACATCAGACCCTGGATATACCACCATTAGGAATTCACTATTAATTCACTATGGATCAATTTTTCGTGTTACCTCTGCTACAGGCTGGAAAGTGGGAACTAAAGGTTGCTCCCTGCTTGCCCTTACCCTGCACATTGCCTCACCAGCTGGCATAGTCCCACTGACCTCCTCCCATGTACTGGACCCTCAAGATCCTATCCTTATCAGTTTCAGTGTCCCGGTTTGCCTGCAGCTTCCTGAAAGCACATCATTTAGTGCTAATGACCAGGTTTGTTTCCTGCTCTCTTTGTAAGCATTAATTGCTCAGGTTTTATGCCTGTGTGTTGTCTTCCTCCCTTTCCTTATCCTTCCCGCTGAATAAAGGAGCCAATGTCCCAAAGGAGAGGAATTTGAGTCTGATAGTAGAACACATTGAACAGAAAGAAGGCTATAGTTAACATATGTGTCATAAATATGCCTCTTCCCTTTGCTTAGGTACTAAGCTGACATGTTGAGTTAGGCATTCAGGTAAGATTTGGTTTCAGACCAGAAAATCTCTCATACAGGTATTTGAGTTAGTCTGTTGCAAAGGTTCAACTATGTCTCTCCTGTAGAACTGGCAGGATTTTGATCCATAGGTATTATACAGAATGAAAGATGTACTTTTTTTCCTTAAACTCCTATTGGTTTGTTCTGAGTTCTATAACGAGTTTAGAGAAAGATTGCAGTAACACAGGGATTGTTACACAGTTATTTTGGGATGAGATTTTGCGGATTATGTTTATGCTGGCTTGTTTCTAGAGCAGCAGGTACAGACACAAGTGACTGAGAGACTACCAGCTATGCTGAATGCAGGCAGAAAAATACTTCTTCCTTCCCCTATTCTCAATTTGTTATTAGGAAGATTGATACTGGTTTCTCATGTTAAGTATTACAGACACATTAAGAGCCAGAAACTCTTACTGAATTACTTCCTTTTAACACAAACAGATGTGTAAACTAATTTCATCTGACCTGCAGCCAGAGAACGCTTATATTACGAGTCTCTCTCTCTTTCCTATAACTTTTCTCTTCAACTGCAATTTTCATTTTGATTTCAGGAGTGGTAAAGACAGACTATTCTGTAATCTGCTACATAAATCTAAACTGCATTATTCTTAGATTGAGGAACATTATACTGTTTATCATTTATTAAAAATAACAGTGCTATTATGGAATTAAAGCAGATGTTAACACCAACCTAACGTAGTTAATTGGCTCATCTATTTTGATATCTAGAATTAGACCTCAACAGAAATAATAATTTGGAAATGAAGAGCTCAGATCTGAACCCGTATTTAGATAGATGATCAGGTATCAGCTCTTGCTGGGAGTTAGAATTTTATCGGGGGAGAGGATTGCTTTGTTTTTGTTTGTTTGTTTTTGTTAAGTATTGCTGTAAATTGCTGATTTTAATTTTCTGGGAAAAAAATGCAAAAAGAGGTTGTCCTTTAAATTTTATTAAATGAAAAATGCCTACAGTTAGTTGTCTCACTTTTCACTAAGGGCAGTACTCAGTCCTGTAGAGGTTCTTTATAAGCAGCATACTCAGTTATTGCTCTGTGCTGTATTCTGACCTTTTTATTGGTGCCCTGTATGTCCTTTTCACTACATCTGGGATATGCTAATCACACTCCTGACACAGACTGAAATTTATTGATCACATTATCCCTGAAATGTTTTTGGGTTTGGTTTTTTTTTCACTGGCTCAGCTCCCTGTTCCTTCTGCTGATTAAAAAATGTGATTCCACACCAAATAGTGCGTGTCTTTAGTTGGCATTAGCTTATGAATTCATGCCCTGAATCAAACAGTTGTTGGAAGAAGTCCTGCATCTCTGCTCTGACTCCCTTTGTGCAACATACACTGTATATGCTTCATTGAAATCTCTGAAGATCATGAAAATTTCAGAACACCCACCTTCTGTTTTGATGAGTGAGAGGAGCTGACAAGTGCTGTAAGGATTAAGAAATTTGTTTTCTGATAGTCTAGATCCACCTAGTGAGCATCATTTATCCTTATTTCTAACTAGCTTCTAATTTAGTTTGGGGGTTTTTTTGTTTTTTGGTTTTTTTTTTTTTTAATGGAGGAATCTCTGAAAAAAAGAATTATACTGCTCTGCCTGGAAAAATTGTTCTGGGCAACTCTTATGAGTGACAAGATGAGGGATTCAGAAAGGTGAAATGTGACTTAGAAACATCTTAACTCCTTTTTCCACTACTGAGGTCTTTCAACAGGTCACAGACATTCTGGTTCTAATGTGAGAGAATATTCTATTGGCTTGTCCATAAGCATTTGCATTATGTCCCTACATTTGCAGCTTCTTGGAAATGCTCTTTGTATGCTCTACAAGGGACACCAAACCATGCACATTTTTTATAGTTAATGCAATTTTGGAAATAAGTTTTGTCATAGAATGTAGCTTGGGAAAAAGTGCCAGCTTTCTAACTAAATACTGCCTTATTTCATAAAATGAACATTTCTACACAAATCTGAGCCATCTTCAAAAACAATACACAAGTCGCCTTTGTTCTAAGTGTTAAAGTTACACAAAAAATAATTACCCAGTGGATTTCCATGACTTTAAAAGAAAATTTGACAGATACTGTCTTAATTGAGTACAAGAAAAAAGACACACAATCTTAACTCAGCACTGAAAATAGTCATGAACCTATTTTTGTACTGAACCTATTTAAATATGTAGAAATATTTTTGCCTATATATTATGTTCCTCTCATTTTCATACTGTGAAAGAAGTCAAATTTGAAAAGAAAATGAACAGTTTGCCCAGAGCCCCATCAGCCAGCACATCGCACATGGCCTCTGTCTTGTGGTGTCACTCCATCCACCAGCACTGAGCTTCCCACTCACGCTGGTGCCCCGAGTACCTGTTCTTTAGGACCTGCACCATTCCCACTCCATGGCTGGAGGTTAAAGATGCCCACTCATCCCAGTTGCTGAGACCACCCTCGCTCCCATAGCTGACACCACAGGCTAGATAGGGGTACCCAAACCCCGGTCTGAGTTCAGTAGCTGGCACCAAATTCCACTCACACACACACTGGTCTCACGAGTAGCTGGCATTCAGCCATTGTATTGCACAAGTACACACAAGATAGAGAGTGAAATTACACAGAGAGATAGTTAAGAAAAGGTTTAAGAATGAGATATGAGAAGATAGGATAGGCTGAGGTGATCAGACACAGGGCTCAGTCAGACAAGCGTGCTGACTGACCTCATTTTTCGTGTACCTGCTCCCTTTCATACCATTTTTCGTTTACCCCTCACTTTGCTGCTCCCTGCTTGCCCTTACCCTGCACATTGCCTCACCAGCTGGCATAGTCCCACTGACCTCCTCCCATGTACTGGACCCTCAAGATCCTATCCTT
This sequence comes from Lycocorax pyrrhopterus obiensis, assembly GCA_014706295.1. Classification (NCBI taxonomy): domain Eukaryota; kingdom Metazoa; phylum Chordata; class Aves; order Passeriformes; family Paradisaeidae; genus Lycocorax; species Lycocorax pyrrhopterus. Next base: position 17,067,736 of record JACSVZ010000015.1, read on the forward strand.
ATCAGTTTCAGTGTCCCGGTTTGCCTGCAGCTTCCTGAAAGCACATCATTTAGCGCTAATGACCAGGTTTGTTTCCTGCTCTCTTTGTAAGCATTAATTGCTCAGGTTTTATGCCTGTGTGTTGTCTTCCTCCCTTTCCTTATCCTTCCAGCTGAATAAAGGAACCTTCGCACCCTCCATATGTCCTTAGTGATTTGGGTGACAAAACACAATTGTTTATAGCACAGCCCCTGTTATCTGTGTGGTCAGGTTTGTCTCTGTGTGTTCTTGTTTATGGCTCCTTTGACCAGATACCCTTAATGGCACAGACAAGCCCCTTCCATATACCCTCACATATTATTTTCAACCGCGCTAAAGCCACTTCAGAGGAGAATACACATGTAAATCATACAATACAAGAAGAAAGAACAGAAGAAACATAAGGAGGGAATGTGATTTAAGATGTCCTTTTATGAAAAACAATTTGAATTAGTATTACGTTACATAAAGCAGAATCATCCTACAGTTAATGATATATAAAGAAGAGTATCATAAACAGAGGGGGAAGAAGTTCTAGAAAGATTTTCAAACAATTCCTTTGTTAAATCTCTCAAATGAACTGATTCTTTCTCATATATGCAAACACTTGAAGAACACTAGAAGTCTTACCTGCATTTACAGATTAAAATCACAGCTGAAAAAACTTGCATGAATACACTTTATGCTGTTGGTTAAACCCACAGTTTATATTTAAACATACAATTTTAAACATAAATGCTCAGCCAATATTTCTCTTTTTCAATAGACTTTTATGACAAAATAATTATGTCAGAAACAGATTCTGCTATTTCTTATAGGCATATTTCTCTGAAACTCAAATTTAGGAGGAAAAAAACACCTTTACAAAGCATTAATTTAATGAAAACTATGAAGTAAACCTGTGAGCTTCTGCTCATCCAAGGATCTACTCTAAACATTCTCATACAGGGAATAAAAATGTATTTATGCTTCAAGTGTTGATAAAGCAGAGTAACAGTCATTTCTTTTTGTTTTCTGACCTCTGATATATTCTTTCATTTGTTCCTTAAAGAATACCTTTACTGAGTCTCTTTACCTCATTTCATTCTCCTTTCTGCTCTTACTCTTGGATTTCATTGTTATATTGGTTGTTATTTTCTTTCCCACAGCTATAACTTCAGAAGAAGAATCTTCTGGGGAAATGATTTTCCTCTTGCTGCACTCCCAAGGGTCTAGTTATGCCCCTTATAGTGATGTCCCTGGTGACTATTTTGTTTAAACTTGGAGAATATCTGTTTTACTTTTGTATTTTAGTAGTGAAAAAAATAGTATCAGTCACAGCAACAACAATAACGTTGAAAACCTGTAGAAAAAAAGGATGAAATCCACCACAGACAGGTCAATAAGCAAAATCCAAGATGGATTTTGGCCCCAAAATATTGAATATTACAATATCCAGATGCAAATTTGTAGGTGGAAAGAAGTTAAGACGAAACAACCTCCTTATTAGCTTGCACTGTAATCCTGCAAAGGGGTTAGAGATGGAAATTTTCCCACAGTTATTCTTGGGCTGCCACTTTTTTGGAAATCGTATATTAGATCCTTCTTTTTATTTGAGTAGAAGTCAAATATGTGAGTGGGAAAGCCTGTGTGCTACACAGAGAAAGTAGATACTTCAAAATACTCATGTGTTGATTAGGGATTTAGGAAATAAGGAGGACCAGAGAGTTAATACCTGAAATCCCATTGCTTTTCAGTCGCAGGACTCAGACATATCTGCAGGTAGATATGCTCATCAAATTTAAAAGGAATGACTGTACACAATTTAAGCATCTATAACAAATTACTGCCCATGGGCCACTATTTCCTGCCAACTTTTTTATAGAGAGTTTTATGAATCATGCAAGAAATTGGTGATAAAATATCCATTTCAGTCTAGCCGTTTCAGATCCATATCTCACCATGACCACTTGTTATAGGCTAATTATATGACAAAGCTGCATCACTGTGCAAATCAAAGTGTATGATTCATGAAACCAGGGCAAAAAAGAACAAAGTGGAAGCATAGCTGAAGTTCAATTGTTACGAATGATAACTTAGGAAGAAGGCTGAGCAGCTTCTAATTGTACCATTTTCCAAGCCAGTTTCTTGCTGGAGCCAGCCAGCCAGTTATCGCACCATTTCATTCCCCACTGTATCAAAGCTGCGAAAAGCTGGGCTCCCTTTGCTGCCAGCTCTAAAATGAGAAGCTGGGACCACAGCTTCTGCAGAGGGAGAGGACCCTCCTATCTGAAGCTGTCAGTTCTCTCCTTCTTCATCCTGCTCCCCCCAGCTGTGATGCAGAAGCTACGAGCTTTGCGTATCCACTATATCCTTTCTACGGCATAACTGGCCCAGCCCCTGGTCTTCATTCTTGCAGTAGAAAAGTAACACTTCATTCAAAAACTCATGAGACAGCTTAAGAAGTCATCCAGCATTTCAGTCCCTGCTCAGTGGGATGTTAATGCCTTTTATACTGGCAACAGTTTAAAATTTCTGAGTTCTTGCAACCTGGTACTCTCAAAAATTAATTTGAAATCATTCAGGCAGCGTTTCAAACTGAAGTGCAAAGGCAGCTATCAAAATTTTAATAATGCCAAAAAAAGAAAACCTTTTAGGGTTATAAGTTTCATTTTTATTGAGAGCAGAAGAGACATAATATCAGCTTGCCGTTGGCTATTTACGTACAAAACTCTGCTTTTGTCAGTTTAAGAAGGATTCTTTCAAAGGACTGTGAAATCAGAAAAGTATTTTCATTTGTATATTATTTAGAATAGTTATTCACTTTTTGTGGTTCTTGGTTTTTTTTTTTTTAAATAGCCAATAGGAACTAGTGAGTATTTTCTCTGTTACTGAGAAAAAGATATTTTCATTGTTTTAAATAAATAAAAGTGTGCAAACCAAAGCAAAGATACTCTTTATTGTTGATTCCTGGTATGGAAGTTTCTTTAGGCCCTGTAAGGTTGCATTAGTCACAGTAACAGCATGTCAAATCTGAAATAGTAAGGAAACAAAGTAGGAAACTCACCAGCAGTGACACATTGCAGTATAGCCCAGCATGAAGAAATACATCAGCATGTGTAATGGATAGAACCAATCTATCTCTTTATTCTATAATCCTCTAAAGGAGCAATTTATTTAAGCGATGTATTGGGAATGTTTTAAATCATTTTTTAAAGGATCTGCACAACAGTTTCCTGTATTGTATAGCAAGCTGCTACTACTGAGAAGTTTTGGGGCCAATTCCTCGTTCACATGACAGAAGTGTTACCAGTATCATAAAATAGATGCAAACATATGTTATGAAGTTAATGCTAAGATAGAAACAGATTGGGCTGACAACATCCTGGAGACTGCATTAATGAATCATTTGCATAAAGTCACTTCAGTGGAAAACTTTATATTCAGTTTGCTAATTTTCTCAGCCTGAAGAGAGGTAGTTTACAACAGTAGTGAAAAGAAAATACCTCAAGAACTGGTGCTTAAAGACATGTACTAAAACATGAGCATTTCCTCTACTGTGACTGAGGGTTTCTTCCTATATCTTCTCCGTACTCTCTCTCATTACCTTTCTAATGTCTAATTTCCTTTCTTTTCAATACAGTAAGAGAGAGTCCTGCCCTTTCAAAAGATATTCTTATATCTCAGTTTTCCTCCCAGTTTTAAGGACCTAACTGATAGAGTTTTCGCAAAGAAGTCTGTGTGTGTGTGTACAATTTCTACCAGAATTTACAGACTTGACAATTTTGAAGCCAAATAGGTAGTATTATAATTTTTTTGTAATGAGTATTTCTTTGTCATTTGAGTTTCCTTTTACCTAGATGCTTGCATATTTATAGACAAAGACGTTCAAAATGATTTTGGAACACATGTACCACTTTAAACAAGTGCTTCTTTGATACTGTCTTTAATATTTTCTAGCAAAAAAGGTTATTCTTACAAAACATTCTATAGTTCTTATTCAGATAACTGGCCATCTACTCTAAGAAAAGTGCTTTCAAAACAATTAGCATATAAAATTAGAATGGTCTGGAATTTCCTTATTTCAAAATTTGTCATGAAAATATGTAGCTTCTGTATTATACAGAGCTATGATAATATATAAGCTTGCAACTAACAAATTATTTCTGCTGACTAAAGACACCTGGAAAGCATGGAAGTAAATAACTGATTATAATTATCTGCTGATTTTACATTGCTGTCTCTTGTCTGCTAATTATGGATCTGCCTTCACTCCTTTTTATGTTTATAAAGAAAATTGTAAATCATTGTCAACAAGTCTTTGGCTTGCTCAAGCAAAATTCTTTTCATAGTATTTTCAAAATTTAGGATGTGTCTGTATTTGAAAAGCTGCAGCCAGGGATATTACCAAAGAAAAAGAATCTCCAGTGAAATACCTTGGGGAAGATTAATATTTTCTTATTGAGTATTAAAATTGAGTGACAAAAGAAAATTTCTCTTCAGATATCTAAAGCAAAATCCATCGGAGATCAATACTTGAAGCAAAATGGGAGGGTTTGCGAGGAAGATGTGGCTTGACATGAAAAGGTATTGCAAAATATGCACAACAGAAGAAAAATGTAACATTATTCATGACAGAGGACTGAGAAAAGGATGAGGCTCATAAGTCAAACCTTGCCAAGAAATTAGAGATGAAATGAAAAGCTAATTCATCAGATTTTTAACCCAGAAAATTCCAAGGAAGACAAACATTTTCTGTACAGTTTCACTTTGAAGAATTATTAGATAGACTTTTGATTTAATTAACATGCATTTAAATCTCTATGATGAAACAGTTCCCATGTGTTTGCTTAAGTACCTTTCTCCAGGCCAGATTGGAAAAAAAAAAAATAAGAGAGCAAAATTGGAACGCTGTTATGAGAAAAGGACACCAACTCTTTTTAAAGTGAAACCTTACAGCAGCTTGTAGCCGCCTATAGCTTTCTGCTTTGAAATGGAATATTCACTTCAGGCTGCTGTGCCATGGCCAGCTCATCTGCCTACCAGTGGAACTCTGCCAGTGGACAGGATGCAGAATAATTCAAATTTTCAAACTGGTATGAGAAAACCAGCAAACACGCCAGTTAGTTAGTACCTATAATCTTAAAGTGACTTACTTTAACAAGTCTGGTCACTCTCTAAAAAACTAATTCTGTATATATCCAATGTCTTGTCCCTTCTGTATGTTTACCTCTTGAGAAATATTATCTGCATTCAGAGATAGCATTCAAGTTGAAACCTTTTGGTCCTGCTATAAGTATTAATTCGAAATAAACAACTGTTCAAAAATAAACATAGTTTAATGTGAAATATAAACAACTTACAATGCTTTTTTTTTTCCTGAAAAATGGTCATTATCTGAATTCCTACAAATAACAAATATCCAGAACTTAAAGACACTTTGGTTCCAGTAGTATGACACTCATTTTCTATGAGAGTAGAAATAAAGAATATTAGAAGGTCCTACACTTTACACATTTTATGAAATCCATCTGGGAATTACAAAGAGTCAAATTTTCATTCTAGATCATTTCTCTTCCATGTAAATTAATACTGAAAATAGCAAATAATTATGATTTGGTCATGACTCTCTGATAATTGTTGTAAGGTGGCAGGAACAAAATACAACACAAAGTAAAAGCTCATTCTCACAAAGACAGCTAAATCCATGCCTGAAATTTTACCATCAGGTTTTGTAGTAATTTTGCATTCTTTTACATTGAAGAGGCCTTTCAGAGCTCTGGGATGTAACCAAGTAATCCACTTAATACTTATTTAATTATCCCAGCACTCTGTTTTACAACTCTCCATGAACTACTTAGATGTGAACTGATACCTTCTCAATACAGAGCTTAGAATACAACCTTCACAAAATTTAATCAAGGGTAAAATTAAAGAAGAACAACATTAAAAAAATTATATCATCTTTATACTAGTAGCTTTGTTCATTTACAGTTATTCACAGAACATATATGAATAGAAATTTACATATAAACCTCATAATTTTGTGATAAATTGTGAAGATATAAAGATTCCTAATAATTGAAATCTCAAACATAAATGTAAATGTAAGATATAGGAAATCATAATGGTAATAATTTATATATATTAATACGGGATATATTGTATAGCAGAACTACTTTTTTTTTTTTTTTTGCAAGTATATATTATCTTCAAGATCTTGAACTATTACAGTTAAATTGTAAGGTCAATAGTAAACACTGCAAGAGCACTATATGAGTGATACTGATGTGATCAACCCTGTTAATTATAATAGGAACTACGCCTAATACAGACGTTGAAGTGGGGTAAATTGGATAGATGTCAAGTGTTTGACCACAGTTTCAGCAGTAAATGCTGGATTGACATGAAATTATGTACACCATGTACTGGAGACCCACAGGAACATATGATGGAGAAGAGTCATCTCAAGTAATGAAGATTCAATGACCTTTTGTAACTGCTATAGTTTCATCAAGACAAATTGTGTATTGCAATGCTGGTTTTAACATACCAATGTCTGTAAGACTATTTTATCATTCTGTCCTTAGGTGACAAAAAAAATAAACAATCACCTCTTACAAAGTTATATTCCCTCCACCCCTTGTCACCCTGTCTTCATTAAGAACAAGTATGAGCACATAGTTTCAGAGATGGGACTACTGTCTCATCTAAGATTTTAGTTTAAAAACCCCTAAACCCTAAGATTTCTGTTTTACGTTCTTGTTCTCACTATAAAATTGAAGTTGAAACCTTTGTCATCACTGCGGAAACCAAACTGACTAATTTTACTCGTGAACTATTGTGAAGTGTTGTTAAAATATAAAAGGTGCCGTGTAACTTGCATGATTTGAATCTTACTTACATTGTTTTACTTCTGTTCACTAGAAGTGGCTTGATGTTAATCTGGAATATGCAGCTTCAGGAGCTGTTCTTCCATCTTCATCTCATTCTTTCAAGAGCCACAGAACTGTAAGATTCAGCTATTTGTGTGCATATTTGAGAACTGTATCAATAAGTGTTTGTTACATATTCATAACAGTTTAAAGTATGAAGAATTCATATTTATTGATGTTTTTCTCCCACACTGGTCTTTCTCATACTTGATAATATTTTTTTTTCTCAAAGGAAAGATTCAGTGCATATGTAGATGATAAGAAGCTCAGTCTATTTAAACTGGAAATGTATCTTGTTCAGATCCAAAATGAATTTGTTTTGGTTTCATTATGTAGTATACTTTCCCCCTCTCCCCGCCCCGCCCCCGGCTTTAAAATCCTGATTGGGTAGTGTTTGGAGTTGCAGGCTAGAGTTACTTTTGCTCTTGTAACTCTCTCCCCCATGCCAACAGTGGGAAATGAGTGGGTGGCTGGGTGGGGCTTAGTTGCTGATTAGGGTTAAACCAAGACAATCCTTACAGAAGATACAGAAGTTGCTATATTCTGCAGATCCTCTTTCAAAAAGGTTTCCTGGATAGTTCTTAGTCCTCCTGAAATCAGCATCAAATGAGTGTGCACAGGCATACTCTAACTCATAGAGGTAAGTGCATGCAGTGAAAATTCCAATTCTGACCATAACAGGTATTTGCTCTGCAAAGTATTTTTATCTGTAACTGCCAAAACAAAAGTTGGGTATGTTTCTCTACTGTAATAGGTGATGGCAAAAGTAACGTCTTTTCATATGGGATGGTCAAAAGCTTTAGAGTAGAAAATTCAGACACTGATCATACAAAGAAGGAAATTCACTACATAATCTCTCTTTACACATCTGTTTTAGTGATTGTTTTATTTTTCTTTTTCTTTATGCAGAATTGTCCTGCTGGCAATATCCATTGTCTCAGAGTCATTCCTCACTATATGGACTGCTCTGTCCTTTCTGCCTACAACCAAATGGCAAGGCATTGCATCCATAAACTCTGTGTTAGAACAACCTTGTAGAACCATAAATGACACTTGAGCCTAAGCTTTTATTACTTTTTTTTCATCCTGCAGTTAAGACACCAGCTTTCATTGATAAATACCTCAATCCTGCATATAAGCTGTCACTGACCTGTGTAGACAAATTCCCTATGTTGGGTAACACTTCTGTTTATTGTGTTGATCAAAATCTTGACTGTAGCCATGAATGTTATCCAACATCTTACCAAGGCTTCCCTCATTCCAAACACCTTATTTATAGGAACATATCATAAATTCTGAAACTTTGGGCCTGGTAAAACTTTTTATGTTTTTGAGCTTAACTATGTGTTCTTTACAGAAGAACTGGATAACAAACAGCACATAAGCTGATTTTACATATGTCCAAATTTTTCTCAATCACATACAATAGGGCTTATATATTTAAAATAGTCTTTAATAACTATTTGTATTTGACAAAATACACATTTTTTCATGCTTTGTTAAAGTGAGAGAATGTCTGGCATAGCTAGGAATTTCAGTGGGAGACCTAGTTTTAAATACAGTTGAAAGTATTGCACTATGCACCAGATTCCATACTTTTCAAAATTCAAGGGATTTTATTTCTTATCATATGGCATGGAAAAAGTTCATTAAAGCAAGGAATTCAAGAATGAAATCTCGTCCTTTGAGAAGAGAGTGACATGTCAAGAGAAAGTGTTATACAAATCTATTTTAAGTACTTGACAAGATCTCCATTAAAAACAATAATGTGCCACACGTGCCACTATGTGGAAAGAAAAACTGGAATTCCTTGGGTGGGAGCACTGGAAACAGACTGTACACATTTGACCCGGTGAGATCTGCACATTATTTCAGGTTTTGGTGCTCATGTTTGAATGATTGTGTATTTGAGGCTCATGACTCTACGTGTTCTTTCTATACTTTTCTGGCAACAAAAGTTTCTTGGTAATTGTATGTGATATGGTACTGTATGTTTACCTCATTAAAATCTCATGTGTGAGAAGTGAGTTTTCCTTTCTGATTTCTTTTTAAAAAAATCATATAATTGAATTGTATCTCTTTTTACCTCTTAAATCAATACCAATCAAATGATAGAGTGATAAAATACATTTCCATACAGCAGTGTTATTTTATTAAAATTAAATTGATTTAATCTCTGTTTTAAAAGTGGAATATAATACAAATAAAACAAATCAAGCATCCTCTCACTCAGAGAAAAGGCAATGGGCAAATCATGATGGCACATGTAATCTCGTTAACAGGCTATCAAGCAAAAATAACTGTTATTAGTCTCATCTGTCTTAACTGTATGAGCATGTGGCAAGGGTCTATAATTAAGTTTCAGTTTCTAGAATGCAGCAACTCTAGAACTGAAGAATCCTAAGTTCAATCTTCTGATGTGATTAAGCCTGTTATGACTACAGCTCACTAAAGAGATTGTATTCTCACTCTTTTATTTTCACTCTGGTCAACACTGGTTTATGTGGATTAGGTTTTGAAATGAATACTATCTAGATTTACAACCAGTTTTGTCTAAATCGCTAAAATTTGAGAATGCAGGAGAAAGAACAGCTTGGAATTTGTGATGAAATAAATTTTGTCAAAACACATCTATTAATCCAGATTGAAAAAGTTAGTGGGAGCATATAAAATTCAAGGGTGTTTTTTTTTCTTTTTAAGAAAGCATTTTCTAGCCAAAATAAATGAGAATTGTAGATAGACCCTAAATCCTCAAGCATCCAATATCTTCAGTTAGAGCAGCTAGAGTAAAAGTCTGACCATGTCTTTTATTAATACACATATCTTTACATTAATTTCTTTATAAACAAATGCAAAGATCTCTATTCTGTACAGTTACTGAGTAAATTGCAAATTTCAATAATTTTTCCATAGCAGATTTTCGTTTTCTGATCAGCCCTAATAAATTTGAAATATTTATTTCTGATCCACTTCTAGTTCAAAAAGTTTTGGAATGTTGAAAAACAAAATGGCTGAAATTTACTTGGGTATTTCTGGCACAGATGGACAGCTAATGTGTCGATAGTGACCTTGAAATTACTTTTCAAAGAGAAATAATAAATCCTTAGATCATCTGACCGAAATACTGTTTTATCGAAAATATGTTTTAAAAAGAAGCAGGTATGTATTCGCTTCATGTTGCAACAAATTGACATAAAGTGGGAACATTTTTTTTGAGAGACCTATATGGATATATATAGATATAGATGTGCCATTACATATTTTCATTTGTTTGAAAGGAATAGAAGCAGCAGTTAATCATGCAGTAGCATTTTCAGCTCAGACATGTGAATCCTTCAGAATAATTTCCGACATTCGTGGAAAAGGCCTGACACTGTAAGGCTTCGTGCAGTGCACAAGACTTGCACTCTAGCTCAAGTGTGCGTGGAAGCTACACCTGAGCTCAGAGTAAAGCACTAACCTTTATCCTTTGCGGTCAGCATGAAGAATTCCGAGGGTGCTTTCTTCTGCACACTACCTTTATTTGGTTATTCTGACAATATAAACCCACCCTGATGCTGGGGGAAAAGAAGAAGTAAAATTCTCCCTTCACCTTGCTGATCAGGCACCTCAACACACAGTGAGGTGTGTGTTCTTCTGCTGACAGTGGTGAGCAGTTGTGATGGCTTCTCAGCAGCCTCCAGAATGTAACAGCAGACTTCTCTGCCCCACGCTTCATCTTCTGATTATACATCTGTGCCTCGCTGACTGCCCTTTTGTGCCCCACTGAGTTAGGAAGGACCAGGTTAACAAATAATGCAGTGTGTCAGCACTTGTACAAAAAAAATATTTATGCTTTATTTAGGGCAGGGCATCCTGGTTTTTAACACTTTTATTGCTTTGCTACTTAAAGAGAGAGCATTTGAGACTTTTATTAGTTTGGTTGGTTCTAGATTATTTTTTCTATTTGAAGTTAAGACTTTCTAATGAAGTAGAGACCAATACTGCAATGAAGCATGAAGCTTTATGAAAGCCTAAGTAAACTAGAGAAAAAGATCCATGAAAAAAGTTCAGGGTGCCTTCAGACGAAAAATGACTACCCCACACCCCCAACCACACAGATGTGTAGCTAAGAGATTTAATTAGAAAAATGTTCAAACTGGAATTCTCAATAGGATCAGTTCTTGGCACTGAGATTATTTGAGCTGCAATTCTCTGATCAGCTTTACAGACTTTCAGTAAAATTTGGCGGAGGTGTGAAAGTGCTACCTTGCCCATCCTTTGCAGCTATTCTTATGCACAGGTGCCTCCATACTCGCCTCTATTGCTTCTCACTTAATCCTACAGGTAGAATTGATTCCGCATGTCCAGTCAATGCTACGTCAATTTGAAGCAAGTGCACACTATTCAGAATGCAATACCTGTCAGTATACTATTGGTCTAAATTAAGATTAGGATTTAAGAACTGCTGCAATCTAGACATAAACAAATGACAACAGCATGACAAGAAAAGCCTCTCTTAGAAGTAATGCATTTCTTACCAGCTTGGTACTTGAATTTTTTCTTAAAATGCATATAATGATACATCCTCTGATTTTAAATTTTTTTGCATCTTGACATTTCAAAAGAGTGAATAAAGAAGGAAATTACTGAGAACTTGATGGCCTTTCTTAGTCCTGGGAAGTACTAAGTACTTAGTACTTACTAGCATTCTGGGAAGAGAAAATAATGTCTGTTATGTTTCTGAGTAAGATACATCAATGGCGTATTAAGGCTAATAGTTCACAAGAGAGATGTTGTTTGCCACCTGAAAACAGTAGCTTGATGGTTATGCTTTGGAATTTAATAGAAGAACTCACATTTCCCTGTATTTGATTTGGATCAGTCAACAGAAGGTAGATTCCTCAAGACATTTGAAATACACAAATATAAAAAAGACCCATTGTATAAATTTTTGATTTGTTTACATTATTGATTTGTTTAGATTATTGATTTTTTTAGATAATGGATCACCCTATCTGTGCCCTAAAGTAAGGGAGGGAGTATCTCAGAGACAGAGTACTTAAAAAAGCCCCCACAACTATGGACTCACAATTTCTGGCTCCCATTTCTAACTCAAAACATTGACAAGGGAGTCCCCTTCACGTAAACCCTAAACTCAAATGAAAAAGACAGGTACTTACCAAAGAAAAGTCTTCTCACCCAAAGCCAGATATCTGAGACAGAAGAAAAGAGCTGCATTCAAACTTGCTTTGTTATTTTGGAGAGCTTATCCAACTAAAGGAAGGAAGGAATTCAACACTAATTATGTGACTTTGTGAGTCTGGCCTGCAATGGATTTTTTTCTATAAAAATAAATTAATTTATGAATATAAAACAGCTTGAGTGGAAAAAAATCAGCTCTCTACCTCAGAAAACTCCGTAATAAAAAGCTGCAATGTAAAAAGTCTAAAATGAATTTGAAACAGGAACTTAAAACATTACATGATCAGTACTATTGTTAAATTATTAAAGTGAATACAGCTTCAAAACATTTTTTATGAGAAAAATTATTATAGAACCACAGAATAAGGTGAGTTGGAAAGACCCACAAGGACCATTGAGTCCAACTCCCAGCCCTGCACAGCACCATTCCAAAGAGTCACACCATGTGCCCAAGAGCATTGTCCAAACGCTTCTTGAACTCTGTCAGGCTGCTGCTGTGACCTCTTCCCTGGGGAGCTGTTCCAGTGCCCAACCACCCTCTGGGTGAAAAACCTTTTTCTAATATCCAACATAAACCTCCCCTGACACAACTTCAGGACACTCCCTCAGGTCCTGTCACTGGTCACCAGAGGAGAGATCAGTGTCTGCCCCTCCTCTTTTCTCATGAGGAAGTTGTAACTGTGGTCTCCCCTCAGTCTCCTCCCCTCCAGACCAAGTGTCCTCAGCCACTCCTCATATGGCTTCTCCTTGAGGCCTTTTGCTGTCCTTGTTGCCCTCCTTTGGACACTCTCTAATAGTTTAATGTCTTTTTTGCATTGTGGCACCCACAACTGCCCCCAGGACTTGAGGTGAGGCCGCCCCAGTGCAGAGCAGAGCGGGACAATGCCCTCCCTTGCCCAGCTGGCGATGCTGGGCCTGATGAACCCCAGGACACGCTTGGCCCTCCTGGCTGCCACGGCACTGCTGACTCAGGTTCAACTTTCTGTCACCGCCATATGAGAATAAAATATTTTCAGGATTGACAAATTGCAGTACAGGGGCATGTGTGAAGCAGCATTTTTAAGATTCCAGAAAAAAAAAAAGTCTGTAATATGACAATAATATATTTGGTTTTAATCATTTGGTAAATAACTGGAACATTTGTGTGAAATTTATAGCATCACTTGAGCATCACTTTTTCAAAACTAGAACACATTAGACGCCCAGCTGGGATAATTTAATGTAGAAATGGTCTTTTCACAGTGTTGCTTAAATAAGACAAAAAATTATTTTCTTTAGAAGCAATATTTTTTTCAAAAATTCTTTCTGTGCTTTAAGATGTCACTTACTGTTGCTTCATTTTTTTTCTGTCATGGACTCAAATGAAACGTTATTCTGGAATGAATTGCAATAAGTAATTAACAAGACCTGTTATGAATTACAGGAGGGTGTTGGGCAGAGGTGGACTGGCTGCTGAGCACCAAATATTGTTTTGTCCACATCTTACTCCCAAGCCTATTCTGTAGATTTCTGGTGGGTTTTTGTTCAGCTCCAAACTGTTTCTAAGAATGTAGCTACATGCTTTTTCCTACAGCCCTGATTTTCCTTGAAGCTAGAATTTACAGACGCAGAGAATGTGATATTCTTGGTAGAAGCAAGAATAAACAAGACACTACGGAAGCTGAAGGACGCCCCAAAGTGGTAACATCCTTGGAGTTTGACTATGGGTTACCAGGACAATACAAGGAAAATACAGCAAGACCATCTGGACAGTAACAAAACCAGCCAGGTTAGATGGTCACAAGAGAAGGAAATTTTTGGTGGGAAAGGCAATGCTGATTTATTCCTTCCCTTCAGCATCTTCCTAAGGGAGACTGTACAGACAAAGCTGTGAATACAAAATCATTAGAGAGCTTCAGCAACTCAAAGCAGGTTTTGGTTGTTGTGGTTAGAGAGTGTTAAACAGCTGTATCTTTACTCTGATGTGGGAGACAGACACAAATCTGCTCATTCCTGCCTATTGAATCAGAAAATGAATACCGGTCTCCTGAGGGCAAGACCAGTATCTGACCTACAAGTGTTTCTTTTTTTTTTTTTTTTAGAGAACATTTTGTTTTCTTCTTCTGCCTTGTTTAAAGCCTTGTTACAAATTATTACACCTTCTGTGTCAGGTCAGTGAGGATGAAAATCTGAATGTCATATTTGTAGATGTATTGTGGATTTTTGCACATGTATTCTTGTGGATTTTTGCACACATATACTTGTAAAAGCAAGTGTAAGAAACTAAAAATTTCCAATGTATGATACAACTTGCATTAAAGCCCGAGTCTTTTAACTGGATGACAATGATCTTCTATTCCATCATCTGGAACTCTTGGAGTTCTTGGAGCTGTATTAGCTCATGGTCAGCTTAGAATGAAACAATTACCCTCTCAGATATTAATTCTGTGGCTCATATTAAAGCCAAGTTGCTGGAAAGTTGTTAGAATGAGACTTTATTGATCCCACCCATTTTTATTATTAAAATTTTGAGGAAAGATGAAAGCTATAGGAATATCTGAACCAACTGCTCCCTCAAATGTTTTTTAAAAATGTTCTTACTCTGTAGACTCATGAATCTTAGGTTCAACAAGAAAGGACAGTGTTCAGTTTCATTTTCAAATACTGAAGAAAATAAATAAGCTTAGGTTTTCAAGTATTCATGTTTAGTATTGTAAAAGAGTTTTCCAGCTAATCATGCAAATTATCTTGGTGATTATATTGCCATTGGAGGAAGATAGGATCCAAATAAAAGTTACATATTATATTAAAATAAATTTACTTCAGGCTAGTTGTCAGTGCTTCTAGATTTATAATTCAGTAGGTAATATGTTCAAAAATGAAATTAAGAATTCTTGCTTGAGGACATCAATACAAAGGAGTAGAAAGTCAAAGATGCCTAGAACAAACACCTCTGTGTATTTGTGGTTGCATTTGCCTGAAAAACAAGATATTTTCTGGCCCATATTCAAAGAAATGTTGGGGATTTTCTTCCTTTCAAACATCAGTGCTTGAGAAGCTCCATGCAAGTTGGCTTCAGTGACAGAATAAGAGACTATGTCAATTCAGTCACTGTATAAAAACAACTTTAAATACCGGGATTGTGCATTGCCGTGATTTATAGCTTTCAAGAGAATGAGATTTTTTAAAACTCTGACTTTGTCTACTGGCACTCTAGGAAGGCTTGATGGTATGTTCAACTGCGCAGGGAACTGTCAGTTCACACTGAATTCACATTTGAGATATACTGGAGATTGTAGCAAAGGTCAAAACTCCTTTTCTCTATTCAAGATATATCTTCATACCTGTGCTGTTTCTTTTTAATCTGGGTCTCATTTCAGAGAATCATAGGATATGCTGAGTTGGAAGGGACCCATCCGGATCATTGACTCCAGGTTCTGGCCCTCTGGAGGACACCCCAGGGGTCACACCACGTACCTGAGAGCATTGTTAGTACAGGTTTTCTTGCTGTGCATTTACAGACAGGGTGGAGAGCCTGCATCTTCCAGAAGGAGCCCCTTGGAAAAGGGAAAGTAACTTAACTGAACTCGTTCCTGTAAGAAATATGACTGTTTTTGGTTTATTACTGATTACCAGTGACATTTCCATGAATTGATGTATGTGCACAATCTGCCTTCATTCATGAGCAGCTGATCCTAAGTATCCAAACAGACACTTCATGATCAGTACCTAGCTTTAGCCTGATGTTTTTTCTCATTTTATAGTCTTTACTGTGTCTTTTTATACCACACATAACTTTGTCCCACCTTATAATTTTGCAGTCAGCGTACCACATAATAGCAGCTTTTGGCCTGTAACATATATGAGCAAAATATTGCAGCTGGATTAAATTAGTTTTGTAGGTCCCTTCAAACTGAACTATTCTCTTCTATCCTATTTTTAAATGTATTTCATGACTTAGTGTGCAGTGTGCCACACTGAAATTCCTTTAGCCATATATACACCACACAGAACTGAGATAAGATTAGCCCTCTCAACAGGAGACAAACTGTTTCCACACTAGTGCGTGGCTGCATTGGCTACATCCATACAGACGCTGGAGGGATCGAGATAGAGACTTTTAACATTAAAATTGTCACCCTTATCACCTGATGAAAATGAATAATAGTTCTAGCATGAGCTTCAAGTTATCATTACTAGAATAATCTCTTAGATATAATCATATTCACAATGCCTGTATATTGCATAAGTGCTTCACTAATTTCATACTCCAGTACCTTGGCAGTGTGCATCTGTGAAACACTTAGGAACCACGTAATTTGTTATATTCATAGTCATTATGCTGTTTTTTGCCAATCAATTAATAGCAGGATAAAGTATTTTGTGCTTGTTATAAAATCATTCTCCAGTGAAAATTTAACTCTGGCATTGCATCTTTGGAAAGTTGTATTCTTATGTGTGTTTCTTCTCCTTAACTGCTCTACCACATTTTGACAGCATTTAGAGAGTCTTATACAGTATTTCCTAAAATAAGACTTTTATTAATTACTATTTTTCATAATATCTCTCCTCACAAACAAAGCCTCTAGATATTTGCGTGAACTTCATGTGTCTTATTACTGGTACTGGTATAATATGGTAGCATTGGAGCTGCAAAGCAAACTCAGTTTTGTGCTAAGCTTGATTTTCAAAATATTCTTATTTTTCAAGATTTCTTCTGTTTGAATTTTAGTTTGCTATTGTTTTCACAATCAAAAGACAGCTGTGGAACAATCAGCACTGAAAGAAGCAGCTATTTCTTCAAGCACTTTTTTTGTTTGCTATGCAGAAGAGTCCTGAATTAGTCAGCATTATGGAATCATGTTTCTCCTTGACATTCCTGACTGAGAGCTTTAGTTAATATCATGTTGAGTTCAATGGAAACTCATACGGTCAGCACCCAGTAAAGTAAAATTTTGTGGTTATAGTATGTTAATTTTGGTTCACAGGAATTCCTTAGAAAGGGCTGGGAATGCTGTCAAACAAATAGTGTATTTTACTCTAGGCTAGAAGAAGCTGAAGTCTTAGAGAAGGAGTTCAAAATAGATTATTGCATAAACAGCTAGGTAAAACTGAATCATTTCAAAGCATTATTTTTTAGTCATAAAAAAAGAGGAACACCTTTATTCCCTAAAATGCAAAAATATGTAATATTCTGTAGAATTCAAAACAAGAATTTGAATATAATACTTCATGTGTTTCATTCTAAAGGAAGGGAAATTTGTTACAAACTGAATTAAAACAAGCTAAACTGAGAAGCAAATTCTGACTTTACACATTACACTCTTAATTTCTGTTGCCCAAGAAGTCATCTGTGTTACTTCTTTTACTACTGGCTACAATTATTCTGTAGATTTTTGGTAGGTTTTTGTTTAAGTTTTTTTTTTTTCTATTTTTGATGAGTAAGAAGATAAAAAGGGCAGGGAAATAATACATTCAAATTTGAGTATTTAAAGTTGGGTTTATACAGTGGATTATCATCAACCATAAATCTCATAAATGCTACTGAATTAAATAGGACCTATGAAGGACAGCAAGTAGCAAAAGCAGAATCTGTGGGAATGATGTACCAGTGCTGACTCATGGAAGTCAATTAGTAGGGGAAATTATTGCAGTCAAACAAGCTCACGCCTAACAATATAACTACACTTTCTGTTAGAATTAGTATATGATTTTAAAGGAAAAAAAAAAAAAAAGAGAAGCTTCACTGTCTGGCAAATGGATTCTGGATATCACATTTTTCCACAGCCGTATTTCTATTCTGAATGTAAGTACAGACAGCTTATGGTCAAATGAATCTTTTACCTTCTTTTGTAACTCTTAAGCAGATTGAACTCCTTTGAAATAGGCACAAAGGCTGACTTCTTCCTACCAGAATAGTTGCTATGCTCTCTATTCTAAAAGAGGCAAAGGAACGGCTGTATCAGAAAATTGTTAAAGCAGTACCTTAAGATTCGGTGTAAGATTTATTTCCTGACTCTTAGATACGTTTGCAATGTTTCTCGGTACTTGTTTTTCAGTATGTGAGTGTCCTGCTTTAATTGAGAAGTACAGAGAAAGCCTTCGTATTCCAAGAAAGAGAGTCTGAATCCTGCACAGGCCAGGATTGCATCAGGCTCTTCCAGGTATAGTACGTTGCTGTTTGTCATCCCCAAGGTTTTAGAGTTTTAATTCTTAGGATAGAGGTTTTTCCATAAATGTTCTTTACACTGTTGTCCCTAGATACATAATTTCCCTTGTCTATAATACAGAATTGTTTATACCTGACATCTGGTGGATTCCAACTGCTTGTCAGCATTCTTTCCTTTTCCTCATTTAGCCCTCCTCCAGTTGCTGTGTTATCCACTGTTTTTTCCCAGCAATAATGCTGTTATACTGAGGCTGCAAATAAGGGCAAAAATAAGCCCTCTGGTGTTTTTTTAGAACACATGCTCATTGATAGTTCTTTAAATATAGTATATTAAAACCTACATGTTAGAACATTTTATTCAGTTTAGTGTGTATAATGTTGGTGTTTGAAATTTCTTTTTTAATCAGCACGTTCAGTGTGAAACTAAATGACCTATACAAGTAAAACGAGATCATCAGCATCATCCTTATCCATGTTCAATGCTAGCTTTTCCCGATCAGCTTACAAGCAAGTTCAAAAGTATGTCTTTCCTATAAGCCCATGCTGATTGCCATTAATTATATTATCCTCTTTTAATAGGTTATTCATCAAATCCCATATCTCTTGTTCCATAATTTGCCTGGGATCAATGTCAGGATGACAGGCCTATAATTAGATGTCCCATTTATACTTTTAAAATATTGGCATAACATTAGCTTCATTCCAACCCTTTGGAAATGCTCCAGTGCTCCAAGACTTATTGAAAATCATCACTGATGATCAAGAGATCTGCTCAGCTGACTCTTCACAGCACTTGCAGGCAAAATTATCTGAACCTGCTGATTTAACAATCTATCATACTGTTATTTAGCAACCTTGTTATTTCCCATTAATATGGAAAGCCTTTTACAATTTAAATCTCATCCAGCTACAATGTCGAGCTTTTTCACAAAACCATAAAGTTATTCCCTCATTCCCAATGCTGTAATTCAAACTACTTCTCTGGTTTGTAGGATTTTCCCCTGCTATCATTTTTCTTCTACTCGTCTTTTTTTCCCCCCTCCTTCCAATTTCTGGTTTATCTGAATTTCTAAGCATTTAGTTTTTCTTTCATGTCTTTTACAGTCATAGAGACATGCTCACTTTATATATACTGGATATAGTCTTCTAAGCTTTTGGAAATTTATCTAAGGTTTTGAAAATAATTCTATGACTCTGTTAGGTAAACTGTGATTACATGCCTAATTTACTGTGTCTTTGAAAAGGCAGATTAACTCTGTGAAAGGAATACACTGGATTCCTGAAATTTAGTTCTGTTTAATACCTCAAAGATAGTAAGTAAAATAGATCAGGTTCTGCTTTCTGCAAGATATAATATGATATCTTTATTAACAAAGTTAAATACAAAAGTAAAAAGACCATAACTTGTTTTGAAACGTGAATGAGTTGCTTGGCCACTTTAAGAAACATTGTCAAAGGTACTGTCAAAAACAGGGTTTGATATGAATTTGTGAAAATACAGTTTTACAGAGTTTAATGGCAAGGTTCAGTCTATTGCTTGCTACAAAGGCTAATACAAAAGAAGATCAAATTAGAAGTAATTTTGAATGATTTGCATGGAACCCAGGAATGCAAAAGGAGGTAAGAGCGAAAAGGATGTGGATGGAAAGATAAGGGTGCAAAAGGATGTAGCAGCTCTTAATCATCATGTACTTTAACATTCACAAAGTGATTTGGTAGATTTCACTACAGTTACAACAATGACTTAATTAAAGATTTGAAATAGTAACATTCTGTCATGTTTTAACCTCAGCCATCAACCCACCCCCAGGCAGCTGCTCGCTCACTTTCCCACCAGTGGGATTGGTGAGAGAATCAAAGGGGTAAAAGAAAACTTGTGGGTTGAGATAAAGACAGTTCAATATGGAAAGCAAAACCTGCACAAACAAACAAAGCAAAACAAGGAATTAATTCACTGTTTCCAATGGCCAGGCAGGTGTTCAGCCATCCCCAGGACAGCAGGGCCCCACCACACATAACAGTGACATGGGGAGACATATGTCATCACTCAAAACATTCCCTCTTTTCCTCTTTCTTTCCCCCACTTTATATACTGGGCATGATGTCATATGATTTGGAATACCCCCTTGATCATTTTGGGTTACCTGTCCTGGCTGTGTCTCCTCCCAACCTAAACTTCCTCACCAGCATGGCCATATGAAAAGTAGAAAAGGCCTTGGCTCTGTGTAAGCCCTGCTCAGCAACAACAAAAACATCTCTATGTTATCAACCCTGTCTTCAGCATAAATCCAAAACACAGACCCATACTATACATTTGGAAAAAAATTAACTCTAACCCAGACAAAACCAGCACACATTCACACCATCATCAATTCACACACACACAGGTAAAATGATGTGTACAGCTATTTCTGTGTGTGAAAAGATACCTATCAAAAATTCCCCTCAAGTTCGGAGAAACACTCACATCAAATCCCTTTGTGTTTCCCCACAGGCAAGGCGTGTGCATCAAGGAGTGTGGAGATGGGGGCGGGGAGTATCATCCCAGGCCTCCAAATACGACAGATTTTGTGAGCTCTGAGAGGTGTCACACACAGAAAGAGGTGGTGGCACAACCTGCTGCAGTCCCAAGATCACTAACTTCTGTCAGCAGTAAGTTTCCATCCTGGCTATAATGCAAGTTGGCAGTTACTGGGCTTTTTTCCCCAAAGTGCAGTAACAATGTTGCCGTTCCTCTCAGGCTGCAATTCACAATGGTACCACTCCACTCAGACTATAATTCAGGTACATGGTTTACCAAGGTAACTAAGGATAATTGCCTATCCTTTGTTTTCCACCTGGTCTGGACAGCAGATGTTTCTGGCTGTTTGTACCTTTACCATTCAAGAGCTCCTGGTAAATCAGGGAGTGACTCACAGCCCAGCTGATCCAATCAAGGAATGCTTCACCACTCAGTCAACTTGGTCAAGATTTATCAGGAGCTTCTGAGATCACAGGGCACGCTGAGGATGACATACAATCAGACATACAATCTCCATTTGAACACAGAGACTCTGACACCAAAGTGACTGTATAATTACAACTTCCTGCACTTGGTCTCTTTGATTTTACTGTTTCCACGGCATCTCCATTTCTTTGTTTTCTGCCAGTGGGAGTTCTATTAAAGGAAGCTGTAGACTGTTCTATAAGAATACACATTAGAGGATGTTTTTTTTTTTTCCCTGTATTCACTAATAAAACAAAACAAAACAAACAAAAAAAAGCAAAGAAGAAAAAAAGAGAGGCTGTTTTACACAATTTCAGAAACTTCTGATACAATACTCAAGTAGCTGGAAGGTCTGTAGAAGAAACTGCAAAGTCACTACTAGTGAACTCAATGAATGACAAAAATATTGGCTGTTATACAGACAACTCTGTGCTACTCATCAACCAAATTCACTTGCCCTTTAAGACAGTTAAATACAAAACCAGCTAACTAACCAACAAAAATTGTGGGAAAATGCAAATCTTTGAAATGTGAGTAATCAGAAAGCACTTTGAGCATACCTATGGCAGACAATATCTTCAGACTATTGAGTCTCAATAAGCAAAATATTATTGAGTAGAAAGAGGGAAATTGTATTGCCACATTAGTGAGGTCATTACCTGAATACTGACTGTGTGAAGCTCTTTAGAGCAAAGATGACAGACTGAAACAGCTTCATAAAACACGGATAAAAGTGTTCATGGTTTGACAGTGGCTTAAACAGAGACATGCTTTCTGGTTTGTCCAAGAGAAGTTTAAGAGGTGACTTCATCATAAATGAAACATACTGAAAATTGAAATATAACTGGTTTTTGATTTAACGAGCCATTGCAATAACTTATCAAAGGCCAGGACACATTCTACTTTATATGATGTCACTCATTCAAGAGAACTGACTTTTGGGAAGAGATAGTATAGCTGAAGGTAATGAATGCATCAAAAAAATGGTGTGAAATTATATGCTCTACGCTATGCAAGGTACTAGATTAGGTGATCATGTTGATTTCTTCATGCTTTAAAATCTGTGAGTCTAGTGAAGAATTAATACTTGAATTATACAGCTAGAGAAGAGTATTCAGCACTTAACAGAGCAATAGCAATAAAAATTTTACTTTGCTAGAGATGAGCTTCATACTGCCAATGAGAGCTGCCAATGAGAGCATTATTGATGAATTCAGTGAAGCAGCCTTCTATGAAGCCACTCACTTGGGAAAAAAAGAAAGGTTACAAAAGCAGAAGCTAAAGTAATGATAAAAGGAGGAATGCTGGATGGAATAAAACATAAACAAAGTCAAAGGTAAAATTAGGGAATATTGTCAGCTGGATTGTATTCAGTTTATTAAAAGTAGGTGCTGCACTTTGCCTGTGCTCTGACACTGCACATTTGTTTAAGTTTATGCTGTCTGTAGTCTATACAAGTTAATGAGAAATATTGCCTGCGTTGTATATTGGATGTTCATGCTGACAAGAAAATGTCACAATCAATACCAAGGAGCTGAGCTTGAAGGGTTCACCTCCAAAGAGCATGTTGACTTCTGGAGGTTTGCCACATTTACAGTGAGCCAAGGTCTTAAACTTTCACAGTGAGAGATTTAACTCTACAAACATTCTGTCTGTTTTTCATAAAGAGTGGATTTTGTTTTTAAAATATTTTCCACTCACTTCTGGTATAAAAAAAATAGCTGCTACTCATATTCATGTATTGCAGACACAGTTGTCAGGCAGTGGTAGCTTTAAAGTTTTAATAAAAATTAGCAAAAGCTTTTAGGGTGAAAAATTAATTTCAATCCAAGCTTCTTGTAATGCAAAAGGTAAATGAGCCTAGCATGCTGATTCAGTAAAAGTCTGAGCATTATCGTCTCTGTCCCAAAAAAGAATCACAGTCATGCCAAAAGAAAGCTGATTAACTCAACTCAGTGTAGGAAGAATGTGAGAGAAATAGTTTATCCTAAGATTTTAGGACAGGAGGTATGTATTGGGTGTGGTTGAGATTAAGGTTTTCCCCACAACAGCCCACATAGTGTTGTTCTCTGTATAAGAAGCTGGAAAGGTGATGATAACACACCAGCATTTTGGCTGCTGCAGAGCAGTGCTGGCACAGCATCAGCGCTGTCTCACCAACACTGCCGCCTTCACCGGCAGGCTCGGGTTGGACAAGTTGGTAGGCGAGATAGTCAGGACAGCTGACTCTGGCTGACCAAAAGTATTCTGTACAATATGCCATTTCTCTCTAGCAGAGGGCATGGTCCACTTGTTGGGGTCAGTACAAAATTTTGCATGAATTTGTTTTACCACTATAGCAGAGGCCTTGCAAATACCCTTGAGCTTTTTCTGCAGGGTAAACTATGTGTATGTTTATGTGTCTTGACCTTCTACTATGTTGGTTCTCTTTTTTATGGAAGGGGGATATTGCGTCTCCTAATGTATGTGTGAATACATGAAACATTTAAAATTGAAAAGAAAATTGAAATTTTAAATCAAGAAAACTTCTCAATCTGATCATTCTTGAGCATCTCTGGCAGTCACACTCCCAAGGCCAGAGACTTTCACTGCTGGGACTGGAGCCCCTTCACTGCAGCAGCTCCAGTGACCCTAGGGGAGCCCCCTTGACTCCTTCACACCCCACTCACACCTGGACAGACCAGGTTTCCTCACCGCTTCGATCCCAGGTTTCCCATCACCATTTATTTGCGGTGCAGTGACACAGAAACAGCTCGAGCTGGTGCTTCTGAGAAGGGACCCCCAACAAAGGAATTCCATGGCTTTTACACCCTCACAGACTGTCCACAAGTCTCGTTCTTCTTCCTGAGGCCCACTCCTGCCCCTCTCCATGTCCATGCAGCTCTCTGGCCATCACTTGTTTTCATCTCCTTTGTTATCCAAAAGATTGGCAATTCTGATCTCCAGCTGTGTCTCCTGATGCCTTAGGTTTTACCTTTTGTATTTTTCAAATTCTGTACTGCCTAGTGAGTAACTCTGAAGTTTCGTGTGGCCTGTTAACTACTGTTCTCTCATGCTGGTTAGACATAACAACATAACAAAGCCTCTCTAGGTTTGCTTTTAAAGGACACTTCAACTGTCCCAGGCCCCAAAATGTGTAAACTAAAAGCCTCTGAAGAGGAGGCACAAACTTGGGGTAATTGCATCATTAACTGAAGTTATAATTGGAGAATTAAACCTAATATGCAAATGGACCAAACTTATAAAAGTGTGAAGAACCCATGACCAAGACCATCTTGGGTGTAGCCTTTTGACTGCCCAGGGTGTACCTTTGAAGGCCTTTCAAATAAATACCTACTTTTATTCTCTTATTTTTGTCTAGCCTCTGTTTTTAGGTAGCCACTCAAGGCATCACTCCCAGTGTCCATTCACCTGGCTGATGTCACCATTTTTCATGCCCTTTGTTATCCCAAAGGTTGACAGTTCACAGCCTCGTCTCGGGCTCCCACCCAAGCTCAATCTGCATCTCCACCCAAGCTCAGTCTGCGTCTCCATCTGCAGCTTTCAAGCCCAGATACCTGGACCAGATATATTCCTCAACAAAATGTGCATGAGATTTCTTGCAATTGAAAAAAATTAGACTCTCTGTTTAAAGTTATTTTCTACAGCAATTCCTGGAAAGCATAGGAGAGGTGTGGCTGCCGCTTGCTTGGAATCAGTTAACTTACATGACACATCCAGATGAAAAGAAGCACATGCTGTTTATTCAAACTTCTTTTTCCATGTAAAAAACATATAAGAGGTGGTTCAGAGTAAAGCTCCTGGTTCCTCAGAGAAATCTTAATTGTTTGATGACTATAATGAAGAAGAAACACTTTATTAGACATACAGACTGTTATTCGTTGGAACTACTAGGAAAACCTAGAAGCTCAGTGACAGTTAGAATTGCTATTTGTCAGAAGTAACATGGAAGGATGGCCAGGGAAACATTTTTTGATTTAAAAGACGTTTTTATCTTTCCAGACTTTGCCTTCAATAGTAAAAACAATTATATTTTAATTAATTTGCCCAGATTGTAGTGAGTCCTGTGACAAAGCTAGGAAAAGAAGGCAGATCTTACAATTTATTTTACTTCAGTCCTAGACTTTACATTAGCTAATATACATACATTTTTTTTTTCCCCTCGGATTTCTTAGCTCCACATGTCTCCCATGTATGCTATTATTGCAACTTCACTGAAAGCCATTCATAGAAATGCGCAGAGAATGTCTTCCAGACTGGTAAACGACTGGTAAACACTTGTTTTATGTAAACCAATCTCTGCCGAGTTTTGAAGTTTTGCCCCAAGGATCTCAGCTGCTGTTCTTGACACCTTGGGGGAGGCAAGGGGAGAATTATTTGCTTTCTCATATTTAAAAATTAGTTTGTTTTTAATACTTTTCTCAAATGGTTCCTGTAATATCTCATTTTGATGTTCTTGATATTATTTTTTTTTCCCATGGCTTAATTGTCCTACTAATTATCTGGTTGATTTACTCACCATATGAGTCAAGAACTAATGTAATTCATCATTCAATAGCATAAACTTTGAAGTATAAAATATTTTTACCTGCTATCATAAACTACACAACTAAGAATTTTTAAAGTTTGTTTACATATAAAAAGAGAGGGTGGTTAGTAAGATGGGGCCTAATGTTTCTGTTCTTTCAAGATTATTCACTGTTTTATTTTTTAATGTCTTTTTAATATGCTCCCTACAGAAGGAACGAGCCATGAACAATGTTCCGAAGTCTCTGGAACTGTGTTTTTTGCAGAGGAATCTCATTATTTGAGTATCAAAACTTTCTTTAAGAAGTTTGTATTGTAGCTTGCTAACAAGTGTTGAAGGTAAAATATGTAAGATAAATGAAGGTAGAATACATAAGATAAATGAAGCAATACTTCTTAATGGTATCAGTGAAAAAGGAAGAAATATGTTCACCTGTGCTCCATATCAAGGTAATAAATCACTTAGCTTTCATAGCAGAATCTTTCACCATTTTACACAGTAACACATAAGAAATATATCTTGCACAGATTTAAAGGACAGAATTCTTTGAGTTGCTTGCTTTCACACTGCCCAGCTCCCTGAAATTAAGCTCCTACCATTGAAACAGATTCTGCTGTTAGGGAGAATGGCTGAGTAAATACCACAATTCTTTAAAATAATGTCTGTTTTAGAAACAATATTTAGCCTTGTTATGTATCATGTGAGGTTTTCCCAGACACTATTGGCCAAGGGAGCTTATTACCTGTGTGGTTGGTTGACTAAGGCATCACATTTAAATTCATATCAAACACACAAACTTTCTCAACTCTCAGAAAAACAACATTAAAGGGTGTGCTCATTCATTGATAATTTCATCAATGAAGATGTTTTTAGCAAGGATTTTTTCTCTATTTTCTCCTTTATCTGTCTAAGGTCAAATAATTTTTATTTGAGATATTTTATGAAGTATTTAAAAACCCCCAAACATTCTTCTTTCAGAAGACAGTCTCCCATTTAATCTCTCTCTGTTGAGAAAGAATTATAGTACAAAAAGCAAAAGCAAAAAGCAAAAAAAAAAAGTAATTGCAACTGAATAAACTAGTCTCTTGCCTTCCATGTCCACGACCAAATTTCTGTTAGATGCAGCTATATGCAATAACTACTGCACAGATTTTGCACTTCTATACTGTGTGATTTTTTTTTTTATTTTGACAATGACAGCTTTGACAGTAAGTTTTCTCTCATCCTTTGAGTGTGATTCTGTACTTTCAAGAGAAGAACAGCATTGGAGGCTGAACATGAAATTGTCTCCTACCATCTGTTGAAGGCAAACACTTTAATAGGGAGATCTGAACAGGTAGAATCCAGGGAGGTTTCACTAATTTTATACAAGTGGCCTTCCAGAAAATTATTCATAGATATAATTTCATACTGTCCAATATTACCAAACATCTGTTTAACAACCCTTTCAGATGCTCTATCCAGAACTTTTATTTTTTCAAAAAAAGAGACAGCAGATTTCTATGACTGGTGTATTCTCTAGAGGGAAAATTTCAGAGTATTTGTAAAATTTCATAAAGTACTGTCCTTGATACAACTAAAACTGGTGTATAGAAATCGGCCTTTATTCTCACTGACTCAAAAACAAACACAGACTTTGATGCTTCAGTAAGTAATGGCCTGTTTGCTCTCAAAGCACCTAAAAAACTGGTAGTTCCAAAGTAGATGCATGTTTCTGATAGAAAGTTTGATTTCTCTTTCTCGTTATCTAAAGTAAAGAACTCCTAAATTTTTTATTACAGTCCTATGGCTGCTCTGGGTCACTGTAAAACTGAACAATAACATCTTTGCTGTGAATTCAATAAGACAGTCTTCATATATAATTTGTTCTCAAAGAATGTTATCTTAAGACATATGAATATTTTTTTGTAGTGAGGAATGGTGCATTCACATCCATATAGATTGTATCGAAATTATCTCCAGAAAGTTATTCTTTGCTAGAGCAAACAACAGGAGTATGACTTACTGAAGGAAAGCAGAAATATAAGTGACAGATTTGAGCATTTTTTTAGTATTCAGATAAATATTGGCTGTGTATCTGTGCTCTTGTGAAATCTGACAGAACATCCTTTTTTTTACAGCCTTCTATCTTTAAACAACTACTCCAAAGATGCTGAACACTCTAACATTAAAACAGCATTTAATTTAGGTGGATGATTCTTTTATACCTATTGTCATATGTAAGACAGACTTTCATTCTTTGTTTGTAGCTTATATATTTTTAATTACATTTCTGGTTCTGGCTTTTTTTGACATTAAATTTTCCATACTTTTTTTATATTGCTACAAGAGAAGTAAAAGATGTAATGCATGCTCATTCCATAAAAGCAATTCATATAATTTTGTCATGTTTTTTCTTTCTAAATAAGAATAAATTAAGGAAATACTTTCAGAATAATAATTTTGGTTTTCCTAATAGCATTTTGGACAATCTTTTCCACAGAAAATTTGGTTTTGGCTGTTGCCACTGCCAGTTTTGCTGATGTTTTACAGTGAAGCTAAAATTGCAGAATGAAAAAATCTGTAGAAGGTCACACAGGATTTAGTGAAATGCCTTGTATGGTCTTTGGCTGTCAAACTCATTGTGTTGGGTTGATATGGCAAGGGTTTGGTAGCACAGTGTGCTGAAGGAGTGGCTTCTGTGAGGGGAAACCTGGGACTGCCTCATGTTGGACACAGCTGGTTCCAGCCAGCTCCAAAAGGCCCCAGAACTGGACCGAACTGAGCCCATGATCCAAGCTGGTGACCCCTCTGTGATAGCATATTTAAGAAAGGGTAAAAGAATGCTGTGTAGAAGTTGTGAGAGAGAGGAAAAAGAAGTGAACAGCCCTACAGATACCGATGTTAATGAAGAAGGAGGGAGAGGAGGTACTTCAAGTGCCCGAGCAGAGATTCTCCTGCAACCTGTGGAGAAGACCATAGTGACACAGGCCCATGGAGGACAACATACAGCAGCAAGTTTTCTGTCAGGAGCTGTAGCCATGTAGGGAACGCAAACCATTCCTGAAGAACAGTACACCATGGAAAGAACCTTGTTGGAGCAGTTCATGAAGCTGGTGGGAAGGATCCAAAATAAAGAAATTAATGAAGGACTCTATCCCATGGTTGAGGAACCCACACTGGATTAGGAGAAGAGTGTGATGAGGAAGGAATGACAGAGTCAAAAGGTTATGAACTGACTAGAACCCCCATTACGTGCCTGCTTGTGCCACTAGGGGAAGATTTAGAAGAGTTAGGAATGCAGTCGAGTTTGAGCAGAAATGCAGGCTGGGAGTAGGTGTTTTTAATTTTGTCTTCGTTTCTCACTATTCTATTCTATTTTTAACTTACAGTAAATTAAATTAATTTCCCCAAGTCAAGTCTGTTTTGCCTGTGTCAGTAATTTGTGAGTGATCTCCCTGTCCTTATCCCAGCCTGTGACCCTTTTCACATTTTTTTTTTCTCCTCCTGTCCTGCTGATAAGGGGGAATGAGAGAATGGATGGTTTGGCAACTGGCAGTAAGCAAGGTTAACTCACCACACTGATTCATATTACTTCTTTAGTTATGGAAGGATGATTTTTATTAAACCAATTTTTTATGATTTTTGAGTAAGGCTGAAATAGTGTCTGTTTTTTGATCTATTTTGCTGTAAAGACAGACTCATAGGGAAAGGTAATGAATGTTAAAGACAGGTATGTGAAAATCATTTTTGTATAAGCATATCTTCTTGCATTGCTTACATTTGGCAGGATTTTTTTTTTCTTTTGGAAATACTGACTGATGAAAATTCACTTGAATTAATATACAAAGCTTATACTAAACAAATTTAACATTTGATTCTTTTTTTCTTGTGTTATTAAACTCTTAATTTATGACAGCATCTAAAAACGCTGATGTTTGGAAAAAAATTCTGTTTCAACAGCAAATAACCTGGGAGGCATTGAATGCAATTATGCAATTTCTCCTACTACCACACAAATTAACTGCCAAAACAAAAAGATTTCTGTACTCATATGAATTACCAAAGATCTGTTGCTGGTGGCAAGGTTCCAAGGGCTTACAATTTGGTTTAGTTCTTGATTTTCCACATTTTTTTGTGCATGCACAGATTATTTCTCTAAAATTTTAGGACAGATTTTGCAGTCACACTTGAGCAACACTGGAGAACTGACAGCAACGTGAGTCAAAGTGAGTACCAATCACACGTACACATTCATGGTTCAGGAAACATTGCCAGCCTCCTCAGGGCTGGGCCATCTTGCACAAGGTCAAATTTGTATCTTAGTACTGATTCTTCCATCCTAGCATTCAATATAAAACATCCCAGGATTCAATGTAAAACATAAAAATAATAAAATAAGTCAGAGATGCCTGAGATTTGACAAGCATGACCAAATCATCTTAACAAATCTTTTTAAGAATTCCCATTCTCTATCACTACCATCAATGTCATACTGCATCCTCAAGGATGTACCTTCAGTTAAGGTCAATAATGGGAATATAATACTGAATTCTATTTGACTACAACATTTGGGAGCAGGTCATGTGCTATGGGTTTCTCCATAATGCACATATCTGTCATTGGTAGATGGGAACATTTCTCATACAGGAAAAGAGACAAATTGTCTGTTCCTTCCTCTCTCCTTCTCTCTTTTCACAGTAAGGCATTCCAATTTTTTAGGTTTTCTAATTTGTAAAAACCAGCCCTGAAGTCCAGCTTGAGTATTCCCAGTTCAAAACAGCACTTTAATAATTGTTACATATACTGCAAAAAGCAAAATACAGTTTTCAACTTCCCTCAGGTGTTCTTGGCACTATATTTTTATTACAGACTATATAATATACATAACTGAGCCATAGCATGAATACTGACAGAATCAAACATTGAATAAAAAACGTGATCACTGTAATTTTGTTTGTTTCTAATGAGTCTTCCAAAAGATGGTCTATGGGCAGTCTAAAGCACAGATGTATTTGATTGAATTAGGTTGGTTTGAATTCTAGCACTGTTTTCAGTTCAGTGGGGTTTATGTCATTCAGTGCTGTGTGCTGCCTTCTGTGGATTACTGTCACTAGGGCCTATCCCGTCACGGGTAACATCAATGCATATGTCAATAGTCTTGTAGACTGCTACAAATTATTTGACTGTTCTTCCCCTTTACATATGCAAGAAAGCAGTGCTAATCACATGGCATCGAGTTCTGGAATGTTTAAGACTGAATAAATGAACTTGTTAAAGAAAGTGAATTGCAGTGACTGAAAGGATTCCCAAAATTAAATTTGTGGGGTTGCAATTACCAATCCCATAAGAAACATCACATTATTTTTACCTTGTGTTTTCACCTGCTATGCAGCAACACCTTGGTTTATTGTTCCTTTGTTATCACAAAATTTCACATAAATATCACCATAAAATGAAGATAATTCCTCAACATTTGAGAGATTCAAAATAGGTTTGTTAATATATAGGGCAGAAAATGTCAACAAGCGTTCAAATATTCAAGAAACTTAGACAAGTTACATTAGATAATTACAATAGTTACAATATTCTTATAAATTGTAATAGAAACTGTCTAACATGATTACTGACCCATCATGTCATCATATGAAATAGACCTGTAGATGGTGACAGTACTTTGTGTAGATTGCTGGTAGTTTTCAGGACATTTTATTCTTAATCTTTGAAGATAGTACCTGGGCATTATATGATGAAGAACAAAGTTTTGTATTTACAGAAACTGAGGAAATTGTTGAAGCCTGATGGTAGAAAGAAAATCATTGACATTGACTCGGTTTTTCCTCTCAGGCCCAGTGGCTCCAATTGCATAAGACTTTGCTAAGTGATGTGAATGAGTGATATCAGGGTTTATTTCATAAAATATGATTTATTTTTCAGAAGCATTTTCCTTTAAAGGAGAAATTAATTTGAAGTGCAAGCAAATGAAATGGAGAAAAAAAAAAATCTTACTAAATATTTTAGCAGACATTTGAAGAAAATGCAATGCTTTGAAGCAAATGTTCAAAAACCAACAACCTCTTATGGCATTACTGAAACTTATGACAGCTGAAACTATAAACCAGCCTTTCAGCTCCTAAGACATTATTCTTATATCCTATAATGTCAAAGAAAAGATTCAAGGCAATGACTTCCTTTGTTCATGAACTTAACAAAATTAAGCCACCGGCTAATGCATTAGCTTGTGTCAGAGACAGATTTCAGGGCTGGGTGAAACTTTTGGAGGATTTTGCCCTGGTAGTTTCACCCCTTGTCAGTCACCGTGGTTCAAGGTTAAATGCCTCAGATAGAGCGTGGCACACAGATAGTTGCCATTCCCTGCATTTGTAGTTAAACTAAGGTATATTTGAAAAACTTTGGCTCCCCTTTGGAGCATTTTTTATAGAGTGCAGTGTATGAGAAAGTGCAGATGACCTAAGAACACAGGACTGATATATGCCTTCTGAAACACTCCCATGGTAACATGCAGTCTCATCCTGCCAGACATCTGTAAGCACAACTGTATTCCATGCAGTTGTGGAGTGCTTTGTAACATTCCTGCTTTGTGACTTTGTTTTGTATTCTCTTTCACTAACCATCTCTCCAGGTCTTACCCTGTCTCTGGAAAAAAATACTGCGAGTGTCAACACAGTGTGTGTTTCAGTGCAAGTGACCCAGGTCCCTGATCCCTGGTCCTGACAGAAAACCAACACATCTCACAAAAGGATGGAGCTCTGCAACTCTACACACTACAATCACCACTGCTTTATAAATGGTGATCTGAAGCTGCTGACAGGTTTTTGTCATCTAGAAGCAGGGAAGGCTTAATTATCATCCAGCTAATCCCATAAGGAGACATAGTTTAATAGAGTATAATTTTGTGCACTTCACAGTAGCTGCACAGCTTGCCTTAGTTACTCACTGGCTCTACAAAGTAGCTTGCACAAAGCTATCCCCTTACAATAAAAGCCGATGCCAACAGAAAGAGAATGAAGAATGGGTTCAGGTGAAGAGGTCTAATCAGGAATGTACTGTCAAGTCCTTTCAGTAATATTCCTTCAAAGGAATATAGGCATTTCAGGTTAACTCTCTCTCCAGTATTCATTGCCCTTTTCAGAGCATCTGGAGAAGAGAATTGACAGCTATGTCATGCCACATACTGTGTATTTGGAGGACAATTTGCAGATGGTGCTTTAAACTGCAAAGGAAGGAGCATTATGGGGGTGGAACGTAAATGCATACACAACACACATGTGGTTCTACAAATGCACATTTGTGTATATACAGTTATGTGCCTGGGTGTATATGAGTTCTTTGTTATCTTTTCTACTAATCAATATAGCTGAGGAAATAAGATTTGGTTAATATAAACAAATACTTATTTTCCTTGACAAAATGTATATATTTGAAGATTTTGTTTGCTGAAAGAACTAAAAATTATGATTATTTTCAAACTTCCGTGATTTATCTGTGTGGTTTTGGTTTGTGACTCTCAGGGGAAATAATATCACTGTTAAGGTATATTGAGCTACTGAAAGTGAGACAACCATAATATTCAGCTAACTCAAGTATTTAGTGTCAAGAGCCATATAAAAATGAAAGTAGATGCATTTGAATAACTTAAAACTATTTGAACTGGCATGTCTTTTCCCAGTAATTTCCATTTTCTACTCCTTTGTCTGCCCTTGTTTCACTGCCTGCTGCTTGCCCTCTCAGTAAATTTGAGTGCTAGCCTAACACGTTGGAGCTGATTATGAAAGATGAAGAAAAGGGAATAGTTTAAAAGCAATAAAATGGTATGAGAAAAAAGAAATTGAAATGAAAAAAAAGATGTTTTGCAATGTAGTGCTATTCAGGGAATAATTCTAACAGAATTAACTAGCCACAGTACAACAGAGGCTTGGTTTATTGAAGGCTTTAAAAGATCCTTTAGGGTCTTGAGTATGCAGTAAATGGAGCCCATCTCTCTCTTGGGAAAATCAACAGGCGTTTTGATGTTGATATTACTGCAAGTAAGACTGATACAAAGAGCACATGCAGGGGAAATCCACGCTATCCATTTTAGCACTGGGTTTGCGTTAATAATTCTAATTAAAGTCACTATCCAGAAAGTAGAGTATGCATGTAAATCTTGGAGTTCCTGGATTTCTACCTGAAATATGGCAGCTATTGAGAGCAAATGAATTTTTCATATTTATCATATCCAAATGAAAGCTAATATCAGAAAACATTATGTTACTTTACTGAGGCCTACCAGACAAAATAAGTAATTTCTCGGTGGTAAAATATATGCCCATAGCTCACATATATGGGCGGAAGTATCAAAGAGAGAAGTTCTTGCCAGTTTTTTATATCTTTATTAAAAAAAACAAATCAGCAAAAATGAAGACTAGTTCTAAAAATGTGTTGGAAAATCGTCCTACCATAAAGAATGTGAGTAGCTCTCAAATTCCTATTATTTGGAAACTTTTATTGTAAGACATTTCTGTGCAGACACAAAGCTTGAGCTTGTGACACAGAGTTGTGATAAGGCTTTTGAAGGGCAATATCACAGCTGTTTTTTCCCCTAATCTGAATGAGAAGGCTTCTTGCAACATCTTGTCCCTTAGTGTTGTTTTTAATAAGACTGTTTTCCATATGATTTAAATTCATTGAAGTATGTACACTAATAAATTGTGGTTATTTTTTTAATAAAACAAATATTTTAAAAATTCTATTTCACATTTTAGGCCTTGGGATAACCTCTTGAGGTGAGAAGTTGCATCTCATTTTCCTTTTTTTCCCAGGGTCATTTTTCTGAATGAGAAACATCAATGTCTCAGCTACACAGGTTTACGGGGTTATGTCTTTCATTCCACAAGAGACCTGCAAAACTTTGAACTGCACAGCAACAGAAATTAAGATGATCTATAGAGATCAATTCTAAAGCTATATATCATGGTGGCAGAGACTTCTGGTCAATAAGCTCATGTGAACTTGTTTCCATTTCTAACCTGCCTGTACTTATATCATGTTTCCACACAAGTTCTTCTTTGTTGTACTTCAGGGACTTCCAAAATTAACTTACAGACATAAAATTAAAAAATAAAAGGTCACACACATACTGTAGAATTTTCACCACAGATGCTGGGCAAAATTCCCAATCAAATAGCAGCATAGTTCATTCCTCGTGGTATCAAGAAATGGGGAAGATTAATGAGAAATATGACATAGGGCTGCAGTCAGCCCTATGGTATAATATAGCCATTGTGATTTCAGTAAGAGTTTTGAAATTTCGTAGTCCTTAAATAAAGGTTCCTAATTTAAGGACGTCACATATAAAAACCTTGAGCTGTGCCTATTTGTTTCATAGTAATAATGTAATTAACATTTACAAGTCTAGATCCTAATGACTGAGACCAATTATATAGCTCACAGAAAATATTTACAAAAAACCCTCACACTCAATAATTTGCCACAGTTGCTTAAACAAGCTTCTTTTGTCTTTTTCTATGTAATATTGAAGATAATGGTTCTTCATTGGAAAGGCAAGGATTCCAATAGTTGATTTTGATATCAAGTGCCAAAGATGAAATGTTGTGAACTGAAGAGGTTTAAAGACACTGGTGTTTTTTGATTGGGATTATATTTTCTGAAATACATGAATACTCAGTGATTCCTTCTTACTCTATGTGACAGGTCTGATATTACATTTTGAACTCAAATAAAGAGGTATACATGTGGTTTGCTATAACATAAATATAACAGCATCCTTTAATCTAAACTGGACGAGGATGATGACGGGACCTTAAAATCCAAGAGGATTTCCCTTGTATCAGGTGCTCCTTGATTGCTTTCTGATAGAAGATCACAAATTAAATTGGTGATATATCTAAATTTCTTGCTGCAATTCAAATAATAAATGGCATTAAAAAAAATCATCAATTCCAAGAGTCACACACCATACTATATCCAGTTTGTGTCTGAATTATTATATTTGTAGACTTATAGATACATATAAGTTATAACAATTTCTCAGTTTTCTTTTAATTTTTCCTGCTATGAAAGTCAGAAAGTTAAAATCTATTCTTCTCTTTCACCACTTTTGCAAGCTTTTACAAGCCTAAAATGTGGTAGTTGATGAGTGCTTTTTCTTCAGATGGGAATGCAGGCAATAACACTGGCTCCTGAACAGACAGGTAACTCTGTAAATATGTGTCTTCTCTCTCCGTGGTCTCACACACTGGGCACAACAGGGATTCTTGTTGCAAAACAGCAAGGACCAAACACTGTGTAAATGTTCTCATCTAATTCTACCACTTTCATCCACTTAGTAATGTAATGTTAGTGGTCAGACTCAGCAGTTCAGCATCCAGCAGCCCCTCAGGGAAAAATTCTTATGAAGTTACCAGTGGCAGACTGGTAAATTATATGAAATCACCAGAGTCCTATTAATCTAAAATGGTTTCAAAAGAAGAATGATGGAGTTGTAGACCTGGACTTTCCTTTTTTCCACCATGAAGGCAGCCATCTAATAAAGGTGAATGATTCTTATGAAGTGCTAAAATAAAAGTAGTTGTCAAATACCCTTATTATTACCCTTGTTGTTTATAAAACTGGTTGCAGATTTTGGTCATCATTCTATTATAAGACAGCCTGCTGTGGCAATTATCATTTAAAATATCTGAGGGGCTGCCTGTTGGTCTCCTCATGCCAGAGGTATTTTTCATTTATCAAGGATATATTGAGAACTCAATTCCCAATGTGTAAAAAAAAGGTCATTTATAGAGAATAGTACATTCTTGCTGCTACTAAATAGCAGACCCATTAATATTTCCTGCTGGTTTTCAGCTCTGACATTTTTTGCCCCATGATGTATCACAAAGTATCATTAAACCAAAGTTACCAACAGAAAACAGAAAGATGAAGTGAGAAATGTAGAAAACTTGTTATACTATTTCCTCTTAATCTGAACACTGTTGATTACTTAGCTCCCTAATGAGAAATTGTTTTTCCTGGTGGAAAAAAATAATCTCATAAAGAGTAGATAGAAAGGATATAGTTTCATTAAATTATTTTATATGAGCCTCAAATACTTAATTCTGAAATAATCTGCTGACAGTGCCACTTGAATTGTGGAAAAGATGAGAAGTGCTGCTGTAATATTTGTTTTCTGTCCTATTCAACCATATGTATCTATAATATTTAGGCAATATAATATCAAATGAGAAACTACCTATAAAATTTGAGTATAGTTCTGCCCTTTGGAGAATTATAAATGACTTTATGAAATGAAAAACCTTTGTAATCTGGCCCTAAGATCTTAAGACATCTCCTTCTCCTTTAATATGCTGTCTATGGCAGTAAAGTAAATGTTACAGGTAAAGGCATTTAAAGCAGTAGCTCAAGATACATTGGTCTCAAATTTATACACACAAAGTTTTTTTTTCTTTATTTTTTTTCTTTTATTTCTTCCTTTTTTCCCCTTTTATTTTCCTATTTTTAAATTATTTTTGCAATATTATCATTACATAATATACAGAATATGAACTTCTGACTGGATATTTCATACAGGTTTTGTGCTGAAGAGTTTCAGACCCTTGTGCAATGAGGGTCTTAGGCAGAAATGTATATCCCATTTAACATGATCTCTAAATTGAATGAGCTCAAATTTTTGAAACTGATGAAAAGCCTTCAAGAAGCCTATGACTGGAGTTATAGATCCCTTGGTAATATTCCCACTGAAATCAGCAGAGCAGAGAATTGCTGAATTCAGTTGTAGATCAGATAGCAATAAGGTTAGTTTAAAAAGTTAAAACAGAAAACCAAAGAGGAGTGTTAGACTCTTAGGATTACTGTATGGCATCAATTAGATGCCTCACATGGGGTCTAATTCTCATCCTCTGTCCTGGGGTCACTCTCCTGATGCATGGTGTAAAGTTTTACTAAGTTGTGTAAGACGTGAGCTCACAGAGCCCTCTGCTAAGGGCAAATGCCAGTGGCCGTTCTCTCAGGAGTTACAGATCCGCCTCTGACATGCAGTCAAAGGAGACACTTTTGCCTTAACCCAGTGGTTAGCAAATTCACACAGCCATGTCAGGGGATCTGATCTATATATCTTATATTCTGTGAAAGTTTCCTATTTGTCAGAGGTGAGCTGCTGCTTTCAGCTCCTTTGCTCATCCCTTGGCACAGGACTTTACAAGCCCAGAGAATGATTGAAGAATAAATATAGTCTTCGAACTTGATAGCTTGCATTTAGAGCAGTCAGTAGCTAAGAAATAGTGAAGGTTCTAGGCTTTATTCTTATTTTTCTTTAAAATCCAATTAGTAAAACATAAATAGAATTAAAACTGAGATTTCCTTCATCTCCTTGTTGAACCCAGCATTGGGTTTAACCCTGCTTGATTCCTTTTGAGTTTTTTGACTGCCCTGAAAGTGTTCAATTCCTTGAATTTCTCATGCTTAGTTCATTAATTTGTGGCTATGTATTCTTATCTGTGCAACCTCTGGGACTTCACACATGATACTATTATTCGTATTTCCACAAAGTGTGGGATTTGCATTAAGAATAAGCACCTCTTATGCAGGGCTCAATACAGCCACATGCTACAGTGTTTTATCCACAGAAATTACAAAATTAATTAAAGCGTTATTTCTATTTGGTACTTCGCAGCACATGCAACTATAATCGAGCTATTTGAAATATGTTAGGTGCTGGTGTAGACTGAATTCCTTATTAGAAAGTAAGCATTTGCACTGGCAAAAAGCCAGATAAGAGACTGATAGCAGGGTCTGGCATACAGTACAGAGTAACAATAATTGCATGTCAGTAATTGGAAATATATACTCATGCATGCCATTTACCTTACCGGATATGTCATTGATGAATATGTAAACCTTAACCTCCATATATACCCATTCTACATCTGTAAAATTGAAATAACACACACACTTCTCGTAAGACAGCAATGAGATAAAGTCACTAAGAAACAAAGAGAATTTATCTCAATAAATGACAAAAAAATAGTCCATGATATATTAAGAATTGTCTCTTCAAACCCGGTTTTGAATATAGATATCTAAATTTAGTTTAGACAGGGAGAGGCAGTGAACAACAAATAGATAGCAAAATACTGCATATCCACTGATTTGATGAACATTGTCCATTACACACACTGACAGCAGCAGCAAATGCAATCATTAAGTTACAGGTTGTTTCATAATTCATAACACAATTGGGAAAATTATATCTTTCTAATTTATTTTTCTTTTAAAGAATTTTATGTTAAAAATGCTGCCTTTAAATAATCAAACTCGTGAAATGAAGGAAGAAAAACAGGGCAGATAAATATTTTCTCAAAACCTGTGAAATTTTAATTATAATTTTCTTTCATTCTGTCAAAGCCTATCTTCTGTCTATCACTCTAAAAAACTGACTTGAATGTCCAACTGCTTTTCCATGAAGTCTCATTTTAATGTCAAGTATTTAATGATAACACAGCTCAACTCTACGACATTAATAAACAGCTAAATAGTAATGGAATTATTCCAGTCTAATTAAAGCATATACTTTTTGTTTCAGTCTGTAGCTGTTTTTTCACTCATGAGATTCCACTGGGAATAGTTTGTAAAGAGGGGCTTTTGAGAGGGTACACCTATTCACAAAATATAAGAGGATAAGAGGTGAACTTTTGCATGCAGTAGGAGATAAAGAATAGGTAAGATAATTAAACCTATTCATATCTTGCATTCACATATTCCATTTAAAACAAATAAAATAAAACCCCCAGCCCTCTCAAAACACAACTTTCCATGCTTTTTATCTGAATTATAGCACTCTAGGTTAAAACTATTACAATATTATTTAAGACTAGAATAAAAATTGTGGGCTTAATTCAAGCTGAAGTAGGTTTATGCAAGTCCCTTGTGACGTATAAAGTACATTGTTGTGTTAAGCTCCACCACTGAATATCCTGCAATACATAGGAGTAACCTTGTGTAGGTATGTCAGAGAAGTACATTTAAACCTTGCTGTTATCATCACTACAGAATATTCACCAAGAGACCTCTGGCTTAGGAAGACCTATTAATGGAGTAAGACTGCTCACAACGTTACAGTTGTCACCACTGAAGTTGTCCCTCAGAGAATTTTCTTTTCTCTGCTGAATATGAGAAGGAACTAGGGGAGATGGGACTTGAGGTAAAGTAAGGCTCAATAAGTATTGATCCATCTTTTGTTTTGCAACTGAACATTGCACTATTGTGCTTCTTTTATTTGTCATCAAGCTGCCAATAACTTCTTAACATAATATACCAAAGTTGTTCAATAAAAAAAGGGAGAAATCCCAAAAGGTAACCTTCATTTCCTCTCAGTCCTCACTGCTTCTTTTCCATGCCTCCAGCTAACTCATTCATTCTGTGATACAGATGGAAGGATAAGAGCGAAATAACGTCAAAGGCTTCTCCTGGATTTCAGTGTGGCTGTGGTGGCAACTGACTCACCAGATGCAACTGATACTTCTCCTCAAAGATAAGTCTATACCTTCTCCTTCAGAAGGAACAGGGTTTATCTAGTGAAAGCAAAGGAAGACAGCATCCAAACCACTATAGACGGAAAGAGCAGAGCCTGGTCTGAAAACTTGAGGACGGCTGTACCTAGACTGCATAAAAATAACAAGAAATTAATAATTTCTGGACAAAGAATATGTATTGGATAAAGGGTAACAGTGCACACAGATGCAGCAACTTAATTCTAATTGGGTTTATACACCAGCTGAGAGCACAATGATCTAGGACTGAAGAAAGATATCTTTGTGAGGAGGAAAGGAACAAACAACTTTGTTCAGAACATTCAATATTTCTTTCACATTTTGCATGTTTTATTCCTTTCTTATTTCCTCTGTCCGAATGAGAAAATATGTTGAACAGCTGCCCACAATCCAAAGGTGGAAACATAAATAAAGGCATAGAATGGAAATGAAATAACTTCATGCCCTTCTCTGTTGTAGGATCAAAGGTCAGTATCTCT
Source organism: Lycocorax pyrrhopterus obiensis (assembly GCA_014706295.1). Classification (NCBI taxonomy): domain Eukaryota; kingdom Metazoa; phylum Chordata; class Aves; order Passeriformes; family Paradisaeidae; genus Lycocorax; species Lycocorax pyrrhopterus. The sequence continues at coordinate 17,108,539 of JACSVZ010000015.1, forward strand.
GGTTTTAGTACATTCAAACTACTGGTATATGGTTTATTTCTTGAGATATAATTCAAAAGAGCCTATGATTTTGGGGCTTGCCATGCAAATTACCGGGCAATGCCTAGCACTTCTCCTTTGTCTGTTTAGAAATTTGTATTCTGACCAATATTCAAGCAAATTAAATCCCTTCATACCTATATTATGACTATTTACAAGACTTCCTTAACTGTCCAAACATTTTCTGAACACTGTCACTCTACAAAAGAGCTCTATAATAATCTGTCTGTGAACTCTACTTTCCAAATTTAACTTTTCCTGCACTCCAAACTACCATCACTGTAGTTATCAAACTGTGTATGTGGTATCATCTGCTCAGATACAATGATGTCCATTGCTTATATTATTATTGTACTCGTTCTTACCATGCGTAATTATTTTTTGTTTACCTGCGAAACTGAGATATCTATCTATTCGTTCATAAACATGTCTTTTGTTTCTTGGCAGCTGATATAAAAAGCATATCACAACAAGGAAAGTGAGGAATACTCAGTTGAATATGAGCATCAAAATGGGCTAATTATTTATCTTTGGTGTCTTTGTTTTTAGCTTGTCCATCATGTATATTAATGTATTTCAAAAGTTTTAAAATATGACCATAATGTAATCTTAGGTTTGTTTTTTTTTTTTTGCCTGTAAACTCACAGTAATTTGTAAAGCAGTCCCAACATTAAAAAAAGTTAAAAGTTTCAAAATTGTGCATTGTAAGGAGGAAGATCATGTCACTCACTGCTGGAAAGCAAATTTCTTCCAGAGTTTTTTTCTGTGCAAAATGATCTTGTATACTTCAGGAAAGAAATGAGGTATTCACTTCTTCCTTTTGAGTAATACTCATCATTTAGTTCACCTCCTATTTTTTTATCTCACCAACTTTGCACATAATTTTTAGAACTGAAAATTTCTTTCAATATTTGTTCTGCTTCAACTGAAAGCCTGCCACTGGAGCCTGGTTGTGCCATTTGGTCTATTACTGCAGAACTCCTACAGCCTCACAACCTCTGCTTGCTCCTTAAAAGTCTTTTTCTATAAAGCACTGACCTAGACAAACTCTTCTTAGTCTGTGATATATAAAATCACTACTCCAAATGCTATGGTTGCAGATCATCATATGCTGCACAGAACTATGCAAAACTCCCTTCCTTCCTCCCACATGAAAGAAAACTCTGCAAAGCTATTAAGGGTAATGATGGAGAGATTCCTCTACCCTGTATTAAAGGATAAGCAGACAGTCAAATTCATTCACAGGTACACGTTTGCTCCTGTGATGCCACATGCAGTCTGTTGACCTAGATGTCCTAGCTATCTGCCTTCCTAACTTTGTATTTCAGTGGTCAATGTGTGTTGGGAAGACAGCCCTTCTTAGCAAAGAAAAAAATTAAAAATTTTACTAAACCTTTAGGTACAGAGAGTGCATGAGAGCAGAGCTAAGGCAAACATCTAGGCTATTACCTAACTATGATTTAAATTAATTTTTCCTGAGATTTTAATTTTTCATGTGATGGCTGCAGATTATTTTTAATCAAAGTGTGAAAACAGTAAAAAAAACAGCTTTGTTCTCAAGCAGTTTTTTGACTGTTCACTATGTTCTATTACACTCAAAATCTTGTAAGAAGAAAGGAACATAATATACATTTAGCTATGAACTTATTGTTAGTCCAATTAACTATTTAACAGTCCAAGAGTCTAAACAAATAGTAATATTACTCTTAAAATCTTTGTACGTGAACTGGCTAGGATCTACCCCTTTTACCTGGCCTTATTCTCATCCTTTTACTATTTTAGTATCTCTTTGGGATCTATGGTCAGCACATCATTATGCCCCATGAGCTGCTGGATGGAAAGGTTTTAATGTGTTTGGAACATCACAAAGTCTCACCAGGAGGAACAGGTCATTTGTGAAGCGCATAGGAGATTCGTGTGCGAAGGTGGGGTGCATCTTTCCTCTTCAGTTTGTTAAGCTTGGATTTATTTTAAAATACTTCCTTACCTATGGCTGATGCCTTCTGGCTGATCCCAGCTGAAGGATGAGCATAACCCTCACCATTTCCCTGTGCTCAGACATGGGGACCCCCTGGGTTTGCCAGACCCTTCCCATGGAGGCACTGGCACAGTTCAGGCTCAGGCAGGGGAGGCAACAGGTCCTGCGAGCTGAGATAGGAGCTGAAACCAGCCCAGCTCAGCTCTGGCCAAAGTGAGCCCAAGCCAGCCCTGAGACTGGTGCTCTGAGCTCAGGGAACAGCCTAAAGACTTTTACTAGAAATGGCAAAAAAGTAGAATTTACTGTGTTACAATTCTCGCCACAGATAAAACTGTTATTTGGTTTTGATTTATGGGTTATTTGGTTTGTTTTTTTTTCCCCTCATCTATTTTTATAACAAATATGTTCAAAGTCACATCTTGCACTCTTGCAAAAAATTCTGTTATAAAAAGCCTTTAATCAATGGGATAGTTTGTATTTAAACATATCTTAATGAAGAGTTTCCTGGAACAGATGAACACATACTACTAAGCCATTTTTCACATGGACTTTATTCAGTAAATTAACAGGCAGTCTGTTATCCACATTGCTTTCACATGTAGTGAAAGAGCTACATTCCTTGAAATTCACTGCATACAGGTTTGCTAAAGAGCACTAGCATCTTTTTTTCCTAAAGGTACTAAGTGCATTGTGTACTCATACATATATATGTGGTAAAAGCTTTTTTCTTACCATTTTCGTGCACGTTGTTGAATATCATGAATTTAAAAGTGTGATTTACTGTGTAAAATTATCTCTGCTTTTATGTGAATGCATAGCATTTATTTTTAATGCTAATGCATCCTCTCTGGAAACATTACTAGCCTGTAATGACATCTTTCTTTTGGTTTAAAGCTGTGCATGCTTGCATGAGCTCAGAGGAAAAAGTTTTTATTTTTGTTTTCATTATTGCTGTTGTGTATTAAAAGAACAGAAGACGAAAACCACAAAATGCTTTATAAAACTTTTAGATGGTGCATGCGTCAATTAAGCTGTAAAAGGTGCGACTTTTCTCATTGTGACCAAAAATGATTACAGGAATGTGAGATCCAACTGAATGAACTCACATACAATGAGAAAGAAAAGCTGTATGTTTATTCTGTACATGTCTGACTGATCTTTGGACATTTGTACTTTGTTTTTAAGCACCGAGCAGTGCTAAACTGAAATTTCAGAAATGTGCTAAATAATTTGTTGTAGTCAAAGGTGAGGGATATGCAAGTAATAATGGGTTTCAAAAGGTTTTTCTTTCTTTCTTTCCCTGTTGTGATTTGAAGCCCACAGCAGTTTGTTTTCATTTGGAAGGGGAATTGCATTGAACAACGGTAAACTGTGATACTTCTTGTAGACCATACAAAGACTATTATGAGTTTAACAGACATTAGTTAATTTCTATAATGTACCATATTAGGATAACAGAACTTAGACTGGATAGTTGAGACATCTGCAAATGAATTAGAGTTGACTTTTCATGTGGGCAGGCATTATGCAAATGACAGAAAACTGAATGAGTTTGTCACTTGGCTTAAATATCTTTGTCCACTTGCAAACTCTGTGTAGGTGTGTTTACTGTTCTTTGTGTAAGTGTTTATTGTTGGCCAGGTTCCTATCATTGTTATCAACAAGACTGGATAGGAGGTAGAATTAAGAGAAATATACAATGCTTTTCAGATCTTTCCTTTGGCTTAAGGTCTAGCTCAGAATAATTGACTTTCCTGGGTACTCCAAGATACTTATCTGATCATTTGACTGCATGAGGCAATTCATACTAATGTGGGTTAGATACATAAAATAGATAAAGGGTTAAAATTATGTGGGATGAAACTGTTTACTGGGGAACCTCTTTCTTCAAAGGCACCTGATCTAAAAAACTGATTCTAGTGTTCTAGGGTGTACTGGAATAACAGGGATGTTGCCAACAGCTCTACCATAGAAGGAAATTGCTACCCTGGATTTAAATGCTTTCTTCAAAATTCAAATTTAAAAACTGAGAATTTGTCCTTAGAATTCCTAGAAGTTTATATGTAATTTTTATATATATATATAAAAAATACTAGTTAGTTGTGAAAATTACTTGCCTGTTGTTTGTTATGTGTATTTTATTAGGATCTTTCTGAAAACTGAGGAAGAAAGTATAAGAAAGAGGTAAGAGTAGCTAAAGAAAAGTAATTTTTTTAATAGGTGTATGCTAACAAATGTCTAGCTACAGCATTAATAAAATTGTGAGACCTATGATTTAGACACCAAAGCATAAGCAAATGTGCAATGAGAAATATCATATTGTTATCCCTGGTTCCATTATTAAAAGCCATAATTTGCAGTCTTGTATTTTATTAGTTACTGTCATATATCCTTAACAAATATATCCAGCATGAAAACCTAGCCTATACATAATGAGCATAGCCTTTTTCTTTCACGTCTTTCACAATGAAGAGGAAAACAACTGTACTTATGAATATTCCTGACTCATGGAAAACACAGTGTTTGAAATCTAAAGTACTGTTTACTCCTATTGTTCTATAGGAACACATAAAAAATAGTTGTGTGACTTGCTGTACGTATCAGCTCAAATCAGCACAATGCAGTGACCCTCCACAATGCAGTTCTTGCCTTACAAACTCTGTGACGTCATGGGTAATTTTCACACGATGAGTAATGATGCTGAGGAGATTCTAAAGAAAGATAATTGAAATCGTCAAGACAGTTATCACATGGAAAAAAACCAACCAACCAAACAACCAACCCACCAAGAAACCCTGAAAACAACAAAACAAAATTACTTTAAAATAATATGCCATTATTTGTCTTGATAACAAACTACCAGGGTTAATTGGATCGTGCATACATGTATATAGATAGATACAGATATAGATAGATAGATAGATAGATAGATAGATGATAGATAGATAGATGTGAGCAAGAGGTATGACATGTAGAAGGCACTTGTATCTTCTCTCTTCTAGAAATCAGAACTGTAAGCTTGTATCTGCTCTCTGTTCATTAAAGTATTTAAGACTTTCAGTTTAGAATTCTGTAGGGTTACTGACTTCAAAGAAATGGATGTGTAAATTTCTAGCTTATATCTTTGGCTTGATTAGAGACAAAATTTCCAGCACTTTACTGGATTAAAATTTTGAAAAATGAGATATTAACACATGTTTATGAGAAAAATAAATGAAAGCAAGCAGTATCTGTGTAACATTTTGAGTGTGTGCTTTCTTTGCCAATCTTTCTGTGTGCTCTGTGTTAAATGTCTCTTATTTGGGTCTTAAAACATAGTGCGGTCTGACCACAATCTTCTGAAGATGAGCATTGAGAAGGAAAATTAGAGTAGGATGAAAGGATGATAAAAGTTTTGTACTGAAAGTGAATAAAGACAAGCTATAGGCAATAGCAAAAGAACACTAATAACCAGCAGTGGGAAATGAGGCATTCTATATTAATAAAGTAATTTTCTTTTTACTTTGGAATACTTTTTTCTCAGTATTAGTAACAATAATAAGGATTCTCTTCACTGCCCGAGAATGAACACAGAACTTTTACAAGATAGTTAGGATGGTTTTGTGAAGATGTCCTGCTGCTTCACTGCTGCACTATTGAACTCTGTGGACCTTTTTTCAGATGGAACTGAGGGGATGTAAAGGATCATATTAGGGATGTATGCTCAACTAGAAAAAATAAGTTCCTTGTGTTATTTACATATTTTTTGTGCATTAAAAATAAAAAGAGAAAATTTTCTTATAATACATATTTCTTGAATTTTGATATTTTCCTCTCTGCTTTTTGGTGAATGGACTGTGTTATTCACATTTTCATTCTAGAAGTGTTTGCTTTTTAAACAAATCACAACAAACAGATTTTCAGGAGGCTGCAGCTATGTCAGAATAAGTAGATGATTTAAAACATCTATCGTTTGCTTTTTAGACAGTTTGTAGATCACAAAGGATGCTGCATTGTTCTCATAAATTTGTATTCCTAACAATCAGAGGGACTGACTATATGAACTTGCTGTTCAAAATTGGAATTATTAAAAGAAATTGGTTTTAAAAGTCTGTATAGGTAGCTACATGGTATCTTCCTAACCTGGCAGATGTGAACATTTAATATACTGAGGAAAAAACCCCAAACAGCCACTCATGAAGTTGCAGAGTTCTAGTCCCATCCACAAGGCCTCTCATACTTCCTCTGAGGCATATAAAAAAGAGACCTTCTTTTTTTTTCCTCTTAGGTTCTGCACCTTGTTATATTGCTTGGGTCCTACATACTGTGCTGAACTGTTCAGAAGACTTCCAGCTAAGCCTTGAGATCTTAGTGTTCACATGCCCAAGTGAAAGTGAATAAAGACCTCAAAATTTGGTCGGTAATGAAGAAGTGCTAAGTAGTTAATTATGAAGGGAATTAATATTTTTATGCCACAAACTATCTAGTCTCATTTGAGAATGGTTCTCTGGCTGAATACTTGCAAGCAACATGGCACAAAACCTCCTCCCCTTAAAACATTATACCCAGGTAACAACTCTTTCAAGTGCCATGTTCGGAATGACAGGAAAAAGCATTCTCTGTCCAGAACTTTCACTTAATTTATTATGCTGTTCTCTATTTACAGTTTCATAAGATAAAATAGACAACTATCTTAAGGTATCCATACAAATTTAATATCAAGCTAGAGCTACACTAGGAAAACCAGCCATGCCCATCATGAAGATGGACCTTTTAACACATATTTCTTATAGGAGTGTGTTTTGTGATTGCATTCCCAGTCCTTCATTATGCTGGGATTAATGAATTTGCTGTACTGTAAATTTTGATAAAACAACAGCTTCCCTAGAATAAAAGTAATAAAGTACCTGGCTTTCATTCCAGGTACCTTTTCATGATTGTGTAGCAGAGTGGATACACTTCCTCAGAATCACAAGAGATGCTCAGTTCTATCTAAAGTCACAAAACTGGAGAGCCTCAGAAAATGCTAATGCGTTTCAGAGATTATGCCTTCTTGGCTCTGGTCCCTGAATATGGTGACAGCTATAGTGCTGATGCTTCCCATTTTCAAAAGTCTGTCAAACCCAATTAAAAACTTCATTCTGGTATTCCTTGTCCTTTTCAGTGGCAGCTTGCTGTGGAGATATTTGTCTTACTTTCTACCTGCTCCAAATAATCCTTCTGTGTTTATATACTGTTTCTCTCCCCATACATAGACATGGGTGTACATGAACACATTTCCTAGAACAAAGAAGACTACCTTGTTTCTCGGTCATGTGTGCCAATATTTCACTAGATTACTTTTTGATGTAAAGTTGTTAGATTGATCCCATAAAACTTGTGATCATGTATTCTCCCTTTCTGTCCTCCTTCGAAAGATTACCTGTTTTTAAAAAGCTTTCTGGCAATGCATTGGTTTGTATGAGACTTTTTAAAATAAGACATCTAATTTATGAGTCTGTGTTATGATGTTATTTTCCAACTGTTATGATGTTCTTTTCTGAGTTTTCCAATTGCAGAAATTGGCTCCTGTACAGGGTAATTTGGAACATCACAGATAAACTGCTCTGTATTGCCTTCTGGAGGAGACTGCAGAAGGAGAGTAGGAAGGTTGGTCAATCATACTGAGCCTCAAATTAGTTACCTTTTTCAATGGGATCATTGTCTTAATTTTGCTGGAATCAGTAGAATTTGATTATTTCAAACTACATGGAAGCATTAAAACCTCATTAAGGAAATCTGTTGAGTTCCCTATACTTCAGTGGAATGTAAATTCCTAGGTGAAAACCATAATTTTACGTTTATTTTAGTAAGATCTGCAAAACATAAGATCCTGAGTATCTATTCTAAATGAAGACTTGTATACCCACCAGATGAAAATTTTAATTTCATGCGTCACATTTATTAATGTATTTTCAGCTTGATTGTCTAAGGTTGCTTTATGATGAAATTAGTCCAAAGAAAAGATTGTGACACCATTCTTTACTGTGACCATGATGAATGCTTTTGAGTTCTTTGTCTTCTGATACAAACCTAGTCTGTAGAATTACTTTTAAAATTAATAAATATTGCTATATACAGAGTTACCAAAGGGAAAATACCCAATACTTCCATTATTATTGTATTTGGGGAAATTCTTGGAAGGAAAATTCATTGAGAGTTAGAAAAAACAAAGATATTATTTTTAGCTGAAGAGGTTAGTATACCTTGAATAGTTTGAAGCTGTGAAAGTAGGCGGTGGAAATAAAATGTGTGCATACACACATGAATTTCAGGTCTTTACTCGCAGAATGACCTGCAACAATGCAGCTGAAGGAGTATTTGAATGAGCAACGGCAGTTAGAAATGTCTGAATTTTGCCATAAATTTAACACTAATGTTTGTGGTGTGAAATGTTTCTACAGAGACATTTAATAGATGTAGTCTTTTGCCTTGAAATTCAGCACTTCAGTATAAAACTCTTAATATACCAAGTTAAAGTGTTGCACAATTGTAGATAAGCTAAGTTCAGTTTCATAAAAATGAGAATTCAGAGTGAAAACTGCAGGAATGTGGAACTAGATTCTCCCTGTTAACGTGGCTTGCCTAAATTCTGATAGTTTTGTGATAACACAGAGAATGTTAACAGTGGTAATTCATAAGTATATGCATATTCCACACTTAGGTTATGTTTGTTATCAATTACATTTTTTAAGCACTCTGCAAGGATTTTTCTTGAAATGTTAGCAAATGAAATTGAAATAGCTAATGGCAAACAGGTAGAATGTAGAATTGTTATAAACTCTTTACCACGTAGTAGCTGATGAAGATAGATTTTTATTAGTCTGTTATAGAAACTTAAGAATACAGCCAAGATCTTATGAGGAAGGGAAAAAAATAAGTTACAGTTCATCCAGCACAGCTCCTCTTTCTATACCAATTTTACTGATATGCATGAAGTTGGCAGGTAAAATCTGGAGCTTTTATTCCAAACAAACTTTGGGATACCATAATTTACTTGCTATTGATTGCAGCTAAGATGGGAAAGAAATTATCTGGAAAATACAAAGTCACTGGCAAACAGTTTGTAAAAAGGTAAAATGTTCTGGGGGAATGTTATGCCCCAGTCCACTTGGTGGGTTTAGGGGAAGGTTGGTTGATTTATTCTGGGCTGTGCACAGAAGAAACAACAGAATTCTCAGGAGGTTCAAAACCACACTTTTACTTGCAAACTTTAGAACACTATGGTAGAATAAGGCACTTGGCAAATTTTAAAACAACACCGAGACAAAGTAAGGCATTTCACAAACTTTAACTTAGCAAATTTATACTTAGCCAAATTTAACCTATCCAAAGAACAACGCACTTACTAAGACATTGACTGGAATTTTTCAGTCTTGCCTACAATATATTTTGATAAGAAGTTAGGAGAAGAAAGAGAGAGGAAAAGAAGAGAAAAATGTATATAGTCACCACCTATGATATAGCAATGAGATTTGACTGTTGAAATTTCAATGTCTGTCAAAGTGATGATCACAGTCTTGATCCATCAGTGGTAGAAAAAGCCCACAGAACACAGAGCTCAGTGATTAAACTGCGGTTATGTGGGAACACCCATGTGCCTTCCCCGGGTTAGGGAGTTTTACACTGTTATAGCACTGTGGATCATGGGACACTTCAGCGTTCTTTGATGGTTTATGACACCTTCTAAGACATGACAGCTGCCTCTTAGGTCAGCACAATTGAGACGATTATGCCCCATCAGAAGGGTTGAATACCTTCAGGTGAATGTCCCAATATCTCCCTCAGAGAAGAGTTTTCACACCTGAGCCAGTTGTGTAAGGGCAGAAATTGGCATGATAAAAAGCATTATCCCACATATCAGGAGCTGTTTCTTATTGGCCTCTTCCCTTATCTGGGCCAAAACCCTCATGTAGCCTCTGGTGGTGAGTGTGCACCCCCTCTGCATCTGGGCTGTGACCTTGAACTCCATCAGCCAAGCAACCACTGCTTTGGCAAATGGCTGATTCTTTGAGACTCACCAACAGCATTTAATTTCTCACAGTGATAAGAGAAACAAATGAAGCACCAACTGGCTGAGGAAAGTTTGGTGTGTACAAAGAGGATAAGTTTTAAATGTTAATGTACATATGCTTCAAAAATAATTTAGGGTTTTAATTCTATGTGTACAATATTATTTCCTAGATATACCATGATTTGAAATCAAATGATTCTATATTTCTGAGGAAACCTGGATTCAATAAAGACTAAATCCCACCCCACAAAGAAATCAAACTAATTTTGATCAGCTGAGTAAAGTGGGCCTTCTGGCTTAAAGTAAAAGAAAAGAAAAACACAATATCCCAAATATGAAGCTCTTTTTATTGATATAGTGTCTGCTCTTTTTGGTCCTATTGGGAATGACTGCTGATAAGAACCTCGTGAAGCAGCAGAAGCTATTTCTATTTGCAGTCATCAGTAAACTTTAAACTATAACCAAGATTTATCTGTTAATGTTCTTGTGTTACAGCACAAAAGAAAAAAGTATATAAAGCTGGAAGCGCGGATTTCCATATGTGTTGAGTTGTTGGGATAGATGGCTGTTAAAAGTAAAGGATGCTGAATTTACATAGCTTTATTAGGCTATTGACATAAGAAAAAAAACTTGTTAGGAAAAAAATGGACGCAAATTTCTAAGAGGCTGTCTGTATTAAATGAAAAGATTAATCAGATGTCTTTATTATACCTCAGAGACAGTTGTCCAGACTCCCTTTAGAGATCAGGATGTGGTTCCTATCACCCCAGAGAAAATATTTAAGTTACATCTAAGAAACGTTACCACAAGAAGCCTCTTGATCTCCTCTATTAAGTCTAAGGTGAATGAGAGGAATTCCATCAAATTTATCACTATCATCAAAGATCTATCATGGTACAGCCTATTTCATATATGTATGATTTGATTTGATTACATGCCAAGATGTGTCAAAGAATCACTTTCTATGGGAGAAGGTAGGAATTATTTTTAAATTTAAGGTTGAAAAATAGTTCAAATCTTTAAGGAATGTATTTTTTTCTATGTTGTCAAGAAGTTTATGTTATTATAAATGTTGGCCAGAGAAACCTGGTCATTAAAAATCGGCACCACTAACCATTACCATGGCTATGGAATTTTCAGTATTGTTTCCTGTGCACAGATTGAGTATTGGTGGAAATAGTATGAAAAAATCATGCTTGAATGTCTAATTTGTAGGCAATACCCATTGCACTGTCACAGCTTCACGTTGGTATGTGACAAAATATGAGATTAGACAAACTTCTTGACCTGAATGTTTTGGGATTTTTTTAAAAGGGCAAGCTCAAAAAATGAGCGTCAATTTGGTCTGGCTGAGCTGGAGTTCATTTTCCCACAGCAGCCCTCACAGTGCTGTGCTTTGCACTGGTACCTGGAAAGGAGTTGATGCCACTCCAGTGTTTGGCTGCTGCTGGGCAGGGCTGGCACAGCATCAGCGCTGTCTCTGTCTCTATCTCCTTTTCCTTTTCCTTTTCCTTTTCCTTTTCCTTTTCCTTTTTCCTTTTCCTTTCCTCTTCCCCTCCCTTCCCATCAGGGGCTGGGAGTGGGCAATATCCTGGGACACAACCAGGCCAGCTGAGCCAAATTAACCAAAGGACTAGTCCATACCAGGTGACGTCAGCTCAGGCATGAAAACTAAGGAAGGGAGGAAGAATAGGGGATGCTTGTTATTTTGTGATGTTTGCCTTTTGGAGCAACTGCTCCATGTGTTGAAGCCCTGCTTCCCAGGAAGCAGATAAACTTCACTCGCTGATTGGGAGTAGAGATTAAATTTTTTTTCTCTTTGCTAATGCATGCACAAGCTTTTGAGGTTTTTTGGTTATTATTTATTTTTGCTTTTTTGCTTATCTCAACCTACAAGTTATTTTCCATCTTATTTTCTCTCCCCTGTCCTGCTGGGAAGGGGAGTGATAGAGTGTCTTGGTGGGCACCTGCATCCAGCCCAGGTCAACCCACTACAGAGAGTAAATATAAAACCTTGAAAAAAACATTGCCGGTAATCAAGGTTTAGCAGAAATTGTGAGTGAGTACATTAATGAAGTAGATGAACCACTTTTAAAACACTTGTTTTTTTGTAAGGAATGTTACAGTAAAGAGAGGATTCAGGTTAAGCAGTAAATTGCAATCTGAACACAGGAGGAAACGAGGAAATAATACGAGGTTATTACCCTTTGCTTATTTTTTTAGCAGAAAAGGTCAATATAACTAATGGTCTCGTCACAAATAGCAAAGGTATTTTCAGTTTACACTGATAAATTTTAAAAGTCTGAGTGTGAATTGATTAGGTGTTTTAAGAGGCCTAACTTTCCCAGTCACAAAGTCCTGAAAAAAGACTGACTATAAAGGTGGAAATTGATAAAAAAGTGAGATGACGCCATCATAAACATGGGAGAAAACAGTTGCAGATTCCGTGTCAAGTAACTAGACCTGACTCTCATGTTGAATTAAGTATTATCAAGTGTACTGTTATGGATCAGTATCTAGACCTCAGGAAAACACTTGCCAAATGCCCTTGAGAAAACCTTTGTTCAATTATACTTACTGATTGGCTTTTAAAGAAGATCAGCATTAAAAGTGGGTCTCAGGAAGTCCTCTAGCTCTTCTACTGTGTTATTTCTCACATGATTTTTATGACAGCGCTTTCAGCAAATACATCACATGACAAACCTTTATGAAAGGTTCTGGAACAGAGTGTATTTGGAGACAAGAGTGTTTAGGGCCTCTGAGAAAAATCTTACTGCTTAGAAATAAACCTTTTGGCACGAGAATAGAGCTCTTGCCCAAGGTAACAGCACTCTGGGGGTCTCTTCTACCCCTTTACATTCTATACTTAAAATCTCCTTGGAGAAATTACACAAAATAATTCTGTGGGGCAATACTTTTAATTTTTCAAAAAGTAGCAATAAAAGCCTCTCTGGACCTTTTGACTTTAGGGCTAAAAATCTGCAGTAAGCTTTGTTACCAAGTAAACTGCAGCAAGACTCAATATTTGTACTTACAGGTCTGCATAAAGTTCATGCTGATTTTGGCACTGCTGCATATATTTTGGCATTGCTGCCACATTCTGTTTTGATTTTTTCATTATTTATATTTGTCATTAGATATTAATAACAAAAGAGAATTCAAAAGTTTGGAAATAAGTAAAGCAACACTCAAGTCTCAGGTAGAATTCTGAGCTGCAGCAGTTCACAGAAATAAAAGAAATACCTGAAAGACAAGACCACAAATATCTGTGTTCCAACTGGTTTCTTCTTACTGGGTATTAGAGCCTTTGGGGCTTTGAATGTTTGAGGGATTCTTGGGTCTGAAACTTCAGGCACTTTCATCTATTTGTTCCTTAATGATCTGCCACTTTTGAAATACTTTACAATAGAGTTGAAGATGTAAATCTCTTAGCATCTAGACGAATACAAGACAATAATATAATTTTCGGTAAACAATTACAGAAACAAGCAAATACTTTAGCAATGGAAAAAGAAATAACGTGATTATTAAAAAAAATAGAGTAATTTGGGTTTTCTGCCTTGGAACCTTCTTTCTTTTTGGTTTGGTTATACGGGGATCTCTTTGGGTGATTTTGTTGTTTCATTCACTCATTTTATTTTTTTTTTGTTTTGTTTTGTTTTGTTTTGTTTGTTGATTTCTGCCATGTTTGCAGGTAATTTAGAAGAATCCTTATGCTGTCCTGATTTTTTCTATCTTCTTCATTTGCTGCCCAATCTATAAATAAGAGAGAAAACAGAACTGAGGAAAAGCACAGTCACTACTGATGCATGGTCTTTTCTCCCATCTCTTTCCTGATTTACTACTGCCTTCAGTGAAAGGTGGGAACACACCCTAAGTCCAAAGAGAGTTTCAACAGGAAAGCAATTATCCATCTATTTTAAAAAATGAACCAAGTCCAGCTATCCTACTAGCTTCATAATACTATACTGATGTTTTATGAGGCAGAAAGTGGTGCTGCTATTGGCAAGGTCTACCTAAGGCTGAATTATTAGAATAACCAGAGAAATAATATTTTTTTTTCTGTTAAGATATTGGCTAAAGAAGAGAAACATGATTTAATTTTTAGGCTAAATTTAGTGCAGGATTTGGTATATAATTTTGCTTGATTTAGTTCTTCTTTTACAGTCTGTGAAATGTAAATGTGAATGCAATAGAATCTAAATCTAAAACTGTCTCTGAATATGAAAGTTCCAGTGGATTCTGTGAAAAAGTTATGCAAGGAAAGATTTTTTATATTTATTGAATGTGTCTGATTCTGAAAATGGTGCATCCTTTTTCTCTTTTATACCCCAGTATTAAGCTCTTTGAAAAATGCACTAGAGGTTTTTCCTTACTAATCCATGTTTTTTGGGTTTTTTTTTTTATTTTCAGTTAATTGACATAATGTCTGTTCTAAAAGTTTTATCCTTTCATCCTGATGCTGTAGTGTATTCCTCATTCAAAGCTAATAACGTTTTACAGCCTCTTTGCTCCCCTCTGTTTTGTCAAGGAAACCTCTTCTATTGCGGTATTGCTCAGGTTTATATCACATATTATCATCTTCATTTTTATTAATAAGCCCAGATTCCTGACAGCAGGGGTTCAATGACTCTGCTGGTAACTGTTTTGAATACATAGTGAAGTTGGGAATTGTCATCACAAAGTTATTCTGAAATAAGACTGGGATAGTCTCTGTTAAAATATTTTAATAGAAGAAATGAAATAATTTCATGAGGAAATCAGCAATAGTGTGTGTGTGCCCCAGCTGGTCTTATTCTAGGTCATTGGCTTTTCAAGTGTGAAAGCATAAATAGCCTTTCATGTTGTCTGTAGTTTTACATGGAACTTTACTGATCCAACATGGAGAAAGTGAGTAGGGAAACAATCTGCATTTTCATTTAAGGAAAGTGGTGTCCAAACATCTTTCAGAGTGTTCATACATGCAGTATGATTATAACCTACACTATTGCTTCACTTTGTACGAGCCAATTAGTCAGTCTAAATAAAATCTGCTTTGCATGCATGTTCTGCTTGTTTTATTTTACATTCATAAGAAACAAATATGAATGGATCATTTAAATTCAGGTCTAATCCATTCTTCAGATATGTTATGTACTGTCTCATTTCCTTTTTTATTACTCTGGATTTTTATTCGATCTTCTTAAGCATTTTAAGGTAAGTATCTATTTTAATAATCATAGAAAACCACATTTCAACTCTGTTTTATCATATTCTGCTTTCTGCTTTGAGATAATTTCTTTAACATTAATGATACGTTCTTTTCTTGTGTATTATGCTTCCCTTGTGTATCACCTTGGGATAATCTTGTCTCCAGCTTAATGAAAAATCTGCTAGGGAATTTCTATGTAGTTTCATATAAATGACATATATAAAGTTTGCACAACTGGTGCCAGCTGAATTTCTTTATTTAGGCTAAGGAAATAAGTAGTTGCATAAGGGGAAAATGTTTCAATTTGTCCATACCATATTCCAATTTAATTAAGAGTCAACATCTGAAACAGAGTTGAATTCTCTGTTCACAATCCACAATTGCACATAGGAAAAAACTGCAGAAAATCTTGTCTGTAAAAACAGAGGATAATAGGAAATTTTTGATAACTCATAAATATGGTGACACTTTATTATTTACTGTTTTTTAAACTGTTTCAGGCTGTGAGTTTTCTAAATTATTTTTATATGAACATAGATGCAACTGAATTTAAGTATCAGCTGAACTGGGATTGGTATCATAATTTAAATTACTGTAAGTACATATTCAAATTTTCCATGGGAAAGTGTTTCAGAAGATAAAAATTAAAATTAATTAAAAACTAAATTGTGTTTAGAAAAAGGCAAAAAAAATATTACTCTGGGAAAGAGAATGAATTTTTAAAAAATATCTTCAAAATATTTATTCACATATGCTACAGGACTATATGTCTAATATTCTATTTAATAAAGAATATGCTTTTTAAAAAAGTACTGCTAAACTTAATCACATTTTAGAAAATGTTTCTGTTACTACTTTATTTTAGAAGATACCAAAAAAAATTACTTTCCTCTAATACCCATGATGATCAATGCTATAAATTAGTTATAATCACCAAATATATAGATCTTATCTAGTAGTCCATCTGAGGGACACTAGGGTGCTACCTAAAGTGTATTGGATTTTGCATAAAATACAGACTCCACTAAACTGAGGTGGTTTTACTTGTAATGAAACTGTTCAACAGAAGTTCTGATTTTTTAGAGTACTTTCTGCCTTTATCTTTTCTGAAACAATGTAGGCTTCTTCCTGTGCATCCCTGGATATGTTGTGCATGCCTCGTCAGTAGACTGTGGTCCTTCATGGAAACTCTTGCCCCAGCCAGGCATAGCGTGGGTGGATGAAGAGGGGGATTCCAGGAACTTTCTTGCCTCACACCTCTCCCACTCAGATGCCTGTCCTCAAAGTATAGCCAAGCACCCTGTAAATTTACTTATTTCCTCCCAACCTGGCCCTGTGGTTGCATTCAACTCCTGCCTGTTTTTGGCCCTAGACACTCCTCTTCTGTCAAGGCATCCTTCACCTTTTTCTGTCTTTGTGACACTCATTGGCATGCCTGTACTAAGGATGAGAGAACACAGATGGGAACATGGCTGGATTATACATGGGCTTTGAAGGAGCTGGAAATTCAGGGCATTAGGCTTTGAAGGCATCTGTGCCATGTCTGGAAGGAGGAGCTGTGATCCCTTGTTATGAAGGGCCAGTGCTGGATGTACAACACACCCATCATATGAGTATTTTGATACTACCCGTAATTGCCTGCCTGTATTTACAAATATACAGATACATATGCATTATATACAAATTTAATGTTCCTTCTTTGCTGTTGTCTGCTTTGGTTCACTCTCCTTTTTGCTTGACAATCCCTGTAGCAATTCTGATTTCAGTCTTACTTGAACTACTTTTCATTTGTGAGCACACTTTATCCTCCTTAAATCCTTTCTTCTTTAGACTCCATGCCTTAAACCATCCTTCCTGCTTTCAGATTTAAAGCCTGCATCAGCTTTCACTTGAAACGTTATGCGGATATTTGTCTCCTCTTACATTACAAGTGAATTTTGTTGTAGAGTAGCTGAGGTAATATATGTAAAGCACTTTTGTGCTCTGTTCAATTTGCTTGAATCCTAAATGGATCTGGCATGCTGGTTTCAAAGACAGCATTCATAGGAAACCTGATATTAACCTCCAACCATCTTGCATTCTACAACTTAAAAGACATAGACACTAAGGCAGTATGCATAATGAATGTGAAGGACCGATCTACATTGCTGATAGCTTTAGAGGTGTTACACTTGAGACATGTGTGATGAAATATTACCAAATTTCTCCCAACATACTTGTTAAAAGAAACAGACTTGTTCCCTGTATAATGATTCATTTTTTTGTACTTCTTTTGATATTTTCTTTTAAATACTTGTGTCTATGCACTGTGTCAATGATTTTGTGTTGTGAAAAGAAGGGGTACATGTATAGCTTACACTGCACTGAAACTCTGGTTTGGGATTTGAAGTGAGTTGTGAGACATGCATAAACCTTCTGGTGTAATGCAATACTTAAGGCATGGGTAATATTTATGTAAAATTTGAGTGAGACGCTTCACCTCTTAGCTGAACTTCAGGACAAAATTAAGTATTTAAGCTTACTATTTTGTTTATGAGGAGAAGAAGCACTTCAGAATGGGAACAGGTTTTCCTGTTGTTTTTTTTTTTTTGATAGCACTTAGGGGGAAAAGTCTGGTTTAGATGAATTTTAGGCACTAATCTGTAAAGGGTCTATTCAGTTCATTATACATATTCAATGAAAATCTATAATACTTATCATACTCCAGTGGTCTGGCTAAGTACTAGTAAGAAAGGGTCGTTATGTATTTTATTAGCAGAACTGTTTTGCAAGAGGAATTAAGGAAGTGTCACATCAAAATACCTAATAATCCAGTGGTTTGAACACTTCTTAAGGCTTTCTGCCACTCAACTCATGTCTCTGCATCGTTCTCATGATTTACCTTCTCCCTCATGACATGCTTCCTCCCACATAACAGTGAGATCAAGGGCACCTTCAGGCAGTTTGCTGACAACATCAAGCTGTGTGGTACAGTTGACGGGCTAGAGGGGAGGGATGGCATCCGGAGGGACTGTGATAGGCTTGGAATTTGTGCCCGTGCAAACCTCACGATGTTCAACAAGGCCAAGTGCAAGGTCCTGCATGTAGATCAGGGCAGTCCCAAGCACAAATACAGGCTGGGTGAAGAATGCATCAGGAGCAGCCCTGAGGAAAAGGATTTGGGGGTGTTGATTGACAAGCATCTTAACATGACACAGAAATGTGCACTTGCAGCCCAGAAAGCCAACTGCATTCTGGGCTGCATCAAAAGAAGTGTGGCCAGCAGGGCGAGGGAGGTGATTCTTCCCCTCTTCTCCACCCATGTGAGACCCTGTCTGGAGTGCTGCATCCAGGTCTGGGGCCCCTGAAAAAGAAGTGTACCTGTTGGAGTGAGTCCAAAGGTGGGCCAGGACAATGGTGAGAAGGATGGAGTATCTCTCCTGTGAGGAGAGGCTGAGAGAATTGGGGTTGTTCAGCCTGAAAAAGAGAAGGGTCTCCAGGGAGACCATACAGCAGCCTTCCAGGAATCCCTACAAGAAAAGTGAGGGACTGTTTACAAGGGTATATAGTGACAGGACAAGGGGAATGGCTTCGTACTGAAAGAGAATAGGTTTAGATGAGATATTAAGAAGAAATTCTTTACTATAAGAGTGGTGATGTACTGGAACAGGTTGTCCAGAGAATCACAGAATTGTTATTGATGGAAGGGACTTCTAGAAATCTAGTCCAACTCCCCTGCCAAGGAAGGGGACAGGTGGGTTTTGAGCAGGTGACACAGGAATGTGTCCATTTGGTGGATTTTGAATGTCTCCAGAGAGGGAGACAACACGACCTCCATGGGCAGCCTGTTCCAGTTCTCTGCTACCCTTAATGTAAAGAAGTTATTCCTCGTGTTGAGGTGGAACTGCCTATATTTTAGTTTATGGCCATTACTCACTGTCCTGTCACTGGGCACCACTGGAAGAGTCTGGCACTGTCTTCTTGACACCCACCTTTGAGATATTTATAGTTGTGGATGCCCTGTTCCAGGAAGTGTTCAAAGCCAGGTTGAATGGGGCTTTGAGCCACCTGTTCTAGTGAAAGACGTCCCTTGCTATACCAGGGAGTTTGTAACTAGATGATCTTTAAGCTCCCTTCCTATCCAAACCATTCAGTGATTCTATGATTCTCTTCTGTTCCACAACAACATGTCTGTACATCTGCTCTGAACAATTTAATAGTACAGTACTCTGGTACTCACTGCTCTTCCTGTTCCTTGGGAGTGTGGAGGCTGTCTTCAGAGCTGTTAAGATTTCTTAAATTTCAAGGTCACTGCTAGGTAGCTTTGGTCTTACAAAAGAATCTCACTGGCTAAGGCACAGAACTAAGCAATGAGTATTTGGGTGGAAAGGCAATAATGAGACTAATGATCATATGTGTGATAGCTAAAGTTTGTGTGATTCCTTTTGAAAATATTTGTAAGGACCTATCACTTCCCAGACAGTAGAGAAGAGAAATATATCATGTGTTTTCTTATGCATATTACCATTTCTTGACCTTGTTGATGCTAATGGAAAGGGGCAAGCTGGTTACAAAATTGATTATCTCCTTCATCTTTGGTCAACAGAGAATTATTTCCAGTCAAGGAATAACCCTTTGTGTTTGCAAAAGTTGGCATTTCTGTCATTCTTATTTGCAATATGCTAAAACTTAGCCAAATATACATTTTGCATTATTGCAAGTTTTTAACATGTGACACAACACATTTGAGGGAAAGTGTGCTTCATTATTAAATCCTGAAGGGCTGTCCAGTTTGTGTTCTCAGAATAAGATTTAGCTCTTCTTCAAAAAATGCCAAGGAAGTTAGGCAATTTGAACATATGCATTTTAATCTGCATAGTTTATGATTTCCCAGAAGTAGCTTCCCTCTGGAATGTTCATAGTTTTCATTTTATATTTGTGTCTGAATAGGGTCAAAATAATTTCCCTGCTCTTCCCCTTGTCTTTTCTTGTCTTCTGCCATTTCTTCTCTCTTTGAACCTAATGAAACATAATTTTCTGGTTTCAGTGGGATCAGAACTTTTTTTCTACATTTGAATAAAATATGGAAATACACAATGCATTTACGGTGCTGGAAGAAAACTGACTTAGTGCTCCATATATACCTATATTTCTGTGAATGGTTGCTCTATCCATTTCAGAAATAATAAAGATTAATTTTAGTCCCAAGAGGACAGACAAAATGTCAGAGATGTCACACCAGAAAGGATGTCATAGAAGTTGTCTTCGTCTGATCTTCGGTGGCAGGAAAACTTTTAAGGTTACATCATCCTGAATCCCAATGTCCGGAAACAAGACCAAGAAACAAGACTTGCTTCCTAAGCAGAGGTGTGTAAACCTCAGTGATCTACTTGCCGGTAGGATGGGGAAAATTCCATTTTTTTCCAAAAGAAAACCGTAAGTATTAAAAAGTATATTTATGAGACTCAGTTTATAAAAATGTATGAAAACTGCTCTTTTTTTTTTTTTTGACTATTGCATTGTTCTTTCTTCTATCCCAGCTGCCAGCTTTCCACTTAAGCATGTATGTTAAGATAAAGAACAATTTGTCCATGAATGACACTGCCTTTGGAATAATTTGAGCTAAAAAGTAGAATTTCAGGAATGCTGTTAAATGTAAAAGCTGTGTCAAGCCTGCAAGTTTCTTCCCTGAAATAGGATAAAAATTGTCAGCATTCACGTCACTCTGGAGAATCACTGGCAGAATATGTCACCCCAGCCCCAGGATGTTGCATAACCCTCTTCTGAATAAACTTTTTTTTCTAAATACTTTGGCTGACTTGTGATGATTTTTATCCTAAAGATATGCAAATCTTTTACATAGTCATGAAACAGAGGAAGGATCCTTCCATCCATTAGACTTCAGAGTGCAGTTGATGTCTGCTTCAGCTCCATCTTTATGCAAAGAAAGTTTTCTCCTCTTGTTAATTTATGAAGTAAATTTTGCATTTCAGAAAAGGAAGAGCACAAAGGCTACCCACAAGAAACAGGCCTGATAAGTGCAGAAGTCATGATTTTTTTTCTTTTCTAAGAACTTTAAATATGGTTGACTTTTTTAAGTAAATGTATCGAGACTAGTGCAGTGAAAACAAGATAACTTTTAATATTGGAAGAAAAGAATGAGGGAAAACCTTATCAGACAAGGAGCTTTTCACATGCTGAGGAATTAAAAACACATTTTGTATCTTTAAAAATAAGTCAAGCTATTGTGTCAAGTTGCAAAAAGAATAAGATGACTCAGATAAAAATGAATTTTAAAGTGAGCCAGATGCCACAATATAGATGATTCAGAAAATAGTACTTCCTCAGACATGTCTTCCACTAGCAAAATGTTCTTAAATATTTTAATACATATGGCTCAGTTTATTGAAAGCAGCTTTGAGTCCCTGTCAACCATGTTCTAGAAAAGAAATACCAAGGCTATCAAAGTACTCTCACATGCCCATAACAATCGACATTTAAAATATAAATATTAATAAGACATAAGATTCTGCAACTAGATTTAATTTGGCACATTTTGATGTTAAAAAATGACCTTTCAATCAAATCTGCAAATCAAAGAAGTTTTCAGAAAACAAAAACCTATTGGCCTTAATGAAACAGGAATAGTATCCCTCTTCAGCTGAGTATTTTCCTAATGAATTGTGTGCTTGTATACATTCCTGTTGTTCACACTCAAAAACACATTTAAAATTCCTCAATATAGGAAAATAATATATTCTATAAGGTACATTATGATTCTATCCTTAATGTGTAGATGTTTTATCAGCATCGGTTTTGCACATTTCCTTGGTTACATGGTCTTTATTTCTGCTCCTTAGTGATACCTATGGCTTTAAACAAGTAAAAGGCTCTTGTCATGTGGATTGTAAAAGCACCATAGGCATTTTGGATTAGATTCCTGAAAGATAAGGCATTCTTTCTTCGTGACAGTATGAACTTTTGTAAGGATTAGCAAAGATTCTGTCATTCACATTATATTCCAAGTATTCAAGCTTTCTTCTTCTTTTCTTAGAGATCTTTGAAAGGAGAAAGTAGAAAACTAAATGTTACTTTCTTCTACTTGTGTGTCAAGCAGAACACAAGTGCTCTGGTGTGAAAACTTAAATTCATGTTGTCTTATCTATTTTTCAATAAGAATAACCTCTGCATTTTTCTAAATGTTATACATTTATTAAGTAAGTAACAATACCATATGCATTTAATTGTTTCATGTCACTGCTTAGGTAGAAACTTGCCATACAAGAAAACTGAAAACTGCATGTAGGATGGTCTTGTCGCTGTTCTAATAGAAAATCTCTTTTTGAGCAGAACACATGAAGAGACCTTACTTTTTACACTCCATTATACAACAGCATCAGTTTCAAGGGAACATTCTGCTCTTGCGATAATAATTTCTCAAACTCATCATGTTTACATGCTTAAAGGGAAATTACTTAAATCTGTTATCTTTAGAAACACTTCATTTTGTTACTTGAAGATTGCAAAAATTTAATTCTGAATCAACAAATTGAAAAACAATAGATGTAAGTAATATCACATACTGCAAGCTCTAATCTGACAAATGTCAGGACACCAATTTTGATGATCATATTTATTCAGAGAATGGAAGCCTACTGCATATGGCCTCATTTTTCCAGAAAACTTACTCATGTATTTATCTGTAAGTTACCCCTCTGGGTTTATAAAATCCCATCTGTGTACACAGCAAACATTTATCTTATTGAAAGGCATGGTTATGCTTTTATGCTGTTTGTTTTTTGAGGCATCAGGACTTGCAAGGAGAAAAACATAACTGGGATGACTGTTTCCACACTGAAGTTCTTCTGCAGGGCCTGTTTCTCAAGTTCTCAGAATTTATTACAATTCAAATGTTTGTTGCATTCCTACAGAAATATTTCTATTTTGGAAGTTTGACTACATGATGACAAGGGGAACAGCATCATCAGGAGAGATCTGAGCTATGTATACACCAGCAAATGCTGTGGTTGAGTTGGAATGGATTTATGCACTGGAATACTTGGTGCTGAGAATCTCGTGTCCACGTAATTTCTGAGAGTATACTTCAGGCTGGCTTCAGTGCAGATTCGTGGGCTGACTAATTTATAATCCTGGATTGATTGCATTTTCCAATGTAATTTCACCTGTAAGAAATTAAGCTGATGTAGTCTAAGAATGCTGCACAATCTGAACTGAACAGTATATAAGTGGATTCAAATTCAAGATTCACTTCTGAAGAACACTTTTGATTTTAACTAGGAAAAATTAGTAACGCAGATGCAAAGAGTCCCGAATTCAGAACGTTATGACATTCTTAAGTCATAGGACACTGGTTAAAAATCACTGCCCTGAACCACAGAATAAAAAGTATTTAAAATCTGGTTACAACTTTTAGGTGAACTGTTGTTCATTCTGAGATAGGGCTGTCTGGGACATAACTTGTCAACAAGATAAATTACAAAACAGATATACTGGAAATAGCAGTTTTATCATGCTTGTTTCTGACTTTCATGGGGAAAGTTGTGAATGCCTAGGAAAAATATGTTCCTTGAAACACGTCCTGGTGATGATTTGGTTTGTTATGTGGATTTTATTGTTAGGTTTTTTTGGTTTTGTTTTTTTTTTTTTTTGTTTTTTTGTTTTTGTTTTGGTTTGGTTTTGAATTTATTGAAAGAAATTTCCAAATACTACTTGACACACTGAACCTTCAATTCTTAAATTTGAGACCAAATAAAGATGGAAAACTGGCAGCATTATTAGAATTCTCTTGCGGGCAGCACCATGTTCTGTTCATCAATCTGCTGTACCCATTTTCTTAGCCCTCACTGGGAAATTAAATAATCCTGACTGACAACTGACACATTAATTGCCTTTGAGGGAGTGCACCTTTAAAAAGCAGTAATTTAAAGTCTTCTGCTTTGGTGGAAGAACCAATTTGCAGCATCATCAGTCAGGGTTTTGACATGTAACTTTGCACTTGCCATTTTGTTAATAAAGAATCACACTTGAATCCTGAGAGAGTGTTTCCCTAAAGAGAAACTTAGATGTCTTTGTGAAATTAAGATGACTTTGATAGGGACATGTAATGAATGTTTAAATGAGTTATTAACCTTTCATGACTTCAGTGAGTGTTACTGCAAGACAATTCATCATTATATTGTCATAAACTGCAAAAAGGTGGATATCACAGTAAGATCCATTTCTTTAAAAGTTTATTTCTTGCTAGTTTTGTGCATAACAAAACCAGGTTCTTGTGTTTTTAATGTTTAGCAAACTGTGTGAAAGAAAGAGTATCTTGACAACAACTTTTACTATAGCTAAGTAAATAAATGGGAATTTAAAAAAAAATAATAATTCAGCAATTCATATTTTCAAGTATTTAATTCAGGTCAAATTTTTCCATGCATGTTATTAAGTCAAGAATAGTGATATCATGTTCCTTTCTATCCAAGATAGTCTATATAGGTAAATCAATTTATCTGAAAACAACTTCTTTTTTTTTTTATCATATGCAAAATATCAATGAAATGGAAAATTTTAAGAATTTTTAAATTTAAAATTGTCAAATTCAAACACAAGTTCACATTCTGAGGGAAGAACATTTTCAATGCTGTAAGGTTCTGTTTTATCTTTAGATGAGTTGGGTGCATTCAAAATTCGCTTTTGAGGAATGAACCAACTTGTTTTGTTTTGTTTTGTTTTGTTTTCATAAGCCTCAGTACAAGGCAGTTTTGATAAATTTTCTTTTGAACTTATTTCAAAATTGTTTTATTACCTTATGACTTGGAAAATGGGAAAAAAAAATCATGCAAATTCTTTTCAGGAAGTACAGTCTTCCATGAAGAAAAAAATCTACACTTACCAATAAACTTGTGCAGTTTTTAAGTGTATTTGGAATAGGAGTTAATAGCAGGCAAACAATTGCTTTTCAATAGTTTATAAAGCATGTCATGTCTTCAGATCCTCCATTGGCATGTCTGCAGTTCTATGAAATCAGATATGTTCTGTGTAAAGGTAAAATTACATCTCCCAACAGTAAGAATGCCTGTTTCTGGGGCAAACTACACACATTCTTTAATTTTCACTATATTGGTGGAAAAGTGTTTTAAGTCATTAGTTTCTTTTACTGACTAAATCCAATTAATACTAAGAAATCCTTATATTAAATTATAAAATAATATAACAAGATGTTACAGAATTCTTTATTCCCTCATTTTCAAAATAATATTTTAAAAGAAGTTGAGAAATTGCTAATACTTTGAGGATACAAAAGACTGTTTCATTTAGAAATACACTGTAAGTATATAGCAAAAAAACTGTTGGGAAAAGCAAGTGACATGCAAAACACAATATTGAGAATGAAAACTTTAAGCAATAACACAAAGAAGCTTTTAAGACTGGAAATGCACTGTTTTGGGTAGGTGACACTTGCTCCCCAAGAGCTGTGGATTATTATACGCAGTATGAAACTGGAATCGAACAAAGATACAAGATTATTTTCCACAACAGGAGCTGTATGTCCATTTGACACAATTCTGTGACAATTACAAAAAAAATTGTGCCCTTTCTTGTAATGTGTTTGCTCTCATTATTTGTCTTTTTTGTCATCATGTCAGCAATTTCAAATTTGAAATTTAAATCATGGAAAACTGTCACAGTGGTAGTTCATGCAGTGTTAGAAGTACATTTATGTGATTGTTTTAGTAAATGGCTCATTGAAAAAATATTTTCTGCTCAGTTGAAAGTTTTGCTGCAGGCATTAAAGCATATGAATCTGAAATACAAATTCAAGTTATTCATGTGTAAAAATCGACCTTTCCCTGATATATTCTTAATAAAAATATTTACTAGGTTGAATATGAACTGGAATTTTGTGTTTATTTCATTTTACCATTGGCAATAACATTAATGCAACTTTATGCCATTTAAATATTTAAAATTTAGCTAAAACAGAAAATTTACTTAAGTAAAAAAACAAACTACTTACACATTATAGAAATTATTTTTTTTAAAATTGTCATATAAATTTCTTATGCGCAATGATCTCATATACATTATGTTCTGTTTATTCTAAAGCAAAACATAAGAATAAGAAAAAACCAATATTTCTCTCTGAATTTTAATAGGATTAATTTTTTTACAAAGTAATTGTGAATACATAAAAAGGTACCCTAAAAATATTGAAGATATTTTGGCTTGGAATCTGAAATGCCTGGGATCATCATCAGAGATATGAAAACTCTAGGGAATTATTTCATCTCTACTGTTTGCACCTGTAACACAAAGTAAATAAAAAGTTTTGTCATAGATATGCACATTTACATATTCAAGATAGTTTTGATATTACTGTCATCTGGCTGCACCCAGAACTCAAAGGCTATTGCAAATCATCATATGCAAAAAGACTGCCACGGCATTGTCACAAGTAATCCAATTTTCTTCTCTTTTTTTCCTGGCTGTTCCAAACTGTAATTAACTTTCATATGAAATGGAGATTCAGTCTTTTAAGATATCTTCATTGTTGATAATGTGCAAAAAGGTTAAGGCACTGCATCAGCAGAAAAGAAATAATGGGTTACAAAATAAAGTGAACTCTGAACCACTAGCTTGTTTCAGCAATAGACAAATAATCATCTCCTACCTGTGGCTGCAACTAACGAAAGGGCAACACTGTTTTGTTTGAGTTTTTTTGTAAAGTCAGTATCTAGCTGCCTCAACATGATATCTGAAACTCAGTAGCATCTAACATCTCTAATGTAGAGTTTCAGAGTAAGACTCTTAAAAATCACAATCTGTGATTTTTGTCTTGTTAATTGGCCAAGACAGTAGTAAAACACAGCTTTCTTACTCAGTCTACAAGGAGCTGTCAGAGTTAGGACACACTGACTGCTGCCTCAGCCTGAGTGTTGGGGTTTGTGTGTGAGCACTGCTGCACGCAAGAAGCCTGGGAAAGGAGGGAGCAGTCTGCATGTGCACGTGTTGTATGCACAACAGTTGCAGTTCTGGAGCCACCACCTTCTCTCAAGCGCATTCTTGATTACTTGGGAGGATACTGCTTCCATAAAGGGGTCCTTTTTCTCACTGTGTAGGAGAAATGTGCTAGAAGCTTGAATTTAGTTTCTACAGGGAACAGGAGTCTGCTGGTTCTTAGCACTTGAACACTTGTTTTTGCAGATTTAATAATGTATTTTCAAGATTGATTTTTTTGATGTACTTTCATATAGGTAAGTAATAACATTTTTAGGACCCCAACTCAACTCATTGGGTCGAAAAAACTGATCTGCTTATTTGTTTTAGGTGAAGGGAATAGACAAAGAGCATAGCCTAACTTCTTTTCTTCCTTAGAGGTTTGGTTCACTAGACAGATGAGAAGAAATTCTCATTTATAGTTTGCTGGCAATTGTCTTCCTGCTGGAGGATGGAGGACTGTTTGTACTGCAAATGAAAGCCCATGTTGTTGCATAGATGCACAAAACTCAAAATTTTTGTTTGTAGAGATGACGTGAATTTTCATTCTGTTGTGCATAGGGCTCAGACAAATGAAAGGTAGTGACTCTTGCTAAAGTATTAAAGCTGGAGTAGCCAGCTGGGGTAGTTGATGGCATCATGGTGAAGTAATTCAGGGGTTAAATTCTTTTCTGACAATAATTTACTGTGCAAGACAGTTGTTAACACATCCTATCTCCAGGACATCTCTAGGATATCTCTGCAGTGAAAGAGCTCTGTTCTCATATGCTGAAGAATATAGGAAGAAAATAATAGCGTAAAGAAAATCAACAGATTTTGATTTGAGAAGAAAGCTACACTAATTCTTTCCTGTTCTATGAGACTTATTTTCATATGCTTTATTTCTCTCATGCCCTTCATTTTCCTGTAGTTAGTATTTTCATTAGAAATCAAACACAGAGACAGAATATTACCTCATTGGTGTTGGTGCATCTTCAGCAAAATTGTACAAGAAGAGTTTGGTCCAATGACTCTAGGAAACTTTCATTAAATGGGAGTTTGCCCTGTAGCAGATTTGCAAGCTGTTCAAATTTCTGCTAAGTTAAGTCAATCAATCTCCATAACAAGAAGATAGTTTTATGGAATGCCTGAGGCCCTCCGATTCCCTGTTGGTTTCTACAGGGCAGAAAATCTCATGTTTGGTCAATTTGTTCAGAGGAAATATCTTGTTTGTTAAAAATGCTCCCCAAAGTATAATCAGAATTCCTGACATCTTTGCCTGTGATAAGAAAAAAATCACTTTCTGTTACTTGAAGTATATTTTTTTCTTAATTCTTTCTCTGTTGTACCACACTCTGTTTCCAAGGCACCTCAAGTCACTTCAACTATGCCCCCTGTTCACCTAGAAATTTGCAACTGCCGCATTTTGACAAATAGTATTTCAAAGGAGATTTTGATAAAAATTGTTCTGAATTTAAGTGGAATACAGAAACACATACAGGCTTTCCACATGAAAGAAAATCTGAAGACCATAGAAATGTAGAATTAAAAAAAGAAAGGGGAAGGGGAATTCTGAACTGTTTTTTCCACATTTAAGTGAAATGTATTTTTCACAGGTCTTTGTCATTCTGCTTTGTGAGACTGAAGGCAAAAGTAAAAAAGAAACCCTAAAAATACTGAAGTCTTTAAGAGTTTGCATCCTTGATGTATGGGAAGCCTAATTTCTGGTACAAAATCAGAGAAATTCCAGAAATATTGCTGCATAAAATGGATGTAATGTTTTATTGGGAATTCAGCTGTTTTAAACAGGGAAACTTCAGGTATATTGTGCTAATACTTGTCTTTCCAAGTTGAAAGATATTGTAGGTTGACTTTGGCTGGATGCCAGGTGCCCACCAACTGCTCTACCACTCCCCTTCCCAGCAGAACAGGGGAAAGAAAATAAGATGGAAAATAACTTGTAGGTTGAGATAAGGCAGTTTACTAAAGCAAAAAAGCAAACATTTGCACTCGCATAAACAAAGAGAAAAAAAAAGTTTATTCTCTACTTCCCATCAGCAAGTGAAGTTTATCCACTTCCGAGGCAGCAGGGCTTCAGCACAGGGAGCAGTTGCTCCAGAAGACAAACACTGTAGATAAAAAATGCCCCTCCATTCTCCTCCCTCCCTTAGTTTGTATGCCTGAGCTGCCATCACACGGTATGGAATAGCCCTTTGGTTAATTTGGGTCAGCTGGCCTGGTTGTGTCCCCTCCCAGGACCTTTCCCACCCCCAGCCCCCTGATGGGGCCGGGATGCTGGGGGACAGCGCTGGTGCTGTGCCAGCCCTGCCCAGCAGCAGCCAAACACTGGAGTGGCATCAACTCCTTTGCAGGTACCAGTGCAAAGCACAGCACTGTGAGGGCTGCTGTGGGAAAATGAACTCCAGCTCAGCCAATGCAAAGAACCATAGCCTTAATGGAGGAAAGAGTGTTTTGATGCAAAGCAGTATGCTGTATTTGATACACTGTGGGAGTTTGATAGTAGAACTGAAGCAATTTTAACAGCAAACATTAACCCCTGATTTTTCTAGTCACTGATGAGCATATGTCATGTTTGAAGATGGAGGTATCATTAAGGTGGTTTTGTCGCTGCGTGTATCGAGGCTTGCTCTCAGTGCAAGATGAACAATTTTGTTTGACTTCTGTATGAGATCCCTGATATTCTGATTCTTTTCTCAAGTCTCTTCCACTTCAATTAATGCAGAAATCACTGTTCTTCAACTTTCTTTGTTCTTTGTTTTTCCTTTTTCTTCCCCTTCTTCCTTTTTTTTTCCTCTCCCTGTCCATCTCAGCACTCTGTTAAAAATACCCAACAGCCATTTATCTGGTGGCTTCCTGATTAATACGTACATAAATTTGCTTTTCCATTTCTCTTTCTATATGTAAGAGCAAAATCTGGGCTGGTTATTCATCTTCAAAGGACAAAGACAAGACAGTAGGGTTTTTTTTTTATTATGCCCCCTTTCCCTTTCAACTATGTCTAAACAGTTTTAAGACATCTTCAGAGCATGCCTAAAAAGTCTGTAGTAGGAAGTTAAATGGTCACACATTCTTTTTTAATCTTTATGGTCTAATTATTTTTCACCTCCATATAAAGCAATTCTTAGGAAAACAGAACTGTTAATTTCAGCTTCTTACAGGAAGATATAGAGAAATGAGGATCTGCCTAGAAATGGATGATTTTGGTTCCGCTAAAAGTTCTCAAAAAACCCCCAGCAGACCATGTGAATAGCCCAGATTGAATTTCATTCTTGGGGAAGTCTTCATGGCCTATGATTTTGTAGATAGGACTTTTTCTTTTTTTTTTTTTTTTTAAGTTAATACTAGAATTTTGGCAATCCAAAGAGCAAAAAATGCTTCTCTATTTTTCAGATCATTGAAGTGACAGGTTTGGGGAACGCAAAGTATAGATAAGGGTATATGAATTTCTCTTCTAGCAACTTTGTAACTTGAAAAGTTTACATTTTCTATGGTAGTAAACCCTTCAGTTATTTTGTAGGGATGATATTTCAGTTGGTTGTGTTCTTGACTATTTATATTTAGTAGGCATTTTGTTCTTCAGTGTAATTTTTTTTTTTTGCCTGTGAGTTTAAGATCTCTTTAGGTTCAACTCTTAGCATGAAGATGAAAATTAATTTAGATTTCCTACTTTAACCCCTAAGGAAAAACGGACTAGTAGTATGTTTTCTTTTCTCTACTGTGAAAGTAATATGGATGATGAATGCCTGACGTGTGAACCTGGTGGAATGTTGCTGAGAACCATAGAGCCAGTCATTCCACAGTTTCAATAGGCAGATGTTATAGCATGTCTATGAACACAAAAAAGACAACCCCTTATTGAAATACCAGATAGATACTTAGGTGTTTTAGAAGGGGAGGAAAGCTGCAAAACGTTTTTAGGGGATCTCAATTTTGATTGAAGTCCCTGCAGAGGCAAGTTTTATGATAAAAGGCTGTGATCTACATGCACAGAGGAACACAGAGGCACAAGGACAGGTGGAGGAATCTCAACAAACCAGTCAGAGAAAAATTCCATTTCTGGGTCCTCCAGGTCTGTCCCAGGAGAGTTTCCTTCCCATGGACCAGGTTACATCCACCACTATAAGACAGTGGGAGCTTCTGTCCAGGTCACCTTTCACACTGAGTATGATGACTGCCTAGGTGTATGGGACACAGTATGGAATCCAGAGGAAGAATATTTTGGGAACGTCCAAGAATTTTTATGGGGTGCTTGAGGGGAGCGTCATGGGTTGACTCTGACTGGATGCCAGGTGCCTACCAAAGCTGCTCTATCACTCCCCTCCTCAACTGGAAACAGGCTCATAGGTCAAGCTAAGGACAGGGATAGATCACTTAGTGATTTCTGTCATGGGCAAAATAGACTTGGGGAATTTAGTTTAATTTATTACCAATCAAGTCAGAGTAGAATAATGACAAATAAAAAATAAATCTTAATAACACCTTCACTCACCCCTCCCTTATTCTTGGGCTCAGCTTCACTCCCAATTTTCTTTACCTGCACCACCTTCCCAGGAGCACAGGGGAATGAGGAATGGGTGCTATAATCAGTTCATCATACATTGTCATTGTCATTCCTTCCTCTTCAGGGGGAAGACTCCTCACACTCTTCCCCTATTCCAGCATGGGGTTCATCCAATAGGATACCATCAGAAACTTCTACAACCCGAGCCCTTTCCACAGGCCCTGCTCTTCATTAACTGCTCCAGCTTGGGTCCCTTCCAAAAGGTGCTGTCCTTCAGGAACAGACTGCTCCAGCATGGGTATCCAGTGGGGTCACAAGTCCTCCCAGCAAACCTGCTACAGTCTAGGCCCCTGTCTTAGGTTACAGTGTAAGATGTAACCAAAAGTGTGTATTCTATCACCATCTGTTAAAACCAGGTGGGGCAGTGTTCTTTATCTCTTCCGTGACACATCCCTGGTAACTCTCCACCGAGATATCTTCTGTTAATGGGCCATCCAGCCTCGCTGCGTGACTCATAGAATTACATCATCCCATTGTGAGACGCTCCACCCAGGGGGAGGAACCAAGCATTCCTACCTGGATATAATCTGAGGTTTGGAACACCACGCTCAGCCCTTACCTACTGGATTCCCAGAGGACAAGAGCTACATAACCACCACTGGAGCTTCAGAGGAAGACCAGACCCTTCTACAGGATCACCACTTCAACAGAACCACATCCATCACTTCAAGAGGACTGCAGCCACCGTTTTATCGGACTGCTACCACCACCCTGCCTGATAGGGTGTCAGGTCATATCCTGACCCTGTCAGTTTAAGACAGTGTTTCTGTACTATTGCCTTTACCTTAATTTTCCTATTAAATTGTAATTCTTACTTGGAATCTCTCACTAGTTTGCTTTCAAACAGCACCCCAATTTGTAGGGCCGCAGGTCCTGCCAGATGCCTACTCCAGTGCAGGCTTGCACGTGTGTGTGTATCTGTGTGCCTTGGGGCTTTGAGTGCCTGGGTGCCAGCAGCTGGGACAATGAGGACATAATGGCTAATTAGCAGAGAGACTGTAAGTCCAACTCCTGGGGAAACGTGTGTTGTACAGATACAATATCTATAGAGCTGTACATAGACATATTTCTCACTAATGCATCTTCAGCCTGCTCAGCCTGTGAGTGGAACAGGATAAGGCCATCGATGCTGTTTCTACTTGCATGAATGCTGTGTTTTCTGTCTGTGCTGATCTGTGTGGCTTGCCAGGGGGATACATGTGTATAAAATGCATGCATTTGTCTGTGTGCATATCGAGAAAATGTGCCCAGTCTTGCTGCTGGAGCTGAATCAGCATTGGTTTTGTGGGGCTACTCAGTGCAGCAATCCCCAGCAACCATATGACTCTAGCCAGAGGGTGTCAGAACCATAAATGTTTCCAGTGTGACCCTTCACTAAAGCTGTAGATCAAGAACACCTATAGGATTCTTCTTGACTCCCTTCAGGTATGGGCTTCTTACTATGTAACACAGTTCACAGGGCTCTTTTGTAGGCTCTTTCTCCTTTGATACCCACACCTTTGAAACTGCAAGTACAAAGCAAAATGGAGTATTTTTTTAAACAATGTTTTGAATGCACTTTCAGCTGGATGGCTATATTTAAAATCAGAAATTGGCAGTTTATGTTGGCTAAAAGCATTTGCAGCGCAGAATAAAACATCTTCAAAGACAGGAGAATGTAACAGACTTTCTCTTATGGTTCATTCTCAGCTGTCTGTGGGAACTTCTTTTAACTATCAGGGATTTCACAACACAGTTTCTAAATGTAGATCCAGCCAGGTTTTTTTATAAATGGTGTACTTATTCCTAAAATGAATTTGGTTTCATATCCATTTCTCAACGCAAAATATACAGAGATATGAGACTAGGGGTGAAATGTAAGGTGCAGCCTCATCCTACTGTGATCTGTTTTACAGAATCTTGCAATTTCAAAAGTGTGATTTTTAAAATAATTTTAAGTTAGTGGTATTAAGTGTTTTCCCTTCTCTTTGTCATGGTTGAATCCTGTGTGGCAACTAAGCCCCATGCAGCTGCTTGATCACTCCCCACTGATGGGGTGAGGGAGAGAATGCAAAGAGTAAAAGTGAAAAAACTCAGAGGTTGAGATGAAAACCGTTTAATAGGCAAAGCAAAAGCTAGGTGTGTAAGACAATCAGAACAAGAAATTAATTCACCACTTCTTATGGGCAGACATGTGTTCAGCCCTCCCCAGGAAAACAGGACTCCTTCATACCTGATGTTCTCTGGGGAAGACAAACACCATCGCTCTGAACTTCCTCCTCTTCCTTCTTCTTCGCCCAGCTTTATATGCTAAGCATGATGCCACATGCTCTGGAATATCCCCTGGGTCAGTTGGGGTCATCTGTCCTGGCTGTGCCCCCTCCCAACTCCTTGTGCAACCCTGGTTTCTGTGCCAGCAAGGTGGGATGAGGAGTAGAAAAGGCCTTGACTCTGTGCAAACATTGCTCAGCAATAACAAAAACATCCTTGTGTTATCAACATAGTGTCCAGCACAAATTCAAAACACAGACCCATACTAGCTACTGTGAAAAAATTAGCCCTATTTCAGCCAAAACCAGCACACACTGGCAAATAAGGGAGAAGGCAGGGAATTTTATAATCCTAAAACGGTTTATGCAAACTAAAGCCCTTTTGAATATTTTTGCACAAAGGGCACTATAAAATACTTATGACCACAAAGTAGAGAAAAGATGAAATCATCATTCTTTTATAGACTTAATTGGAAGAGCATCATGAAAAACTTTGTATAATTCATTAATTCTTAACTTAAATTAGAAATAGGGACAAATCACAGAATTGCAGCATGAAAAGTTCTGTGACTCTTAATTCCTCTCTAGCCAATCACTCAATTTCTCTTATTTTGATCAAATCACAGTGTCTGAACATGTATGTCTATACATCTTCCCTAATTTCCAATTTTCTTGTTAATCTAACTGTCATATTCTCCTAAAGATAGCTTTGGAATATAAAATGGATGCTCTAAACACTAAAATGGAAGAATTAAAGCCATCATTTCTTTATCAATTTAACAGGACAAAATTTGATGAGGAGAAGATGAGGGACTTGCTTGGCTGAAAAAAGGGGCAGCTTTAAGGGAGCTGAACAGCACCTTTCTATTATTAGGGAGAAAGTCGTCAAGTAGACAGAGCCAGGCTCATCACAGCAATTGAAGGCAGGAGGGGAAGAGACAATGGATACTCGCTGAAATGAGAGTTGCCATAAACAGCGGTAGGAGTGGCTAACCAATGGGATATAAGGAGAAATGACTTCACCATGTGGATAATAAAGCCTTGAAGCAGGTTGTCCAAAGAAAGATTTTTTTCCCAAGTTTCCATCCTTAGGTGTTTGCCCAACTGTATAAATCTCTGAGCAATCTGATTTGATCTCATAACTTCCCCTTGATCTGAGAAGTTTTGACTAAGGTTCTGTTCATTCTGATTTATCCTATCATTCTGTGAGTTACACTGAATGTCTTCCCTGAATATCTGAAAAAAAAAATTCTCTCTAGAGAAGATTGGCTAAAGGCATTTGAGCTTTCATTAGAGAAGTATGGAAAATGCTAGAGTTTGGGTTTCATTGTTTGGTTTGGGTTTTGGTGTGTGTTGTTTGGGGGTTTCTTAATTTTTTGTTTTGTTTTGGAGTTTTTTTACATTTTTTAGTTACCTTGTGAAGGCTGTGTTTTGTGAGATCAGGTTATCAAGCTGGTGATTTTATGTGATACATTGGATCAGTCAGTAACCCCACATTCATGGACAATCCTCAGAGCTGTAACTCCATAAAAGGCACAACTACCAGCAGGCAAAGTCAGCTTACATTATTCTGGAAATCCTAGCTTCCTGTTGGATAGCAGTTTATGCAATGACTTTGATGGTCATGGTCAAAAATCTGGTACTCCAGGAGTTTAGAGCACAATCTAAAAAAGGACTTTTAGAGCCCAAAGCACAAGGGATGGACTGACAGGGAGGGAACTGTAGAAAGAGAAAACAAAAAAGTCTATGTGTTTCTACTCTCAGCAGTCCTAGCAGCAGAAATTGCTGGATTGAGTTCTAGGTAGAACAGCTGATCACTGTATCTCTCATACTGTTTTGCCACCTTGACAATTTGCTGCTTGAATTGTTGCCAGAGGATGTCTTTCAACTGAAAGAGAATGGAAAGGCATGTGAGGTCCTAATCCCTGACAGGTGAATATGTTTTACATTAAATATTGAAAAGCAGAAGCAGTCATGGAAACAAAGAGCACATCCCCAGGCCACTCTTCTATAAGAAGTTTATCTTGCGTGTTGTACTCTCTCTGAAGAATACTCTTGTTTGTTTATTTTACCATTTCTGTCTTCATCCACAAGACCTGTTTAGATGAGTTGACTCAGAAGGAAGATAAGGAAATTGAACTTTGAATGAAGTTAATGATTTTGTATTTTCCTCTATATTCCTCTTGAATCATTGAATAGAGCTGTGCATCCTAATTTAGGAGGACCAAGAAATTTTCAAAGATATGTAGAGGTGACTTGCAGCGAATTTGTAGAGCAAGTATATACTTATGTTGGAGAACATCAAATCAAACTCCTTCTATTCTAGTCTTTAGCAGACATCTAATGGTGCACTCCTCCTGCCAGGTGTGTTATTTAAGCGCATTGTAGTAGGTACCCATTGAATATATATGTATTCCCAGTCCCATGAACATAAATGCCCAGAAGCTGTATGCAGACAGTTTAAAAGTCTACAGTCCATTAAGGAGCTGGTTTGAGTTTTAACACTTCTGAGCTGTGCAAGGACTTTTTAAAAAATCTCAGTTTTACATTGACTTGCATAATTTTAAATCCATGTTTAAGCTTAAATCTTGTAAATATTTTTTTTTTCTTTTTTTTTTTTTTTTTACCTCTGGGGGGGAAAGTTAGAGGAAACTGAGAAATTATATTCACATCCCAACAGAAATTATAATGATACAGAAATTATAGGATAAAATGCAGCTGCTACTCCCTGGCACACTTGAGACCTAATCTACAATGATTCCCCATACTTGTAATCTGCAAATGAAAGCACCTGCTAAGGGGGATGGAATGGAGGGTGGAGTGGAGTGGAAACATCAAGGCCAGGCTCTGCTGAAATCCTTGCAGGGAGAGGAACTCAATGGTTTTTGGCAGCTGATAAACTGCATAGCACCTGTCAGCCAGGGGAGATAAGAGATGTCCTGCTGCTGAGCCAACAACTGTGGTGAAATCGTTCTCCTTGGATGAACTTGGTTCATTATAACTTAATTGTAATATTAACACACACCTCCATCCCAAAGTTACCTGCCTGCAAGGTACGACCCCCCCTTGCTGAGCATGCACTCTAGATTTTGTGGACTATGTCTTTAAGAGAGAAGAGAGAATTTTTCACTGATAAGTAACAAAGGTATGTATGACTGGAGACACTCAAGTTCCACCTAAATACGAAGAAATAGCATAAAAGTAAGTTGAGAATGGGTAGGGAAAACTCCATTGTAACTGCTGGGATCAGTCAATGGGCTGAACCTCTTTTCTACCTGGTAGGATGCCTGTTGGGTGAGAACCGCACCCTGTGTGTGCTGAATATGTTTATTGAGGATTAGAACTGGTCTGTGCATTGCTTTGAATATGTCTTTTGCAGTCAGGCATGAGGGTCTCACCTTTCCTGGGGCACTGACAGACAAATCAAACTCTAAGGGCTGAGAAAATCTCCCCACACTAAGGGTCAAAGAAATCTCCCCTTTTCACGTGACAAACAGGGAAAAAAGTTTTGGTGAAAGGTCTTTAATAACACGAAAAGCACTTGGAATTTTATATTTATGTACATAAAAATTGGGATAAAATGCAGCAGAAACCTTCTGATCTCTGTCAAACATGAGAAAAGGATTTTGTTGCTTATGTACTGTGCAGGGGTCATCCTTGAGATAACTCTATAACATTTTATTTTGTGTTCTTGTTTATACACAGCTAAAAACTGCATAGAAATGACAAATAATATTTGTCAGTGCATTTTGGTAGGATAAATCTCCCAGACTTACTAAAATCTCTGAACACTGATTGAAGTTTTACTTGAACCACACATTACAAGAAGAGTCATAGGAAACAAATAAAAACCAAGAGAAAATTCTGGCCTCCCCAAACTTAGCAAGGTGAATATATTTTTATCTTAACCTTTCAACATGTGAGGTGTACAGTTTACATTTTCTATTCCAGTAATATTTGAGTTTCTGTGTATATCTTTCATAAATATGTGTCAATTTGAACCACTAAAGCAACAGTTCATTTTAAAAGTACTGAATAACCTTCTTTGTGTAATAGTATCTGATTTTTCAGTCTGTAAGGGTAAACATATTTGGAACAAAAGGATTTTTGACATTAAGAAGGAAGTAACCTTTATTTTTAAAAGCAAGATTTGTAATACAAATGTGCAATTTGTTTTTGATTTCAGATATTTTTAATCCCACTTTAACTTTTCTTTTTTGCCTTTCAAATCCTAAATCTAGAGTTGGTTTCCTGCAGGAATTAATGAATTGTGAGTTTTCCCCCTGTTTTTAATCTCAGGACCAAAATTAAATTGTGTGATTAGAATTGGCTTCCCATTGAGTTTTATTAGGATGAGTTCTGATTTCTGTGTGAAACCCTGATGTTCTCCCACGTTCAATTGACAGGATGTATATTTTGGTGGCATTTTGTTATCACGCAGACTCGGGTTAAACTAATTACAAAGACATATAAGTTTAGATTTATTTTAAGCAAAACCTCAGAACGACATCAAGTGCCCTCTGAAAGTGCACTGAAATTGCTGTATATTGGCAGGGGTTGACTGAGGATATCAGATCTTCTCTGTGGTCATTGCTCCAGGCTGCAGTTTTTTCCATGCCTACTGAGCATGGATAGTGAAGTAGTGGATGAACACTCTATCAAAGCATCTACCAGTAGGTGATAAACTGCCTTCCCAGATTGCTACTGGCTGTCCCTAGGTTGTCCCAGTTCCTTGCCAAACTCTCCTCCAGTACAACTTGTTGGCTGAAATAGTTCTGAGACTCGATACACAGTAGCTCAGAAAATACTATATATGAATCACACTTCACCTGTGCATTTCCTGATTGCCGATTCACGGTCAAAAATTCATGTTGCTCTTTAGTGAGAAAGAAATTGTGTATCTCTCCCTCCCTTTTATTCCCTCTCTGCTTTTCCTATCTCCTTAAACTTTTTCTCATTTAAGTCAGAGACAGCAAGGATCACTCAAGACGTGATTACGCACGTTTACTTTCTTTTGCTGTTAGTATTTAAAAAAAGAAGACGAATGTCACATTATTCTGGAGAACTGCATGACTAGTACTTGAGAAAGTACAGTACTTAAACATATTTAAAATAAGGCCATCACCAAGATAAAGCACAAGAAAACAAGAGAGGCAGTAGTTTAATCCTATTTCCAGGAGATAAATACCTCAGGTTTACAATATTTGTTTGCAGCCATAAAGGACCACAGATAATTCTCTCAACAAAGCAAGAAAAACAAGAAATGCCACTATACCTGGCTACTGAAAACTCTTCTTTTAATATGAAAGACTGTTTGAACATAAGTCTCCAGCGTGCCTTTCTCAGAAAGACGTAATGATGTCATAAAAGAGAGAATTTCAGACGAAATTCTCGAACTTAGAGGAACTTAAAAAGAAGACTGAAAGAGATGCTTTCAGGAAATAAATAAAGCAATCAAAGGGTGATAATTGTGGCACATGAGAATCCTCTCAGAGCTAGGTGCAAGGATTGTGTTTTAGATCTCAAACTACAAATGTTGTTGCTTCCAGATATGCTTTGCAGCAGTCGTTAAGAAGTGAAGATGACTCAAACAGTTCCAATACTAAGAGTTATCCAAGTGATACTGTTACTTTCTCCATAAATACACCCCTGAAATATACAGCCAGAAGTTTTACACACCTATTGAGACATCATATTTCAAACACACTTTCCAGACATTGAAAATAATTTTGAAGACATTACAATGTCATAGATACTCACCAGCAAAAGTAAATCCCTAACTTTCAGTTTCAGCAATTTGCATACTTCAAAACCTAAACTCAAAGTTAGCCACATAGAATATATCAAGTAGTGAAATAGGACAATTACAGAGTTGCTGTGCCAGTAAGTTCTTTAAATACTAATCAAGGAGATTACTGAAAGGATAATTCATAAAATATAGTTCTTCTGAGGAGCTATGAAAAGCAATATGAAATTATTAATTCAGCAGAAACACTACAAGAAGAAAAAAAAAAGAGAAAAAAGAAAACATTGGCATGGCAAATTTATAGCTGTAAAATAACAAAACAGTATGGAGAAAAAATAATGTGGAGAAAAAATAATGTGAAAAAAAATAATTAAATGCAGGGAGAAGCAAATATTCTAATCTCATCCAAATTACAATGTCTTTAAATTAAAAGACAGTACTTTTCTACAAAGTGTAACACAGAATTTTTACTGGAACATAGATTGAGGTACTTTTGTCAGTAATAAGGCCATCTACATAGAAATAGAATCAGATGAGTAGCTTACTAAGTTCCAGTCAATTAAAAAGTATTTAAAAATATATTAAATCCATGTAAATTTTAAGCTTTGTATTTTGAAGGCTATTTACATTAAATAACATTAAAGTCTGTGCTACTTATGAAGGTGCTAACTAGATTAATCTCTTTTAACTAAGTGCATTTTCTGTATCGGTGTATGGACTGCACAAAGCAGAATTGTATTAATTTTGCTAAGAAATCATACAGAGATAAAGAAGAAACAGATTTGTGAACCTCATCTCGTTTTAAGCACTTTTTTCCTATTCTTGAAGCAAATAAGCATTTTTCTTGTCTATGGCAGAACATTTTAAAATTGTTTCCTATGGATTATAGCGCATGTGCCTAATGCCCATGAATAAAATTAGGCTGGGAATTAGAAGAAAGTCTTTCACAAGTGTGTTTATGAAGTTCTAGAATAGTAATCCAGTAGGTGGCTGCTTGGATTGTGATCCAGCTACTTTTAAGATGCTTCTGTGTTAAGTCATTATGCTGAGTTTATGTGACAATGTTTTGGTAGTGAGGGGCATCCAGCGGTGGTTTCTGTAAATCAGTGCCTGATAGAGCCAACGCCAGCTGGCTCCAAGATGGACCTGACACTGAACAAGCTCAAACTCATCAGTGACTGTGGTAGTGTCCCTGTGAAAACATAGTCATGGAGGGGAAAAAGCTGGTGTGCAAGAACAACTGCATCTGTAGGGAAGAGTGAGAATATGTGAGAGAAGCAGTTCTGTAGGGACCATGGTCAGTAGAGAAGGAGGAATTAATGCAAATCTGTAGCACATGGGAAAGACTTAGTTTGGAGAAGTTCATGGAGAGCTGTTTCCCATGAGAGGGATCCCATGCTGGATCAGGGGAAGAGTTTGAGTTCTTCCTCTGAGGAGGAAGGAGCAGCAGAGACAAAATGCCATGAGGTAACTGCAAGCCCCATTTCCTGTCCCCTCATGCTTTTGGGGAAGGAGGTAGAGAAATCTGGAGTCAGGTTGAGCCTGGGAAGAAGGGAGGGGTAAGGGAAGGTGTTTTAAATATTAGTTCTTATCTCTTATTAACCTAGACTGATTTGATAGTTAATAAATTCAACCCATTTCCGCAAGTCTGTTTTGCCAGTGATGGCAAGTGCTCAGTGTTCTCTCCCTGTCAACCCAGAAGCCTTTGATTATATTTTCTCTCTCCCGTCCAGCTGAGGAAGGGAGTGATAGAGCATCTTCAGTGGGCTAGGGTCAGCTAGGGTCCACCCACCAGTGGCAAACTCTTTTTTAGGGATGCTGAAATTAGGTCTTATACTACTTTGATGCTGTTTAGCCGGCTTTCGTATTTATCTTTCTCTCCTATAGAGTTTTGATATGGTACTGCAAAAGAGTATCTATATCTGCAATGAGAGCATCAATTAAGTAAACACAAAACTGATACTGAGTCATTAGGCTTTTTGTCTTAGAAGTCATTTCCTGATGGATTCAAGGCCAAACACCTTCAAAATTTAGAACTGCTTCTCATAGCTTTGATTCTTGTTAAATGTCTTTTCTTTCTCCATGAAATAGCAAGGATCTTCTCAGCTTGAGGAACATATTTTCTCAGAATTTATATTATGAGAAGGCAGTCATGGGTACATGCTCAAGGTCTATAATTTGACAATTTCAAAATATGCTGTATTCCTGTTTTACACCTTGCTTTCTTTGTTTGAAGAGTTGGATTTTTTTCACCTTGGTTTATTTGTTTGTAGTTTGTGAGTTTCTTTTGTTTGTTTTGGTTTATGTTTGGGTTTGCATTGGCCTTTTTTTCTACTACTGTTATTTCTGTTTTCCCAAGGCTTATTTCAGAGCTTATATAAATTATGCTCTCACCAGGAGAAGATTTTAACTTTCTTCTGTCCCTTAAATGTGCTCAACAAAGGATTGAATCTTATTTTTGTTCTTGTGCAATGAAATTTCTGTTTGATTTGGAGTGAAGTCTCTGCTGGCACATCTCTCAGGGTCATTGTAATGGGCTTCCAACTACATCCTCTTTGTCTTGAAAGGATTCTAGTCATTCCAATCTGCAGAAGTATTTACTGGCTCAGGATCTCCCAGACAGGGCATTTCCTAATTGGAAGCTGGACTCTTTTTTTGAAGCATTTTTTTTTTCTTCTCATGACGCTTTACCGCGCCTTAATTATGTCTCCCCGGATGGGGGAGTTTCCAGAGCCCTTGCCTGGGCTCTGCAGACGAACGGGACTTTTCCACGCTTCTTGCTTCCAGAAAGTTGTTTATTAAGTCTTATCAAAAAAGGAGCTGAGGCAGAAGATGACTCCCCTTTAGAGCATGCGAGAGAAAAAAACGAGTTATCAAGATAACACCGTTCTTTTAAAGGTAAATTACCCAATGAAAACCCAAAACAAAAGATATTTTTACTTTCCTACCAATGTTCAATAAATCTTTCTGTCACATGAAAGGAACTGCAGCATTTTTCACCCAATCCTCTCAATCTGCTTTTGCCGCAGAATATGGAGTTGTTGAAGACGAAGGAGAAGGTCTGGAGAACAACAACAATCCTCCATTTTGGAGGTTTTGCTTCTTATCTATTTGCTATATTAACAAACCCAACACCTCTAAATTTTCACCCTGTGACAATCTTATATAATGTTCTATCTCCTAGTTCACATCAGTGTAGATTCCGCTTCTTCCCAGAGGTTAGGAAATTTTCTCCATGGACGAAGGTGAAAGACAGGGTTGTCCAGGGGGGCAGAACTCTTCAAAACAGGCAGAGAAATATTCCCTGCACTTTGGACTCCAACATTCTCATTGTTTTGTCAAGAATTGCATCCTAAGCATCTGCTTTATAGATATATATTTCCCGTTTCTAACTACTGGTTGTGAAGAGGTGCAGAATCAGCTGTACGTCTCAGTGGTGTAGGAGGACTTAGTGTGAGGCATACCTCAGCAACGATAACAGGATCATGATTGCTGTTAGCCATAGTTTGTTTAATTCTTTACTCAAATTCAGGATTGTCTTCAATAATATCTTACTCAATTGGTTGAATAAAAGAAAATTCGAACATTTTATAAGCTTAGCTGTTTAGGTTGTTCTTCTACGACACTTCACAGAACTTTAAATATTTTAGAAATCTTAAAAAAATAATGTTGTCTTTCTTTAGGAAAGTCAAATAGACTGATAGAGAGAGAAAAAAATGCCTTAACATCCCCATCATTTTACTCCTAAAGCGAAAGCTGAAAGAATTTGTGAAAGCTGAAACTACCCTCCAGAGCCTCAGTTTTACATCAGTATTTTTTCACTACTGCACTTAACATATTTTCAAGTCTACTCTCAGTCTATGACTTGGGTTCCTTGGTGAATGAAAAGGTTTTAGTGTTTTTATGACCTATGCTACATTATTTATTGCATTCTGTGATTTTTTTCTACCTAAAAGGGAATACTTTCATGGAATCACAGACTGGGTCAGTTTGGAACAGACCACAGTGGGTCATCTTGTCCAACCACCCCGCTCAAGCAGGGTCATCATAAAGCA
Source organism: Lycocorax pyrrhopterus obiensis (assembly GCA_014706295.1). Classification (NCBI taxonomy): domain Eukaryota; kingdom Metazoa; phylum Chordata; class Aves; order Passeriformes; family Paradisaeidae; genus Lycocorax; species Lycocorax pyrrhopterus. Next base: position 17,152,375 of record JACSVZ010000015.1, read on the forward strand.
CATGTCAGAGGATTGTGTCCAGATGGCTCTTGAATATCTCCTGTGGGGGATACACTATAACCTCTCTGGGCAACCTGTTCCAGTGCTCAGTCACTCACACAGCAAAGAAATTTTTCCTCATATTCAGTTGGAACTTCCGGTGTATCATTTTATGCCCATTGCCTCTTGTCCTATTGCTTAGGACAATCAAGAAGAGCCTGGCTCCAACCTCTTGATACTCACCCTTCAGGCATTTATACACATTATTGAGGTCCCCTCTCAGTAGCCCCTTCTTGAGACTGAATAGGCTCAGCTCCCTCAGCCTTTCCAGACCCTTGACCAACTTAGTATCCCTCCACTGGACCTGCTACAGAAGGTCCGTGTCTCCTTGTTCTGAGGAGCTCAGAATTGCACGCAGTTCTTCAAATGTGGCCTCACCAGGGCTGAGTAGAGGGGCAGGATCAGCTCCCTTTACCTACTTGCAGTGCTCTTCCTAATGCATCTCAGGATTCCCTTGGCCTCCCTAGCTACAAGGACACACTGCTGCCTCATGGACAAGTTGTTGTCCACCAGGACCCCCAGGTCCTTCTCTACAGAGCTGCTTTCTGTATTTCTTATGCTGTGTCTTGTTCATTTCTATCATACCCCATTTCCTCAGTAGCATTTTCTCCCCTTCTTCCGAAGTATTACCAATACTGAATCAGAGATCAAGATCCTAGTTGCATTTTTTTATATTTTTCAACTGATCTTGTGTATGTAAGAAAAAAAGAAAGACCTCTCTCCTCTTATAAATTGAATCACGGCATAATGAAGTACCTTGTTGTTACCTACAGTTATCTCTTTCAATAGGAGTAAGACAGAAATGGATCTCACAGTTTTTCATTGTGAATTTCAGAGGATTAAAATCTGAGAAATAAACCAGTGCATCAAAACTGACTACAAAATCTCTGTTGCCTATAATCTAAACAGGTACTCTACAAATTATTAAATAGGAAAAATACCTCATGTGACACAAGACAATGATGGTCAAGGGATTAAAATCATAGAATCATTTAGGTTGGAAAAGACCTTTGAGATCACTGACTCCAACCATTAACCCAGCACTGCCAGCTTCACCATTAAACCATTTCCCTAAGTCCTCATCTACACATCTTTTAAATACGTCCAGGATGGTGACTCAATCATTTCTCTGATTAGGCTGTTCCAATGCTTGACAACTTTTTCACTGAAGAATTTTTTCCTAATATCCAATTTAAACTTCACCTGGTTCAACTTGAGGGTGTTTTCTCTTGTCCTGTCACTTGTTATTTGGGAGAAGAGACCAACCCCCATCCGGCTACAACATCTCCTCAGGTAGTTGTAGAGTGGGATAAGGCCACCACCCAGTCTTCTTTTCTCTTGTTGAAAGGTGTAGGTGGTCAGATGACAAAAGTTGAGCCATCCCTCACGTTATAAATTGAGAGCGAGATAGCAATTGCTAGAGCAAGAGACTGAAGGTCTTTTTAAGTTCTTCCATACCTCAGTCCTGGTCCGCAGGCATTGTAGTGCCTCTGCCTGGTATCTTTGGAGAGCATTTTCATTTGTACCTCTCTTCCACTAAGGGTAGGAATGAAACTGTTAAACATAACTCAGCAAGAGGCCTGGTTACATTACAGATAAGAGTAGGAGAGCAGGAGTACACAATTGCACTATGGCTCCATGATCGAAAATACTGTTTTGTACACCATACTTTTAAAGAGGCTTAGAATGATAGAAGGTATTTTTATTAGACTGTACATGATAATCTAAGGAGATGGAAGGAACGGATATCAAATAAATTATATGTTCCTCTGGGGAAGACTTTAAAACGACAAACTGCAGTGCATTCCTTTAATGGTCAGCTCTCTTCTCTTTTAATCATTTAATAACATCTACTCTTATGAAATGGAACTATGAACATGGAAAACAGATTTGAAGAATGATCTAGGAGAGAAATATAAATGAGTACATATCAGGTTAGTGAAAATATATTTTGGTTCTCTCATGATATTTGGATGGGATTTCAGTTTCCATGTAGAGTTTTTTCTAGTCATTAGATGGATAAGAACAAAGTTGACGGTCTTCCATGTTGTTGCAGAGTATAAGGAAAAACTCCAGTGACAAATATGGTGCCAAAAAAAAACCAGTCTCATCCTCAATAAATATTATTGGAAAACATCTACATAAAGATATATTTTTAATTTCAAACTTTCAATCTGTCATATTTAGCTTTTAAATGTACTGAACTTAAATCATAAGCACAGTGCTGCAAGATGTTAAACCCAGTTTAGCATGATGCTCGTTCTGATCACGAGTATCAATAAGAATCTGGGCAGAAGTGTAACAAAATGAGAAGTGGTCATCCAGTTCCAATTTAGGTTGTATTTCCATTTAAACTAAAAAACTCCAGGTAACAGCCATAGTAAGAAACCTCACTTAGTTCCCCAGATAATTGATTCATTACAGGAATATGACTTATTATTGGAATCTGATCTAGTGCTCAGGAAATGCTGCAAAGACTTTCTTCTGTTTCAGGTGGTTTTTCATGAGGTCTAACATAACCAACTTCTGTGCCTATTATCAGGTAAAAACAGTCATCAGTATCCACACACTCCAGCACGTGATTAGAAGGAAGAACATAGGAATTCCCTGATGTTACTCAAATATAATCAATTTCAGTGCTATTTCTGATACAGGTGACTCCATCCAACCAACAGGCAATGCACAACATTTCTATACATAGAGTGTTTTCTTCTCACTTATCTCAAGACAAAGATCTTTTAACTCTAGTTTAACTTTTAACACTAGTTATGTATTAATAACTTGCATAAGACTTGTGCACTTATTTTGAGACTACTTAACTATGGAATCATGATAATTGAACTTATACTGATTTTGGAATATATCTCTGGATGCCATCTGGTGACAGCATTCTTCCATCTGCCTTACCCTCTAAAACAAAGGCCAACACCATTGCATTTAGATAGTTCACCAGGAGTCACGATACCCACTTCATACAGATAGATTGTTTCTTAAAGAACTCATTATTTGTATCTCTTCTCATCTGGAGAGATATGAAATCAGATCTTCCTCAAGGATATCAAATGTCAAGAAAATTGTAATATATTCCATAATTAAAGTTTTCTATATCTGAGCAACAATACAATGAAGTTTAGAAGATTCTTGAATTTAGAAAAAGAGAAAACAAAGACTCGTGACCAAATCCACTGAAGAAAGATCTTGCATTCTAGTTTCACTTCTCAAACTCTTTATTCTAGGATAATAAAATAATCAGAAATAATGCTGGGAATCCAGCTGAAAGCCAAGATTACACATTTTCCTCTAAATTTCATATCAACTTACTTTTTTTTGATTTCTGTCATATACTGAATGAATATCTTCAGTGAAATTACTATGGTTTGAAATTTCTCCTCAATAATTGGCTGCATTTATTTGTTTATAAAATCCAGCATGATGATGAGCTATGATGGTACATTCTGCTTCCTAAAGAGACTAGTTACAAAAGCAAGAGTCAGGCAAAAATAAAAAAGAAAACCAATGTTGGCTACTTTGAAATGTTCCATGGTGGACCTTATTTAGGAAAGCTCTGTGTGACCCCCAGGCTTTCAATTATAGTAACACAAGTCCCTTTCTGAGGTAACTGACACAGCAACAAGCTATGTGACTACTTCAGAAAGTCAGGATGAATTGTCATTGATCATACCCAAATGCTGTCAAACATATAAAAAAAGTCTTCTACAGCATAATCCATACGTGATATAGATTGGAATAAAGTTTTATTCATATTTTACATTCAGTGATCTTTAATTAGAATTATTTGTGTGTTAATGATGCATAGTAACAAAGCAAACAGAATGCATATACCTCTATGATAATTGCGCATTACTCAAAAACTAAAGATAAAAAAATAAAAGCAAATATCAAACCCACAAACACAGTAAAACTATCTCAAAACCCAAAAATCTTTGTAGCAACATGAGGAGCACTTTAATATTCCACAGTGTAATTAGAACAAATAGGTATACTTTGTTACTGTGTAAAAAATAAAACAATTTGATTTGGTATTAGGTGATTCTTCCTAGTTGCATTCAGTGAGAAAACCCTGTTCTACTGAAGCACATGGGAGACTGGAAATACTCTGAGGAAACAGAGAAAAAAGAAGAGAGAAAGAAGTAAAAAACCCAACAGGTATCAGAACTGTATCTTGAGTCAAATTTCACAAATGTATTCCTACATAATTTTGCCCTCCATTGGATTTGTTTGATGGTGTGTTGGTCTGTTCTACTACGACAATTCTTACATTCTCATGTGGAACACTGAAAGGAATATTATAAGACTGACATCTAATACAGAAAGCTAAATTATACACTAGCCTTGCATTACAGTGTCATGTGCTGATAATGTGAATAGCTATGGAATGTTATTTATTCCAGTACTGCCTTTTCCTAAAATATTTTGCATGTGATACCTGTTTCACATCAAATTTGCTTTTTGGCAGGGCAGGTTGTGAATAGCAAACTGCTTTACAAACAGTCATGTGTTTTCTTGCCAGCATTGATGCAGGGGAATCTTGCACACTTCTGCATTTCAGGCCTGATTCTATTCAGAGAGTTTTCATAATGGTGAAAGTCTTTGGGCTTTAATGAAATTCCTTCTCAGCCCACACTTTCTCATAGAGGGAAGAATTAAGTTCTTCTAACAGTTTCCTGAACACCACCTGCTCAATAAGATATATGGCCTTTGATGAATGTTCTGGATGAGGACTGAGGGGCTGTCAAGGCTCTGAAATCTTTAATGCAGACTTCTTGAATGGGAGTGAATTCTGTAGAATTTCTGCTGACTAATTAGAGGATGGAAATTTTTAATTCACAACAATGCTTTTAAAATTTATTGTTATAGCAGGAAATGAAAATATGTTTATAGTTGTAACTAATGAAATCAAAATAAGTACCTTAATTATTGTTGATACACACAGTATGGGTAACACAAAAAGAAAAGAAAAAAAAAAAACAATTCCAAAACTAACAGCAAGAGAAAACCTCAAAACTTTATTTCAAGGTATTACCCTTTGGCTTGACTGACTTTGGCTCTTTTTTCTGTTAGAGAAAAAACAAAGATCCAGCCTCAATTTATTATTTAATACCCTTGGAAGGAAATTCAAGTTTTCTGAGATTGCATTTCTAACCTGTGAAGGGCATAAAAATACCAAGTACTTCACATCGTGTGTAAGTGATAAAGCCAACAGTTAGAGTTGTGAATGTGCTGGTCTTTGCAGAGTTGACCTAATGCAGACACCCTGATCTCTCTTTCAAAGCAGTCATACATGCCCCAGTTCTGTCACTGATCAGACAACTTTCTGTCATGTCTGAATCTGCTGTTGATGACAACATCTTTGGGACCTTCTTTGTGCTTCTTTCACTATTGCACCTATGGTTCTTTGAGGTTGTCCATGTCATGCCAAAATCTACATGTGAATCACACGTATCTTAAGGTGCCTCAGATCACTGTAGAGCAATCACACCTGTCATGCTGTCTTCCAGAAAGATGGTGTCTGCCCTGTGATTATTTCAGCTTTTAGAGCAGGGTCCTTTCTAGCTATTCCTTATATCCCGTCTAGCCTCCATTGCCTGCCTTATCAATTATTTTATAAGAGTTTTGAAACAAGCTGTTGCTTTATATTACTTACATAGCACCTGCTAGACTTAAAGATTTGGGGAAATAAATGATTTGCTGTTTCTCAATGCAAACAGTTTCTGCTAATCTGAAATTCCAGGGGCTTGTACTTCCTGTTTAAGAAGTCTTAGTAATGTTAAAAAGGAAGAGATGTAATAACCATTGTCTGCAGAATATACATTTCTCACTAATTAGAAGAATCTGCAGCAGGTGAAAATTCTTCTCTTTGGAGAAGAGACAGAATCTCTAATCTAAGAGATTAGAGAGCTCTCTAAGAGAGCTAAATCAAGATGCAAATAGACTTGGAGTAAAATGAGACCAGTGAAACAATGCACACACTGCTTCTCATCTATGTTAAAGACCAGCTGTTGAGTTATGGGGCTACATTTTGAACACAATTTTTTTTCCTTTGTAAAGTCTTTTATTAGTCTTGCGAATGCATATTAGGAAATAATTCAGTTTGATTTGATACACAGAGCTAGGTGGATTCTGAAGCACAGTAGTTGATAAATAAATCAATCCGTTATCCATAAACTAAGCTAAACTAAGCAAATTTGTTATGGGATCAATAAACACAAAACCCCACAGAACCATTTCATAGTCACTTCATTGTAAAACTACATTTTAGTTTCTCATTCCGTCTGCTATTGCACCCCCATAAAGTGCTTTGAGATGCAGTTTGGATGAACAGTGCTAAAGAAAATTAAACTCTGTTGTATTACCGTTGTAATAGCTGCAGATGTCTATCCACAAAAGAATGGAAGCCTTTTGGAAGCAGTTTCCTAATGGATCCCATGCAACAAAGTGTTAATCTGAAAATATTTAGTTATAGATAAGTTTAGTATGCACATTGAGTTATAGATATGTTTGGTATGCTCCTTAAAATTTTTCCATGGTGTCAAACATCCACAAATTTTTGATTTATCATCATTCCTTATCTCGCATTAGATGTAAGCCTAAGTGTTAGATACTCAGTTGTCACTCAGTTGCTTAAAACGTTGAATTTTATTGTAGCTATATGTCTGTATGTAAAATAAGTTTTACAGTGTACCTATGTGTGCATATACACATTTTAACAAGTGAAATTAACTGTGAGAAAAAAATAATTTTTCTAGTGCTCAGAGAATAAACTGATCAGATTTCCAGACTGAGGGCTACTTTTCTCTTTCCTCTATGAGGACAGAAAACTATTATTTAGAACTTCCGAAAGATACATATGGAATCTGTGGTAAATTCTCCTTTCCTCTTACAGAGGTTGCAGGCCAACAAGAAAATAAGTTGATCATTACAAGGGGGCATATTGTAAATGTGCTATAACCAGTGTACTTTCATTTTTGTATATGTTTACTAGTAGCTTGAGGTATTTCAGTAGGTTGCAATAAGCAGGACCAAGACACTCTCTGTGATAGATACCAAGTACCTACGCTGGAACACAGCCTGCAGTTGTCAGAGCAATTTGCTGGAAGTTGATGAGTGCTGAATCCTAAGGAAATTCCTCTCCTCTCTCAGTCATATTCGCTGATTCATAACCTCACCTATATGAACATATATGTGTGTGTGTGTGTGTATATTATATCTATATATAATTAAAATACATTAATTAATGTAATTTCTTCATCTGCCTACTGAATGGTTTGGTGAAGCAGAACTATTTGTTTGCAGTTGTATAACACATACTTTGCTAAGAGGAATTTCTTGTCCCTGAGGAGTTTAAAACCAGAACACATAGAAGAGCAGGGACTTGACTGCACTCTTGACTACACAAAGGTATTATTCTGATAATCACAGACTAAAATTCTCTTAAAAAAACATGGAAAAAATTTGGTGAATTGTGTACAGACTTCCACAGTTTGCTGAAATTGACTGGTATTATGGCAGTAATTTCCCTATCTTCTACAGCCATGTATCAGGTTTTTTCATTACAGGGCCTTCAGTTTTTCACTGTCTGCAGCATCCAAGTGAGAGTTCTGTAGAGCCTTCACATTCTTTATGAACTCTTTAGTTGGGCTTAAGTCTAAATATAAAATGAGCATGCTATTTGTAAATCATGCAAAACCACAATGTTGCAGAAGATTGATGTTTGAAGTTTCATCAGCACCTGAGAAGTATCAAGGTTTAATTAACAAGTCATGCAATGGTGTATAGAGTCTTTGAATATTTATGATGATATTATAATTTTTGGAAGAGACCAAGACAAGCATGACATGAAACTGGGAAATATTTCAAGATGTTTTAAACAGAAACATTTGCTAGAGGATGCAAAATAAAAGGAATTGAGGCATTGATTTAAGAATTTTAGAAAAATAGAATGACCAATGAATTTTTAGAGATTGAAATTTGTTTTCCTAGTGAATATTTTTTGGGATTTATCTGTTTGATGTTATCAGATATATAGCTCACGCAAATCAACATTCCTAGGATTTGATTTGTGCAATTTAGTATGCAAAATGAGGAAATATACTCAGTAAGACTGTAAATGTATCCCTAAGTCCATCTCCAAGTGCAGGAATTTTATTCCTGCAGGGTAGATTGTCCCTGTGGCTTGTGGCAATCTGTGCATCTACTAGAAAAAGAAATTAAAACTCTCACATGTCTTTTTTATTCCATAGAAAAATTTCAACCTTATCCAACCACAACCCATATTTCTCTATATGAATTGTAGCTTGTCTGCTGGTTTAAAAATTCTTCTTGTATCCTGTATAGAGCTGATTGTCTGACATACCTTGATCCTTTGATTTTAAAATTGTAATCCTATTTACATGAGAAAAAGGAAAATGATCCGTGGGCACTAGATGAAGAACATTGAATAGGAAGCAAAAAAGGAGTTTCCTAGATTACTTAATTTTTCAGCCAAATCTTAATCTTTGGGGTTTTTTGATTTCTCACAAGTAAATTAGGCTCAGGAATGGACTTATTAAATGTTTGAAATCGATTTCATCTTTAAATATTTTTTGAGTCAGACAACATGTAAATTTGTCTTTTGAAAGGCAGGAATATATTTTTTAGGTAGTTTAGTTATTTTGAAAATTTTAATCAATCTGAAATAATGCTTAAAGATTTCTAACAGATCTTTATATTCATAACATTAAGAAAACTTGTGCTATTCTGTGCCAATGGCCTGGATAATTTATTTTTCCTCTAACACATATCATTTACAGATGATGCTGTGAAAGATATATTTTACTTGAAATTACCTAAGAGATTTTATTCAGAGAAGTTTCTTTAATTTGACTGAAAGAATTAGCAATTGGTTAAAACAAGAAGGAAAGGGAGGGTGGAGATAGTAATTAAACTAATAGAAAAGATAAAGAAAAAAAGATCCCACTCACAATAGTAACAACAATATTTATTTCTATTTTTCCTTTTCAGATCAAGATATCCCTAGGTATCCTTAATTGTATCAAATATCATTATTAACAAAAAAAAATATTGTTAACTATTGTGAAGACACAGAATTGAGACAGAAACCTTCTCAAAACGTTATAAAATTAATTACGTATCTCATGTGAACAGTTCCTGTTTTCTCTTTCACTTTAGATGGTACTAACTATGGTCAAGGGAAAAAAAAAAACAGCAAACCTATTCTGAAGCCGGATGCTACTTTCCCCAACAGAAAACACCCATGTGAAATTAAAAGACATTAGAAAACATAAAACAGATAATTTTGTTCTTGAATTCTACTCTCCCATGCATCTTTGCTGTGGAAAAAGACTGACACATCATCTTATCTGTTGCTCAAAAAATTGAATTTTCTGGCATGGAATTTTCAAAACCTTTGATTTTAAATTGCTTTTCTAGCCATAGGTTAGGGATACTGTTACAGAAGATGAGCCTTGTACTTGGCAAAGTTGGATGTTTTATACAGAGAAAGTAAAAAACAAGAGATAAATGATAGAATTAATAAAAAGATGTGTAGAGGAAAGAAAATGTATTAAGGAAAGGCCAACACCATGAAGTTTATGTCTATAGCCAAAGTGCGACTCAGTGGTCACATAATTGAAAAGAATATAGTGATGTAATTCTGTCTTCTGACAGACTGCTACTGTCTGTTAGGACTTTTTTTTTTTTTCCCTTTAACAATTCTATACTGCAAGGTTAATTGCTCTTTTGCTTTTCTCATTCACTTTGGACAACTTAGGATCCAGGACAACCTTGAAAAAATCCCACAATTCCCATATTAATCATGGTAAGCTGACAGTACTGTGCAATGTTCAAATCCCTCAAAGGATTGAAACCATAATTTCAAATACAAATTAAATAATATCTCAGACTTTTGGAAGGTACTGAGTGCCTTGAAAAATGATCTTTGAGTGAATTTTAGTAAAGGCAGTCTACATATTCTGGTATACAAGTGTGTAATTTTATTTGCATATATAAAATTTGAAGTAATAAATATTAAATTATTTAGGTAATCCTTCCTAATGTTCAGAAATGTGAGGAATATAACAATATTGCTGTACAGGTAGTCAGTTAGTAAATAAGAGACTGTGCCAGAGATTTCAGAAACAGAGGAAAATATTTACCTTTACTCATCTGATCTAGAAGTGGTATAAGTCAGGAAGGCATCAGTGGCCATGAGAGGTTAAATTTCCAACATTATTATGATCTCACTGAACCCTCACTCTCCACAGATTTTCCATATTTTCTTGGTTTTACAGATACTCTTGCTGGATTTTTTTAATGGACTAGTTCAAATGAGATACAGTTGTTCTCTAACAAGGTAAGGTATCTGCAGATGGAAATGCGGTCCCTGTGAAGGATTGCAGCAGGCTACTGATGTTAAGGGATGTTGTAGGTGGCAGACAACGCTTTACAGGATTCTCAGGTGGCATGGAATGCTGAATACTTATCATCAGACTTTATCATATTTTGCAGATCTGTCTGAATTATATAGGCCATAGCTGCCTGTAATTCAGATTTCATAAGGACATATACGTGCAAATAGAGAATGGATTGATATTTATTCTTTTGTATTCAGTGAGAGAGTGTTGATTTCCCTTAAATGCAAGATCTTTCTTGGTTTTTTAATCCAATAGAGAGTTAATGATTCATTTTCTTTTTTTTATATATGTGAATTTTTGGTGATTTTTTTTGGTCTACATGTAAAATTTGCTTCCAAAATTTGGTAGCTGAATATTTGACTTAGAGAGGTGACACATTTTCTGCTCTACCAACACAAGAACTAAGAGACAGTAGAATTGTTTCACTTTATTTCACCTAATATTTTATTTTGATAACATTAGTATGAACAAAATAATCCAATATCCAATATTATGTGCTATTAGGGAAAATAAATTCATTCATGTTGATGTAATTGTACTTCATGTACTCTAGGAACTGAACACTCAACAAAATATTTATCAAATGTCTAACAGGGTATTGTTATGTAGCAAGTAGTTACTAAACAAAATCTCTTTCAGATAAAGCAGTTAGCTTTTCCCCTGTAGTGTCTGAAATCATTATCCTGGTTCCAGAGTTTAGTCATGTTTTACAGAATAATTTTTAACAGGTAGTTGCTTCTTGCACTTATACTCAAAAACGCAGTGGAGACTCATAAAAGGCAATTCTCACAACTGTGGACGTGTCCAATTTTATGAGAGATTCATCAGTTGAAGGGTGTCAAGCAGCAGTATCAAGTGACCTCCCTCAGGAATGAAATTTGGCACATAAAGTTTTAAGCTACAGATCATTTGTAGCACAAGGGCCTGGTTACATTTTTAAATAGAAATCCTGCTTATTCACAAATAGTTCTGAAATGAAAAAAGGATGTAAACAATGTTGAATATAGAGAACCTGCAAAAGTAAAAATGTGAGAAAACATGGGATAGACTGATTATGACACTGGGGTGAAAAAAAGCCAAATAGCTAGTTGAATAACAAACTTTAAGATATATCCTTTTTTTAAATTATTTTGGTCATTTTATTATTGATAAAAGCAGGAGTTGTGCTTCTGTTTTGTGCTTCTCCTTTCTTTTGATTCTTCTTTTTGCAAGGGAGCAGTGTGCTGCACCTGGACTGTGCTTAAGAGATTTTCTTCCCAAATAATGCTGCAACTGAACAGTTAGTAAGGTCTGATGGCAGCTAATTAGCAGCTATGGGGTGGCAAAACTGATGAAGAAATGAGGTAAGGTATTCCTTCAGCTCAAATCTATTACTGAGAATGAAATTATTTCCATCCTTCTCTCCTTCATTTAGCGATCAGATCTCTGGTGGTGTGTTAGATGTGCCTGATCTCATGTTTTGTATCACAAAACACTAAATGTTGTTGTTCTTGTAGTTCAATATAGTTTACCATGCCTCATAAAATTTTTTATGGCCTCCATTTTAAATATAAAAATCGTGGCCGCGTGTCATTGAAATTTCGCACAGAAATATCCACACAAATACATGGACCATTCCAAGATCATTATCAACATAGTATCTTAAGCAGGAAGAAATTTTGAGAAAACAGGTTGGCTAAAATTCCTGTAAGTTTTCATATGAAAAATAAGAATTAAATATATTTGATTTGTTAACAGTATAATAATCAATGAAGAATACAGGTAGGTTATATGACTGGACTGGAATTTACTGAAAAGCTCATGAGGTGGTTTTAATTTTGAAAGATAAGGAAGTTTTAATAAGAGATTTGTAAGATTAATTTGCTTTCATTTTAAGGATTTTGGTAGCATTTTGAGGAAGTTATTACAGCTCCAAAAATTTAAATAACTTTGTAAATTGTGTGCCCTTAATAAAATTACATATATAAAGGATACAACTACAAATTAAAGTACATCCATGAAGCACGCCAAAGGTTCTCTGATATATGTTAGCATGCTAGAAAATGGAGAAGAAAAAAAAAGAAATTAAGAAAAGAAAACCTAAGATAAACATTCTATTTCTGCATGTCAACCACTGTTAGTAGTTTTTCATAAGGAACTCTAAAACAGTTCAGAGTTAATATCAAATATTTTCCTCTTATACTATGGGAAAAATTACACAATCCCACCTTCCAATTTCCTATATAGCATTTGATCATGTCTTCCTCAAGTAGTAAGCCTGTAGTAACCAACTTTTATACTCTCCATGAAAAGTTAGCAGGACTCACAAAACTGTTATTAAACCCTCTGCCACTGAAAGAGCATTAAAAAAGCTTGCTGTAAAGCACATCAGACTTCCTCTGTAAACCATGCAACTAAAAGCATCTTTCAGTATCAGGATGGTCTAGAAGAATTTGCACATCAGATACTCAGGTTATGATGCTGTCAATCACATCCTGTCTGGAGACTCTTGCAACTCTCTAACCTCATCCATTTCAACCTCACCCATGTCAAAGTTACTTTTCACAACAACGTTTTTTCAGATTATGACAGATAACTGATTGTCTCATCATATGCTGAACTTTTAATAAGGCACTTTGATAAAGAGATTTTTGAATAAGTTCAAAAGATATTTGAATAAGTTACCACAAAGTCCATGATGCAATGCACTATAAAACATCCTTATCTTGCATAAAATTTGGATTGTGAGTCTATTATTGCAGCCAAAAATTAATGACCATTATATCTCTATGAAAATTTAATATATATGTTATATATTTTTCCTAGGGACAGTGGTCAGCATACATGAAATGATAACCCACAGGATACTGTTAAACTTGCATAACAACACACCTACATAAAGCCAAGAGCTGAGTGAAACACCCTGAAGCATACTCTATACAACCTTAGATACAAATACACTTAATAAACTATAATGGAAAAAGAATTTATCTTGAAAGAAAATTTTCCAAAATTATGCTTCCAACAGATCCCTCTTCATTTGCACACCAGAGACAAATGCCTTAAATGAAATGGGTTGTCCAACATACCAGATGCTCTCCGGCTACATTTGGAAGTGAAATGAAATAAATATTATTTATGAAACAGTGACCACTCTTCCTACTGTTTGTTTGAAACAAATGACCAAGTGGACTTGGCACTAGGAAGTACATAGGCCTTCATTGGTCCTTTTGAATGAATTTCTTGACTTGAACAGAAGAAGATGTGTATGAGAATCCCTTGCCCATAACATATTCCTCTGTGTCTGTTTAGCTGTGGTTTCAACCACGTATTTGTTTATACAGTTGCATAATTACATTTACATCAGACTGGTTATTTGAATCTCTTCATATTTAAGATGCTCACACACTACGTTTGCACAAGTTGGGTCTGTAACTGTGCTGACACTAATTTGTGGGAAGTAGGGTTTCAGATTTGAAAATCAGTCTTAATGGGTTTTTCCATCTGTTCTGGTTTTAGACTTCACAACAGTCAAGAGTTTTTTGCAGACACTTTGAATTTTGCTATGTCTTTCTCCTTATAATACAACTAAAGTACATCTGACTGAATTACCCAATGAGATGCCTAATACATAATCATTTGTGTGTTTTGTATGTAAACACACCATCCTAAATTATACACTAATAATTTCTTATTGATGGACAATTTTTGCCCATAAAATTTAAAGTGACAACTTCCTACAACATAAATTTTGAAATAATTTACAGAATGAAATAAAAGTCAGCCTTATCTCCTTGAGGTATAAAAAACAATCTAGTATACTGAAATATGCCCTATAATACAAAGATTTGTATTGTGCTTTGAAAATTATTATTCAATGAAATTGAATTTTTTCTGTATCAAGTATTCAACAGATGCTTCTAATACCCATCAAATTCACTATGTTCAGACTCATATTATTTTAATGTAAAAACTTATAAAATATTTATAAGGAGATGGTGCAACAGTACTTTTTAATTATGTTTATGTCTTTCTGCTCCATTTAAAATATTTATTGCACCATGAGAAGATATTTAAATTTAGAGAGAGTGAGAAAGAAATATAGAGACTTTGTAAAGCTTATATAGATTATGCCAACATCAATATCTTACATAATTTTATCTAATTAAAGCATATTGTGGAGAGTTAATTAGAAAAATCCTTGTGGTTTTTTTTGTTTTGTTTTTTTGTTTTTGTTTTTTTTTTAATGAGCAGTAAAACCTTTATAAGTTCCAGCAAAAAAAAAAAAGTTGGCATTATTAGAGGAGAAATCAATTTTTTTGTTGTTGTTTTTCTCTTGAAATGTTTGTGATGTGTAAGCTTTTAACAGTGTTTCATCAATGATTTTTCCTATCTGTTTCAAAAGTGTAAAGAAAATTAAGGATTGCTTGAACTCCTATATACAGAATTCCCTTCAAAGTATCTCTAAATTCCTGCAGAAGCTTGGATTCCATAGTTTCCATATATCTTTTATCAATAGAAGACAGCCAGAAATAAAGCAGATCCCAACACACCCAAGATGCCAAATTGATTAAAGGTTTACATTTGGAAATAGAGCTCTTCTTTATAAATAAAATACTATATCTGTGTCCTGCAACTGGGTGATTTAAATACTCAAAGAACAGAAAGTGCAACTAAAAAATAAAAAAAAGGGCTGGTTTTTTTTTTGTTTGTTTGGTCCTCTGTTCTACCAACAGAACAAGAGGGGGATTAGACATATCTGAGGTGCTCCGCTCTATGAAGTTTTGAGTAGCATGTGAGTGTCACAGTCATGACCAGGGTTACAGGATATTGGAGTCACACTTAAGAGAAGGCTGAGCTGAGAAAGCCAGTGTCAGGGCAGGACACACTGAAGCTGGGAAGCTGAAATTGGGAAGAGACAGTCCAAAGGACCAGGATAAGACATAATTTTAGTCACTACTGAGCAGCAGGAAGTGGAGTCAGAAATCTAACCAAGAAAAAGGGTAAAAACAAGGACTCCAACTCTGCCATTAAATTCTAAGGATACTATTTTTTTCCCCTCAGATACTGATGTGGTATCAGTCTAATGATCAGAAGTTTTTACTTGGTGCTACACTATTTTCAAGTCAAAAGTTGCATGGTTGCTGGGCACTCTTCATGACTTCTGTGCACTGTACTCTGGTAGTGGATAAAAATTCATAATCCATTGTAAGTTTTTCTCCAGTGTAGAAAAGTGATGGTGTGAGAACTTTAATACCCATACATCTTTCTGTTACAGCTTAGATGGGAAGATATAAATGAAGGTATTTTAAAAATCAATTGCATCTTGCATTCAATAACTTAAGCTTTTTTTGCTTGATATGATTACACATGATTAATTTAAACATTTCACTAAAACACTGAGGCTTTTTCTTCTGAAACCTGTTTGGTTTTGAGATCAGCTGTCAAAATGGGAAAGATATGCCAGTTTAAGTGATTGTTTAAATTGGGGTATTTTTGAGACTGAATGAGCTTTCAGGTAGCATTAATTGGAAATAGGATCATGCCTTCAAGAAAGTGATCCAGAAAGTCCTCTTCCAGAATTGTTGGAACCAAGAAGCACTTCAAAGTGAATAGATACTCCTTACAAATAGCATTCTGAGTTATAGACATTGGAAGCTTAATGGATGTTGATCGAAAAAAACAGCTATATTTTCAAGTGGGGAAAAAAAAAGGAAAAATGAACTGGTGTTTAAAAGCCAATTCTACAGTAAGCCAGAAAGACTTGAGACGAGGCAATAATCAGGTGAGAAGAGGTTATCTCAAGGAAGATTATCCATATGAGGTATTAGGAAAGTTAAAGTGCTAAATTCAATCTCATTTAATTTGTGTATTACGGGCATTTTTAATGATAAAAGTGTATTCAGTCTATATGGACCAGACTGACCGGAAACTGCAACATCCAAATGCGATAAAAGTGAATGTGCCTCTGCGATTCTTCAAACTTCCAAAGCTTGATGTTACCTTTATACTACGTAGCAACCCATCCAGACTAAGTAGTAGCTCCAGGACAGCCCCTCAAAGTCCATTGCCCTTGAGAGATGTTCCTCTAAATGAACTTGTTTGGAGAAAGAAATCACCGAGTAAAGGAGATCTTGAAGATCTCAGAACATCTGAAGGAAAGATGAAAGGAACTCTGCAGCACTGCTTGTTTTCACCTGCTTCCATGGCAGAACTCATTCTGCTGGCATTGCCCCTCACACAAATGTGAGTGATTATATTCTGCCACTGTCTTAGGAAACTGAGAGCTCTGAGGGCATACTAAATACCAGGAAAAAACTTTCTAAGTGGGTAGAAATTAGATATCCACCAGAGGCCGCACAGCCATTTCCACTTTGCTGTTTCATCTGCATTGATTCCCCTCTTTCCAGTCAGACGAGAGACTCTTCAGGATCAGGTATTTATATAGTAGTATATCACACATTCAGGTGCATCAGAGCTCTGTCCCCCTCTGAGAAATCAAAAGTCTAAAGTGTGCCTATTCTTGCAGCTCTGACAGTCAACGTCAAAAGTAAACAGATTTTTGAGGGGGGAGGTAAGGGAAAAATAGGTGTTTAGCAAAAAGTTTAAGTCGGTCATATGTTATCATCTCAAGCAGAATGATCTTCAGCAAATTTAATGAAGGTAAGTTACAATTGACTTTGAAAGGATTAATTTATACTCTTGAGTCTCCTCAGATGTAGAGCTAATAGAAAGCTGTCTGGTTACTTGAGTTTTCACACATTTTGGAGCTCAACCAGAGATTTAAAAGCTAAATCAAACACTCTGGGACACCTGGGAGGACTCAGAATGCATACAACAGTGAGCTGATTGCTCTGATCAGGAGAGTTTTATTCCCATCTATAACAATATTGATAGCTGTTAATGTTATTCTCTGTTAATGTTATTCTTCTAACAATTAGCCCAAAAATCCATTACAAATTAACTATATTAGTTAAAAATTACCAATTTTATATTTTCAGAATCCAGCAATTTCACAAGAAATGGAAGATTATTTACAGCATTTATGGTGCCTTGTCACTGCAGTATCAGATCTCCTTACAGTTTTTGAGAATATTGATCCTCACATCATGTTATTTGATGTAGAATGTAACGGGAGAGGAGGAAAGATTAAGTTTATCTGGTGTCTGCTCCAGGCTCCGTATGTATATTGTATACCAACAAATTCTCTGATAAAAAGCAATTCAGTAAGAGGAGCAAATAACAGACCTCAGGCTTTCCTGTGGAGTGCCTTCAGCTATAGCTCAAGATGTCGCTCAGTTTTGTTCAGGCTCTCTCTGATCCTGTTAATTTATTTAAGCCTGCTTTTGGACTGTCAGTTAGGGCCTGGACTGTGGTCCAACACACATGTTCTCCTGAGGAAAAAGTGACTGTTTGCCACACCACGGAGTGGCAGCTGCTCCATTAGAAGCAGTGCAACCCCGTGCCTCCAGCCCTTGTGCTGAGTTTCGTAGGGGAGGTCAGACAGCTGTACAAGACTTCAGCCAAGGCAGAAAACACAGTTATGCAGTGCTGTAGACTGTCTCCATGCTCTTGCATCTGCTCTGTGGGTGGGAATTTCAGAGATGAGCCCCCTCACTGTCCTAGGGGCATGTGAATTATCAGCACAATTGTGAAGAGACCTAACGGTGATCACCAGCTCTTTGGAGAAAGAGTATGACCTCTTCATATAAGGTGTCTGTTATCTGCTGCGAGTTTCAACAACTGAATTTCAAACCAAATGTCCAGAATTTGTATTGTCTGAACCCAGAAAAAATGTCAAAGTCCCACATATTTCCTTATGCAGCTCTCCACGAAAGGATTTAGAAAATTTGTAACATCTCTATCTGTAATTTCCGTTTACTTTAGTCCTTCACTATTGAGGCCATTGGAAGTATTTTTTTCTTGTTTTACTTTGTAATGTGATGAATTTCTGTAAAGTAGATGAGATACATGACCCAGACTACAGTTGGTGAGGGATCTGAAGTACATATCTCAATCATACCCTAATAGTTCAGTGATGAACTTTGCTGATAAATGGCAAACATAAGGCTAAGGTCGATGTTAAGATTTGGTACCTAAACACATAGATTCTGATAAAGTACTGTTTGCTGTTAGTTTCCATGGTTTGTTTTTTCAAAGAATTTAATTTAGCTGGTTAATGCCATCTGTACCTCAAATAAAGCACTATGGTCTCTCTAAATATTAATTTAGAAGTGTAATATGATATGCCTCAAATGTATAGGTCATTCTTTAAAGCATTATTAATCCCAGCATTTTAGAAACACAAAATTTCTAGAGACTCACAGCCTTGGCAGAACTGCAACTGGAGGCAAAGATTGCTCAGAGTTTCTTTTCTTGCCCCTGCGGTTGTCAGAGTGGCCAAACTGGCCTTGAGTATCAGTCCCTGTAAGGCTGTCCTAATTTGCAGCGTTATTGGTCCTTAAGCAAGTATGCAGCTAGCAGGGGCTTAAAAATGCATTTAAATTCTGGACTAAGTACACCTAAAGTTGGGGAAAAAAACTAGACAAAGAGGTTTTTAAAATCAATCTCTTGTTGCCAAAATTGCCATTTTAAGACCAATTTACATTTCTCTGGCAGTGCATTGTAGCTTCATTGGACCAGGAAGAATAAGACATCAAATGCAACTAAAAATTGTAGGACATAAATCCATACAGCAAGTCTGTGACTGAATTTTTTCTCTTACTACTTTAATAAGCACAAACCTGTAAATGTAGATAAAAAACACTTCTTGATATGAGTGAACTTTTCTAGAAGATGTTTAGTAGTACACAAGTTACCAGATTTTAGACAGAAATATTGTGCTGAAACTTTATACTTTGGTTACAAAGAGCTCCATATATTATTGTTTATTAGCCCCTTTTGTCCTTCCAATCTGCAGAAGAACAGGGATTTCTGTCTCTTGGTGACCAGTTGAGGGATATAAAAGCATTCATTTCATTCTACTTCCTTTGAAGAGTTTGATCTAAATTCAGGGTTGGAACAGTTTGGTATATTGTTTCTGACATCCTTGGGCTTTCGCACTCCTTTGCATAATGCTCTTTATGTCTTCATCACTTGAGTCAGCCATAACTATTATGCTTTCTGAAAATCAACTTCCCTGGCTGAAATCACAGTAAAAAAAACTTCTTGAATGCATAAGTAGCAGTAGATATTTCTAAGCCATGTTTGTACCCGAACCTCCTGCATATCCTTTGAATGAGCATAAAGTGGAATTCATGCTGGGGCAGAAGCAATGAAAGATGAGCTTTGTTAATGAGAGATGCCTCACTGACTCTGCCTTGATTAATGTCAAAGACTGCTGATCAAAAAACTCTCATGTTCTCTTACTGACTGATTTCTAAGGATCAATTAAAAAAAAATAAACAACTCATGAGAATGGTATTAAAAATGGCATGAAATTCTGCCTGACAGACAGGGTCAGCAACAGAGCCTCTGATTCACCTGAGTCTCAAAAATGGGGCTTGAGTGAGGATTAAATTGAGGCTATTATTCAGAGAGCCCTCTGATCTAAAATTTGCTGGTTTTATGTATTTTCTTTCAATTATTCATGATTTTCCTTCAGAATACAACAGACAAGTCCTACAAAGATAAAATGTTATTCCAAACTAATCAGAATTTATTCTAGGACTTTGGATTCTTCCCACAGCATCTTCCTTATTCTCTTTTCCTTTGTCAATTAGAAAAAACACATAATGGAAAGGTCTTTGTGAAGATCCAATTAAATACTGAGAATACATCATAACAGAAAACTTTTTTTTTCTTCTCTGGATTTATTGTTTTCTTCCAATCTTAATTTTTTTCAGGTTCTTTTCTCTGTGCATGCATGGAGGACACCTGATAAACCTTGAGAAGAATTATGGAAGTCCTATTTCCATTGAATCCCTGCATTTGTTTCAAAATGCAGGTGCCATTACTAAGGAGCAAAGAAAAGGATTTATTTTCTCTTTCAACACTAACTCTTCTGGTGAGACGACAGACAGAAATGAATCTTCCTTAGCTCACTAATATATCTGTAAACAGCCATTCAAATATGCTTCTCTTTTCCTGTGTTGGGCTGATTGGCAGCTTATGGGCAGAACCATCAATTCATTTGAGCAACTGAGAAAGAGCAAGTAAAATATCATCAAGTGAGAGCCAGAGCACTGACTCCTGATACCCTTCAGCTGTGCTGCTAAGGTGAGGAGGAAAGATGCCCCAGTGGCCTGAGAAATTTGAAATAAATGAAAGTCACATCTCCGTCTTTATGATTGCTGCCTTACTCCTGGAAAAAGAGGACATAAAAGGTGGAGAAGATGCACAGCTTTTCTGTAGAGGACAAACAAGGCAGAAAATATCATGTAGAAAAAACAGGTTCTTGGAAAAAAAAAACTCAGGAAGGGGCAAGTGTGAGTCAAAGTAGGGAGTCAGTCAAGAAATGCAGTGCACTGTGAATGTTTTTAAATGCAAGACAAAGTAAAGACAGTTTAAAAGGTTTAAAAAAAAGAATATCAATTTTTTTCTACAGAGATTTGTCAAATTACTCCACTTACCCCTATTGTTTTTTGTATCAGATCTTTCTTTCTGTTTCTATTGTTTCTATTTCTGCTTCACTCCCTTCAGATATTCTGGTCATTTACTCACTTTGGTTTTCTCCTAGCTAGCCTTTGGACTACTGTTTGCAAACTTTGCCTTTACTACATAACTAATGAAATTCTCTTGACCCCAAACAGACATTGTAGAGTGTCCTGGCAAAGTTGGTTGTTTCAAAGAGGAGAGAAAATGTGTAAGAAGCAGATGCAGGATAGATAAGTTCTAATTCAACCATTTCCATGTACCAGTGTACAGCTTTTGCAGCTGGAACCCAAACACAAATTTGTTCAGCTAACACAAAGTTGCTAAGAGCAAAAGCTTTTCTCACTAGTGTCTTCTGGGGCACTTCTTACTTCCTGTTTCCAAAACAACCAGATGCTTTTCATGCCCAGCTCTCCTAACAAAAATTGCTAACTCATAGTTCAAAAACTGTGAGCCAAATGTATCTCTAATGTAACTCCATAGCCTTATATCTGGCCCTCTGTACTAAAAACAGCTTCATGACACATTCAGACTCCTCTTTGTTCTGCACTAGCTGGCATTCTTCAGGAACTATTGCATACAGGGATATTTCCTGCTGGCAGGCTCATGCCAGCTTTCTGAAGTACTTGGCAGTAGCAGAGGATCATTTGTAAAATTAGCAGCCCACTTTTATCTGCTCACTTACAGCATTATTTGGTTAAGTGGCCCATTCTCTGAGAAAACCGAGCAGAGTACAATTCTGCTCTTTGTTACAACAATTGAGCAGTGCCGAAGCTTTGCTATTGAGCATAAATGCAATGCTACAAAATATAAGTACTGTGCCATTGAAAATTTAAGACAATGTATTTTTTCTTTCCAGACATACTGCTCTTCTGTTTAACTTATCCATGCAGCACAATGGTGACTGATTTCACCCTCTAGAGAAATCTGTCTAATTCCATTTGTGTAGGGAACATTCAGGAACAGAATTCAATCTTACACACTTTAGAGATCTAACCTGCTTTCATTGTAGGAGCAATTGTGTACCTATTGAGTAAAATAAGAGAGAACAGATTTCCCTGTTTTTAACTATTGCTTTCAAAATAATTTCTATCCAGGCACCCATTACCAAGTCTTAATAGAAAAAATTCAATTTCACTTAACATTTCAGCTCTGTACTCATAATGAATAGTGTTATGCCTTTGCAATTGTTACTTTATATGGTATTTGTACTAGAAGTATCATAAGAAAGTACCAGATTTAGTTTTATATCCTATTTTAGCAGGATTGAAAATTCAGGTTCCATTTATCTCCCTCAAGGTCTGCCTTATCTGAATATGTAATTTATGATGAAAGAAAAGCAGCAAAATATGTTAACATGACATTTAAATAAATACACATATTTTATAAGGTTTGTCAGGATATTACGATCAAAAGTATTTTTGATAGTCCCAATGACATCACAGAGTTATTTTAATGACTCAAACACGGTAATCTTAATGCTTAACCAAGAGTCTTAGATCACATTTTGTCTGAGAAAGGAGGAAATGTGGCTAAGTTGGAGGCATCATGCCTGCTTCTGACATTTTTAGGCAGAATACACACAAAGTTGTTGGCAAGATCAAATGTAGTTACTATTTATAGTGCAATCCCTTTGCAGTATTTGCCTTTCACTCCAGCCTCGCAGCCCTCTGGGGTACGCGAGGGGAGAAAAAAAGCAGTTACAAGAACATGGCTGTTACCACACTCCACTTCCAAAATCTCCTTGGGCTGCTGAGTGCTGGTGGCTCTATCCCCTGTATGTCCTCAGGAATTTTGGTCATTTATTTCCTCTTTCACATATAATGCAGCAGAAGAGAACTTTGTGTATTTTCCTAGATACTGTATTACTTTTGGAGAAAGCAAATTAAATATGGGAAAATTATTAAGTAAATAGCGGATAAAGGAACATCAAAGAACTTTTAGACTCTGACAGTCAGCCCAGGACAACTTTCTTAAGTACTTTCTTAGGACTCCAAGTTTAGTTTCAAAGTAGAAACAACAAAACTCATATAAATAGATGCTTTTAAATATCTGAAATTAAATGATAGAACATTGTCCTTCCCGTGCCCTTTTTGAATATATTAAAATATGTAGTGATGAATGCAATATAAGAACCTGATGAAATCTAAGTGCCGCAAAGGCCCATCATGTGCTTTCCACTATTTCAGTTCTTTTAATAAAACACCGAGATTTCTGGTATAATGCACCTGACCAAAGACCATGGAAGTTGACCCATAGGAAGCTTCCATTTGGTAACAACTTTTTGCACAGTGTGAGGGATATAGACAGAAAGACTAAGAAAACTGGAATTCTGTAAAATTCTAAATTCTTTAAGGATCCCATCCTACTATCCTAGTGCAGGAGAAATGGTTGGCTGCAATGGAATGTTCTATCAGAAAAGTTGCAGAGCGGGGTTTTCAGCTAACTTGCTCACATCGGAGAAATTCAGTGCAAGGCACATCAAGTAACAGTACTGAAAGTCATGCCTGGTGTTTTCTGCAAATGTCCCCAAAGTACTCAAACAACTATAAAATGGTGTCTGCTTACACACATTTCCTACTGTGCAAATCTGCTCACCTCATGTTAATTTCCTTCTACTGCGAATGAGCAAAGGCAACCACTAGCAGCAAGATTTTGGGAAAAGATTTTCATAAACAAGTAAGCTAGCTCCAGCAGGACTGCCCTGATTCAGTACACCCACAAAAGAATTCTGAAATATCTCATGAGAGCTAGAATTCTTTTTGTTAAGAGCAATTCAAAATTTTAGTAACTGTAAATGTAGATTATTCTATTGCCTTTTGGCAAGAAGTTTAATTTCTCATCCCTCAGTAGAATGTAAGATACAGCCACATGGAATTTTTTTTGTTTTTATTAATATTAATTACTTCATTAATTGACTCATGCCTGCTCTATTGTTTTTTTTATTTTTCACCCACGGAGAAAGTAGAAGGTTCCCAAATCTAGCTGCATGCAAAAAAAGAAGGAAGTAGTAAGTATTCAAGTATCTTCCATGTGACAAATTATATCATTATCAAAAAAAAAAAAAAGTCCTTCAATTCCTCTTCAAGATTATGATTCTTGCTTTCTTGGTATTGGTTGTCTTGTAAAGTAGTTTGTATAATGAATAACAGTTTTAGCCATTGTATGCACAGTTCTTGATTAATTACGAATATTAACCTAAAATGATAATTTAAAGTATTTCCATAATAATTTTATCTATAAATACATCATATTTCACTTTACAGCCATATGGTAACACAACAACTACTTGTTTTCAGAACCAGGACATCAGCTATTCAGTTTGACTTTGGAACATTTGCCTTTACTTATTTTACATTTCCTTCAGCCTCCACAGCATTTAAAAAGCCCTAATCTCCATCAGTAAAGCTTCACAACAGTGAACCACAATTGCCATTAATAATTTCCTCTCCTGAAGAAGCTGCTTGGGACACAAACCCAATTAATTCTTACAATATTTCCCATGACAGATTTTACTTTTCAAACCAATCCCTTTCAGACCTTTTTCATCTATGTCTTTTATGATACTAAACTGTCCTGTGGATTTATTCTGCCTGAGTCAATTATAGGAAAGAGGGTGTTTTTATTGTCTTTTACTTTCTACTATCTCTGTCTCATTAGTGTTGCACATTACTAAGCAAGTCTAAATACAGACTTGAGTGTGGGTTAGAAATAAAATAAAATAAAATAGCAAATCCCTGTGGGTTTTTTTCGTTCGTTAAGTGACAAATACTGAGAAATAACCACCCAGAAATACAATCCAAAAGTGGAGGAAGTCTGTCTGACTGAGCAAACTCAGGAAAGGCATTGTGCCTCAGGACTGTGGCAGCTGACAGATTGTAAGGAGTATATGACAAATATGTCTGCTTATTTATATCAGTGGGACTTTGATAGGACATTGTTTCCCTTGGAAAACATTGATTTTTCACAGCAGTAGTGAATAGAATGTCATAATGCTAAGTTTCATAAAATGACTAAAACACTGACACCAGCCATTTCATGAAATACCTGACACTTTTAGGCATTTCATATAATGACTCGGTGGAACAGTTAAATAGTGTAATAGAATGCCTATAATTCCAGGAACGACTTTCAGTCATATCATGAAATGAATGATTTCTCAAGATGACTGCAAGGTATTTATAAAATCTTCACTGTGAGCTATGAAACAGGTGCTGTAAGCTGGGAGTTTGCCAGCCAGTGTTCCAGGCCAAAGACAGATTGTTTTTGTGAAGTGGTATCACAGATTTGACAAACAGTCTGAATTAAAATGTCCCTTTTGTCATTTAACCTGATGTACCTTTTGTAGAACAAATTTCAGGTAATAGTAATAGCAACAACATCAATGACAAAGTTATTGCTCACAATACTTTTTAGAGAAAATAAACACTGTTGCTGTCCAGGAAGCTGACTGAAATATTTCTGGGAAAATGCATTTTTGCTGAAATATAATTATTTAATGAAGTTAAATCTTTCAGGAAGCTTTATATCTTTGAATTAATTTTTCAGCCAGAAGATTGCTGAGGTTCAAACTTTCCAAGTCGCCTTCTAAAGTGTGTGTGTGTGTGCGCGTGTGTGCGCGCGTGTGTGTGTGCATGCATGTGATAGGAGCAAAAGCATAAGAGCTGCTGGTCTGATGTTTCTGAGCAGAAATGAATGGCATGCAATATATTCACTTTTAAAAAACATATTTGGCAAGTCCTGTCTTCATTGTCACATGAAAATCAAGTATGTTTAACACCCAAGGGTTACCAGAGAACAGAATACCTACTTTCCTGTACATTTACACCACTTACTCAAAGAAGATAAAATCCTATCTCAGATCCTAACAACTCCTGCATATTGCTGCAGTAGGATTGACAGCAACACACCTGATTGAAAGTGCTCTTATTGGTCAGTTAGAAGGTGATGCACTTTTATGACACAATTTTTTAGCAATGTGATTTAGAATGTTTTCAATCACTTACTTAAAAATGTTCACACCTGGTAGATACTGTTACTCTGCGAAGATCATAACATCAAATGTTTTAATCAGCTTCAACTGACATTCAAAAGTGTCTAATCTGCACATGTCCAAATAGATGAAACACTAAAACCTTGGATGTGAATAACTGCAACAACACTATTCTCTTACTCTACAGTAATTGCATTGACTTCAGTGGATTTAGACAAGCATAAACATGGAGTAACAGACTAGTAAAAATAGCCCCCTGTGTTTCATTATCATTTAGAAGATCTGGTTTGGATCTTCCTTTTAAATACAAATTTCTGTCACAACATAGAGAAGCAATGAAAGGAAGACTTCTAACTCTTAATACAGACTTTTGTAAACGGGAGCAGGGCTAGAAGTAAACTAGTATGTTAAAAATATTGATGGATTGCTATGTGGAAGGTGTTTTTGCAGTTCCATGGAAACAAGTGAGAAGCAAATTCACCAGTCTTTTCATGAAAGAAATTAGCATTAATAAGATAAAAAACTACTGGGGACTTGCAAGAATTGTAGGTGATATCTCTGATGGATAATGTTTTAATTTGCTTCTGGGCAAATTTAATAGCATCATTTTACTTTTAAACATTACTTACAATAGAAAAGGAAACATTTCAGAACTTGAGAGATAATCTTGCCTAGGTAGATATATATGATACATCGGCTTTGTAACCATTCGAAAGCACAACGATATTTATTGAAAAGCTCTTATGACAGCAATTTATGAAACTGAAATGAAAAATGACAATGCAAAAGTACACAATGGTATTGGATCACATCTAGATTATAGAGGAAGCCTGACTTATTCACAGCATTGTCATAGCCCAACAGCAATGTAGTCCTATTAAGAAATTCCATGTTTTTTGTAAAGCTGTTACTAAACAATGTTGATTTTATATTATACTATTGTCTTTCAAACATAAAACTTTTTGAACAAAAATTATTACGCCAAATGTGAATGTTCTCCACTGACTTAGAGTTCTCAATAGAACTTTTTTGTTAGTGTGACAGTATCGTGACTAATGTCTATTCTTGGTAAAGTAAAATCAATATGCACACATATACAACCTTATTCACATTTAAAATCTCATGTTTTCTGTTCAGAATGTTGCCAGATCTCTCCACGTCTTCCTTTTATTATATTAAGAACCACATTTGAGATAATCCTGCATTTTTTGAAAAACAAAGGGAAAGAAAAATTAAACCATCATAATACAGATATTAAAAATTAGTGAATTACATATTAAAATGAACATTTCTGTACATTTTTCCGTTATCCACAGGGAGCTTTTATCATAAAACTATTTACATCAGATTCTTTTGGATATTAAAGAAAATATCACCATCCTTTATGTGAATAATTTAGAGGATTTGCCCTTTGAATTACCTATTTCTTCTTGCATCAACTGATAGAGCTTTAATTTAGAAGTTTAAATACTAAATTAGGGCAGATTAATCCCAACCTCAGATACCTAAATTTCATCATAGGCACCTAAATCTACTTCTGGATAAGACTCTGTGCTTAACAACTCCTGCATATTAAATTTCTCTTATAGATTGTTTGGTCTTTTCTTTCCTTGAAGTACATAATCCAAACAACCCTTGCCATCAGACTTCCTATTAATCTTCAGAATTCTGGTATGCTACCTATTGCACTTACTTGAACTGATCACTGCTGCTGCCTGAAAGACATTTCTTCCTCTCAGCAACCTTTTGATAACAGCACTGAGATAGCTGTGGAATCTTTCACTGACACGTTATTACTCTTTGATAGTCTGGGGAATGCAGTTGGGACTAAAAAGGTTTTGCTGTTACCCTGACCTAGAGATAAACAAAAATCTTATCTCTTGTCATTATAATGTCAACATAGTAAACTTTTTAATACTAAATTAATCAGACTAGTTGTCTTTTCAGTCTTCTAACTAAGCATTATCATTATTCTTCATTTATGGAAATATTACATTTTTTTGAGAAAGCGTCACATAGTGTTTGATTTGACATATTAAAAGATTTCTTGAACTCCTCATTCTCTCATTTCTCATTGAGAAATGTCTCTGTGTACTACACCTCTAATTTTCATCATACTATACACAAAGAAACAACTAGTATGCCAGATGTTTAGATGAATGTGTGATTGAGACTCACCATAACAGTTATTAACCACTTTGGGGTGACAACAGGTTTAAATTTAAATTTAAAGAAGCTAGAATTCCAAGCACGGCTAATGTTCTAAGATCACAATTATTCCCCATCTTGACCTTGTTATGATCCATCACTAGTGGCCAAGATGTTCACTATGAATTCTCATCAGGCTGGACAGACACTGCACCATGTGTCAGGGAGCTTTTATGCTATTTATGCCCAGGGAAAGCAAGGGAAGGAAACAAAGAGTATCGCCAGTCCTTAGATTTCACTTTGGTGCTGCTGCGTGGATGGTTTGGAGCTGGGGTTGCAAGACAAAGGAAACAAAAGAGAAAGAGAGGAGAAAGACAGAGAGAGAGACAGAGACAGAGAGATGGAGGAAAGAGGAAAATTGGGGAGAAGGTGAGCCAAATAAAAAGAGAGAGAGAAAAGAGAGCGAGGGGGCCGAATCTGCTCCCTTTTAGTTTACCTGGTGTACACCTCTGATGTACATTAGACTCTTCAGGCATTTGTTCACATGAGAACAGATAGCCTTTTTCCAGGAAGTGTGTTGGCAGGGAGTGGGAGGACAACACTGAGCATGGGTCTCCAGGTGGAGCAACAACTTGGCTCAGAACACCCCCACCTCTCACAACCCCCTCCTCCGACCGCTTTTCCTGCAGCAATACTCAGAATGTTTGACACAAAACATGCATAGGTCTGGTCCTTTACACAACTGCACAAGCTCAGTTTCTTTGTCACTTTTATCCTACACATCTTGCACAACATTTTGCCTGGTTCCATAGTAACGCCCACTTTTAATGTTTCTCCTGTGGGTTCTGAAAAATCTCTCTTTAGAATCTGGCCCCACCTGCTATCACCTCGCCCCACTCTGCCTAATAATTTGGTTTCAGGATCTCTAAGTTAATCTAGAGCTCAGACTAAAATCAGTGCTTACTCTGCTTGAAAGGCCTTAATAGAGAGAATTTTGATAAGTTTAGAAGCCAAATGATATGTGTGTTGCATTAGCTGAAATTTTTGAGATGTCCACAGAGGGGCCAATGTTTTATCTGCCTGTTTAGATTCTTGAAACCATGCAAAATTATGAGCCTTAGTACAGAGCTTCTCTGCTTAAGCACATTATATCTGATGTAGCATTTTTTATTCCTTGCTAGTTGGTAGATTATCATCCTTCACTGTCAGGGTAAAATATTTGGAATAAAGAAATGGGATAGAGTTTTCAATCACAAACTGGGATATGGACATTAGGACCCAATTTGTTATATTTGAGAGCCCTAAGTGCACTCTACTATTTATTCAGCCTATAAATATGAAACTGCTGTCTTTCTTGACACAACACAATAGCTGCTTTAGTTAACTTATGGTCTCCAGAAGAAAAAGCGGACTATATTTGGTTACATTACTTGACTTTCACAGAAAATTTTTCTTCATTTCCACTGACTCTGACAACCACAAAGCACCTGCACCCAGTGGTATGAACTATGATGATTTAATAGACCTGAAAGGTTTAATAGAGTACTGCTTTTCTTACTACTCTGGTTTAGGGAGGACTCATGATCACTTCACTTTTCACCCTACGGGAAAGTAAAAATGCAGAATGGAAAATATTTAGGTAAGATAAATGGAGAAGAAACAAGCTACATGAAAAATCAGTGTTCTGAAGCTCTAATTTAAACTTTTCAATTAATTTCAAAGACCAGACTTTATCTTCCATATTGACTAGGCACCATGACCTGAAACAACTTCTATCAGTAGATTTCAGTTTCTAACATGATACAAAAAAATTCAGAATAATTTTCCATAGTTTTCATCCTCTTACAGAAGAACAGAATTTTTCTTCCTCTTTAGTATGAAATTTTCTATTTCTAGAGGAATATTTTCCCAGAGGACTACGCAAGTATGTAAAGAAAGCAAAATCTCCAGTCCCTTTGCTGTCACATCTTGGAAACATTTTCTAGAGAGGACTGTGGCTGTGATTGGAGAAAGCGTGGTATTTCTTTCAAAATGTGGGTTTACTGCTGATGGAAAGATGAATTTTAATTTAGACATGGGGTACTTAGTTGCTCATTCACCCTGTGTCATGACACACCTTTGACAGGTTTGTCGCACTGATTTCCTTTTCTGAATAGGGTGGGATCAGTAGGTAGTTCTCTTTTCTGGTCTATATATAATTGAATCCTTCACAGATTAAGGATGACCTGTCACTGCTTTATACCTCAAACATCTTAGCAAATAAAATTAATATAAACCACACTTAACAAATTGCCTGCTCCAGGCTCTCTAAAGAATTTAGCAATATTCCGTTCTCTATAGCTTGAAAAAAGCTCACAGCACTTAAAATAATGACCTAAATTTCTATACCAACATTTAATTTATTCTGAAGAAAGCAGTCAGTCTAGTTCTACAGAGCCTTTGCAAAATGCTGTTCTAGTGTTAGCCTTGTATTACATAAAATTCTGGTGTTCATTAAGTATATACTGTAATGGCACAGAAGTTACAACTCCACAGGTAGACAATAGTCAATCCATGCTCTCTGAAACATTGTGTCCAGCAACAGTCTCTTGTATGCCAGATAATTTAAGTTTTAGGGACCCTTGGTGTTATCATTAATTGTAAAACTGTTTCTTTCTGTATCAATCACATTTGGTTTTGGAGCCCGAGATGGTAAAATTGGTGTGTGCATATTTCCTTATGCGGTTAAATGATACGGATACAGTATTGTTTGAAGATAATTCACATTTCAGCTATGTAAAAGATTACTGGAAGCATTTATTAATCCCTGTTGCTTAGAGCAAAATAAGGGTGAGTATACTGGCTTCGGAGTCTAAGGTGACATGAATTCAAGTCTGTAGCTGTCTTATTGAATACTAATAACAGAAGTTCTGCAGCTGATCTACTGAGAAGCTGTCCTTCTGTCTGTTTTTCTTCCTTCTGGGTCTTCATGAAAGGTCATCCTATAATGTGAATTATGCAAAGTGGGAAAAAGAATCCACCTGAATTTTGAGCTCCAATTTCCTCACCAGAGAGGTGATTTGGGATTACTCCCAGAAACCTGTCTCTGACTACTGCTGGGAGAACAACAGGTTTTGTTGTTCTCCCAGCAGTAGTCCCAGATCCACCTGCATTACTAACAGTCCCAGGCAAGACTGGATAATTTAGCAATAATTTACTAATCAAAGTGATTTACTTACTCACAAATTGCCATTTTCAATACTTAGACTATTTGTTCATTAATATATTTTTAACAGTTTCTACTTGGGAGATAATTTTCATGATAATTAAATACATAGATATCTTAATATATTAATCAGATTCATCATGGGCGAAAAAAAAGGAAATTCACAAACTTCATGTTTTTACTTCATTAATTTAAATTTTGAAGCAATCACTCAGCAGAGAAGGACATGTCAAGATAACCTCAGAAATTCTTTAAGAAAACAACATTGTCTTTCGGCCTGAAAACAGCACAAGTAATGTATTTGTTTAATTAGACTCCACTTTCTCTAAATGAGGAAGTCATGAGCTATATCTTAATTCTCTTTTTTAACCCTTAAAGCTATACATGGCAAATTTGATTACATCTTTGTTATGGTGAGTCTGATATACAAAATTATTTTATGCAAAATAATGTGAAATATATTGAAGTGACCCTGGGGCAAAAATGAGATAAGACATCACAAATGCAGAATTTCTCCAGAAAGAGAAGGAAAATAAGAAAGAGAGAATCTACATTGATTCCCTCCCAGGGAAAGCATGGAGCATGAGTTCCTCCCATTCCTATCCCAAGAATGCACAAAGGTTAGGAGAGCTCTGGAGATAAGCTCGAGCAGGATTTTGTGCATATGAGACAGTCACCAGAGGCAGTTTCTCTCACTCCTCCTCCTACTCTTCCCCTTCTGGATTCTCTGATGTCCAGAGAGAGTAATTTATGATGCAGTCCTAACAGTTAACAAGCAAAAATTTGTTGGATATATTATTTTTGTTCAGAAAATGTCTATTGTTCCTCTGGACCTTTTAATTATTTTTTTTTTTTAATAAGACCAATTTTTGAGTCTGTGGGCTTTAAAATTGAAATTGATACTAACATTTCAGCCCATGTTATTGCCATATTTATTCAGAAGTAGAAGCATCTACTAAGATATTTATTAACCTTTCATGCAATGAGGAGTCATCTGATCAGTCCTGGTGTAACATGCTTGCTAATTAAAAGTTTCAATGAATGGAAGAAGTTTTCCCCAACGTACTTTTCTCTCACAATTAAACCAAGCACAGGTAGCTAACCTCTGGCTTAGACTCACCATCCCCACAAACCAAATGTGAACTCCAAGCTTGCTCAAGCAGCTAGAAGCATAGTGATTGAGCAAGACGGAAATTCAAATTTAATAGCAACTTTCTTTTTCATGTAGCATATGAATATGTCAAGAAAACCTATATTTATTATGGAAGTTCAGAGGAAAGGGATAAGTCTTATGATTCTCTCGGTTTCTAAGCATTCAGCTGTTTGGCCTCATATATAAGAGTCTACTAATCATTAATTAATCAAGAAATCCAAGAGGGAAAGTTTATTCCTGTGCTAAGATTTATTCAGTTTTTTGCTCTTGTATTTCAGAGGATTTCAAAATAAATAGATGCTCTTCAAAGACTGCAGGCAAGTAATTATTTTCTTTCAACAAGCTTATTAGTTTATTGACTTATGTTGAAGTGGGCTTCCCAGTTATTATATTTCATTTTGGGAGCATTATTTTTGAAGAATGATAGGATGATTAGTGTCATATTAGAGTTTCATAATTTGCAATGTTATAGTCAAGGGTTTGCCAACACTTACATCTCATATCCCTTTGGTTCAATGGTTTCTTCCAACTTATCTATTAAAAGAACTTTTCACTGCTGGCCCATGAGTCTGTCTTTCAACAAATTAGTATAAAATTATTTCTGTAAGTTTCATTAAGGTTGAAAGAACTTGTATAATTTTTGCAATTTTTTAATAAAACCAAATTTTACAGTTTTGATTGAAGCCACACTTCAAACAGCATTTTAAAGCAATAAACAATATTTTAAAGGCAAATATCTAGTATGCATGATAAGTATTTGGATACTTCATATAATAAGGGGCATAATTTATCTTTTCATTTCGATATATCATGGAAAACATGTAGCTTGAACTAACTTAAAACTTGTCAACGTCATTATGGTAAGGACCAACACATAGTTAACAAGACTTCAGAAAAATTGAAAGCCTTCAAAACACACACAAGAGTAGCCTACCTTGTGTTTGGTAATGCATCTTACCTAAAAGGATGCAGTCTTGGTTCTTGACTAACATATTTATGGTTTCTTGACAATCTGCAGGCAAGAAGAAGAAAATTTTCTGTCTCCTATAGCTGACTCATTCTCATCAAAAGCAAAGACTGATTTTTCAATGCAGCTATTCAGCCACTTACACTCATACATTCATACATACGTTCACTGGTATTACCATCCAAGGGGTAAGTGCCCACTCTCCTGGATTGGCCTGCAATACTAAAGCAGTAGTTCCCACGCAGCTGAGCCAACTGTGACATTCATCACAACCGAGCAACCATCTGCCTGCATATAAAACAGGTTTTTTACTGTAGACTAAATGCTGTACAGAAAATTTGTTAGTTCTCAAAACACAGTCTGAATGTATTTAACTTAGCCATATTTAATGTTGTTCTATGGAATTGAGTGAGTGTAGCCATAGCCTACTACCTGGTTGTTTTGGTTTTTTTTCTGACGAGAATAAATGTTAGGAGGGGGATTCATCCAGAGATTTAAGAAATGTGCATTATTTAAATGCACAGGCACTGGTTATACGGTATAGAGCATGGAGAGGCACAAACAAAGCCATCAGGTTTGTTAACTGTTTTTTCAAACAGTTATTTATATTTCTTTTCTCAGAATGGATGAAGAGAATTCTTTTCTCGGAATGAACAGTTTCTTTATCTATAAGACTGAGTATCTGTTACAAATCTTCTTGCCTCTTTGTGAACAGTTATGTTTTCATCATGTCATCCTCTTATAGATGAATCAAGGTCAATCAATGGTAGAGGACACAAAAAAGAGGTATTGACAAGGGTTAGCAGGAAAGAGTATTAAACAAGACAGAGAAATGATGAATAGAGGAGAGAACAGCAAAAGCTAACAAAAGAGCATTGGAAGCATGGCTTCTACTGTGCCCTTTGGACATAGAGCTAAGACCACTGTAGTTTAGAGGCCATCTCTACTCTCTGATGGTGAGCTTAAGGAAGATGTGGAGCAATTTTAGGCCCATTCCTGACTTTCAGACTAACTAATTATCTAAACAGAAGCCAAGGTGGCTTCTTAGCAAAAGTCAGTCTCTTTGGAGTTTTTTTTCCAAGGTGGCATAAGTCCTTTATCTGTGTCCAAAATACAATTAATGTCTGAGTTACTTGTTTCTCCTTTTTTTTTACTTTCACCGGCTCAATAATTTAGTAAGTGCAATCAGCAGTCTGGAAGATTACGACCACAGAAGGTTTAATTGTGATTTAGAGGGGGATTTAATGAGCTTGCAACTTAACAGAGACCTTACTACAGTCCGTGTCTGCTGATTTTAATGTTGAGTTCCAAGAAAACATACCATGGACAACTTTCCAGTGTCGGTGACCACAGCGAATTAATTCATTCAAGTCTCAGAGTTGACAAATAGCTCCTAGTATAGGTTTTACTCTCCAGCTGCAGTGCACTCACCACTTATTTTATTTCAGTAGTTTTATATAAGAGCCAACATCTTTGGAGCATTCAGAATTAGTATTGTAAATAAATTCTACAGATAGTGAGAAATTTGTTTCTAGGTAAGGGAAAATTTGAGCAAATTTATATTACACTGATTTTTTTTCCTATGCTTGTTTTTGTTTGGTTTAAAGAGTTACATGAATTTCCATATAATTTTATGACACCATACACAGTAATAATAATTCAAAATTGAAGCACATTTACATTTAATGACCCATTGAATATATAGCTGTTAATTTCTTAAACCACAATCCTTCCCAGAATAGGTGTGCACCAACTACTCTGTGCCTGATTGGGAATCCAGTGATACAAAGCACAGCCAAAGGGTTCTGCCCCACAAAATTGTGTAAATTGACCTAATTTTTGCATCTATTCTTCAGGGAAGTAAGATCCAAATGACAATAAAATTGCCATATCTCCATTATCTGCATCAGAAGGCTGTCATGTCCTAAAGAGCTGGAGTTTGAAACCAGCTGGTCTTTGCCATGTTTGTTATCATTCTTTTGCAGGGCAGCATGATGAGCTAGTTGGACGACAGCTGTGCCTCCAGTATAAGAGATGTCTGCTACAGAAAATGTCACTGCAACTGCTGAGCTATGGTTTACAGTATAGGTGTGCCTAGAAACAAGGTGGTTTTGAACCTTTCTTTGGTCTCCCCAGACATCCTTTGAATTGGGAGAAGCTTCTCTCACTTGTTGACTCTACTCAGGCTGCCTCGCAGACTCTTTTATCCACTATGCTGCAGCTCTGTCATAAAGTTAACAACAGCACCCTCACAAACTGTTTCTGATGACAGAGTCATTTCCCCTAAGTAAAGCTATTAAGGTTTTGGAACCTTTTGGATTTTGTAATTTTTTCTTGCACATGGATGTAGTCCCTTTTTATCATGTCTGAACTTCATTCCCACTGCTCACTGATATATTTTCATGATGGAATTAATTTTTGAACCCTAAGTTAGGCAGAGAAGAATGTCTTCTCGACTACTTCAAAAGTATTTTCTTCTTTACTTTGTATATATATATTACTGTGTATATATATATATTTACTGTGTATATTTATTCAGGAGGAATGTGCCCCTAGAATCTTAAAATTTTGGCACAATTTAGTTGCCTAGCTTAGATTTGAATCCATTCTTCCAATTACTTTCTCTGCCTTTTTGCTTTCTCTAACACTTGCCTCTATAGACAGGCTTAACTAGCTGAGAAATGTAATAGAAGTATCCATGACACTGATAAATGTATATAATACAATAACTCTCCCATTCTCCACAAAAGCTACCGATATGTTTTGTTTTCTGGGAGACTGATATTTTCTATGTGGCCCACTGATAATTAAACAAGAAAAAGATTTACATTTGAAAAAATAAACATTGTATCGCTATCTCGTGCTCTACAGCTTCCGGGCCAGAGCGTGAGGTGTTGCGATCTCTAAAAAGCATCTCCAAAGCGAAGCTGCTCAGCAGGACCAGCTACCTACACTCACACCCGCGTGCACGCACAAACGCACGGATAGCTTCAGTAATATGGGTCGATGGCAAAGAGGCAGGAAGGATCTTTGCATAGATTTCCACAGGAGCTGTTTATTGCTTCCACACTGTGGAGGGCTCTAGAGGCAAAGACCAAGAACAGTGGAGGGTCTAGGTTTAAGTACGGGGGCGATACAAGGCGGGACTAGGGAATGGGAACCAATGGGGGAGCGGCGAGGGGCAAAGGCCAATGGGGGGAACCTGGAGTGGAGAACTTTCTAGGGCATGAAACGTGTAAGGCAGCAAGGGGGTGGAGGGGACATGGGCCAACCAGGGAAGCAGAACTGGGGTAGATTAACATAGCAGAACAATGCATCCTGGGAGAAGCCTTTCTGGTCACCCTAACTGAGGAGGTTCTTTTGGTACTAGGGATTTGTCCCACTCACGGACTGTCTTTGTCCCTTGTAACGTAGGCTCACCGGCCACCACAATATTGCAAAATGTACATCTCTTTAAAATGTGTCCTTTGATTACCCGGTGTAGCAAATACCAAATTCTTGGTGAAAAACATGACTTTCAGTCTCTATTGAAGTAGTATTTAAGTGCTATGAGTGCCTGAAAAGATTTTGCAAAACAGATCCTGTGAAGCTACTCAAAACAAAGCTTCCATTTGTCAGGGTTGTATCTGCCAGTCAGACTCATTCAGTCACTAGCTGTAAAGATTAATTAATATTTGCAGTCTTGGTCATGCTACACGTATAAATCTAACACGTGCTTTCAGGAAGAGAAGAAACATCGAACAGGTGCAGCTGTAGATATTGTGCAGGCACTAGACAATAAGATTATTTGGAAAAGAGACATTCCTTAGAAATAGTTGTGACCAGTATACTATGGCACTGATTCAGTTTTTTAAGATCTTGTTTATCTGCTATGCCCTATGAATGAGAAGTATGCCTGAGAGTTATAAAATGTGTTTCATATTTACATGCAGTTTGATTATTTTGGCTTTGCATTTTGAGAAGATTTATCACCAAGAAATGCATCTTACCAGCAATTTTTTTTTTCAGAATCATTATAGTACACATGAAAACTAACTTTGAAATTTATTTATTAACAATCTTATTTCAAAAGGAAATAAATAGCAATGATCATTTCATCTGCTTATATCCCTGGAGACTTTGGATACCAAACAATAAAAGATTCATTTATCAGTGTTATAATGCTCTTGGAACACAACACAGTTCTAAAGAATGTTAACTCCAAAGTCCCTTATTTTCCAGGTGTGGAGTGGGTAGAATAAAAACAAAAAAAAATCTAGTAGGTAAGATATTCATTTAAAATCAGGGAGATCAAGTCCCACTGACTACTTAGATGTTTAAATTAAATGGAAAGAAGCCAACAGAAAAGTTAGTACTGGTAACAAATTTTTGCTGAGAGTTTTTGTATGCAAGTCTGTACATCAAATAACTTCTCCAGTCTCTCGGGTTATTCCAGGGGCTGAGGGGCTCTCTTTGCTTTTTTATTGAAAAATCTTTGGTTCATCAAGAAGCTGGATAGCAAGCCTTTCAGATTTCTCAGAAAGTTTCACTTCATTAAAAGTGGTTTCTTTCACAGATTTACATTGTAAATGCCCAATTAGCCCAACTCAGGATTTGAGTTTTACATATCAATATAGTCCTGTCTTTCATGACAGAAAGGTCTACTCCAGGTGCTATGAAATCATAATTTCTTTAAAGAAAGAAAGATATTTCTCTATTTTGGTTGAAGAAAGGAAGAGTATGAAATGAGATATGCTAATTGTGATGAAAACTTCCATAGATCATCACAGCTAGGGTATTAAAGACTTTTTCTTCAATCACTTAAACTAATTATGTAGATATAACATTTCAAAAACCTTTAAAATTTCTTTTCTGACTTGACATTGTTTTCTACTTAAACTTCCTTGATTTGCATTTGATGAGAAATTTGTTCTATCCTACAAGAAATAATTACCTTTCCTCATAAGAAGGTGCTGTTGCTTATAAACATGGATTTTGTTGAGAGTAGTTTCAGGGATTATAAATTATCTGATGTTCATGAAAGCAGTGATCTATCTTGTAAATTGCCATCAAAACTGGGATTTGATTCCTGCTTTGTTAGAGCTGCTTAATGTCCATGTAAAACTAATGTAAGTATTAATTGCAAATTCTCTGTATTTCAAGGAAACTAAAAAAGCTGCATACTAAATTTGACCAATGGTCTGTTCTATCAATTTGCTGCTTTCTCTTTTCCATTTAACTGGTGTCAGATGCTGTAGTTACATTATAATCTGATTATAGACAGTTTTTCAACTCTGAATGTTTAACGACTGATTCTAAAGTCGAAAGATTTATATGCATAATAACATAGTAACATATACTCCTAATTATATTATAGACATTTGTGTTTAGATTCAGTCAATCCATCAATCCTGCTAAACACTTAGAATTACAGCATTGGTTCAACTAGTTATACCCAAGGGAAAAAATAATTACCATATTTTAAATTATCCAACTTTCAGTTTTGTTGAAAATCAGCTTCTTGTCATTGTAGGAGATTTGAAGGATCTGACTGAAAATATTTCTTTATATTAATATGATGAAATAAATTTTTAAGACAAAAGGTAAAGAGATATTTTTACTAGTAAAGGTAAGATACTCATGTATTAAAATGGGAAACACTACAGATTGTACAGCTTGTTCATGGTGTCCAGTTTATTAACTAAAGAATGTACAACATGGTATAAAATACACTTATCTTTAACAATATCTAAAATTTAAAGGCAATGAAACCACTGTTCTTTTTACAGTATAAAATTCCATAGAACAGTAGAGACAACATGGTTCTCTTGACATTTAAATCCAGCAAAGGATGCACTTTTCATTTTTTTATCATTATATACAGGAGGCAGAAGCAGTGACATACTACAAAGGAGAACTTCGAAACATTGCCGTATCGTGTAAGGATGATATTAGGAAAGACCAGGCACAGTGACAGATGAAGCTCGGAAGGTACATGAAGGGCACTAAAGAGCTTCAACTGCTACATTTGTAGTGAAAATCTGACCAAGGAAAACATGGACTCTGCTGAACAAAGCAGCGGATTCAGTGGCAGTGAATGCAGACAGGGTTGAAATATCCTAAGCATTCTTTGCCTTGGTCTTTGCAGATAAGATCTCTGCCACGGCCTGTAAAGAAATGGTTCCAAGAGAAGAACGAGCAGCAGTGAATGAGAGTCAAGCCCAGTATTGCTTGAGATGGCTTGACCCACACAGGTCCTTGGGACCCGACAGCCTCTAGGTAAAGGTATGTTCTCACAAAGACTACTCTCCATCATATCTGAAAAGTCATGGAGGCTGGGGAAGGACTCCAACAAGTGGAGAAAGGGAAATGTTCAAAAATCCATCTCCAATAAGGCCAGAAGTAAAACAGTCTAAAGGCCAGCCAGACTCATCTTATTACCTAGGACAATTAGAGCAAGTCCTGTTGGAGCACATTTCAGGGCACATGAAGAAGAAGACAGTGTTTGGGAACAGTCAGCACAACTTACCAAAAAGTTAATCATGTCTAACTGATGTCAATGGCCCTGAGAGTCGGAAGACTGGATTTTTGCATGAGGAGAGAGCTGTAGATATAATGTATAGGGCAAATTTTTTGACATGGTCTGCCACAAAATTCTTGTATCCAAACTGAGATATCACAGTCTGTATGGATAGATAAATAGATGGGTAAAAAATATATGTAATGATCAAGCTCCATGGTCAATAGGGCTCACTCAACCTTCAGGCTGATTAGTGGAGTACCACAGGGGTCTTATTTTGGGATATGACTTTGTTAACCGCTTTATTAATGACTTGGAAGAAGCAATAATATACAGTCTCAGTCAAGTTTGCAGCTGACATCTGACTGAGATGACCTAGTTTACTTGAGGCAGAGGGACCTAGACAAGTGGAGGAACAGGAACCTTGCAAAATTCGGTAGAGTCAAATGCAAATTCCTTTACCCAGGGAGGAAGAACTCTTTACAAAGATGCAGGCTGGGTACTGAACGTGGGGAGCAGCTCTGCAGGAAAGGCTCTGCATGTCTTGGGAAACAGAACATAGGATGAGCCAGCAGCACCCTGGTAGCACAGAAAGACAATACCAGCCTGGACTATACGAGCAGGAAACCAAAGAAAGTGTCAGTCCCACAGAACCTGGATGCTTCTTCAGGGTCAGGGCACCTGCAAGTCAGTGACTCAGGAACACAATCATCATGGTGAGTGTTACCAGGGTCAGAAACTACCCAGTGATGTTTGGGTAGGTTCATGCTGACTAGAAAGTTCCAGGGTCAAGCCAAGAAGTCAGTCCAGAGGTTGAGGTCTGAATCAACAGGTTCCGTAGGTGCTCATGCATGAGTTGAAGACGTGGCCTCCTACCTGTCTCACTGAAGATAATGAGAAATCCTTTCCCTCTGAGGACAGTGGAAAAGTCAGCCCAGAGAAATTGTGAAGTCTCTCTCCATCCTGAGAGGTTTTCAAGACCCATCAGGATAAAGGCCTCAGCTGCCTGGTGTGATCTTTAAGCTGACCTCTGAGCAGGAGGTTGGACTAGATTTAATTTTTGTTTTCAAACTACCATCCTATATTTTTCATTAAGATTTTTGAATGCCTCATTGAGGATGACAACACACTTCTTTTTTCAAGAGAGGAGATGTACAAGAGGTACTAAAACCATATCTCACATACAACAGAATCAAGCTTTTCACTCTCATGTGATATACCATATAAAATGCTGAATGATTTTAAAAGCCTCAGTAAGCAAGGATGATAAAACCAGAATCAGAAGCAAACAAACAATATCTTAGAAACAGCTTGAAGATTATTTTGAAGTGGACTTAAAAATTTTATTTGTACTGTTATGGCAGATCCAGAGCTGATCTGGCTCAATTTAAGGTTTTTCACATCTTCTTCATTATTTGTCTGCTAAAGATATTTTTAACAACAGCATCATGACAGTTGTATAACTTCATGTTTTTGCCTTGCTCTTGTTCTATTGTGAACTGCTAACTTCAAAGCTTTGGAGGCCTACTGTGACTCTTTTCTCATATATTTTCTCCAGTCTGAAATACTGTATTACACAAGATCTATAACTTAACATATATATATATTTTTTTTTTCCTTTAGGCAGCCTAAACTGTTCATCACCCACCAGATGTTCAAATTATTTATTTAGTTTGGTACTGATTCTAATTTTGTAATTTGTCTGTGAACTTCTCAAAGCAGCAAAAAACTCTGGAAAATTAGTGTTAGAAGTCAGACTTCTATTTTAAAGGACAAATTTTTATTTTCAGATGTACTGATGTACTTAGCATTAAAAAATATTCATGCCACTTAATTATTTTGTGTGGACAATCAAGCGAATTGCAGAAGACAAAGGGTACCTATAACTGGAACTATATTGAGTCAGTACAGAATTTTCCCATTTTGGAGTGAGCAACAGGAACTCCTGTTCTTCTAGAGCTTTCCAATAGTCAAAATAAATGCATCTTCTGTGGCGTTTCCCAAGGAAGAGAAGGTTATCTTTTGTCATGGGGTAGCTACAGGCAACTTTATGGGCTGGAGTTTGACATCCTGATTAACCTTCCTAAGAGTTCCTTATGTGAAGGTTGAAAGTAACACAGAAATAAACTACAGATTCTCATATGCAATATTAAAAATAAATATGTGATGTGTATACAAATTTCAAATGTATTCTCGATTAAATACTTACTGTTAGAACTTGAAGAAAACAGAAAAAAAGTGATTAACATACATCATGAATGTGGTGATTAAGTGTATGAAGGTCAGCTAATAAAAACATGGCATGCTCAGTTAGACTTACCTCTAGATTTCCATTCATACGGATATGCAAGTTGGATATTTTTATTTCTAATAAATACATTAGTTGATTATTAGGTGTACTTAGGAGCAATCACAGGAGGAACTTAATGCAAATTATGAGGGCAAAATATTTTCATTCTCACTGTATTACATCTTGAGTTATTATCAGCCACAATTTGTTGTTTACAGAAAAACAGAGTAGATTTCTAAGAATTGTCAGCTGAATCCTTATATTACCTATCTAGGTTTTAGCAGACCATCTTTTAAAAAGAAATTAGTAAAAATACTACTGACTTCCAATTAGTTTTTATTTTGGTGCTTTGATTTCAGAGGTGTCCAGTTGCAAAGGACACATTTTTTAGAAAAGGTAGAGCCTGTTTTTTCCCTGAAGGTTAGGTTCAGTATGGCTACACTGAACATTCAAACCCACAAGCTGTTTTTAAAAATTTTGGTTTGAGATTTTTATATGATAAAATTCTCAGCCCAACTTCTGAGGAGCTGTTAAAATTAAATCATGCATATTTATGCATCCATGCTAAGGCACTGTATCAGGATCCTGTATACATGAGATATGAGGAACAGGGCTGTTTTCATTTCTAATCTGTACTATGAAAACAATAAAAGGGCATTCAATTCTTAATACAAGTTTTTATTAGAATGGAGATCTGAACAGACTGATTTTGTTTGAGAAAATGGGTACATGATAGTAAAATCAATGGCTTGAAAATACCCCTATATATATATAGCTTTACTGTGGGAACCTTTCCTTATTACACTGGTTTTTGTTCCTACTGTTTTGAATGGCTTCTCAGATTGCAAGAACACTATTCTGTCTTCCAGTTGTCCATAAAAAATAGGTCTCACTTTCTGTTAACTTTGATGTGTTGCTTTTTTCTTACTTCTACTTAACACAGAAATGCCTCAACCAACATTTTTCCCACAGGCTATCTCCTTCCTGTGAATCTCAGACTGTTTTTTCTCAATATACTTAATCTAATTTAACTATCAGTTCTCTCTAGGGAGGGCTCTTTTGCTATTCTACTTTCTTCCTATTCTGATGCACTATCCCTTTTCCCCTCTGCATTGACTTTAGTGCTTGTCTGGCACTCACTTGGATTTAGTTCATGACTCCTAGAGCAGATGTAGAAGAAGTGGGAATGTGCAGCTGGGCACAAAGAGGCTAATCTTTTCAGCAGCAACCTGAAGCTGGATTTAAATGTGAAATATCTTCTTTATCATCCTTACACGGCACACCAGATTTTTCTCACTGTGTGAATTTTTGATTGCTTTAAGGAAGGTATCACATCCCCACCTCTGTTCCAGTGATTGCACCTGACCCTGAGCACAACAGCCGGGAGAGAACCAGCAGCCAGGCCTCCCCTTGGCTGTTCACCTAAGTCCTTTTGACAAAATATTGGCTCCAAAAGGTTTTTCATATTTTCCCTGATTTGGAGTAAGCAAATGGTTGAAATTGATACCAGATTATACCTTGAATTTGAAACACTATGTTTTGGGATGTTGGTATTTTTCTTTTTGATACACCCCAGTAACAGGAAAAGAAACACTAAGCACAGCTATTCCACGATATGAATGGATTTCTTTAACATCTTGCATATACCTAATCTTTGTAGCTGCAGGAGAGCGGTGTTACGGCTGAGAGTGACTGTCACATCCCTATTCTTATGTTTCTTATGTTGTGCAAAGGCAGGTTACATTAATGAATATGAGACAGCTGCAGAAACCTCAGCAGCACCTACATGCTTGCAATTAACTGAACTCTTTTCTTACCCCACTTCTGCTCTTCTTCCCCCACCCCACCCCAAGATCAAGTTTCATTCAGAAACTGACGGGGCACACTCAAACCCAATGTTCCTTTTCTTTCTCAGATGCAGGTAATCATTTCCCCTTTGTTTATTTTCTTTCTTTGGCTGTGGAGTCCTAACTCTTCTTTCCTTCCTTATGAAAGAAAATATTTTTTTTTTAAATCTTAAAAAACTTCAGCTTTCAGCAAGTTTAATCCTCAGGGGTGGAGATGAGGGAAGCAACAAGCAATTAATTTTACAAAAAATATTGTCTTTTCAAGACATAACTCAGGTACTTGCTCTTATATTATAAATAACAATTCTTAATATTTTTACCTTTCATTTTGTTATTACTTTTCAGCTTAATATAGAACCAAGTCCAACAGGAACTGAAAGTAACATAGCAGAAGTATGTTCTTTCTAGATGAGGGAAACTTCTAAGAGGAAGACAAGTACAAACACGTTTGAATTAAGCAGGAAAGTTGCAACAGGAACAAACAGGAATTTCAGATAGTCTGAGAACCAGCCTGTGTCAAAGAAGGATGCTTGGCTTTCCAATTTTAAGAAAGAATGATAGCTGTTATATAGGATTTTTGAATTATTTTATGACAGCTCTATAGCAAGAACTTATTTTTCAATTTTATTCTGAAGGAAATAACCTGAACCATAGGACACAGTTGGTTGTCTTTTTCACTCAACTGTCAGTCAGGAGAAACACCACAACATTCTGTCTTCTCATAGCTGAAATAAAAATGACAGTGATATCCCCTTTCTTGATCCTCTGTCTGGGAAATGAAACATAGTGCTGCTGCTTGACTGTAGCTAGTCAGATGAGAGAAACTAGTGA
Organism: Lycocorax pyrrhopterus obiensis; assembly: GCA_014706295.1. Classification (NCBI taxonomy): domain Eukaryota; kingdom Metazoa; phylum Chordata; class Aves; order Passeriformes; family Paradisaeidae; genus Lycocorax; species Lycocorax pyrrhopterus. Next base: position 17,197,352 of record JACSVZ010000015.1, read on the forward strand.
TAAACACCTGACATGACATGCACATTTTTCACATATTTAGAGAAAAAGGTTTTTTATGTATATTATATAAATATGCATTTAATATCCATGCTACTACATACCTAAATTACAGTTTTGGAAGTGGTTCCTCTCTCAGTAATTTGATTATTGAAACTAATGAGGTTTTTGATCTATGTGAATTTAGGCAGATCAGTTTGGCTTCTATGGCACAAATCTTGGCAGTCCTATAAGTAGTCTTTCATTCATCTTTCTGTTGATTTCTGCCAGGAAGCAATGCTCTCCTTCCATGGTTCTCAGTGCAGGACAAAACCTTAATATTTACTGTATTCCTGTGTGAACATATAGAGATGTAAGCTTGTGAAAACAGTCAGTGTTAGTAATTACTGAGATTGTAAAAGCACCTACATTTTAAAGAATAGCTTTTTCTCATATAAAATTTGAAGGTCTTTCTCTCCTTCCTTCCCACAGATGTTTTTTAGCAGGTATTTCAAAAGTCTGTAGTTAATCATTGGAAATAGGATAATACCTAAATTTATTAATAAATCTTTGGGGGAGAGTTGGATAATTTTTATCTTTCCAGTACTTATGAATTATTCTGTAAATCAAATGTAATTAAATGAAACAATAAGTGTCATATGTTTTATTCATGCAAAGCTATAGACACAATGTATCCTACTGTTTACAGCCAGTCAGGCAAAATAAACTCTGTATATCTGTAAGGTGTCATTTATTAGGCACTGAGACAATTTTGGGGTGTATATTTTTGCATTTTCTTAAACTGAACTTTTATGTTAGCTGATGACATTGTAACCTTTGTTTTAAGGTGCATGTCGTACTTACTTCTTTACTCTGCAATGTGTTTGTAGTCAGAACAAGCCTTAACATCTGGAAGTATATGCCAAAAATGCTCACTTGGTCTACTTGGAGCAAGTTCAGGGTGCCAAGGGAGCACAGCTGAATTTCCACAGCTGAGACAGAAGTGTTGGTAATACAGCTATGTGCGTTTTCCAGCTTTTCCACAGATTCATTTTTGACTTGATGAAGAAGCTTAAAAACTATAAATCATGAAAGGTCAAGTTCATCCTCTGTTGCTACCAATAGTAAAATCATCTCAGTGTTAACTTCTATGGGAAGTATTGCCATCTGTTTGACATTATGTGGACAGAAAGATCTCTTTTGGATTTATAATCCATGAAGTTAAAGACAATAGAAGTTTTATAATGTAGAAACTCAGGGACTTGTAAGTTTTGCTGAGGCCAGAAGATCAGATAACACAAAATCTTTCTGACAGAGTTCAGCAATATTTGAAGAAAGCTGGTTTTTATTGTGGGGGCAAAATGACAGGCTGTCCAATACAGGCAAGTAGTTTTTGCTTTAAATTCTGAGTTGTTTTCAATTCCTCCTACTCTCTGTTGGTTTCCCTTGGTGTTGACAGGAAACACGCAGGAACCATTTGATTTTATTATGCACAAGCTATTCACCTTCCTGAAAGGCAGTTGCAGGGATATAAATGCTCCATTTGTTAAGCAGATGGATCTCTAAATTCATTTTAGATATTAGCAGTTGCTAATTTAATGGAAGAAGAAGAAAAGAAGAAAAACACCACAGCATTTAACATCTCTCAAACATTTCAGCATGTATTATTCTTTCCATGTTTTGTCTGGAAAAAAAAAAAAGACACCCCCTCCCCTCAAAAAGGTGGGAGTGGTGTGGATGAAGATCTGTCTGTGAACTGTTAATGGATGCTGCTTATGCACTCACTCTCTGGCAGTCATTCTCTTTAGTGCTGGCACTTTGAAAGACATCACAAGTCTTAGTTCCTAGGTGCCTGCATCCTAGAGATGACAGGTAAAAAAAATGTACCAGATCCACAGGTAAGTGGGCCTTTTGAACAGGGAGACACACCGCAATCACATATTTTCTAATTATCTATCTTTGTGAATAATCTAAATTAATCCAGTTGCTTCTTCTCTAGATTTGTCAAGATTTTAATTAAGGTGTCTTGAATATATATTCTATTTTTGAGTGAGCACTTGCAACATGTTTTCACTTTCAAAGATCCAAAAGTTTTCTTATTATGGCTAGCTTTGTGTCCATAGAAAAAAAGGAAAGAATGAGCTTTCCACACCCAACAAAGAAGCTCAATTTTTTTTCCTAATCCAATATTTCTCTGTTATTTCAATTTCAAAGTTATTAGGTGAGATATAGCAATACTTCATTTCCTGAGTTTGGTGAATGTATAATTAAAATATTATTGCAGCTTTAAGCAGAAGCATATTTGAACTCAAGCAAAGTTGCTGGATGAAGAGGCTACCCCATTTTTGAGAATCTGGAATTTAGCTTAATCATTGATGGTACATCTGGCTAAACAAAACAAAAAACAGCTACCTAGGTTGCACTTATCCTGATTAAGGCAATTTTTTTAATGCACAGCTTTATTTCTGAAAAACAAAAAAAAAGCCCAAACTGGAAAGGTATTTAGAGCAAAAATCAATCTTGACATTTGATAAAAATTTGGATTTTTAAGCTATAACAGGAAGACAAAATTTCTATATTATGGCATTCACAGAAAGAGACATAAGATAGATGCTTAAAACTCCTGGCACTCCCTGACTCAACAAATATAACTAACAAAAGTCAAAAATTGTAAAACATTTTTGTCTAGTGGAGTTTTTTTCACTGCTGATAATTTAATGTATACTTCAAAGGCTACCTGAAATGAAAAAAAAAAACCAACCATAATCTACAGTTATTATAACTCCATATGACAACGTCTCAATCCACTCGCTAGTAAAGGTTGCTTTTATCTTTCTTGTCATCATCACTATTTCATACAGTGATTGTGAGAGAAAGAAAATAATCTCTGTCATTACTAAATGGTCTGAGAATGATATCTGGTTACAAAAGTAGATTCCCTCTGTGTCTTGTGAAGAGGAGGGTGATGCTTCGGTGACAGCTAAGTGACCTTTTTGATTTCTGATTAAGTTTTTCCATTGACTACACTAATACTGTGCCTGAGGGAAGCAAATCTTTTTAGTTTCTTATAATTTTCACCCCAACATCATCTGTGTTTTTGATTGTGTATTTGAATGCCTATACAGTTGAATGTGATAGCAGGCAAAAAATATAAACATGGCCTGAACTGTAAGAAGAGTTGTATTCCTTGTGCATTAATATGCAAATGTAGTTTCAAACCTAAATTAAAAAAAAACAAAACTCTTGCCGTATCTCAGTGTTTGTTGCTCCTTTCTACTTTATGTGTAATTTCATTACTTTGTTATGTTAATTTGTTAAATTGGGTTATTGCAATGTAACTATCATTATGCCCCCATTCCTAATTGTCAGAAGTGCTCATGATGTCTTCATTTAATATGTGTTATTGCTGTGTTATGTCAGGTATGTCAGGATTTGATTCATGCATTGAATTCGTAGCTAGATAACTTACTGAGTCATAGGCCCTAGTTGTCATTTTCCATGGGCACAGAAAATATTGGCTGTCGCCCAACATAAAATTCTGGTAGACTTCCACAGTTCTTATATCTTCTTGCTCTGTTTGCTGACACAATTGTTGTCCTCTTTGTCCAGATGTTTCTGTCTGGAGTTTTGTTCAGTTATTGAGACAGAGACTTCAAGCAACTTTTACTACTGAATATACCTTAACTTCCCTCCTCTGACCTGCTTAAAAACCTCTCCTCAACATAACCTATTCATATGGCTTTTGGCTCCTCTTTTATTCACTTCTAGTTTCTCATCTACACTTTATTTTCATAAAAAACCCTAAACTTATTAAGAATAATAAAGAAAACATAACACTTCTCAACTTCATTTGTCACTTCTTCATTTAATTGTTCTTCCCCTTTTTTCCTCTGCACATTTATATATCTGTTATTTTTAACTAGCATTTTCATCAAATTTGAAAGTGAAAAATATAGATCTTCAGTATTATTTATCTGTCATTAATCTCCATAATCTGCAGTTTATAAATTGTGCATAATTTTCACAGTGTCGAAATTTGTTCCCTTCACTTCCCTCACTTCTCCTGTCTAGAGTGTCAGGATACACTACAATCATAAGAAAAATTTTGACTATTGGGGCCTGCCGTTTGCCTTTCCTAACCCCTCTCACAAACCTCTAAAACCTGTCCCCATTCTTCTCACCTCCTTTTCATGCGAAGTATCTTCACACCTGTAGATCCTAGTGCTTATCTCTCTACTTTTGAGTTGAGTTGTGTTCTCTGCTTTCCTCCCCCAGATTATTTCTGCTGACGGTACCTCTTTCTGAGTTCTTTCAACTGTGCTTTACTTCAATTTAGTTTTGGAGTTTTGGTTCCACTTAAGCTGTTTATTTACACTTGAGAAGTTTATAGCTACAGTGTATTTCTGATTTTTAGCAACTATTTGCCCGCAATCTGAAACAATCCTCAGACACATCCCATCCTATGACTGACCACCAAATTAAACAACAAATCACGACTGGGCATGAAATGAGCTAAGATATTGTCATTTCTGCAGTTAGTGGTAGAAGGAGTGTGTAAGCTTAAATATCACTATTGCCACCTGAGAAGTGCTGGTGTTTCAGAATAAAACATACTTTATTCTGTCTAGACACACCTTGAACAGTAAACACAATACATTTCTGTCATCTCAGTGCCTTCTTCTCTGAACTATACAATTCTAAATTTCTTAGTCCATGTCAATTGTTCTTTCCATTTATCATCCCACTTGCCATATGCTGAATTTTCTCCATCCCACCTAACTGACACTAGCTATACAAAATGGATTTTTCTTATTGGCTGCCAAAGCATTCCATACGGCAAGGGCAATTTCTGCATCTATAGAGATCTGGAATAGCTCAGAATAAAATGGAATGGCTCCAAATTTGTACCATTATGTGTCACAGAGGATTTTGTGCCTCAGCAACAGTAGATGTTTCTTCACTTAAAGATAACCTTATGAGCACATAGCTAGAGAAAATGTTTTTGTGTGGTGTAGCAAGCTTATTAGCTTCATTATAACAGCAAGCACAGAACTCCATGTGGGCTAATCTGTCTTGTTTCACTTTAACTGTAGTCGAGATGTACCTCCTATATTACCAGATTTATGCTGAAAGAGTAGAAGGTTGTCGTTAGCAACTAGTATTTCTAAATTATTTTCTTAGAATCAAATCTGATTTGTCTGAATTTAAAGGTTGTTCCTCAGGTTTAAAATCTACATTTTTCTTTCATTCAGTTGGATGTTACCACAACTGAACATTTGGAAACATGGCTGAAAGATCTGTTTTAAATTGACTTTTCACAATTTACTGTCACTTTTGAATTTACTTTATTTAATGTCTTGCAAAAGAACAATGCCAAAATGAGCTCAAATTCCAAAACATGCACTTTTCCACCAAGACAATCAAATAGCAAAGCATGTCAAAATAGGTTCAGAGAATGAATAATAGCAAAGCTGTGAACAACAGTACACTCCTGACAATATTCAATCTGTTCTTTACAAAAATAAGGTATCCTTAAATCAAAGAAAGTGTTAGCTTCAAAAGCAGTGTTTCCTTTTTTCTTCAGAAATAAACATTGCTACAAAATACATATAAGCAAAGATCAAAGCAACTGTGAAACATTAAAACAATACATGCTACACATAGAATTTTAGAAACAATGGTTTACAATAGCTGTTATTTTTTTCTGAACTCACCCAGTATCATATGATATTTTACTTACTTTTCCATCTGTCACTGAATGGAATGACTGTGTCTGATGTGTGATATGACACTTAGCAAACCTGTCAATGCAACACCTGATTCAATGCCATAATGACAGCTATTGGTTCTGTCAAAAATATCCTATAGTTAAATTTCTTAGAGTCTGATGAATTTTACAGAGCCCTATTTGTCCTGAAGTAAAATTGATTCATCCTTTCTGTAAAGTGATCAGCTGAAAACCAACAGAAACTAGGTTTTCTCAAAATGCTATTTTGCTTAAAAATAAATCAAAAAATTCAAAATTAAAAATTAAAAAAAGCCCAGAATTATTGGGTGAAAGGTTGCGATAGAAATTTTTTTAGCAAATCCCCCTCCTTTCAACAAGGACTTATTCAATAAGGACTTAGGAACTGATATCTGAAACTACAGACTCACAATTGTATTTTTCTTAGAAAAAGAGAATTAAAACTGTGATAAGGAAAAAGACAATAGTGGAAAACAATAAATATAGTGTACTGAGAGAATTCAACACACCAAAAGGAAAAAGATGTCCCTCATCCTTTCGAGTTCTTTGATATTGTGATATTTTGCAAGTACTTTTACAAGTACTTTTACTTTCTGAAAGTACTGAAACTGTCTCTCACCAAAACAAAAATGTCATAGAGGACTATAAAGTCACAAATTGTTTGTGAAATGTGAAGGCGTAATGATAATTTTCTATTTCTCACAGATTGAAAATGAGGGAGATTTCCATGAAATTATAGGACAGCTGGTGTAAAACATTAAAAAGAAATACATATTTATTTATTTACTTATTTACTTCCTTATTTATTTCTTTTTCCTAATACACAGCTCAACAGTGGTACTAGGTCACAGCTCATAAGAGCTAAGCAATGGAAGTAAATATCACTAACCCAAGGATGTGGACATCCCTAAAACTCATACATATGGCAGTTGTGAGTATATATGATGGGAAATATCATTAAAGGTTCCGGAATACCTCAATATTTCTTCCTCACCAACAATTTGCGGTTAATGTCAGACACAGAATATGAAACAAAACCGGATTTCTAGTTGGGCACTGTCTGCCTGATTTATGTTCTTATCTTACTATCCAAACCATTGAAAGACAGATATTTTTGAAATACTTACATATATATAACAGGGTAAATACTAACTTGCAAATTAAATACCATAGAACATTTTTTGAACTATGTAGGAAATAACCTATCTCTGCTGTTTTGTCTACTTTTTAAGAGTTGTGTTGCTTAAAACAGGGATTTATGAAATGTACATTAACTTTTTGAAATCTGTTTAATTTTGATATAATCTGAGAATAAAACATCTAAATTCAAGGTGGTTTAATCTGATATAGAAACCCATCCTGTACCACTGGTGCTTGATATCTTCCTGCTGAGAGTCCAGAAATTATTTGATAGAATTTCATTTTTGCTTTTATCCATTTTCATCCTTGTTCTCTTTCCTGCTTTGCAGCAAATAAGATCTATGTAAGAGAACTAGAACAAGGGTTAGTTTTACGTGTTGCCTGTGCCTGTAGATGTGAATAAATGGGTATATCTAGTCTCAGGAGAACTGGTAATATTTGCAGGAAACTAGATTACCCATGGCTCAGTGGTGAAGGTTTTATTTTGATCCAGTGACGCTAGAAACTAATTCTAAACCTCTAAGTAGTCCAGTAGAATTTATCGGGAACATTTCAGACCACAGGATTCACTTTTAGAAAAGTCTTTGGTTTTCAGTGTTTTAGGTGCCTTTCTCTTCTACCTTCTCTACTTTCAAAGATTTCACTTGTCTTTCTCCTACTATTTCCCCTAGTCTTACCCAACATGCTTCCTCGTGCAAAATAAGCAATTCTTTGTAGAATTGTCTTGAAAAATATACCTTCTATATGAAAACCAAAGTAGTTTCACCAGCACATGTTGTCAGCCCCCAAGACTGCACAAATCTTCTATAAAGTATACTAATATTTTTATTTAGAAAGGAATAAATAGATGCTAACCACCTTGAAGCTTTCTTTTGTGACATTTTACAAAGGGCTGCATTATATGAAACAAAGTCATGGCAATTTCTGTGAGATTTTTTTCTTTTTAATACATCTAACTCAAATTTCATGTTTTGAACTTCTGTCTCCTGTACATTTACATGAAATGAAAACATTTTAAAAATAGATCAACCTATACTATCAGAAAAGCAAATATGTATATATTGGAGCCCCCTTGATATGTTAACATTTTTATTCATTCTTCCTTTTATTGCTATAAAATGTTACATATTTAATGCATAAAGTGACCTGTTAAATCAGAACATCAGCAGTTATTAGAACAAGTTTTAACATGTTCTTTGCCTGTTGTTTAATTTCTTGATTTTGTTTGATTTTTTCACAAAATAATTAGCCTACTAATCATATAATTACTGTCAAGGCATGCATTGCACAGATCTTCAACACTGTGTAAACGCTGTGTTAGTGAACACAGTAGTATTTAAGATGTTTTCAATCTGACCTACTGAAAGAAAAAATTTCTTGAGATTTGTAATTTCCTTTAAAAATCTCTGCTTAATTTGCCTGCCTCCATATTTCCACAAAATATTTGATGGAGCTTAGCTCTCAATGAAAATAAAATTTTCTTCTAAATTGAAACACATATTTGGAATTTTATAAACAGTCTTTTGCAACCCAAGATCTGGGCAGACTTTCAACACGGTATTTTTGTATAGTCAAATCAGTGTATTTCCCTTCAAGTTTCTTAAACTGGGATCAATATGTAAGAGAAAATATCTTATAATAATGTATAATAGCTAGAATTAGAATTCTTTTCTTTTTGGCTGAAAGGCTCATTTATTTATATGTTTATCAGAGAAGCAATTAACTTGTACACTAATTTTTTGTCTCAGTAATTTTTTATTAGTGTACTGTTTGTCTTCTGAAATATTTCTGTTTTTCTTCTTGCAATATTTATTTTCCAAGAGCTATTTGGAAATAATCTTTTTCTTCCCTTTATTTGTTTTTAAATATTGGGGAAACACATTCTTGAAAATTCATGTTAGATATAAACCACATTTACCAATGGCTGAGAATATACAGTGTACAGTAAATCCTACCAGAGTTCCTTTTAAAAACTAAGATTTCTAGATGTCTTTGACCCTTATTTTTGGGGAAAAACAAAATAAAACAAAGAAAAGCCAAACCCCAAAACTGAAGCCCATTAAAACACCCCCAAATCTCAAATGAAAAAGTGCAATTCAAAGCTCAGTTCACACCAGGCCAAGTTGGAAAAAGACTGGTAAATGCAAAAAAAATGCCTGGCCCTAAAGAGGTGATGGGAATTCTTCAATTTGTGCTCTCTTGACAGATGAAAGGGTGAAATCAAACGTCTCCTGGAGAACTTCAACCATTTCTCCTCAGCTGGATCAGAAGTGTCAGGAAAAAGTGTGTTTGTATGAGAGAAAGTGATTAATAGAAAGTCCTGGAAGTAAACAAGCGCATACATCAAATTATATTACATAAAAAGATGCATATGCATAAAGTACTTGGAATATATGGTATTTCTAAATTCCCATATCTCTGCCTCTTCTTCTGTTACTTTGTTAAATCAGAAAATCCACTTCCTTACTGCTCAATATTATATTTAAACTGGATTTATTATTTTATTTTAATTGATTCATTACATAATTCTGAAAATAAATATTGGAATTGTTGAGAAAAAGTCTTTTACAAACGTAATTATGGTTATTGTGCAGCACTGAAAAAAACATAGTGTTGTAGTCAATCAGTTTTATACATCTATTATTTCTTTCTGTTAGTAGCATGATATTTCACTTTATGATGAACTGTGTAACTACTAACAGAAAAAAAAACGATATCAAAATTTCTGTATAAGGAATAGTTCAAAAGTTTTATAAAAATTATTAAGTATTATAAAGAAGGTTACGTTTTGCTCAGCATAAAAAGAAATCCAATAATCTCTGCAGAAAACCTAGTATAATTTTCTAACTGGACATCTTTGACGTAGTGTCAGCATCCAAAACGGACATGCTATAATCTGCACAGTTCTAATTATCTTTTAGATGGCTTTGCCTGGTATTGATTGCTGCGCATATTTCTCAACAGATAATAGTGATTTAAGAGGATAATTCCTGATTAGGCCTGTGAAATATTTGTCTTCACACTTATTACCTTAGTTCTTATAATTAAATGACATGATGTTAAATTTGCATGCAAACTTACATCAATAGAAAGCATAAAATAAGTATTTACAGAAAGCAGCTCTATATTCACGGCTGTGATATGAAGATAACAAAGGACATAGGATCCTGATGAATCCTCTTTAGTGAAGTCAGTGAAGATTTGGGGTCTGGGCAGGCAAAACTGTGTACCTTTGGGTTTTTGCTTTTTGTGGGGTTTTTTTGGTTTGGTTTGGTTTAGTTTTGGGTTTTTTGGGTTTGGTTTTTTTGGGGTTTTTTGGGGTTTCTTTTGTTTTGTTGTTGTTGTCGTTGTCATTGGTTTGGGGTTTTTTGGGGGGTTTTTTGTTTGTTTGTTTGTTTTTGGGGTTTTTTAAAAATTATTTTTATTTTTATTTCATGCTTATATTCTGGAATGCCAAATGGAGGGAGCTCTTTTGCCCATCTAAATTGAAGACTTTCAAAGACAACACAATTGGAGGCTTAGTTTCACTGCAGGTCATAGGATAGCAGGATAGTTCAAGGGGTTCTGCTGGTTTTTTTTCCAAATCTCAAGTATAAGATGGGTATAGAAGATTTATTATAGTGGCTAAGTAACTAATTATAATCATCTTAACAGCATTTGTCCAAGGGTTAACAAAATTTTGAGCAGAGCTACTGAGTTCTCTTACACTACTATTGTAGCCTAAACAATTTGGCCCTTTTGTTCCTATCTGCCTGTCTTGGGTTCAATAACGATTCTTGTCACCATGATATCCTTATTCTTTTCCCAAAAATGAAACAAAATTGTTTCTGAATTAGCAAAAATCAAGTAGCAAAACAAATATACATTCTGGCATATGAAAGGAAAATCTAGCAGAAGAGACAGAGAGAGAAAACTTAGTTTTCCTCTCTTGTGTTGGGATAATATAAAGTTTTTATACATTTACGATTTTTTTTCTAAAATGGTTAGATCACAAATCATGCCATAACTGATGTTAAGGTAAGCAAATTTTCCAATTTTTCTATTTATCATGTTGGCCTTCCTTTTTATTTTTCAACTTTGATAGAAACTTTGGTGAAATGAATAAACAACATCTGAAAAGGAGGAACCTGGCTTTGTGTTGCTTGCCACAAGAATACAGGAATGCTTACTTCAACACCTCAAAATGTTTACTCAATGAAGACTGAGACTCCACATCATTTATAGAGGAGTCTAAATGTTCTATTCATTTTCTGATTTGCTCCTACACAGGAACAGGGGGGGCATTTCCAACTCTGACCTAAAAGAAGATAACAGCATAATTAAAAACCACTGTACACTTTTTATTTTACCACCTAAATGAATTGTGGCCACCTGATACTTGTCAGATTCAGCAGCAGAAGCAGGTCCTTCTAGAAAACAATACCCAGAGACTGTTGGAAGAGACAGTAGGACAGAGTGGAATGCCTTTCTTAGAAATATATCTTGTCTGATTGCTGAAATCACACATTTTTATGGTGAAAGGGGTTAGGATTAAACTGGTCCTGGTTTGAATGACTGCAGTAGTTCTTATGCTGTAGCACTACTAGGAAAAAACCCTATTCCTTTATCTATAGCCAGTGGAGAAAAATAGGTAAGATTCCTGTCATGTTTTAGTGTTTCACCCTGAAAGTCTTGGTTTCTATCATAGAAAACAGCTCATTTAAAGTGAAGACAGGGACTTCACAGAAACACATTAGTCCATGTGCAGTCTATAAAGCACACACAGAGAATTCAGCATATTCTGATCATATCACATTTGATACATCTTCTACAATCACCTGTACAATATATGAGCTAAGCTCAGCATCCCTGCACAGACTGCTGGTGTTTTGCAGCTCATCTGATACATCCTAGATATGTTAATCTCTTGTATAGTCAACATATTAATAATGTAATTAGGACAAGAAATCTATAAATACCAGTCAAATTCAAATGTCTTCCAGATCTGTCCAGTCAAGATTTCTTTCTTTGTTAAAGAAAAACATGCCAATGTTAGAATCTTGTAATCTTATTACTATTATGGTTCTAATGTCAACCACAGCTACACATGGTCATGACCACACATCCTAGTATGTCACAGTTTCTTAAATAGTTAAAAATATACATTATCCTCAGTTTTGGAATTAAAAATATGGCTAAGTCAAGCGAGTGTGGATAAAGAAAAATTGAGGTTCTCCTTGATGTCTCTATTTGCTTTTATACCAGTGTGTTTGTAAATTTAACCAAATATGTAAACTCGGACCCGTAACGGAATTATAATTTGGCCATTGTGATGGTCTCTTTAGCAAAAAACCTTCTATGTTTTTCAGAGGAAGTGAAAAAGAAAACACAAAGTAGTTATTTCCCTTTCTAATAACTCTCCCAAGCTCTGAAAGATTCAGATAAAAGGTTCTATTTTATTTCTGTATTTGTTTCTGGACTTGGAGAAGGCACTTGTCATAGCCTTGGACATTGATCAGGAAGAGCTAAGAAAAGCTGACATCATGGTGAAATTAAATTCCTTGCCATTTCTTGACAGAAGGTGACATGCAAGCGAATATATTTCTTCCAGTTTACCGGATGAAATTTGTCCAGACATTGTAAGGATCCAACTCACAAGGAAAGTCCAAATTCAAGCTGTTTAAGTGAAAAGAAAAAGCTGGAGGTAAGTCATATGAGTTATTGTTAGATGTTCTGTGTTGCAATATAAGTATTTTCCATCAGCTGATTTTATTCAACTGACATGGTTTGCACTGAATCTTTTGTAACATAGGACAAAATGGATTCAGATGTTGAGGTTGTTGACACTTGACACAATATACAGGAGATCTCATTAATTTTCATTACTACTCATGAACTCTGTAATGTTTAGAGTTATTTTGTCCTCTAACCCTAAACTGCTATGACTGAAAAAAAAAAGGTTACAATGAATCTATTTGGTTGCATAAATTAGATAGTCATATGATTATTCACCTTGGAAAGTAGAGGGTAAGAGTTGTGTCCTCCCATAGGAAAGAACATAGGAGGTATGTGTGTCAAGTTCTTTGTTTTGCAGTGCCTATCATGCCATTATCTTCAGTCTCTAAATATTATTTTTAAAGGGAGTATTAAAGTTGGAAGGATAGTAAGAAACTAAGGGTTCATAAAGAGTCCCTTCTCCATCTGGTTCTGAAAGAAGAAATTAAATTCTACAGAAATATCTGACATATGCAGTGAATACTCACTTTTTCTAGAGTTATATAATACCAAGTACTCATCTTGTGATTTGCCTGAGGAGAATTTGAGATTTTACCCCAATTTACTTTAGAAACAGTATCAATGTGTTCATTCTAGTCTCTTAGTGTTTAATCTTTGGATTTTACCCAGAATTTCTGAACATAATTGAGTAAATGCATGATAGAATTAAAAATCTGTCTTGCTCTTCTGACCAGAAAGGGTCGCCTTTCTTCTCAGAAGTGAGTCCCTTTCCCCCAGCCCCTGGCAATGACATAAGATGTTATCAAATAACACAATGTCTTGTGCATGCCCCCCACTGCTGATCTGGGCTGGAATCAGGACAGATATCATAGGTCCATACTGTGTCTTCCCTCCTTCCACAGTTCTGAGAGTTTTTCCCATTTGAAAATTAATTCGGCATAGTTTTCAGAATACAATGTGACTGAAGTATAATTGATACATCTTTTTAACCAAGTTACCAAGAAGCAGAAAGTTATACCACGTCAAGTGAGCAATCTGCTTCATGAAGTCAAACACTCACTTAAATTTTTATATTGTAGGCTAGCAACTTTTTCTCAGTTAGATGCCTCAGTTGACTTAGATGTAAATTGTTATGCTTTAATAACTGGCTTATTGCCATCTATGTTAAGAAATATGCCACCATTATATTTAACATTCATTTCAGGGGAAGTACTTGTTCATACTAGATGCTATCAGCCTTATAATAACTTATTCTTAGTAAATCTGAACAGTAATTATACTCTGAATACTTTTATGAAAACCAAGATAGTGTGAGTGAGACTGGGACAACCATCAGCAAATGTTATCAACACCCAGTACGGGCAAGACATAATTCAGTCTTTATTAAGGTGTGTATGTATCATAAAAGTTCATGAATATTTTCTTGCTTCACTACAGAGAATGTCTACTAGAGGGACTTTTTTAAGCTGATGTCTCAGCGAATGACTTTTTGCTTGCTAAATTCTTCCACTGTAGAATCAAGGTGCAACAGCATGCGCAGTCTGAATTCCAATTCACCTATGCACAGTACTAGTTCCAGTTCACCTTCGCTGAAAGTGAATATGTAAGGGAATATGTAAGGGAATATGTAAGGAAATATTTGTAGGTGTGTGACACTGCAGGGGTTGCTGGCTCAAAACATTTCAGTTGCCTGAGTGTGGGGGAAGGTCAAGATTTGCCCTGGTGAGGTGATGTGCTGCCCTGTATATCCCACCCTCCACAGCCAATATCTCAGCCTGGCAGTGGCTGCCAATCCCTGGCACAGCAGAGTCCATGCCCCACACCTGCCCCTGGAGCCTCCAGCCCAGGTCCTGAGTGGCCAGATGACCTGAAGTCCCACCTGGGGGTAGGCCAAGGGGTATTTCAAGGAGAACATGCAACAACCACATGTATTGACTCTACCCTCCCTTGGAATTTCTATCAGCTGGACAGCGCTGGAACCAGGAATGGTAATAATGTTTGTTCTTTCCTATATCTTTTCTCTGTTTCTCTTTCCTCTTCTTCTAATTCCCCCTTCTTGGAATTTTTGAATAACTTAAAATCAAATGGTCTTAGAGTTTGCTGAGTTGAATGGGCTAAGTTAATGCTTTGAGAAATGTTTTACGTTGGTTGAATGCTGCTCTAAATTTTTGCCACAGTTCTCTAATTTTCTGAAGTTTCCAGTAAAGTTTTTTATTGTTTTGACCCCTTGAGAATATCTTGTTGATATTTCTGCCATGTGTCTAACTCAGAGTGCATGAACAATCATAAGTCCTTTTAAGTGTGTAGTTGAGTGACATTTTGGGGCCTAACGGTAGGAAAGAACTTATCTGCAACCTGCAAGGAGACTTGCTGCACCAAATTAAGTGGAAATCTTATTTAAAGCATCTGCTCCACAACCTTGCTGTACAACCTATGCCAGTCACTCTCACAGTAAAAATAATATCATTTTCTGATGTTCAGACAGAAACTCCTGTGTTGTGTATTGACCCCCAAGTCAGTATTGACCCCTGAAGTACACCACTAGTTACCGGTCTTGCACTAGAGGATGCCAATGATCATCTGGTTCCTCTGGGCGCAACTGTTCAGTCCCTTTTTAATCCACTTCACTTCTGCTCTCCCACCCCATAGTTCAACAGCTTACCTGTGATAAACTTATGGTGTGTTCAGTTTGCCTAAGTGTTCTTAAATATTTACGTTACCTGGGATCAGTCTGCTGTGAAAACATATAGGCAAACATATAAGCAAGAAAGCATTGTGGGAAGTTCATCTGGGGTCTCTGTCCCCTTGCTCAATTGCTTCATTTAAGCTCAGGCCCTTGCTCTATGTCCTTGTGTGTACCTCTGCCCAGCATCCGCTGTCTCTGATCCGGCATCACTGACTTGGCTTCCTGGGCTCCTTGGGTCCTGGCCTGGTCTCAGACTGGCATTCTCATTATGGACATGATAAATGTTGTCTGACTTACTGGTCCCCGACTCTTCTCTTCGTAAACACTTCTCTTTAGCAGCCACTTTCAAGATTTGTAAAGGTATTGTAAACAAAGTCATATTCTGCACATGCGAGAGAATTCATGATGCACTGGGATTGTGTCCTTTAATAAATACTGGCTAGATGTTTGAGCATTCAAGTACTGCTTTTATAATTCTTTATGGAAAAAATCCCAGCAAAGTGGCCATTCATGAAAAGGGCCAATATTTCCAAACATTCAGATGTCTAATTTAATTAGTCAGGTTTTTGAAAAGTGTAGGTGAAACGATAGCAAGCACTGTCCCATCATATAACCACACAGTACTATGACAGATCTGAAATTCAGATCTTTTATTAAGGTGTCAATTAAAGTATAACGCCTGGTTTGCTTGAGTCAGCAGCAAATATTTTCTGCCTGGCACTAAAGTTGTATTGCCCTTCTCAATCGAAAATTACCCAGCAACACTACGTGACAAAAGAGAATCTACCTGGCATTTGATTACAAGGAAGAAGCAGCTGTTGTAAGAGTGAATATTCTACATAAGGTACTAGAAGGTCATTGTGATTTCCTCCATTTTATTAAGGGAAAAGCCTGAAGCAGAAAATGACAAATAGTTTGTTCAAGGTTATCTGGCAGTTGCAGATCTACAAATAAGCTTAAGCTTTCTTAATCTTAGAAAAGGTGAAGAAGACAAGATTGCTTTACTCATGGAATGTTTTGCACCTTCATTGGAACTATTTCTGAAATAAATGACAAAAAAGAGTATTTGATAGAAATTAGGCAGCGATTTCCCCCCTGCCCACCCAAATATTCTTTATATTTCTGAATACTCAGTAATTAATTTTTTTTTTGTATTCTCTCTCAGGTATTCCTTTCTGGAAAAAAAAATAAACAATGTTTACTGTATTTAAAATATTTTTCTATTTGCCATGCTGGCTACAAGAGCAATAAGTTGCACTTGTGACATTTTTATAAAAAACTCTTCTTGTTTATATAGACAAATACAGTGAAAGTGCTTGAAGGGGGCTTACTTTTTTATCACTTCTCTTGTATTTAGAAGCTCAAATTATAGTGAGCTATAATTTGACATATACTTAATTTTGATCAGATTTTAATCTGATTTTAATCAGGCTTTTAGTACTAGAAACATTTTCTTTATTCATGATAATCTACGGAAGACTGCTTCAGAAGCTGAAATAATTTTTAATTATGTACTTTAATACTTAAAAAAAATACCTGTTTTGGAACTGCTGAAGAAAATACTTAAAGCCATTGTGTGAAAAGTGGCATTTTTGGGGCTTTATATAAAACACTTGGGCTTATTTTTTGATCTGAAGTAAAATTATTTCTTTTCCTGTCTGAGTCTCTTTCTACCTCTCCCATACTAACCATCTCTTCTGGTTTCTTTCGCTCATCTAACTCCTTTCTAACATACTTTTTTTTTTCAACCGCAATGTTAAGATTTTCTGTGCAGGAGTCAACAGAAAATGTGAATTTCTTTCAGCCGTATATCAAGGGCCACAAAGCTTCCATTCTTCCAGGCTTCATATTTTCATGACATTCAAGTCCAGTAGCATAAAAGAAGCTGTGAAGAGTGTGAGGTTTGATCATCTGAAGGTGCTTGGAGGTATGGTTTTAAAATCATGCTTAGGATTCTTGCAGGAGAATGGCTTATGAACCTGAGGTAGTTTCAAGCAAAATTCATGCATATGTACTACACCACACAGAAATAGAAAACATAACATGGACATATGAGTTTATTAAATATTCATTAAATATTTTGCATGTGCAAATCTTTGATAAAAATGCCTGATTCGCTGGGCATGCACTGAAGTGTTTCTGTCTGCATGGATAGTGTACATATTTGGGATTATTGCATGGTAATTCCACTTGAAAAAAGTGCTGCTAAATACATTGAAAACTTAAATTACTAACTGGAGAAATCTACTTGCAGTCCTCAAAGCTTTGGATGGCATTGACTTCTAACTGCCTTCTCAAAATGCATGTCAAGCTCCTAATGAGATAGAACTTCCTAGGTTCCTATATGTTGGAATCAGCTCACACAATTTACTTTGGATTTTGATTTTCTCTGACATCTTTATTCTTTTCTCCACAAGTATCTCTACATTCTCTAAGCAGGAAATTTGCGAAGTCCTGCTTTCTTGAACAGTGTCTGCCCTGCCTACCGGTAGGACACTTCTCAGATCACTGCACTCTCCAGGCTTCTCTGGTCCTGCGGTTTCTGAGATAAACACTACATGAACACTAGTCTTGCTGACCCTTTTTATCAGAGCTCCCAAATGAGAGTATTACTTTTTTTTTTCTCCAAATTCCTTTGTGTATCTGTGATTGTGTCTCCAAAACACTGGAAGCAGGATTATCAGTTTACAGGAAAAGCTGGTCAGAGGTAAAATGATGAAATAAGACACACTGAAAATATGGGAGACAGATGATGATCTTACTGTAAGGGCTAGTGAAGGATAAAAGATGCACTTTTGAATACCAGCAGAGAATTAGGGGAAACTGCATTGGGTTGATAGTATTAGTCAATAATTCACTGATATATCTCAATTAAAAATTGAAATTTGCTATGTAAATAATAACATAGCATATAAGAAAAGGATCCCCAAGCCATGAAAATGCAAACAAGTAACTTTGTGAAATAAACTGATTAATACTCCTTATTTCGTTGTGATTTCAATGACAATGAAGTCATTTTCTTCCTTTCAAGCAGCTGAACTTCAAGTCCTTGGAGATTTGACTCTGAAGAGGATCTAATGAGACCTGTATTATACATCAGTGTTATGATTTAATTGAGCAGTTACTGGGAGATGTACAATAGTAGGCATAGGTCTTGTTTCTGGATTAATGTACAACTTGTGTACTCTTACTGACAGAAATATGGGCAATTTTTCATGGTGATTAGGCATTGAAACCATTTAACTAGTCATTGAAAGGTGAAACAGAAAGATCTATTCAGCCCTCAAATTTTTTTCTTAATAGGGAAAAATGAAATAAACAGACATTTTCCCATCAATAGTGTATTTGGAATTGTTCACTCAATATAGACTTTAAAGGGCCCAGAGGAAAATAAGATCACTTGTGATGATCTCTATTTTACATCGACCCTGACCAAGTCCTAAATGATTCTTCCATAAGACTTACAGATTATTACTGGTCTCTTCATTAATATAGTTCTTTCAGATGATGACACAGAAACAGTAAAAGCCTGCAACTCCACATCTGCGTGAAACCTGTGATAGTGGGTTGTTTTCATGCACTTCAGTTTTCTGTTTTAACCATAGTATACAAGGTATTACGAAAAATAAAACTGAAAAAGTAATACAACAGCAGTGTTCTACTTTTTGTTCTGTTTAAAGCTCTTGCTTATTTTTCATTGAGTTGAGCAGATAAGGAAAAGAAAGGAAAAGACATTGCTCATGTTAAGGTTTTACAATTACTAAGAATGATACTGTTTTCTTGCTTAGGTTCAAATTAATGTGGAGGAAAATGTAAATTTCTATTGAGCTGAGAAACTAATAGGGAATTCTCTGAGAATTCCACTAAAACAAAATATAAATATTCATGGAGTGAGAAGTTTTACATTGCTGATATGGATCATGCCATGGTAAGCATTCATCATAGCTTTATATTTCCAAGACTACAGACAGCTTTTAAAGATGTGAGATAAAATAGGATTTTGGCTTCCTGACTTTTCATTTTTATTTTGTTTCCGTTTGAATAATTTATAGCTGTTGTGCCAGTATATCCACAAAACCAACTTCACTGAATCATACACATAACTGGAAGAGTTCAGAGAATCAAGCTTACATTAGAAAAATGTTTTTATTTCCAATTGCTTGATGTGATGAAGTCATTCATTCAGCCCATGCATAAGTGAGTTGACCAAATTCATCTCAAGTATAAGTGGGCATAAATCAAGATAAGTCATTGGAATTGCACTAACTTTCACTGGAGCTGAATTTCTCTCACTATACCAAGGAGTGGCAAAGGTCGACTCAGTGTAAGTAGTTTACCAGCATTGATCCAGATAAGATAAATAACACATCATTACAACTAAAAATATGTGCTGGTTTCAGATAGGGTAGAGTTCATTTCTTCTCAGTACCTGTTACAGTTTTGGATTTGGAATTAGAATGGTGTTGATACCACAGTGATGTTTTGGGGTTTTTTTGAGTTGTGTTTTTCCTAAGTCAAGGACTGTTTCTTTCCTTGTCTCATGCTCTGCCACTAAGGAGGTATGCAAAAGAAACTGGTTGGGAGCACAGCTGGGACAGGTGATTCAATCTGACCAAAGACAGAACATAGAGACATAGAACATCATGCCCAGTATATAAACTGGGGGAGAATTACCCAGAAAAGTGGGCCAGTCTGGGTTCAGGAAGAGGGAATCTGGAATCTGTCAGTGCATGGTGAGCAATTGCATTGTGCCTCAATGGGTTTTTTTCCCTTTCTATTATTATTATTGTTATTTACTATTATTATTATTATTTACTATTATTACTGTATTTTGCTGTATTCTCAATTATTAAACTGTTCTTATCTCAACATCCATGTTTTACTTTTATTCTCTTCCGCATTCCATGGGGGCAGGGGGGAGAGAGAGGAAGGGTTAGCAAGGAGCTGTGTGGTGTTTAATCTCCAGCTGGGCTTAAAATCACAACAGAATACTTGCAAAATTATAGGTTAATATCTGAAAACTCATAAGAAAACACAGGTTTACCCATAACCATTAGTTTTAGAGGCATTGTTCAATCTTAAGATCACAAAAAAAAAAGGATGCCTTTACAATTTGTTTTTCCATGCTCAAAGACTAAGATTTGCAAAAATAAGTGCCCATCAATTACATGTCTTATGGTTTTTTCCTAAGGGTATTTAATTTTTCCACTCTATATTCTCCCATGTGATATACACTGAAAGTGAAAGTGTGTCTATGCATGCATTATGCAGTATGGGAAAATTTGTCTCAGTATTCAGAGAATTGGGGCCACAGTGGTGGAATTTCTTTTAGAAATGTATCTGGTTTAGAAGAGTGTCTGGATGTAAAATTATAGAAATAGGTTAATGAACTATTGGCCTTGAATATGGAATTGTGCTAGCTACAGGAAATCAAATCTGCTTTAAATGACATCAAAGTAAATTCACCATGATCACACATATTTTTCCTTAAGTTAGGGAAGGGATCATACTCAACTTACAAAAAAAGAGATAATTTTTATCCCTATGTATTCAGATTTCAAACCAAGAGAGACTTCTTCTGTGCTTTATGATAGGAACAAGTAGTGCAACAGAAACAATCTAAAGGTTCTAGACAGGGAGAGAAATCATCTGTGCATGTTAATGTAAGAAGCATATATCTGTTCACTCTACAGTTTTTCCAGATGCATTAATTTCCCAGATGACATTGTTAGATGTTTTCTATTACTTGAGGGAAGCCAGTAGCTGAAAGATGTATTTACAGAACTTGCATTGAAGAAATTTTCTTCCTAATATTGTAAAGTAATTACTTTTTTTTTTAAGCAAGTCTTGAGGCAGAAAGCTCTAGATGTGATGATATGTATGAAGATAACTATTGGTTAGCATGAAATATGCATTCATTCTATTAATGCAAAGTGGTAAGTAAAAGAGAAGTCTATCATAGTAGAGGCAAGGGGAATATTATATAATGCACATGTCTACAGAGACAAAGTAATTGTATTGCATGCATTGAAAGCAAGCCTTCCCTCCCAATTAGAGAACTTTTCCATTATAGCATGCTGCTTACAAGACTAGAAGGGCATACATTTTATTTAGTACCTAGCAAAAACATGTACTTGAACTCCAAAAAGACTGGACTGACAAAAAGTTGTTGGCATGGGATTATGTGCACAGCAGTGATCATCAGGGGCATCCAGGAAGAGGTTGCCACCCCTGCTGTTAGCAACGTGCCATCCTTTTTCTGCAAGTGCAGTGACAGAGCAGAAGGGAAAGAGGAACATATGTTAAATCAGCCACAGACAGCTCAAAGATACACGGAGTGAATGAGTTTACAATACACACCCAGCACAGTGAGGCTGGTTTCTTCTCCAGTGGGAAAAGGGGGCCAAGATGTGGCAATGGTCACCTGAGAGGTACAACACACAACTGTGAGAGGCCCATGGGTGTCATGATCTGGTTATTAAAGTTCTTAGAAATGCCTCTGCCTGAATTAAGGTGTAAGCAAGACCATATACCAGTGACGACAGTATGGGTTTTATTTGATAGTAAATATGAGAGAGAGAGAGAGAAAGAAAGAAAGAAATAGAAAATAAGTGGGGGGGACAGAAAGAGAGTGACAGGGACAGAATAAGGAAAGTATCACCACTCCATGGATCCCAACGATGTTCCATTGATCCTCTCCAGCTGGTCTTCTTGGTGGTGAAGGTCCCTCCAAAAACCATAGAATCCCATGGGTTAACATATGCTCAGGCCAGGTAGGAAAACCCAGCCATCTCCCTTGGGGGAGGGAGTTTGCCCTCGTCTCTTACAACAGACTCTGGGTTTGTTGCATCACATGCAGTCCTGTGGTGCAAGGCTTCAGGAATGACTCGGGGGGGGGGCACTTCAGGGGGCCTTTCATGGATTAAGGAACCCCCTCAGCTGTCTCCCACATGAATGACCTGTGGATGTGGCCTGTGGGGTTGGGGGTTCCATAGCCAGTTTGTGTAACGGAGGATGAGCAGAGATTACAACACACTGAAACTTCCTCCCCCCACCTTGGTTGGGGGAGAAATCTGGGCAAACATGCTCCCAGCGAATGGGTCTGTGGGCTTTGGCCTCCCCCACCCTGAAGCAAGCCAGAGATGATTGTTAGCATGGCTGTTTGGTTTGGCTTTCATTCTTTTCCTTGTTTACTTGTTTGTTTCAGGTAATTGAAGAATGGGTTTTCCCTTTATCTAATCTCAGTAGTTTGACTTACAGTCCAAAGTTCCAGTCAGGTATCTTCAGGGAGGCTTCTTTGGTTGTAGCTTCTTTATGCAGTTTTTGTTATAATGTACAAAACTTGATATCAATGTTTGAGGCATGAACTATTTCAGTCTCTGACAATGGGAAGTCTCACAAATTCTCCTGCACAAGGTGCCTGGTCTGTTGGAATAGATCTGGCCATGTAGACTCAAAGCTGTGCCAGATGGCATGCCAAGACACCACAAGAGATATGCTCCTACTACAGCTTATATTCACAGACCTTTCTGTCTATACTGTTTTCTCACTAGGAATTTCAGGAGCAGAGAGGTGCAGCCAAGGAGGTGGAAGTGAAGGAATGTTGCCATGATATTTCAAAATGAAGTAACAGATGAAGTTGCCAACCTTTTTGCTTTTAATATCTGTTCAAGAGTAAAACAGAGTGTCTTAGTGTTCCCTGGGTCTTCAATAAAATAGAATACAATCGCTTGCATCACAGCAGTATTTAGTGGCATTGACTCACATCTATCATGATTATCTTTGCACTGGAGACCCGTGCGTAACAGCCACTTACAACTCAGATGTCTGGTGGCGCTGATTTCCATGGTCCTTGTATGAATGTTGAAATAGGGTAAGGAGTTACAAGGGTTGCTAATCACTAAAATATTAAAAATTACTATTTCTTTTACTTTAATTCTCAGATCAATCCATTCTTCAGTTCCAAGGAACCTGAATAAATAACATATGTCAAAGAACAGTTGCAGGTGTTTATGTTGATCAAGTATTTCTATTACTTTAGAGGTGGCTATATTTATATTGAGAGAACCTATTCTCTTCCTTTGTTTTTCCTAATCACCTATTTTATTTTAATATATTAATGTGAACTTCAAACAACCATTAGTAAGTTCATCTCCTCTACAAGCAATCATCATCACAATTCCTCATCTCAACTACACACTTCTGACTTTTACTGACATGGCATGTATGAAATACTAGTTTACTCTCCTAAGTTTTTAGTACTTCCTAGTATTCTTTTTAGGATTTGGTGGCAAAATAACACAGTCAATATTTTATAATCAAGTAAATCCTCCAAAACAAGCTGGGAGACAGGCTTGTTAACAATTGTTGGTCTTCTTTGGAAAGAACTGGAATGATGCAGTGCATCCCCTATTGTAAGCCATCCCTAGCTGGGTAGAGTAGAAAGGTTTGCTATGGAGAAATAGGATTTAGATTGTAGGCTTAGAAGCACTAAGAAAACAATCTTAGAGGCAGAGAAAACTGAGAGCAGATTTGAACAGAAATTTGTTGGGGTTTTTTGTGGATTTTTTTCCTGGTAATATCTGAGCACAGGAAGAGAATAAGAATAGATTCTTACTACCACAGCAGCAGTATTTTCAAAGCATTTTAGGAAAATTATCTTCCGTGACAGATATGTTATGGAGGCATTATATTTTGTAACATTAGTTTATCAATGTAAAATAAATATAGATTTGAGAAAGAGAAAAGCAAGTAGAAGATTCCCTGCATTAAGAACCTCTTTACTGTCCCTTGAATCAACACCTGCAAGGCAAACATATGCTATTCTATCCTGCAAAACACTGCAGTCTAAGTCTTCTATTCAAAAGATGGTAGTGTAGTTGCACTACAAAGTTGGTCCAGACTGAGTACAGTACTCCAGTAGAGGTCTGGTTTGAAGTATGTTTATCAAAGACTCACCTCCTGTCCTCTGGCTTCTATGAGCTCATTTATATAACCCACTATGGTGCTTTCTTTTTTCACAGGATTGTTGACTCAGCTTGTGATCCATTAGAAGCCTGCCTGTTTTCTGTAAAATTGCTTTGCAGACAACTCTTCCCAATCATGAGTCTGATAGTCAATTATTGCTGCCCACTTTTTGCAGTTGTACATGTTACTGTTAAATATCTTGTACTTCTGCTACAAAAAGCATATTTTAGTCTTAAAACTCTAAGATTGCTTCCTTTTTTTTTTTTTGACAGTATGAACTAGATTAGCTCAGAAGCTTATGTAATGAATATAATCTCTAGATTATACTTGTTATCATCCAGACCATCAGCAAAATTTCTAGATTATATGGCTTCTGGATGAATTCTTATGAGGCTAGGCAATGGAGATATGTAAAGATTTTGATCAAAATTCAAGCAGACTTGTTTTGCAGACAAGAATGTGATACAAAATTGTGCCTACAGGTCTGGAGTAAAGACTGGGGGTATTTTTTGGGTAGGATTACTGAATTGTATATTTTGTATATTTTTAAAATATTTTTTAACAGAGTACCTTAACTGATATTAGCTCAATCTGTGAATTACTTTATCCT
The DNA here is from genome assembly GCA_014706295.1 of Lycocorax pyrrhopterus obiensis. NCBI lineage: Eukaryota > Metazoa > Chordata > Aves > Passeriformes > Paradisaeidae > Lycocorax > Lycocorax pyrrhopterus. The sequence continues at coordinate 17,222,192 of JACSVZ010000015.1, forward strand.
TTTATGCATCTGTCTTCTAGTTGAAAAAGTATGGGAGGGGGCATTGGTAAACACATGGCGTAAGTATATAAAAATGAAACAATGAACAATGTGTAAAAATGGGGAAAAAAACCCGAAACCCACCAGTAGGACATGGAGTTCAGTTTCATGCAGAGAAAACATGAAAATTCCATGTAATATAACAGCCATATATCTTGTTTCATTATTCTCTGTTGAATTTCAAACATTAAAATAATATGCATTATTATATTAGTTTGACATTACATACATATACTTTCCTGACTTTATTAATTCAGATAACCTTCAAGTGTCTGCCATGAAGAAGACCATGTAATTTTAATAGTCAAGTAAAAATATGTAGTCAAGTGTCTACTTTCCAGAACTAATGTACACAAACTCACACAAAGAAAGCAGTTGATCAGTTGTATCACACTGTTAATGTTGGAGGGACTAGGACAAACCATGGAAGTATAAAAGTTAGCAGCAAAATTACCTCTTAAAAAATCTGAGTCAAGAAAAGTTTCCATGAACAGCAGATAAATATTCAAGTATACTGCCTACCTTGTCAGTAAACATAACAGTTTACATGAGAATTTTCTTCCCGCTTACAGGAGAAGCATAGTAATAATAAAAATAAAAATAAAAATAAAAATAAAAATAAAAATAAAAAAAAAAATAAAAATAAAAAAAAAAATAAAAATAAAAATAAAAATAAAAATAAAAATAAAAATAAAAATAAAAATAAAAATAAAAAAAAAAATAAAAATAAAAATAAAAATAAAAATAATCCCCACAACTCATATTATTCAACACATCATAAAGGACAGGGAAGAGAACTGCATTCCACATCTTACAGTCCTGCGCTCTTTCCCCAAGATCAAAGTAATTGTTTTTGAGAATGTGGGTCATGTTTAATATGCCCTTGGAACTCCACCAGAATATTATAGTGAAGTTAATATCTTGTTCTGATACTCTAAAAAAGGTATTGCAACCAGTTATTACACCACAAAATATTCTTTTGATATCATTAACCCTCTTGCACAAATTTGGAAATTTGTCAAGTAGATAGTTTTTGACTGAGTTCAACTTGAAAATCACTCACAGACCTCTAAATATCATCCTTATCTCCTCTCAGTCTTCTGTTCATATCACTGACCCTAAAAATAAAATGTTTATTTCCACTTAAAAAGTTCTAGAAGTAAATTTAGTATACCCTTGATTTATGCACTGATAAATGGGAGAGTTAATTGGGATGTTACTGGTGGCAACATCCTGTCTTTAATTGTTAAATGGAATATTCCTTTAAAATATTTTTCAAAAGTGGAAAAGTGACTTGGATTAATCAGGTCAAATTCTGCTTTCTCTGATATTTGATCAAAGCAGTGTAACTCCATTCACATTGATTTTAGTCGGATTTCTGGAGATAACAAAAACGAATTAAGTTAATTTTATATCATTTTGATATCTGTATGTTCTGCACATTTGGGTAGCTATTTAGTTCTGATCACAGTGGGACTAAAATATTTACAGTAGTGATTGTAGAAAGATTATAATACATTTCAGTGTGTGATCAAGATCACTCCTTTATTAATTCTGAAAGGCCTAGCTAGAGACAAGAACGAAATTCCACCCACCCCAAGAGAAATATACAGAAAGGAAAAATCTGTGTCTGACTAAAGTTTAAAATAAGTTTTTTCCATTGAAAACATTTATTTTTTATTGTGGTAACAAGACCTTGAAACAAATAGTACTTATTTCATTAGGTAAGAAATGTACTTTTACTCTTTTTTAATAAATAAATAAATAGACATAAATCACTACGTGTTGAAGCTAGCAGTGCTTAATTTCTTTCCCAGTGCTGAGTGACAAGTTTCATTTTTATCATGGAATCAAAGGTGACTTCTTTTTTCCTCTTGACAGGAAAAGAATTGTTTGCATTATGAATATCAGTTGGGTGCTGACAAGTGAAAGAAATTGCCAACTTTCAGTAACTCCCTAAAACAAAACCAGAATTGACCTTGAAAGATGAAGATACAAAAATAGAAACTTGGAATATATCTTTTTACTTTTCTATTAAAAATACATTGTCTTCTTCCTGACACCTGTATGAAATCTGACTAAATAAAGGCTGTAAAAGTACTTAAGAGCATAGACATGTCTTAGGAAACCATTTCTGTGTGACATGAATGATGATCTAAAGCCTTTTCCTTCGGAACTTAAAATTTATCTTTTAATGTGGGTAGGGTTGAAGTAGTTCTGAGATTGCTCAACCCTACAAAAATAACTGTGTTGTCTCTTCCTCATTAGTCACAATAAGTTGTACAAGATTTTTTGAGCACTTGTTGTGAAGAATCGTGTCGTTGGATTCCTATATGGCAGGAATTCTTAACGGAAATTTGAGAGATAAAGGATTACAAATCCAGTACTGTCAAAGAAATAGACAGAATATCACTTACGGGATTACTTATGCAATGACTTTCAAGCTGCAGAAATGATTCTGGTAAAAAGAAATTGATAAATAAATGAAGTCTTAAGAGTAGAGGAATTTTTTATTTTTCTAGTTCCAGACCTAGTAAAAAGGATGGTCTTTTTTCAGATACACTAGGTTTCATAGAGAACTAAGCTAAAGCACTTGTCTCACAGATGTTACATTTTTCAGTGATAACCAATAGGCTTGGACTCTTCATTGTTGTCCGTCTCATTGAAAAGATGAAATAAGATGTTCCCAAAGCAAATTAAATACTTCATTGGTAGGTGATTAAACTGACCTGACTACAACAATGAACAATTTACCCAGTAATTAAATAAAATATTAAGGCATGGACTGCTTGCCACTATTTCTAATTGTTTCAATATATACTTGAAGAAGAAAACACAAAATTTTGGTTTCCAAAAAGATAATGAAGCTGCAAATTACATGTGTTGTCTGATTTTAATTTAGCATAATCATAAGTAGTATGTCATATGACCCTTAATGAAATGAGGTAATGTAAACTGACTTACAGTCAATACATAACAATTACATCGCCTTTATGAAATGTGGGGTTCTCTGAGTATGTTACATTCTTGTACTTCTTTTCCAACACTAAAATATCACCTTTTATTAATTTAGGTTTTATTATTGTCAGGTTTCTACCTGCAAAAGCTTTGGATGAATCTCACATAAACTCCTTTACTTTAGACATTGTAGTTTGGTAATTTAGAAGAGTTTTTAGAGTTAAATGCTATGCTTTGAAAAAAACCTCAAAAAGTTTCAGTGAACTCCAAGAAGCAGCTGTCCATTAATTCAAGACAGACTCAACCTCTTTTGTCAAAGACCAAGGTTCTGGGAATATTGACAGCTTCCTGCCGTTTCCTCTTCCTTTCTGCATATCTCCTACAACAGCTGTCTAGGCATGCTAGTTCCCAGAACCACCAACCCCTTCTCTCTCTGCCAAAGCTGTCTTGCCAACGTAATGATGGATACAATGGTCTTCATCTTCATTAGATATAATTTGTCCAAAGGAATTTCCAGGGCAGTCTGGATACTGACAATGAGATTGATGTCTACAAAATAGGTCTTGATTCTTAGAGAGCTAAGACATGCTAATACTGCTTTATGGATGTAAGACCGGATTTATAAAACTGGATTTTATCCAGACAATCCAAAGCATGAGGAGGAAGAGCCAATTTGTCTGCAGGAATCTGCACAGACATGGTCACAGAATGCAGGAGTGAAAACATCACCATTATCACGGAGCCCTATGATACCCTTCAGCCATCATGGATAGACAAAAAACACCATAGGATAACAAAGCCTCCTAAAATACATTTCTATTGAATCTTCCAAGCTAATGGGAAAAAGATTTGGAAAACATTTTGCATGCCTTCTTTATTTAAATCACTGAAGGAATGTTTTGCCTTCGTGTGGGCAGTAAACGTATTTTTTACACTTAAATCAACCCAACAGAGTCCTAGAAATAGATGTAAGTTAAAGGTAAAATATTTTATCAAGTAATTTGGAGGATGAACAAGTTACCATTTTAGAATATTTGCTAAATTATCATTTTACAAGCAAAATTGAATTTTTGTATTTTCTAGGCTATTCTGTTTACTTGGAGATGCGTGAAACAGTAACATTTAACATATGGGAATATGCTGAAAGCACAGGAAGCTTACTAAAGGGAAAACAAGGAGCAAAGGGATACAAAACAGCAATTGACCCAGTTAGTGCACCAGATCAGGTCCAATGCTACTAACTACATCTCATAACAATTTCATCTGTGCACTCTTTAATACTGCTGAGGCAGAAATAAAGGAAGGGAGAGAAATCATTTTTGCCAGTATAATAATGATTTTATTGGAGTTTGTGATAAGAATCAGTTCTATAGGAAACAAAGAATCACCTCCAGACAGATATGTATTTCACATCTTAGTAACAAAAAGAAACATGTTATTTAAAACATGATGTGAGAAGAAGGTGATTGCCATATTTTGCCACATAATGCAAATTATGTTTCCATGAAACTTGGAGTTACACTGAATTATTCTACCTGTGCAAAACAGGTTTTATTTTGTTTTTCTTCATATCAGTTACATAACCTAGAAAGCTTAGGACTGGATCCTAAGTTTGTAGAAACCGTGCCAGCAAACATCTGTTTTACCTTGTGACATTGCTAACTAACAGACCTAGATGTATGGAACCATATATATCAGATTACAAACATCAAAGTATCTCTCATTACCTACAGAAATCTGTCACACAAAGGATTTCTTTGCTAAAACTTTTTTTCTAGACAGTATGCAAGCAAGAAATTTATGGCTTGTTATTCATATTGTACTGGGTGTTCATATCCAGGTGTCAGTAGCAGAGATGCTGGAGACATCTGTAAGCGGTGGCCAGGGCTGTCCTGTGCTGGACTTAGCTGGTTCCAAAGGACCCATCACAGGACACAGCTGAGCCCATCAGCCAAGCTGGTGGTGCCTCTGTGAAAACATTTTTAGGAAAGGTCAAAATGCTACATAGTCGGTGAGGAATGAGGGAAAACATGTGAGATAGGCATGTCCATGAACGCTGTGGCCAGAGAAGAAGCAAAATATTCCAGACACCAGATCAAAGATTCCCTTGCAGTTTGTGAAGGACACCACAGTGGAGCAGATCACATGAAGGACCCCATGATGAAGCGGGGGGATATGCCTTGAAGTAGCTGCAGCCCATGGAAGACCCATGTTGGAGCACAGAAAAAAATGAATGAGAACAGAAAGGAGCAGTTAAGGACTGATAAGAGTCATGCATTTCTCATATCCTCTGTGACAGTTAATGAGAGATAGAAGAGTCAGGAGTGAAGTACTTGACCTAGAAAAAATCAAGGAATAGGCAGATGTTTTAATTTTGTCTTTGTTAGTATTCAACTCTATTTTAACTGACAATAAATTGAATAAATTTTCTCCGAATTCAGTATATTTTGCTCATGACAGTAAGGGATAAGCACCTCCTTGTCTTTATCTCAACCCAGGAGCTTTTCCATCTCATTATTTCTCCCTATCCTGTGGGAGAGGAGAAGTGAGAGAGCAGTTGGATGGGCGCATTGCAGCCAGCTAAGGTCAACCCACCACACGTACAGGAGATTCTTTTGTATCTAACAGGTCTTTGCTATTTCTTTCCTTCTAAGGCTTTCATCCAAATTTAGTCCTTCTAGTGGTTTCCAGTATCCTGCTGCAGCCTTCTGCAGATTCTCAGCACTATTCACTTCATCAGCTACAAGTTTGAAGGGTGAAACAGTCACTCTGTTATGTTTCACACCACCACTTTCATCAGGCTTTTAAACGCCATTCAGGAAACCGTTCAAAGAAGCTAAGTGCCCTGGGGTGACTGTAGGATACTGTATTCCCCATCGTCTGCCCTATGCCAGACATGAATCCTCTGCCTTTCTGTGCCTTTAAACTGGGTCCAGAGAAAGAGGGGGAACGAGCTGAGCGAATTCTTCTGCACAGTTTATGTTTCAAGGACTCACAGACTCCCCCGTGCTCTCACTGCTGCAGCAGAGCAAAAGGGAGACCCTGCTTTTCCCCAGCTTTCGGCTCTCTGCAGCAGGGAAGAGAGTTGCATTCTCTTGCTTTTTAGCTAGCTTCTTGTTTGTTAGCTAAAGCATGGAGTTTTCCTGGGACGGTGGCTTCTTCTTTTCTTATGGACTGTTCAGCAACACCAGGACATCACCGGGAGGCCCTACACTGTGGCCCGGGGGACCCACGCCGCACCCCAGCTCCGGAGAGAGCAAAGCCACACCTACAGAAAGGACTCAGGTTCTCTCCACAGAGAGAGGTTTTATTATTTAACATTATTCATTCTTTTTGGTGCCTGCGTGCACCCTGCTTGTTAAATAAACAGCTTTTTTTTTACTTTCCACCAAGAAACATTCTTTCCGAACCTGGTGGGGGAAGGGCTGCTGAAATCTGCCTTCTATCAGAGGACGTTTCCTTCTAATTTGTCTCAAACCAGGACACTAAGTTATAAATCACATTTTGAAAGGTGAGAAAAAAGAACATGATAATTTACTGAAATAAGATTCAAGAAAAAGATTTTATTTTGAAATATGATTTAAAACATGTTGATTTTATTTTGAATAATAATAATGATAACAAAAGTGTAACTTTTTTTTATTTACAGTGGAGATATAATTTTCCCTAAATCACCACTACATGATAATCCTGAATTGCTCTTGCTGACAGTGAAATTATGGTGTTTCAGTGAGTTATAAAAAAAGAAAACTTTTTTAACTAGGCTCTATCTTTTTGGAACAAAGTTTAGGCAAACAATGTACTTACGCTATGTGATTTTCCAACCACATCTGCACGTAATGGCAAACACTTGAAGGGGTGCATGGAAGAGAAACCCAGAATTAATGCAAAAACACTGATCTCCAGTTCCCTGATATGTAAATGTTAATGGCAAAGAATCAGTTTACATTGCTTGTAATAGCACTTTCTTGTACAGAAAGTCTCACATTTTTATTTTTATTAGTGACAATATTCACAAAACAAGACCTATTCTTGATTGTAAGCTCTTGTGAAAAATGATATTGCTACAATACCTCACTCTTGAAACCCCTAATTGTCAGAGGAAATTAATTCCTGAATTGTATTGTGGGCTGCCAGAGTAAAATGAGGAAGTGTTGTGGCTTAACCCCAGCTGGCAACTAGGCCCAACACAGCCATTCACTTTATCACTCGCTCACTGTGGGTTGGAAGAGGGAACATGAACAGTAAAAGTGAGAAAACTCGTGGGTTGAGATAAAGATAGTTCAACAGGTACAGCAAAAGCCATGAAAACAAGCAAAGCAAAATAAGGAATTTCTTCGCCACTTTCCATGGACAGACAGGTGCTCACCCATCCCCAGAAAAGGAGGGCTCCATCACACATAGCAGTGACTCAGGAACACAAATGCCATAAGCCTGAACATGCTAAGCATGATGCCATATGCTCTAGAATATCCCTAGAGTCCCTTGGGGTCAGCTGTCGTGGTTGTGTCCCTTCCCAAATTCATGTGCACCCCGAACTGACTTCCTGGTTGTGTGGGCTGAGGAGAAGAAAAGGCTTTTACGCCGTGTAAGCACTGCTCACCAGTAACTAAAACTCCTCTAAGTGATCTGCACTGCTGCCAGTGTAAACCCACAACTTATCCACATACTTGCTACTGTAAAGAAAATTTACTCTACCCCAACCAAAAGTAACACTGGAAGCCACCTAGTAAATGAGATCAAAATGGTTAGAGACAGAAGAGGCAGAAGAGCTCCACAACCAGGAAAAAAAAAAGCTAAATTCCTGTCTAAGAGAAAGTATTATCTAGGGATCAAAACAATACTATCAGGAGGTATTTTTCACAGTTTTTCTTCTGTCTATTTTGTGTTTCTGCTTCTCATTAAACTGAAATTAGGTCATCTCTCCTGAAATCTGGTTAAATATGAAGGAGCTACTGTGATTTCCTTCATGTGATCAGTTATTAAAAGATCTGTTAATTAAATAATACAAATTAGTCCACAAAAAAATATACAAAAACAGTGGCATTGAAGGAAAAGACAGATCAAAACTTCATAGTTATTTATAAATTTATTAGAAATTTATAAATAAATCAATCTTTTCTGAATTGTTTATATTGTTCTGGGTCTTCAGACCTCCAGCCATATTATAAATTAAATGTTTTACGCAGATATAAATATAGATCTCGGATTGGTCCTCAGACTGAATCTCAGTGTTAAACCAGAAATGGATGACTTTTATAAGCTTTCAGCTATGGTGAAATGTTGTTCTCAAACCATCTGCTCAATGTAAATATAATATACCAATATTTAAATTACATAATGTTTAATTCAATACATTGTAATGTGAAAAATTCAGGATCATGGAGACACAATCTACTGTAGTCAGTGATGATCAAACCATGAGCACCTATCAAATTACTGAAAAATTCAGGCAGTACAATGAACTAGTTAGTAGTTCTCTTTTTGGAAAGCATCCTGTGTTGTCTGACACAATCAGATGTAGACGATACTGGCACATACGAATATACAAGGCATCTCACTGAATTGAACTAAGGCTATTGTGATCATTTTAAATCACAAAGAGAACAATTTTACTCTATAATAAATGGCGTTCCAGTAAGCTGGTTGTGAGGCAAAAATGAATTCTATGTCTGACTTTTCCAAAATATTTGCTGAGTATGTATGGGAATATTCAAAAGAGTGAAAGATAACATTTTCCTGCGTGTACACCACTTGAATGACCATAGGCTCATTCTCTGTTCCAACAGTTGCAGTGCAATTAATATTGAAGTTTGAAAAAGTATTTATTAAAGAATTTAATCAAGTATTTGATTAAAATGATGCATATGTCATTGATTAACCAAAATCAGAATAAAAATAAAATGCATGATTAATGGTGAACCTGAGAGCTAGTTAATTAATTCAGTTCTCTGAATCATTTATATTCTTTCAAGTACACTATTCTAAAAAGATATGAAAAGCAGTAAATAGTATTCCATCACACTTGACCGCTCTTAGAATTGAAGCAAAAAATATGTATCCGAAGTGTAGGAAGGTTTATTAGTAATTTGGTTTTGCTAATTTTCTCCAGTGCCATATGTGAAGATGAAAACAAATGCTGCAAGGAAGCAAAATTGAAAGGCTTCAAATTACTGTATCACTAAACGGGATAAAAGAAACTTATCCAACACAAATTTGATGTGAATAAGCAGACACTTCTTTACTGGGGGAGCCAGGAAGACGGGGGATAGCTCCCCCAAAACATGTCCCACTCAACAAACACAACCCATCCCTTTTATATACTTTTTCTGTTAAATCATCATTACATGAGTTCTTTAACATACTAAGCATATTATGCCCACTCTTAAATTTAACCTTTACATTCATTGGTTCCAATAATTAATAACTTTGTCAATATTCTTATCCTAAAACAATCATTGGCTGTTTCTACTAAGGTCTACTGATTGGAATCCTTGATATTAAAATCAAGATGGGAAGAGTAGTGGGTTTCCAAGTGGCATAACTGGTGAGCATGACAATCGCCAGAGTTTCTTGACCGAAACATAAATGTCCAATAAATTCTTGGTGAGGTTTCTATGGTTACAAATTCCAAACACAGCACTCCTGATATTTCTATACCTTATACTTTTCAATTTTCTACCTATAACCATAGCTAACCCTTTTATGATTTAATTGTTTATTTGATCAAAATATTCATAGCAATTGTATCGATGCAAGTTTTATATATTTTCTCCTGTTGATTTAAAAAAAAAAGCTTTATAATACAAAAGACAAAGCAAAAGGACAGACTAGGCACACAATGCTAGAATTTTGAAGGCTTAGTGTAAATGGTGGATCAAGAAAGCTATATTAAAAAAAATGTGGTTGTTGAAATTGTTAAACAGCTCTCAGGTTTATTTCCTTATATATAAACAGATGCATCTTTGTTTATCAACCTGAGCAGGACTTGGAGCTCAGTAACTCTACACAACATACTACATCTCCTGTCCTGAGTGACCACCATGACACAGATGGAGACCAAATTCCTGGACTAAAGGAACTCAATGGACATTTACAAATATTTTACAGACACTTCATGGGGGTGTTCTGTAGACTAAGGGAATCATATCTGTGCACAACATCAAAGGATGAGAGAGAGGGTGGTGGTTAATGAGGATATATTGGATAGTGTGAAACCCAGCCATGACATAAATGGCATGGAATAAGGGGAAATTTGGCTGGGGTAATTAATTTTCTTTACAGTAGTGAGTAGTTGTGGTTTAAGAATAGTATTCCCCAGTTCAGTGCTCCCACTGAGGCTCTCCCAAATCAGACCCTGCTCAATAATTCCCCACCTTCCCCTCCCTTTCCTGCTCTGAGGATGGAGTTGAGAATTGGAGGCACAAATGGTGCAAATCACGGGTCAAGATAAGAGCAATTCACTGGAAACAGCAAAGAGATAAGAAAACAAACAGTAAAAACAGCAATACTAATAACAAAAGTGTACAAAGAGTGGGTGATTTACATGAAAAATACTCACCGAGCCAGAACTGATGCTGCACAACTGCAGCCAGTGGTGGCAGCTCATCTCAAATGCTCTGTCCCCCAGGCTTGCTCCACGCCTTTCTTCTCCAAACCAAGAGAGAGTCACCTTCCCCCGTCCTGGCAATGACAGTGTTGAATAACAAAATATCTTGGCCATGCCTCCTGCTGCTGATCTGGGAGGAACCGGAACAGGAGTATAAAGCTACATTTTGGATTTTTGCTGAGAGCACAGAGAAGTTTTTGATAATGCTGAGCAGTGCTTGCACAGTCAAGGCCTTTTCTGCTCCTTATGCTGCCCTGCCAATGAGCAGGCTGAGGGTGCACAAAAGGTTGGGAGGAGCCACAGATGGGACAGCTGACCTCAACTGACCAAAGTTATATTCCATACCACATGATGTCAGGCTCAGCATATAATCTAGGGGAACGTTGGTTGGGGGCTAGCTAGGCATTGATTGATTGGTGGTGAGCAACTGTTTCTCATTTGTTATCATTTGTCTTTATTGGGTTTTAGTTCTCTCTGCTCTTTTTTTTTCTTTTTCCTTTTTCATTACATTATTATTATTGTTGTTATGATTATTACTGTTATCTCAATTATTTAACTCCTCTTACCTCAACCCATCTTTTTTTCTCAGTTTTACATTTCCATTTCTGGAGGGAGTGAGTAAGCAGTAGTTTGGTGCTTAGTTGTCAGCTGGGGTTAAACCCCAACAGGGCATTATGTCATATTGCTAAATAAAAGCAAGCAGAGACCACTGTCTGACCCTGAAGCCAGCTGGCGCAGGCTCACTGAATTCACACAGTACAGTAATTGGCCCAAGGCTTCTTCAGGGCCCATATGGCATCTCTACAGCCAGAAGTAAATCTAATTCTAATTGTGTGTATGTGTGTGTCTGTGTACGAAGGAAGGGGTTCATTCAAAGTGAGTCAAGAAATTGCAGAGATGTGTTATAGTTCATTATGAGAATGTTTTCACAATAACAAACTGAAAGCTTTTGTGGTGAGCCCTGGTGAGTGAGGTAGAATCATGTAATGGGTATTTGAAGATACAAAGCAAACTGGGCTAATGTTGGAGGACCTTGTAGGGCAGAGAAACACAGATAACACAGATGGTGCATTATTGTCCATACCATTTATGGCAAATGGTCCTTAACATACATTAATGCCTAAATCATGCCAAGGCAATGTCTTGGAAAGCAAATGGGAATGGCTCAGGAATGTCAGGGAGCATGTAACCACTTAAGCCGGTATGGATGATCAGCAGTCTAATGCTGACTTTGCCTCCTGGTGCTGTCTTGCTTAACAGTACAGACATGAGCTATCCATCTCCATTGGCAGTAGAGGAAGGTTTGAGTAAATAGGTAAGCTTTCCAAGGGGTGTCTTTATTTTTGATAATATGGTTCCATCCCTAATGAAATTGAAGATCCAGGACGTGAGATATTAGGTAAAACAAGTCAGAAAAAGTAAACTTATGGGTTGATTTCCTTGGCCCTCTTTGGTCTTTTCTTTGTTTGGTTGGATTTTTTTTTTGTGTTTTTCTTGATATGTTGAGTCATATATTGTTCATGTTATACCAGATGGCCTGGTAGCATAAGTAGCAAAGGGAAAAGGAGGACTATTTTGATATTCAAAAATATTTTGGTGTATCCTGGCACTTTGGATTTGGATAACTTTTTTTTCTGTGGTGCATGTATGAGCTGTCTAGATCTCTTTACAATATCAGTATATATAATTTATGATTGTTTCATTTTGCAGAAAGTCTAACAGCATTCATTATGTCAAAGATTATTGAGTGTTTTGCTATCAGTGTAGAAGTTCGTAAGTCTTACAGTCTGAAGTTTATCTGAGCTAACATAAGGAGAAATTACATGCAGTAAGAAATGTATACATATTTCCTAAAAAGTAAAGAAAAAAATCACAGCAGCAACATCTCCTGCCTTACAGTCCTTAGGCAAATGCCTAAGGGTAGGTGAATCAAGTGCTTTGTGCCTGGAATTAGTGCTAAATATTGGGATCCTATATGTGGACTAAATATTTTATGCCACTGGGTCAGACTGCAGGTACAAAGGCTTCAACCAGGTACTTTGTTGGACAAATATGATTAATAAGATGGGGGAGTTTCTTTCTAACCACACTGTAGCTTAGTAAATAGGGCTTTTTGCTGGTATGAATCAAAAGCCAGTTACAGACTTCCATGCCCAGGGCTCAGGACTCACCTTGGCCAGAGCTGGGCTGGGCTGGTTTCAGCTCCTGTCTCAGGGCCAAGTGTCTGTTGCCTCCCCTGCCTGAGCCTGAGCTGTGCCAGTGCCTCCATGGGACAAGTCTAGCAAACCCAGGGAGTCGCTGCCCAACAAACAAGAGCCTCTGAGGGGGCTGAGCCTGGGGACTCTGCAGGGCCATGCCCACACTCAGTGGGAGCAGTCAGAAGGCAGAAGTCTAGGGCAAGGAAACAAGACCAAGATGAACATCATATCCATCCTAGTCAGGGCCTTGGGATACTGAAGGCTTGCTGTGTTACCCCTTACAGAACAGTGACATTAGAGGGGCACTGTGAGTGTAAGAATAGCATCAAAGGAAGGGGCAGATACTAGTAAGATTTCTATATAACAAGTTACAATATATCAATGAATGTTTTCTATATTAATTTGTACTCAGAATCCTAGTGTTTCTTTAAGTGAACAAGTGGTGGCTATTGGTTGTATTTTAGTTAGATTTTTTGAGATGTTAGCTACACACACACACACACACACACACACATACACACACACACGAAATTTATTGAGTCCACACATGTGGCTTCTTTTCTTTTATCCGTAGTAGAATATTGTTGGTTAGAACTTAACTTAGACTTGAATACAAAAGAATATTACAACCCCACTGTGAGTACTGCATACAGCTCTGTCACAAGATGGACATGGACGTGTTGGAGTGAGGCCAAAGTAGAGCCAGGAAGATGGTTGGTGGGATGGAGCACCTCTGCTATGAGGAAAGGGTAAGAGACATGAGGTTGCTCAGTCTGGAGAAGAGAAGATTTTGGCATGACCTATTTGCAGCCTTTCAGTGCCTAGAAGGAGCCTCCAAGATGGAGAGAAACTTTTTACGGAGGCACGTAATGATAAGACAAGGGGGAATGGCTTCAAACTGAAAGAGAGTAGGTTTAGATCAGATACTAGGAAGAAACTCTTTACTGCGAGGGTGGTGAGGCACTGGAACAGGTTTCCCACAGAGGTTGTGGATGCCCCATCCCTGGAAGTGTTCAAGGCAGGGGGGCTTTGAGCAAGCTGGTGTTCCTGCCCATGACAGGGATGTTGGAACTAGATAATCTTCAAGATCCCTTCCAACCCATGCAATTCTATGATTCATTCCATGATAATCCATCGTTTTGAATAATCTTAGTCATGTAATGATATTTTTAGAACACATGGATGAATTTAATTAATTTTGGAAACCATATCTACCAATTATTTAATACTCTAATAAGGTTTTTTGTTGCTTTGCAACATTTAAAAAAATTAGTTAAATGCATGTGTATGTAGGCAGGAACTATTGATGCTTTTTCTTTGTCCTCACTTGGTCTTACTGTAGATAGGACACGATTCACAAAATACTGATATATTTCCAATAAAGTCAATTTATTCTCCCTTCCAAGAAGATTTAGCACAAAGCAACACTTAATACTTGTCTATAAAATGGGTTAATAAACCTAGCCTTACTACTTTTAAGTCAACAAAGCTATCTGGACTTGATGGTTTCAGAGCAGAGGTTTATAAACACATGATTAGTCTGTTCCTGAAATGTTTAATGTGTAACTTTGGAAAGGATGACATCTTGAGTCATTGAGTGTATTTACTTCTAAAGGCTTTTGAAGGAACAATCATAACCCCTTAGGGTTTTAGAGCATGACAAATTTCTTGATAACTATTTGCGCAAAAAAAGGGTTAGGATTTGCAAGCACATAAAGTGCTCTTTGGGCTTGCTAACTCTAATCAAACAGGCTTCATTTCTAGAGAGTGCTTGGTATAATATTCTGTATAATTAAAATGCATTTAATTCCAAGTGTAAACTCTGTTCTTGGCCTTCAGAAGCCAGAAGGCAGTAGGACAGTGTTAATGAAGCTAATTAGTTAAGGCATTGGTTAAGATTTAAAAGGGTATTTTCATTTAACAATGTCTGGATATGCCATCAGGCATTGCTTTTAGGTTTGTGGTTTTGGGCTCTTTTAGTTTGCATATGGAGTGTCCTTTTGCAAAATTTCCTGTCATCTTAGAAACAAAATATTTTTGATTAATAAACAGTGAGGGTTTTTTCTTTCTGTTTGAAAGGAGATTACGTTTAAAAAGAAAAGTGAGATGTGTCTTTCTAACACAATCTGCTAGTATTTATAACATTATTACAGATATCAGAATGCTGTTGTCATTTAATTAATTGGCTCTGGGACTCACTGGTCTTTGGCTAAGAGCAGGATTTAAGCTGTTGTAAAGAGAATCTCTTACTTAGAACCTTTTACTTTCCTCTAGTTTTAGTTTCCTACCGGTTAAAAGTTTGTGAGCTACATACCTTCTGGATGAAATGAGCTGTCACCAGTCATGGACTCAACTGATTTAAACGGTCCAGGTTGTAATTGTGGATCCTCAAATAGTTTGTTTTTTTTTTTCCTCTGACCGTTTCATAAATTAAAATGCAAAGTGAGAACATAAATTAAGGGTTGCTTGCAAATATTAAAACCTGAAGCAACATCTATAATAAAATTTAAATATGGAAAAAATACCAAGAATATTATTTGTATCTTATGTGACAACTGACACATCCACAACTGCAGAATTAAAAATAAGTAAATATGTAAACAGACCAGACAGTCTGAATACTGCAGTCTCAGAGATACAGTAGGAAGAGAAAAAAAAAGTCAGCCTTTGCTTACTTTTCATGTAGGCTTTGAGTGGAAAAAAAATTATATGTTTACCACCAGCTTAAAGTATTCCTGATTTTCTTTGCCTTTTCCATAGTTTCACCGTATGCGTTTGGAAAGTTGTCAAAAGACTAAAAGCTGCTACATAAAAGAGGCTGTGTGTATATATTTAGCTGTTTCCTCATGGAGGTGAGCTTGCTGGGCATGAACAGTGTCTGAACAGAAATTATCTAGGCACACTGAGAATAGCACCATAACCCAAAAAATATGTCTGTCAGCAGGCATTTCCAACAAATATTTCCTGGGAGGAAAAAGGCTCCACCCAAGACTCCACATCAACTACGCCCTAAAGAAACCACCTTAGAGGTTAAAAATTTTAGTTGTTCCATGTTTCATAGCCACTTCTTGTGAATGAAGTGCAGATATAACCCCAGTGGCAAAGAAAGTGCTTGTTGGTGGTTAATTATTGATTTGCCCCCTAAGCAGAATTCAGAGCCATGTTGTTAAGACACTTATTCTTCCATACACATTTATGAAGACAGTTAATTGTCTTAAAGTTAGATAAAACTTCCCAAGGGAAGAGAATTTTCTCTTGAGCAGTCAAGACCTGTTGACAACATAATTTAAAAATCCTAACCAAGTACTGTAGCTGCAGGGGTAGATGGGTGCTTTTGTTCACTGATGATCCCTTCTAGATTATTTTTGTTAATTTTAACTACTGAGAGGGCACTGTTTCCTCTTGTCCTGTCACTTCTTACTTGGGAGAAGAGACAGCCCCCCACCTGGACCCAACCTCCTTTCAGGTACAGAGCAAGAAAGTCTCCCCTGAGCCTCTTTTATCAAGGCTGAACAACCTAACACTGGAGAAGGGAAAGAGTGTGAGGAGTCCAACACATGAGGATGAAGAAGTGTCAGAGACAATGTGGTGAATCGACACAATCCCACTTCCCTGCCCCCATGTACTGTTGAGGAGGGGGAGGTAGAGAATTCATGAGTAAGATTAAGCCTGGGAAGAAGGGAGGGATGGGAGAAGGTGTTTTAAGATTTAGTTTTTATCTCACATTATCTCACCCTGATTTGATTGGTAACAAACTAAAATAATTTTTCCCCAAGTTGAGTCAGTTTTGCCTGTGATGGCAATTGGTGAATGATATCTCACTCTTCTTATCTGACCAATGAGTTTTCCACCTTTTTTTCTTCCCTCCCCTGTCCAGTTAAAGAGCACAAGTGACAGAGCAGCTTTGGTGGGCATCTGGCATCCTGCACCCACCCCAGCCTGAAGACCCTTTCAGTAAATGTAAGCTGTTGATCCTGCTAATCTGCATGAATATTTAACATGAATTTCCGTAAGAATATGCATATCTATATAATTATATATACGTAAGTGTTTCAAGCTTGGAAAGATACAGGCCAGATCCAAGCACTCAGGACTACGTTAGTGGGGACAACTGGAAACTCCATTAGTTTTATAAATAAAAATACAGTCTCAAGAAATGAACATAATCGCATAATAATTCAGGGTATGAATGGGCACAAGGACTTGAAGGAAGATTTTAGGAGACATTGCCAACTGTGATGTGAAAGGATGATTTTAACTATGTAAATCCACAAAAAAAAAAAGTACTCATAAAGAAATAATCATTTCAAAAGTTTTACTTTACTCCATTGAGGAAATAAAGACAGAACTGTTACATGGACTGAATGATGGGGGAGGATTATATGAAATGTGTCACAGAAAGAACAGATATACTTATGAAGGACAAATGGAGGTGAGTTATGAATTGAATACTATAAAATATAAAAAAGACTATGATTTTTTCAGATAAGTACTGATGCTTTATAGAGATAATACACTTTAGGTTATGACTGATTTTAGGAGTACAGACATATGTTGAAATAGAAATAGTAAAAAATGAAAATATGAAACATGGATATACTAAAATTGGGAGCTTTAGAAGGGAGAGGAGATGGTGAAGCAATGTGTCCTCAAAATCAGAAAAAGTGACCCAAGTAGAGGTTGTCATTTTCATAGTCAATGCAGTGTATAAAACAAAAATAGTGCAACTGCTAAATTGCACTGTGGTCACTGCATTTGTGTTTGGCCAAATCTTTTTCAGTCAGGCATAAGTACTGGAATGAATTTTTAATTTCAAGCAGGCCATAACTGAAGGGATTATTTACAATTAAATGCAATAGTACTGAGGATGTAATCAATTAAGAAGAAATGTTTAGTGTTTTAATAAGTTTGCAGTGGATGGTTTTATGTAATAATATGTCATATAATTATCAAGTTAACTGAAATAAACACTCTAGAATTACTAGGTAAATCTTTCTTTAAGAGCTATCAGATGACAAAAGAGAAATGTGAATTGCAGACCTTGAGAAGAATGCTAAAAAGACAAAAAGGATATTAAAAATGCAAGGAAAGATGAAATAGAAATCTGAGAAGAATGATGAAAACAGTAAAACAGATAAAGGGGATATTAGAAAGGAAAGCGATAATTGAAATAGATATGTGTATTAAGAGATGCTAACCACATTTCTAAAAAGATTTTGAACATTGCAAAAAAAAAGATCAGTGAAGGATGAAGTTGAAAATTTCAAGATCGACTAAGATACAGAGTAAAAGAGAATAGGAAAAGAGATAAACCATTAAATTGACTTTTCTTCCATGAACTGCACAGTATTTATGAGAGAATAAGAAATCATGTCATCTGTTATTAGCTGGGTGTCCAGAATCTTGAAGGCTTTCAAAAAGGGTGAAGAAATATCATATTTGCGCAATTTCAAAAAATCTTGGGGGGGCAAAATAAAACCTTTATCTGACATTTACAAAAATGACACAAGACTTAAATATATATATATATATACATACACACATAATGTTGTTTTCGTTTTAAAGTAGAATTTTCAAGATGACACCTTACAAGTAAAGGACATGATATATTTAGGACTGGTCTTAAAATACAAGACTAAATAGTTATTTTTCTCTTAATTTAAATAAAATAAAAAAAAAAAACAAACTGAAACCAAAAACAACAAAAAGAAAAAAAATATTAAGGAAATGAAAAACTAAGAAAAAAACAAAAAAAACAGGAGGAAAAATATAATATCCTAAGAATTTATTAATTATTTTGGTCCACATCCTGAAAAATATTTATTTTCATCCTAATCGCCTCTAAAAATTCTTCTTGTTATTAGGCATTGTATAAAATGCTATGGGAATTTATTCAAAGTTTCTATGTTATAGCTTTCAAAGTCTGCACCATAAGCACCTATGCAAAAATACAGAAGAGCTTTGAACATCTCAGTTGCAGGACAGACTTTCTGTACCGTATACAAAGAATGTAAAAAATGGCAATCTCCTTGCCTTGTACTTTGAGTAAGGAGTCCTCTAAAGCCACATGAAACAAAAAGTACCTAAAATGGATAATGGAGGAAGAAACAAACCAACAAATACCATTTATGACAGAGGTGCCTAATAAATCCTGTTTCCTTTTTTAATCAAAATTCTCAGCCTGAAGTCTTATGATGTAAGTTATGTGTCCATACATTTTCTTCACTCAAGAAAACTACGATGAGTGCTTTCTTTCAGAAAATACCTCATAAAAGAGACAATTTCACCCTCTTCATCTTTTATGCAGCTATTTGGTAGATGATATTAATTCACATTTCCTTTCTACCTTCCAATACAATGTCTTAAAACACAGAATACACTCTTTAAATTGGGTTATTTTTTGTGCTTTATTCTGAGGATGCTATGCTAGGGATAAAACAAAAAAAACCTTTTAACTCTTTAACTTCATGATCCTGTGGTATCCATTTAACCTATGAAGGTGTTAAATGCAAGTTTTGATAGCACATCTTGGTGCCATATTTTATTTTTGATAACAACTCCAGCCCCCATCCAACACAACACTCCTCATACCTATAGTCTTTAGAGCAAGTACTAGAGATTTTTTTGCTCAGCCAGCATACACACTCTAACCATAAATCTTAGAGTTTCATCTAGGTTCTTTCTGACTCACAAATTTTAAGTTTCATATAATTTCAACACAATGTGTTTAATGTCCCATCTCCTTTGAGGCTTTAATCCATAATATTAGGATAGAGTCCTTCTAGAAGGTTTGGAAGAGCATTTTCTCAGAGAAAGAAGTGAACACCTCTCTTGAATGCATTAACTCAGCTCTCACTATGTACTACTATATCTGGGAAAAGTAGTATAATGTATTTTGCTTGGGGCATTATCTGTTAGGCTGAAACCAAATTTAACTCTGCTTTTCTGTTTTAATAAATCCCTAATTAAGACAATCAGATACTGCTTAAGCACAAACAAAAATTTATTTCCTCAAAAGTAATATTAACATAAAAAAACCCCCAACTGTCATGCAGCTGGAAAATTTTAGTATCAAAAATTGAAGTAGGTTGTTCTGGTTTCAGCTAGAATAAAGTTAATTTTTTTCTTAGTATCTGGTACAGTTCTATGTTTTGGATTTAGTATGAGACTAATGTTGATAATACACTGGATTTTTGGCTGTGTCTGAGTGGTGCTGACCCTAAGTCAAGGGCTTTTCAGTGTCCCGTACTCTGACAGTGAGGAGCTGCACATGAAGCTGGGAGGCAGCACAGCTGGGACAGCTGACCTGAACTGGCCAAAGGGATATTGCATAGCATAGAACACCATGCCCAGTGTATAAACTGGGGGAAGTTGGCTGTGAGGAACTGATCGTTATTGAGGGATAGGATGGGTATCAGTCAGTGGATGGTGAGGAATTGTATTATTTTTTGCTCTTTTCTTTCAGGTTTTATTTCTCCCTCTTCCTCTCTTTGTTGTCTCCTTAATAATAATAACAATATAATTCTTAAACTGTTCTTGTCTCAGTGCATGGGGTTTACCTATTTTGATTTTCCTCCCCATCCCACTCTGGTGGGAGGAAGAGTGAGTAAGCATCTCCGTGGTAGGTAGTTGTCGTCTGGGGTTAAACTGTAACAAGATACAAAACTTCAGACTTTCCCCAGTGAGATGTCAAGAAAGAAAAGTCATCTGAGCATTACCTGTAAAATCTAAACTTCAGCAAGTTCAATTTCCATCGACTCAGCTTTTAGAATAAAATCGTATTTGGCAATGGGATGAATCACAAAAAATTTTAATAGTTGCACTATTTCATTCAGCTAGAATTTACCCTGTTTCTGCACATAATTACATAGTTCTCACTGGGCATGCCTGAAAGATTAACAAGAAATTTTCTGTTGCCCTCCTGTCCATTTGTGCTTACATTATATTTCTTGGTTTACATTAATTCCCAATGTATGTATCTGGAAATCTGTCTCTGCAAACACAATTATTGTGTGAAGCAAAATGTGAAACATTTTAGTGTTAAATAGAATCACATGGATAAAAAAATCAGATTAAATAACACAGTGAAGTATGATGCAAAATGTGAAGTACATTTATTTACTTAAATACCAGTCTTTAAATTCAATCCAATCTATGTTTTAGGAATACATTTCCATATGATTAACCTCAGCCCAAAATTGCACATAATATACCTCCCCTTATTATATTAATTTATAATATTAATAACAAAAGCTTAATATAGACTTTGAAAGTGTAGATGGTTTTGTACTTAAAATACTGCTTTGGAAAGAAAAAAGGAAGCAGGTGATGATAAATTCTGTATGCTCAAAAAAATTATGTGAGGATTTGTAGCCTTATGGCACCTAAGGCTCAGTATGATTTTTTGATAGATCAATATATTACTGCTGCAATTTTCTATGTGCTCACATTCATGGAAAAGATTTTTGTTTTCATCTATATCTGGCTTTAGATTCCGTTTTGAAGTGAAATTGGGAACGGAGTTTGTCTTTCACTTCTTCCTGAACCTTGGAGCACACTGTTTGCAGAAAGCATGGGATTTAAATTGTTTCATTGTTTGTTTGTTTTTTTCTCTCGCGAGTACAAGGTTGCCTTAATGCTATTCCTTCTTTTCCATATCTTGGTCACTTGTAATAGCCGAGTTCTAGCAGACAGCCATCCATCTGGAATTCAGTGTTGCGAAAGTAAATAAGACTATTCAGGATCTCTTCTCATCTCTTGCGTTGAGTGCTTCTATGCACGTGTAAAAGGGACACAAAAATTAGAATAACCTGCAGGTCTCTGTAAACACAGCACTCCCTGCCTGTATCACGCTGACTTTGTTCAGGCACTCTCATCTGTATCAAAAACACTCTACAAAGGTGGGGAGGAGGAGAAGTGGGGTGGGGAGAGAGAGAGAGAAGGAGAGAGAGACGTACGTACACACACATATGAAGTAATTACTTATGAAGGCACACTAAAGATAGATTCACTATGCTTGCTATTCTCTGTTAGATGCCGGGAGAGTCTTTGCTTTTGAAACAGCTCCTCTGAATCATGTGGGTCCATTTACTACATCAGAAGTAAAATAAAATTCTTCCATTGAGGTAGCCAGTCCAACGTTAGAATCTGATTTATGCTACTGATGTGTGTTGCTGTTTCCCAAATGCTTTTCAATGTATCCTTTTAAATAGATGCATTTTAAGAAAGATCTTGCTCAGTGAAGTTCTTGGCAAAGGTCCCGTGGGCCTCAAGGCTACTTCTGAATGGCTTTCAGGTAGCAGAAGAAGGGAACCGGGCCAGAGAACATGTTCAAGGCTCTCCTTGAACATTTTCACATTTTCCAAATGGAAATCCTGCATCTTGACTGGATGTATCCACCAGTATGGTAAACGTGGTCATTTTCTCTCAAAAATTCTTTCTCTCTTTATGCCAGACTTAGGCCACAATAGAATGCAAATCCCTAAATACCATAGAACTATTGCTAATAAAAGGCCTCAGATCCTGAATTGACTTTACTCTGCAGGTTATGAGGACTCATCTGGACTCACCTTGGATAGAACTACAAGCTCAATTTTTCCTTGCTAATGCCTAAACTGCCTGAGCTAGACAATGTTGTTTACAGGAACGGTCTGACAAACTGAGTGGTCAAAACCCCTAAAATACAGCAGCTTTTTTAATTGAGAAAGGCTGATGGACCATTTCCAGACTTTAGCTGGGCTACAGTGAGGAGAATGCAATCTCTGATAACAAAAATAAACTCAAGCTACCCAAGATCAAGGAAGAATAAATCCCACCATGAGCAGCATTGTCTCATTTGAAGAATCCAGGATGATGACAAGTCTGTTTCTTGAAAAAGAGATATCATTAGGACCTAAAATTTGTGTTCAACAGTTTTAATTCTCTTACAGAGGAGGTATTTCTGTATTAATCAGGTAGTCAGGATTGCTTAGATATTATCTTAACTTACAATAATTCCTTTATTTGTTATTTAACTATCTTATTTTTTCCCAAGATTTTGAAAGCACTAAGAGCATTGCCATAATTTCACATTTTCCATATGTACCTAATGGCAAAGTTTGACTTTCTTGCCTCATAGTAAAACCTTATTTTGGTTTAAAAAAGACCTGGTGCTCCAAAATAAATCACTGATGAGTTAGCAAAAATATTGGGAGTTGAGAAA
This sequence comes from Lycocorax pyrrhopterus obiensis, assembly GCA_014706295.1. NCBI lineage: Eukaryota > Metazoa > Chordata > Aves > Passeriformes > Paradisaeidae > Lycocorax > Lycocorax pyrrhopterus. The sequence goes on from JACSVZ010000015.1 coordinate 17,245,197, forward strand.
TAGTGTCAAATGTTAATAATTCCCAGCCCCTCTGTTGTGCGCTCTTGTAAAACACAAGAGATCAGCTTAAACCTTGTCCTTTAATGATCTCCTCAGATCCAATATCAGACATTTAGGAATGTTTGCAAAATAATATATGTGTAGTTTAACAATCCAAGTTTGTGTACACGCCAAAAGTACTCAACTCAAATGTGGCACACAGAATTTTACATTTTGGACATTTTTTGAAGTTTTACAACAGGGCTAGAATGATCTTACACTGCATGTGAGAAGAACCTTGAAAAGCATCATTTGTAGGGGAAGGGTACAGAAAAGCAAGGTAATCCAGTGTCTAAAACACAACCTTTGGCCAAAAATTAATAATTGCGGCTGAAGTATAGGTATTTAGGTATAATTAGAATAGTTAAAATACTTTGCTCTTCTGTGGTTACATAAAAGACTTGTGTCCTAAAGAAAAAATCATCATAATGCATTTCAGAGGGTCATAATTTGCTTTCAAATGTTATATGAATAACTGCAAATTTAATTTTCAAATGATAATTTTCAATTTGGCAGAGCTTAATTCTTCTATGTCAACCCATTGACACTTCTAAATTTAACATACTGCGTTTAAATTTTTTAATTTTAATAACAGTGAAGAAAGTTAAATATATTCTTGCTACAAGGTAGATAAATAACCACTCTAAAAGACGCAAAACCTTTCTTTTGGTGATTATAATGCCCATAATGCAGTTCTTTTGATGTTTTAAAGTAATTCCCTCTTTAATATGAAAAAAAGCCCCACCCTTATTCTTTCCATATCTCTTCTTTAAAATCAAATAATTTGAAATATGATCATTCTCAATAATCAATAGCAAATATGGATTCATACTCATGGGCAGAGTTTGGGATCTATTAGAAAAAGATATAACTATACCAGTCCAGAAATGGTGTAGAAACACCAGAGCAATTGATGATTTAACTAAAATACTGTATCTAAGAAGTAGACTGACAAAGCTGGTGAGACTTACCATAACTAAAACTGGAGAAAACCACTCTGCAGGTAGCAGGCAAGAGACATTTGGAAGTTGACGGGATTTTTTTGCTGAACCATGACAATGCTAAAAGCAGGGTAATCATTTCACGTGACACCTGACTCCATGAGGTCCAGGCTTTCTTCTGCATGAACTGCTCCTGGAGATATTTAATTTATTAAATCTTTGATAATTGCTCCTCTTTTAGAAGGGTGAGGGATCAGTTTGCAGCCTGTGGAAATTAGCAGAAGCAATTGCAAACCATACGCATATGCAGATCTGTTCATATGTCTTTCCCTCTCACCAATCTTCACTCATTTTTCTTTCACAATAAAATTAGTTATGACAGAAAATTGGATTTCTTTGTCCATAGGTGTTTCCTTCACTCAGTATGTTCCTTATTTGATCCTCTTCTTAGCCTTACTTGACCATCTCCAGTTTCTTAACTGTGGAGGTTAGGATCCTTTCAGAGTCATACCACAAAGCAGTCAGCAAAGCTGAGTTTTAACAACTCACATCCTTTTAAGTCTTAAAATATAACTCTTTATTTGTGTCAATGTTATGCACTCCCCTGGTATGTTTTATACCCGCTGCTTGCCTTGTCTGTTTTATTTAAGTCTGTAAAGCAGCTTGCAGGAAAGAATCCTTGTCTGATGTAAATCCAGTTAGATTCCAAAGGAGCTACCTCAAATTACATCAGCCTCCAGTGCAGCTCATTATGTTCCTTTGATATCTACTTTGCCTTATTTATAGCAGGAGAATAAGCTGTGATTTACTTTGACTATTAAATTTTAGACTGAAATATCTAGCTCTATGTTTTCGATTTTAGCATTTGTCTTTAACTCCATTCGCAGCTGTCAAGGCTTTTATATACCCTTGTAGCAATTCTTAGAGAAGTGTTCCAGGTACAGAAAGAGGCAGCTGAAACTGCCATATGAGTTAGAGATTTCTCACTTCCTCCAGGCATCTAACTTTTTCAACACCAGCCTTAATATTAACAGATTCAATTATTCTCCATTACTATCTTATAGTAGCCCTACTGTACACCTTGTGTTCCTATAGTATGTCCTGATAGGGGTCATGGCCATGTCTTTTTTTTTCCCTGCCATTTTCATAATCCTGAACATTTTTTTAGCTGCAACAGAAAAATTGTTCTGCAAAAGTGGGAAGCACCTGGAACACGTTTCATTTTCCACCACCTAGTTTTCCTGCCACTGTGTAGCTCATTGGAGACGCACTTGTTATTGTTATAAGTTAAATCAGTTTTTCTAATTCCATTGCTGCATTGCACCCGAATAGGCTACAGTCATCTTAAGAGAATAGGAGTAACATAACCTGATTTATGATAAACACCACACACGTACCTGTAGGCATTCATTATAACTTCTAAAAGCATTAAAAGACATGTAGGGATGCTCTTTGTGGAACAAGACCAATATTCCCCTTCTTAGCCATTGGTAACAGCATAAAGATTGTAAATATTTTGAAAGGTGTTCTCCCCCTGCCAGATGTAGATGACATATTTTTTTTATGCTCAAGCCTACCCCATCATCATACAGTTGAACTTGATGGTCTTAGAGATATTTTCCTACATCAGTGACTCTATGATTCTATGATCATCACATGTAAGGAAAAGACTAGTGTGTTAAAATAGAAAAGCAGAAAATAAGAGCTCAAATAAAGATGGCTAGTGAAATGTCCATCTGGATTTATGCCTTTGGTGAATCATAACCATAATCAGAATATTTCTTGAAAAGATCTGTTAAATCATAACTAGAATATTGATTTTTGAATTGGTTCTAACTAGCAATTTAATAAACATGTAGATGTTGTTAGTCACTTCTCTATGTTTAATTTCTTAATTCTGTTCTTGAGCTGATAAAAAATGACCATATATTTTGTGTACCTGTTTCTTATGAATACTGTAATTTCAAAAAGGTACATAACTTTACTGGTATTTTGACCCAGATTGAAAACAAAGCTTATAGTTCTATAATAATATATCTGGGCAGTCTTTCACTTATAGAAAAAGAAAATGATAGGAAAAAAATTGGTATAATGCTCTGAGCGATATTGAGTGGTGACTACTCAAATTACTTATAGTTTTTCAGTTTTATTTCTTTTATTTATTTTATGAAAATGACCATACACTGAACTCTCTTTACCTTTGTGATTCAGTAGCAGAAACTTTCACACTTGAGCTACTTCTTCAGAAGTTTCAAGTACAGTGATTGTTTATGAAAAGTGTACTGTGAAAATCAATTTTCCCCTCCAAATATTTCAAAGGAAGCATCTGTCCTTTGTGAACATGGTTTTTGTAAGTCTTCGTTGGAAACCAGATGAAGTTCAGTCATATCACAGTTGTCATCTACAGATACAATTATACAGCTATATTTAATGCCTCAGTGGATAACCCCGCATTATAGTTTAATTTTCCACAGAAATCTAAATTTGTTCTTGGACTGTCTATTTTCTATCACATGAGATAATCAGTCTGAGGAGAAATCCAATTTTAACTCAATCAACAATACTTTAAAGAAGGTTGAGTAAAATATCTTGCACAGGTTTTAGTATGCAATCCAGCATATGACTAGTCTGTTCACTTATTCATTGCTGGAAACATATTCTGGCATGAGACTGAAACACTATGAATGATCCTTGGAGTACTGTTTTACTGTTTTGGGGCAGATTATTCTCCTGGGGATTTTTGTTTGTTTTGTTTCTTTTTTTTCCTTTTTAGCAAAGAATATGACAGAGTTTTTACTGTTTAACCTGGAAATTTCTAGTTCTAACTCTGAGCCCCAAGACCAAAGTGGCATTCATAGTACTGTGAAATAGATATGGCATTTATTTTGCTAGATTGCAGAATAAAATAATATAAATTACAGTTCAGAATTATTTAATTGTCTATTTTCTTCTACTGATAAAGGATTGGTCTCTGTATCCCTGCACACTTTAGTTGGTTTTAAACTGATGGGAATCACTGGACTTCAAAAATCTTCACGTACACAGCTTGTTGTATATAGTTATACCAACCCTGTCCCATGGTATTCACCTTTTGTTTTGTCTCAGTAGTTATTTCTTATTATTAATCCCAGAGACTTTGAGTGCTAAATAATATCTCTTTTTTCCTTGCTTCTGAACAGCAAAAAATAGTCATAGTGCACTGACACAAAATACTCATTCTGAAGCAGGAATGTGTTTCAGTTAGCTTTATATATACTTTTTGATAATATTCAGTACCAGAAACTTTAGAAGAAGTTGTAATAGGGTGATTGCATTGTACCATGAGGCAGAGTGATTCAACTGATAGGAACCATATGTCTGAACCTGGCCAGCGTGGAAACTTAGAAGTGAGCTGCTCTATTTCCTCTCAAGTTCCTGATCCACAGACATAAATTAAATACTACCATGGATCCCAAATGGTGTAAACTTGCACCAGATTTCTTTTCTATTGCCTGAAAAACTGATTTTATAATAGGATCATTACAATTCCTTCTCTCCAACCCCATGACCTTTCTGTGAAAAGAAAACAAGCTCTTTCTAGAGCCAGCATCCTCAGCTAGACTTTGGTACATTCTTCAAGGTTACCTGAGACCCCTTTCCTACCTAAGTTTGAGTACAGAATTATTCTGGCTGTAGATTTCAGATTTTATTTTCTTTATGCTAGCCTTTCATGAGATCAGCAATTTTGCTATACTTTCCAAGAGGAAAACCACAACTCGGTAGCAATAAAATATGTAGCTCTTGTCATAGAGTCTTACTCTCTGGTTTCCCTTCTAAGGATTCCTTCTTTCTATCATCCTCTCACAAGTGTAAGTTCTAGGTATTCTTACCCAATCCAAAGTCATATGCCTACAGAAAGATGAGTGCAGGCTACAGCTTAAAGCAGAGAGGCGTCGTTATAGGAGAGGCTGATGAAAACATCAATGGTGACTGTTACTCTCTTCAGAGGAATGTGGAGTGCTGCTTCCTTTGCTTTCCTATAGATATCGGGTGTGATCTACGTGGTTCTCTCAATGCATCACAGCTTAAATATAAAAACTGGAAGAAAGCTAAGTACAGACAAATATAGTACAAGGGAGACAGAAAAAATATTTCTGTGTATGCCTCTGGGGATATGTGAATGTGGCAATGTCATGGCCTGACCTTGGCTAGTGACTAAGCATCAACACAGCTGCTCACTAACTCTTTTCCCCCCCGCAGTGGGATGGGGCAGACAATAAAAGCAAAATTGAGAAAACTTGTGGGTTGAGATAAGGACAGTTTAATAAGTGAAGCACAGTTCTATGTGCAAGCAAAGCAAAATAAAGAACTTATTGTCTGTTTCTCATCCACAGACAGATGTTCAGCCACTTCCTCTAAAGCAGATTCTCATCACAGGCAGCAGTGACTTGCAAAGACAAACAACATAAGCACCTATGTTTCTCTCTTCCAGCTCCTTTCTTTTCCTTAAGCTTTTTTTTTTGCTGAGCACGATACCACATGACCTTGCTTTGATTCAGGTCAGCTGTCCCACTGTACCCCTTCCATTTTCTTGCTTACCCCTGGGATCATTTTTTTGGGGTGTGAGGGCAGGGCCAGAGTGAGAAAAAGAGAAGTCCTTGGTATTGTGTAAGCACTGATCAGCAATGGGCAAAACACAGGTGTACTACAAACATTGCTAGCCACAAATGCAAGCAGAGCACCGTACAGCCTGCTGTGATGAGATTTAACTTTATCCCAGCCAGACCCAGTACAAGCAGAGACTCGAGTGTGTCCATTCTGGCAAAGGTGTTTCATGGAGGGTAAAGGTCAAGAAAACTCCTGTGTGTATACACTGGGCAATGCCTTTTCTGATAAGGAAGAAGGGCTATTGGTACTCTGTGTAAAGAATATTTTCCACTCATTGTCGTATGGCAAACAATGAGAGGGAATGAACATTTTTTATCTGAAAATGTTTTCAGTGAGAGGTACAGAGAAGTGTGGCATGTGACAGTAAGTACAGCCAGGCTTCTTCTGTTGTCATCAGAACAGAAGTGAAAGTCTGCCCTTCACAAAAAGGCTGGAGACAGTAAGGGAAACTGGAGTAAATCGAAGAAGGAAAAGAGGGAGAGTAAGATATTAAAAAAAAGGAGCTGTATGTCTCTGCATCAACAGAATGGTCCATAAGCCTTGTACTTTGTGGAATTTTTGCTACTATAAAGTCAAAATGTGTTTTATTTTACTCAGAAAGGAGATTAAGGCTGTATTCAAGTCTTTCCTGCAAAAATGTTGGAAGGACTTCCTGTATATTTTTGCTCAGTTTTCAGTATGTGCATAGTGGTTCAGATTATATTCTCATCTACTTGATATCACAGGTATCTCTTTTAGAAAATGAAACATTTAATGGAATTTGTGAAGGTCATCGAGACAGAGCTCAGAGCAGTTGCTTTACTACACTGATCACCAAGACAGAGCTATGTGAAAGATGACAGTGGAGACAACTGTCATTGCTGAGAATGAAGATTCCTGCTTTCTGGAGATAAAAGTGATTTTGCACTGAAACAAGATGTCCATTTGCATCAGGAACAGTCAAATGTTCAAGCATGAAGAACACTATCAAGGCAGGCTATTCTGGTGTGTCTGAAATTTCTGAACTGATGGGTAAAGGTCCTAGAATACCTTGCAATACTGGTAACTACTGGCCTTATTTAGGGCAGGGGTATGCCTGCCATTAATGATCTGCTAGGATCCACTGGTGACATACTGGTTGGGGATATATCCATCACTGATGGTCACAGTGAAGTTGGACATTCTGCTTTATCAGAATTCAACAAATACAGGTATGTCATGGGTAGTCATTTCTGATAGGTAGACAAGATGGTGGTAACACCGCCTTGCAAGAAGACAACCTTGAGGGCAGATTGGCAAGTAACAGTTGAACAGACAGAGTGTTTCATCAGGCAAAACAGAAGTTTCTTGGGACCTGGAATGGTCAAGACGGAAACTCAGGATTGACATGCCCACAACTAATAATTTGTTCCTGGCAGAGGTCTATGAAGGCTATTCCATAGCCAGAGATGGGTGATCCATGCTAGCTGATGGTAGAGTGAAATGTGGTCCTGATAAAATTACATACTCTGTTTTACCCTGCCTGAGGCTGGAAGCTTCTCTTACTCAGATATGCTCTTGAAAAGCTTGTGCAGTGCTGTGACCAGTGTAACCTAATGATAAATTATGCAGCACCTCACCTATGCTGGAGATAACTTTTCTACTGCTTAAGAGCTCTCAGGAGCTTGCAGTCTATGACAACAGATTACAAAACATAGAAGCAGAGAAATCATTGCTGAGGATCAAAGGAAGGAAGTTATTTCAGATATTGGTGAAAGCAGGTCAGAAATTCTTCGCAGATTTATTGGGTTTTGATGCATTTATAGTTCCTTAGAGGTAGGTGAGGCCTAGGAAGGACTTGGAAACTGTAAAACTTTAAAGTCTTCTGGGAGAGATGGCATGGATTATGTTGCATGGCTAAGAGAGAGGATTTTTGAAATACCTCAGAGGATGACAAATGTTATGTTAAGGCTACTAGGTATGAAATGTTTATATCATCTTTACACATGCTAATTCCTTTTAATGTGACCCTTAGTTTTCGAATTATATGTATATGTATATGTATATGTTGTACTTTTTGTGGGCTACTTCTAGAAAAAGGCAGTGGTCTGTAAAGCAGAAGAGTTACCTCAGGGTGTTTAATGATGCAGATCTCTGCAGGAAATCTTTTGTCACCTTATTGCATGCAAACTTATGTCTAGTTTTCTAGGAGTTATCCTAATATTTTCAATTGTGGCTGTATAAGCATGTTCTGTGAATACTTTCTTCCAGCATACATTAGAGTAAAATATTTTATGTGCTGTTGAGAGTTTTTACTCTTATTTCTCTATATTTCAATAGTTCTACCTAGTAATATATAAAGGTGCAAATTACTTCTGTTCCAAAATCCTGAAAACATGAACTTAGTGAAAGCAGCCACAGAAACAATCGGTGTGTTTTGACTGTAACTAAACTATTGCTCCCAATTTAAAAGATTGTTATCCTTTCATTTAATACTTTACCTTGTTGTTTTGGGGGAGAGAGGGGAAACATGCAGACACTAAGTGATAATTTAGCCTATGTTTTTCTTCAAATTTCTTCAAATAGTCACTTTGACCAAGATTAGAAAAGCTAATTTTGTGACAAAGAGTTAGGCTGAAAGCAAGAATTTAGGGTGAAAAGAGGAATTTGTTTTGGAATCTCTGTTTTGGGAATTCTTTAGTGACACAGTATCTATTGCATTTGCTGTAGTCATTGACTTTGTAATCAAATCTTAAAAGCATTCAGCTGTGTTCTGTGTTCATGGCAAACTGCACCATATGCCTACTACTCTGTAAATCTTTTGACAGAAACTTAATTTCAGAGATGCCACTCATAGTGTTTAACATACCACATTTCCTTCATTATAATTCCAAGAACATATTAGGGTAAGTGCTTGAGCAATTAGTATCAATTTCTCTGTGTTTGTGCCTGTGAGTAATTTGTATATTTAAATTCATATGTTAAGTTAAAATAGATTTATGCTGGCCATCACAGAAAAAATTTAATACATTTGAATTCTATAATACAATAATTTATTCTTTTATTCTCCTTGGAGAGAGGGACATTACAAAGATTTTTCAAGAGAAAATCCTCATCTGATTTTTTTTAATAAAAAATTTTGTAGAGAATAATTGTAGTTACTGAATTATAACTAATAGTACTATAGTTATGTGAATCATAAATTCATTAATTATAGCTGATGATTTATAGAAAGAAGACTTTGAAATGTTTGTTATTAACTCCTTCTTTGCCTCTTTATGACATGAATCTTGCTATTAATAGTCTTGTGCTAACATAACACTCTTGTAATGTGAAAAGTTACCTGACATCATTTGAAGTGAGATAACCATGCCATTAAAGTCTTACAGCCAGAGCCTTTTCACTTCTAATGGAAAAATCTTTAGGAATCTTGGATCCCTTTTTGAGACACTCAAAAAGAAGGCCTTGGAGGCACCAATGTTTACTTTGCTTTTGCTGACTCTAAACCAAGAGGACAAGAGCCATAAAACAATGGAAGGATTGGGTATGTGCAGGAAGAAGTAGGTCCCATAAGTGTGCAAAAGAGCTCAGTATCTCCTGAAATGCTAGTTCAAGGCAGTGGTCACTGAGACGCTGCATGTCCTTGTCCATCCTCTCCAATACTGAAGGAGACAGATGTCTCAGTGCTTGCCAGTACAGCACTGACACCTCGGGTTAGTGATGAGCTACACCTTTTGACGCTGTTAGGGGAATAAAAGAGCTATGCCAGCAGTTGTGGAAAGAATTCTCTGACATGAGGGAAGATGGAATGATGAAGAGGAAAGGGAAAGAGCAAAGTGGAAAAAAATAGCTGCAACCATGTAATGAGTTCTCCACTTTTTGTAGGCAAACTCAGGAAACAACCTAGAGAATAAGGACCCTAGCTGGAGTGCCAAGCTAGTGTAAAAATGCTCTGCACCTCACAAATAAGAAGTAGACATGGACTCTGGAATTTAAGTATTTAAGTATCATAATTCCACACAGTTTATGGTATGGATAGCATGGGGAAAGGAGTGGATTCTGTCTGCTTATTGACCTAGCATCTCACTTCACCCAGTGTTTATATGACAACATTTCCTTATTGAATACTTAATAATATGCATTCTTATATAATATAATGAGCTATCAGCAAACTAACCAATTAGTTCTAACTTTAATTATATACATATTTGGCTCATCAAGGGGCATTCTTGGGGCAATACAGCAATTGGGGCAATATATGGGTTAGCATGGATTTATATAAGTAAGGGCTAGTTAAGGGTTGAAAACCTTAGGGAGACTACAGCAAAATAGTTGGCAGGGGAGAAATTTATGTGCCGTTATGAAAAAATGCAATGTAAATTGCCTAGGAGCTTTACACATCTAATTCTGCATCATTATTAAATTGAAAGGCATACTGCGTTTCAAAAGTGGACATGACAGGAAAGGTGAGGTGAGCTGAGAAACTAGATTTAATAAAATAAATCACATCTGAATGTCTAAATCATGGAGATCAGTTCAGACTTTTTCCTTTTTAATAAAGGATTTAAATAAAAGAAAGTGTCAGTTTTGTTCCAAAAGCTATGTGTTAAAGGCTAATAGATTTCTAGAAAAAAGTAAAGACTCTTGGATGAAAAGTGTTATAAGTTATGAAGAATTAGCATGACTGCTGTCATAACTATTTTCTTTAGGTTTTTGCATACAAACTTTTGTTTGCCTACCTTCACAGCAGAAGTTTTTTTTCCTGGGAACACGTCCTGGGCTGACAGACATAGAAGTCTGAGTTCTGTACACCTTTTCTGCTGTGTAAACATGCAAATATGTGTGACCAGCTTGTGGTGGTTGTAAATTTTCATCAGGCTTCCCACAGATAATTTTAAGTGCTTTCACTCTGGTTTTGGCAAGGGAGTTCTTCTCTGTTCTTATAGCAGTTGCACAGCTGAAATAATATAACAGACCATTGCAAAAGCAAATGCTTACAATGGATTTTCTCCTACTGTTCAGAAACAAATGTGAAGGCTAGTGTGAGCAGTAGGAGGTCAACCTATCTTTATTTGGTTTAATTCTGTCTGAGTTGTATCCTGTAAAACCTAATGAAAACTCAATATTGTCAGCATGGTGTGGCAAACTATTCAACAACTTGAACTTAGAAAGTTCTAAATGATTGATTCTTTCTTCTACATGCTCTGCATAAAAGTGCTAGCCAAATGTATTCAAATTTGTTAGAAACCAAACAGGAAAGATTCCCCCATGCAGTTACCTACACTTGTTTCCATATGACTTTAATTCTTAGAAAAGAGAAAAACAAAGCAAATGAAATCACAGACAGTATGAAAAATGCATCTTGGCAACAACTCTCAAAATTACAGCAACATGAGTTTATTCTTCTAATGCTATTTTTAAAAGATGTCCTGTCTGTTTTGCCATTTTAAAAGTTTTAGCTTGAACCACTTCTTCTGTCAAGTCATAGATTGAAACTCAGACTTCAAATGATACAAGAGGTTTGTGCTTTATCTCTTTGCTAAGGTTTCTTTCACAGTTCATGAAATGTCATCACCTCTGGAGACTGCTTACTTAGTCTAAACAAGGGCAGCCACCTGCACTGAATTCCTGACTAATTGGCCATGTCCTTCCTTTATTCCTTCTTCAGGTGATAATTGCCTCTTCAGCGCACACTAATTCACTGCATTAGTCAACATATTTATTTGCTTCAATAAACTCACAAAATATTATTTTTGTAGTAAACAAAGGATATTATTTAAATTTTATTTACTACCACTGGGGTCCCATGTTTTGCTTCAACCAGTAGCATGGAATTTGCAATTATTTCTTATAAATTTTCTGAAAGATTATTTTTCAGCTCCTGTTTTTCTACACAACCAGTTGATCCGCTGGGGGAAAAAAGCCACTTTCTGCAGCTATCAGAAAGAACTGCATACCTTTTTTTGTCATTTTTAAATGGTGTTAACATTATGTTACATTTCTTTCTCTCACTAGAACACACTAGAATAAAACTAAAACCAGGATAGCTTGATCGTCTTTGAAAAGAAGGTCAAGCAAACTGACAAGGAATTTTGTGAAGGAGAAAATCAATGGATATTGTTGCTCAAAGTTCTTATGGCTATAGCAGATGGACAAAATACTGTGTTAGCTTGCATGTGTCTATTTGACAGTAAATGAAACATGGCATGTAATTAAATGATGATTTCAAATTTGATTCTAAAGTATAATCTTCTAGATTAGAAAATGGAACAAAATGGATCTTGATAAAGGTCATACTGTTTGATACTTTCTGCCAATATAAGTCGATAGAGCTGGTAGTTGGTGGTAGGTAATATAGCCACAACACTGTTTCATGCTCACTTTTGTACCCTTGAGTGATCTTAGCCTGATTTTACAAAGCGACTTTAAGGAAAAAGTTCAGTTTCTTATGGACATTGTTAGTTATATTCTTTCTTAAGTGGGCTGTCTGTCAATGACCTCAACCCTGTTTTATCAGTCGAGGCAGTGAGCAAACCCAGTAGCTGGTGACAAAGGTCAAAAGAGAATTTTTCATCCCGTCTTACTAGTGTATGCTCCCTCAGGTATGGTTTTGACATGTCACAGAGCTCGTTTCCCCACAGCTGCTTGAGTCACTGCAGCAGCCATGTCAGAGGCCTCCAGCCAGACAGACCTTCTGTTGGTAAATACATCTCACCAGGTCTCAGGTTAACAAGAGTGTCTGATGCCTCTCTGTGAGACTGGGACTTACAATCATTCTTTTTGCAAAAGATGTGCAACTGTCAATGAACTGTGTGAAGGAACTACGGGAGGAAGTGAACAGGCTGTGCAGTATTCGAGAGAATGAGCGAGAAATTGATATGTTGCTCTCAGAGATGCTACAAATCTCAGGAGTCTCAAACCTCCACTGTAGTAGAGATGCAGGTGAACTTGGAGCCCTGTCAAGTAGTTAATCAAGGATCTCTTGAACATGAAGTCTGGAAGATTGTCAGTGCCCATACTAGAAGGAAGGCTCCTCCTTTTCCTGAAAACTTGGCAATGACAAGTAGGACTGGCATTTTTTGCAAAAGGTGTGAGGCTCTAAAACTAGGAGAGTTTTGCCACAGACAGTTTTACCTGAGAGGTGAACAAAGGTGCTTTGGGCATAGAGGGACTACATAGGGCAACACAGTCTACTCCCTGCACCATGACCTCTGTGTAGAGGAAAAGAAGGGTAGTTATCATAGGTGACTCCCTTCTCAAGGAAATAGAGGGCCCAATATTCAGGCATGAAATTCTGTCTATCAGGGGCATTATCATGTTTGTCAGAACTATAATGAACATCTCCTACATGGAATTGCTATTTGACTTGGGCTTGACTGTAGCTTTGCCCTGGACATGGGTCACCAGACTGCTGTGTACTGCAAGATGAATATTGTTACCATTTGCTCCCATTTGTTTTGCAGGGAGGATACCCTGGGACAAGCCAGCTAACTACAGCAGCCATTGCAAGATTATGCTCTTACAACAGCCTGCACACACTGGCATGAACCCTTGCACAAAGAGCACAAGCAGTGCCCTGAGGCTTCTGTTATTCTTGTCTGGAGAACTGAAACATGACTAATACGAGGTGCAGTGCACATGCTCTTTTCTCCCTTGTCTGGCTATTGAAAATATGCCACAATTTTCCCTTTCCAGAGGCCTAGATTCAGAGAAGAAATATAAGGCCAGATCCACGCAAGCATGTAGGCAGGCTGATAACAGGCTTTTCCTACTTTTTCACAGCATTTTCTCATGAGCAGAATTCATAAATCAAATTTGACAATGTGAGAGGAATTTATAACACATAGAACAGTCCACAGGATTAGATTAAGATAATTTATAGCACATTATGAAGATCTTATTGCAAGGAAGACTTTCACTTTCCTAAAATATTCTCACCAGGAAATAAATATATTTTTTGTAATTTAATATCAAGACTTTCTTTTAATGGCTTAAATCATAATATAATCAACAATAGGAGATAACTGTACCTTTCAAAATAATATTAAAAATTACTAACTCTCTTCTTGACTCAGGTGCTTTAGCAAATTTAGTAATTTGGCTGTGCAAGTTATCCAAACTCAGGCTCAACTTTTTCTTCCAAAAAGTAACTAGAGAAGTCTGGCAGGCACCCACCATTTATATTTAATTGATTCAGTTTCTTAGTTTTTACAGTGTTTGTCAAGGAGGTGAAAAATCTCCCCATGAAGGGAACTGACCCACATCTCTCTTGCCCCTCAGCAGAGTGCCTGGTTGCAAGCTATAAAGGAAAAGGTGACTATCCTTCTCTTCACCATACGTACTAGGATAGCAGAAAGCAAATTTCAAAGGTGAGAGATTGAATGAATAAGCAAATGGGAGCATGACTTCATGACCCAGAAAGGCAACTTCTTGGCGAGGGAAGTTTTGGGTCTACTATGTGGTCATAACATTATTTATTCATTTTATCCAGTGTTTTTTCAATGCAAAATGCAGAAACAATCCCAGACTTCTGTGCTGCAATGCTACACCCTTGTCTGTACCGAAGCTACTCTAAAGTAACTTCTATCTGTTTACACAAGTTGCAGTCATACAAATGACTGCAGCATTGATTTATCTTTAAGCTGCCTGTGTCTCCTCCGACATTGTCTAGAGAACCTAGATGCATAACTCAAGGCTCTGAGAATCCCCTAAACAATAATGGTCAGGTACTGCAGTGTTCAGAGATGAGATAGCCAAGTGTTGCAGCTCCAGCTCTGTATGAATAACCATAACCGATGTAAACAGATTGACAAAGTAGCTCTTAGCAAACCAGCATAGAATATCTACCCTCTCTTTATCCATTGTAAGAGTAGGACAACAAGCAGAGCCATACTTCTATGAAGAGCACTGGGTACTTCTCTGTAAAAAAAAAAAAAAAGACAAAACATCTATGGACAAGTAACACAGCAACTGTAGAAAGCTCCAAGATATTTTAACTGGAGCTGGTGACATATTCAGCTCTTACACTACAGCATAAATAGCTTTTCTCTCTCTTTTTTTTTTTTTTTTTTTACTGTATAAGGCACAAAAGCTACTTCAGCATATTTCCTTAGGTCTCAGTGTTTATTCTCAGTATCTCAGTGTTGTCACTTCTGATATCATATAACCAGCTCTATACACACTATTTGTTGCTGGAGGCACTGCAGACTCTTGGGAAATAAGAGGGAGAATCAAGAGTTTCCTCTTCCTGGGAAGATGGTAATCAATTTTAATTGAGAAAAGATAAAATAACTGGTGCACAAACTTGATAAATCCTAAAGTTGTTTTTTTTTTAATGGGACTGCATTCTGGAAGAAGCCTTACAAAAGTCTAATATAGAATCAGACAGGAATCTTCCCTTCCACTGAACTTTGGCATATCATATGGTTAATGTCTGCACAGAAACAGAGATAGAAAACGTTAATATCAGATATATGACTTACATAAATTTTCACACAGAAAATACTTTATAAAACATAGTTACATTACAAAATCAAACCATTAGAAGCTACCAAAAAAAAAAGTCCACCTGGGATACTGTAAATTAATCCAAAACAATTATGCTTTATATGCAACCCAATATGCCTCAATTAGATGATCATACACTACTATTTTGAAAGAGCTCTTGCTTCACTCAATACTTGCATTTAATATCGCCAGTATCCAGAAAATTTTCTGTTTCTCAAAATATATTTTTATCTTACCTGTTGGTATGAAATCACCTTTCTCTATTTTTGCCTCTATATGTGTTGAGGTGTTGAAATGGTTTAGTTCTAGAGGAGTACACTGTACCTGGTTCAGGTGAAAGTGAATACAGCTTAACTCACCTTACCCTGAAACCTCTTAAATTCACATGTACATGCTGATGTTTTCAGAAAGTCTGATGATATAGTCAAGATGAAGAAGATTCACAGTGTTACATTACATGCAAATAAACCAGTGGACAATGTTAAAAAATAATTTCATATTGCACATCTCAGCTTACAATGCTGGGCAAATTTAAAAATTGTGACTTAATACAAAACATTTTAAAAATTAAATTGTGAATATTCCACATAGCTGAAATACCAATTACAAGTTCCATAGCAGGTTTTTCTATTCATAGTTTCGTTCACATTAAAAATTGACTTATATGGAGGCACAGTAAGTTACACTGTCTTAAGATGAACTTCAATAAAACTCTTGCATATCTCTTCCTTAACATGATTTCACAGTGCTATAAACCTTCTATGACAGACTTAAGAGTTCAGTTTGAAAATTGAGCCAGAGGCCTAAATTTTAAATTTTGTGTTGATGATGTGGGTACTTCTTACGCTATGATAGCGTCTCATCGGCTTGGTTTAAAAGAGAAATTTCCATGATTTCTCTTGGAAATTAGCTTTTTGCTGTGGACACAGGTGTCTTGTGTCTTGGTAACCCACTTGTATTCCTCTTGTGTTTCACAGCTTTTAATCACAGGCTAGGATGTATCTTCACTATAGCAGATCATCTCTTTCTACAAGTTGACCTTTTGCAGAACTAATGTGACAGCTAAAGATATGTCTTGTGGGTGTTTGTAACATTTCATCATCTTGCCTTTCATCCATACACTGTATTTCAACTAGCCATAATAATAACTCCAGGCCACCTTTTATCTAAATACATAGCAGATGCCCAAAGCTGTACTAGCTGGCCTACGTTCCATTACACGGTGTGGAATAGTGCTTCAAGGTCTCAGGGTCTAGGACCTGACTCTGCAAATTTATGCCCAGAAGTGCATGAAAGAAAATGCCCTTGGAATTAATTGAGATGCTTAACATAACAACAAATAGTTTAGTTTTGTTTTGAGTCGGATCCTCGTTTGGATGTCTTAGTCTTCTTAAAATCTTCCTTGTTGTGTCCTCTGTGTGACTCTCTCACCCATCGCAGAGTCTTGAGGCAGAGGTGAACATAGCAGAAGAGATCTACAGATATCAGTGCTTTGTTGAAAATATTGATACTGGTTTTGACAGGTTTTCTTTCAGATCATGCCCAGAACAGGATTTCTTTTTCTTTATTTTAAGACTCAAACCAAGCTTCTCAGCAATATAATGAAAATAGCAATATTTTTTCTATTTTTTTTTCTTTGCAAAAAGTACATTTGTTGTTGGAAAGTGGTTGCTGGAAGTAGCAGATCACTTGTAATTTCGAGCATTATACATGACCTTTAACATTTGGTTAGGAGTAAGGTCTCTGAAAATTGAGAGTTTTCTCATTTGAGATCTCCTGTCTTTAGGTGCAGAAAGCATTCTTCTCAGCATATGACATTTATAAAGGAGTACCAGTCAAGCATTTTTATCCACACCATAATAAAGAGGTATCATTCTTCAAAATTCCAGTCCTCAGTAATTGTGCATTATCATTATTCCCCAATATGATTAATATTTCATTTCCTGAAGCTGAATTGCTGAAGAGAAACAGCAGATGATCTAATCAATACAGATAATACCTGATCATAATGGTTATGGAAAAATACGAAAGGAATGTTAACACCTTAGCCCATTATTTCTTGGAATTTAAATCCAACTTGCATTCTAATATCTTATCTATGTAAAAAGTAATTCCAGATTTTTAATGCTCATCTTCTAAACTGCTTATTCAGAGGGAAATGCAGAAATTTTTTAAAGTAAAATTTCATAAGGTGATTTCTCTGCATAAACTTACCTCAATTTTGTAGTGCTCAAACTGATAGTACAGGAGTACCATGTACCTTTCAAATTTTGTGTCAGTATTACACAGTAGTTCCACATCCAAATAGACTTAATTCAGTTAAATCTAAGGAAATCTGCATTACCATGTGTTTATGTAGGTGGCTATAGACATGTTTCCAAGCATCTTGTTAATACAGTGAGTGGAGCATATCAAATGACTGAGCAGCCAAAAAAATTGACTTCCAGAAGAAGTCAAAACATATTCAAAACATAGTCACCCCATATAGTCACAATATCAGAACATATCTTGTTTGGCTGGCCAGAATCACTCAAGATAGGAGTGTGTCTCCCTTTTGACCTATAGAATACCTGCCACATAGATATCTCCAGTGCTTTTGGGCCTTTCAAGCAGCACTAGTTGTAAACAGCTAATAGGTACTTTCAGACTCCTACCATTAGCATGAGTCTATTAACTGGCTCTTGCACAGAAACCTACAAGTAGTGATTGAAGTTTAATCCATCAGTCAAATCCATCCTTGGAGCTCAACTTGAGACCAGGGGGAAGCTTGAACCCTTACGGAGTGTCAGTTGAGGACTACATGGAAAACATGCTGATATGCACCACCACCACCCCCCAAAACCCATCTCAAATTATCCTCCATGTAGACCTTCAAACACCTTAATAAATCCTATAATTTTCCAACATTAATTTCTTTCTTTGTTTCACTAGGAGTTTCACAACTGAGTGACAGTGGGAGAGCACATAGGCTTGCCTGGGCTCTTCATGTTCTCCTACTCAATGGCAGAAGAAAGTTAAGTAGTCTGAAAGTTATACCTTAAAGTAGGCAAAGAAAAGTAAGGCAAAGAAAATGAAATTAAAATTAAAGGTGTGTCCCTATATCTGTTCAAGGTAAATTGAGACCTGTGCCCGTATTTCACAGAATGCATAGTTCAGAGCATTATGGTTGTGTAGGTATCTTTGCTGGTTTTAGGTGAAAGAAGTTGTACTCCAGCTGAAAGCACACTAAGGGTTCATTTTCCAGTGACAGTGTTAATATTTCAGGATATCTCTCCCAGATACTTGCTGTAAAAAGGATAGGGACACAAGGAATGGATGCCCTTTGGATGCAGAGTGAAAAAACACTCTAATTATGCTGCTCAAGGTCTGCTGAGAAAATGGAATAGACACATCAGCATAATTTAAACTACCTTCTATTTATCAGCACTTCCAGCCATCATTTTGCTGGCCTTGCCCCATTAATACAGATAACATTTTTATGTAGCTCAAAGTTCTTCTCTTGTTGACTCATGCTTTTTCTTTGAAGCAAAAATGAAATTAAGGGTTTATCAATATGGAATACGACTCCATTTCTAGTATCTTGTGCTTTTTGAGAGATTTCAAGTTTTCTGCAGGGACATCTGAGGAGGTAGAATACTTAATATTCCCAGCTGTACTTTCAACTCTACCCCTAGTACTACAGTTTTAGTGCTATACTCCCCTAGTACTTTATTGCTGCTTTATCAGCATCCTCAAACTTTACAAAATGTCAAAATATTTTATGAGTTTTTGGGCTATCAAAACACCATAGCTGCCTTCTCAGCAGGAAAGTAAGTAAATCACCTCATTTCTTGTCTTGTTCTTGATCCTTAGAGGTCTCTCTCTTTGTTGTTTCACATACATTTTCCATACTTCTCCAGGTCTGCTTAAATTCAGGTCCAGATACATTCCTTAAATATCAAGATGTATCCAGACCTGCAGTGCAGAGATGGGGAAATGAGGGGAAAATATATAAAACTATATATTGATATTGCATGTCTGCAGAAGAGCTAGGAAAAAACATCCATTGGGGAGTGTAACCTAACCACATTTCATAACTAAAAAAGATAAGAAAAGGGAGATGTAGCTTTCTCCCTTTTGTAATAGACAGCTGACACTGTTGAGAGTAGGAAATTTAGTGGTCTGCCTCCACTTAAGCATCTACAATTTAGAGAGCTCAAGTTTGTGATAGCTAAATATTTTTTATCTCCTTTTAATGCTTATATTGAAGGATTTCTCCTGACTTTTTGCCTTTTTTGTCATATTCCATCCATTATTCTAGAAATTATAATCAAATAAAGGTCTTTTTCTAATCTAAATGAGTCTTAACCGAGACGAATAATTGTATTATTAATTTGTTTCATTTGTTTTATTCCGTGCTCCTGTGCATTATGTAGGAAGAGATTCGATGACCTTGGACATCTCTTACTGAAATTTTTACTAATCTCTAATTGGAATAATAAGTGATTTGGTGAAAGCCATATGAGTCCAAATTCTTAAAGAAAAAACAAAAAAAACCCCAAACAAACAAAAAAACCCTTGCGCAAAACCAACACAACTCTGAAATCACAAGCTTCCTTGATAAAAGGTCCTGCTTACATGTGCATGCTCTGGGAATTACAACATATCTGCTGGCATTTTCTGTGAACTGAAATATTTCAATTAGTCTAATCTACTGACTTCAGTAGGGTAAAACCAGCACTATTGGATTGGTGCAGTCTTTCTGGGATAATCTTGCCAGAAAGAGGAAAAGAAAACTTATACATGAGAAGGTATTCTTGTAGTAATCCAATATGAATTTTCTGTGTTTCACTAAATCTCACTTTATCTCAGTGATGAATCATTTTTCCTGTCTTTTCATAATTCAAGGAGTTGTTAAAAAAAACCCCAAACAACAACCCAAACCTCATCTCTCTGAAGTGAACGCCTGAGAAGTCATTACCACACATCTTCATATTTACTTCTTGTAGTTCAACCAACCTTCTCAGTTACAGAGATACTATTAGATCTTCTGCTGTCACATGCAAATTATTACACATAGGCATCAAATTCATCCTTCTTCCACATTACTTTAGTGGCAATTCTTGGTTGATCCATTAAAGAGGCAAAGGGTAACAAAAAACCAGTGTGCACTACACGAGCAATGGCATCCAATCCATTGTCCTTTAACATGTCAATACACAGGCTATTACACAAGACAGTCTTGAAGTACTGGCTGGGAATACAAAATCCCTACCAAAGACAAGTAAATCTGTCTCGCATTTTGCTGAAGCAGCATAATGAATCCATTCAATTTCTGATCCTCTATTTCTGAGCTAGTCAACTTCTTCTTAGTCAACAGAGAGAAATAAGCACTTCTTATGATGTATTTCAGCTGCCTACCTTAAAGCTAAATGTGCTATGCACTGCAATTGCCTATTACTTTCTGATGAACTGGAATGGTTTAGATTATAAATAAATGAATGTATGCATAAAATATATATTTTATGTATAAATATGTATAAAATATAGACCTTCCTGGAAGCTGAAGACATGATATAACCAAAAATTGAGGCTGTTTGCTTTAGATGAAACAAGACTAGATATACTTGAAAAAACCCAAAATACTGAAAGCTGCAAGGAAAGGGAATTGCATTTTCTTTTTAAGTCTGACAGTACAAAACCCTGGGATATTTGGTGAAATTAAAAGCAATATATTTACAACTTTTGGAAAGGTTCTTCCCTCAGGACACACTGAGGAGTATTCACCATAGCTTCAGAGCAATATTTAAAGATTATCTGTTATAAATGAGATACATGGGAGCTACAAAATGAAAGAAAATTATTAATAGATTGGATAATGAAGGCTGTGGAAGGAGCATCCTCCAATGAGTGATGAGATAAACATGAAGTGATATAACCCAAAAGTGATAGGAGCATCTCTTCTCTTGTGCAACAGATCTGCCATTGACTTTCTGCATCCATGCAGTTCTACCATATGGAACATGTACATTAGGTTAGAATCATAGCAATATAGAACAACTCAGGTTGGAAGGGACCTCAGAAGATCATCTGGTGCAACCTTTTTTGAGAAAGGGAGCCTAGATGAGATTAACAAGCACCCTGTCCAATCACATCTTGCAAATATGCAAGCCACCTGGTGATGCTGTGCCTGATGCTCCCCAGGACATGGCTGGCCCTCCCAGCTGACAGGGCACTGCTGACTCATAGTCAACTTTCCACTGACCAGGATCCCCAGGTCCCTTTCCATGGTGCTGCTTTCCAGCGTCTCAGTCCCTAGTCTGTCTGTACATCCAGAGTTGCCCCATCCCTGGTGCAGAATCCATCACTTTCCTTTGTTGAATTTTGATTGATGATTTCCCAGTCCTCTCATTTGTTGAGGTCTCTCTGCAGGGCTTGCCTGCCTTTGGAGGAGTCAACAGCTACTCCCAGTTTTGTATCAGCTGTGAACTTGCTTAGTATCCCTTCCAGTCCTGGGTCAATTTACGTCATTAATGAAGATGTTGAAGAGCACAGGGCTGAGGACGGAGGCCTGGAGAACCCCACTAGTGACAGGTCCCCAGTCAGATGTCACCCCATTCACTACAACCCTTTGTGCCCCACCCATGAGCCAGTTGCTCACCCATCACACGATGTATTTATCCAGCTGTGGCTGGACATTTTGTCCAGAAGGATCCTGTGAGAGACAGTATCAAAAGCTTTACTGAAATCCAAAAAGATTACATCCACTGGCCTCCCTTGATCAGCTAGGTGGGTTACCTTGTCATGTCAGAGTTTTTAGCACTCTTCTGGCCTGGGTTGTACCAGCTATGTGATGCTTCCAAGTTAATTTCTGGCAGATTGAAGTGCCCCATAAGGACAAGAGCAATTGACTTGGAAGCATCCCTTAGTTCCTCAAAGAATAATTTGTCAACGTCATCGTCCTGGCTGGGAGGTCTAGAGCAGACTTCCACGATGACATCCACATTATTTTTTTGCCCCTTGATTCGTATCCAGAGACTTTCAACTGTCCTCCATTGCCAACTGTGAGCTCCATATATTCTAACCCTTCTATTACATATTATGCTACTCCTCTGCCTCTTCTGCCCTGCCTATCTGTCCTGAAGAGCCTATAACCATCCAACAGGGCGCTCCAGTCACAGGACTTATCCCACCAGGTTTCACTTATTCCAGTGATGTCAAATCTCTGGGACTGGGCCAAAGCCTTGGGCTCTCTTGTTTGCTCCTCATGCTGGGTGCATCAGTGCAGAAACATTTCAAGTGTGGTGCATTGGAGCCAAGACATCTTAAAGCAGACTGAGGCACACCACTTGTGCTCTTTTCCTCGAGTCTTGGCACCTATTTCTCATCACTGGTGAGTCTGGTTTTGTCCCTTTTTCTCTTCCAAGCTAGTTTGAAGCTCTGCCAAGGAGCCCCACTAACTCCTGTGCTAGAAGTCTTTTTCCCCTCTGAGAGACGTGTACCCCATCTGGTGTCAGTAGACCAGTTAAAGAGCTTGTCGTATCTGTATCAGGATCCTGTGATGTGGGGTCCAGCTGCAGCGGGACAAAAGGTGTTGTA
Organism: Lycocorax pyrrhopterus obiensis; assembly: GCA_014706295.1. Taxonomy (NCBI): domain Eukaryota; kingdom Metazoa; phylum Chordata; class Aves; order Passeriformes; family Paradisaeidae; genus Lycocorax; species Lycocorax pyrrhopterus. The sequence goes on from JACSVZ010000015.1 coordinate 17,267,867, forward strand.
TAACTGCACACTCTCAGGGAGGATTTGAGGTCTGCGTTTCACATGTGACTTTAATGTGGCATTAAAAAGAAAATAAATTGACTGGTCACTAGGTTTAAACATGATATAATTGCTTTGTGGATTTGAAATCTTTTCTGTGTGATTTTTATGCAAATCCTTTCTGTATGAGATTTTCAATGAAAGAAAGAGAATAAGCTTCCAATTGCATTTATAGAAGAGAAATTATCTTTAATTCTCTATTTGATCTCAATATTTTAATATTAGGTTTCACATATAGGTTCTCTTGCATGAAAGTGCTCCACAAGAGATCAAACAGATTATAAATGAGAAGCCAGACTTTACTGTGATCATATTTTTTCAATAACAAAAAACAAAGCCATTAGGCAGTTGTTTGATTTAGCTTTATTTTACCCATATTTATGTACAAAAATGTTTATGTTTCTTGGAAAGCTGTATGCCTTAGATCATCACTACTCCTTTTCCTATTTCTTAGATAACTGCTAAACTCTCATCTTCTAAGACAGAACGTTGTGGCTGTCGTTCAGTGTGCCAAGATTAGCAGAGATTCTCTGTCACGCGTTTTGTCTGTGACAGCTCAGTGATATAATTACTTACAATGTCATTGCTGTTGCTGCAGCTGTAATCAGCTTCTACTCTCTTCCCTCTTATGCCGCCATCTTTCAGTGCTATCAAGAACCATGCATCAGTCTTGCTAGCTTGGACCTCCTTAACAAAAGAAACTTTTCCTTGAACATATTGGAGGCCCTGCAAAAACACTGTCTAAAGAAAAGACCTTCAAAAATTGTCATCCTTGCCACCAGCAACAGGACTAACATTGTCACAGTATAATGATAGGTAGTCCAATAAAATCCAGTGACTTTATCACACCATCCATTTTTTTTTTTTTCATTTCTGGTGCCAATCAGACACCGATTGCTACTGTGAGAGGAACTATTGCCAGAAGAAGAGCATGTCTATTTTTTATCACTACAGGAAAGCAAATATACAGTAATTGATTCATGTTTGATCTTCTTCAACGGTTACCTTGGATTCCTAAATACCAACCTATATGCAACTAAAACACATTTACATTTCTTTTTCTTTAGGGGGCAAACTGAGAATACAATGTAGGAAATATTTGGTATTTGACCTCTTAGGTGACTGAAGATGTGAATTATCTACAGATCAAGGTAGGAAGTCATGTAAAGAATCTGGAGGGGAAAAAGAAAAGAAAATATCTAAAAAATCTCAAAAAAAAAAAAAAAAGACAATTCCAAACTTTCACTTTATACAGGAATGCTAGCAAGTTGAATTTGGGTGAGAAAATTACCTAGATATAATCAATAGCTTGGTCTTTGTGGCTGATTCTTGAGATTCTTTATTAAAAGGTTGGTCATTACTCTTGTTGAAAGACAGCAGTGGTCTTGACTCTGATTCTAGGAATAAAATAATTGCAAACTCTGGACTGATCCATATGCAGTGATCCTGATAAAGGTATCAAACATATAAACAAATATATTAGTTAATTAAAAAAAGGGGGGGAAAGCTGTTGTTTTTCTTTTTTAAAGATACCTGTAAGTCACAATTTTTGCACCTAAATATGTTGAATTTGCACCATCCACTGTCAGGTTTTTTAGCTGGGGATCATAGTTGTTTATTAGTTATGGTAGTCTAATCAAGACTTGAAGCAAGGTGAGGTGGTGGAGTTGCTCTTTATGTAAGCAAGCAACTGGAAAGCATCAAGATCTGCCTGGGAATGAAGAATGAGTCGAGAGCTTACAGGTAAGAATTAAGGAGCAGGCTAATATGGGTGGCACTGTTGTGGGTGGATACTATGGGCCACCTGAGCAGGAGGAGGAAGTCAATGAGGCCTTCTGTAGACAGCTGAAAGAAGCCTCAGAATCCCAGGCCCTGGTTCTCGTGGGGAACTGATATCTACTGGAAAGACAACACAGCTGGGCACACACAGTCCAGGAGCTTCCTGGAGAGCACTGATGATAATGATGTTATGATACAGATGATGAAGAAGCCAACAAGGAGAATTGTACAGCTGGACCTCTATTAAAAAAATGACTGGTTGGGGACATCCTTGGCTTGAAGTGACCATGAGATTGTGTAGTTCAGGATCCCATGTGGAGGAAGCATGACTATAAGTATGGTTATGACCGTGGACTTCAGGACAGCTGACTTTGGCCTCTTGGAGGAATCCCATGGGTTAGGGATCTCAAAGTTAGGTGGGGTCTAAGAGAGTTTGCTAATATTCAAGAATCACTTCCTCCAAGCTGCATTGGTGCATTCCTCTGAGTAAGAAATCACACAGAGGGGGCAGGAGACATGCCAGGTGAGTGAAAAGCTTCTGGCAAAACTCAGATGGAAGAAGGAGGTTCCTAGAAAAAGGGAGAGGCTACTTGGGAGGTATTATAAGAACGTTGTCAGAGTATACAGGGATGCAACAAGGAAGATTAAGATCCACTTGGAACTAAATATGGCAAAAGAATAACAAGAAGGGCTTCTTCAAGTACACCAACATCCAAAAAAAGGTTAGGGAGAATGTGGATCCACAGCTGAATAAGGCGGATGCCCTGGTGACAGAGGATACAGAGAAAGAAGAGTTACTGATTGCCTTCTTTGCTTCAGTCTTTACTGCTAAGTCCAGTCCTCAGGAATACCAGAGCCTGGAGGCAACAGAGAAAGTCTGGAGAAAGGAAGACTTTCCCTTTCTGAGGAGGATAGGGTTAGAGACCATTCAGGCAAATGTGACACAAATCGTTGAAATTTCATGGAAAATAAGAGATGTGCACTAAGGACTGGAGGAAAGCCAATGTCACTCCAGTCTTCCTGGGGAACCCAGGAAGCTACAGCCTGTCATCTCTAATATGAGGAAAGACCTTCCTTTGAGGGCGACAGAGTACTGGAACAGGCTTCCTAGAGGGGTTGTGCAGTCTCTTCTGGAGAGCCGCTTGGATGCATTCTTGCCCAACCTGCTCCAGGTGAACCTGCTTTAGAGGGGGGTTGGACTAGGTCATCTCCAGTGGTCCTTTCCAACCTCTGTAATTCTGTGATTCTTCCTTTTGACTGCTTGACATTTAAACACTTGAGAAACAATGAAGTTTTAAGTACTTTAAGGGACTGTAACTTTGCCCTGGTAACTTTTGTGAGTTAGTCATATTTCGATCTTTTCTTTGAATAAATAGTATTTATCTCTCCTCCGTTGCTAAAAGGAAGATCTGCATATATCAGAGGAAAAAAAAAAAGTGATGAAATTAGAACTTGTGAGCTCTGCACCTGGCATACTTACCAAAATGTGGGTGGAAATATGTTCTATTGTACGAAATATCAGGGCAGAACAAAAACAGATTGCAAAGAAGTAGATTTTTCGGTTTTACGAAACCAGTTTAATCACAATTATTTTAAGAAACCTGGAATACAGATGTTTATCTAAGTGACTTTTTCTTAGCCTAAACATTTAAACTTGGCTGTTTCCACCTTTTCATTTTTCCTTTTTTTTTCCTGTTTCAGAGATTCCAAACATCCTCTCAAAGATTAGGCTTACAGTGGCATCTCTGTCACTGTACAAAGTTGTTTTACAAGACATGCACATCCCTCCTAACTGTGGCATAAATGAAGCGGTATGTAGAGGTGCTCATCCCTTGTTGGGGAAGGACACTGGATATTACACATAAATTAGGCATCTCTTTTCTGACCCAATATAAATGGCATGAATAATGAAATGTTAATAAGTGATAAGTCTTCCATAGGGTTAGAGTGAGATTTTTGTCAGTAGTCCTTACCTCTTGTACAAATCTTTGTATAAAATGTCCTGCCAGTATTGCCCTAGATCTTCTTTAACTGAAAGCAGAGATATGTAATATAAAATGAATTCTTTCCAACTTCAAAATGCAATGGTTATGACAAAGAAAATAATTTTTATTTGGATGGTGACATAGAGCAGTTACATGGTTATATCCCTCAGATGACGGAAACTGTAATATGTTTAACATTTTAAAAATGGCCTGGATGATGAAATATCACTGGATGTATTCACAAATTCCCAGTGTTAGAATTTGTGGTAAAAAAAAAATGAGGTGGTATCTTTACTTTTTTACTTATACTTCTTCCCAGCCTGTTTCCACCCACATGCCCTATGTTCCTTTCTTTGTATTTTTCAAATAGAACAAAAAAAAATTAAAAAGGGAAAGAAAGAAAAGTACAATGCACAACATTAACACTGGCAGAAGAATAGACATGCATGACTGGTTGTTGGCAGTGTCTGTAATATAAAGCCCACATTTCTTCAGTGTACTTATTTTAGTATGATAAATTGCATTCCCTTTTCCTTTACAATGATTTTTTCTTTCAAATGTACTAACATGTAAGTATTCAAAAAAAATTTGATTACATTTTGGCAGCTCACAGAATATAAACACCACATCCTTGATGGGCTTTTGGACTTTGCCCGTATGACAAGACGGGCAGCCTAAAAAAGACTCAGTCCCCTGATGTTTACAGGATTTAATAATTGTATTTTGGAAATCCATTCTTGCAGGTCATTCTCACAGCCTACAATAAAATATGGAAATATTTACCTTGTGTCTTAGGATTTTTAAAGTGAGATATATGGCTGAGGATGTGACTTGGAGAGAAAATTCCCCAAAAAATCTTCCAGTTAATCTGCTAGTGTACATTTTTTATTAAAATTCTGGGGGTGGAAAGGTCTTACAGGTAAAATCTACAGTTTCTGCCTTACAGGAACCTAGAATTTTATTTAGACTGTTCTACCTCATCCTGAAAATTGAAGTGCCCTGAATAGAGAATTGTTTGGATTATTTTCTCTAAAGGAATGACACCTGGCTTCAAATGTAAATTAAATTAACTCTCAGAAATTGTTCATGTGATCTTTTGCCTCCAAATGGAAGGAAACTTTTGTGTGACTTCACCTACTGTGTATCAAACTCAAAAAAGAGATACTGTAAATTTTCAGCTACAAATATCAGAATAATTTCAGAAATTTGGATTCAACCTTTCGTTTGTAGTAGGTAGTGATCAAGATCAAGTTTTACTTAAAGAAAAGTTCTTTTTCCTATCAATTTTTAAAATCTATACATTGATGGTAATTCTGGGAATACAAGAATTGAAGATTTATTCCAGTATACATTAGTATACATTAGTAAATATTTAATTGATCTATCAGAGGCAATTGTCCAATCATTATTGTTGTTTGGAAGTTGTGTGAAGATATAAGCCACAATATATATTAATTTGAGATGTAAACAGAGATGTAATCACTTAGAAGCTGTAGTTTCACTTTTCTACTCCCAAATTTTTGCAGTTAAATTTTCTTCCTGCAAATATCACAGCTCAGAATAAGTATGCTTATTCAATGCTGCTTTTGTCTGAAAATGCAATTTCAGATTTTTAGAAAAGGTTTTGGTTGGAGCACCAAAATTCCCCAATGTCAGCAGATAGTTCTCTGATTATTTTTTAATCATTATTTTTGTCTTGAATACAATATATATTATTATATTATATGTTATTATTAAATATATATGATTATCTTATCTATAACATGCTACCTACTATAATAGTGCTAAAGGCAGAGCAAGAGATACTGGTACCAGGAAAAAGGTCTGTCTCAAAACCTTGCCAGGGAAGTAAACTTTAATCAGGCCCAGGAGATATAGTCAAGAAGTCTGTTTATGAAAGTTCCTAAATAATAGCCTGTGGGCAGAACTGCTTTGAAATCAGGACAGCTAAATTCATCAGATATATTAATGCACAGGCTGTTCTCAGGTACTGCATTAGTGGATGTACCACTAGAAAATAAACTGAATGTGGGATTTTTTCTTCTTTTCCCCTGGGTCTCAATAAAATGTTAAAATGGCTGTTGCATCCTATCTCACAGGAGTAAGGGCCTCTCTGACCCATACCAGGCAGAGAGGTTCCAGTCATTGTATTTTTCTGGGATTCCTTAAGAGTAAAAACCCTCGAAGTACTCAATGCCAATTACAGTGCTCATTAACCAAAGGTTGTCTCTCACAAAAGATGTTTGTGCTAGCAGGAAAAACCTCAAATTAATGTATGCAAGTAGATTTTCTTAAGTATATCTTTTACAGGATAATAGCTTTAATGAAACTCAAAATACCAGTGCTAGTTTTGAGAGGACATTTTTTCGTGTGCTTCGTGCAGCAGAGCTGACTGCTAAAGCTATAATTTCCTCTTGCTCACTAGACTGCTGTGACACTGACAAGTGAATGACTCAAGCAACAATACCAAGAAGTAAGAAAAACAACAATCAAGACCTACAGTTGACAAATGTCTCTGTTTTTCTCCCAAGAGCCTCTCGGTACAGTGGAAGATGAACCTGAGTGCTTCTTGCCCACTACAGATGAAAACAATCAGGGATCAATTAATAAATGGTGCTATTTTCCACAGCTGTGAGACTGTGATTACCAAAGGGATCGAAACATAGATCGACTTGGGAAAGACCACCTTGCTGGCTTGACAGGGTCACAAAACCACCAAGGAAGTAATTTATTATTGCTATTCATTAAAGAAAGGTTATGGCCATCTTTCTAATTACTTTTCTTACTTAGGACTGCTAACTTTTTCACAGATTGCTTGTCCCTTGTACTGACCTCTGTATAAAATCGATTCATATTTGCATTTTTTTGTGCTCATTATGGTGAAACATAACACAGACTGAAAATAAAACATGTCTTTCTCTGTAAGAGCAGGCAAGCACTGAAAATACTGATGAAAAAGGTTTGGTTTTTCTCTTGTTTTGTTTCATTGATTCTTTCACATATTCTTACAGAATTCATATGTTATGACTATGCTTGCCATGAAGTTGCTATGGGAAGCTTCAGAAAAAATGAAGCCAATATAATATGCAAGTTATTCCAAGAACTAAGACATTGTGTGTATTGGGTTTTTTTTCTTATTTTTTTCAATTACTAAGGCTCACCAAAAAAATATTTAAAAGCAAATCTTTATCTCTTTTTCTTGATGTTGAGCTATTCAGTTATCCGAAGCTCTTTATTTAAATACAAAAATGAACTGACACAATGAAATATGGATTAAGCTAAATCTGGTCATGTGTTTTGATGAAAGACTAGTGTTTGAAGAGTAGTTTTGTTCACAGAATTAAGATTAGAGCCCAGTTTCTTATTTGAATACTAACTTTTGTCCAAACCTGATCTCTTCTCATAAGGTACAGTTACATATTTAGCCCTGCTCCTAGCTCTATTGTCTTTAAATTCTCAAAGACAGCTGTCAGCTTTGTCAGGAGCTGAGACACTTAGGGATCCTATTCTAAAAAACAATACTGGCTGTGGTACTTTTTAATGACAACAAAAACATTTAACATTTCTGGTAAAACATCATCCTGAATTGTTATCCATATACTCCAAGGAGAAAGACTGTTAAATTCTAAACGGTTCAAGGTTATTATTGTCTATCTTTTTCAAGAGATTATATTTAACCACTGATTTGAAACAATACAGTTGGAGAAAATCTCCTCATTGCATCTTTGCCTTCCATGACTGTTTTAAATACATTTATATCGTGAACATTTGAAATAGGGCAACTAAACAATTCACCTGATTAAGAAAATGTAAAGGAAGAGAAAAGTCGCGGTAGTTTGGAGGGAGATAAGGCAGAATCTTTGTTTTGAGACCAAGACTGACAAATAAAACCAGATGTGTTTCTACAATGGGTTTCTGCATGACTGTAGGGATTTGAAAACAGTAACCACTGGACACATATTTATATACATTGTAAAGATGTACTTAATTTAGCATTAAAGAATAATAAATACATCCTGGGCTGTATTATCAGAGGCACAGCTGGTAAACTGAGGAAACTGGTTATCTCCACTCAGCATTTATTAGTTCTGTACATCTAGAGTACTGCATCCAGTTTTGATCTTCCAATACATGAAAGACATGACAAAACTGGACCAAGTGCAATGTAGGGCCACTACAGTGGGGGCTTGGCGCAGTTTCCCTGTGAGAAGATGATGAGGGAGCTGGTCTTGTTCACCCTGGAGCAAGGATAGCTTTAGGTACAGCAAACAGCAGCTCCCCTACGGGGGTAGGCAATGGAGAAGATGGAGCCAGACCCAGCACAAGAGGCACAAGATGGGACAAGAGGGACAAAGGACATAAATTGAACCAAGGGAAGTTCTCACTGGATATAATGATAAGCCTTTCCCCCACAAGGACACTCGGTCCATGACGCAGGCTGCCCAGAGCTATTGTGCATTCTCTCTCTCTGCTTGGGAGTAGACAGGGACCTGATCAACCATGCCTGACCACATACATTGTGGTGATCTTGCTTTCAGTAGGAGTTCGAACTGGTGATCTCTTAGGGTCCATTCCAACCTGAATTATTCTTTTATCCTCTGAAATGACAGCATACTTTTAAAGTAGTCCTAAAAATGTGATTGTATTTTATTTGCTGTTTCATATGCCGTTTTATTCTCTTACTGACCTAAGTTTATCATTTTGACAAATCAGTGAATTCAGCTATTCCAAAGAGATCTGATTCTTCTCTCAGCTATACTGGTCATGAATATGCAGCAACTCAACTGAATGTAACACTTGAAAACATTATTTGAGAGCCTGGAAGCTTAATAGACTTTAGATAGTGACCATCTGAGATAAGAGCAGAATGTAATCTTCAGACTGTAGCATTGACTATGACTAAAGGGATTTGTGCTATGTAAACAGAAAGTCAGAACTTTGTCTTTTCATTCACCGTAAATCATTATGAAAAGCTGATGAGTGAAGTGTGGATCTTTCTCTTGGTACTTTTTTTTTTTTTTCCATGAGGAGAACAGCAAACACAGCTGATAAAATATTTTTGGCGGTATGTTAAAATTGCCACAGCTCTAATGATTTGTATTCATAGTATAGTCTTAAACTACCAGTAGCTATAATTCATCATATTTCTAATTTTACAGAGGCACAGATGGCTGTCCACTCTAGTGGTCCCCACATTACTGAGTTAAACATGGAATAGCATGATTGATTAAAAGTTGTAATCAGACATTACTCCTTGTAATTGTGATTAATATGAGTTTACTATTTCTGACAATAATTACTTTTATTCTTTCTTTTTAACAGAGAGAATTGAAAGTTAGGAGGTTACAGGCTTAAAAAATCAAGATTTTAGGGCCAAATGAACAATTAGTTTTAACTGCAAAAAGAGAAAACTGTTCATATTTTACTTTTTGGGTGGTTTAGGGATTCCTGTTATCCTTTTGATACCAGGTGGCTGTTTTTTCAAGATGAGCCGTTGCTCCCTGTGGGAAAGGGACAGCTAACAATGTACTTGTATGATTTTCTCTATACCATTTAAAATATTTTTGCATTCCTACCCTTTCAGTAGTGCCTAGTAACATGATTTTTTTTTTTTTTAGGAATGTTGGGCAATCCTTTGAGGTTGAAAAAAATTATATTGCCTGAGGCAGTGAAAAATTAATGGACTGATTTCTATTAATGTATTTTGCATTCATCAGAAACACAGTTAATATGTTAATTTGGCTTTGGGTCAGGCCATTGTTTCTTTCATACAGGATCCTCATAGTAAAACATAAATCAGGCCTGTATTGTGATAAAATCCTTGACTTCCATATGGCTCTCTTTTCTTTGGAAGAGCTTGTGAAATTTACACTTAAATTGATACTATGTCTCTATTATTTTATTTGCTTATGGACTGGGTTTACACAGCAAGGCTTTGATAGCAGGTGAGCACCAGGAGTGGCTTCTGTAAGAAGACACCACAAGATGTCCCCATATCAGACACAGGCAGTTTCATCCAGCTCCAAATCCGGCTCGACAAAGCTGAGCCCAACAGTGACAGTGGTGGTGCCTCTGTGTAAACATATTTAAGGAAAAGTAAGAGCACTGCAGAGCAGCCGTGAGTTAAAGGAGTGAAAAAATAAGTGAGAAACAGCCCTCTAGATACCCAGGTCAGTGAAGAGTGAAGAAGGAGGGGAGGGAGGTGCTCCAGGCACCAGAGCAGAGATTTCCCTGCAGCCCGTGGAGATCTAATGTGTAGCAGAGATCCAGGTGCAGCCTGTGAAGGATATCCCTGAAGCAAATGGCTATGCCCTGAGGGAAGCTGGAGACCATGGAGATCCTGTGCAGCAGACTCCTGGCAGGAGCTGCAGCCCATGGAGAGGAACCCACACATGAACAGGATTTCTGGCAGGAACTGTGCAGCAGTCTGTACCCCAAAGGAATGTATCCTCCACAAGGAACTCATGCTAAAACTGTGGAAGGCACCCTGTTCTAGAGCAGGATAAGAACATGAGAAGGACATGGTATGGTAGGATACAGTTTGTTCATTTTTATATCCTCAGTGAAACATCTTCATTCCCCATCTTTCCTTCTGACACAAGATCTAGCCTTTCAAAAAGCTGAGGGATGCAGGCAGTGAAAACAAAAGAAGGAAGCTAAACATAACTTTTGGGCAAAGTGTTCAGAGAGAAGTGTTGCTGTTTCTCAGCATCTCTTGTGCTGTCTTTGGCAGACAGATCTTATGAAGCCCAAGGCAGAACTTAGAGCTGCTTCCCTTGAGTAGAATACTTACAGCAGGCCTCTTTGGTCTTGTTACTACTCTTTCTTCAGAGGTGAAATAAGCAAGTATGGTTCTTACCTTGGCTGCAGGTTAAATTTTTTCTTACTTTACTCATAGTGATAAATCCTTCTTATTTTACTCTCCCTATGTCCCCCTCTTATTTTAATCTTCATGTCTCCAAGAATGATATTTCTTTTTTTCTTCTTATGTCACTGTACTGATGCCCATATGATGCTGTTGTTTTCTTTATGTGGATGCCTTTGACTAAGCAACTAATCTAATAAGAAAAATAACAAATATTTCAAGGAAGAACTTGTAGAATTTATATTTACAGAATTTAGCAGAAATTCTCTTTCCAATTTGTTAAAAAAAATTCCCAAACAAATTTCTTCTTTATTTTCTGTTTAACAAGATACACTGCATATTATCTTAAGTTTTAATTTTAAATGGATGATACTTTCTAAGACCAATGATTCTACTAAATTCATCGCAGCAGAAAGAGGGATGGTAAAACGTCACGTGTAGAGAAAGGCTGGGTGTTAAAACCTCAATGGCTGTGTGCAACTTTTCCCAAAAGATGATCAGTCCTGTATAATTACAGCTGGTACGTGCTGTATCACATGGTGTTGAAACCTGCTATCATGAGAGATAGCTAATTGGCTATTTGATTAATAGCTCTCCACCAGACTCCATCTGTAGTGAGATTTAGCCTACTGTTCTCAAAGCTGGCTGAGACATACTTCACCACAACCTATCTGAACAGCTACATGGAGCAAAATCATTACACAGTGAAAAAACAGTTATGATTGAGCAAAAGGTGTCAAGTATATGCAGCCACTGTCAGAGGGTCATAGTTCTTTGCCACTGACTTCAAAGTCTTTTCACAATGGTGCAGTGACTAGTTTCTCTTTTAAAGAAAACACTTCTATTTTCTTGCATGGTAAAGAGAAAAGAAAGAAAATATCCATAACAAGCAAAAATCTTCTCCAAAACCACAGTGCTAGATAAGTTTATAATAGGAATGCCGAAGTACCTCTAGATTAGCCAAAACGAATGTGGGAAGGGCAGTAATACGGAGCCAGCTGCAACCCCAGAAGCAATGCAATGATAAAGTTGCCTGTGGCCCTAACCCCTTTTTTGTGTACCCAGAGACAAGTACAGTTGAGCAGGCAGTTGTCTGTGCATTGCAGTATCCAAGTTTTGATAAGTGTTTTATCAAGCTGGCATATGATGCTAGTTAAAATGAAAACCAGGACCAAACAGTCTCTTATAGCCACTAAACAAGTGGGGGGAAATTAAATGAACTAGATCTACAATTACTACATTCTACATATATGCCTTCTAATCCTGATGATTTTGTTTGTTTGCAATACATATGTTAACTTGGGAAAAATGACAATGAAGTAAAAAGAAATAACCTATAAAACACTATTGTCGTAAAAGTAAGCTGCAAAGAATAAAGCACAGAGAAATTTTAAAGACTGTGGATTATCTTAGTTGGGGGAGTTTTTGTATGAGACCGGTGTCTAACAGGTCTGTGAATGGTAGTCAGTATAAAAATGTTAACGTTCTTCTGTATTTGTATTACCTCTTTTAGAAAGCAAAGAAACCTGTATTAAAACCTGTTGTAAATTGCTTCACAAAGAAGCATTAGCAGTGCCCAGCAAAGTTCACCTACAAAGCAAGCTTTATATGCTTGAATCTTGGCAACTAACTCTATATACTTAATAGCTATCCTTTTGAATTCTATAGCTCTCTAACAACACTAACAACAACAAAATCCAAACTGGATTTCATACAGTTTCTTTACAGTTGACCAAGTTTCTGAAGACTTTCAAAGAGACATGAATACTGAGAAAATATTTGCAGAGGCACAGTGCAACGGTCTTACAGAACAAGTCCTTCTGGATAGAGGCTCCATAAAGAGGCAGTAAAAAAGGCTGATCCACATATATTTGGCTTTAAAGTTCGGTCTTTAAGATCTACCCCATCCATTCAAGTCACAGCAATACTGCAGTTTCTCACCTAATAGAGAACAGGTCCTGGTACAATGTTGTATACTTTTAACATACATAGGGAATATACTCCTTAAATATATAAGCTGCTTTGCCAGTGTACACAGAAGTTCCAGCAGCAGTAACATAGGAAAAAAAGCAGCACATCCAACTGGACCTGCAATAATTCTCCATCTGATGCCTAGTAACTCTGTGAACCAGGCTGCAGATAAAATTGTGTACATTTTGGATCTTTAAGGATAATTAAAGTGAAACCTTTATTCTTCTGATGAATCACATTCTTATCTTTCACCTGCTTCTCCTACTGGTTAGTGTATTTTTTGAGTATTTAACAAGGTTGTTGCAACTTTAGAAAATAGCCCATCTCTAATTCCTTAATCCCTATTTCCACCAGAAGAATTTTGTTTCTAATAGTTTAAATTTATAGTTTAACATAAACTGTAATTTCATCTTTTTTTTTAAAAAAAAAGTATTGTCTCTCTCTATATATACAGAGATGTATACATGAATCTATATGCAATTTTACTAACCAAGGCAAACTAACAGGAAGTATTCCATGTGTGCATGATTTACAGTATTCGTGATCTATGTTACATTAAAAACACTGCTGCATCTTCCCTTCTCTTATCAGTACTACTAACATGTGAGCATAACTATTTTCAGCATTGTTTTCCTGCTCATTGTATATGGACAATGGGAGAATGTGTACAGAAAAGCAGATACCACAGCTGTTTCATTTTTTTTCAGTTAAGTACCCTAATGCTTCAGTATTTTTAATTCTGTTTTCTGTGAAAAGTTAGGTGATTTTTTCATACATGCAAAGTAACAGCTTGCAATACTCAGGAAAAAAAAAAAACCCCAAACCAGTAAAAAGAAATAAAATTGTTGTATTCTTCATGCCTTTGAGGCTATGTATTAAGTTGAAAGATTTCTTGAAAGAAGCCCCAACAAACCAGACAGAATTATTTGCTTCTAGAACACATTTTGAATTCAGTTAAAAATCTATGGTTTTTTTTCCTCATGTATTTTTATACTGAGAATGCAAGTAAATGATTTACTGGAAAATGAAGTTTCATTCTGTAAGAGTTTCTAATTTTCAAAGAAGAATTAGATTTCTATTAGGAAAAGCAGATATGGACTACTAAATTGTAGAAGAAATTCATATGCTTTTTTTGCTTTTTTTTGTTTTTCTTAGGATGACACTATCTTTAGTAAGATGTCTTAAATAATATATACATAGAAATAACAGGTTTGGTTTTTTTTGAAGTACATATTACAACGGAAGATGTGACTTAGAGACATTGGAATGAAAACCAGGCCTGAGCAGGATTTACCATGTATATTTTCACTAGTCTAAATTAATATCATGTACATCACTAGCCCTGGGGATTTTATGATAATGCCTGTGCTAGCCAGTTAAATTTGCCAAGAACATTGAAAAGTATTTCAATATTAAGGATTAAACAAGAGAACACATTTGATAAAGACCCAAATCTTCAGAGTAGAGGATTGAAATGCTGGAAAACATCAAAGAGCACTGACATACAAAAGAAAATAAGAGGGGAGTTATAACATGAGTAATAATGTAACAAGATATTGTGTCACTTCTTTGGCTGAAAAGTGGTGACAGATATGTGAATTTATTATGATTAATGTAGAATAACCTTGTATCCACTGCAATCTCACATGTTTCCTAGTGTTGTAGACACACGATTGTGCAGTGTAGGGGCATGCAAAACACATAAATGCACTTAAGCCACCGGACAATAACCACAATATTACAGATGAAATGAAAGGGTGTCCTATAGGCCTTGCAGAGTAGTGCCTCCAAAGGAATCCAACTCGTCAAGGGTTTTCTCATACAGCCCTCTGCTGACAGCCATGCCGTTTCTAATCTTTTTGCCCAAAAACCCCTGCAGTATCATTCAGATGGAGTCCACTGCCTAAGAACTTCTCAGTCACTAAGAGTACACATATTATTATGTCCAAACATTTTTGACTTATTTATCAGTGGCTCGGAAGAAGGGACAGATGCCTCTGCAGCAAGTTTGCTGAGGATACGAAGCCAGGAGGAGTGGCCAATACCCCAGAGTGCTGTGCAGCCCTTCAGAGGCCATCAACAGTTTGGAGAGGCGGGCAGAGAAGAACCTTCTGAAATTCAAGAAAGGCAAAGGCAGGGTCCTGCATATGGGGAGCAATAACCCCACACCCCAGTACAGGCTGGGGGCTGACCTGCTGGAAAGCTCTGCAGAGAAGGATCTGAGTGTCCTGGTGGACAATAAGCTGTCCATGAGCCAGCAGTGTGTCCTGGGGTACATTAGGAAGAGCATTGTCAGTAGGTTGAGGGATGTGATACTCAGCCCTGATGAGGTTGCACCTGGAGTGTCATGTCGAGTTCTGGGCTTCCCAGTACAAGAGACATATGGAGCTCCTGGAGCAAGTCCAGTGGAAGGCTACAAAGATGATTAGGGGACTAGAGAATCTCTTGTTTGAGTATAGGCTGAGGGAGCTGGGCCTGTTCAAATTCAAGAAGACTGAGATAGGATCTTATCAATTCACAAAAATATCTGAAGAGAGGCTGTCAAGAGGATCAATCCAGGCTCTTCTCAGTGGTGCCAAGCAGTAGGACAAGAGGCGATGGGCAGAAACTGATGCACAGGAAGTTCCACCTGAACATGAGGAAGAGCTTCTTTATTGTTTATGTGACCATGCACTGGAACAGGTTCCCAAGAGAGGTAGTGGAGCCTCCCTCACTGGAGATTTTCAAGAACCATCTGGACACAGCCCTGTGCAATGTGTTCTGGGATGACCCTGCTTGATCAGGAAGGTTGGACCAGATGACCCACTATGGTCTCTTCCAACCTTACCCATTCTGTGATTAACATGCCAACATACCAAAATGCCCAAATAATAGTGATTTATAGTGATTTTTAACTTTATTTATCTTCTTGCTTTATTTACCTTTGTCATTTTACCATTAGAACACAGGAGAAATAGGAAAAAATGGTGAAATGAGAATCACTAAAAACAAAACACTTCAAGAAAATGCCTGAAGGGCTGCTATACACTGGTCATTAAAATGTCATCACTTTTCAATAGGTAGATCTGTCCACTGGTGATGCTAGCTCGCCTCAGTTTTCCGGAGATCTTGAACAATGTGAGAAATATCCACACACAAAAAAAATTTAGTCTTTAACAAAAATATATATTTCATATTAATTCTGAGTCATTGGCATCACATAATATAACTCTACTGAGACCAGAGAAGACCTAACCTTTAAGCTTGTGTTTTTTTGAAACAAAAGCCACAGAGAAACCCAGAGAAATAAAACTTGCAGCTTAACCATGTCAACTGAGCTAAATTCAAGTGCTTTGTCTTACCAGGGTTTTGCAGACCAGAAACTTAATATGAATTTAAAGCAGTGTATTAAGAGTAATGAGAATTTATGATGCGTGTGGCTTAATACTAGAGACTAGTAATTTGAATGAGAAATGGATATGTGTTTATTTTTCTATGGTCAAATTAACTCACTTGGTGACCTTTCTCCACTTATCTATAACACAACGTATCTATATTTAAACCACAATTGTATACCAGTTTACATCTAATAATCTTACCTGATACCACTAAAGTTATCCAACATGACCCATGTTGAGCTGTTACATGATTTACATCAGTCATAATAATGATCATTATGATCACAACACACTCCCTAAAATCTGTTTTGTCCCTCTGACAAAGCAGTTTTCTGTATGCACTGATTCTGATGAACTGCTGTTTGAACATCTAGTTCTTGAAAGTATCTTAAAAGTTGACCTGTGATTTTCTTTTTTAGAAAGAGAATTTTAAAATTATATTTTTATTCTTTGAAAGATGAGACACATTTTGTTGAAAAAACTGATCTTGAGAATGCATAAAGGCTATGACAGCAAAATAATCTTTCAAGTGAGGCTATTTTCAGATTTCTGACTCCTTAGAATAATTGGTTATTATAATGTTTTTATGTCAATTAGAGCATGAACTCATTCTTGTATTTAACTCTTGGCAATCATTTTTCATCAGTTTCTCAAGGACAACCTGGCACTGCAGCATGAGATCCAAAATTTTTTGATTCTGGACTAGCTATCAGTTTCCCGATAGTAATTTCACTTATAGAATAAAGGGTTGCAGATAATACATATTTTTAGTGCTGAGAATTCTGCCAAGGTATTACAATTACATTGATTCTCCAACAACTTGGTTTTATTTGGGTACACAAAAACAACATTTCCTGGGATTCATTATTTTTTTTCTTCCTGAATTCCTTCTTAACTCTTCTTAATTCAAAGTGAACTTTATTTTGAAAGATTGGGGACTGTTCATTTTTTTTATGTTACACTTTTCCTATATTTCACAAAGTAAAATCTTCCTGAGAAATCAGAAGTCATGTAGAAACAAAAGCACATGAAAATAAATCCATTCAAGTAGCTCTAGCAGAACTCTGCAGTACCCTGTGAAAATGCAGTGCAACAAGAAACAAAAAATATTTCTCCATCTTTTCCTTTACTCAACTGCCAATCACAATTACAGCCCAGTTAAAATGATTTCCACCATTACAAGTTGTACTGTGTCTGGGTGGAAAGCTGCTAGCTTTCTTTATAACAGCCCATCTGGTGCTGTATTTTGGATTTATAGCTAAACCAATGTTCGTAACACAACAGTATTTTGATTGTTACTGAATAGGGCTTGCACAGCATCAAGGTGTTTTTTTCCCCACACTGTGGCATCCAAGAATTAGGCTACAGGTAGGTCAGAAATTGAGGGGCACTGCCAGGACAGATGACTAAAATCAGCTAATTGGATATTCCATATCATGTAACATGATCAGCAACAAAACCTTACTTAGAGGAAGAAGTGGGGGGACTTTCATGTTCCAAGATGATTACTGCTCAGTCACCATCTCAGTCAGGAAAGGCTATGACTGCCTTTGCACCCCCACACCCCAACCTTTCACCTACTTCTCTGTCTTTATCTCAGCCCACAAGGATTTGGGGGGTTTTAATTGTTTATGGGCTGGCTGTCTTTTGTTTTGTTGGGGTTTGGGTTTTCTTCTGCCTTTCCTTCTTTCTATTCCACTTCCTGCTGGGAGTCAAAGGAATGAGCAAGCAGCTGTATGGATGATTAGCTGCTGGCCAGTGTTACCCCTCAACACAGCCTTAAGTTCCCAAGCTCTGCTCTGACTTGAGAGCACACATATCAGGGCTGGCCTCAGCTCTTTTCAGCTCCTGACTCAGGTCCAAGAGCCTGTTACCTCCCCTGCCTGAGCTCTGATGGTGCCTCTGAGGAAGCAGTTCACTGTCCAGGAAATGGGAGCCCCTGGGGAAGGCTGTGAGGGCACACTTACACCTTATCTGGAAGCAGGCAGCAGCCTGGAACAAGAAAACAAATAATCTCAAGGAAATGCCAAGACTGAGGATGAAGGGAATGCACCATCAGTGATGAACCTCTCTCCCTGTGTAGGTCCCAGGGCAGTAGGAGCTTTCTGTGATACCCTCACTTCTGATCAATGAAGATCACCCCACTGACATTTGGGGAGAGAGCATGAGCTCAGCAGAAGGGGTAACCAGCAAGATAGGTAAATAAAACTATTTTAACTTTATTGCTGATGAGGCTATTCCTGATTAGGACAATTAAGATGAAAATATAATAGGAATACCAAATTAACTTCACATATGTAATGTCATCTCTTTTGGTCATAAAAAGAATGAGTAACATTGCTACCATTATTCCATGAAATTCAGATTCCAGGAATGGTAAGAGAAACATGTTTCTGCTTCAAGCTTAGCAAAACTGGACATAAGTGATAACATTCCTGCAATGAAAATATTTCAAAATAGCATTTCTAGGAATCAAATCATCATACAGATGTCAAGTGATATTTTTCAGGCTGCTATTTGCAACTGAGATTTTGCCTCATACCTTATATGTTAAACTAAACCCGTATTTTTAGACTTCATTTTTCTGGTAGTAGGAGATAAAAATGTATTTCCAGGTAACACTGTTGTACTGGTAGATACTTAAGACAAAAAAGAAAAAAAACTCATGATGAGAGGAAAAAGGTGTCTATCTTAAGCAAAGCATTTATGAATTTCTGCAAAACGACATTAAAATTAAACAGCAGTGTGATATGTAGCAATGATATTCTCCTTTTAGATGTTCTTAGTCACCCACTGAGCAGTCACTCACCAAAACTGTTGAGATTTAAGTGTATATCTTAGTGAATAACTAAAGTACTCATGGTCTACATTCCTGATTTCACATTTCAAAAATTACATCACTATATATTGCTTTTCCTTGCATTGGACTGCAATAAAACAAGGCATTGAGACAATAGTTATTATAGATATCCATTATAGATAGAATATTATGTCAATTATAGATGATATTACATTATTTTATTATAAATTAAAGACCATGTCTTATCATGCAATCATAAACATGCCTGTCAACACTACAGCTACTGATTTAGTACTGGCTTATGGGGCAATGGTAGCTGGAAACACAAAATGCTTAAGAAAAATCCCTGATTTAACATGTTTTTCTGGCCTCTATGTTTGTTCTTTCTTTTCTGGGACATAATAACAAGTAGAGTATTAGAGGAGATGAGGCTTGTATCCCTTCAGTTAAGGGTCTGGCAGTATTTCCTGGAAGTACAGCACCCCTGGCTTTGTAGGCTTATAATGGAGCTTCAGAGATCCATGTTGTGTTAGAGCTTTTATGAGCTGTTTTCTGTAGGGGGAAAAAATGATATGCAGATGCCACCAGCACATGAAAAAACCAGTTAATGAAAACTCCAAAGCTGAGTCCAGTGCAGTAAAACCAGCAAATCCTGAAGCATGTTAATATCAGAGATAAAAGGAGCTAAATTGGTTTCCCTGCCTAACATGTCCCATGTACAGCAGCTATATACAGTCCAACTCAATAACACCATGGGTTAACTGGCTAATTAGTAAGAAATAGCAAGAAGAGTAAACAGACTGTGCCATTACCTGGTGATTTCTGCAAGTCAAAGAGCTGATTCTCACTGCTTCCTTTACAACCTCCAAAATAAAGTGATTATCAAGATGTGCTATACAACTATTTCTGTGCAATAAATTAATTCATCTGGCTTTGAAGGTCAGTCATCTAACGTGTACTCACCCTCAGAGAGGCCACTATAATTTTGGACACTTCAGTTTTCAGTAAGACACAGGAATTAAAATAGTAGTCCCCTTATTTCTAATTACACTGATTTAATGAAATATGGTTTTGCCTGTGAACCTTAAATTTAAGATCCAATTGGTAGTCTCCATACAAGAAACTATTAATGGAAAAACTAGCAAAATATCAGGAATTCTCCTCTGACCCTGCTACTTCTTTTACAACAAGGCTTAAAAAGCTAATATATGCAAATATCAGCAGGTTTTTTTAGAAATAAATTTCTATTATAGATACTCCAAAATTATAAATATTTAGTAAAACTTTGACTAAACTTTCAGATTTTATCTACAGTCTGCCGTTCCAAAGGCAGTTTAATCTCTACATCTTCACATTTTGAAATGGCAGAACCCTTTTATACGGCTGAGGGAAAACAGTTTCTGTATTTTCTGTAGATTATTCTTTTAAATTCAAATACATATGTTTAAAGAACAGAACCTAAAACACAAAAAAAAAATACTAATAATAATTTTTTCAGCCCTTAGATTTCAGAAATCATGATCCAGGCCACTAGGGCAATGGGCTAGGTCTTAGAAATCCTGAATGCAACAGAAAAACATGGAAAATATTTTTCAGTTCTGGGTTTTTTTTCAGCTTTCATTAGAGTTCTTTAGTTTCTCAATAACTGCAGAGACCCAAAAAACATCTTTTTTTCCTACTGTTTTCCTTGGTTCAGACAGCCAGGATGCAAAGGACGAAAAGATGTAACAAAAGAATAAATTCCCAACTCTTTTACATCTTTTGGATTCTCTTAAGTTAGTTCTTAGGAAATGCCTATGAAAGGATAAGTTACTACACTCAGTAGAAGTTACACATCAAGAAAGAGTGCATTTCACTCTTCTCTAATTTCATAGCCATCAGTATCAAAATTGGCAACAAAGCTTTGCTGTCCCAGACTGAAACAGACTTTTCTCTGTTATAAAAATGAGCAAAGAAAAAAAGGTAAAAAGAACCAAAAGGGATTTCTTCATGTTCATGGGTTGGAGAGCACACCTGAATGTAGCTGGAAAACTGAAATCCACTTCTTTGAGGTAGAGCAGACAGCTACCAGTGTGGGGCTCCTTCTCTCTTCCATACCAACATTCATATAGGAACATGGTGATATCATTCACCTATTCTACAACATTATTACTCTAAGATATCAAAAAAACCCCTAAAAACAAAACAAACAAACAAAAAACCACCAAAACAAAAAGACCCCTAACCCCCCTCAAACAAAACAAAAACACCACAAGCAAAAAAATGAACTATTAAAACCCTTTAAACCGTCTGAGAGTTACCAATATTTTCTCATGCTATGATATGCTTTAAACCAGGTATTCAAGTGTCTTCTAGCTTTTCTAGTGTATACAGAAGTAATCCATGGAGCCTCCCCCAAGCAAATAGTTGTTTTTCATGTTTCACAATACCTAGAGACATTTTTAGCACATTCCTTTGTCATCACTCATATGACTCATAGATTTAGGCATTTTAGTTTTCATTTTACTTTCAAGAATGTCTGTTGACAAGTAACTAAGAAGCAGTTCAAACTCTGCATGCTTTTCACTTCATCATCTCAACTTGGCTGAAGTAAAGAGTGCACATGAAATATTTATATTACATACCAGAAATGCTTCCTGCAGGAAAACAGCAGAAGACTGAGTTCAGTCCTGGCATGGCTCTATAGCACTTTACAAACATAACTTTCACTCCTACTACTAGACACCAAAATCTCAGTCACTCAGCCTTCCATTTTGCTAAACACACTTCTTGTTTACTTAACTTACAGCAGTTAATTCTGGTATAAAAACTAATAAGTCACTATAAGAAAGAAAGACAAAGTTTGTGAGACACCATTTAGCACTTGGACATCTATCCTCTCAGGGAACAGCAAGAACCAGCATCTCCCTAAGGGCTGGGAAGTCAATGGGGACATCATGGCTGGCAGGGACAGAAGCCAGAGCTTCATCTCACAGTACTAGACCGAGACATGCAGGACAAAACCTGAGATGGTGGCTCAACCCAAAGCCCAGATCATAGGGAAATAGCACAGTGATGAGATAAGTCTGAGGTCAGGGTAACATGCATTGGATCTGCCAGGCAGAACCAAGGTCAAGCCAGCCACAGGTCCAACTCCAGTCCCAAGGTTCCTGTAGCCAGGCACAGCTGAGTGACACGCAATACTACGGCTTGGGAAGAGAGGAGGTGCCCAGGGCAGAGCTTAAATAGAGCTCCTGGCCCATGGCTGTGTGTGGAGTCCTCAGGTGAGGCTGATTGGGGTCATTAAGCCTAACTAATGCACTCACCAACCTGACACATTCACTGTCTATCCCTCTAAAAGATTTCCAATATGTACTTGTACTGTAGCATCTGACCACTTCAAATGCACATTGTTTGAGTTTTTTGCCAAGATTTCAGAGTTCTTTCTTCTTTTCATGGAATAGAGTTTGCATTCTGGATTTTTTTGTACATTATTAATTTCTGATTGGCCTACCCTTTTTCTACTTTATTTTTTGTTTTGTTTTGTTTTATTTAAATTGTGAATTTGTTTTGGTTGTTGTTTAGAATACATAGAATTCACTTGATAATCCATTCTTTTTTTCCACTTCTTTTCACTGTAAATTGAAAAACCCTGGTTCAGTCAAGCCTGATACACCAGGCTGGTGCTATGACACTGCTAAAATGCTTCAGGGATTAACATCAGTTTTGGAGGCGTACATACAGGCTATACTATGGCCACAACAGCCCCAGGAATAAAAGGTCTTTTCTAATTGATCTATGAATGTAGTAAAACCAACGAACAGCAAGGCTAAAGGGAATATTATTTTCCTGAGCAGTCAAAACCCCACAGGATACACAGAATCAGAGAGAAAACTGACAGTAACTTTTAGATTTCTGGCAACTGCTGTGAGCCAAACAGCTGCTGCTGACAAACCAGGGAATACAGTATCTCCCTTCTGCCCTAGTATCCCATATCTCAGCTGTAAGGTACAGCTGCACAGTTATTTCCAGGTGGAAATGAGTGTGCTCTGGATGTATTCTGAGCCTGAAGGATGGGATAGTTTCCAAACCAGAAGACATGTTGCCAGGTTAGCATGATCTTGAGCTATTAAGCCTTGCTGACAAGCTGCACATAAAACACAAGCAGATGCCCCAAGGGTAAGGGTTGAATTTTTCCTCCCTTCCTGCAGAGTATTGTATGGATTTATGTCTAATTCCCAGTTCTTCATACGTACCTTGCCTGCATCTGTGTGTTGATAGGACAGCTGTTTTCAGTGGTTTAAGGATGTTTAGACCTTCCTCAAGTGAATTAATGCCTACTGTCAATACAGAGATTCTTGATTCATAATATATATCAAGAAGGTAAAATGTCTAGTCCATTACTTGTTTCCAGAATGTATTTGTATATTCATCCTCAGGAAAGGATTAAAAATTCCTACATAGATAGGTATTTTCTATTCTTTCCTACCACTAAGCTGTTGAATAGCAGAAGCTGTTCAAGTTTTTGAGAGGAAAGAGAAAAAGAAATGTTTTAATGTAGATATTGAAAACAAACCAAACCCAAAATTATGTCTCAGATAATGGTAAAGAAACATGAGAAACACTCTAAAGGATAAAATTGCTGTGAAGCACTTGAACCAACAAAGTAAATGTTTATAAAATGTTTAACTCCTATTGCAATTTAAGGTACATTATTTACTTCTATAAAATGAACTTTATGAGCAGCAAAAGTCATTGTTCAAGAACGGTCTTGCTTGTGCTGACAATAATATTTGGTGGTTTTCCTGAAGCTGTGGATTCCAACATTATTACATTTCATGAGACGCAGTTTTAATTTAAAAATAAAAAATTTTTTTTTTTGTCCTAAGTTTTAGAAAAAAGCATGTTTATATTCTAAATACGCAAAACCCAGAAAACAAATAAGAAATATGTAATAAAGAGAGCTTACGAATTAATAAATCTGCAGGTATTTTAATCCAGTCAAGTCTTTTTATAAGATCTTGTTTCAATTTCTGAGCAACTGAGATTATCACTTATACACACTTTCATAACTCTTCTGTTTTTCCATAAGGTATTTTTAACACACAGAGCTGAAACAAAAGCTTCATGTAATAACGTCATTTGGGTTCATTTTTATGGTGTATCCTTAGAGTTTTTTTACTCATGTTCCGAAATGTGTTTGCAAGAAAGCATCACTACAGTCAGAACCATGTCAGGAACTCAAACTTTAATATGAAAACTTTTAAAAACCCATTTTTATTAAGAAAATCATGCACCCTCAATTCAATTCAGCAAACCTCCAGGTCCATATCATGTCTTCTTTCTGTCTTTTAAATGTAAATGTCTTCTAAGTGGTAGTTGTTTCATTTTTACAAACATAGAAAGAAAAAACAATGTGATGACATTTTTAAATGCTTTCTTAATGACCACGATGTTAAATACTTTAGCAGAGACTAACCAGTTAAAAGGAACCGAAGACAAGTATAGGCACAGAAGTCTAACACCGTATAACACTCCACATCTTTGCTGTTATCATGAGCATTTCAGAGGCATCTAAAATTATGCATGGTGCAAAAAAAAAGACACCACCACTATAGAAGTACACTGGTTTTAATCTATCTCGTAAATGTCATCAAAGCCCTGAGAGGAACCTAAACTATACTTCTCTCATTGAACTCTCAGCAGGGAGAGTGCTGTGTCAGGAAAGTTGAGATCTCCTCTCCTTCAGGCTTGGAAGGTTTGAACTGATAGCTCTCTCCTCTTAGACCTGGCCTTGACTCTCATTCTCCCTTTGGAAGAAAGTATAATGAGTAATGCAGGAAACATAAAGGAGGCATTACTTTAGTTCCCGTTCCTAAAACTGTTCCCATTTTTAATCAAATGACCACCGAAGTACCCTATCTCCTTGGCAGATGCAGAAGGACAAGCCCTCGTACTTGCTCCTCACACTGTAAGAATCAGAAAGCCGGAGAATTTTCAAATCCTGATGTTCTTGGTAGGTTTTAGGACAAATTATAATTTTGGACTGTGCAACAGCATAGGCTCTGAGATTCCTGTTTATGCTTAAAAGATTTATTTAGTGCATAGGAGTATCCTAGAAAGCATATTTATTTTGAGAAATCTTTGAAACAGTTTTCTGAGATTCTAATTTGTAAGCTTGAAAAGTTTGAAAATACTGAATGTCATCTTCTCAAAATCAATAATTTCCTCCAGGTTCCTAAGTCTAGCCCCTTTTCTTTTTCTTTCCCCAAAGTTAGACACCAAAATGTGTTTGAGAACTTGGGACTGAATGATGGGAGACAACAAGAGTTAGTCACCCAATGTACACCAGTGCCTTGAGGACACACATCTATATATTCCGGTGCCTGAAAAGTTGTAGAAAATACGGGATTTTGAGTCATGTGTGCAAAAGCAAACAGCTGAGGTTGTTTTAGAGGAATTAACTCTGAACTGAGGTAGAAAACAGATCACTGTGGGTTGTTGCCATCTTCAGATGCTGAAGAAATTTTGCCAGATTTCATCTACCAGCCTGGCAGCTCCTAAATCACAGAGATATTTTTGAAAATGTTACCTACACTCCGTTGTCACTAATGATAGCTGAGGCTCTAGAGAGCAATTTGGAGGTCATTCTGTGCCTGCTGCCTCTATTTCATCAGTCGTCTCATGGGGCACACTCCATGCTTTGGGAAGTAGTTAGGAATTTGTTGTGTTTGTAGTGCTTTGAAGGTGAAAACCACTCTAGGTTAACAAGCTTTAGGTTGCAATTACTCTGATTATACTTCACAAAATATTATTTATTTATTTCAGAAGTACCATAGATCTTGTTGGTATTCTGATTTTGACCCTGCTGAATAAAAGGAAGGATAAACATTTCCAGTTCTTTTCCATTTAGCCATTACTCTTTTCTCTCTATCTTATATGTGGGTTGTAAAACAACAGAAAGGTAAGATGTTTTACTCTCTCCAATATAAAATTTGTCTTGACTACTATCTAACTTGTAATTTGTAAAATCTTGTGCTAGCAAAATGAGTTGATTTGGCACAATTTGAAGCACTAAAGTTTTTCAGCATTTTTACATTAAAAATCTCCTTAATCCTAAAGCCAAATATTCTTGCAGTCCCATTTGCCCATTGTAAAAATTTAACAACTTATGATCCCACCCTGCACTTTGCCTCCATATCATCTTCCAAATCAAATCCTTTTCAAATTCTGTTCTCTGGTCTCTTCTCTCTTTTAACAATTTTGAATTCCAGGTAGGAAGGCTTCTTTCCTTTCACTTCTGGCTAAGAATTGTAGGGGAATGACTACAGCAATTCACTGCAATTAAACAATGAGGTTGTCCTGTGGCTTCCCCTCTAAGGCCTGATCACAGTCAATGCACAGTGCATAGAAGGGAACAGCTAGAATGGCAGGAACAGCTCCCTCTGTGTCTCAGGGAATAGGAGTATGTTCTGCCTGTTTGGGATCTGAGGGGATTTTAGCTGCTAACACCTGCTGACAGTGCACCATAGTGATTTTAGGCGGCAGCTCTCCAACAGGAACTCTGAGCTAAGATTCATGTGTAGTCTAATGCAGCCAGGCTAAAAGCTTTCCAAACACATAAGAACCCTGTCTAGTCTTTCTGGCTGCAGATGACTTTTCTATGTAAACACTGCATACCTAAATTGAAAGTGCATTTATAGGTTATAACAAGTCTATTACATCAGTATAGATGACTTTCAATTGCAAATCATGTGAAAACCGATCACAAGTAGTGATCCATATCCCATCTTAAGGCTTCCGCTTCAATTTTCAGCTAATAGCAACTGTGGCATCCTCTACGCAGAAGTACCAATGCAACAATTCTATATATTTTTGGACAGACTTACTGTACATAAATTAGAATTTGTTTTATTCTAATACTCAGTAATTATACAGTCAGTAAACAGCTAGCCAGCTAATTAAGGTCAGCTGATGCAATGACCTATGGTTTAAGACTAAACATCAGGAATAACAACCAACTCTCTTTCAGGATACACGTGCCTAATCTCCATTTTCTTTATGTAGGAGAATGCTGATTAGAGTCAGGTTCCTTGTCACACTCCATGTTCTGCATTGAATAGCAGAGAGCAACCTACCAAAATATAGCTGGCAAGTAAAAGCATTACACTGTTTCTGCAAAGTAAGAGATGAGCAATTTTATACACCTACACAAGATAGAGCCTGGATATTGCAGTCCTTTTATGTTAGGTACACTGAGAGGCAGGATCTAGTTCTATCCTTCATACAATCATAGAATCATCCTTCGACAAACACCACCTTGTCAACTAAACCAAACACTAGGTGCCATGTCCAGTTGTTGATTGAATACTGCCAGGCATGGTGACTCTAGCACCTCCCTGTGCAGTCCATATCAATGTTTGACAACTCTTCCAGTCAAGAAAGTCTTCCTGATGTCCAACCTGAAACTCCCCTTGCATGCTGGAAGCCATTTCCTCTTGTCCTGTCACCAGCTTCCTGGGAGAAGAGGCCAACCCCACCTGGCTACAGCCTCCTTTCAGGCAGTTGTAGAGAGCAATAAGATCTCCCTTGAGCCTCCTTTTCTCCAGGCTAAACACCTCCAGCTCCTTCAGCTGCCCCTCACAGGACTTAACAATTCACCAACGTCGTTCTCCTTCTCCGGATAGGGTCCAGCACATCACTGTCTTTCTTGAAGTGAGGGGCCCAGAACTGAACACAGGATTTGAGGTATGGCCTCAAGAGGGCTGAGTGCAGAGGTACAATCATTTCCCTAGGTGGTTAAACAAAGATGTTCTCATTTTTGTGATCTGCTCCAGGACACTGAATTGTTGTTCCCCCTACCTGCTGATCAGCTGCAGCTGCAGAGTACTTACAGTGCTGGAAGCACATAAAATGGTTCTTCTGATGGATGTCAAAAGTATTTTTTTTTATTTCATAGAACAGTGTGAAGAGTATGGTGTACAGGACAAGAGCTGTGACAGGAGTCTGTTTGATAGTGAATAGCAAAAACATTTTTGGATATCTGAACCGGGAGGAGGAAGAAAAATTTAGTGCTTCCCTATCCATCTTTCTTATTGCTGAGGTATGAAACAAGGAGCAGTCAAACTAACAGCAAAGAAATGCTCCGTGAAACCTTATTTCCATAGTCTTTCTAGGTTATCATAGTTTCACAAATATGTATTTCAAGGTATTTGATGCCAGTCCATGTATATTTCAAATATTTACTGTTTATTTTTGGCTTTGTCCTGTAATGATTATGATCTTTCAGGATAAGACAATGGTAATCCATTAACATTTAACATTTTGCTTTGCATGCCTTCTCCATCCATGCAGTAAATCAGCAGGTGTTCTTTGAATTGCTGGAAGACATGTAACCTTGTAACTTTGTAGAAAGTCTGTAGAGAAGAATTTTCAAAATTTTCTTTCCAGGTTAGAAATCTGTTTCAAAGTTTTATTCAGGCATTCAACGTCTCTGTTTTCTTGATGGCAGAATGTTCTTCACTGCCTGTATAGAGAACCTCTCCTTCTGAGAAAAATAAGATTTTGACAATCTTCTGAAAAAAAATGAGACTGTTTGTTGTATGTTGAAAATATAATTTTAATAGTATATCTGACTCAAATTGAGTTTATAGATTTTCTTTCAGATGGTCTACCAAGGCAGTGGGATAGCCAATACGTCAGTTGTGATCTTAAGTACAAACAAAAAACATTCCAATCATGTCTAAACTTGAGGAAGAGTTTGTAATTACAGTATATAAATTCATGCATTTTTAGCATAAAACTGGCTTCAAACTTAGACAACTTTAACTTCAACATGTAGTTCTGGCCACTAGCAGATTTCTCATATGTACAGTTTTGTCCAAACAGTTGTTGATGCTTTCCATGAAACAATTGTATCCATTGAAAAAGAAACAGTGACCAAGCCTGTCATGAATATTTTGTAAGAAAAGTTCGTTTTATCGAATAGAACACTGTTGTAGAAATAAATGTAAATATTTGGGATTGTTGGGCTACCTTGTTATCAGGAAAACACATAATTTTCAGATGAATGTGTTAAATTGTAGTCCTAAATTGCTCTCCTGCACTGTAGTGCGTATGCTTGTAATCTGTGCAAGTACTCTATATCATCATTTATCTGGGCATCTGGTAGAGATAAGGGCAGATGAGATAAGCAGCCAGTCATCACAATTTCAGTTTCTGTTCTATACTCTCTCTCATACATAAATGGAAGTATTCTCACTGATCATCAGGCAATTTGCATTCCTGTTTATCTGAATCCTTTTATTACTAAGTGTCATCAAGGAGTTTTGATCTGATTGCAGTTAGAATCTATATACCCAAAGATAGTTTATTCAGTTTCCCAAAGCCCCTAAATAATACAGTAATTCTTTTTCACGAGTGGGATACAATTTGGTGGCTGCTTCTCTTTTAAGTGTTCTTGACATAAATGTTCTTCTTAGTTTGTCTTCATGAGCCTGAGTAGGTGTGAAGCCAACTTTGCTGTCTTGTCAACAATTGTCATAATGGCAGGTAACATGGAATCAAAGTGTAAGTGCTTGTCTGTTCACAGTGAAGTTTTTAATCAGGCTGAACCTTGTTTGCATCTTACCCACCCAAAGGCAGGTTAGTGTTTTCCTGGAAAAATTACCTCAACAGCTAAACATATTAAAACATAGGTAGGAAATAACTCCACCAGAATATAAAAGTGTAAGAGAATGTAACATTTCTGATATGTGGTGGGATGTGGCCCTGGTAACAATTGAAGTTTCTCCTGACAAGTCATAGTCCTAAGAAACTCAACTGCCTGCCTGAAACAATGTTTGGCAAAGTTAGATTTCAGTCTTTCAATGTTGTGGCACTGCAGAATAAGCAGACATCTTTTGAAGTGCAGTAACATCCAGCTGAAACTGAACTTGACAATGATTATTGAGAATTATGGATGTCATTTGTCCAAAAAGCATTTCATGCTGAAGCAACTTTATGTAGTATGCACTTAAAATAGAAAAATCCATCATATGTAACAAATGCTGGGACATTGCTGCTGCCTTATGCAGCCTAATCTGTTGATACCCAGTCTTGAAAACCAAAACTACAAAATGTCTTGGCATTGTCGACTTCTACAACTGCTTCTGTGTGTGAAGTTCAATCACCACTGCAGCAAACCTGGTTTGGATAAAATAATTGAAGTGTGTCAGATTTCACAGCGGCTTTCTTTCTCTCTCTCTTTTCTTTCTTTCTTTCTTCCTTTTTCTTTCTTTTTCTCTTTCTTTCTTTCTTTCTTTCTCTTTCTTTCTTTCTTTCTTTCTTTCTTTCTTTCTTTCTTTCTTTCTTTCTTTCTTTCTTTCTTTCTTTCTTTCTTTCTTTCCTTTCCTTCCTTTCCTTCCTTCCTTCCTTTCTCTTTCTCTTTCTTCCTTTCTTCCTTTCTTTCTCTTTTTCTCTCCCTCTCTCCCTCTCCCTCTCTCCCTCTCTCCCTCTCTTCCTTCTTTCCTTCCTTCCTTCCTTCCTTCCTTTTTCTTTCTTCCTTTCTTTTTCTTTATTTTGTGAACGAAAACTGAAAAAAAATTAATGTTGTAACAACAGACAGTAACATTTGATATAGTTCAAACCATCCATTTTGATTTTTTTTAGAAGGAAAAGCCATTTAAAGTAAAAATCATGATCATATTCACCACATCTGAAATGGGAAATGTCTGGTTTTACACAGATATATGAAGCTGAGTGCAAGCTCCACAATGGGAGATGTTGTTACTCTTAGTAAAAGGTGGAATTGAGTTACTTTATGTTAGTGTTTGTATAATATGTTAAATTGCCAATTTTGTAAATTCTGCCTTCTGACACTTAAAGTTTAGTATTAAAAAGGCAAAAAAATTCACTTCTGCAACTCCCCTCCATCAATCAAACATACTTGATGAAACCTCCTAAACTGAAAAGCTTCAACTATCATGTATTATCTTATGTTTTCAGTAAAAATATAACATTAGTTATAAATTTGCATGCAATTATATTTATGGATCATCTGATACTTTTCATTAAGCTATTAAATTTACACAAAACCATTATTTTATGTCAAATATCCAGTACTGGGACCAAAATCTATAGATGAAAGTTTAAAGTGTATCTCCAAGTAATTTCTTTTTTCCAATTCTCAATATATGTTTCAAATTTTCTATCTATAAAATAATTTGTCTTTTCATGGCTAATAAACAGTTATTGAGTCTAAAGATACTCTGGACTGTGTCACGGATGCAGGGTGGGTATTTTATTTTCTTAAATTTGAATAAGTGTTGTTGGCTCAATAGAATTATTACTGCCGGATTAGTGTTTCTCCCATTTAAATGACTGAATTTTAACTGCAGGTCTGTAATATGTTACCGTTGTACAGTGAATTGATTTTTATAGAATAGTTTCATTTACTTGAAAAATGTCTAGTCTTTTAATGAATGTGAATTACAGTACATTTAGGTTCAATTTTCAAATAATCTATTTTAACTGTGCAGCATTAGTGTGTCACTACTCATTACAGAACATTTTAAGAAGCAGCTTTAATTATTTGGAAAAAAATATTTTACATGCTAGTGAACATATCTTGAAATTAAGGGTAATATCTGTATTTAAAGAATGTTTTTATTACATTGTGTATAATTCAATTTTACTAAAGTAAGATACTGCTTTGGCCCTTGAAGTGCTAGAATAGTTCTAGTGTAGAAGGATGTTGTTACTACTGCACTAAATTTACTTAATGTATTTTTGTGGTATAAATATTGCTTCCATGAAATTTTCAACCCTCTTTGATGTAACTTCCTATTTCCAACAACTAATGGGTTTGCCCCTGTTAGAAGTGGGATAGTGGATTAGCATTGTGACTATCTATTAAAGGATCTGGGGTCAAAATATGTCCCTGTTTTCCCTATTGTTTCTAGAGTAACTTAGTATTTTTCACAGAATAATTACATGGAATTGTAATTGGAATATTTTTATCTAATTGTGGGGAAATGATTGTTTAGCTTGCGTCCAAAAAATTGAAAACTGACTGTTCCTAGGGTTTCTTGATTCTTAACCACACTTCTGCATCTGGGAGCTACTGAACAAGCTGTAGCAGAATCTAGGGACTTAATGGTTCCCTTTTGCAACCAAGGAAACGTGTGAAATAAATTTCTGGGCTGTTCTGATGATGGAATGATTGGGAAGAGGTAACTCCACTTCCATGGTTATGGAAAAGCGTAGCATTTAAACATTTTCCACTACAAAGATGGGATTATCTTCTGTTATTCAGCATATAAGAGGCATAAGGAAATTTGAATTCCATCAGTTTAGAGTCAGTTCTCTGCTGAACTGAAAATGAGAAATTTTCTTCAATCAGATAAGCTCTGAGTAGTTTTACTAGTCAATTTTCACCACTGGGATATTAGTTTTATCATTTTATCTTCTTTGATGGAACAAAGGCTTTCTGATTACATTTTAAAAGGTATAGCATAGACAAACAATAGACTTATCCATTAAACCTTTCATCAGATAACTATGTGGCATGGTGTGGAAAATTTTACAATTACAAGATAGATCCCAACACGTACACTGAAAGAAGACCAGCTGCCAAACAAGATTTTACCCTGTCTTTGAGGTGCATTTTCATGCCATGTCTTTAGTATTTCTCTGTGAATTGTTTTCTCAAATCAAACATACTTGATATAGTTTTTGTCACCCCAGAGGAAATCTAGATTGTTCCTCAGACTTCCTTCTTCATCCAACAGGAACTTTTCAGCTGTTTTGTAAATAGTTTAACTGTCCTGTGTTTTGTTGGGGTTTTCTTTCCCCTTTTGCTGTTTTTAGGTTTCTTTTGGGGTTTTTTTTTTTTTTTTCTTCTTGACTGAACACGGTGAAGAAGTATGGAACTGTCTGTAGCTAAACACACATAGAAAAAAGGATGTAATTATATTTCACAAATGGGAAAGAATGTCTCCAGTATCACATTCAAAGTTTCGAAAGATCAAATATCCACTTGTAATGGTGAAGTCTAGAGTTATCCATCAGTGTAAAATCACAGCTAGGTTAAAACCCGAATAGAATTTAAAGATTCTATTCGCAACATGAGAAAAAAACCCAGACCGCAATGATATCAGTAATAACAACCTTTTTTTTTCCTTTTCCAGGAGAGCTTGAACTCTTTCTAGATTATTCCTGTTTAGATCAAGTTGAAGGACCACTTTCAGTAATGGAGCTCATGGAAATCAGTCAACGGAACCAGAAAAAGTGCTTTTCTATTGCTTCGTTATCTTACAGTGGAATATTTCCCCACAATGAAAATACTAGTGTCATCCATAATGCATATCAAAAAAGATCTATATCAGAAGTCTAATTGGTATGACCACCTGAAGGATTAAAGAACACATTCACTTCTTTTAACTGTTGCTTATTTTTAAGTCCCTCTCTACTTATTTCTAAATGCTAGTTCAACCAGAACAATATTGAGAAAATACGATGCTCTTGTAACAAAATAAAGTATCAGAATCAGACCGATATGGTAGCCCACAGCCAACAACCTTTAAAAAACAAGTGTATGACTTTTATGAGTATATGAAGTTTTGATGAGGAGGAAGAAGTCATATGTTCTAAAAGCCTGTCCACTTTCTCTTTCATTTATCAAAAAATTTTATTCCCCTGGTATTTAATATCCTGGCATAGCAGAAAATCCCCCTGGTAGCCTTAACTTTATTTATCATTCATTAAGATTTTAATTAGGAAATGTGAATAAGAATTTTCTATATTATCTGTGAAGGCCTTTATCGTATAATGCATTTAAACCCTGATGGTATGCACTAGCCAAGCTCTCACTCAAGACCAGGATCCACAAACCAGGACCCAATTATTAATTGAGACTACCTCAACCTAAGGTGCTCCTCAACCTCCTACAAACAGCTGTGGCTGCAGGGTGGGAACTAGCCTTATAAATCAAGCCCTGGGAGGAGACAAGGTAGTTGTGGTTGTTCTTGGTTGCTGAGTGCTGCGTGTTGCTGGAGCTCTGCTCTAAGAAATCATAACCCAAGACTAAGAAGACTGCGAGCTCCGGCACAGGCCTTTTCTAGATTAATCAGATATCTTGCACTAATAGACTGTTAAACTGCATTTGGACTAAGAGCAAATCCTAATTTTCTTATGTATGTGGTCTTCCCTTTGCTCACAAAAAGATTTTCTGTTAAACACAAGGTAATTCTTATTTGTAAGACTTTGTAGTTTTCACTAAGGTAGTTTATTTATGTGTGTCCCTTACCCCTACAATATCAGCTCTTGTGAACAGTAATACCTCCAGCAAGTGTTCCATTGCATTTAATACTGTTGTGCATTATGGTTTACTGCTAAAGGCTCTGACAGGGAAGCTGCAGTGGTTTCAAGTGAAGTAGTCAAAGCCTTTTCTGCTCTTTTCTCTACACCTACCCATTAAACATTAGTATTTCTTGCAAGGAAGTGGCAGCCAAGTGCTCGTGAACCTTTGGTATCTTCCTTCAAAGTTTTCTCCTCTTTTTCTATGTATGCACCGTCGCTTGGCTTGTGCCGTGCCTTTGATACTGCTAATCTCCGCCGTGGTTTCCTTACTGCCCTGCAAGTCTCCTTTTGGCTACTGCTCCCTCCCAGACTTACCTACAGGAGCCACAGCTCTTTTCCCATTTATCCCTTGCTCCCAGACAGGGCTGTAGTTTGTTGCTACTGGCCTCTGCTGGTGACAGATTGGCGTAGTCTGCACGTCGGCTCCTCTCGGGCCCTGCTTGCAGTCCGCATGTTCTAGGAAGCAGCTCTAAAAATATTCTCCCTGTGAGGATCTTGGACCTTTTGAGTAATAATGACCGAAGGAAATTTTCCCTCCACCCTGTGATTCAGTGCACTGCACACAGGGCACAGCTGAGTTAGGTCTGAGTTTACGGTATCCAAATTTTCTGAGAGCACATCTGCAGTGGTCAGAAGTGCAGTCATTTCCTTCTTTGAAGGTGAGAAATTTACCCCTCAGGAAAGCTGTATTTGTGCACGCATGAGAAATTAGCTGTATGGCTCATTGCCAGCTTTGCTTTGCACTATGTGCCTCATATAGACAAGCAGTGCTGTACAACTGAACCCTCAGGCTGAACATAAGAGTATATGTGAACTCCTGATATGCAAATCCATTTCTTGAAAGAAATCAGTGGGTAAATCCTCTAAATCTCTGTGGGTAAAGAGCCCTGTTTTAATTTGGTAGTGACAATCTCACCTCAGCAGAAGTGAAATGGCAACAGGATAACATACTCTAGATCATCTCTGGCTTTGCATTTGTTACACTCTTATTTTGCTGTAGAGGAAGTTTCATCCTCTGTTTGAAAACGTCTTTGAAATTAAGAACGAAACGAAAAGCCTTGTCTGTTTACATTTTTTTAGTATATGAATTGAGAAGATATTGCTATAATTATATTATTTCTCCCTGATTCAGCTTAGTGCTGAACAAATAACCAAGTGCACAAGAAGTTTATATGCATGTACTGTCATGTACTGTAAAAGCTACTGAAAGCTTGTAAAAGTAACTCTAAGCATCTTCTTAATAAAGTTCATTGCAGTTTTATATGTGGTTTTGTAACTAGTGCATTGAGGTAACTGTTATAATTTATTATTTACTAAGAGTTTAAATTCCCCAAATAACAACTTTGCAGCTAAAATATGCTGAACAGTTATTTCACTGAAAGTTTGTGTTTCAATAAAAGGTGGCAGGTGTTTGTAGAGGAAAATATGTGTTTATTAAACTAATTTTTAGCATATTCCATAATAAATGTCATCCTCTCATTCTTAAATAAAAATACAGCTTTAGTTCTAGAACAGAGGCAACAAAAATGTCAGTGTTTGTTAAATTAAAAATAATATATCTCATGGATTTTTTTAAAACTAATTTTGACAGAGAAAGCATTAATTAGACATTAAGTATTTTAAAACCTTCCATTAGAGATATGATAGAAGTTATTTGATAAAGCCGAGCAATGCAGTTACATTTTTGTTAATTTGTGGATTTACTTTTAACACTGAAAACAAGCAAAGGAACAAAAAAACCGTCAAAGCCCTGAACAATATTTATATATTTTCAAAGACTTTCCAACAAACACATTTTGCTATTCTTAATTTCTGACAATGAAAGCATTGTTACTATTTTTAATATCTGATAATGAAAGGTTTTTATATGGGCTTAATTTCTAATCTGCCATTCAGGTTTACCTGGAATGACAGGAAACTCCCCTATTCTCTAAGAGTATAATACCTTTGAAAGATTGGCCTGGCCTCGGACACCTCCATCTATGTACTAAAATGAGGAACACATTAAGGGTGGAAATTGTCTTGGCTGATGTTGGTGTCTGCAATTTGGACATATATAGCTGAGCTACAGTCTTGTGTGTTCCATTCTTGAAAGAATGGGGGTGTACTCATAGGATATGATTTCTCTGGCATTTTTTTCTGTTTACCTTAAGATGAACTGGATGATATGTGTGCATGTCTGTTCATCTCCAATGTATACAAAAAGGACTTCTGTCAAACTTCTGTGGAATTCCTGTCAAACTCCTGCGACATAACTGTTTATTTTATGGATGTCTGTAACCCCATCGAGGAAACCAAGAGATTATGTTAGCTATCCTTATAAAAATATACATTGTGATTTAAACTCCCATGTGCTAGTTCACTATTGCTACATTGTGAAAAGTGCATAGCCACACTATGGTATTTATATGGAATTTCAAAGTCTAATTATGGCCCCTACTGAGAATACAGGAGAATACAAAATGTGTTGAAAAGTATTTACAGCAGCCAGTGAAACAGTAAAAAGCTAGATAACTCCTGCAAGCAAGTAAAATAATTACATGCTACCCAAAAATGATGACAATTTGGAATGGCTAAATATCATTCCTTCCATTACCAAAGAATTAAACTCTGAAATGTAGGGGTTAACCAAAAGTAATTCAGACCAAAAGAAAGGCCATTACTAAAAGAGATGAAAAATCTTTATCTAAGTGAGATTAATCTATATGTGTATTGTCATTGCTAAATCTTTTCTGCTTTGCACTGCTGCTTTTATCAGAATTGCTCCTTCTGTGCAGCTTAACAACAGGGAGGGAACTCAAAACACCTTGTTCTACTGGAGTGTACAAAAACAAGTGTGAGTGTGAATGAGGGTTGACCAAAGCAGAAAAAAACACAAGCCAAACTAAATCAAACAAAGAAACAACCAAAACAAACCCCAGAACAAAATCAACAAACAACACCGTTTCTAATACTTTCAAATACATTAAAACTTTCTGATTATTGCCGCCTGTTTGGAAATGTTCTTTGTTAATTTCTATCCAGTCATAAATGTATTTCCTAATCCTTTCTGGTTCTGCCATTGAAAAAAAAAAAACCTTCTTCCATTAGAAATTTTTCAGTGCTGAACTTCCATCTCAAAAATATCACCATGTTTTATCACTCAGACTGTTGAAAAATGTCTGAACTTCTAAACTTGTCATGTACAGTAAATAGTCCTTGTTAAAGAGCAAGTCTACGGCTAAATTTGTACAATAGTCTTAGAAGTTACTATAAATGAAGTATACATTACTGGATGTAGTCAAAAGATATATACCACCCTGTCTGGTGTTCAGCCTAGCAATTTTCCTCTCTTGTGTGAAAATATGACATGTAGACCCTCACAACATTTTACCCCTTCACACCTAAAAATTGTGTTTCTAAGTTATGGTTTCGAAGTGCAAAATTCTGAGAGTGAATAATGCAAAAATTGAATTGATACAATTCAGAACAAATATAAATCCCCCCATATAACCTGACCTTATTTTGCCTGACTTTTGGCTTGAAGAGCTGAAAGCGTACTGTGGCGTACTAAGAATGCAAAATTGTCACATCTGTAAAAATACGGGATTTATCTAAGCAGTGGAAGCATATTCCTGTTCTAGGAGTTTCCCATTTTCTGAATTAGTAAATGCTTAAAACTGATGTGCATAGGGAGAAAATGGGTAAAAAATAGCTCCATTTTATCAGAGCATTTTGTGATGCCACCTGACTATTTGTTGAACTATAAATTTTCTTGGAAGTATCAGAAAAGACAGTTCTAATGAAACAAAGTTTGGAGGAAATGTTCTTGTTACATTAATTTATTCACTGTGGAGAGAAGAGAAAAAAGAAACAGTTCTGAAATAGAATCCCATCTAGGCAATTTTCAAAGTTTTTCAAAATTTACACATGAACTGGTTTTTTTGTTTAGAAATTTGAGCTAAAAATATATAATATAGAAATCAAAACATCATAAACAGCAGAAACTGGTATGTGAGGTACTAGGCATTTGTAATAGTCAGTTGTTAACACATTATTTTTAAAATTTTGACTTTCTGCCCAAACTTGGCACTAACAAAAAAAAAAAAAAAAAAGAAACTTGCAGTTTGACATATTGCTTTTTACTTATCATTAGAGTAGCATGCTCCAGTTATTCCATAAGATCTCTAGTGTGTAACATAAATTTAACAGGTTTTCTGCATGACCCACAGGATTCTTAGAGATCAAAGGTCTCATGTTCCTTGTGATACAATTTCTCTACCTTATTTTAGTTTCTGGCACTTTATTTTTGGGACAATTACTTTAATTTGGGTTGGGTTTGTTTTTTTTTTTTAATTAATTTTCAATAATTGCATCTTGTATGCCATCTCTTGAGATTACAAATGTTTGGGAGTAGTGTTTCAGATACATTTGGCATTCTTCCCCAATAAGGGTGCTGAGGTTAAAACAGCATGTTCTAGGTCAATGCATTTTACCTGTGTGACTGGAAAATAGCAGCAGATGTGAATGATGATAAAACAAGATGGTCTGGCACTTCATGCGATCAATGATTATACAGAATGAAAAGCTTGACATGTTTGATCAAAGGGAAAACACAAATTTATCGGAACAGGAATGGCCAGTAATTGCCGCCACCACCAGATTCAGCTTCGGAGGGCGAAGCTACAGCTGCTGGCAACAGAATTAACCTTCACTCTGGAGGCTCTCATGATGATTTAGATTCTGTAAGAATAGCATAAATAATTCCGTTTAAAATAAAGCCCATGGAAATCACACTGTGGCAATGCAGTTTTGCCAAGATTGAAGTCTACAATGATAGAGACACAATGGCTTTTCAGAGAGGGAACAGCAGGACAGCTCATATGTGAGTGGTTGCTCTGAGGCTGCCAAAAGATTCCATCTTTTTCCATCCAGCAAAATTATGTAGCACAAGAGGTTTTGTAAACCGCAGAAGCATTAATTCAGATAGCTTCCTACATACTGCAGGGGAAAATGTAGCTGTGTACTGGGAAAGGCTAGAAAAAATAGATGTGTAAGCTAAACTCACCAATAACAACTTCAGCATAAAAGGGTTTTTTAAGCACCTGATGTTCAACAAAAACCAGGACTTTTACATCGGAGCAGAATATTGAACTCCTTAGTGATTTCTCACTGCAGTTTCTTGACACTGTCCATGTTCCAAAACTCAACACTAGTCTAGACAACAACCCACTCTTTATTAATGAGGAAAGTTTGGTCTATAGAGAAGCTGCTCTCCATAATCAGTTTACAATAGTAATTAAAATTTAAAAAAAACAAAAAAAAACAAAAAAAAACCCCTCTGCTTCTTCCTGCTAGCATACCAATGAACAGATCATAATTTTAATAAAAAATGCAAAATAAAAAGGAGAAAAAAATCCAAGGTCATTTAAACTTGAAATATGTTCCTAAGAAAGTGCTAAAAAATGAATCAGGATGTGTTTGTCTAAAATTTCAAGGGGCAAAAAAGGAAGATTAAAA
This sequence comes from Lycocorax pyrrhopterus obiensis, assembly GCA_014706295.1. Classification (NCBI taxonomy): domain Eukaryota; kingdom Metazoa; phylum Chordata; class Aves; order Passeriformes; family Paradisaeidae; genus Lycocorax; species Lycocorax pyrrhopterus. The sequence continues at coordinate 17,307,500 of JACSVZ010000015.1, forward strand.
ACCTGAAGGATCCTTTTATGCATGATCATGAATACTGATTTTTCTGACTCATCTGCATCCCTATGGAGAGAGAAGAAATAAGCATTTTTTCTATTGGGATCTTAGTTTAAAATGCATCCATGTGGGATTTAAATCCCAACGGCGGACTGGAACATGAAAAACAAATAGCACTTTTCATCTCAAGACAGAAATGCATCTCCATTTTTTTCTGATATTCTAATGTAACATAAAGGTCACTGGATTTCTCATAGCAATGCAAATAACAAGAAAGCAAAGCAATTAAAGTCTGCACTGAACAAGAATGAGCATTGACATCTATTTTTCATTTACCAGAAAGAAAAATCATAGTGACATTATTGATATTATTAGTAAAGAGATAATTATTTGCAAAATTTTAAAATATATTTTAAAATGTTTTCTAGAGATTATTTTTTTATTTACTATTCTTATATTTATTAAACAAATGGAAATTATCCCCAGGTTATATTAACCTGATATTTAGCTGATACGGGTTGGTATTTGTAGTTTCTTAACCTGTGACAATTTTGTTAAAAATTGGAATTCCACCATCACAATTAACACGGAGGTGACATTGTGTGGCAATTTGTGTCTTCATAATATACTTAAATCTATTAACAGTATCTCAAACTAAACACTTTGACTTCCTATTAGAATGTTTCTCAAACTAGACTTAATACCACATATTATTCCTTCAGATTTATTTCTCTGTGAGGTGTCTCTGGAGACAGAGAAATAAAAATACACGATACAAATTAATATGCAAGGACCAGGATGACTTCTACAGAAAAAAAAAAAAAAAGAAAGGCAACTTTTTTATAAATTAAATTCTAGCTAAAAAGTCACATACTATAGGTACCGGAGCCCTTGGTATTGCAAAGTTCATAACTTCAAACTCTAAAACTCTTCTCATCAAGGCATGTTCAGTTCTGAAATAGACACCTCACTCAACACTGAGGGCAGATGCTTTTGTTTCTCTCACAGAATCTCAAACAGTCAACAAAACTCTTGTTTGAGACAGCAGAAATAACTGCTATTCTATAAACAGTTCACTTTTCCATATTGGAGTACATAAATGTGCAAGGAAACTGGACTTGATCCTGAGTCTTAGGAGCTTTTCCAACAAAATTGACATAATTGCCTGACTAATGAGAAATCCTGTATCCAAGACAAACTAGATCCTGAGAGGTTTTTTTCCCCAGAGATTGTCATATCATTTGGCAAAAGAAATATATTTCTGTTTCATAAAATTAATGATTATTGTCCAAGTTTGTTTAATGCCAGAATTCATTTATTATTTTAATGGGCTGAATAGTCTTCTCTAAAGTCTAATTAAACTTTTAATAGCCAGCATTATAAGTGTATTGAAGAGTAATGAAGATTATTGTACTGCCAATGTATTGTGTCCTGGGAATTCCCTATATTAAGAACAGTCACAGTACGGGAGTATTGCAAAGGACCATTATAAAGTTCTGCACAGTTCTTTTGCTCTGGCGACCAGGGTGTAAAGGCTCCATTGACTGCTAGCAGCATGTCTGAATGAAGCTGTCACAACCACTCTAGAACTAGCTTACAGAATTTCTGGAGCCACATTTTCCAAAATTAGGGCATATGTTTTAGCCCTTTGCAATCAGTGACGTCTCCTTGTATCCTTCAGCATGAGAACACAGAAATAGAATGTGAAAGGAATAACTGTACCAAGACTACAAAAGCATATTGAGAACCTCAATTCTAATTTTGTATAAAACCAACCCCAGGCTAGGGTGAGGAAACACATGAATGCAAAATGTGGACTTTGAACAATAGTTTCTGGGTCAGTGCCAATAACACTGTAAAAACAGATGTAAAAGCAAAACAGGTAAACAAAGAAAACAAACAAACAAACAAAAAAAACCCCAGAACAAAACAAACCAAAAAACCCAGAACAAAATAACACCAAAACAAATGAACTAAAGTCATAAACACCTAATCTGTCCCCTCTGGCAAAACTCCATAAATACATCTGCACTTGTCCTCTCATGTGCTGAACTCTTTAGAACAGAAAATACATCCTATTTCTCTCTCTAGAGAGAAAGTTCAGTTGACAACTGAGTTACAATAAGCACCTTGTATTTAACTGTGTTTATTCACCAATGGAAATTAATGTACATTTTAGAGATTAAATATTGTTTGGTAGTTGTTGTCATTGTCTTTTTTTTTAATTTCCTAGTGAAAATTATTCACTTTGAGGTTCTTGCCAAGAATTAAATGGACCAGAAAAAAGTCTTTGTTCAATTTATGATGATGATTAAATTAGTTACCACTCATTTATGACTATTCTAAATTATATCCCTCATTTTAACAAATGCACAAATATTCTTTGATTCCTGTGCATCCTGTGCAATTCATTAATTCCACTGGAAGGAGAGAAAAAACCCATAAGAAAAGACATAAAGAAAAAATGCTTTTTTTCAAAAGCCTATTTTAACCTTGAGGGAAAACAAGAAAAGTAAATCCAATTTTAGGCATCCCTTCCGATTCTCCACTCCTAGTGTTGAGTTTCTAATTGAAAAGATTTCCCCAAAGTACATGATATTAGAGCAACGATATGGGTTAATTGCAGAATTTATTGGGTGGTGATATGGAAAAATTAACATGCATCACTGTGTAATTCAAATAATTTTCTATGGAAATCCTATGAAATAATCTAAATTTTAATGTAGAATAATGTAAGGTTTTCTCAATATCAATTAAGAATGACATTTCACAAGCCTTGCTGGGAGTTGCATATCCTGATAGCATTGAAAGTCAGTATGAGTTGGCTTCCAGTCTTCCTACAACGTCAGAAAAACACTGAATTCAGTGTTTTGGGGTAAAACTTCAAAAAAAAAAGGACAAGAAAACAGGAACCTCCATTCAGCAAATTGCTAAGTTCTAAAGTAGTCTCTGTCCTGGGTTTGAGATAAACAAGCACCATAGACGCAGAGGTTTGAAATATGGTTCAGCATTACCTTAATTCATCTCTTGGCTTTTCTTCAAGTTTAGACAATTTGGAAGATGGGGAAGGTGGGTGTCTTTTTACATAAGTATCTGGGGAAACCCTGCAGTGTGCCAAATTTTTACTTTTTTGGATGTTTTCAGTGACACTGAAAGGATGTAATAAGCATGTTCCTTTCATCATTTAGTCTTCTCAACTTGAATGTTAAGGGCTAAATGAAATATTAATATTTAAACTTTCCTTTCCTTTCTTAACAACCCTAAAGAGCATTTTGAAAAAAAAAAAAGGCATAACTGAGATATTTTGATTTTGTTTTCTTGTCAAACAGAAGAAAATGAGAAACTAATATACATGTTAGATAAATAACTGCTTGCTTCTATTCAGTAGCCCTTTCTCCTTTGAGAAATTTTTTCCTACACCTCTAGCTCCCTACTTTTATTTTAAACATGCTCTAACATTAAAGTTGTTGCCGCTTACACAGTACTAAATTTTGTGATCATTGGCCTTTGGCTGAAATTATTTGCTTTACTTCTTTCAGGAGCAGTGATCTTTTCTTTTGATTTTCAGTTGATAACCTTTTAGATTTAATATTTCATAAAAGTCTTGATGGAATCTAGGGATTAGTTACGTGTATAAATGATTGCAGCTAGCATTGGAATCAAGTGCAGTGATTCATTGCAAATTTTATAACTGACACCAATTTATACTTTATCCACCACACACGTGCCTTGAACCTCCATCTTGTGATTTCCCTTTCTACCCTTTCTATCTTTTTTAGTGAAAGACTAAACACAGTTAGAAAGTTGACTTTTCATTTTGCTTGTTTTCTTTTACATCAGAGAGTGCAAGAAACTTTGTTAGATGAAATTGCCCTAGGATTTTACCCTAGTTCTTATGTCATATTTGGCGTACGATACAAAAGAAGTGGCAGACATGAAAGCTGATAAAACAAGAAAGGTCTGAAATTGAGACAATTCCCTCTTGTGGTAGCTAGACAGTGCGCTCCATGGGCAAGAAACACACTGAGATTATGAATTTGACTTATTTGGTCAAGGTGAAAATATTTGCAAATGTTTTCCGGGAACACCAGGAGGTACTGCCATAAGTTTGCACCCAGGAGGTTTTGGTTGCAATTGCTAGCGGCAATATCACCAATCTATCTCAGAGCCCTTGCACTTATTTAACATCAACAGCAGGAGAAAAAGTGAGCTTGCAGATGACCTAGTACTGACAAGAGCTGTTACATTTGTGTATAGCAAGAGGGGACGCTTGTTTTCCCTTGAAGTTAAATGCTGTCATTCAGGAAAAAAAAGTTGAAAGAAAAAGTAGTAATACCAGGGTCAGACATATGTTTTTTCTAATGAAAGAACCTAGCCAACATGATACATCACAGAATTTGTTCCACTGCTTCCAGCATGAGGACAGTAAACGTAAAAATTGCTATCATTCCCTGATAAATATTTGTTTTGAACATCTACACAGAAGATGGATGTTTCAGCACAGCGTGAATTCTAGATCAATCATATTTCTCTATATGCCCTTTAGATATACTGGAGAGACTCAATTTAATTAAGATAGATCAACTCAGAACAATTAAATGAGTAAATTCAGATGAAAAATTTATTACAGCATACACAAATTTAACACGTGTGCAGGTATATTGGTTGTTTGAATGTACTTGTAATACAAAATTTCTTCTGCTGTTTTCTTAAATCTGTACATTGGGTCATTTGTATTTATGTATCTACTATAAAGTAGAGAACCATAGAATCATAGAACAGTTTGGGTTGGAAGGTTCCTCCGAAACTGGTACAGTAGCTTGCACTTGGTTCAGTTGAAGCTTACGAGGTTCCCATGTGTCCGTTTCTCAGTCTTGTTCAGGTCCCTGTGGATGGCACCCCATCCTTCAGGAACGTCAACCGCACAACTCAGCTTGATGCCATCTGCAAACTTGCTGAATGTGCACTCAATTCCTTTGTCTACACCATTAATAACAGTATTAAACAGTACTGGTCCCAACACAAATTAATCCTGTCATGAGAAACATCACTCATGACTGATCTCCATCTGGACATTGAGCCACTGATCCCTGCTTTCTTGATGTGATCATTCAAGCAATTCTTCATCCACTGAACAGTCACCCATTCAATCCATTTCTCTCCAGTTTAGAGAGAAGGATGTTGTGGAGGCCATGTCAAAGGCCTTATGGAATTCCAAATAAATTGCATCTGTAGCCATTCCCTTGCCCACTGATGTAGTCACTCCACCAGAGAAGGCCACTAGGCTGGTGATACAGAACTTGCCCTTGGTGAAGCTGTTCTGGCTGTCACAAATTACCTCCCTCTTGTCCATGTGCCTGAGCTTAAGCTTCCAGCAGGGTCTGTTCCATGATTGTCCCAGGCACAGTTGTGAGGCTGACGAGTTGGTAATTCCCAGAATATTCCTTTCCATTCTTTTATAAAAATGGGATGTGATATTTCCATTTTGTCCAGTCACCTGGCACTTGAACTGACTGCCATGACTTTCAAATATCAAGGAGAGTGGCTTGGCAACTATATCAACAAATTCTGTCAGGATTCTGGGAGAAGTAGTATATCAAATACACATATTTCTTTAGATTCTGAAGTTCCTTACATTAAACCTAGAAGAGAATGTGGAAATATTTTCCTACAAAAATAAATAGGAGAGATTAATCCATTTACTGGCGTCCCTGTGTCGCGTTGATATTGGATGGTAAAGTGCTGCATCCTTCCCAAAAGTGCCTCCAAGGAAGCCTCTCGGTGCCGGCAGCACACTTGCACACACGCGTACACACACACACACACACCGGATAGCTGGCAAAACAGTCCGACGATGAATGAGCAGGAAGGGTCTTCGCATGGGGTTCTACAGGAGAGGTTTAATGCATCCGCACTCGTGCAAGGTTCCAGAGAAGCCCAGGGAGAACAATGGGCGGTCCAGGGTAAGGGAACCAATAGAGAAACTCTGAGGGTGTATCAGGTAACAAGGGGTGTAGAGGCCAACGGAGCCAACCAGGGGAGCAGAACTGGGGTATGTTAACATAACAGAACAGAGCATTCTGGGGGAAGCTTTTTCCGTCACCATAAGCTGGAAAGGAACCTAGGACTTATCCCACCGTAGGACGCCTTTCGCTCCTTGTCCAGCAGGCCCACCAGCCTCCACAACTCCCCCTTCTCTATTAATTAAAAAAGCTTCTCCCAGGAATCTCAAAAGCAAATGTTTTAAGCAACTGAACACACACCAAACAACAAAAACTATTAAAAGAATCCATAACACAACTTTCAACAGGGAAGCCAAACATCTCTCGAGTCTCCAGTGTCTCAGCAAGTCCTCAAACCACTCGGGTGGTTTTTCTTTCTTCAAGTCCATGATTAAGTCTTTCATATTTTGGATGCTGGTATGGATGCTTTCACTATACGTCCTCTTTGGACTGCGCTACCAACCAAGCACCCACGACCAATGTTGTCAAGAGCATCCAGAAGAAAGTGGCGAGGCAGGTGCTGGGCATCATGGTGTTGGGTGAGGGTACGGGCTAGGGTAGCTGCTTCTGTTGGGGTTTTCAAACAAGATTGTTAAAAAAAATTGCAAAATTTCAGGAAGGGGGCCTTCCTTTCCCTCCCTCTTTGCTTCCTTGGGGTTGAAATCTTTAGAATTAACACTTTCCTTTCCTTTTCACTGAAAATTTTGTAAATTTCATTTTCATTTTTCTTCATCCATCTCTTTCTCTAGAGACTTGTGTTACAGACCCTTCATCAAAGCTGATGAAGGGTCTGTAACACAAGTCTTCTAGAAGTGGCTGAGGAAGCTGGGGGTGTTTAGCCTGGAGAAGAGGAAATTCAGGGGTGACCTTATCACTCTCTATGACTTCCAGAAAGGCAGTCAGCAAGGTAGAGGTTGGTCAATTCTCCCAGACAACCAGTGACAGGACAAGAGGACAGAGTCCTAAGATGCCCCAGGGAACATTTAGTTTGGACATTAGGAAGAATTTCTTCACAGACAGGCTGATTGGGCATTGGAATGGGCTGCCCAGGGAGGTAGTGGAGTCATCATCCCTGGAGGTGTTTAAAGAGAGGCTGGATGTGTTACGGAGTGCCATGGCCTGGTTGACAAGGTGGTGTTCAGTCATAGGTTGGACTTGATGATCTCAGAGGTCCTTTCCAACCTGACTGATCCCGTGATTCTGTGACTTCTTCATTTTCCCCCTTAATTCCTTGAACTTCCTGATCTTCTCTAAGTTGTTCCAACTTTCAATTCTTTCTCTACCCTGGATGTGAGTTTATCTGTCTGCTTGTCTGTCTATCCATTTTCATAATTATTTCCTGAATATGCATATTCTTAATTACATTCATATACCAGAAGATAAGATCAGTATCTAGACTATTTAGGCATTTGGACAGGAGAAAAAGCAGTAAACAATTTTATTGAAGGCAGGAGTGTGACTTCTTTGCTATCAGGTACAGAAAAGAGATTTTTAGCTGGAGTCCAGTGGCTGGCAGTCCTTCAAAAATTCCTTTTGGAGTCTTGAAGAGGGTTGTACAGATCAGTCCCTCCAGGAATATTATAACTTGCTGCCTATTTCATGGCTGGCTTGCCCTGACACTCAATGCCAGGGTAGAAAAAGGGATGCAGTGAAGTTGTCTTTGATCATTGTGTGTATGAAACAGTAAAGTTCCCTGTGCTACAAAGTTCAGGAAACACAAACTCAGTTAATTGATAAAATATGTTTCTTTTCTTTGGTCATTTTTTGAGACTGATTGAAGGAATGAGGGAAGCTCCCTCTCTTACCTCTCTTTGCAGCTTTTAGATAGAATGCAGTCCACAGCAACCAGTTTGAGATGGTTATGGAGATAGATTTGATGTTTTATTTCTCCGTTTATAAGAAACACCATACTGGGCCAAAACAAGATAGGGTACCTTAATTATGTTTTACAGGATGCTTGCAAAGAAGAATTTCTGAACAGACCAGAAATACCTTACAGAAAATGGGACATAAATGTAAGAAGAGTAGTCCAAATAGCTATTTTATAGATATCATCAATCAGAAAATATCCTACTCTGGCAGAGTCTATGGTTGCCCCAAAGGAAGTGCTTAAATAAACGAAAACCTTTTTCTTTTTTTTTTTCTCTTTTTCTTTTCTTTTTCTTTTTCTTTTTCTTTTTCTTTTTCTTTTTCTTTTTCTTTTTCTTTTTCTTTTTCTTTTTCTTTTTCTTTCTTTTTCTTTTTCTTTCTTTTTCTTTTTTCTTTTTCTCTCTTTCTCTCTTTCTCTTATCACTTTCCTCTTTTTCATTTTCCTTACTCCCTTTGTTTTTTGGATCTTTTTTATTCTAAGTTTTTTTCTCCCAGAGAAAGAACTGTTTGTTCATTGAACATTAACTGAGGAAGGTTTTTGGAACAGATCTTAAAACACTCACTGCTCATGTTATGACAACAAAAATTCCTATGCAAAAAGTACAAAATCCTTGTATTTCATAGTGATTTTCACAGACAAACCATGTTGATCACCTATTTGCCTTGTTTCTTTCTTCTCTTCCTTTCTTTGAGAATTGCACCGTAACTTATAGATAATATTCATAAGGATATGTAAAATGAAATTTTCTTTAAAGTGAAAACTAATCCAGTAAAAATATGTTAGAAAGGGATCAACTGTTATGTAAGCAATGCAATCAATCAATAAGTGAGGAAGTAAGTTCAAAGCATAACTCTTCAAATAATGTTTTTCTTTTATTCTAGATTGATGATATAGGTAAGAACCAACAGAGCATCCTAGGGCGGCATAATCTGTGCATTGCATGAAAATTGTATCACTCTGCATTAATTTTAGTCCATAGTATAGAAGTTATATCCAGCACAAGTTGGAAATTGGAGTCTCTGCTCAGAGATGCTGAAGTAAAAAACAGACATAAAACAGACTAAGTAAGTTTTTCCTTGTAATAATCTGAACCTCAAAGTTCTGATCACCCTCCCACAGAACAGGAAATTGAATTTTGACACATAGATAGTGATCGCATAAATAAAAATCCAATTACAAAGTTGAATATTTGAGGGGGATATATCTAACCTTCTTTATCAGAAATTCCATTTCAGAAATATTTTTTTTAGAAGACAAAATTATTTCCTCATTCTGTAACATAACCAAATTTTAATTTTTTAATGGCAAGACATTCTATTATGTTGAAAAGTTGTTGGTCCATTTATTCTAATGTCCAGAAATATGATAGTAATTATGATGACAGTCTTTAATTGTAAAAATATTGTTTATCTTGGGTGTTACAGTAATAAGACTATTATTTTTCCTGAATATTATAAATTAGTAGTTTTTAGTACAATATCTTGAGTTCTATAATTCAACTGTAATTCCATAGAAAAAGAAAACTCTCCTAGCATAAAGTATATGCTAGAAACATATAGAAATACAGTTTAATACAGTTATCATTCAGAAGATAAATTGAGTGTATCTGACTTACACATACTTTTGTTCTTGTTCTCACTCACCTGTATGAAAGCCTTACTAGTTAAGTTTTCGTTTGATGTACTCTAGATTTAGCTAGACATCAAAAGGGTTCAGAAATAACTTTGAAATAAGTACAAGTAATCCCTCAAGTAATTCAGGAGAGTGTAGTTGAGCTATTCTTTTAATGAGAAAACAAAATAAATATATCACTTATATCAGCACAGGTTTTTAAATTAGAATTCTGAAATTTTATCAGATATTTTGACTATTTCAGTAGACTTCAGGTATCTAGGTAATATAAGTCTCCTCCATATATATTAAAAATACACAAAATCCCAAGAGAGAGAGGGAGCCTACTATTCTTTAATCAGATATGCACTACTGTTCATTTTGTTTACTGATGAAGTGAGTTGGAGTTCGCATGCAGGGAACATTAAAGTCAGCAAATATTAAATACAAATATACTTTCCACTTTTTGCTGTTGCAAGAAGAGTTGAAATAGATTTGCTGCACTTGGAGCTGGGCATTTGTTCTGCTCTTCTAACAAGTATAGTTGTTGCTGTAGAAAGGCACAAAAATGCCTTCTTTAATCAAACCAACACAATTTAGAGCATTCCTGATAGTTGCTCCTGTATAACAAGGGCAAGCTTCTTTTCATGCGGCCTGAGGAAAATGAATGCAGCTCTCTTTAAAAAGCCTCTTGCTTTTTGAGAGCAAAATATGTGCAAATAATTTTTTACTCTTTCTTAAGATGGATGCCTGATAAATATTTAAAGTTATCAATTCATATACTCAAGGTAAAATTATTTATTTTATTTCCCGAGAAGCCTCACGTTTCCTCATATTAGATTATAACATATATGGGTCTGAATAGATCAATGTTTTCAACTTTTGAATTCACTGTAATGACAATGAAATGAAAACAGAAATCAAGATTACCACAGTAAAAAATCAAAGACTAAAACATCTAAAAATTTTGTCTCATACAACTATAAGCAGGAAAGAGAAAGAAAGGAAAAATTAGTCAACAAGCTGGCTATACTACAATAAATTATTACAACATAAGGCCTTCGAACTTTTAACCCAGGCAAGTAGATTAAATATGTCTGGGAAAATTTCTGCCTACTGAGGCCAACTGGCACAGAGGGGCATGTGTCTATGCTAACAAAGTCTCTTAATCTCCAGAACAAGGAGACTACATGCAAATCACTTGTTAAGGGTAGTTCCTGGCATGTACTGGACCCTAAATCCTGCCCAAAGATTATTTGGAAAAATGCTAATTGGCAAAAATAAGTTATATTTGCTATTGATGACTGAAGTCCAACACCAAGGATCAGTTACTGGCCTGGTTAATTTCCTAGTATTGTATTTCAAGTGTTGAAAGATAAGGACAAAATCCCAAGTTTGGCATCAGGCTTAAAATTTCTAATCAAGGGTCTTCATCTAGACAGGAAATAGTTCTGGATCCATAAACTGAAGAGGTTTGAAAATTGCAGGTATGGACCAGGTTCTCCTTGAACATGCAGAGAGAGGGCAGCATTGCAACTCAGGCAGTGGTGAAAGGAACATGCTTTGGCAGACACACTCAGGAGCTGTTCTCAGGTTGTTTATAACCTGCTCATAGGCTGAAAATGTTGGCTGTTTTGGTAGAAGTGTATTTTTCGCTAAGTGAGCCAAATTAAAAGTCTTTAATTAGTGACTTGAGTTAATTGTCAATTAGTGAATTGACTTAATAGTTAAGTATTTTTTAAACAATGATCGAAGCACAATGATTTCCAGAATAGTATGGCATATTTTAAAATTCAAGAATAGTCAAAGTTCTTAAGATAGTCTAGGATTCAGGTTATTGTAACTGCATCTTCTTCATGACAGCCTAAGCTGCTGAAATAATCAATATTTCTTGTGATCTCTGTGTGAAAGAGTGATATATATTCCCTTTGAAATAGAAGCTGAGAACAGGACAAGAAAAGCTGTCACTTTGCACTCTTTATTGCCCTCTTTGCCCTATCTCACATATCAAAGAAGGTATTTCACCACAAGATCATATGCGTGTCATAGATGAGACTGGTAAAGAGTCATAAGGGCCATGTAAGGAAGCTAGAATTACTTTAATGCCTACAGAGAGAAAAGAAGGTAGGAAAGTGAAAGAGATAGACCAGTGTGGGACTGCAGCACAGGCACACACTATTAGGTCTAATGGGAAGTAGATTGCTCCCACCAAAGAGCTCTGGGAACAGCTAGAAAATTCTCTTCTGGGTATATTCCATTTTAGCAGAATGAGTATGGAATAGTAGAAGGCAGGTTTTTAAATGTACTTGCTGAGTTTTTTAAAGCAGAACAGCAGATTTAATTGTATTTCCCCCTAGAGCTGATAGGAATGGTACAACAACATGCTCAACTCTGCCACAAGATATCCCAGTACTCATTTAGGTCTCTTAATATTCTATAAATATCAGTGTTGTCAACATCAGGAAAGTTGATAGCTAGAATGAAGTCCTGAGATCATGGATTTCTTCCTTAGTCTTTGAAAATACAGAAAATAAATGAATGAGTGAATAAATATGTGATTTGTGGATATTGTTTGTGAGTGCCAGCCACTGGCAAACACAGAGGTTGTTACAAGGGAATCATGATTTAGGTTGGTTTCTAACAAGTGGTATTCAAGTCCTCTCTGTGCTGGAGCCTAAAGTTCTCTACCTTCACTAGAGTTTTGAGGTAAATCTTCCTTCATTTTCTCCTTGCATTAAACTTTTTAAGAATAGAAAGGGGTTTTTATTCTCTAAAGATACATTTCATCATCATTAAAACAAAAATAATATAGACAACTCAGTTCTGCTGGGTAAAATGTAATGGGCTGGAAGAAGTTTGAAAGCAAAATCCTGGCCACTGTGTTATCATTAATTCCCACTAGTTTTTATACTCAAATAAGCAATTTTCAGTATTCTTCTGGGCTGCAGCAAACCAGACGTTTGCCTGCTTTAATGTTTGGCTAATGTTAAATGATTTCCAGGATGTCTGGCAAACTGCAGCTGCTTGATTCCCAAGAAAGCAGCGGTGTTTAAAAAGTAGTTGTGGTGAGCAATGCTTGGGATTGCAAAACACGTATCTCATGTTCCACACAGTCCCCTGTAGATCCCTAATAAACGGTTTTTGGTTTAGTTTTATTTTTTTTCTTTTACATTACATATCAGACCTGACTGTCCATTTCCTATTCTCAGAAGTCTCTTAAACATCTGTCTGTGTTACAGCCTTTATCTCCCTTTGTGTCTGGCTCCATCTGCCTGTCCCAAACCATTCTCCAGAGGTTTGTCTCCCTCCTTTACTTGCCTTGTTCCTGGCTTTCTTAGTCACTTCCCATTGAAGAGCAACCTGCCCCTGCCTCCAGAGGCTCTCTCTCTCAAAGCAAACAAGCAGCCCTTTTTTTCCTGCTGTACAGCCGCAGGTCTTTTAAAGGAATATCACACATAGTACATGGTAGACAAAAAAAAGAGATCTTCATCTTAGGGATAATTCACCTCAAAGATTGGGTGCTATCCTCAACTTAGCTCTGCTAGTGTTCTCGTTTGTATTTGTATAGCTGCTTAATTACATAGGGATAGTCATCAGTCCTGACATAAGGATTCATTTAGTCAAGCTTCAGAAAGTGCTCCTCAAGCACCCTACTCACCACTGAAGTGAGGGACTTGTGGGAACATTCTGTGAAACTCAGAAAAGTAATTGAGTAAGTTTTCTTTTTTTTTCTTGCCAAGAAAACACTTTTCTTGTACAAAAGGCAGTTCATTTCAGTGTAACACTGGAAAAATATGAGGAAATATAATACATAATTTAGTGTCAAATATTTTTTAAAATTTTCAGTGTCACTTTCATTTTTAGTAACTTTACTAATTTGAATACTGAAGAAGATAATTAATGTTTTTGAACTTATTGAATATAAGTTTTAAAACTCATTGGTCAATACAATGTATTTCAGTTAAATGCAGTCAAAGAGCAGTACCTATGTAAGACTAATGTACAGGAAAACATAGCGTGTTATAGACACTTTTTATTATGAATGTAATTTACTTGTGAATATGTACCATCATGGCACAGTCTCTGAATCTGCAGCCAAAATGTTTCTGAATAAAAGAAAACAAAAATCCAGAAGCAAAAATATTATCTTCATACAATTTTTAGTATTACTGCCAATCTGTAGAACACTTAGAGAAAATAATGACTCCATTATGTCAGTCAGTGTAAAAGAAACAAACCAAAAGATTGTCCCTTAGGCAAATATCTCACAATCCAGGCAAAAGGTGGATCCAGGAGAAGTATTCCTCAATGTATCTGTATATCCCTGAAGAAATGATGAGATTATAATGATCAGCTGTAGAATCCATAAACAATGTCAAGGGCAGATTGACAGACAATCTATTGTCCAGTTTTCCATGGGAATCATAGATCACAAAGCCAAAAGTGAAGAAGATATAAATGAAGTATTTTTAGAAAAAAAACCATATTTTCAAGGAAGGCTATGCCCAAATAAATATCTGTCATATAAAACAAAAAATAAAAAAATTCGTTATGATTAGCTCATTGCATGACACTTAGTAATTAAAAGTGGATTAAGATCTATTAAGAATTTCTGAGGACAAAACATTTACTTCAGAGTTTTTTTCATACTGACCTTAATTTTGAAATTTTCCTGCTTTCTGGGAAAGAATGCTATTGAAATAAATTATGCTGTTTCATTAATAGCTATCATATATTTTCCTAAACAAACAAGCAAACAAAAATCCCAAAAAACAAACAAACAAAAAAAACCCCCACAACAAAACAAAACAAAAAAGTAAATAGAATGAATAGGCTTTCCAACTGGAAAAACCCTCAATTATAGAAAGGTTGGATTGGAATATATATTAAAACCCCTTCCTCTTTACCTATCACTAGTTCAGAAAGATATGTTTTTAATGGACCCTACTATAACTACTGCACATTATGTAAAACAAACCCATTTACATAAGATAATGACAGCATGATAGGGTTCTCTGATGCTGAAACAATGGAAGTAAATTGTTATAATATATATTTTAATTAAATTGAAGTTAAAAGCTTAGGAGGTGTCTTTGAGTAACTGATGATATTAGAGACTTAAGAGGCCAAAACAACCTTCCCACCTATAGTGAGAAATTTCCATTATCATTTAGTCTAACTTGAAAAGATCAAAGGCCTCTCCTTTTTCTCTTTTCCATGCCATGTATTTATCTCATTAAATGTCATTAAATTAATCAACAGCCTTTTTAGAGTACTGGTTCTCATGTTCAGCAAAAACCAAAAGAAGAGATAATGACACAGAGAAAAGCAAATGAGTACTTTCAAAGAACAAAGTCACTCACCTCTGCTTATAAAATAGGAACAAATTTAGCAAAAGTAAGCTATTCCCATCACAACATCATGACTGAAGATAGCTCCCAGATTAAAAAGAAAAGAAATCAAAAAAGCAGTCAGAGAAATGCTCCTTTCTGCTCCATTTTTTTTGTAGTGGACTGCTGCCAATAGGAACCTCTGACAAGGCTGGCAGCCTGAGCTGTGGAGATGAAATTTTTCTTGCTCCAAATCTTCCATTACTCAAAGGGAAGGCCGCTTTGAGTGCTTTTGTGAAAAGTAATTTTCAGGAAAGAAAATAAAAACTTCAAATAATAATAAACAGTAGTTTTCCAAACTGCATTTTTATTCAAATCTAATTATCAGATTAAGATGACTACACTTAGTGGCAAATATAATCCTGCTTTCAATGTAATTGACACATTCCCGTCATACAAGTAGGGAAAACACCATTCATTTATTCAGTAAAATAAATCTATATTTAAAGTTGTCGCATCTCACAAGAATGTTGACTCACATGCATTATGGAGGGTTTTTTTGCTTTCCTCTGAAAGAGCTTACCATGGCAGTTCCTGGAAACAGACATACAGGAGAGTCAGGGGTAGTGTGTCAAAATTTGAACGTCTGTTCTACTGCCATTGTACAGAGCAAGGCAATGTGCTGGTAATGCACTATTTGAGCACCTTCAAATCAGTTGTCTAGAACTGCAGTTCTCATTGGCAATCATCTGTTTGTCATTTTAAGAGGCACCTCTTTCCTCTGGGACAGTTATGTGAATGGTATTTCCATGTATGATTCTTATGAGATTTAGGATGCCATCCTGCTTTTCTCTGTAGAGTTTCTCTGTAGAGTTAGATTTTCAGAGGAGAAACAGTACTATGCTCTGAACTCTGCTCAGGGCAACTGTTTTAAGAAGTCAGCCCGTTTTAGAAAAATAGAAAACCTACCTAACTCTCTTCCATTTTCACAAGAATTTGATATAGAAGAGGTATGGTGTGCTTTAAAAATTCTATATCTAATACACCTAATACATATAAAATTATCTTAGGGATTGTATCCTTAGTAGGTATTACATGTTTTAAAATTGTTGAATTCTTGTCATATTTATTTTTTATTATTTAATATGACCAACATTTGTAAACAGAAGAAGTAAAAAATTATTCAGCTTCTGTGAAATGTGACTTAATGTGAAATGATGTAGATAAAACAAATGAAATTCAGTTCTGTGGAGATGTTATAACAAGCTACATATGTATTTCAAAGGGTCCTGGAGAATTTAATGGCCTACATGTCCTTTCACAACACACATTCACAATGGCCTACATTCATATTCACAATCCAAATCACTATTATAAACTCACTGAATTGGAACACCTTAATTCTTCAGAATCTGCTCAATAAAGAAATGTTTCTGGATACCAAGAACATTCTAAAACTTTCCTCTACTTTTGACTAAAAAAGTATGTAAATTGCTTTTTCTTGATTGTGGTATTTAACTAAATAAACCTACTTCATTCCCATCTTGTAGAGGTGATAGAGAAAATTAATATTTTGTAATCTTATAAATTTTATAAGACTGAAAGACAAAAGAAACACTTTTTTCCCCTCTCCATTTTTGCTTATTTTCTTTCAGTAAATGCACAAGCTAGAATGGTTAGAACATCCATAGACTGCAGTTTTATGCATATTATCTCTCATTCCTTCTACGTGTTACTCACAACCTAGGCATTAATCAAAATGATAGAAAAGAGTGCAAATGAGATGGCATACTAATATAGGCTCAAATTAACACATTCACTTTAATATTCACTCACACAGAAAACCTTTGCAACTGTCAGATGATCCATTAGGCTGTTTAATGAGTCAGAGTGTACCTTTAAGCTGCATATATTACTAGACTATACTACCATAAGCATATTAAAAGACAATATACTTGCTGATTCAGATCTCTCGTTCCTTGGGCAAATACAGCTGGCCAGCAGATCCCTGAGGTGACCACAATTTCATTTGGGACCCTGGGTAACTCTCAGTTAATCCCCACTGCCATGACGTTGGGCTGGTAGGGCGAGTCATTGACTGCTCTGGTGGCTCCCAAGGAGGCAATTAGCAGTTCCCTTGTGAGTAAACAGATATTCTCTTTTCTTATTTCACAGCAAAGCACTAATGATCATAGTGTATGCCCACAAAAGTGGAAAGTGGCCCTGTGAAAGCCAAGGCTGGAATTCAAGGATCCAGAAAGCAGATGAAAAAGACAGAGATGCCAAGTTGGACAGGAAAGAGGAAAATCTTGGAGTGCAAAATCGATAAAGTCTGGCCAGCTCTCTCTCCAACAAGATGATGCAGCCAGGAATCTCAGCTGTCTGGAGGAGATAGTATAGCTTCCAGGATCTTGGGACTCTGATACTGGTTCACAGGCTGAAGGATTACGTATATTGTATTGCTTGAAAAGACCAAATCAAAGCCAAGAGATTTTTTTACTCGAGGACTCAGGAACTATGACTTTTGATCCTCTGTTCCCAAATAAGGGGAATTTGCATATCTTTACTGTATTTTTTTCCTTAAAGTATCTTGAAATCTACCTGATTTCTTTTTTTTAAGTATCAAGTTTGAATAGGCTTCCTTTTGCATCAGGGGTAGATGTTACTTTAGGCTATGATCCTTATACAAAAATCCGTTGAACATTTGCTTGTTTTGAGGGGCAGAGATTATGTGGTCTTTAATTATCTGCTCTAAGTGTAAAATATACGTCCTTTGAAACAGGACACTCATAAAACCACAATGCAACACAGGGAAGAGTAAAACTTTAAAAGGTAAAAATAAAGAAGTACACATGTACATACCAAAATGAGTTATAAAGCGAAGTTTATCTTGCACCAAGCAAGCACAAACCTATTACCCAAGGCAACAGAAAGCTGATTGATGATATCATGATGACAAATGAATTCTCATTTTGAATTCTGCCTGCTAAGTAATTAGTAATGTCATCAATATCATTACTAGCTCCTCATTCAACTTCATCAGCAAGCTGTTCTCATTGCTCATTTTTCAGCTTTTCCTTTCTGTGCTTCAGTCACAGGATGAATCTACGTTGAGGACAGTTTCTAGCAACTACCCAAGGGAGCAACAAAAAAATTAGTTGTCAGGCACAAGCAGTCTATTGAAACTCTGAACTACATTTCAATAGCAACCCCATGATGTTATTTTGAAGTGGTCACTAACTTGAGAATTAGTGTAAATAGTGTCAAGGACATCTTTCTTTTTTTCCTGAAATATATTTGGAAACTGACATAACATAAAACGAAAATACAATTAATGCAAAACTTAGTGATTATAACTGAGCAAGTGACTGCAGGAAAAAAGCTTATTAAAAATACCTTCTCATCTCATTTTCTCATGTTTCTGAGATGGAAAGAAGCATTGCCAAGGAAATTGAACAAAATATTGCCAGTGCATATTGTCTCCAAGTTTCCAGTACTATCTTTTCATTTAAAAACCTGCAAAACTTATCTTAAAAAAAACCCCCAAAAATCCCCAAATCCTAACGAGTGCTGAATAAAATATTTGAAACACAACTGCACATTTGGGGCCAAGCTACAATCTGAGCATAGGTATAGCACATTAGAAAAGGCCATTAGATTGCCAGTATTTGCCCTTTTTCATTGTCCGTGCAACCAGGTTTGTATTTTAACAGAATGTGACCAAGTTCCAGAGACTCTTGTGTTTGTTTTTTATCTTTTTAGGAGGGGGAGGAAGGGGTTAAATAACTTATTGTTTGAATTTTTCATGGCATTAGGACTTTTCAGAATTTATTTTAGACAAGCAGACTTGTCTACCTTTATATGCATTTTCTACTGTATTTTTGGAGTTCTGAAGCAAAACTTGCCAGATACATTTAATTTTTAAAATTGTATTTTAGTACACGCACCAGTTTTTGCTAAACTGAATTGAAGTATCTTAGTTTAAACGAGTATTTCTGCACAGTTCATTTACAGATTCTGCTATTCAGACAGACTTTTATCAAGTGATCAAACAAGAATGAGAAAAGATGAAATTTGTTTCCTCTTAATGCTGGTGTTCATTTGAACAAAAAGTCAGATTATTTTAAACAAATGTAATTTTATTCCAAAATATGCAAAATAGATAATATGCTTCAGTCAAGGTATTTTTCAACATTAGAATACTTTCTCTGATCTTTTCATTGTGCTCTGGCTTTTAATCCCATTTTGCATTGCTGAACAGAAAATAATTAAGAAGAGCTGTTCAAGTTTGTCCAAAGATGGTCTATAACTAATACTCTATGTCCAAGTTACTTTGGTTTAGACTCTCTAGTTCACCTGATCTTTCAGCAGGATAGAAAATTATTACAGTTTTGATGATATGTCATTGATCTACTTGTGTCAAAAGCAATATTCCCTAAAATTGTCTTTTCAACAAATCTCAGAGTAAACCAATGACAAAATAAAATTGGGGTTCATGACAGATGATCAGTAAACCGTAATTCCACCTGAAGTTCTGTGGTAAAAACTGTCACAGTGACTTTATCACCAAAGAGGAACAGGAACATGGTGACATCAAGTCAGTTGCCTAAACAGAAACTTCTGTGCTATGCCTCATCCCTACCAATCTGCCCTGGCCTCCAGCTGCCTCTGTGGAAGCGCTGTACCCCCACACAATGCCAGTTCCTACCTCTCAGACCCCTGTGACTGACCCAAGAACTCTCAAGTGCCAGATACAGATGTTTAGGCAACTGAATTGAGCCCTCAGAGTTTGTCTGCATTTTCAGCTGTTGAGATTAACAGGGAAAAAAAGAGAAAAAAATAAAAGAGAAAAAAAAAAGAGAGGAAAAGAGAAAAACAATCTATTAGGTCCATGGAAATGTGTTTATCTGCTCTAAATGGCTTAACAGCCCTTTTAATGCCCTTTTAATCCATCAGTACCTTGAACTTTTTGCAGACTTGTAACACTGGATATAATGAGATAGGGAAAAAAATGGTAGCTTTTTTCTTTGTTTCTCCAAGGGTATATGAGGTGACTGAAATACACTGTGTTTTCTTTAAAATTCTTATTTTTTTTTTCTAAATAATCTTAATGGCTATCTTCAAGATGATCAAGTTTATTACTTCTGCAAAACATTTTTGGGATTGAGATACTTCATTGAAATTTACCATTTGATTTAA
The DNA here is from genome assembly GCA_014706295.1 of Lycocorax pyrrhopterus obiensis. Classification (NCBI taxonomy): domain Eukaryota; kingdom Metazoa; phylum Chordata; class Aves; order Passeriformes; family Paradisaeidae; genus Lycocorax; species Lycocorax pyrrhopterus. Next base: position 17,327,506 of record JACSVZ010000015.1, read on the forward strand.
TTGGTTTATTCCTTGCCTGTTGGTAAGAATGCATGATATTCTGATGGGGTTTTTTTTTGTTCTAATAGGGTCAATTTTCCCTTTTTTTGAACACCTTAATTTGATATGAAGTTTGAAAGGCAAACAGAACAACAGTCTTTATTTGAATCCCAGTCACAGGAAAGTGGAGTGAGATGACTATGCTCATAGTTAATATATTGTTTTTGTTTAATTATCATAAACAACAAAAATGGTTTATTGCCAGACGACTGGATCTGATTTTGTGCTTGGTTTGTCATAAGGAATATTTTCTATCAATTTACAAGTTCAGTAACCTGAGAAATGAGCTAAATAACAGTAAGTTTTAATGCAGTTATGGAAATATGCCACAATAGCAACACTTTTTAAAGTCTCCTGTACCCTATAACTCACCAGCTTGTTAAAGAAATGGTTTCTACAGGAAATATTAGTGAACCCTGAATTCAAATTAAATTTCTGTCTGTTTAACTGTAGTTAATGAATAATATGAGAAACTGACCTAAACAACCATTTCAGGACGCATTAAAAATCATTTTCAGTAGCAGCATTAGCCTTCATTGCTGCTTGTAAAAGATTTTATATAGCACACTGAAACCCAGGAGTCATGGTAACATCTTCTTGCAAAATGACAGTGATTTTTACAGATTCATTCAGATCATTGTATTCTTGTGATAATACTTCTTCCTCGATATCAAGTTTCTTTTCCTTGTTCCAAGACTCTACTCAGTGATTAATATTTGGAGCTTTGTTGTTTTTTTCTTCATTTTGGATTGGGGTTTTTTATGACCATTTCAGTGGTCTTGAATAACAAAATTTTCAAGGAGTAAATGCTTTTCCTAAGCTTTTTGAATATTAGGAATGTACCTTACAGAGGATGATTAAGTCCAGCTTTAACTGACCCTCAGTTCTCCATTGACTTACTTCCTCAGGGAACACTGTCTGCTTCTTCAATCTATGCATATGTAGATTATGCAGAACAGAAGTGATTATCTCTTTGTGTTCTAATACAGAAAGTCTTCAGAACCCACGATATTTTACCTTTGATTTTTTTCTGTTATTCAGTCCATTCTTCAAACTGCTATCAAGTTCCAGAAATGTATGAGAGTAGTGGGAAGAGGTTTTCCGGATTTTGTTTTAAGATGAGTTTTTAGCCTAGAACTTGGTCTTGAGCTCATTTTCCAGTGCAAAAGTCCATATCTCATCAGGCTTCTTTAATCCAGTGTTTTATAATAACTTTCCAGATCCAGAGGAATTGATATGACTAGACTGGAGGACAAAGGGTGGTACTATGTTCTTCAGATCAGGGACATTAGGAAAAAAAAGGCTTTTTCTGTTCTTATATATAGAGAATGGAAGTACAAAAACATTTTAACATGATTTCTTCTTTTAGATTATTTTTTTCACACGCAGAATTTTTTACATTTAAAATATTATTTTATTCTTCTATTTACATAGCTGATGTCATAATCACACATGATTATGACATCAGCTATTATATCTTTGTTACACTACTCCTTATTATCTATTTATAGTGAAATCTAAAGATGAAACAAGATACGAGGCCACCTGGTCCTCGCTTTTAATAACACATGATAGGAAACATGTAATTTTATGAAATTCCCTTCTAAACAGACAAGATACTACACGGCAGAGGAAGGAGAAAAACTGCAAAGTGAGTCATAGAGTAGGAATTAAAGATCTGTGTCATTTACTATATTTCAACTGTGATTGCCATCAGCAAGATAAAACAATGGAAAATATAAAAATCCTGTTACAGAATAAGTAAGGTGTGTATCCAAAGATACATCTGCATCTGTGCAAATATTTTTGAGATTTCAGATGAAGACTCAAATATATCATTACTGTCACTGACGGTAAATCTTATGAGGAGGAAATAACTTCTGAATATGAGATCTAGAAAAATATACTCCAAACAATTCTGTGAGTTTGTGATAAAAAAACCAGTTGCTATTTTTGTACACAGAGGTTAGGAATGGGAAAAAAAACCCCAAAACCCCTGTACTAATTTGCAAACATTAAATTCTTTCTTTCTAGAAATTCATAACAATTTTAGACAAGCCATTAGCTGTCATGAAGGTAGCAGCTGCCTGGGCTGCTGCTATGCAGACTTCCATGCCAGGAGTTAACTGAGTCTCTTTTTTCTGGTGACTTCCAAAAGGCATAAGAAGGTAGAAACAGCCATATCAGAAAGAAAATTCTGCATGTGAGTGTGAACGCTAAGAGGTAAAAATAAGACATGTTCAACGATTTTCAAACATTCTTCTTACACATTTAAGAGATTGACAGTAGAGGGCCCATGGCAGTTTCCAGTCCCACTGCAAGTAAGTAGCTGACAAACTCAGTGGTTCAGAACCTGGGAAATAGAGGCAGTCTGATAGAGACCCAGCTTGTTCACACATCTTTGTTTAGATGGATTGACAAGCAACAAAGAAAATTTTATGGCTAATAAGCTTAAGTCAGATACAATCTCCTGGTTTTCAGCACTAACAGTATCTCCTAATTCTAGTCTTGTTTAAAGTGTCTGCTTAAGCTGAAGTTAACTATTATTTTAAAGGTCAAGAGACAAAGCTTTATAGTATTTCTTCCTCTTGTCAGGAGTACTAATTCTAGCTTAATTAAAATCCACTGCCGTAGTTCAAAAGGGATTAATTTGAAATACCTCCAAAGGGAAATCATATCTTTTTGAAAATTTCCAGTCTGAAATGGTCTCAAATAACTGAAATTTTCCTTACTGTCTCAAGTCAGGAAGTGCTTGTAAAATATAAGAAGATTTACAGAAGGACAAGTTGCAAAAAAAAAAAAAAATTCCTTGTCAAAAATGCCTTGATTTGCAAAGTCCTTAACTTATAAACAATATTTAAAAGAGCTATAAATCAATTAATCAATTGTTTTTTATTAAGAACACTTGCATTATTAAAAAGTTATCTTAGAATTTTAAACAGGCAACATTTTTTAAAGTGTAAACTTTCTCTTTGATTCAACTCACTTCGATTGTCTCATGTAAGACACCAATCTTAATATATAAAATGGTAAGTAAATTTTTTTTTGTGCTTAAGAATCTTATTTTTCTGGAGGACAGTAAAAACCAGTCTTGGGGTTACCTTAACTTGATCTAATTATTTTTGAAATTAATCATGGTAAAACTTAGAGATATCTTTGGAGAGAAACTGTTAAGCATTTTCTCAATAAGCTCTCCATCATTTTGTCTAAATCAATGAATTTTCTCAAAGAACGCCCCTGGGAGGAAATCGACTATCTAGCTTTTAGAGATATATTTCCAACATAATTTCTATAATGCTGTGACTCTTTCATTGCAGCCATGGACAACATAGGTAATGTAATCTTTGCAGATGGAAGAAAATTAATTCAAAATAGTACTTTTACCCCTCCTGTCTGGGATGACTGACAATAACCTGTCAACATACATGATTATACTATGTTCCTTTCCCGAATAGAACACAGCAAGTAGTCAAAACAAAAATGAATAAGTAAAATCATGCAAAGAACTAGGGTCTGGGAATGTGAGGAAATAAAACTACAGTGCTAAATATGTTAGGCTGTAATGTAAGCAAGAGAAGCAGTGAAGCTTGGTGATGGTAAGTGTCAAAGAAAATACTGAGGAAACACTTGATGTGAGATGAGGGATGGGGCTGTGGCTCTGCGGTTGTGAAGATAAATAGTGGCAGATATGGAATCAGCTGGGAAAAGGAATCTATGGAAAAGCTCAGGGAATGTATAGGTTAGGACTATGAAGTCAAGTAAGAAAATACAGGCAAACCTGAGATAAGATGTGAGAATGACAAGAAATTTATGTATTAAGAAAAAGAGAAAGGTGAGGCTATTGCATGTTTGTTTATGAAAGACAAGATATGTATGGATTTAGTGTATGTGGAATTGAATTTGAAGTGGGAATTGAATACATAATAAAGACTTCGAGTAGTTAACAGCTGTTAGCAGTTCAAAGCAGATCAACAGCCATTTCCTTCAAGTCCTCTGGAAATATTATTTATGCTTTCATTTTGAAAAAATTCAGTGTTGGACGTGATATCAGTTATATAAATTTTAATGGTATAAGCATAAGCAGTGGAAATTAATTGGAAATTTTAGATTTTTTCTTGATTTTCTAGGCACCTCAATCTTATAGAAAGACGACATAAATTAACTATCTCCTTCTTTGTTTTAGAAGGCTCCCTAAATTATGATATCAAGGTTTGACTGTGGGTCTCTCAGATCACTAAATCTAATCTTAGGTCAGACATCAATGCTTGAAAAAAAGGCAACAATTTAGGAGTTAATTGTTTATAGCTAGTCAAATTAATCATTTGATGTCCTAAAATCAAAGGACAAGTCAGATTAGAAGAAACAAAGTAGTCACAACATTAATTGTGACCTATTTCATACTTGTCTCCTAAATGGGTAATACATCACAAACTGAATGCATGCAGGTGTTTCAGTCTCAAATTTTGTTGATGCCACTAAAGTTATAATTGCCTTTCATTGATGCAATAAAGATTTATTTATGCTGTGTGTTTCCCTATCTGAAGGAGACAGAGGAGAGGTCTTTGTGGAGGTCTGGAGTCTGTCACTAGGGATATGTGGATATTATATTGTAGTTCAGACTTGTAAGAAGATTTCCCATGTCTTTACTTCACAGAACCGCAGTTAGAGAATATATTGAGTTGGAAGGGACCCACAATTATTATGGTGTCCAGCTCTCAGGTCTGCACAGCACCGTCCCTAGGAGTGACTGACAGTATTGTCCATGTGCTTCTTGAACTCTTTTAGGCTTGGTGCATGTTACCAATTTTATTTCCCTTTGCAGTAAATATTAATTGATTGAATCGCTATTAATACATCATACAAATTACAATAATATCCAATAAGGCATCATGCTGATAGGCACTGTAAAAACACATAATAAGTGGCAATATAGAATTTATAAAGTAACCAGGTGCTTATTTACAGGATTATTGTGGTGGCTACGGTTCAGAAAATATATAAAATACCTGAGGGACAGGTCAATGATTACAAGTATGTAAGAAGAATTTTCAAAAGTGTTACCAGCAGGACTCACAAGAGCACTGCAGATTTTTTGTAAGTTTATTTGTGCGGACAAGCAAATGACAAGGTGCATATCTCAGGCATTTTGGTGACTTTCAATTTTTAACTGTCCTTCATTGAAAGGATCAGTTATATCTGACAACCATACAGAGACACTGGATCTGTCTAGATCATTAAAGCTCCCTTTGCCTTCCACTTCCCATTCTTTAAAATGTCTGTCTGTGTTCTAGACATTTCCTGGGAAATATCATAACATCTCTACATTATTTTGACCAAATTGTTTGGATTATTTGTAGTATCAATAGTAATTGTTCTTTTTAATCACCTAAGTTCTTCTGAAAAAAGCACTGCAGGGTTACCAAACTCTACAGTTTAAATCCTCATACTAAAAGGGTTTTGAATTATTTAGAATTCACCCAACCCTTTTGAATGGTCAGGAGCATGGAACTACTCACTCAGCAAAGAAATTGTGACTCACTGTTCTGTCCTATATCAAGGCTTGTAATGCAGGAGTTTGCAATTCATTGAGAAATGAGTTCCAGATGTCCTATAGAGACATGGATTTTTTTATGGCTATGTCTGAGTTGTCCTTTTTAAACTTTTTTTTTGTTGTTCTTTTTAAAATATTTTTTTCTATATGTATACATTAAGGAACAGAAGAATAAAAGTGAATCAACTGATATTTTCATGTAATTACCAAGTAGGTTCAGAATATTTCAGACCTTTCAAAGGAAAACTTTGGAGCCAAGGAAGTAACACATATCATAAAGGAAAAGGTGTTATTGTGTATACAGCTTGAGAGAGAAGGTAAAGGCAGGAGATGTTAACTGATGAAGAACAAAACCAGGAGTATAATCAGACACCTCAGGATTATGTACATAACTTCTTCTGGTGGGCAGAAAGAAATTACATGTGTTTATTCTGCTTCTCTCTGAATTCTGTCTGCCATGTTGAACAGAAATATTTGATTGCCATACTCCAAGGAATGTGAACAATGGATGTGTAGCTATGCTAGCAATCATGTGCTAATCTGCACAGCAAACTGCACTTTCAATATTCTGTGGAAAGCTAAATTCCTTGTTTATATTTCAGCTTCAGCCTTCCATCAGTAGATGGAAGTTTCTGTGGTGTTTCAACAACAAAAATTTGAAACTCCATTCAAAGCCCTGTAGTGCATCTGCACGAGCATTTTGCTTTAAGGGATTGCATGGAAATAAATTGTGTTTCAGTGGCCACTAAATTTTTTCTTCAAGACATTCAAGTGGTGAAAGAGTGTAATAGCACTAGCTTGGAGATGGGCAATGTTACCCTGCAGTGGACCTCTTTTGAGATGTTGCATTAACCTCTTTCCTTCTTCCCTCTAGCTGAAGCACAGCAGCAAAGTATTTCTCCTTCTTCTGACCCCTACGTGACAGGCATAACGATTTGACAGATCACAGCTAAGGCATGCAGTTGTGATTGTCATGTGGGATCACAAAGTATGACAAACGATCTGGTTTTGTGCTGCAAAAACATATGGTACAGAGGTGTTACTGTGAGAAGGTGCAAACCAAATGCCACTTGTCTGAGTCTCGTGCTCATGTTGTGAGACGTGATGGCTCTGTTCATAACACACCAGAAGGTTTTCTAATATCCTGGGTTCTCTTCAGCAATACAGCAGTCAAATACAAAATTATTGGCAAAGAAAATGGAATTAAAGTGAGAGCAGAGTGTCAAGCATCATATACTACATACATACATGCACACACATAATTCATTAACTCTGAGAATAACTTGACTGTAAAGCACAATAAGAATAAATGAATAAAGCTAACATACAATAACTATAATATCAAGTGATATTATAGTGGTAGGAAAAAAGTGATACCAGAGTTCCAAACACAAACCCCAAAACTTATTAAGAAAACCTGAATTTAAAGATGTGATATTCCTCTTACAGATACTTTTTTATGCTAGCATTTATCAAAATTCTTGAAATTATTCCAGCTTGTAATGCCACCTTTCATTCAACCATATAATATTATCAAAATGCCACAAATTAACTATTAGCAACATATATGAGATAAAATTATTTCTAGACTGAAATGTCATATTTCATATGCCAGGTTTTAGTCTTTACACAGTTTTTAATATGGAAGAAAACTTCTAAAAATAAGGATATATAATGAAAATCCTGACATTTTGATTTTTTTTTCTCTGATATTTCACTTTTTACTTTATTTATGTTATTTGATTTCCTTTCTTTTTAGTGTATGTATGCATTGTAAGTTGACTCTAACTAAGACACTTGTGTTTATGTTAAAACTGTTTCTTGTAGGGAATGGAAAAGAGTATAATTTTCAATGCTTTCTTTTATAAACAAGGGTGGTGGGAAGGGCTGTTCATATATTTTAGTCTGATGAGAATAGCAGAGAAAAGAATCAATAAATTAAGTATGCTGAAATCCCTTATGATCACCCAGGAAGAATTTTTAAATTGATTCCAAGATGACTAATGGTGTATTGAAAGAATTCCTTGGGTAGACAGAGGCAAGTCTGTGACAAAAAAAAAAAAAAAAAAAATTTGTCCTTCATTATGTTGCTATGGAAGCATGGTTATAGAAAGACATACAAACAAATTAAAATAGTGATGCCATAATCACTGGTGTAGTTAATAGGCTTTATCTGATAGCAAATTAGCTCTTGAAGAAATTCTGACCATCAATTTCCAATTGTGCAAACTATTATTTAGAGTCTGCTCCTCTCACTTATCCTGAAGTACTCACATTATCTGAGTCAATGCAAGCATAAGTCCCATAAGGAAAATCTTCTATTAAATGTGGATCAATTAAACACCAAGGACTACACAAAGTTACACCTCTAGTCTAAAATAAAGGAGGGACCAGAACAATAAGTATAGCTTTTTCAGAAATTAGTCGTTTCTGAGAGAAACCCCATGAGTCACATTGATGGAACAAAGGACAGGGCAGAGGATTAGGGGGCAAAATTGTTAATGAACACACTGTGTTCCCCCCTCTTTTGAGATTTCTCTTACTATGTACATGGTCATGGTTAGTAATAGCAAGGGAGTTCCTGCTAAGAAAGTAGCTAAAGCAAGCTCACGCTGAGAAGAAATCCAGAACCTTCTCCAACCCAGCATATTACAAAGGTTTTTCATAGTAATTCCCAGAGGATGTGATAAGACGTAAATATTATTGCAATGCGATGGAGACACACATTTACACTTGAGAGAGAGAGAACATGTTTCTCTATGTTCTGTCATCTAATCTTTGTCTGCCTCTGCCATATGGATATGTAAGATAGGAATATTTAGAGAATGTTGTGCTTAGATTTGTTTTCCTAGGGACTGAAATGTTGTATAAGGGTCCTTGTAGCTTCATGTCATGGGTGGACCCAGGTCAGATGCCAGGCACCCACCAAAGTTACTCACTGACTCCCCACTGCAGCTGGACAGAGGAGAGAAAATTTAGCGAAGGGTTCATGGGTTGAGATAAGGACTGGGAGAGTTCGCTCATCAAATACCATCAAGAGCAAAACAGGCTCAACTTAGAAATATGAAGTGGTTTTATTAATAACAAAATTAAAGCAGGATAATGAGAAGTAAAATAAAACCTTAAAAACATCTTCTCCCCGCCCCTCCCTCCTTCCTAGCTCTACTGCCTACCCCAGCAGCACAGGGAGATGGGAATGGGCATTATGGTCAGTTCATCAACCATTGTTTCTCCTGCTTCTCAGGGAAAGTAGTCATTCCCCTGCTGCACTGTGGGGTCCCTCCCACGGGAGACAGTTCTCTACAAACTTCTCCAACATGAGAACAACAGTTTCCTGTGAACTGCTTCAATGTGAGTCCATCCCATGGGCAACAACACCCCTCAAACTGCTGCGGTGTGGGTCTCTCTTTCCATGGGTGCAGTCCTCCAAGGACAGGCTGCTCCAGCCTGAAAGCAAGGGCCCCCTCTCTCCACCGGGTCTCCCACTGGATCACAGCCTCCTCCAGGCATCCACCTGCTCCGGCACGGGCACCTCCCCCACGGGCTGTGGGTGGATCTCTGCATCCCCTGTGGATCCCCATGGGCTGCAGGGCACAGCTGCTTCACCATGGTCCTCACCACGGCCTGCAGAGGAATCTTGGCCCTGACTCCTGGAGCACCTCCTCCCCCTCCTTCTCCACTGACCTTGGTGTCTCCATGTTGTTTCCCTCACATGTTCCTACCTCCTCCTCTTCTCTATCTGGAATTAAAACTGCGCAACAACTTTGTTTTGATTTCCTCTTAAATCTGTTATCACAGAGGTGTTACCAGCTTCTCTAATTGGCCCAGCCTTGGTCATAGGCACGTCTGTCTTTGGAGTCATCAAGGATTAGCTCTGTCAGACATAGTGGAAGCTTCCAGCAGCTTCTCACAGAAGCCACCTCTGTGGCCACCCTTTTAATAAAAACCAGGCCATGCAAACACAATACACTTCAGGACAAGAATTTGTGCTTGTCCAGTGTAGTCTAAAGAAATATCACAATTTTTGGACTAAATATAATTTAAACGTTGAAATGAATGGAACTTTAAAGACACCCTTAGGTGCCCAAGAATGGATTTAAAAGCCTAGAGGTAGGCTTCTATTTTAGAAATGTTATAAATTATTTTGTTCAAAAAACAGACTGAAGCCAGATTTTCCTAGTTATTTGTAAGAAAAGCTGTTACAGTGGACTATTCATTATTTAGGAACACCTACAGATAACAGCCTGCATTATCAGTATGCAATCTATATTACACAATCTGCAGGGGCAGTAGAGAAAAGCACACACCTGAAAATCATGAACAAAAGAGCTGCAGAAAACATTATCCTTTCTCGAGGCATGCCAGGATTATCTTTAATTGCTTTATACTGCTCAGGGCTAGTCTAAACTAGAGGGGGATTGCTAACACATCTGTCTCAGCAAAAGCTCTAAAAGGAGATGCAGCTTTTACTGATAAAAATATTTCTTTGGGTGTTGCAGATACCAGGTTCCCGCAGAAAATAAGCTATGTGAGAAAGAGAGACTTTCCTTTGTTCAGAATTGCTGTGTCTACTCTAGGTCCTTGAGTGGTCTAAGTAGTGTCATAAAAAAATTCCCAAATGTCTACAGCTGATAATGTTGTGCCAGGCAGTTTCTGGGGTAGACCTGAGGCATAATTACCACAGTGACAAAGGAGCTTGGAGTTGTCTTGTTTATTGTACACAGCTCAGCCTCATGTTCTGTTTGAGTGGTCTACCACAGTTTAGAAACATGAAGAAGGCAGAGTCATTTCCTAAGTGAGAGCTCATGTCCTGAATACAACAGCATTTTTGCCCCATTAACACATCAGTCTCACAGAGTAAAAAAGACTGCCATGTGAAAATAAATGTCTGGAGTGTCCTAAATATTTTGATGTGCAAGAGGAACAGTGAAAATCAGTGTGTTACCTCTAGGTTACACATACATATGTATCAATTCAATTCTTAAAGTGAAATCACTGTAAATACTTTATGTAAACCAAACTGAAGCCATGCATGCAGATTTTTCTGTAAATAAATAAACACTGTGATAATGTAAGTGAAACTTGATTGCCCTTTACTATCCCATGTGCATTGCTACAGCAGTTAATTTTACCTTATTTATCAATAAAGATTGTATTTGTAATGAAAAATGTTCTAAAGAATTATGTACCTATAGGTTTAGAATTGTGGAAACGCTCATAATTTCCCCTGATAAAGTCTATTGCAGCTGTGACATCCCAGATTTATGATATTGTCCTGTGACATATCCCAGATTCATAATATTTTCCTTCATCTAAATAATAATAACTTCATCTGAAGAAGAAAAACATTTTGACCACTGCCCCAGGACATGCACACACATTGCTCTGTTCTCGTACACATCTTTAAACTGCAAATATGTTTCTTCCAGAGTTTAGTAGTGTTCTATACAGCTGTACAATGTCATTACCCCACGTTCTTTATTACCTTACATGAAGGAAGAAATACCTAAATGATGAATGGAGTTACATAAAGAAAAGACGATACAATTTACTAAGTAAAAATGAATTGGTGTAAAAACTGAAGGATCTGACAAGGTAGTACAGAAAAAATCTAATATATAATGACACAGATGGACATGTGTTTTAATAAACAAGAATGGCACTGACTCAAAAAACCGCCAGATTATTCTACATAATTTCATAAATGACAAAGCAGAGTGTTATAATCAACAGTGTCAAAGATAGCATTCAGATCAAGAAAAATAAAATGCTTGAGCAACCCAAACAAGACTGCATTAATAAATCATCATAAACTGTAACTATAGCTGTAATATGATTGTGAAGTAGATTGTTATTTCTCGAAGGGCTTGATTCCCACTTAATGGGGATATAACTCAGAAACACTGATCTGCTTTATGTTCTTGTCCAAAACCAACAAATCTTAAACAGGTCGGTAACTCCAGTCCCCATTTCAAGAATGTTTCTTTAGCAATATGGTAATCTATTAAATTTTTAAATACGATGGAACATTTCTATAATTTAAAAGTGTTGAGAGTTTGAATAAAATAAAAATATGGACTATATGGATATCATAACATACAGATAAGGGGATCTGTCATGCCTGCGATGTAAACAGGTGAAATAAAAACTCAGTTGAAAAATAGACCAGTGAAATCCAAAGATGAAATAGACAACTTTATAGGGCTTAGGAATTTCATAGCTGCACATAAACCCAGTTTTCTTTCTTCCATGGTAAAAACCTACGGAGCCTTCTTGTTCTATTCATCAGGAAGCAAGACTTCTCTTATATTCACATGGAACATGTAAACTTCTCCCAGATATAGTTGCAATATTTTAGAATTCTGAATCATGTTACAGTAAAGTTGAGGTATGAATAGAGGGAAAATAAAGACTTCCTTGGTCTTCAGAGAAGGGCACTAGAACTGCTGAGTAACAGATCAATAGATACAGCGTAGATAAATATTGATTTTAAGGTGCAAGGAATATTTTTATAATTCACAACAGTTCTATTAGCAGCTGTCCAATGTAGCAGTAAAATATCCAGACAATGACAAAAATATGCAGATATAGAATACATTCAAGAGAAAAATGCTGTGAAAATTAAGAAAATTATATTCTGATAAATTTAGGAATGTATTGTGGAACAAAGAAGTCAAAACTACTGAAATCATTTAATATGCAACAAATTGTGAATCAAATCTAACATCTTTGAAACCTGGGATCACGAAATCAAGGAATCTCAGTGAATATTTAAAAACATTTAAAAAACATTAGCCATTCAAATTCTGGTTTACAATACATAAGAACTCAGCAATATTAAATTTTCTTTATGAAATGTCTTACAAAATCTGCAATTTAAATTGTAGTTCATAATTACAAGGCTTTTTTCATCCTAAAACAGAAAAAAAGAGCATAACTGTTTAATTTACTATCGGTATGTTTACTATATCTTTTTAATTTTACTTGTCTAGTCTATACACTTGGCAGCAGCAGCAATATTAAAAAAATGTTTCTGACATTGGTCTGGGAAACTCTTTTCAAGGTCATGCAAAGTGTAAATGCAATCCACTCTCCATATGATTGTGCCAGAAAGACAATACCCAGTTCTTCACATTGGTAATTGTGGGGCTTCTCAAGCATGAACTATCATATTATCAATTCAAGTCCATTTGATAAACCTTCATTTTTCTAAAGTAAATAATAGACTAAGAGACTCTTAGCGTATTTCAGTGACTGTTTCTTAACTGTTGAAAAATAGTGAAAAATAGCTAGGAAAAGTCATAGCCCATATACAACCTATTAGCATTTTGCTCTTTACTGAGATTTTATGCATGGTTTAAAACTGAATTACCACTGCATAGAGCTCAAATGCATTTTTGCCTTTCAGGAAATTTTGTACATAAAATTAAATTATATTATTAAATGCAGAGACAGTAGTACTAATGCTAAAAGGAAAGAAAATTTGGTTGTGAGGTCTGATTGTGTGTGTGTATGCTTTCCAAGTATTCAGTTTTGCAATTGTAATTTTTGTTCATGGAGTAACAACTGTAGCTGCAATCATATTGTTGCTTGGTTTCTTTGTTTTGTCCTTTGTTAAGACTTCAGGGGGACTTTTCAGCAACTGGCGTGCTTACACGGCACTTGTTAAGGCTAATGAGTACTGCACTTGCATGCTATTGCAAGAATAAAGCCCTTAAGCTCGCTCACTGGTTGTCCTTATATCATAGATTATGAAAACAATATGTGTCAATATGGTCAAATCCAGTTACGTAACAAGAATCACAATCATAATACTCACAAAGATAAAATAATAAGTAGACTTTTAATTTTTTAATTTTTTTCAAGGATTTGTGAAAGAAGCTCAGTTGCAAACAATGTTTCATTGCTTTCCACGTATTTTACAATGGGGCACTTGTAAAATTTAGGTTTATTTAACCAGGAGAGATTACCTCTTGTTAAGATCCAGTTTTAAGGTTCTTAGAAATTCCTCTGCCCGAATTAAGGTGCAAATGAGACCATATGCCAGTGACAATAGTAAGGGTTTTATTTGATGGTAAATATGAGAGAGAAAGAGAGAGAGAGAGAGAGGAAGAATGAAAGAAGTCGGAAAATAGATGGGGGGACGAAGAGTGACAGAGGCAGAATAAAAAGAGTATCACCGCTCCATGGGTCCCACTGGTGCCTTGATGATCCTCTTCAACAGGTCTTCCCAGTGGTGTAGGTCCCCCAAGAGGCATAGAATCCCATGGGTATATATGCTCAGGCTAGACAGGCATGTCCAGGCATGTCCCCCTGGAGGTGGGGGGGTGCAGTCTCTTACACAGATTGCATCACACGCAGTCCTGTGGGGCCAAACCTCTCACGTGAAAGTCCCGTGGATGTGGGGTTGGGGGTTCCACAGCTGGGCCAGTTTGTGTAATCGGAGGATGGGTGTTTATTGCCTCTCACCAGAGGTTACACCATGCACCCAAAACCTCCTCCTCCCCCCTCAGCTGGGGGGGAGTCTGTGTAAACCCGGCTTCTGTGAGCTGTGCTCTCCCCCCACCCCAAACAGCCGGGGATAGCTGCAACTGGTGGCATCTTTTTGTGGATGCACACCTTTCCTTCAGTCTGAGATGATTAAACAATGTGTTTCCCTTTATCTAATCAGCAGTTTGACTTTCAGTTCAAAGTCCCAGTCTTCAGAGGGGCTTCTTCGGTTGCAGCTTCCTTGTCATGGACAAAACTTTCAATGGTTGAGGCATGAACTATTTTCAGTCTCTGACACCTCTATGGAATGCAAAAATAATCCAGGTCCCACAGCCAGTTCAAGAGAGTTGAAAAGTCTGAGACTTGTGCTGGCCATTTTTCACTTCTTAGACTGCCACAGAAAGTCCTAGTTTTGAAGTTGAGAGTGGGAGTGTTCATAAAACTATCACTGTGGGCTGTGCTGAAACTATTATATATGGTTAGCAGATTTTTTAAAATTAATTTTATTGAGAAAATTAAAAAGAGGACAATTGAATAGAACAATTATCTGGGTCCTGTTTGTACATAATACCTATAAAATGACTCACTTATTGTAACAGAAATTTTTCTGAGAAAAGACAAGGTAGGAGCAAAATAGATTTTAAACTTAAATTTATTTATAACTTTCTTGGATTTAGTAAAAATTTTAGCTGAAGAAATGAATAACAGTATTTTAACTTATCTACTGCCAAGTCTGCAGGAAGTCATAGCTTCTACTTGAATGACATAAACATAATTTATTTCATGATTTGATGTTTGTGAACTCTCTGAATGTTGCAAAACACTGCATCTCTTCTAGAGCAAAGTTCAGACCCTGCAGGATGTTACAGATTAACTTGTAGTGTATTCCACCGTAAAGATCATCTAGTTCCAACCCCCTGCCACAAGCAGGGACACTTTTCACTAGACAGGTTTGTTAGAGTCCCATCCAACCCGGCCTTGAACACTTCCAGGAATGGAGCATCCACACTTCTCTGGGCAAACTGTGCCAGTGTCTCACCATCCTCATGGCAGAGATTTTCCTCCTCTTATGTAACCTAAATCTCCCCTCTTTCAGTTTAAAGCTACTCCTCCTTGTCTGCGTACACTCATAAGAAGTCCTCCAGCTTTCTTGTAGTCCCATTTAGGTACTGGAAAACCACAATGAAGTCGCCCCAAAGCCTTCTCTTCTCCAGGCTGAACAGCCCCAACTCTCTCAGCCTGTCTTCATAGGAGAGGTGTTCCAACCCTCAGATCATCTTCGTGGGCTCCTCTGGACTCATTTCAGCAGGTCCATGTCCTTCCTGTGTGGCAGGCACCAGAGCTAAAGTATGGGGCCCAAATAAGACCTCTTGGTGACACTTTTTCAATGGACTGAACTGTGAAAATGTTCCACAAATCTACAAAAGGTTTTAGTCTGAATTTTCAAATTGATTAAAAAAATCAAAGCTATTTTTATATTGTTTTTCTCCTAACTCACTGAAACAGTCTTCTAATGTTATATCCCAAAAACATGTCTTTTTAAGCAGATCAAATGCACCTTATGCATTATTGAAGAGAACATAGTTTTCTCACTTAGAATGCTGTCATTGGCAAATATCAGGATGTGTTGTCTGACCTAAATATCTTATTTTTTGATGACAAAGAGGTTAAATTGAACTCTGTGTTCAGTTTTCTCTTTCATTGCTTTTCACATCTCTGTTCTTCCATTTTGCTCAGACTATTTTATCTTTGATGCTTCATTCCTTGTAGGAAAAATGTTCTAATAACATATACCACCCTGTTCACTGTCTGCAAGGCAATAAACAATTTGACCATGTCAACCCATATTGGTTTAGTAATCTATGATCTAGAGACAATCAGACATCAAACTGAGAGGTTTATTCTCGTAACAGTGTTCAAATATAGTTCCTGTTAACCTGATTTCCCATTCTTTCAAATAAAATATCTTTCCATTAAATCCATTACTCCTAAACCCCATAGTTCATAAACTACTTCTGACCTAGAAAAATTATCCAGAAGAAGAAGAGTGGAGATAGAATAAAGGTAAAATGAAGCATAGAACATATAATGAAAAATATCTTTTTTATGCATAAATAGCTTATAATGAAATTATTAACAGATGATGTTCATGGTTTTATAGGCTTCAAAGCATTGATAATATTTTCATTTCCTCCTTTTTTTTATGTCGTGTCTAGGCAGAATCATAATGTGAATGCAAGCACAGCAACTTTGAAGAACATGACACTACAATTTAACCTACATGAAAGTTTTAGATGCACTGGCCAGTTGAATACCCCATATCAAGTCTTCTGCAGCTTCTGATGCCTTTGAGGAGGGAAAAATATTAAAAATGTACTCTGCCTTCCCACCTCCTCAATTCTCAACCTCACAAACAATTTGGTATCTTTTGTTTATTCATAGTGTAATATTATTCATTGGGTTGGAGGCTATTTGCATAGATAGGAGTCCTGCAGTGCCCTACAAAGAGTTATGATTCCAAGTTTGATAGTAAGTCTTTGTGTAGCATCATCTCATTTCAGATTGTACTCTCTTTGGGAACCAGACTAAGAATCCTGAAGAAATAAGGAAATTAGAAAAAAGAAAGAGGATTTTTTTTTGACTGTTTTCTTCTAGACCTCATTTTCAAGATGTGCTGATATATTTGGACTTTCCAATTGTCTTTTGTATTATCTACATGAGAAAGCATTTTAATAATTAAATTAAAGGTGAAGAAAATGTCTACCACAGAGGACATATAGCGGGAAAAAAAGTTGTATGTTTATTTGTCATGGTCCAGAGATTAACTCAATAATCCTTTAAATTTCTATTACTTTTATAATGAGGAGATATATTAAATTAAAGCCCTTCAAGTTTCTGAAAACATTTTCCTCTCCCTGCTGCTGTTGCCTATATCCTGTTTGAGGAGCCCTCCACTGCCTGGTGCCATGTCTGTAATTTGTGTGTGATGGTCTCACTTCAGTCCAGTAAATGAAATTATTTACTTCTGAAAAAGCCCTTCAAAAAAGAGACATGTCAGTGTCCTGTAGGACACTGAAGATGAGCAGTGTTGGGGAAAGGGTGTAAGTGACCAGCTGACAGCAAGAGGGACAGCCAAGTCCAGCCTCACATTATCTTGCATACAGGTAATTGAGAAATTGTGACAACAGCTTCTAACACATCCAGCCATATCAGCAGACATAACTGTCCTTCATTATTCAGGGCATCATTATGTGAACTATTTTTTCCTGCCTGCTTAGACTGCAGTCTTCACAGGCTTTCACATTTATTTGAAGTAAGTCTAGGCAGTACTGATCATTTTGTATTAAATTGGTTTGACAGTGTAAAGTGTCTTCTCCTAGGAGATAATCCATAAGTTAAAAGGAAAGCAGAAAAAAAATCTACAATGTTTTAGTATTGAAACATCATGTTTTGTCACTACAGGAAAAAGGTTTCATTTTTTTCCTTCTAAATCCTTCCACATGACTTTGGAAAGGAAATTTCTATTTATATTTTGACAAAATACTTTTAAAAGCTTCACATGTTTTCATTCTATGACAAAAACCCCTATTTAAGTGAATTGTGTTTCAGGAATGCTATTTTTTAGAGAAAATTTTAAAAAATGTATTATAAAGATAGAAAAAAAAAAGACAATGTAATTAAACGTAATGAAAACTCAGATTATTGTGGTACTTGCATTCTTTAAACCTGAAAACTTTCTTTCAATGCCTAATGATTGGAAGAGTCAAAAAAGAAAGTTTTGTTACTAGCTGGCATTAAATTTGGTATAGTTATATAGCTGGGAGATGAGGAACTAATTTCTGCTCCATCTATTTAACGGTAGAGAGAGCAGTTACTCTGTAGGCTGATTTAGAGGAATTTTCAAGCCAGCAACAGTACTATTTCTTTTACGTGGTTTAATGTCAATGATAAAAACATTTTTATCACAGAAGGTTTTTTGTAAGCATGACATTCATGAGGAAAAAAGTAATATATGATCAATTCAATTTGGCGTATCTTCAATCTATAAAATGAATAAAAATTTAGGACTGACATTTAAAAGATTTTCATACATCCACTACAGGATTTTCAAAATTTTTCTTTTTTGTTTGTTTTGGAGATGAGTTAGAAAGTCAGTTAGATAGAGTACAACTTTTTTAAAGATTTCATCCTTTCAGAATACTCACTATATTTATTTTCCTAACTGCAAGCATTTACTGTTAACGTACATAGGTCTTCTGAATGACATTTTGAAACCTGAATTATCAGAAACTATGACAGTTTGTAATGAATTGGCTATGGACTGATGGCAGAAAAGATTTCCTCACTGTACTAGGGTTAGAAGTTGGTACTTTTATTGAATGTTAATATCAAAGTAAGAAGTGTAACTGAAATACCTTCAGACACAGCCTGACTCCCCTGTAATTGGATGTGACATGGTAGCTAACTTCAGAAACATTTCACTGAATTTCCTTTTCTTACATAGCGTCTGTAGTTTGGCTGTTCTTCAGTCAGTATCTGTCATTCTTCATGCACAGAGACAAATCCTTCCCTTACAAATAAGAGGACAGTTAAAAGAAATGCGTCATTTATAAAAGCCTTGGAAAGAGGCTAGTGTTCCATCATTATTGCTTATTGTTTTGGGCGTTGTTTCTTTGTTCTGAAAATTCTTTGAGGGGATTTATTTTATTCTGAGGTAGACATTATCTAGGGGATAATGTCCCCAGATATTTTCTGTGATAAACTGGATGTGCTGAGATCAAGGGAAATAAAAACAAGAGTGAAAAGGCATGTGAGATGCCATAGAATATACTGTGTGGCATTCTTCTACTGCATCAGAAGGGTTGAGGCTTCCTGTCTGTTATCTATCTTACCTGCCAGTCCTGTGTGGATATCTTGGACATCTTAGGGAAAATTGTGTGGTGCTACATACCTGCTTTTACACAATTCGGTCCTACTCTCAACATCTATTGGCTATAATAGAAGGATAAACATCTACCAAAGATGTGCTGATAGATACTTAAGAGTCCTTAATCAGTGAACTGAATAACATTCTTGTATTCATAGTCTCTATTCTTAGCCACTTCTTAGTCTTCTCGCAGTATGATAACACAGTCTTTATAGGAAAAAGTTGTTAAGGAGATGTAAAGGAGGGAGTAATAGACTTCAAGAGCAGGACAAGGTTTCTGAAAGATTTTAAGAGTCAAAAACTGATTATATTATTTTATTAAGTACAAGTACATACCCACTTGTATCCCATATTTAGTTAGGCCAGATGTGTGATATTGTTTTAATGTCATCCAAGCCTGGACCAGTGGCCATGAGCACAAAAATGAGATTAGGTTAGTATATTGGGGATTTCTGCATTCAATCTTGAACAGAAAAAAAATAAAGCAGGAGATACAGGAACCTGGTCATTGGAATGGGGTAGTTTGAAGAAGAGAAAATAGAATGAGTAGAGAGTGGGATATAACAGAAGCTTCTTTAGACAGATAACACAGAAACCAACTATAATCAAGAGTTAATTAAATTAAATCCTCCCCAGCAATGATTCAGACTGCAATGTATACTATGTCCATACAATATAAGGTTAGGTAGATCTCCATATGTAAGTCCTACACCACATTTCTCACTACATTCTTACTCTGAGCTTTCCTTTAATTCAAGGGTGTCTGAATGTGAAGTCAGTTCATTCAAGTTATATCACACAAGATTCAGCCTCTACAAGCTGTTTTTCTAGTGAAATGCTGTACAATGTTGCTAATCTATTTTGAGCAGTAACACACAAAACAGTCTTGTCACTGATTAAGAGCCATTCAATATTTTCTAAAAATATATGAAAAATGTTTGCTAGTACAGAATGGATTGTTCTGAATTCAGAGATCAATAGTAAATAGGATATCCATCACCCAACACATTAGCAGACCTCTGCCTGGCTTTTTTTGAGAGGTTTATGATTTTAAAATGACTGTGTTGCATTTACTGTGCATTCAGAACAGATTAAATTAGGCCACAAGCCAGTAACACAAGAATTAGAAAAACAATATGACTTATTCTCATCTTTTTAGCAATTATCTGGTGACAGTTTTCCTCTGTTTAAAGTATCTGCTAGCAAAACATATCTGCTCATAAAAGAAAGATAATTAGTGTGACGGCAATTTGCTTGTTCTTATAAGGATATGTGGAATATTTATTACAATTAAATAAAATTGTTTTAAAGCTAAGGACAACAGTGTCATTAGGATGTATGTATTCAGTCTATTAAGTTTAAAAGGAAGCCAGACTAATGTTTGAGTTTCAAACAGTGTCCACACTCCTTACAAAGACTTCAGCCTTTATTTCCCTATATAGGATATGAAGTTGTTTACTTAAAATGTACGTGAGCAAGACTAATTTTCAGTTATATCAGAAGACCAAAATTCCATGCAAATCAACAGAGATTTTGTGTGCTTCACTAACAGAAACCACTTAACTGGGGTGACCACATGCCACTGTGAGCATATCACTTGAAACGTATTGCTTTAGTTTCTTGGACTGGTTTCTGTTTGATCTTTTAGTCTGGGTTCTCAAGGGGACAGGACAATCAGGGTCCTGCCTAATAGCTGTCTTATCTTGGAACAGATGATCAATAAAGTCCAGCAAAACCTTGGGATGCCTAAATGCAGTAAATGACCCATCTCAGTGCCAAAGGAAAGCCAAACTGAATATGAGCTGTGCTGCAAGACTTCACAGTTTGGAGACATAGTGAGGTTTTGCCACCACTTTTACGGTAGGAATGGTGGGACAGCTTTTCAGGCAGATCTGATAAACAAAAGAGGTGGGTCAATACTGTTTATTAGTTTGATGTTCTTCATTTCTACATAGCATCCCACAGAAAAGGTTTTAAAGAAATTAAATACTAGATATGAACAATTAATTCTCTCTCTTGGTAACAGAGGAATTACTAACAAGACCTTGGTTTTTTATCTACACATTACTCTATTAGTTTTCAGGAAAGATTGCTTTCCATGAAGAGCCAGGATTTGTAAATGACAGTAGTATAAAAATAATTGATTATAAGACTATACCAAAGTATTATCTACTTGTTCAAAGGTATTTTTAAAGATATTAATTTTAAATTGTAACATTGACCCTGAACTACATTTGCCTCAAAACACATAATGTAAACTTATCAGCACATTATCAACAAATAAAAAATTTAGTATCTGTTCAACTATCTGAATATATTCTTTGAAATGAAATACTATTCATCTAATTGTGCAGGAAGTTCTGCACAAACACACAAGGAATATATGCAGAATGCTCCCTTCCTATTAACCTCCAAAACATTTTAATTTGTAAAATTAACTGAAAGAAGTAGAATGGATTTGATTTGGATTTCTGAGTTGGTTTTCTGTCAGGATCATTTAATTAAGGGAAAAAGAAAGAAAAAAATCTACAAAACCCACCTAGTTTCCTTCATTCCCTCTTTTTAAAGTTTTGATAGGAAATTTAAAAATAGAATTAACATAAAGCTTTGCAATACAATATTCAAGCATTCTTTACTATGTAAACATCTATATAAATATCTGATAGAACGGTGCAAAGAGCGTCTTCCCAGTGGTATCTAGTGACAGGACAAAATGCAATAAAGACAAATAGAAATGCAGCAAAATTAGTTTAATCGTAAGAAAAAAATGTTTCTAGTGTGAAGTTCATCACACACAGGAATGGCTTGCTGAGAGCTGGGCAATCTCCATCTGCAGAGATACTCAAGACCTAACTGGACACAGCTGTGGACAACCTGCTCCGACTGAATTTGCTTTGAGCAGATGAGTTTGATTAGGCAATGCCCAGAGGTCCTCCCTGTCAACTGCAGGTATCTTTTGATTCTGTGACACTTTAAGGATGAAAAACATGAATAGCTGAAAAACTAAAATATAGGTCTGTCAAAGTTCAAGCAGACATAATAAAATCTATGATGAAAATGACAATTGTGGAAAAAAACCAGCAGGGTGGGAAAACAATATAACTCTTTTTACATAACTTATGCTTGAAAAAATGCATGTATGTATATACAGAAGCACATGCTTATTTTAATTATATAGCACAAAATACTTGGTTCTTCACTTTGTCAATTGTAAGGATTTTCAAGTAAGTTTGGAAGGACATTGTACATCATCTGATCTCAAACCCTGTGATCTGATAAGGTCCAATAAAATGCCTCACTTAGGTCATGAATTCACTGTGTCTAGAGATTATTTTCAACTCTCCAAAACCCACCTGGATTATGTCCAGTATTTTCCTTAGGCAGATGTTGAGGTAGTTAAAGTCACCTACAGGTATGAGATGTTTTCTCTAGTTGTCTGAAGAAGACTTTGGTACCCATGATTTACTCTTTCTCATCATAGGCAGATAAGCGCAAACGCAGTCACACTCATGCAAAATTTCTAGCTATGTATCACTCCTCAGATCTGTTTCATTAACAAGAATGACCACACATACCTTTAGCTCTTTGTTATAAAGCCATTTCTTTATTCATATTAATCCAAAAATCTGTAACTTTTTGTTCTTTATGAAAATTACTCTTTAGATAAGGAATCATGAAACTTGGCATTTGCCTTGTTAAATTATGCGTGTGTGACAAATTCCTGATGATTTGCAGCTAAATCCTCCAAAATAATACAAAAATGAAGAAGAAAAGAATCAAATTAAGTGGTTATATAAATTCTGTATGATTTCCAGGTTTTTGGATTGTGGTGCCCATTCTGTTGGTTTTTTTAACTTGACATAAATACAGGCTGTAGATATTTTTTTAACATGGCATTTTGTGGGCAACCACTACATCTTTCTAATTAGACGTTTGCGGCCAAATTCACCCTCTGCAGGAAAACCACTGTTTTTAAAGCAATTGCAGCAATGTGAATCTCAGCTTAGTGCTGAGAAATGACAGGAGGGGAGAAAAAGAAAGAAAACAATAAAAATCAAACCTTCCTAACTCACTCATTGGGCTGCAAAAGTGAGGCTAGATATAAGCTCTTTGCAACAAAGCTATTTTAGTATTCTGTATGTTGCAAAGAAATTTAATCATGTTTTCCTATTCTTTCTACTACTCTTTTACTAGCTGGAACAGAATCAGTAATATGAACCAAGCTGAAAATTAAAAGTCCTTTTAGGAGGAAATCTTAACTGAGGATTGGAGAACACAGATAAAGATAATTGTGGAAATGTAATACAAAAAATCACATAAGACATCTGGAAATAGGAAACACTCAGCCTTCCCATGTGACATAGAGTAAAAGTAATTAAAATTATTTCTGCCCTATAGTTTAATTATTTATCACAAACAGTTGTAATAATTATCCCTAGAGACTATCCCATTACTTCATAAATCTGGTAACAACAACAACAAATCTGCCGATAACATTATCCAAAGACCAGAATGAAACTAAAGGAATTACCTGCCCCTGTGAGGGACTGTACTTTGCAGTATGCCCAACTTTAAATTATATCAGATCAATATTATCACAGCTTCTGCTAATACACTACATGGTTCAAAGGAAGAATCAGTGTCAGAGAGTCAGAGGAAAGCAATCTAGTACTGAGATACTGAAATAACATGTTAAAATTAAGAAGGAATCAACTCTGCAAGGGGCTGAAGAAGTAATGAGTGGTGTTGAGTGTCTCAAAGTGCCCAAGAAGGTGATGAGATTTCATAGAACCATTTACATCATGGTGTTTCAGAAATGTTCTTGCATGACTGAATAAATATAGGCCAATAACTACTCTGTTCTCAGATAGTTATATACTCATAGATAGATAGATAGACAGACACAGGCAGATAGGGTTTGCTCTGTCTATCTATCTCAAGAAATGAGAGATTTGCAAATTTCAAATGAAAGCTGTTATCGAACATATACAAGTCTTTGGGCCTTAGTTCAAGCTTTCAGAGACTGTCTAAAAAAAAAAAAAAGAATGGGGAACACCAACATCCGGACACATATCATTTTGTTCTAACTCATTATTTCTTGAAGGATTGTGTGCCTCTTCTTATGGCATGCATACCACTCAAACAGACAACATGAGTTAGCACAGAAACAGCTACTGATTTATTACCAAAGGCAGATGTGTCACCTACTGCTGCTTGTGTTGATTCTGGGAGTTATTCATGCAACAGATCTTTGTATTCCTTCTCAGACTTTGTCTGCTAATTCTGCTAATGGTTAAGGTGGCACTTCTAAGAAAAGCTTTTTTCCTTATTTTCTTTTTTTGCCCCATAATTGTATTCTTCGAATAACATCCACTCATAAACGCTTGGAAAAATGGTCTAGGTTATTTTCTGTCTTGCATAGACTTTCAAGACTATAATCAAAGCAATTATAAGTGGCATTTTCTTTAATTTTATGCTGCTGTTAATATTAATAACAATGTTATTTAAAACAATATTTTAATTGTCTAATAATTAAAATTTTATATTAATATGAAAATATTTTTGTGAAAGAGGCTACCGTAGGCATACTCATGACATATAAATTATGAAACAAATTTGTGGGTGTTGCTCCTATGCCTTAAATAGGGATCTAAGTCTTAAGTATTTACACTAGCAATACGTGTCAATGGTATATATTATAGACTCCTGAGGTAAATGGATTTCGAAACTATTTTGGATAATACAACCCAGAATTACGAACAATTGCAACCTCTTCTAGAATCCCCAAATTCTAAACAGTTAGCCATGTTTATGTAAGTGGCATTTTTCACTTCATTTCTTCTGTTTACTTTTAAAACTTGTCTGGATCTTTCTTTTTTGATTGTTGCATGTTAATTTTGAAACTAAAAGATACTGCCAAAAACTCTTTCATTTTACAATAGCGGCTTATAACAGCTGTGTTTTTATCACCTGTTTGAAACACTGACCTCTGTGGGCATTCCTTACACAGATAAAATTCAGCTTTCTCACAAGAAAGTGACCAGGGGTTTATAACTTTTCTTGCATTATTTTGTCCCTGTTGATGGGTAGCTTGGATTGTGATGATTAGCCAGAGGGGTAAATTAGAGCATTGATTTCTGGAACTCAATATAGGCTGTTTGATGTAGGGTTTGATACTACAGCTCATTTCCTCCTGATCCCTCTGCACTACTCAGGGGAGAAGAAATAGAGATGTTAGGACTGAAGTTCAGCTTGGTGAGGAAGAGAGGAGCAGGGAAAAGATGTTTTAGATTTCTCCTTATTTCTTATTATCATATTCTTTTTAATTGGAAATAAATTCTACTAATTTTACCAATTTGATTCCTTTTTGCCAGTGATGGTGATAGCTGAGTGATCTCCCTGTTATCTTGACACATGAGTTTTTTGTCACATTTTCTCTCTGGTCCTGTTGTGAAGAGGTAGTAATAGAGAGGCTGGGAACTTGGAGATGAGACAAGGTCAACCAAACTCGAAATAGTATATAGTTTAACTTTTCCACTTGCACTTTATTTATTTTTGAAGATTCTTGAATGCCAGAATACAGAATCATTCCTTACAGCAACAAAAAACAGCTTTATGATTTATGGAGGGTTTTAAGAAAAGTCTCAAGACAAATTAGTTAGTCCATGAAAATCACTGTAATCCTGGAGGTTCCAGACTGGAGACATAAACCTGAAAACTGAGCTGCTAAGTAGCATCACTGCACATGACAGTCTGTTTACAAAGAACAGATTCTCCTGCATAATACTACTGTATTTTTTCCTGACTCCTGGCCAAAGTCTGGACAGCCTGAGACCTTCAGGTTCCCATCAGCTGTATATTTCTCCAGGAGAGTAAGAAAATGTGTTGAGTCTTTTTATGAGAGGAAAAATGGAAAAGTCTTTTAAAGATTATGCTACATATTTAAGGATATGAAAACTTAAACTTTGAACAATATAAATGCTTGAAAGTGTTAGAGCCAAATTAACAAATACTAAACCATTTTAGTAAAAGAAACACCAATTAAAAAATCAGACTGGTTAAAAAAACATTAAGAGTAAATGTTAAATACAGGGGAAAATAAAACAATACAAAGCAAAACAAAACTATGGGCATTTTTATATGAGTTTGACTAAAAATTAGAACCTTATTACCAATGGGATGGGACATGATGTATGATAGAACACACATAACACACAAAAACATAACATTTTTTATCTTTTCTGTCATGTAAGAATAATTTTGTAAGGACATGGAACGCAGGATTTTGTAACGTAACATGTTGCCATAACTGTTTGTCTCTGATTTTGGACAGTCAAAGCTATTATTTAGATGGATCCAGACTTACCTGAGTGAAAGATGTTCTTGAACTTTGCTGTTTGAACTCAAGCACTCTTACTGATTTTTTTTCCTATGGCTTGAATGGAACAAATTATATTCTCAGCTACTGATTTTAATTTTATGTATAATTTTCATGAGTAAGAGGGTAATGATAGAGTTCAAAAGGGTAATACTCATATCACAGTTAAGCCAGGAAATTACAAACTGCAACTCTTTGGGTGCTAATTCCTTACTTATTAGAAAACACTCTGGATAAAAAAGGTCAGTAGTGGCAGCTACTCATAAATAGATTCTGACGTGTTCCTACAACCATATCGAAAACATTAAAAGGGAGAGAGTGACAACATGTACTCCTGCTATCTGCTGGTCCCACAAAGACGTGGTTGGCAGGACATGTGAGAGGCATTTAACTAAAAGCAGCTTTAAACTGACATACTGTCCTTTGGATTTTGTAACTATGCTTATGTTTATCAGGCATAAAGAAGTTGTTCTAAGAAGTCTTTTAAAGAGGCCAATGCAACTTCTGAGAATTATCAGGGTGGTGAAATGGTTTTTGGTTTTTCTAATTACATGTATTGCCTGCATCAGAGGAGACTTGTGGAGGCTTAGTGCAAAGCTTTGAGATGGTGAAGAGGGTTATTTTTGAGCAAAGTCTTTGAGATGATGGAAGAGGCTTTTAAGATACAGTTTGCGTCCCCAGAACGTGCTCTGATCCATAGGACTGAAGTGGGTGTGACCCTGAACAAATCAGAGTCATACTGACAGAAACAAAAATGTCTAAAATGTACTAGTCTAGAGATGAACCTTGTGGTTCAGTGAAGAAGCACTTTTATTAGCACTCTCTTTGTGACTTGGCTTATGGCGATAGAATGGTGTGGAACTGTATGATAAGGCAGTGCATATATTCAGTTATATGGCAAAAAACATTTAGCTGTTACTCCTGATGGTATGGGATATAAAACACCTAAGGAAAAGGAAAGTGTAAGAACCTGATGAATGTTTAAGTGCATTCACAATAGAAACAAAAAAACAAATCTGTTATTTGGTTATAAAGACACATTTTCTGCTTCCTCTATGCCACTAATCTGCTTTATTTGCAGATTCAGTCTGATGCTTTACTATCCTACATGATTACAACTGGTTTTTAGGTCCAGGTGGACTGGCTGATATTGATAACTCTGTTCACTGTTCACTATGTTTAAAGTGTCAAATCAAAGCAAACAGGTGTGTGGCATTTCACAGTGATATTTCCTTCAGCACATGACCCGTGATCTGTTAATGTCTCCAGTCAGGAGTAGCCCACGGCTTGGAAAATCATTTTCATTCTAACATACATTTTGAGTTACCTATTAGCCATTGAATCAAGAGCAAGATGAAAAAAATGGTTATTTGAGCCATCAGAAAATGGCGGACTGGGAAATTGAAAGGAAAACAATTGTTAAGATTTTTAACAGAATCTGATCATTTTAGAGTTAGGGGGATTTCTAACTCTGTTTCCAGTTCATAGATTTCCATCAAAGAAAAATGCTGATTATAAACTGAAAATGCATTTTTAAAAATTATATTCATCATATGGAAAATCACTTACATATGCTCTTACACTTACAAATGTTTTAGTGTAAATCTACAAAACCAGTGACTCCCTCAAAAGAGAACACGAGCACACTTTTAGATTATGGGTAAATATTCTGAGCTGCACATTTAGAACTTTTAGAGTAATAACTGAGTAACAGCATTTGAATCAGGAAACTCACGACATTAGTTTAATTTTGATTTTTAAAAGAAGACAAAGCGAAAAAATAATGTGATCCTCTAAATTGCATACTTTGGGTACCATTTTCAAAAGCAAGTGACTTCAGGGACTACTTTTACAGTGGGTTTTTTTTTTCCCCCTGGGGGTTTCAGTGAAGCTTAGGGCAATGATCTAAAGCTACAGTGCACAAAGCAGAGTTTCAAGAAAGGAACTATACAGCTATGCTACTTGAAACAAATCTGAGACACTTTGTGTGTAATAATTCTGTGGGGCATTCTTCCAGATATTTTCCAGTTGCTCAAACTAAAGGAACAGACAGAATCTTTTAGGGTTTTCATAAGCCACTCTGGTTCTTTTATGTATCATATCAAGGGCAGTGTAGCCTCTTTAACAGCCAAACTAGTCAGGAAATGTGGAAGTTGTTCTTTATCTTAAAGTTTGTTTCAAAATTGATCTGATAATAAACCAATAAATCCATCAACAATGCGTGTAATTCCTTTAAAAGTTGACATACATAGTTCTGATGTTGTCTGTCATAATTAGTACAATGCACCTGAAAATAAAGTAGAAAAAAAACCCCTCTGAACCTAGACAGATGAAAAGGAATCTTAATTAATTAATTTTCCTTTCGTTTCTCTGTTATAAGGTATTAGTTTATACCCTAAATCTCTCAACAGGAAGATAAGGATTAAATGTGTAGACAAAGTTTTTAAAAGCACTATGAACTAGGATGCTTTTAAAATATAATTACAAGTCTGACTAACGACAGACAGTATAACAACTTCCATTACCTAGGAAAAGGAGCACCAGGATTGATGGAGAGCATTAGGGAAACATAACAGACAGTAGGAATATATTTATACTGCCTTTATCACTGCATCAAAAGTCTCGGGAACAGAAGCTAAAGACAGAAAGACAGATTAGAACTCAGCCTCATGCCAATACATGGCTGTTCTCTAATGACAGCTATTCTATTTGTGCTTCAGTTAAAACTCATGGCAATACGAGATTATTCACTTTATAACCCTGCCTTCCTTCTTGTCTCTAGAAAGAAATGAAATCCTAGAAAGTGTCTCAGGACACTTATTCTTGTTAAAAGCAGAAAAGTAGCCTGAAAATTGCTGTTTAGAATTGGACCTGTGGCCTCTTGAATCTGTTTTTCACTTTTTATACTATAGTAGAAATTACATGGGTTGTACATTATTTCTACATATAACAGCAAACTATGCCACTGCGCTGGAAGGGGGTCAGCCTCACTGGGCAATCCTCCCGGAAGAGGCGACAGTGACCTTCCCGCAGACACGCACAATGTGTTGGGTCTCAGCGGCCGTGTGGTCGGGCAGCACTGGCTCTGAGGCAGCAGGCGTGCCCAATAGGAGGTGACCCAGATGGCAAAGTCCCTCGGGTGTCCCAGAGATAAAAGAGTCAGGGAGAGGACCACTTCGTGAGCCTTCCAAGAGTTTACTCACTCTGAAAGGAGAGGGGAGAAAGGGCCACTGAGGGTAGAGCGCAAGTGCTTTTTAAAGAGGGGTGGCACCGGACAAGCATCCAATAGGTGAACAGACAGGGGGAGGATCCCGAACACACATGACCAACAACAGGGATACAGAGGAGGGACCAACAGGGAAAACCAATGAATAACCGAACTTAACAGAACTTTCCAGAGAGATGGGGGTGGCTTTAGACCTGGGCCTCGCCCACAGACAGCCCCTCGCTCTCTGATTCGTCCGCCCATTGAATAGGCATGACACCAGGGATAGGGGGTGGACCCCGAATGGCCCAGTGCGCCCCAACATGAACTGTCCTCTCTTTTCTCCTATCGTAAGAGCTGTTTTTTGAATGAGGAAATTTAGAAGGTGATGAAGAAGGATGATAAGGGAGAGAGTGTGGGACAGAGATATTCCATGTCACTCGTCCCTAAGGGAGACTAGCAGAGGATGGAGGCAGGAATTAGTTCTACTGGGAGAAGTAAAACTGAAAAGGAGGCAGAGAGAAGATAGTGCGCTTGCAAGGAAAGAAAAGGGAAACTTGCAGGAAATTATTTGTGAGAGGAGGCAAGAAGACAGGAGGAGAGCTGTGAAAGAAAACACGAATTGTGATAGTCTGAAATTGATAGGAAATGGACAGAGAATAGGAAAAAGACACAGAAAGACTATGGAGCACACCTGGTCAGGGGATGGCAGAATCCAAATCTGAAATGCTGACACAGCCTCCCCATAAAACCCTAACTTTTACAAGTAAACAAGATGAAGATCAAGCACTGAGCCTCTCACATGTCCCCCGATCATTACTTCATCAGTGGTTTTAGGAATAAACCTAATTCTTGCTCTCTGGGCTTGAAGATGCTCACTTTGATTGTACAGGTAGCTTTCTTCACTTTCCCAGAGGACTTTCCAAACCAAACCACAAAGGCTCCGTGAGATGACAGGCACTTATAAAGACTTACACAGGAGGAAAATTATCTTTAAAAGAATCTTCTCAGTTTGTTTTTTCTTTTAAAGTATTGTTTTTAGAAGGTAAGCAATATCCTGGAATGCAAATTTTGTAATCAGACAGTTTCATGAAGCCCTTTAGAACTTGTTTTCTACCTTTTTGTTATTGTTTTGTTTAGTTATACTTTCCAATCCTTTTATCTACTTACTCTTAGATATGGACCCTCACCACTTCGATCTTTTTCATCTAGTAGGCAAGTGCTTTTCTCTTCTGCTCAGTGTATTTTTTCTCTTTTAACTTTAATTCGTTTACTTCTAATTACAGTCTCTTGTATCAGGCTAAATTATTGCTCTCCTTTCTCTGGGTTTACTGCCTTCAGATGTTTGTAGTGTATTATGTCCTCCTTTCTTCTCTAACCTAATTACTTCACTAAACTATTTGTATTTATGCTTTTAATCTTTTCTAATAAGTAAGTCTATTCATCCCTTTCATCATTTCCACTACTCTTCTTTCAAAAGCCTTTTTTTAGAGCTTTTCATGACTTACAAAATGCTTTATTTATTTTTCTTGTTAAACATTGATTTAAAATTTATATTTTACATCTTAACCATGTAAATAATTGTCCTTTTAAAATTCTTTTTATTTATTTTAATAAATCACTTTTTCTCATATAAATTTTCTCCTTGTTTTCATGCCTCTTTTTATATCCTTTTAGCTTTGTGGCCCAAGTATGGTTACTTGCTTTTTCCTTCAATTTTATTTCACATTTTCTTACCATGTAGTCATCTGTGGGATATAGACAGAGAGACAGAAACACAGACACCCAGTCCAACTATAAGTCATTTAGGATTCAGAGACAGAAATAATTTCTAGCATGTGCATCCTCCGTAGGCATCTATTTACTGTGAATTCTGTGCTCTCTCCCACTCACATCACCTGCTTTTGTCTAGTACTGGCTTCAATACTGACAAGATTTGTGCAGGCCTGCTTTGTGCACATGCATACTTCATCTCCCATACAGCACAAAAAGTGCATTTCCTTTTTTACCTTTCAACAGTGTGTCAACTGGTTTTACAGCATCTGCTGACTGATACTCCAGTGTGGAACAGTTTGGACAAAATTAAGGTTGAGTTACAGAGATATTTTTGTAAAAGTCTTAACGTGTTTTCTGAAATGTAAATTAACTTGTACTCTAATTTCACTGATTGACAAAGCTATAACTAGTTGGTAAGACAAGGTATTGTAAAATTTAAAAAAGCCTTTTGACAATTATAAAACTCTGACTGAATGCCATTGTCACTAAATAGCAATTTAAAATGCATCTGCCAGAGTGTCAAGAGACGTGAGCAGGAATTTAGGGAGCAGAATGGCTCAGCTAACTGTTGTTGCTAAACACACTTCTATTTCTGCCTGCTTCTAAATGAGTGCAGTTGAAAAAACTTGTCTGGAATAGAAAGACCTGACAACATTGCATTATACAGAAATTAAGGCAGTGGGAGACATGGCTTTGAGCTCAGGAATACATGTCAGTGCAAAAGAGGAAGCTTCTGTCTCCACCAAAATGGGAATCGTGCTGTGTCCTTCAGTCAGACACCAGCTCTTTCCTTTGAGCCCGCTTTGATGTAGGTGACCTCACCAAACACTTTGCTAATTTTTGACTAACGCCATTGCGTGTCACTCACCAGCAGTTTCTCTGCAGTTCTCTTCCCCTCGCTTTTTCATGCATGCTTATTAGTGTGGGGAGGGATGTAAATTCACAAATTTACTGAAGATCATAGGTAAAAGTTTCTGCATTATGGTCACAATATATATAAACTTGACCAAATTGAAACATTGCATGTACTAATTGTATTTTTTGTAACAATGAATTAGCAAAGCATATATATATTTGTATGTAAGTAACATTTTCAAAAAAAAAAAATCTGATTTAAATGAAAAGAGTTTTATAGTTTTATAAAAGAAAATTATTTAAAGAGCTTAAAATACTTTTTAAATTAATTGGTCTGTTATTCAAGTACGAACAAATTTCACTCCAAATTGCCTGTTCTCAACCAACAGAACTAACAAGTTATTTTAATCAATTCTCTGCTTTTTCTTTTTTACACACCAGACTTACGAAACACATACCATAGGTTTGCCCAAACATTCTTCATTTAATAATTGATTCTACTTCTAGAAGAGTTTATGCTTTTTCTAATAATATTTTCATGCAGCCTTTATTACATTTTTCTTACTAGTAGCGAGTAAGAGCACTATATATTTTTCCTTCCTTCCTTCCTTCCTTCCTTCCTTCCTTCCTTCCTTCCTTCCTTCCTTCCTTCCTTCCTTCCTTCTCTCCTTCCCTCCCTCCTTCCTTCCTTCCTTCTTCCCTCCCTCCTCCCCTCCTTCCCTCCTTCCCTCTCTTTTTTTTCTTCTTTCTTCTGTCTTGAATCTATCTTTTTTTTGTACTTATGCCAACTTATTGGTTTACTGTTCTTATGGCATTTATGTATACTCAGGGAAAATGGCTCTTTCCACAGCTGGCAAACCTTCTCTCTATTGGAAGTGAAAGTAGAAGTTCAGTCTCTGCATTCCAAGATAAAATACTTGATGCAGTTAGAGATAGAACTGAAATTAAATATTTCTCCATGAATACGCAGCATAACATGGAGTCTTAAAATTATAGGTATTCAGGTTCAGGATGAACACTGAGGTCTAGCCAAATATGTCTTCACACAATGAAGTCAAAGATCAAGCACTGTGTATTTTTACTAATACTGACATCTCATTGTACTTTTAGCCAGCTGACAAGTACCATTCTAGTGTTAACTTCCCTTTCCTGTATCTGCCTAATTATCTTTAAGTTGCTTGAACACAAACTCGTACAAATATGTCTCAAGTGTACTTAAAGCTAACAAAAGCTTTGGAAAGAAATTGAATATGAGTTGTTTTTCAAGATAATAGATGCAATTTATGTACAATTATTATAGCTGCAAGCATTTTTATTCATTGCAGGTGTGGGCTTTGGTGTGAGGGAAGATTGGGAAGGGCAGCCTTTAGGGTATTTGAGTAACTGTTAAACTGTCTATTTTCAGAATGACTTTTATGTAAATAACACATAATTGGAAAAAAAGTATTCTCAAGACTAACTATATTTTATTCTTGTGATACTAGATGGATTACAGGCATTCTGTTCTGAGCTGATGGAAATACTAGATAGAAATCTAGTATTTCTGGAGAAACAGGAATCAAACTTTGAACTCATATGTGTCACTGCCTTGGGAGAGGGGTCAGCCTCATGGGCACTCGTCCCGCCCTGAAGAGGCTACAGTGGCCTTTCCCGCAGACAGGCACTGAAAAGTGTCGAGTCTCGGCGGCCTCATGGACAGGCAGCACTGGCTCTGTATCAGCAGGCGCACCCAAAAGCACCCGAAGGTCTCAGTCTCTCAGGAATCCCGGGGGCGAAAGAGGCAAGGGACAGGACCACTCCGTGAAATCTTCCAGGGGTTTATTCTCCCCTAAAAAGAGGGGTAGACTGGCCGAGGAGGGCCAGGGCTACCGAGCCCTTCAACAGGGGTGGTACAGAACAAACAACCAATAGAGGGTAAGCCCGGAGGAGGATCCCAGTGACACAGAACCAATGGCCAGGTTACAGAGGAGGGAATTTACAGAACAAACCTATTAACAACCGAACGCCACAGAACTTTCTGGAGAAGTGGTACAGGCTCGGAACCGGGTCTCATCCACAGACTGGTCCTCGCTCTCCGAGTCGTCTGCCCATTGGGTAGGCGTGGCGTGATGGACAGCGGGCGGACCCCGAGTGGTCCGAAGCACCCCAACATATATGCTATACAAAATATGCATTTTTAAAATGTGGCCATATAACACTTTTTAGATTTCGTGGTCACATCAATTTTGCAAGCACTGAATGGTTTCTGTTTGCTTTGCTTTTGCTTTTGTCCATAGCGAATCATATGCAAGTAATTCACTTTGGCATTTATTGGTGCATTGACTACTGCTTATAATTGCTTACAGAATATACAGAAATGCTTTTAGCATTACTGAATTATACATGACATGAACCATGGAAGAAATAGTCACTTAAAATGGTGCTGTGAATACTCTAGGCTTCTCTGACAATAAAATATATTTCACAATTCAAATTTTAATTTTATTTTGGTGTAATTCGGTTTTAGTCATATATGTTGCTGCATATCTATTTTCTCAAACTGTTTCTTCAAAATAATGGAAACATTCAGAAATATCAACTTTCAGAGTGAAAAATGCACAACTCTGTTCCTTGAAGAAAAAAATGTTCTGACGAAAAAGAAGCTGAAGTACTGAAATAGGTTTTAAACACACCACATGATTGGTATTTCTAACACATGAAACAAGCATTCATGGTTGTGTGAGTAAAAAGGATCTACTTGGTTCCCTGTTTCAAATGTTTGTACAATCAAAGTACATGAGTCTAGGAGGACCAATCAAAATCTTTCAGTTAAGAGGTAATGATGTACAAAATTTCTGAAGTCTCTTCACCACTACTTTTTGAATAGGCTAATTGAAAAAAACCCCATTGTTAAACAAGGAAAACAGTTTTCATATGACCGGCGGAAATACCCTAAATCACCAAAGAGCTACAAAGTTGTAAAACTTTTACATTCTAGCAGGATTGTTTTAGCAATAGAAATTTCTTCTACCAGATAAACCTGGTGCTGGAAGACACTATTTTGTATAGGCTACAGTAGCTATATTTAAATGAAGTGTATGTCGAGAGGATATGTAGGAGAGGAGGAAAGCCATCAGTTTTGCAGCGCATGCCTGTAACTATCTTTTTGTACTTCTTTAATGGTAGAGCACTAGTCTCTGCTTTATGTCCTGTGAGAGTGCATGCTATATTTGCTCAAGGACACACGGTTGCTGCACTCATTTTGTGCAGCATGAATTGCTCAGAGGAGGTTGTTCTTGATGAAGAAAGAATTGATATCATGTCTTCTCCCTCTCTTACTCTATTTGATTGGTAGCAGCCAGAGAAAATCAGGTGGTCCCACACATGTGTGATTGTTCACATGGCGAGTTAGCGCAAGGAATTCGATTCACTTGATGAACTTCAGCACTATGAATTCTGTCAGACAACCAAAACTGCAATTTCTGGTCACAAGAATGGCAACCATCTGCTGAAGTTTCAGAATAAACAGCAGAGATCATGGAGCTTCAGCCAATGCAGGAGTTAATGTGTGAAACCTTGTCACAGCTGCTGAACAAGAACAAAAATTTCACAAAATCATAGCTAGATATATACTGGGTTTATGTGACAAGGTTTTGGTAGTGGGGGGTATACATAGGTGGCTTCTGTGAGAAGACACCAGGCTCCCCACATGTCAGACAGAGACAGTTCCAGCCAGCTCCAAAATGGACCCACCACTACACAGCTGAGCCCATCAGTGATGCCAGTGGCATTTCTGTGATAACACATTTAACAAAGTGTGGAGAACACTGCAGTAGTGTGGTGAAGGAGTGGAGTGAGAAAAATGTGAAACAGTCCGGATCAGTGAAAGAGTGTGAGGAGGTGCTCCAGGCATCAGAGCAGCCTATGGCAGAGACCATAGTGATAGATGCTGTCTCCCTCCATCCCATGGAGGTCCAACAACAGTGAAAGCAGAGGATAGACTAGGGGATAAAAAAAAGTAAGTACTTTTTTTAAGTACTACAGTTATAGGAGATGCTAAACAGATACGTACATGTTTCACAGGACACCAAGAAGGCAATTCACTTTCAGTCAAAATGTAAGCAAGATCTCTAGATATTCTTTGAACTTCTGCTACATCTCTCTGCTACAAAAATCAGTGATTGCCAAACCTCCTCTCTGCCTCTTTAAGAAGATAGATCAATGGTGATGGGCTTTCTGGCAGAAAGTGCATTTCAAAAATGTGAGCAAGTGACTGACAACCAATTCCACTCATCTGCTATGACAAACAGACTTTGCTGATTGTCATTTGTGGTGTTCCAGTCTATGGCACTGGAATAACTCTCCGCTAGACACAACCAGATGGGAATCAAGTGCTTCTCATTTACTATTCAAGAACATTGACATCAACTGAACAAAGCTATGCACAAGACACCTGCTTGCTGCTGAAATTCTTAATGTCTTCTATAGGTATAAGGTGGAGATTGACGTGGATCACAAGTGTTTTCTAGAGAAAGAGGAGCTGACATTGCTGGCCACATCGCAATGATGGCAGAGATGATCCCTTTGCTTGCACAGCTCTTTGCAAGCCAGAAAAACTGGCATGATGAGCTGTCTGCTGAGGTAAATGTTGAAGTATTTGTACCTCCATCTGAAAAGCTGATAGTGGAATCCTTCTCTGACTGGTTTCTTCAGGTCAAGAATTATTGTCAGTGATCCAATAGAGGCACAGTTCAGACTGAAGAGATGTCCAAAAGACAAGCTGTTTGCCAGAGTAATATCTTTTAATTCTTCAGCATGAGCAGACTATGACAAAAGATTCTTCTTGTGAGGAAGTAATATTATTCTTCCTGACCGAGCAGTCTAGACCCATTAGCAATCTTTCTGAAGCATATCAGAGCTTTGTTTCCATGAAAACACTTGCAGTAGTAGTACTGCAGGGAATATGATTTTTTTGCTACTCCTCGTAAAAGGCCACAAGTTCTGCCCTGAGCTGAGAGCTCCAGTCTCAGGGCTGGCCTGGTTTCACCTTCTGCTTTGGGAGCAAGTGCCTGTTGCCTCCCCTGCCTGAGCCTGTGCTATGCCAATGTCTGCATGGGAAGAGTCTGGCAAATCCAGGGGGTCACTGCCCTGGGGGAAGATTTGAGGCTGGAGAGGCTGTGAAGCAGGCCATGCTCACACTCATGTGGGAGCAGACAGAAGGCAGGAACTTAGAGCAAGAAAGATATAAAAAAAATTCAAATGTACCGAGGAGAAAGGAACTCAATCATTGTGTTATACTCTTCCCAGCAAAGGCTTTGGGACTCTAATGGCAACTACTTGCCACTGCTGGCTGAGGATGACTGGCATAGTTGACCACAGATCCAAAAAGGTGTTAGACAGGAGAGTACAATACTACTAATACTGCTAGTAAAATTATTAGAGAAGGAAACCAACTACTTGAAAACAGAAACTGAAGAGAAAGAACTGAGCTGAATGTCAGCATGCCTGCTCAGTGTGAAGACCAAGAACTGATTTCTGACTATAAACCACAAGGTCTGCACGAGTCTTGCAAAAAATTCCAGAGAAGCAAACAATCTTTGGGATCTTAACATTATCCCAGTATATATTCAAATTAAGGTATACTCTTTTTCTAAGTCTAGTGACAAAAATACCCCAAATATTCCATTTCTCACAGAATTATTCAGGTTTTGATCTTTGATCTTTAGTAAGAACTGAAGAAAAATACTAAGATTAAATAAAATAAATTTTCATTTAAGTCTCAAGTATCAATTTACAGAATTTTCCTCCTTTACATTATGGCTGTTTGAGATTTTCTTGTGATGCTTTATTGACTCCATGAAAGATTTAGAGATGTCACTGAGACACATGAAATGCAATTAAACTTTGACACTGATCGCTTTGATCAAGTAAGGTCAGAGACAATACTTGCACCTATTAATATCTTATGAAGTGAACTTTTTGCCTTGATTTTTGAGTAAGAGGGGAAAACTCAAAGGATATGATATGTCAAAAGTGTCAGACAGAATTTTTAAAACTAATACACAAGTGAATCACTTGATGACATGAGACATGCAGAAGCCATTCAGGTTCAAGTTGTTGTAACAACTGTGCTAGCAACATTTTTTTTCTCCAGATACAGCCAGGGTTTTATCTAAAAATTAATTTGAATTACACTTTTGTTTTCCAGTCTCTCTGCTTAAGTTTTGTACTGAAATTGATTTGTTTACTCTTGCAACAATAAAATAAACACTTATATTTAAGAAAATATATAGAATATAATTTATTATTTATAAATGAAACAAGTTAAAGTAACATTCTAAAACATTCTATTGAAGCATTGACTAGATATAGAAGAACTAATGTTCTGTTCATGGTGTAGGATTCTCCTGAAATTAAATTAAAAACTAAATACCAAGTACTACATTGGCAATCAGGAGTAGCCCAAATATGGTAAATTAAAATAATAAAATTAATAGCATATTTTTTTTTATTTTCTATACTTCTAACAGCCATTTTACTTCAACTGAATACAGAAATGTGTTAAAATAATTGAAGTCACACCAGTACACTGTTATCCAGCACCAGGGAATTCACTTCCAAACTTCTGTCTCCATCATTTGATGCTTAGTAGAAAGTAGACTGGATACGGGGAGCATCAGTGTGTGGGTGCTCCTATATTTTCTGTGCTGTTTTCTTGTCACAAAAGAGAACATTTTTTACAGTATTCCCTACTGAATAGCATTTAACCTTTGTGAGAATATAGTAGCACTAGTGAAGCCCCACTTAGTGTACAGTAAATCACAATCCATCATAGTAATCTCAAGCCTCTACCACAGAAAATGTCTTGAGGATGTATCTCGTGAAGTCAGCACTGCTTGGGTTATTAAAGCAAAACCAAAACATAGCCTAAGCAAAATGCTTGGTACAGCTTTTCCCAAATACAGTGGAAGATAAAAAGGCTTGCTTCCAATTATGATGAAATTCTCTAGCACTTAGTGAAAAAACTCTTTGTGATACGTTTTTCAGTATATATATTTTTCAGCTTTTCATAATCCCTCTGTACTTCCATCATACTTTCATGCAGCATAGTTTTCCATTATTCGTTTATTTATTTATTTTCAGGCAACTGTCCTAAGCAATACCGCAACTTTCTGATATTGTTTCTCTGTTTTTAAGTATTGATATGTGTGTTCTGGAGATTCTTCAAAAGAAAAGGCAAGTGCGAAATTGCTGGAATTCAAAACACTAATTTTATTTCTTCTAAGATAGCTGTTTTCTGCATAGCTGGCTGTTCACCAGCTTTTCAAATAGTAA
The DNA here is from genome assembly GCA_014706295.1 of Lycocorax pyrrhopterus obiensis. Classification (NCBI taxonomy): domain Eukaryota; kingdom Metazoa; phylum Chordata; class Aves; order Passeriformes; family Paradisaeidae; genus Lycocorax; species Lycocorax pyrrhopterus. The sequence goes on from JACSVZ010000015.1 coordinate 17,367,041, forward strand.
TAACATAACACAGTATTTAAAGTCACATGTATCACCTCTACAACTTTGTATGGAAAAAAGTTTAGTGAATCATTAGTAAGTATGTATAAATCAGACAACACTGTAAGAGGATATGGGGATAGATGCTGACAATTGGTAATACCAAGGTAGAATATTTTCTGTGACACTTATTCTTCTTTGGTCACACATATGCTCATGAGAGATATTAAAACAAACAAACCTTGTCAATCTGTGAACTGTCCTATTTGCTATCAATGGTCAAGGAGAATTTTGAGAGATATTTTTGAGTTTACAAATTCAAATTGGTTAATTGTCTTACAGCGAACAAACAAACAAGTGTATATTAAAAAACACACATTAAATACCATACTCCACCATTGTACTTGTGCAATCTTTAATTATCTATTACCATACTTGCCTTAAAGGGTCATATGCAGAGCCAGAAGACGTGAAGCCCAATGGCCTAAGCAGCAGTTTGCTTTCATTCCTAACCACAAAGTTACCATCATGCTGCAATCTCTCAACATCCAGTATAAATTTAAGTGACTGCACATGAAACACTCCACCGTGTGTAAAGGAAACTGTTCCTGTTCACTATAACGTGCTGTGCACATTTTCTACGTGAGGAATTATGTGCAATCTCTTTCAAGGACATCAAAGGAACTAAGTGAAGCATAATAGTTTTTTTTGTATAAATAGTATATATCAAAGCCTTGCTAATGCCAATCACAGAAGTATTTCTAAGGAACACTTTCTTTGATACTGTTATCCAAGGAAGGATGCAATATGTTGCTTTTCTTAGTGGAAGCAGCTTAAAGCATGAAGTTCAAATTTCTGGTCTTCTGCTATAGAAAAAGAACTTAATTCTGATCATAGAATGGTGAACCATTCTAATGATGCACACCTGCATCTTAGATTCGAGGTAGCACTACCAAATTAAACATGTTTTTGACATAGTTTCAAAACATAAAGTACGCTGAAAGTCATTATTAACAAATGTCCCATCTTCAGCATAGTGTCATTATGGACATCCTTATCTCTGTTAAGAATAATTATCGAATGTGGTTGACAGTTTTTGTAATCCCGAATTAAGTCCTTTTAAACTGAATGATTATAGCAGTGCAAAGAGCTAAACCCACAACGGGATTTCAGTGCTGCTGAAGACACCATCTCTCCCAAGGAACACAAAGCATCCAGTAAATCAAGTGTTGATTATTAGGTGCTACACAACTGAAAACTTTATCAAAGAGCATTCGTTCTGCACAGGTTATTCAAGATTGCCCATATGGAAGGCCAAGTCTTTGACTCTGTTACAGAAACAGCTGGATACCTATTTTTTTCTCAAAAATCTTAGAGAATTTGTGAACATTTGTCCTGAACTTACATGCTCAGGTCAGGCTCCTCTTTCTCGTGATGAAGAAATGAGAGAGAGATTGTTGTAGCCAGATGACTAAGCATACACTTTCTACAGTCAAACAATAAACTAGGTGCTTTATCAGTGTTGACATTGTAAAAAGAAATGTTAAATTCACTGCAGGCAATATCCCAGTTAATGCACCTCCTTAGAAGGGAAGAAGATTCTTTCTTTTTCAAGACTTAGGGAATTTTAATGCAGACAGCGGAAGTTTTAACATTTTAGTGTTCAGACCAGGCAATTCCAAAAATGGTGCAAATTATGGTCAGGGGAGAACACTCAGACCAGTTCTCTTTCTGCTTCCCTGTGTATTTTTCCCAGGGTTGCTGACTAAGAAGAAGGAAGAAATGAGCCCTACTGTCAGTCTTGGAGGCAGTTGTGTTTTGGGGAAAACTTGGCTGTTGTCAGCATGTCCCCATTCACACTTTAACTGGGCTAGTTTTAAAGCTCTACTTAGGCTCAGATATGAGTTGACCTATCTGCCAGTTCAGATATCAGATGAAGAGGGAGACACTTTTTGGTGCCTTTGAAACTTGTGAAATTACTGAAACCTGAGTAAACATTCAGAGAGATAGCTCTGAATTCCAGATATGTGTATAACAGGGATAAAGTAGACATATATAAAATGACAAGGGTCTGTCTCAGTCCTATGGCTTATTCAAGCATTTATAAAACACTTTACCTCTGACATATTTCTAAAGCTAAGCACTTCTGGAGGACTTCTTATCTTCAAAATGCCTTTCAAATTTTGAATCTGATGATAGTCCTTATTTTATGGACTTTGATGATGCAGCCATACAAAAGATAATCATTACTATCTATTAGATTCCTCAATTAACATTTTGAGGGAAGAATGAAGAATAACTACGGAAATATCTATGTAAAAGCTCTTGAAAGGGAAGGAAGGGAATAACTTCACTTTAAGTATTGCCCAGCTTGGTGACCAGCTATCCTGAGGAGGGACGTTTTCCACACTGTTTTTCAAGTAAAAAGAGATCAGCATATCTAGAAGTTAAATTCACCTGGCGTGTAGGAAGACGCTAATTTTGCACTTGGAGACAGCAAAGATAGCAATGAACTAAGCAAAACTACATCAAGCTTTCATGTTGGAGGCCAAACTGAAATACAAGACTACTTGTATTTTATTGTGTTTTAATATAAGTAGGTGATGTTTTTCCCTCAAAGTGTGTTAAAGGTTCCAGTGGAAGTCCTCACTTTGAGATAGCCCAAGTATCAGTCAGAAACACCAACAAATTCATGTAGATATTTACCTATTGATTCTCCATGACATTAAGAAAATACACCTTAGTCTTAAGTTAAGAAATTACGCCCTTCTGTTTATTTTTGAAGGATGTTGCTCTACTGTTCAAGAATCACAAAGGAAAGTGTATGAAGTACTTTTGGCAAATTTATACCAAATATATACTTGTTTAACGTGTTTTTGCTTTCAGAAGGCATAAAAATCTTAAACATATAAAATCAACAATATAGACATTTTAAGAGTACAATTTTTTTAAAAGTAGGTTTGCATTCAAAATAATTATCAAATTTTGTAAATATTAAAAAACTTGAAATTATGCCAAGTATTCCCTTTACATTCAATTTTATTAACAATTAATTACGGATCACTATGCTAAAACAAACCCAAACAAACCTTAAAACATGATCTTCCTCTGAATGGGAATATTTTTCCTAAATACTGCTAGTATGCCATAGTTTACCTAACTCCAATCACCATTATATCAAAATAACAATTATGATTTAAATTCCTCATTTAACTGCTATAACAGGGGCTACACTGAGGTGTCCCTGTATCCCAAATCACCATTTAAACACACACATAATTTTTAAGGCTGGTATCTTCAGATCCAAGGTGTTGTAAGATGGTCAAGAGACATGATTTGTTATAATCAAAGAAAATACTTTATTTCTTTATGGCCTTGTCTTTCTATTTTTCAGTTAAAGGTTGTTTAGGGTTTATTTTTGCTTTTCATTTCAGCAAAATTTCAAGAAAAATTAGAAGAGATAAACCAAATGTACATTGCACAGAAAGGCAGGAGGAAAAAAAAAAACAACAAAAACCACCCCCAAAACAACCCAAAACCAAACCCCACTGTAAACATCACCAAGTTTGGTTCAAATACTTTTGCTCCTTTGGGAGAGAAAAATAGATTTAATTCAGAACCCACAGTCATAAATACTCATTATGCATCCTTTCCTATCCGGAAATGCATCAATTAATTAATTAACTATTCATAGAAGTGCTTCTTTTTCTCCTTACTTTCTACTCAATTTCTTTGCATATTTGAATTCTTCCTCATTCTACATTTAAGATGCTTTTTGCCTCTGCATTAAATGGGAATATGAATCTACATGAATAAAGAATTTATTAGTAAACAAATATGATCATGGTTATGGTCTGTTTAAGAAGGAAAAAGAAGGGGAGGAGAAAGAGGCCTGTGGATTAAAATTGTATTGCCATGACTAAAATATTCTTAACTGTCATATCTGAATGGTATGTGGGCCTGCAAGAGTTTTGTAAATACTTTGCCTTCTTGCACAATGTTCAATAGATGATTAAGCAGATGGAGTTACTGCACTGAAGAAGAAAGTTTTATGTACTTACCAACAGTATATTCCTGTGTATAGCTTCACCTGGAAGTGACCAATTAGAGGTGTTAAAATTTTGGGTCATTACAAGATCCACAGGTTTGTATGCAGATTCTGTCAAAAAAACAATTTCATGCAAGTTTTGTTCTGTGATTTTAACAAAACCTAAGTTCTAGTTGATATGAAAAAGCAAACAAGACATGTTTCTTTGATGTTTTACACCTTATTTGTTAGTGTGAAGGAAACAGGTGGAAAAGGTTCCAAAATCCCTAGGACATTATTTCCTACATGCATAAAAGAGAATGAATGTTAATTTATAGTGAAGGATTGGACTTCCAAAGTGATCCAAGTAGAAGTATGTAGCAGTTGTAATTCTTGTTATATCTTTTAATCACATGATTTTCTTCACAAGTAAATGGTAGTATGCCAACTCTGCCAATACTCACAAAACAACAAAACCAACCAAACTAAAAGAACTTGTCTTTGGTTTTAATTCCTGAGGACCAAAATATGCAATGTGAAATATGAAATATGCACACCTGAGGATAGGAAGAACAATGTGTGTGCTTTAATTTTAGCAAAAGTCATCTGAAAATTTTGCTGAAGTGATTGCAATAAAAAATTCAGAATTTATGTTGTCTATATTCCACTAATCTTGCTTTAAAGGATGAGGCTTGTCTTACAGGATGGGAAAACATTTGGTGATAGTCTTTTTGCTCTGGAATTATTTGATATTTAAAGAGAGCTCAGAAAAGGACAGGATTTGAGCAGTATAATTTAGGGCCATATGAAGACCTATTAATCAATCAAGACAATTGATTAAGATCTCTGGGGATAGAAGGTCATAAAGGATTAATTTAGTTCAATTTTTTTTTAATTTTAAATGAAGTGTCAAACATTCATGTGGGACAAAAGGGAATTTCAGTATTAATTCATTGGTACGTATAGATTAACTGATTTTCCATTCAATGAAGAATGGTGGCTTTGGTTTTTTGATGGATTTTTTTTAAAATTCAGTTGAATTCATAACAACACTTTGCTCATGCTGTTCTCTTAAGGTTTTCTCTTTTTCTTTCCTGCATATGAAAAAAGAATCCATGTTGGCCTAGGTGTTTAATGGAAACAGATTAACTCAACAGAACTCTCAACTAGCATCTTTATCTTACCTAAAAGTTTGTGTTCTTAATCATATAGAGTTGAAATGGATATTCAATATACATAATTTAATATTAAAAATATGAACCTAAAAGACTCTTAGGGTGATTTTATTAATTATCTCCCCTGCTTGTGGATACATAGATTGATGCTGGGGGCAGGGGAGCAGAGAAGACTAATTCAAATTTATTCTGTCTTAACATTCATAATGAGTGTCACTGGTATGCACACATACTAACTTATGGAGCTCATGTTGATGAATACTTGAAGAGGTAAATCTTTTTGTTAAGGGTGGCCCACAGCAGGGTTCATAAAATTTGCACACTCATTTGGTTGAATTCTACACTGCTGAAGGTTTGGGTTTTTATATTTAACTCATTGATTTAAAAATTGTTAGGGAATTAGCATTTGTCATTGGCCTCTATTTTCTCTTTCAATTGTAACTTCCCATGGAAATCAGTGATTCTATTTAATGAAATTAAGAACTCCTAGCTGGATATTTTCTGGGCATTTGCAGATTACATATTTCTCAGTGTATTTCAGTAGGAGGCTTATAAGGCATAAATTTTTCTTTGTTTTTTCCCATGATTCCCCAACAAATCTCAGTAGATAGCACTGTGAGCACAATAGGTGAAATGTTAAGCCTGAGTGTATGTGGTTTATTTGCAATTGGTGATAAAGTAAATTGTATTTTGTTTCTACAGTAATGTTTATTTACCTATGCCTTGGTTTTGTGGTCTGCTTCCTTTTTTCTTTCTCCTTTGGTTTCTTATTTCCTCACTGCTCACTTTTTCCAACAATTTGTATGCACTTTGGGTTTTTCAATTACCTCCATATTACCTATTTGGGGAGCATTGTTTTAAATGCGTATTTTAACAGCACAATTTGGTTTGACAGAATGATTTGTAGTGCTGCAGCAAGCCGTTCACCAGAGATCTGAAATCTTGTGCACAAACTCCCTAATCTGGCAAGCTTTAATTCGTAAGCTTACTGCTGTTCCTCCATTAAGGTCGTGGTGAAATGCAAACCGGAAATTGTTCTACAGAGCTTCTAAGCTGCTAAAAAATGCAGTACTGCTGAAATTCTACAGGACTGTGACATTTAAAACATCATTGTATCAGAATCATCATTTGCTTTTAATTAGGAGCAGGTAGAGGAGAGTAAGGGGAGTATTTAAGTGCGTGTTATGCTGATGGAAAAAGAATGAGGAAAGTAGCAGTGTCCTCAGCAGCCTCTGCTTGATTAGTAAATCACTTATTCATTCCCTGCTTTTTCAGGTCTTGTATTCATTTCACAATGGCACATTTGCAGTGGGAGGTAGTGAAACAAATGCCATCCCATTCTCACCAAGAGTTTGTTGGTTAAAGCACACTGCAAGAATTCAGTGTTCTGGGTTGGACACATCGCTCCAGTTGCCAATATTTGCAATCAAGCTCTGTAAGTGCCTTCGTCCCCAAACAGTTGTATCTAAGAGATTATGGAACTCTTCTGCTTCTGGGCAAAGCTAAAAGTGTCAGCTTTACTTCAGGGCAAGAATCAGGCTTATGGCACTTTATGTTTATTACAGGGGAGGGTCCAAATAATGGCAACAAAGTTAACATTTTTCATGTTTGTCATGATGAGCGAATTGATAAATTTTGTGTTTCGCATTCTAAAATTAAATTGCGAGTATAAGGAGAAATAATCTTTTTGTGTAGGCAAGGGAAAATAGTAAAAATACAAGTTCCTTTGGGACACGTAGATACAAAGACTTTATCCTTCAGTCTGAGAGCAGAATTTTGTCTGAGGTGCTGCAGATGCTGGTCCTACTCTTGATATTTGTTGTATATGGCAGTGGGTCCATTATATTACATTTTATTAGTGATACAAAATTATATAAATTAGTATTGTCTATGTCAGTGAAAATTTTTCAATTAAACGAATTATATTGCCTTTCCAAAATGAGCCTAACAGATGCTTAAAACTTATTCCATGTGGCAAATTCATAATTCTCTGAGTGGGGAGGTAAGACAGGAGGACTTAGCATGAGGTACGCTGGTGTTTGTCAGGTTCCCCCTTCTGCAGACATATTCACCCTCCTCTCTTTGGTCCCATTTTGTTCCTTGCAGCTTTCTGTGGCTCCAGTAAGCTGCAGTAATGTTTTTCTTGACGTCAGAAATATCTCATGGGCACATTCAGATTCTCTGTTCATTCTTCTTCTTTGCTATGAAAAAATAATATTTGTACTTGCCTAAGAAAAACAGTTTGTTTCTTTAAACTTTTAAAGAAGCCTAGCCTTTTGCTGAGATGTAATAAATGTAAATGCAGGCCTTTTTTTCATGGTAGTGAAATGCTTAGTAAACCAATATACTAGACTTCTTTGATAGCTTAATCAGTTTTAAGGTACTAAACCACCAAAATATTCACAGCGATTATTTAAATTAACATATATTTTAATTAATTTTTTCAGCAAATACTTAATAACTTCTTAATAAACAGGAATCAAACATTATTAAAGGGAATTTCTAATACAATGGTAAGAAAAAGACATAGTACCATTTGTGATGTCTAAATTTAAATACTTCTGAATCATTTCATTTCATCATTTTAACAGGATTTCCTAAATTTATTTGAAATAGGTTTAAAACGCTGACCAAGTACAAAAATGTAGCTCCAAACTTTTACTTTACTTTCATAAATATCTTCTATTCTCTATAGAAACAAAGCAGAAGAAACTTAAACTTTACATTAATCAGGTTTTCTTTTTTTTTTTTTTTTGCATAGCCATGCACAAATGCAGGTATGTAGAAGAAAAACACCATTAGTAGTTTTCTAAAATAAATGCATCTGCCAATAAATAAAACAATAAACACAGGATTTAAAAGATGGTGTTACTTAAAATAATTTTAAGAAGAAAATAATATTTTTAATGATTAACTAGCAAGTCTAGAAAGAGTAGACAATTCTTTTGATTAAAAATTTAAAACCTTTATCAAGTAGCTTAGCTCAGAAGACACAGTTAAATGAGGAACACATACATCTTGTAAATTTCTTTGCTAATTCTCTGGTAGAAAATTATAACTGCAGTGACTGGAATTGCTTGTTCACCAGTTTTAAAGATTCTGAATTCTATTTTGTAAATCAAACTTAGTATAAAATAGCTTCATCTCATGTCAAACCCATAATTCAGTGATTATCTGTTTTATTTGAAGATTTAGATGTTTGAAAATAATAATTTATTGGCTCCATCTTTACTGTGACCTCAATTAAAATTGTTCTATCTATAATTAGTTTAATTAAGTGTACTAATATGGTTGTTTAGGTGAATATTTGCTTCGTTAGCTACTTTAATCAAAGTAATAAAATACACAGAAGTGGTTTATACCATCAAGTTGCAAGCTGGGTCATGAAATCTGAGCATTTAGCTCAGTACATTAAAGAATTTTGCAAGGAATTTGAAATTTTTCGAGAGTAAAGCAATGGCACAGATTTAAGACCCCTAACCCTTTTCCCCTCTCCTTATGTATATAAAACCTGATAGCTAGATAGAGTATGGTATTTTATGTATGTCAAAACCTGTGATCTTGAAAACTCAAAGATCCATCTAAGAGTAGTGGCATCCTACATCCTTACTCATTTTTATCTGGTTTTTTTTCCACTTTAATTTTAAGCACTGCTTAAGTACCTGAAAGTTTTTGTCCTGAGTATGGCCATAGGTCTCTCAAACTTGAGATTGCTGAGATATGTGTCATCATATGAGAGTCTCTGCCTGACTGCAGCTCAGAAACCAGCATGTTTGTGTGCTAGTCCCCTCAGGGGCTTGACCTCATGGTGTTTTTCAGAGAATCCCTAACACATAGTAACAAAGTTGGGCACTTCACACAACACTGTAGTAGCTGCTGCTTTCTTTTCAAATGCTGCTACTACCATGATTTTACTTTCATAATAGCGGTTAGTGCACTTTTCCAGGAGGTGGAAGACTTGATTTCATTCTCACTTCAGTCTGCCAGGATTTGAACCCACACCTCCTGGCGTGGAACACAGAGTGCTGTAACCATCAACTTGAAGACAAGAATGGAGATGAGAAGAGCAGGAAGGGATTAAAACACTCCCTTTTTTAAAAGCTATGCTGCTATGCTGAAAGCAAGTTCCTTGAACGAAGACAGAAAAAAAAATGAGAATCAGCACCTTTTTTTCATGACTCATAGGAAGTAAATTTTAACAGGAGAGAATTCAGTCCCTTATTTATGTAGGTTCCCTCAGACAGATGTTGCATAAAACCCAGAAGTAGCACTAAAGGAAGTGCTATACACCATAATTCCAATTATGGGCTGTAGTTTTAATTTCTCTAAAGACCCCCATCAGTGCAGAAGCAAATATATTTTGCTGGTTTTTCTGTGCAGTGGACTACAAAACATACAGTAACTGAGTAATCACTCCATTTTTGCTCATTTGTTTCCATTAAAATAAGAAAAAAAAAATCACAAAATATTTTTCAGATTATTTTTTTGTAAATTAGCTCATAGTTTCTTATCGATGTTTCAAGAATAGCTTCAGGTGATTAAATGGTGGCAGCCTTGTAGTCGAACAAAAATATAAGGTTTAAATTGCTCTCTCGCTAGATTGCATTGCTGATTTAGAAGTCTTTATACTGATATAATATTACTCCCCACATTTACACCTGAATTACACTGACAATCGAAACATTTCAAAAGGACTTGCCATACATTCTGCTGTTCTATAAATTGCCTGTATGTGATTTGAAATTTCTCAGAAATATCCATTTCTGACTCAGGAGTCCCTAATTAGTCTCTCTCCTTTATTCCTTCCCCGTATTTGTTCCTTTATTAGCAAATCTGAGTGAAACTTGAATATTTATATAGTTTTTGGTTAATATTACTCACATAAACAATGTTAGCAGTTTGTGTGTTTCAAAGCAACATTCATACTTCAACAGTATGTTGACTGCAGTGTTAGCTGGAGGCATTTTCATCTTTTCACAGATGATATGGAGATGGGACTTTCAGGTGGCAGAATACAATGAAATACATTATTATTAGATGGAACTGTGAAGCTGCTTGAAAAATATTGATTCTGTGTACTAAAATGACTAGCAGTTCATGACATTTTATTTTTCCTGAGATAGTTGAGCTATTTAAAAGTAAATAGTATTATTTTTCTGTCACAGAACATTTCAAAATTTTCAAAAATTAAATACTTTCAGGACAAACAACTAAAAGCATATTTTTAAATGTTTTTCATCCATTTTTATGTTTTGGATTTTTTGTTTGTTTGCTAATTTTTTTAATCAGTCTCTGGCATAAGCCAAATAGAAATTTTTCTCTTAAGCCACTTCTCACAGTGATATAATGAATTATAGAATATTTTAGGTTGAAAGAAATCTCTAAGGTCATGAAGCCAAACCATTAACCCAGCACTGCCAATTCCACCACTAAACCATGCCATTAAGTGATACATATAAATATATTTTAAATCCCTTCGGATGCAGTGACTCAATCACTTCCCGTGTCAGACTGAACCAATACTTGACGACGCTTTCAGTGAAGACTTTTTTCCTAATATCCCATCTAAACCTTCCCTGGTGCAACTTAAGGCCATTTCCTCTTGTACTGTCCCTTGTTACTTGGGAGAACTGACAAACCCCTGCCTGGCTACAGCCTCCTTTCAGGAAGTTGTAAAGGGTTATATGGTCCCTCCTGAGCCTCCTTTTCTCCGGGCCGAATACTCCCAGCTCCCTTAGCTGCTCCTCAACAGGACTGGTGTTCAGACCCTTCACCAGCTCAATTGCCCTTCTCTGGACATGCTCCAGCCCCTCAATGTCTTTCTTGTCATGAGGAGCCCAAAACTGGACACAGGATTTGAGGTGCGGCCACACCAGTGCCAAGTACAGAGGGATGATCACTGCCCTGCTTCTGCTGGCCACACTACTGCTGATCCAAGCCAGGGTGCCATTGACCTTCTTGGCCACCTGGACACACTCTCGCTCATGTTCAACTGGCTGTCAAACAACATTCCCATGTCCTTTATCCCCAGGTGGATTTCGAGCTAATCTGCCCCAAGGTCCAAGTTCATGGGTTTGTTGTGACCCAAGCACAGGACACAGCTCTTGGCCTTTTTAAAGCTCATACAATAGTTCTTGCCCATCAGTCCAGCCTGTTCAGATGCCCCTGCGGAGCCTTTCTGCCCTCCAGCAGATCAACACTCCTGCCAGGCTTTGTGTTGTCTGCAAACTGACTGAGGCTAAGGAGGGGGGAACTCTTTCCTGCTGGATGCATATCAGGGGAGTCATGGGCAACTGGGTACCTGGTAGATGTTAAATGTGACATCATGTTTTAGGCAAAATCATATGCAACAGAAAATGCAAACATAGTCTCTGTCCTGTCTCTGGTACTTAAGATTAATTCAGTTTATAGGGTATGTTAAAAGGACTGTGAAAGAGATATTGCCTGAGTGTTTAGGTTATAATTAATGCACTTGTTCCAGATCTTCAAATAAGACAAAAATATTGCAAAGTTATCATATTGCAGAGCAGGAAAATATTATGAAAGCTTCTCAACAATTGTAAAAGAAGCAGGTAAAAAATCCTAGCATTATTTATAGATATTTTCTGGAAATATATAGTAGCAGATAGACGAAAGTGTAAGTAGTCTTCCTAGAATTAATCCTGTGCTCCAAATCTTAGATACGAAAGTATGACATGAACAAAGTAAAATAAACTAATCTTTATTGATTACCATAGGATAAATAATTTGTACCCATTGTTATGGTGTTTTATGAACGTATGGAATAATAACTGAATCCTTCAGAAATTAACCTTTCAGGATGTGTATATCATACCTTTATAGGAAACTGTTACACAATAACTCCCCAGAACACCAACAGTTGGGTCAGTTGCCATCAGATATCTACATTTCCTTCTTATTTTTATTCCAAATATTACATAAAATTATATGACTGTCTTACAGGTATTTTTAATCTTGTCATTATGCACAAGAAAGGGTTGTTCCAGGAGACCTAATACATGTTTTCGAGCAGGCTGAATAAAGTCAGTTGCTTTGGAGACCTCTAAGGCTACTAACAAAAAGATGGTGTTCATGTATTCATGTATCTGCATATTAGAGCTAAGGAGTAACAGAGTCAAATTAAAATTTAACTCATAAAAAGTTTCAACAGATTATATTTTCAGATTCTGTTTTCCTGCTTGATTGAATATGTGATACATGAATGCTTATGATAGCAGAAGGCAGGGTGAAGCACAGGCTAAGATATTTGCCAAAGAAAGCATCCGTGGTGAGAAATAATATATGAGTACCAGGTAAGCCTATAGCATCATAATGCGATGGGATTATGCTAACAGCATAACATCTTGTCTGATATCTGGTCATAACCACCACAAAATATACAATTCTTGCCACACTATTATACCATGGTAAAATTGTACTATACATTACTAGAAATATATACCTTGGTGTCTGTTGGGGACTTGAAATAATAATAAAAAAAATCAATACAAGAAAAAACATTTTATATTTCTTCAACTTGAAAAGAATACATAGCAGGTAAAACACTATAACAACTTAAAGGCTGTCTTTAAATCAATGCGTGGATCTCTACAAAGAACTTTCCTTTGATTTTTTTGTACTTTAAAGAAGTGGTGCTCTAAAGATGTTATTTCAGCTGACCCTTAATTTGTGCATGGCTTTGATTGATATACTACATTGGTAAAACACGTTGACTGCATGAATTCTTTTAAAATAAAGTCTTAATGTCATTACTAGCTGTCAAAAAAGGTTTTCTGCTCTGCAAACAATGAATCTGCTAATGCTAACCATTCCAAGGTAATGAGCATTCTAAAGTACTTCTAGAATCTCTGAGTAACACCACTGTATTAATCAGATCTATGATACTGGAGACCAGAAGTGGAGCACCAAACTTGTCCAACTGTATTTGCTGTGAATAGATGACAATGAACAATGAATACATGGTTTCACATGAGAGGCAGGTGTGTGAAAAAGAACATTATGACATTATAATTGCACTTTTATTTTGATTTCCATTTCAGAAACTTCACTAAGGCCCACAATGTGGGAGAAACAAAGGTGGGTCTTCTCCATGAGGAAAGAGAATCCAGAAGCTGATGGTCATCAAAGCACAGATCTGAAAACTTCCTTCCCAGTGAAATCAATGAGGCTTACATTCCTAACCGTTTATGAGGAACTATTACCTAGGAAGTAAAAATGGGACTTATCAGGAAAATAAATCTTTAAATCCCGCAAACTAATGCATTTCAGTACTGAAGGTTAAAATCCTGAAACCCTGTTTACCTGCCTGCTTGTCTCTAGTTGCCTCCTGGGACAACCAGAACACAAAACCTGTGTTTTGTGTTTTTATTGTGTTTTGTGTTGTTTATTTTTCCCTCCCTCATCATCCTGAGAGCCGCATAATGACAGTTACTACTTCCTTGTAGTTTATTTTTTATGTAAGTGGAGTTCCCTACTCCTTTACATTCATAGTTTTCTAGCTGTCATAGGACTCACTTTTATGCTGAGTGGAATCCACATTCTAATTTTTTTTCCTCGGTATCGGTGGGGATTGACCAGCAGCTGCTGCTATACTGGAAAGAACCAGCAAATATGTCTGGGTTTCAGTGACTGGCTGTGTGTTTTATATGAAAAAGATAATTCACTAAGCTATATAGCCAGACTTTGAAGGGAGGACTGGGACATACAAGCTTCCATTTATTGAGTGCCCTACAGTGTAGACTAGAGAATTATTTCATTTTCACTGCCCAGTGGAAGTTTCAAATGGAGATATTTGCTTCTTCCTCCCTATCTCCCTACACAAAAATTATTCAAATGTTTCTGCCTAAAGCATTTTCCCCATGATGTGGATCTTAATTCCTCCCAGGTGGATGAGGAAGCTGAACACTCATCTCAAAAATCAGTGTTGAAACACTTTAAATACTCACTGTTCTCAATACACCGGGCTAATTGTCCCCTCTCTGTGTGTTTTGGTTTGGTTTCTGGTTTGTTCTTTTGGTTTGCTTTGTTTATTTGCCGGTGTTTTTGCTTTTGCAAATAAAAAATTCCAGTTATTTAAATAAATCTGAGTTGAGAAGGATTTCTAGTAAAGCACCATGTGGACCACAGAATTTTTCCTGCCACACAGATGCCACACACTTCACAAGAGGCATACTCTAAAGAGTAGTGGAAAAACAATCAATCAAGCAGGTAAACTATCTGCAGCATCTGTTGCCAGCCTTGCTCACCCAAACATAAAAAATTAAAATCCTTTACAATTTTGCTCTAAAAATAAAAATAATAGTAATAATAATAATAATAATAATAATAATAATAATAATAACAATAAATATCAATTTTATACCAAGTGTAAATATATTCAGTCCACACTTCTGAAGTCTGGCAATATGATACACAACTAAAAATGGTAGATTTAAAGAAATATTGAATAGTCACAATATAAGAGGACCAGAAACTGTCTCTATAATTCCACACTCAAATTATTTTCATAAATGTAATTGTAAGCAATATGTTAATAAACTATTTCAGTAATGTCGCCATAAACAGTCAGAAATCCTCAGGACTATCATTACCTCCAACAGCGAATTACTGTCAGTTCTCCTGAGTTCTCTCACTAAGTCCTATTCCCCATGCAGCAGTGTTAACACACATGACTCTGAAATGTCTTTAAAGAGCCATAGTTTCAATAATATATTTGCTAAATTTGTACCATTAACATTAGGGCTTAAACTCTGCCCATGAGCATTCCTTCAAAGTTCATGTATCTGCAGACAGACCTTTTAGTAAGGTTTAACCTCTAGTTCTTTGTTCACATTTTGAATTGTTCTGTTTATTTAGAATTACCTCACTCATAATAAATTATGGGGATAATTTCTTGGAAAATTTTAAAGTTTTCTACTGCTCAGAGAAAATCCTTATAAACCCATTACAGTATATGAGGAAAGAATTACTGTCTCAAATGGTTTCAGTTATTTTGGATGCATTAGGTATCTCTTTTACTAATACAAGTGTCTTTTTACTTCACATAGGATTTACCAGCTCCATTTGTATTTTTTAATCTCTGAAGACGCGTCTGAAAGCATAACCTTTAAAACTGGTATATTTTATTACGTTTAGTATTTAAAGTACTTTAACCATTATTTTACAGATTAATTGTTTTGCTCACCTATTAAAATGTCACAACTACCCAAAGATACAGTGTTACAGAAACTAAGATTTTTTTTTAGTTCATTTGTTTAGTTTTGTGGGATTTGGGGTGGGGGGATGGGAGTGAAGCTTTTCGAAAGTGCATTAAGGCACCATAGATTTGTGAGTTGCACATCCTCACAACCCTGTCCCTGGTTTCTTTTTGCAGCAAAAATAGTATGTGGTCCCCTTACACAAAGCTTGTTGCAAACCTGTAAATGAGTTCTGGGACAGAAATGCTTCAGGGAAGTTACACATCTCATTTATGGAGTTTCTGTACCTGAGAGTGTAATTTTCAAAACACATCATCTGCGTTAACTGTCAAAGGCATTTGTTTGTCCAAAACCAGATTCATTAGGAAACATGAAAAATCACTGGCAACCATAGAACACAGGAGAAGAAAAACAGTAGCATAGTTCTGCAACATATATTGCTTTCATGCAATGCTTGACAAACCCTTTTCAGACTACTGCTGGTCCTGACTCTTGATATTGTTCAGGTATTATACCATCTGTATTCTAGACAGAGCTTTTTCCTCTGTATACATAATCTGTTTTAAGATCCTAAGGTTGGAATAGAGCTGCACCATTGCTCTCAGGGGACATTCCCAGCTTGTTTGTTATTCAACACTAACCTAAAAGCCTGCATCCTTTACTTGAGCACCAAGAATAGAAAAAACCCACTCTATAGTAGCTCTCTGGAAGTGAACCAGAGTAAGGCAGTTTGGTAAAGTATATGCAAGTTGGATTTTATTGGCTGAAACCTCTACAGTTTTGTCAATGTTTAGAGTACTACAAGGGTAGGAGAAAAAACATCCTTCTGTTATGATTACATTGGATCAGTGACATTTTTTCAGAAGTAGGTAAGGTATGGCATTTTTATTCTTGTAAAATCAGGGGTAAATATGTTACTCAGAAAAATGGGAGATAATTAAACTGCATAGTAATTAATTAATTTAAAGAATTTCTCTGTTCATTTGAAAACATAAAATCTAGCCTACAGGCATGAGTGACTTTGGGTTTTTTATTAAAATCTTATTGACCCTTTCTAGTCACTTGAAAACATATATAGACCGTGAAGATTCATCACTAATTTGTGTTTCTGACTTTCTCCCCAAAATCATCATGGAAGCCAGAAGGTTATTTCAGCCTTGAGATATTTTTGTTCTGCTGCTATTGACATCTGTGCTTTTAGGCTTGTAATTCTATACACAGTTTTCCAATTTACCCCCCTTTTGTGAAATTCTCCATTTATAGAAATCTGCAGTGCTTAAGAGCTGTATCCTGCCATGAAATGAACTTTAATGATGTGTCAGGCTTTGGTTGGCCCTATGTGAAAGGGATTCCAGCCTCCTTTATCTGCTTGTTTATTGTGCAAAATCGTTTGCTTTACTTTTTCACATTTAGTAACATGGTGAGCTTCTTAATTTAAACACTACTAAAGATGACACTTACTGTCAACACAAATGCCAATTAATTTTGCAATAGAAAAATTATTTTAAAGAAGAAGTAAGAAAGAAGCAGACTGAAGATTTATCATTCAGCTCTGTGACATCTCATGGCTGTCATCCTAATAAGTTATCAGAGTTGCTGAAATATCAATTTGGCACATGGTTTCACATGGTTGCTTGCATTCCTACTTAGGGCCTATTACTTAATTCTTCTGTCATTAGGAAATTAAATCAATGATTCTGGCCAGAACTGGAGATAGCCTGATATTTATATTTAAATTGACTATTAATTGTTGCATCAGAGAGCTGTTCTGAAGCCTGAAGCACCTGAATTGGATAATGAAAAATGTGATCATATTCATACAGACAAGTGGAAAGGAGGAGCAAAAATAAAAATATACCAGTGAGCAGCTTTTCATCATGCAACACTATTGATTTTCCTGAGACAAAACCAAGAAAACAAACCAAACCAAACCAAAGACTTGTGCATGGTTAATTAACTGTAAAGAAAAACCCATAGATTTTTTTCTCATTCCTGTCTTTGCTGGCAAAATCTCTGCTTAGAGAACAGTGTCTGATCTCTAAACTGTTAAACAGGTATTCAACTGTATTTCTCTCAGCAGGAGTACCATTAAGCATGGAAGTACACTTGTTTGTTCACATAACTCCCTGCCCCAGATAGGTAATTAGCCAGAATATAAAAGAAAAAAAAATGTAAAGAAATGTGAACATATATCTACCAACAGATAATTTTAAAGATGGAACAGATCACATTTCAAAATAACTTCAAATGAAATAAACAAAGAAACTGTTAAAAAGTCATATCTGGTTATGGTATGAGAAAGAGGAAGGAGAAGAAACAAGATGTCTATAAAATGCTCCAAGCTTGCAATGACCTAATCTTAAAGAATTTGTTAATACTTTTTGGCTGTTCAAGAAAGTGAAGAATACAAAAATTTTGGGCAACATTTATCCCTCAAACTAATTCTCTTACTACTGAGAATGAAGAGGGGAGAACTCTTAGTATAGAAAAAACAGGCAAAAAAGATTGTATAAATCATACAAAGAACACCTTTAGTTGTTCAAAGAAGAGACTCATATATACAGAGTCACAGAATATTCTGAGTTGGGAGGGATCCGTGAGAATCCTCTAGGCCAGCTCTTAAATGAGCAGCTCATCCAGGGATCAAACTCACAACCTTGGTGCTATTAGCACCATGTTTTAACCAATTGAGTTAACATAAGGGTCCTGCACCTGTATACTGTATGTTGGTCTAATTTGTCTTTTTTCCACAAAGGAAATTATCTGCATTACTACAGAGTGTGACAAGAACTGTGTTCTGTATTTTTTCTATTGTGCTCAAGCACACTAAACTCACAGATTCTGTTTCAAAAGCATGAAGTACGTCACTCCTAATGCACTTGAACTGTGCAGATGGCTATTTGTGCAAGACTTCCAGATTTTTGTAGCTCAATAAGATCTAATGAAATCCCAGATGAAAGACAAGTTTCCTATTCTTTCTAGAGATGTGTGGGTATGTGAGTGGGGAAGTCTTGTGAAAGAAAAGCTGGAGCTATGACAGCTTATTTTCATGATAGCTGTATGAAACTTTCCTTCACTTTAAGGATCTTTTTCTAAAGAGTTTCTGAGTATGTCCAGACCCAACAGCTAGATATTATACTGTGATTAAAACCTTACTGATTTATCTGAAAAATGACCTCTTTAAATGATAAATAAAAAAGGATTATATTATTCTTCAACCTGAAGGTAGGACACTTTCCTTAATTCAGAACACATGGATTCTCTGTCAAACAATATGTTACAAAAGAGTTTAGAGGAGCATGAGTACCCCCAGGCTTCCGTGTATCCCCAGGTGTTCACACAACCTCAGTAAGAAGGAAGTTAGGGCAAATTCATCAGTGATGTGGCTCATTAGCAACATGGAGGTGAACATATTTATGGAGTGAGTGGGGATGAATTTGTGTTTTCCATGTCTTATTTCAAGGCCACATTTTTTAAGCTTTCTTACCAATGAAGCTGTGGTTTCAAGACAAATGGATCTAGTTCTGTCAGAAAAATTCTGAATTTATGATATTTCTCATTTGTTTCTGAGTTTGAAGTGTTCATTTAATTAAGTTTGCAAGAATAACAGATATGTCTGTTAGAAAGAAGATATAATTTGTAGACCAAGGAGTTAGTACACAGGAAATGGTGTTCTTTCATGTATCTCATTGGTTGAATATTTTACTATGAAAACCTTGACCCTATTTATCGGGGTTTTGTTTGCCTGTTTTTAAAAATACTATTGTAATAGGAAAAATCATTGAAATAGTATTCAATTATTAGTATTCAACCAGATTTATCTTCTTAAGAGAGAAAACACAGAGAAATCTCGTATTTATGAATACCACATGAGTATGGTCCTCGACACTGAGACAAGAATTTCCTCAGAAAGAAACATATGGAATTGCTTCCACTGGTAAGGAGAAAAAGGTGACATTCTCTGTGGCATGTCAGGTTGTCATCCCAGTGATCTTTCATCTTAAATTTTTAAACCTGAGGATTTGGCTTACTTTTTAATTTGTTTTTTCAAATGGTACTGTGATTTTAAGATTCTATTGACTATGCCAATTGCTGTGGGTAGGTTTACAGTCAAATAAAAACCCACAGTGGGAAAATTTCCAGTGTCTGACACAGTGTTGAAATGGGTAGAACTCAGATCTTGAAGACGGGATTATTTTTTTTTTTTCTCCCAATTGGCATTGAAGAAAGCTTTTAAAGGAAAATATTTGAGCATGGTCTCATCCGGACACTATTTTGGAACTAAGAGAACAATTTTGTGAATTACACTGAAAACAACACCAAAAAAAGTCTGTCTGCTAGACATGTTTTAGTCAGAAACTACTTGTGTGATTTCAACAGCATGGCAAATTGGGAGACCACAAAATAGTGCACAAAAAATTCACCAAGCCCTTTCTTCTGTGGTAGAATTTTGTCTTTAGTTTTAAGCTAGCATCACTACAGCAAGATAAAAATGTCATCCTGTGTTACCTGTGGTAAGCTTTCATTTCTGTTTTTGATTTAATTTTCTCTATTGTCATTGTTTATAAAATTCCATGAAGTAAATTACACTGGATAAAAGTGAAAGTCTTGCAGCACTGTATCCTGACTTTGTGCAATTGCCACGGTATTCATCACAGCGTATTTATAATAGCATTAGGAATTTGATTCATACCTTGCATGCGCAGATCCCATTAGCTATCATTTAAATTATTCCATCTTTCCACAGATCTTTCGCTTCTGTCCAACCAGCTTTCATTCCCCACCAGCCAAACACATCAGCTTTTAGATATAATATTAGAGGTGTCACTCTACTCTAGTGATTCAAACATCATCTGTCTTATCATATTTTCAGTTTAACAGCTCCCAAAGACATGTGGCTATCTTGAAGTCAATGGGAGTCAGATACATAATCTGCTTAGGTGCTTTTGAAAATCTCTTACATGCCTAATGACATATTTAGAGCTCTCTGTAAAATAAACTCCTGATTATTCTGTATAATATTACATTGTCTTATGCTGTAACCCTTTGATGTGCAGACTTTCCTTGGTTAGAATCATGTTAAGTACTGAGCAGAAGGAGATGATTACTCTTGTCTGCATTATCAGCTATCATTAGAAAAAAAACACAGTGGGAGAAACAGAGTCTTAGACAAGACATAGGACTACATGCTTTCAAAATCATATTATGTATTTAAGGAACATTTTTTTTAAAGCTTAATTATAGTGCCTTAAGCATATCATTTTGTAACAACACTACTCAATCATATCACTGTAGAAAGAATGAGAGCAGTGGGAAGAATCGGACATACTTATCTGGTATCAAACCATTAAAACTACCATGAAAAAAATTACTCATATTTCCTTATAGAAATAAAGGATCAAAATTTGTCCTTAACTTCATCCCAGAGAGAGCATTTCAGGGAAATGCTTTCAAATATTTGATGAGTAGTTGTGTGCAAACAACGAAAGAGTGCATCTCTTAATCCATAAATTTGTGATAGTCCAATTGCAATGAATTTGATCACGTTTGAGTGAGTCCTTGCTGAAATTTGTGGGGGCATTTTTTAGCATGCATGCTGAGGGAGAAGGCAAAGAGCTATAAGTCTGTTTAAGCCAAGAAGATTCCTTTTAATCTGAGGGGACTGTGGGAGTGCAAAGCCTGATTTCTTTATGATTTTAAGATTGACTAAGTTGGCAATAGTTTTTAGTGCTTTGAAGAAGCAAAGAATACTGCTCTAAGTCAAGAGTAAAACAGGAAAGTGCCACTAAAGCTCTTCAAAAACCAATATATTGACAAAGCAAGAAACTGCTTAGTTTTCTCCTGTTCTGGAGCATGACGACTTACCAGAATGTTGATTTTCTGATTAATTCTACTACAGAGTAGTACAGAACATTCAAGGTATACATCAAGGCTTGAACAAATCTAAGACCTAACTACCAATTGTTCCTTAGTTTTTGCCCTCATGCATTTTTATCATAAAGATGTATTATTAAGAAGAATTTATGAAAAAGAATATTTAACTATCCATTTCTACAATTACCCTCAAAATGAATGTGAATTTGTTGAGAAGCAAGAAGAATTTGATCTAGAACCCCTACAAACATGATAGGTAGTAATTACAATGAGTTGTGAGGGGTTTGAGTTATGCCTCATCAACACATTTTTTAATTAATTACTTGACGTTCTTTTGCAATAAAAATGTGAATTAAAAATACTGATTCAGCTTTAAAATTTGCTTCTGAATGACATTCCTGATTTGTGGACTTGATATTCCTAGAAAAAAGACAGGTACACCTTTCAAATAAAGAAATCGTGTTACAAGCAATAGCAAACACACTCTGTATATGAGCTAAGAGTTTATTGTTGGGCTGATTAAAATTTTATCAGTGAATCAAAATAAAACAATTACTGTCATTAGTCTAATTTACAGCACCACTATTACTGACTCCAAAATCCTTGCTCTCTTAAAAGAATGAAAATTGCATATACTTTCATCGTGTAATTCAAGAAGGAATTAAATGTTTAGCTGTAACAAAATATCAGATGTGACGAGATTAAATCAACATACTTAACTGATTCAAGTCATATGGCTGAATATTTTTCTGTTTGATGACAAACCCATCTACTAGAAGCATATTGGGGTTTGTTGTATAATTATTTAAAACATAAAAATAAACTGAATAAAAAACAGGAAAATTTAGTTTGGTTTTCTGGGCATAATGAATTTTTGACCTAGGTACATGTCTGAGAATGAGGACTTACAGAAAAGGATATGGGAGAATCTAAGTAGTATATTTACTTTCAAGATCAAAGAAGGACCAAAAGGACCAGAGGTATTCACTGGGTTTATTACACAGTCTCTGACTACAATAACCAAAGACACCAACAAAAAAAAAATCACACTCAGCAGTAATTAAAAGTAACTTGATGCCATCATTGTCACAAACTACAACAGGACTTCCTTCCCTCAATCCTCAACTGCACTAAGACCTTAATATTCTCTAAAATTGTGATTGTGGGAAAAAAGGAAACCAAGAAAAGTATGTTCAAAGAAACTTTGTGACCACTGGGGAATAAAGATTGTCTCCAGATTTAAAATTATGACTATACATATCCAACCATACATATATTTTTACATAGATATATGCACACATACGTAGACATATTTTGAGTTTCGCAGACACTGATCAGAAGAACTACACTATATATCTGTATATATTCAAACAAGAGGTAGAAAAGCAGTTCTTTTTCAATCAAATATTACCTTGTAATTTTTTTTTTTTTTGGTTCTGAAGACTGTCAGTCAGTTTCTCAGACACCATATTGTCCATTTTACAATTCAGAGAAAAAGTAATGAAGACATGAGTTTGATTCTAATATGATTAGTTACATGAATTTAAGGAAGTAAGAATTTCATCACCAATTATGTCATTCAGATATCTGTACAAGGGTCACTCACATTGCTGTTCAACATTTTTTGTTATAACATATATAACATTTTAATTATTCCATTAGGTGTTTGTTAAATAACCTGTCTTTAGCACTTTTTTTTTTCTTTTTGTGGCAGTGAAAAAGAAAAATACATCAATATTTATTCTTCTACCAGGGGACACACACAAAATGAAATCTATGTAAGATAGTTTTTCATCATCAGACTCTCTGTAACATCTAAGATTTTTCTTGCTGAGTGTAAATCAAAATCTCAAAAAGAAGCTTGCTATTCTTTAAAAATATTTTTTATTCCCTGAAACCTTTGACAAAAATGCCAAGTAGGACAGTGTCCTTGATGTTTGCTTTCTCATCAGATGGAAAACAGATCACCTGTTATAAAATAGCTCTGACAAGTCTATTGCAATGTCAGCTTTTCTTTCTGCAGCTTTATTGTGAGAAAGATAGTTTCCCCTGCAGTTTTAAAGGGCTCTAATTTCAAGTATGTTAAGAAGTTCCTCTCTCTACAGGCTTTAGGCTCTGACAGTTTCTGAGGAGTATTTGCATATACTAGTTTATGGGCATGAATTACAACTCACTGTTCCTGCTTCTGCAAGATGTCTTCGATCTTTTGCTTAAAAAAAAGAGAATTGAATTTGAAGGTTTAAGCAGAAAAATAAAGAACTACCATGGGTAATTTTTTCTTCAGAATTTCCTGATGCTTATCAGAAAACTGAATTACAATTAATTTTTCCATCAATTTTAACAATAACGTGTAGTATAATACAAATTACACAGTGCATATGATGTATACACATGCATACCTACAGTATATTTAAAGTGAAAAATTAAGTCTAATGACAAAAAATGGTTTCCTGGAATACATTGAAAACATGTTTTAAAGATCACCAATAAAATAGCAATTATAAAATCTGTACATATACAAAGCCTTTAAAGCAGAGAACTTAGCTAAAAGCCATATGCACAAAAATGTTACTAAACTTGCTAGAGACATTTTATGAAATCAATTTTTATACATTCCAGAAAGCAAATAAAATTATTATGGCTTTTACCCACTTATATATATGCTTTTGGTGATATGTTTATAATATATCAAATGATTATAGCACATTCAAAAATCTGCAAATCATTTATGACTGGCATCTTAACATCAACTGTGGCCCTCAAACACAGAACACTGACACAGAATGTTTTATCCTGTATTTATATGATTCAAGCCTTGGTGGAGGATAGGACTGTGTGTATGGTAGTGTAATCACAATGATTTTCATATGTTATTATTAAAATATCATATTTTATAAAGAAATCCTCAGAAAGACACATTATAGAATAACATTGAATCAGCAGTGTGACAGCTAAAAGATTAGTCCAGTTTTAAAAATGCATTATTATTTTATAAGTCAGTCCCGTTCTGTCCAAGCACTAAGTAGAACAGATGTGGTGGAAGAAGGAGTTAGACAGTTTGACACATTTCTGACCCTTTCTCATGTATTTCCTGAAATGAAGCTGTAATTATTATGCATGTTGCAGGTTATGCTGATGAGCTGATAGAAGAGGTTGTCAAATTATACAACACACAATCGCTCAATGACACAGCAGAAGAAAGAGTGAAGCAAGATTTCCAAATCTATCTACAACACATAAGTTTCCAGGCAAAATGAGCATTCCGGAAAACCATATGTCACACTTAGGTAAATGAGACATGCATATGTTGTGGACACGAAAACACCCATTAAAAATAAGTAGGTGAACTGTTTGTAAGTTATCAGATGGGATCCAGATCAATCACTCTGTACAAATGAGAGAAAATTGGGAGACACATTCCTATTTCCAAATGCATAACACCAATTCTGCTCAAGAGGCCACCAATTTATAGTCTCTGCTTGGAGAAAAGATAAATTTATATAACACGAGAAGACTATTATTAAATACAAGGGAGATAGCACCTTAATAAAAAACACTAGCTGACGAAAGTGAAAAACACGAAACTGGATTTTAATAACTTAAAAAATTACTATTTCAGAAGAGTCATAAGCCACTTCATTCTTAAAAGTAAAGCTCAAAAAATTTTTCTTTAGATTACTGATGCTGGCATGATAACTACCAACCAAGAAATAACTAACTAAATCTTTATTCCACCTGGAAACTTATATTAGTGTATCACAAAAGCAACGTATTAAACAGATCCTTTGGGTGGCAGTATAGTCTACCGTTTTTCAGTGATCCATACACACATCCTGCTTGTTTCAGGGTGTTTTCAAACTTCGTAGTGATCCATTTGATTTGAAATGTTCTTCTCTCCAAATAACACAATTGATGATAAAGATCTTTCTATATGCTTAAAAATATCTGTTTTACAGAATTTTTCAGAGAAGAAAAAAAAGAGAAATGAGGAAAAAAATGACAAGAAATGAAGGAAGTTGAGTGTCTTTTTTATTTGGTGCCATTTATTTTGGTTTTTACATAATTCGATCTAAAAAAATCAAATTCCTATGTTTGCTAGCTGATCCCCATGAATTTTTATACTTTATAGTGAGCAATAAAACTCATAAATCTTCTCCATTAATGTTTTTTTTCTCCCTATAATTACTTCTTATTATTTGATAGTTCAGAAGATATACCTCTGTGTAACGAGGCTGTTCATCTTGATGGGGAAGGGGGAAAGAAAATAAGAGGAAAATTACTTCTCTAGTTCTGTTGTGCTGATCATAATCATCAATATATATTTTTCTTCCTGTTTTTACTTTCTCTCCGAGTCATTTTAATTTGATTTGTAAACTTTTGAGAGATGTCATTAACAGCAGATGATAGAATTTGCCCCACTGTGTCTGATTGTTACCAAGCAGAACATGTAAGTAGAGAGCACATAAATATACAATTTCAAGTTTGGCCAATATGTTAGGGTTAATGCTTTTGCTACAAAAACCTGCTGATCTTTGTCCATTCAAGTCTTGGTTTTCTGTTGACTTTGACAGGCTGTGAAATTCTTGCCTTCCAGTATTGAAACTTGCATTAGAGGACACTACGGATGATTCAGAGTAAATACAGAAACACTAATAAGCCCAGCAGTACTTGGATTTTCCTCTCCAGTACTGGTCGTGTTTAGCTCAGTTAAGGAGTTGCTGCGAAACATTAAATAAGACAGGAAAGCAGGTTACAAATAGCTTTGTATCCCCATTTTAAACAATACATACCTCCATTATGAGCACTGTTTAAAATATGATCTCATAGAAATATGTTATTAATAACAATTTCCAGAAGATGAAGTTTAAATAACTCACTAAACCAAATGTCAGACGGAAAATGCAGCTAGTGCTGGAGTTAACTGAGAAGCTGTAGCATTGTCATTGACAATAAAGTATCACTGTTCACATCCTATTACAAAAATGTTGGACTTCTCTACTCTGAAGATTAAAAAAATTTAGCTGTAATCCAGGTCTTGTTTGACATGAAATTTTATAAGGAAAAGTTCAGTAACTTTTGTATTTAGCAGTAATAGGATAACATGATACAGTAGTTGCAGTAAGTGTCCAACACCCCTATTGCTTAGCTGCTCTTTTTTTCTTTTTTTTTTTACAATTTTATCCTCGATTCTCTCCCTCCATTTCCCACAAAGAACAGGCTGGCAAAAACGTTGCATATTTCAGGGAGAATAAACAAAACACTCACACAACCTCATAAACTAAATAAAAAACGAGAGATACCCCAGTCTTCTCAAACACCTTTGTGAAGGATAAAATCACAATGATTTGTACAAGTGACAATGCAATTCTTTGAATACAACAGAAACGTATCTATCGTATCAAAGATGAAGTGAAACCATTATCTCTTGAATGACTTACAAATTTTTACATATTGCAAAGTTATTTTTCTTTAATTTTCACATGTGTGGTCATGGTCATTCCAAAATAACTAGTTCTGCACATGTATTGAAGCCTTTAAAAACCTAAATAAATTATCTTTCTCTCTCCTAATTTTCCTGCTGTCATCTTATTGGACCAAGTTTTTAATGCATTACTAGTTTTTTTCTTCAGGCTGACAAGAAAGGCTAAAGGAAGCTCAGATAAGGATTTGGAATAAATCACTAACTGGAGTTCTACATTCAATTTTGCTAAAGCAAACTAAAGGACATTGTCCAGCCTGAACCATATGAAGTGTGAATGGCTTCTTAATGTAAGAGATAGCATTTGTTTTTTTGGTCTATTAGCCATCTACCTGAGGCAGAAAGACACACTGAATTTGATGCAGGAGTTAATGAAATAAAATAAATATGGGTACATATAAAAAACTTCAGTCAATATTATGCTTCATGTTTAGAAGGAAAAAAAATGAAGCAGGAAAAAAGAAAGAAAAAAGAAAAAAAATGGAAGCAGCCTTACAGTGAACTCAAGAGCATCAAGAGAGCTTGTACTGCTCAAAGGTAGAGGATGACAGGAATGCCACTGCTTAAGTAGAATTTCTCGTAAGAATAATATGTGAAGTGATAGAAGATGAGTGGACTAGCCACATGGAAAAAAAGGAACATCTTAATTGGACAATTGTTTGCAGCTCTAACTTGAGCAACTTAAGGAATAGTAGCACAGGAAGAGTAGCCAGATATAGTAGCGAGCAACTGAATGAGACTTCAGGCTGTAATAAGAAACAGAAAGTAAAAAGTAGATGGGTAAATCACAAAAAGGGAACATATGAGAAGATCAGGGTAAAAGAATCTTCTCTTTGGTTAGAAATAATATGTTGATTCTGTGGTCTAAGAAAGAAATTGTATCTTTGAAGTTTAAAGTAAAAAAATATATTTTTCCTCAATTAGGATTAAAGGAAGCCTTTGAAAAGAACAAAGCTGAAAAACTCAAGTGTTTCACAATTTGCTAAGCTACTCCTTTTGCCCTAAAATTGAACCTAATTTAAAACACGAAAAGAAGTGACTACCTTTACTTGTTGCTGTAACCTGGAAAGACAAAATCTGGTGGAGTTTTGTTTGTTTATTTATTTATTTATTTTGGTTGTTTAGGCTGAGTGGGGAGGCGGGCTTTCTTGATGCACTTCTTCATCAGCAGTGCCTGAACTGTTGTCCTAAACAACATTGTTGTTCACATCTCGTTGGTGGAAAATGCAACAACTATTACAGACTTTGCTAAAGTTTACACAAATCTGGTTTGTACAGAAAAGACGCTGAGATGTGGCAGATTTTGTAGAGATGAGATGTATTCAGTGGTGAGATGCAATTGTGTGGTCCATGTATATCTACATTAAAAGTAAGCTAATGTGTGTCCAAGTAATTAAATAAAAAGTAATGGGACGCATGAACCAGTACCCATAATTTGATTCTTTTTGCATAAACCGAAGTCCCTGTAATCTCCATATCCAGACTCTCCATAGTCTTTACTCCATAATGAAGGTAATAGGAATGAAGTCCTGGATTTCAGGTTTTTTTTTTTCATTGTCCAGTCACACGTTTGGTTTTTTTTTCTCCAAAGGAATTTTTTTAAGTAATCAAAAACAATATTCAGCACTGTACCTTTGGCATTTGATACTGTAAGAACCATAGAATTACCAATATAATTCCTGAGTGCACCTTTATGTCTACTTAACTGAATCTTTGTGCTAATAGCTCCAGTTCTGTTAAAAGGAAGACTTTTTTTAAAAAACTAAACACCATGTTAGTCAAATATTTCTTCAGCACCTTTGCAGCTTGGAATTTTAAGAGCAAGAGCTAACAGCCACCATATAACGGCCTGGGTTGGAAGGGACCTCAAAGATCTAGTTCCAACACCCCTGCCATGCACAGCAGCACTTTTCACTGGACCAGGTTGCTCAGAGCTCCAACCAACCTGGCTTTAAACACTTCCAGGGATGGGACATCAACATCAAGATGCCATCAGGTTACAGCTTTGCAAACATCTCCCTAGGTTCCTGGAGGAACTCTTTTAATTGTAATTTAATAAGATAAAATATGTTTCTTCTTCCTGTTTTCCCTAAACACTGCCTCATGCTGAAGGAAAAACATATACATGGGTGTAGCTGACTCTTTTTCAAATTTTTAATGGATGTCCTAGCTTATAAATATAGTGCAACATATCTGTTTCAAACAATATGTATGGTTGTTGGTGGTTTGGGGAGGGGGGGCGCGAGGGGGACTTTGTTTTTTTTCAAAGAAATAATTTCTAAGATCATCATCTTGTATTCACTAAGCTTTTTTCACCTTTAGAGAGACCTGGTCTAAGGGAAGCCCTCAGCAGGTCCTCCTCAGTGTTTCTTCTAGTTTAGGCGGGGCCTTTTCACAGCAGGGATCCAGACTGACTCTCACAATTATGCAAGGCAAGGTTTATTTTACGAGTTTTACTGTGAGCTACTGAGGACATCACTTCATGGTTTGGTTTCCCTAGGCACATGAAAGTGAAAACTATCCCAAATTTCTGCTCACATTCAAGGTGTCCGGACATTTTTAGCCCTCAAGACCCAGAGTCAGGTGCATTAAACACAATGCAGGTCAGACAGATAGGAAGCTCTGAGGCAAGGTGTAAATATCCACGGTGTTTGTGATTTTTTAATCTACTGATTTACCTGATGTTTAGTATAATGTTTCAATGGATTAATTTTTCTTTTTTTTTTAAAAAAAAGAGAAAATTCTTAACAAACACTGTAATTAGATTCTGATAAATAATTTCAGAACCTCAAATGATAGGTGCTTCATCACTTGTAGCCTCTAAGAAAAGTTGTGTTATAATTTCTAGAAGAAGCTGTAGATAAATTGTTTGTTGTTGTGTATTGAAAATACCTCAATTTCAGAAGCTACCAATTCTGTGGTACAATATGCATTAAGTTTTACTGAGGTGACCATGTTGTTTCATTTAAGACATAAACTGTAAGAATATATGAAATTGTGAGAACATGCAAATGTCATGGATATCTTGCAGTAGAATGAAAATTTAAAATCTTCGGCTAAGAAAAAATGTGATTCCAATTACAAGGATGTCTCTAATACTTCAGATTATAATAGATCATGAGGTCATGAAGCACCCGTTTTGGTACATTTGAGTTCCTGTAGATTCTGTTGGACACTTAACAATTAAATGAGAGCATACATGCAATAGCACAGTAATTTTATATGATAAAAATTAATTTCCTAAATTATAGTTCAATGTGTTCAAATAAAACTCGTGAATGTATCGTAAATTGCTCACTAGTCGGCTATAAGAAGGATATGTGAATTAGCTCTGAAAAGAATTGCGTCTTGTGTTCTGGTTGTGCTAAAACCTTAGTGGAATGAATTTCTTTGATGGGCTTCAGACTAACTTTGTGCTATATACTTAGCTGTCCTACAAAGGCAGTGAAAGGAGATTCACATCATTTCAGATATTCACAATGCAAAATGTATCAGTCCGTTAATTATAAAGGCAATCTAGTCCACTTGGCAGTCAAATTAACCCTACTCATAACATGAGCATTGTTCCAAGTGCATGTCTAGGGCTTACTGAAATATCTTTCTGCATTCAGCTACTCTAAGACTACGTCTAAAGCAAGAATTAGGAGTAAGATTTATCTACTTTCACTTACTGACCCATCAAGTAAAATTCTCTGTCAAACAACTTTTCTAGCACATTCTCGTGATTACAGTATTGCTCATATAAACACCAATTACCTTCTGAAGCTGTAATACCCACCTTCCATTCAAAAATTTAGAATGTATCCCTATGGACAAAAAAATTAAATCTCCTAGACCCTTCTGTTTTATCTTTAAATACTTAAGCGAATACAAAAAATGTGATTTTCAACTGTCATTGTATTACTGGTTTTGGTTGTTTTTCTTCCATAGGTAAAAAGTTAAGAGGTAGTTATCCATAGATCTGAAGATTTTACAAATTTCTCAAACATTTCATTCTTTACCACCAATAACAGAAGAAATCTTCTAAATATGTAGGTGTGGTATTGATTTTAAATAAGTTTTCCTTAATTCTGTTCATGCAAAGGAAGTACTACATTACTTTGTAATTGAACAAGCAAATGAAGAGTCATTGTTGTACATTTATCTACATATTTGGCTCCTCAGATTCAAAGTCAAGCCAGGTATCTCCAGATCCATTTGTCCTAAACAAAATATGCAGTCAGGCTTGGGCTTTGCCATGAGAAGTCTTTATAAGGAATTCAGTGCGATCTGGAAAGAGCTAAAGGAATTAGACTTTGAATATACAAAGAGATATAAATGAATGTTTGATGAAAGATTTGCTTTTCAGGAGTACCTACTCTGGGAACAAAACCAACAATCATGATTATAAAAACTGAGTGAAGTGTTGGCAAACATGATGTCATTGCTCTTAAGAACAAAAATTATAACGGTCAATATAACCTTATCTTATAGCAGTTGTTATCGTGGTCTATAACCTTATCTTATAGCAGTTGTTATCATAGTCATCACTAACCTTTTTCTTCTTCCTTACTTTCTCCTTTACAGGTAGTATAACAGACTCCACATAGACTGTTCAGTTCAGTTAAAAGCTTCAATTTTTTTGTCTTGTAAGTAATTATTCATCTGCAAATAGTTAAAACTTCAATTGATTGTGCATGTAAATAATATCAAAAGCTAAAAAGTTTTATGTTGGTAACTTCAAAGAAAGGGGCTTTCTTTCCAGATTTCAGAGTTGGTTAGGCTGAGTGATATGATTTTCAGGCATAATAAGATTTTTAGACACATTTATTAGAAAGACCAAAGTTATGTTTACAAAACCAAAGGCCTCTTGTCAATTCAGACAAAAACCTGTCTCTGTTTCTTTCATGTCAGGAATCCAATACAGTTATTTGTTGCATTCTGCCTGATTTATTTTCTATATCTCTGTAAAAAAATTGGTGAGTTGATGTCCTTTTAATGCATGAGTTTCTAGTGTAATTTAAGCTATTCCAGGTATTTGAGCTAAACCATTTAACTCTTTCTATTAAAGAGAGACATAGGAATTTTCCTTAGTCACATTGAATAAGCTAATTTAATTGATATTTACATTCTCATTTTGGGGTTTGATCCTGTTTCTACTTCCTCTTTGTAGAAGAAAACCATCTGACTCTTTCACCTTACCTCTAATCCGACTCTTTGCAGCAGCTATCAAGTGTATCTCCAGAGGAAATGGCATCACCTAGGGCTGCTTTCTCCTCTGAAGATCAGGTTTTAGTGAATTTGCATCTGAGCTGCTGCCTGTACTACTGATATTTCTGTCATTAATAAAGCTGCCGTGCCACTGAAGGCTTTCTGAAATTCAGGTCTCACTGCTTCATGCTTCAGCTCAGCACAGGTCTTGCTAGCGTTTGTTATTATTGCTGTTTTAAGGGAATTATGCAAAACTGATACACTCAGACTTCTGTGTATTTTTCTGCCTCATTTGTTCACTTTTGATAACAGGGTGTAAGCTTGATGTCAAAGTTTTAATTGTTTTTCTCTCTTTTTTTAATATGTGTGAATTAAGATGTGAACAAAAAAAGGAGTAATAATTACATGAATGGATCAACAGCCTTGTGGTAGGTGTATGTGATATTTTTCTTGCTAGGTTTAAAGCGTCTTTAGTCTGGGCTCATACAGAACTCTTTGGATGACCCCCTGGGTTAGCAGTTCTTCCTAAGACTACAAATAGTCCAGCTGAAAAAGAGCTTTAATAAAAGCTACTGTTGTGGGAGCTCTGCTAGGAAAGAAGATCATTGAATTTTGCAGTGATAAGACTAATATTCATAAAGAGATTTGACATACCAATGCCTGCTACAAGTCAAAGCTCCAAAGATCTGCAGGATCATCTTTCGGTGCATAATTAGTCAGGGATGTATTGCATTTTATCCTAAAAAAATCTTATATCACAATAATCATTATCTAGAGAGAGGGAAAGAGAGAGAGGACAAAACTCATGGGAAAAATATTACTAATGATACTTTATGCACCACTGAAAGCTGCTCATTATTACAGTTATGAAGGTGATATAAAAATAGAAATAGAGTGGAATAGATTTTTTCTCTGCTGATGGATATGTTACTAAATTAATAATAGTGCTAAAACTAGGAATAACATGTTTTGAAAAAAAGTGGTTGTATAGCTAGGCATGTGTGTAAAATCAGTAACAATTTGATTAATGGTTATTTTATCCAATTACTTAGATATAATGATTACTTCATCGACTAATACTTCATAACTATAGCAAACAATCAGTATTTCTACATGCTTGAGTAAGGACAAACCGTGTTGTTCTAGTAATAAAATGATTTTACTGCCTAAATGCTTTCTTATATTTTTTAGATATGAGATGTGTTTGTTAAATCTCTTGCTTGATTCTAAGAAATCACTTCTAATATGCCATTAGAGAGAGAAACGTTTTTATATATTAAGTAGTGAAAATTGCAGTGTTTTCCATAAAGAATTTTAAACTTTCTCACTAACTTTATAGATGTGATTAATAAAAGCTAGTGAAATCATGCCATTTCTACCTGATTTGACAAAACCAAACTAGAGAAGAAAGAGTTTGAATGTTAATTTCAATATTTTCTCAACTTTTCTGTTTTTCATTTTGAACTATTGCTTCATTTACAAATTTTATAGAATTATAAACAAGAAAGGGAAACATTACAAAAAAACTTGTTTTGAGATAAAAAGATTGAATTATATACAAAACAAAAAATTTTCAGATTTTTACTTAATTTGGAAAATGAAAACATTTTTCACTTTTGCCTGAAAATGTTTGAATTTCAAGACCTTCAACAAATCAGACGAAGATCAATTACAGATATACGTCCGCTGATATACTAATTTTTTTTTGCATGGCTTTCTTTTAAGGTAAAATGTCGAGTCATGTTTTTTATCTGGGGGTCCTTTCATCATATAATGAGGTGTATCAAAGTTATTCAAATGTCCCTCCCCAGTCTCATAAATTAGTAGAGGGAGGAGTGATTAAGAGAGCAACATTAGGAGAGGAATACTGGCAAAAAAAGAGTTATTTTCCTTGGTCATGATGTGAAGTTCTTCTCGTAGTTTCTGGAACAGTGCAAGGAACAATTGAGCTTAGAAATCACTCATTCCAGGTATCCTCAAGATAAAGAGAAAGGATGAATCAAACCTCAGTTTCATATGTATTTTTGTAACTCACCTACATTTAAAAAATTGAAAACTTTATTGCTTTTCTACATGGATTGGATAGCTTAAAAAATTATCCATAAGCCATAAGATTATTACTAACAGTATTATCGAATTGCAAAACATAACACAAATTATCTTTACCCTTAAATTGATTAAAGACAGTACTTCCATCACTTTCTTCTTTTCAAATACATTGTTAAACATTTGTAGAAAGTTTGGAATTCCTATTTATATTCAAATCTATGAAATCCACCTAGTATTTATCTTCCAGCTGCTATAAAAATGAAATATATTATGCTTTCTACTTTACTTACTCATTTGAGCTTTAATATGGCAGTATTATTTTAGAAAATACAATGTGTACATTTCATTTTTCAAAGTGGTTTTGTCCAATGAACACATCAACATATTTCATATTTTTTAGTGGCAGAAGTCATTGATGGGATATCCACAATACTGCACAGCTGAGTAATTACATATGATACAAACATTTTAAAATTCAATTCAACTGCATTTTATTCATCCACAGGGAAAAAAAAAAAAAACAAACAACAAAACAAAACACAAAAAAGTGGTATGAAAACACGTGCTGTCCGTATTCGACTGGTAAAGCAGTGTTTTAACATTGGAAAGTTTAGCAGGTCTACTGCTTAAATTAATAGCGTCTGGGATTTGAAGCAATAGTTGCCATTTAATGCCTATGAAAATTCAGAGTCAAAGGAGAAAGTCATATCTCAAGAGCATAGCTCAAATAGTGTGTAGGAAGGGCTATTCCAGCCCCTTCCTCTTGATGTGGGACATGCATATGCCACTGACACATAGACTGTTCCACAAGTATGTTGATCTCCCTATTTTATGACAGCACAGAAACACAAAGCATTTTTCTCACCCTTTTACCACCCTGAGGAAAGTTTGTTACATCCAGGTGTCTTATGTAGATCTTATCTTTACTTGCTAAACAATTTACTATGATACTGTAACAGTGCGAATATTTGCCTGAGGATCTTCTACAGCTCCAAAGATTTTAAAGGATTTTTTCCATAAATATTAGCATCATCTTCTCTTCAAAGTCCTAGCTCTTTGTAAAGAAAATAGTTATCATCCCAGGGTATGTGCAATGGAATGATTTAAGAAACTATGTTTTAAAAACATAAACTACAAAACATTGCTTCATACACTGTGAATATTCCATCTGACTCAGGCATCCAGAGGAAAATCTTTAAATGAATTAACTTTGAGTCTAAAATACCCAGTGGTGCCAATAGCAAATTCACTCGCAAATACCTTTTAACACCCTGTTTCTCTCATTATACTATTTGCTTTTTACACTTCGAGAATAGCAGTAATCATACTTACACATGTAAAGTTTTCAGCTGATTATTACTTCAAATAATAAAAAAAAAAAGCAGAAGCTTGAATATCAATCAGTCCTTTTTAGGAGATAAAGCAAAAGCAGTTAAGTAACAGGATCTGAAAGCTGATGATTCCAACTTGCTTTGGACTTGAGGGGTAGAGCAATCTGTCTTTTTCAACAATTCTGTTTGTTATACCCAGAAGAAGATACAGGTTTCTGGGATTTTTTTACCTCACTTTAATTAGAATTTTCTGCACAGACAATCACTGATAATTTGTTTAAAAATCCCGAATTTTTGAGATCTTGCAATAAGAGAATGCTTACACAAGTAATTGAATCTTCTGAGCTAAATTCTCGGTCACTCTCTAGATGGTGAAAGAAGTTTCCTTTGCAAGGGTTCTTACAACAATGTCTTCAGCTGGATTGGGTGAGATTCCCCACACTGCTGTTCCACTCAGTTCTCAAGTTCTTGTAGCCAGCTGGTTTGTGCTCCTACATGAGCAGTCCAGCTCAGGCACAGTCTGACCCATTGCTGTTAAGACACATACAAACCAGCTAACTATGGTAATTGTATACAAAAGCTTGCCTTACTCGACCATTTTCTATTTATAAAGGTCTTATCTATGTAGGATTTGGTCAGTCCTGCAAGCAGTAGCCTTCTTAGGAGCCCTCAGAAAGTCCAGTTTTTCCCACAGGATTTAAGTCAACACATTGAAATATATAATTTAGTGTAGGCATTGCAGGTCCTGCCTAAGGGAATCTTCAAGTCAGTGCAGAATTCCCACCTGAAGAGCTCCTGCACCAGCTAATCCAATGCTTTGTTGCAAGGGAGCCAGCATTTCAGCCTCCTCTTGGGGCAGTCCATCACTCATCAGCCCACTATCTATTCTGTGCATACGAGTGACTAATGAATTTGTGGACCACGTGGGGAATGAATGGCCTGAGTGCAGCAGATGTGCACATAGCCACAGCACTGATAACCAGCCACACCACTTTAATAACACAAGCAGCTTAACTTTTGTGTCTCCCAAATTCCATGGTTCTTGGCACAAATGCTATTAGAATTTCAAGTGACACTATTAAAATAGATAATTTTACCTTTTTTTCCTTAAAATAATTAAATCAATGATCTTAAACAGCTTTTAAAATTTCAAAGAGGATCTCCAAAATAAACTACTTAAAAATTACGTTAGTATTCCCAAATTCATTCACTGTTTAGGAAAATTCTAAGTTATTTCTAGCTCATGAGTCACTGAGTGCATTTAATACCCACAGTATTAGTGTTTCAACCCATTAACCATCTTTAATTTGAAAACCACCTTGGTTGATTAATTTTATCCTTCAGGCTACCTCAGATACCATGTTCAGCTTCAGCCTTTTCTGGTTGCATCACTGTAGACATCTCGAATATAGGCTAATAACCACCTCAAAGTACATTTCTTTCAACTTCCTTTTTCCTGAGCAGTGCTGATCTGCACAGTCTAGTGCATGCTCCTCCACTCACTCCACAGGTCACACATCCCCATTATCTGAATCTCTTCTCCACTTTTAACTTTGTCATCTGCATTTATTCCTTTGGCAAACCCTTCCCATATGCTGTTTGCCTTCACTGGCAATTGTCTAAGCCACCTTTCCTTCCTTAGTTCTCAGAATCTTTCATTGTCTTTATCCTAACCTTTATACTGTAAAATGCATTATTCCTTTTTTGCCAATGTAGCACTTCTTTTTCTACAAGACTGCTTTTTCTACAAGACTGCTTTGGTTCAGGTTTGTCCCAATGTTTCTTTCCCACTCCCAGGTCTATAATGTGTTTCTTCAATCTGTAAATTATTTATTGTAGATTTTTATTAAGGAGTTTATTGATACTAACTTATGTTACATTATTGTGTACATTAACCTGGTGTTTTGAATGGCTGTATGATCATTCAGATAAAGAAAGTATTCCTGATAAAAATTAGCTTGATTGTCTTTGGGGACTAGCTGGCATTTGTTTGGGTAAGAGAAGGTTATTTAATTTTTGTTAACAAAGAAAAAGTACACACAAATCAGAAAAAGAAAAGAAAAGAAAAAAGAAAAGAAAAAAGAAAGGAAAAGAGAGAAGAGAAGAGAGAGAAGAGAAGAGAAGAGAAGAGAAGAGAAGAGAAGAGAAGAGAAGAGAAAGAGAAGAGAAGAGAAGAGAAGAGAAGAGAAGAGAAGAGAAGAGAAGAGAAGAGAAGAGAAGAGAGAAGAGAAGAGAAGAGAAGAGAAGAGAAGAGAAGAGAAGAGAAGAGAAGAGAAGAGAAGAGAAGAGAAGAAGAGAAGAGAAGAGAAGAGAAGAGAAGAAGAGAAGAGAGAGAAGAGAAGAGAGAGAAGAGAGAAGAGAGAGAGAGAAGGAAAGGGAAAGGGAAAGGGAAAGGGAAAGGGAAAGGGAAAGGGAAAGGGAAAGGGAAAGGGAAAGGGAAAGGGAAAGGGAAAGGGAAAGGGAAAGGGAAAGGGAAAGGGAAAGGGAAAGGGAAAGGGAAAGGGAAAGGGAAAGGGAAAGGGAAGGGAAAGGGAAAGGGAAAGGGAAAGGGAAAGGGAAAGGGAAAGGGAAAGGGAAAGGGAAAGGGAAAGGGAAAGGGAAAGGGAAAGGGAAAGGGAAAGGGAAAGGGAAAGGGAAAGGAAAGGGAAAGGGAAAGGGAAAGGGAAAGGGAAAGGGAAAGGGAAAGGGAAAGGGAAAGGGAAAGGAAAGGAAAGGAAAGGAAAGGAAAGGAAAGGAAAGGAAAGGAAAGGAAAGGAAAGGAAAGGAAAGGAAAGGAAAGGA
Organism: Lycocorax pyrrhopterus obiensis; assembly: GCA_014706295.1. NCBI lineage: Eukaryota > Metazoa > Chordata > Aves > Passeriformes > Paradisaeidae > Lycocorax > Lycocorax pyrrhopterus. The sequence goes on from JACSVZ010000015.1 coordinate 17,405,143, forward strand.
AAGGAAAGGAAAGGAAAGGAAAGGAAAGGCAAAGGAAAGGAAAGGAAAGGAAAGGAAAGGAAAGGAAAGGAAAGGAAAGGAAAGGGGGAGGGGGAGGGGAGGGGGAGGGGGAGGGGAGGGAAGGGAAGGGAAGGGAAGGGAAGGGAAGGGAAGGGAAGGGAAGGGAAGGGAAGGGAAGGGAAGGGAAGGGAAGGGAAGGGAAGGGAAGGGAAGGGAAGGGAAGGGAAGGGAAGGAAGGGAAGGGAAGGGAAGGGAAGGGAAGGGAAGGGAAGGGAAGGGAAGGGAAGGGAAGGGAAGGGAAGGGAAGGAAGGGAAGGGAAGGGAAGGGAAGGGAAGGGAAGGGAAGGGAAGGGAAGGGAAGGGAAGGGAAGAAATCTTATGAATTCTTGCTAAATCTACTAGGAAAATTGCCTTGAAAGTATATTAAAAATAAGCTATATTATGTGTTGTTGTAATAATTAAAACTCAAATATGTGATTGAAACTTTTTATAGACAAAATGTATTTTACCATCAGTAATAAAATTGAAGTCAATATTTTGAATTGATAAAGAGCTACAACAATGGTATATTTATCTTTTTAGATCCCTGACATTGCTGCTGTTTTAATCTTGGGGTTAGATGTAGCATAGAGGAATCTGATGTTATTTGTACATAGAGGTTGATTTTTAAGCAATTTTTCATTATCATGAAAATATTCTGCAAGAGTCTATACTTTAAACTGAACAGGAAATTAATAAAGATCCTTAGTGGTTGTGATGTCATTCGAACTGATACAATACTGAATAAATATATTTAACCTTGACATTAAATTAAATTCTGTGTACCTTGCATCACATTTTATTTTTTGGTATTTTTGTTACTCCCAAAAGTAACAGCAGCTGGCTTCTTAACAGATTGAAACTTTTCATTACACAGAAATCCATAAAGTTAGTATTACACAATTCTGGCAATTATAGCTATTTTCTCCGTGACATGTGCCCCTCACTCCTATTAATATGTACTTAAGAAAGTACTAAGCTGATATTATACCTTTGAATGAATTATACAAACACTTACAATAATTTCCTCTTTGTGAATGTTGTCTTTGGAGGATGATAGCTTATTTTCTCTTTTAAATTTCATTTAAAATATAACTGGTTTTATGGTCTGATCTTGTGCTGTGTGTAAAGCAAGATAGAGACTTCTAAAGAGCTCCTTTTCAGTTTTTGGGGATTAGCATCAGTCTTCTGGAAAATCATATAAAAAAACTGGACACTATTCAGCCAAAATTCCCATTAAAATGGTCATTAATGTTAATTAGTTTCAGTTTTGCCTTGAGTATTCATTCATGCTTTAAGGGAATTTTTTTTCTGAAAATCTGGTTAAAGGTGTAACATTATCCTTGATCATATTTTTCCCTGACTTCAAATTACAGAGGATTTAGGTCTTCTGGTTTGATGTGCAATTTTTCCTTGCCGTATTACAAAAGCATGTAATCTTTCATGGTGGTGTATGCCTTGTCCTGGTAGGAAGGACAGCACATTCTGATTGAAAACAAGCAAAAGTACTCTCCTTTCCAAAACAACCAAGTGGTTTCTATTTTGTTCTTGTTAGTTTGTTGGGACTTTTTTTCTTTGCTGTAGAAAAATTTTTCTGCTGTTTCCATGTGTAACTTATGTATGTCTGGTTTCGTTAGGACAAGTCCTTCCTGGAAGGAATTGTGCTTTATTGCCTCCAGTGCTGCTCAGTGTCTAGTATAATGAATGCATCTTTCACTTCACCTGGGTTTGCCCTTTGCTACAACAGCAAACCTCTTACTCTGTGAATCCCACTGAAGTAACACTGTTTTGTTACAGGTCACGGATCTTCAACCATGCTTTTAAAGGCTGAGTAATAGCAAGCTGCTCTGTGATGATAAACTATACCTGAGAGGAGAGCTTCATGAGATTCTGCCTTAAAACTCCCCTTTCCTTTGCCTGAAGATATCCTGCTCACAAAATTTTTCTCCAACAACAACATAGAATGTAAGTTGTGCTTGATGTACTGAGCAAAAGCAGAGCAAGTTACATGCCTGTACTTGTTGCACTGTGACATCCTGGGCTTTCTGCTCCATAGGTGGGGTATGTTATGCTGACCATGTGGGATCACCCATGCCTCTAACATATGACTGCCAGAACCCTCCCAGCACATCTGAGAGCAGGGTGAGCAGAAACCAAAAAGGTCCCTTCTTCCTCATTGTTTAATTAAGTACCAGAATTAGGACCTGCTGATGATAAATTATTCTACCTACTTGAATATTGATGGGAAAAAGTCACCAGTTCAATAATTGTATGCAGTGCCTTTGTGATGAGATTTGTGATACAGAAAATTAAGAATGCAAGAGTAGTGAATCCTTGTCAATAGGAGAAAAAAATGAAAGTGGAGAACTCTATCATGAAAAGCATTTGTGGTTCTTGGAAAGGCAAAGATAGCTGATAATGGCATGATTGGAATAGCAAATTTCTTTTTCTTATTAGTATTTCAGATAAGAGAATAAATGTACTTATTTTATAAGTGCAACACGTAGATAATGAAATAGTATTTCAGTAAATTTTACAATTATCTTGTGAGAGTTCAGCCACTTTGTGAATCACTCAGCTCAAGAGTCGTAACTTCCTGCAATTAGTTTAATTTGCTGAATTGACGTTATAAGCAGTGATGAATGACTGATGCCTTTGTTGAGAGCTTATATAATGTTCTGCTTACTCCTTTCAGTCAGGGTATTTTGAATTTGCCATCGAAGCCAAGGATGAAGACACTCTTCCTGATAAGTGTAGCAACACATATTTATCTTTTTTTTTAAGAAAATATTGAAAAGCTGCATATTTTCCCATCAACTGTGACATGAAAGAAGTCTACAATAGCTGACTCCTAGCTATTTCAGACATTTTTTTGTTTCAGGCACTGTGTGACCTGTTCCTTGCATCACACTATGCAGTTTCATAGCAATTTCAATAAGAAATTTTTATACAAAGTTTTTATTTTCTGATGGTGTTTTTAGCCAACTTCATTTTCAGATTCAAGTACTATTTATTTCTCTGTTCACTCTTATTACAGTACCATATCTTCATGAAAAATTTAAGAGGCCTGATTATTAATAATTAAGTAATGAGGTAGCACAAGTGCCTCATTTTTTATATTCATAAATAATACTTAGTTGTTAGAAAGGATACTTAGCTTGTTTGAACTGATTTCTCTGCTGTTTTTGGAGAGTCAAGCACCTTCTTCACAAAAGTGGGAGTAAAATGGCTGTGAGGTAGGAATAGGAAACTCCATCTTTCATTCCAAAATTGGTTGAGTGTGCAGATGAGAGTGCCAGACTTGCCAAATGCAAGTGTCAGCCTCATACTCTTTAATAAGGAAAAAGGGTGATGTTGGAAGAAGGGAGGATTTGTTCCCAGCTCTTCTCTATGCATGTTAGTCCTAAATGGTTTCATGTAAGATGAATAAACCATTTTTAGAGTTCTGACTAGAACGAGTAACATATCCAAAAAGTACATTAAGTGTCCTTGATTCCCATAGGCTTGATGAAAGTAATTTAGTACTGAAGTACTCAGTTGTAAAATGTGTTTTTCCTGAGAAAATTATTAAACTAAAGAACTTAGCATCGAAAGCATTTACTATGTACAAATTGTATATATAGGAGTATTGCAAATCCTGTGGGAAAACCTTTATTATTAATTCAAGAAGACCTTATGGATTTTATTTTGTTGTACTCATTGAATTCTTTCATTGTAAGAAATACTTCTGTCCTTAAAAAATGTATTATTATTTATGAGATTGTATTACGTAGCTATCTTATAATTTCTCCCTTTACACTCTTCTCCACTTTTTCTAACAAATATGTCAGCTTTTCTGCTTATATTTTATTTCATCAACTTTTTATATATATATATATATTTGTATAATATTTTCATTGCTACTAGCACTGTTCTTCTTTTACCACAGTGTTTTTATTATTTAAGCACTGCAGAAGACAGGGATTATGGCTAGAAGCTGTTTCAATTTTTACTTGCCTATTCATATAAAGATTCACTGCTTTCACTGAAGTGAGTTGGCATATAAATACGGTATCCCCACCACGTTGTTGACTCTAGTATGAGACAGGATTGAAAAAGAGAAACACTATGAAATGAACAAGGGACACTAAAACAGTCTATCATTCCCAGTACTCTTGAGTATGCCATTTCAAAGCTACGTCAGTACAGCTGCTCTTTGGGATTTTTTGAATGCATCCGTGAGTGCATGGACTTCTACACAGCCCAAATCTGCTCCTGATTAAGGAAGAAAAAAAATTATTTATCAGGCACCCTTTGGGTTACATAGCAAAAATTTCTGCTTTATGTCATGAGTGGGAAATTACCGAGAGTAAATGATCAAATCTACTTTGCATTATTTTTTTATTTCTACTGTCAGAGAGAATCATTTAATACAGTCAGTTTCAATAGACAAAAGGATAACTTGGCCAGTGGGTTTGTAGCTAAATAAGTCCATCACTGAGAAGACTATAAGCCACTTTTACTTTAATAAGCAAAACTCTGTTTCACATCGTATGGATATCTAGGTAATGGGTACAACTTATTTCAGGAATGAGAATGTTCACACTAAAAAAATCTTTCTTGAAAAATTTCAGTATACAGATGAGATAAACTTTGGGAGATGACTAAATAACATACTATATTTAGGTTTAATTCATAAGCACATCTCTTTAAAATAGAAACATGCATTTTTATTAAAAAAAAAATATTCACAGGAATTTATTTTGAAGGAAACCATTTTCACTCTCACAAGTTAGCAACACATCCTTTGATTTTTTGCAGTGACTTTTTAGCCACCAGTCAGTGGCTTGTTCCCTGGGAAACCTCAGGCATATCTGATTTGAAAAGAACAGTTTACTTTAATCTGATGAGTAGCACTGCCTGTGCTCCATAGAAAAGTCCCTACATATGTGTTTAACTTCAAGTGTCAGAAATACTTTAGGAAGTCTGAAAGCACAAAGCTCAAAGCGTTGTGACTTCAGAAAAAAATTAGAATAGAATAATATATAGTGTCCATTATATGTTACATTAAATAATATATAACACATTATATAAATTATTTACTAATTTTTTTAATCACAGAATTATAGAATGATTTGGGTTGAAAGGGGCCTTAAAATTATCTAGTTCCAAAGTCCCTGCCATGGAGGGGAATTATAGGAATGTACTGATATATTAAACATATTTTAATATATTTATATATAAATAATAAAATAAATTATATATAAAAATAAATAAATATAGATAAATATCTATAAATAAATTACACATAATAATAAAAAATTATATTTATATATAAATAATGTTCTTGATTTATACTTATTTTTATATATATATAATATATTATGTATAAAATAATTAGATAACTTGATAAAACAATTTGCCAAATAAAAATATATATTCATTTCTAAATATAACATATTACTCCATTTTTATATACAATACTATATATGTTACATATGTTCTACTCGATTCTTCTATATTAAATATTACAAATAAAAGTAATGCACAGGAGGAACTAGAAGCTTTGATCCACTCTCAGAGCTCTGACACCAATGACATAAGTGAGACCAGGTAGGATGAGTTCTGTAACTGGTGTGCTGTGATGGACAGTCACAGGCTCCTCAGGAGGGACAGGGAAGGCAGACAAACTGGGGAGGGGGTACTGTATTTAAGGGAAGGATTGGATTGTGTGGGGCTTGCAACTGGTGATGACAGCTGAGAGAGTCTGTGCAAGGATGAAGGGAAAAATAAAATAAAATCTACCCAGTCCTTGTCCTTATGGGTGACTTTTATGTCCCAGATGTCAACTGGGAATATCATACAGCGGTCACAAGCAGGTCTAGGAAATTCCTGAAATATGTTGAAAATTTTTTTTTTGGTGAAGCTACTAAGAGAGCCAGCTGTAAAGGATTTGTCCTAGATCTATTGTTTGCAAACAGAGAGGGATTCTTGGGCTGAGTGGATACCTTGGTCACAATGATCATGAAGTAGTTGAGTTTGAAATCATAGGTGAGAGGAGAAATGCTGTTGGCAAAACTTTGACCTTAGGTGTGGGCAGAGAAGACTTTGGGTTGCTAAAGGAACTAGTTAGTGAGGTCCCTGGTAACCTACCTTTGAAGTTATTGATGTCTACAAATGCTGGTTACCTTTTAAGAGACATCTGTTAGGAGTGCAGGAGAAAGCAATCCCAAAGTGTCAGAGGTCAGTGAAAAGGGGCAGAAGCACAGCTTGGCTGAGCAAGGATCTTCTTGAACTTAGGTGGAAAAGGAAACTGAATGGACATCGGAAGCAAGGACAGGCAAGACAGGAGGATCACAGAAATACTGTTCACCACAGTAGAGAGAAAATTTGTATTCTACTGCTTGGTTAGAATTCTGCTGCACTGTGAAGGGCAGAAAGGGTTGTTAAAAATATATTAACAGTGTAAGTTACAAAGTAAAAGTATACATAAAGTAAAACTAACAAAGCAAATACAGATTTTAGCATAACCAAATTAAACTCTGTCTTGTTATATCAGATGTAAACCTGTCCCAGTTCCTTTAGGAGTTATTTGCTTAATTTTTCTACTCTGTGGTCTGATGTGCAAATGGTCCCAGTAGATAACATGTTGAACAGCAGCTGCATTTCTCAGTCATTTACAGGGGGAGATGGGTGGACTGTGTCCAAAATGCTATTATGCATCTGCAACAAAATGGGGTAGGCTAGTTAGTAGCATGACATATGAGTGTTCATTTTCGTATTTTCCTTTTGGTATGCCAGTCCTCCCATGAGATAACTGAGTTGGCTCTCCAGCAATTCCCAGCGCTCAAGTAACTCTGTAGCATTTCACTATTTGGTGTTAATGACAACAGATAGTAATTCTAATCACTGAAAATGAAAAATGTGAGAAAAATACACTACTGAAATATTTATCATGCAACTTCAAAATATGATTTCTTATTGGAAACAATATCTTATTTCAAATTTTACTTTCTACAATTTTGATCTGATTTTTCTATTCATTTCAGGTTATGATTTTATCATTAAGCATTCTTTCCGGGCAGTGTAAATCAGCATTGTGGTCACTTAAATATTATAGAAATAATCATGTGCTAGAGGGTAAAAGAAGTTCAACTTTTATTGACTTTTCTGATACGATAGACAATTTCCACTTAAAACAATAGAGAATTGTAGTATTATATTCTCAAACTGCAATTTTCTCAGCTTCTGTGTTGTAATATTTGACTTAAAATAAAAAGTTATCTCTAAATATGCACAGTATTTATGTAGTGAAAACACCCCAAATGTCAACATCTCAGATGTTATTCTGTGTTTACAGCTGCATCAACAGGTAGAATTACTTTTTACTTAATCCTTAATCGCACATACCATAATTATCTAATGTAAATCTCAATACTGTATCACTTTGCTGTTCTGAGTCACTTCAAAATCTGAATATATTTGTGAGTTTGATCCATATCTCTTCTTCATTTCTCAGATTGCCAGCCTTTAACTTCGCGTTGTAACTCACTCGTGAAACTCAGACCTTCATCAGAAGTCCGTTATCAACAACTCCACAATCCTATTTTCCTACTTTTTAGATCTTCTTTATCTTCTTTTTATTTCTATAGCTCCAAAATAGACAGAATCAATTTTGTAGCCTATTTAGTCTCAGAATTCTTTAAGGAAAATCATAATACTGTGTATAATATCCATATTAATAGTAGTAATGTTGATATTATTAGTTATATTAATGTTAATAATAATCCCTGTTCTCATAAACTAGGCACAATATGAAAATATATGAGGTATGAAACATTTTGAAAGGATGACTTTATGCTGATGTTTATACTGCCAGCAGCCCACTCATTACAATATTGTCAAGGATTTTAATATGATCCTTCCAAGCTGGTTGTTAAATTACTTGATTACTTTTTCTAAATCATCAAGCACTTGTTTAGACAAAATTCAACTGTCTCAACATGAGAAATATTAATAATATGAGAGATGATACATACCTGGAGCCCATGAGATTAATACTGAATACTCTCCGATAAGGATAATGTAGAACTGAATTACGAGTGGATCATCCATACCCCAGGCAAGAGCCCTGGCTACAGAGCAATTCAGGGCTTCAGTAGGTGATAATAGAAAAGAAAAACAACAACTTGAAAAGTTTCCATTTCCTCACAGGGAGAACTAAGATATTTTCTTAAGTCTTGAGTGCTTTTGCATGAATAGGTAATTTCCTATTGAGATATCACTACAAAAAATATTGATACTCATTGGTACAACTTCATTGCTGAGACCAGAAATTTCATAAAAATCAGAGAGTAGGAAGAAAAGAGCTAACTTCTCCTGTTATTTTTACACAGAACTGTGCTCTGAAAATGTCATTAAAGCTTCTCTGTAATTTTGTGTGTATAGAATAGATTATATGAGTGTCTGCAGGAGAGAATAGAGATTTACATACTAGAAAGCACAGGCCAAAGAGCAGAAATTCACCTGCTGAGACACTGGTATGTGTGAGGACAGATAGAGTTTGTCATATCTGCACCAGGCCACTACTGCTGTAAACATCAGCGATGGATTATGTGACACTCTATATGTCCAGAGGAGTCTGACATATGAAAAAAGGTGAAAAATTTATATTTTACTCTGAAAAAATAAAAAGTCCTCTGAAGGACCAAGAGAACACTGCCCTAAAAGCCAGTGATGTAACCTAGAAGCCACTGGTGAATGCTTTGGATTTGGCCCCACATTTGTTGTTCCAGCTGTGTAACTGTAAGTGAATTTAGGAGTAAACCATGCCGGAACATTAGTGACTATTCTGTGCAACCTTCTGTTACTGGTAATAGTGGCTTGATATTATTAATAATCACATTGTCATAAAAATTGAGATAGCTTAGAAATATTGAGTAGATGGGGGAAGACTTGTAACAAGAATCTATTAGATAAAAAAGGAGTTATCACCAATTTCAGCCAAGGAAAGCTCTGTGATCCTGACTGGTGTAAAACACACGGCAAGACATACAGGTTTGAAGAACGCATGAGACAAGATCAGCAACAGCTAAAAAACCCAGCACATTAGGGCTTTTTTGGTTGGTTGATTAGTTTGGTTTGCTTGTGTTTTTTTAAACTCTTGAGATAGACTAAAAGTATCTAAATACGATCATGAGGAATTAATTAGAGTCTCAAAATCTATGCTGGCAAGATTCCAACAACTGAACACATACAAGGTGATTATTCTAGTGCTACTTGCCCATGAACTGCTTGTAAAACAATAAAAGCCCCCCACTGAACCCCAAACAAACAGAAAACCAAGCAGAAACATCATATAAAGACAGAAATGACTGAATAAAGCAATGACTAAAAATCCAGTTCATATAGAACACTCGTTAGAGAAAGTTCTACAGGATTACTAAGAATATAAAATGGAAATGAAAGAAAAGAGAGAAGATTTAGGAATTCTTGTAACCAGCTCAGAAATTTAAGTACCTTGTCCTAAAATATTCAGAAATTTAAACACACTAATAAGGAGGATAAGAAACCAAAGTTCTGACAAAGCTGAACTAAAGTAAAAGAAGGGATGAGAAACCTAAAAATAAATTAGAATTCAAACCTCAGAAGATTTTAAATTTGAGTGAGGAGTACACTTTCTATTAGGCATGTAAGTTACAGAAGCACAGGAGAAGTTCAAGTAAAAATATTAAAGGATAATCAACAGAAGTGGCTCCTTTGAGTAGCTTAGTTTTCCTCTTGTAAGTCAGTGCATTTCTCCGATGAACTTGCTTGTGAAAAGCAGTAAATTACATTCTAGATGAATATATTAGGATGGAGCTTATTACTTCTTGACTGGGGTTTACTGGCTTGAGATCCACTGTTTTCCATTCCTCAGAATAAAAGGATAAAGTGTTTCCAATTTAACTGATATGGATTGCAGAAGACAGTCAAATACACAGGCACACTTCGGAATTCGTGTAACGGTTCAACCCCAAACATAGCTAAATACCATGCAGCCGCTTGCTCACCGGCCCCCTGGTGGGATGGGTTGAGGTAAAAAGTGTTTAATAATTGAAATAAAGATATGTATAAATATAATAATAAAAATAGTAGTAGTAGTAGTAGTAGTAGTAGTAATAGTCATAGTCATAGTAGTAGTAGTAGTAGTAATAGTAAAACAAAGAGTAGTGAAAAGGAATAAAACCCTAAGGAAAAGCAAGTGATGTACAATGTATTTGCTCCCCATCTGCTGAGACCAACGCCCAACCTGTCCCCAGGCAATGATTGGCACCTTCTGACCAGCTTCCCCCCAGTTTATATACTGGGCATTCATGGTACAGAATATCTGTTTGGCCAGTTCAGGTCACCTGTCCTGGCAATGCTTGAGGAAGGACTTCTTGTTCCTTTGAGGAACTTCTTGTGCACCTGCTCACTGGCAGAGCACGGAAAACTGAAAAGACCTTGGCTTGAGGTTAGCACTACTCAGGAACAACAAACACATCAATGTGTTAAGATTATTCTCATACAAAATCCAAAACACATCACTGTACCAGCTACTAAGTAGAAGATTAACTCTATCCCAGCTGAAACCAGGACAACTCTCCAAGGAGAGTTGCTAAATATTTAATTGTTTAGACTGTTGGAGAGATAAAGCCTAAAGCTACAACTGTGGTTAATTGAAACTCCATATTCAATATGAAAAATAAAATGTTGTGTGTGGAAAGAAAATTGAGCTAAGAAGAGTAGAATTCATCTCACACATCTGAACCTGGAAATCTAAGCAGTAATTGAGGATTTAATCTAAATCAGTACTGTCTTCTTGCCAAACTCACTAGTGAGCTTCAAGTGCTTTTCTGATCAGTAGGGTATCTTGGGACTAGCAGATTCTTAATGATTTACTGCTGGATACAGTGGAGCATCCTGTCCTGAAGTAATATAACTTTGATTGAGAGCAGTGAATTAAGGGTTGATTTGCATTGCTGTGTCAAAGGCCAAAGAGATTTTCTGAATAACCATTATAAAACCATCAGTGATAATCAGAATCAATAATTGTATTAATATGTCTAAGGCTGTAGTGAGGTTCATGGTTTGTCAAGGTTAAAACACACATACGTAAGTTCATCTAACCTTTCAGAAATCTCTTTGAACCAACTCTAAGGACGGAACGTGACACAGTTGAGCAGACAATACTTGCTCATATAATTATTTTATGTACTTCTATTTTTAAAAAAGAGGCAATAGATAATAGAGTAGCAATTACCCTCCAACTCTCATAGTTAACACGTTAGTGAGAATGTTCTGAATAATTGTGTTAATATGAAAATATACATGAAGGGAAAATGCTAATATATACACTTGTCAATATCTCATGCTAAAATATTGCTCTAAGTATCATCAAAATCACAGATATATTTAAAATACAATACGCATGTGACAGTACAAACTGCTTCTTCTCAGAATATCTCCCAGCTGTAACGTCTAAATAGAAAAAAAAAGAACGTAATCTAATGAATATTGATCTAAACATGAAATGAGACTTCTCAGAAAAAGCTATTTGCTGTGTTTCAAGAAGGATTCTGTATATGATGATCAAAAGCAGCTGCTAGATCCAAAACAGAAAAAAAAGAAAGTATCACAAAATAATTTACTTATAAGAATGTTTCCTGTCATTAAAAGAAAGACAGGCTATGAAATTACTTTAGAGTTAGGGTTCAAATCATTCAATAGTCATTGCTTTTCCAAACTGTATTTGCAATTGCAAAATTATTGCATCCTATCGTAGGCAATGAGGTGAAAATTAACATTGATATGCTTTGGAACATGTCAGACTCTGAACTCATGGCACTTATCAGGATTGAGAGAAGACTAATTATGTTAATTACAAATCAGACAAAAATTTTTATTACAACTGAGATGGACATGAAAGAAGTCTTGTAACAGTCTAGATAAGTGAAATCTAAAATTAATGGAAGTGTTTTGTTTATTTGTTTTCCTTTTTTGTATTAAGAGAGCAATTGCTATGAATTAATGAGCACATGAGGAAAGTCAACATCTGAAGAATCAAAGAAGATGTATTTTCCTACAGAATGAAACTTTCAAAAGATAATGTAGCCCTCCCCCTCCTGATCATCTTTTCTGGGCACCTTCACTTCATACAGAGATTCCACAAAGTTTCTTTAAACACGAGTTGGAAGTACAAGGTACATACCAAAGAATAATGCACATGATAGGTACTTAAGTCAAAGGAGTTACTCAGCTAACCAACAACATGTTCACCACCTCCAATAAAGTAGTTGGGGGGTCTTTGCAGGCTTCTCACTTATCAGGGAGGTCAGGAAGGTTGGCCTCCACTGCACCTTTGGATGGACTGATACTCATTGCTGCTGAGCTGCTATCTTCTGACTCACTGTTTATTTTTTTCCTCGGGGTTTTATACATTTTCCTATCAGTGTTTTTCCTATCCTACCCTTGAACTGCTAGCTATCCCTGTATCAGCAATCTCAGCTCTCTCATCTTACATAGCTCTATGCTATGTACTTTTTCACAGTCCTTTTTCACAGCTTGGCAATTTTCATGTTTGAGGCAAGGTTATACAGTTGGACCATATCAAAATTATATCAAAATACCAAAAAACTTGACTCACGTACAAGTGGATACCTAGGTCCTGTAGTTTCTTATAAGTTTGGTAAGTATTTTTGACTTTGCCATCTAATAATGTATTCAATTTCTCTTTGAGTTTATATAATTTTTTTAGGCATCTAACACATCCTCTGGTAAGGAGTTTTGCAGTTTACTGTATTTTGAGTAAGTAAATGAAAGTAATTCAATTAAGTTTTGTCACATTTTCTCTGAATAATTTCCATTCTACAATATCATTTTTGAGGTGAAGTAATTTGAACGATACTTTGTTTGTGAAATGATGATACTCTGTCTTGTGTGTGAGATGATGATACAACAGGTTTACTTTTGTGGGAGTAGGTAAATGCTGCTCCTTATGCACCTGAGAGGCCTTTAACTCTTGGCCTGGAAGAAGGAGCGTTGAAATCAATAATAGCTAGGCCTCTGTAGAAAGGAATAATCATAATCAAACCCACGAGATAATCATGACTGACCTTGATCATCCAGAACTAATTCACAATGGTTTAAGGTAATCCTTTCCTACATTTTATCTTGGACTCACAGAAAAGTGCTGATCTCTGTTTATCCTGTACAAGGCATGCTCTGTCTTAAACAAGAAAGTTATTCCTTTACAGCTGCTCTATTTGCCATTCTTAATACCATCCTTAATCATAAGACAGAACCCAAATCTTGTTCAGCTCAAGCTGCAGATCAAATTATAATCTTCCTTTAGAAGTTTAAGTCAGAATTTAAAGGGCTCTATTTCAAAATAAAAAGACTATATCTTTTATAAAACTAGAACATTTGCCCAGATATCTCTTTTGTTATTCTAATGTCTTCCTTACTGTTTTCATGCTCCCAGGCTCCTGGATTAGAACCAATTAGAAATATGAGAAAAATAATTTGAACCTAAAAATTAATTTAGTCACATCCCAGTAAGAAGAAGGTAGATGTTAATAAAAGAAATTTTAATGAAAGCAAATCCTCTACAGGAATTGAACCCATACCATTTCATAACACTGCCAGTTACTCTATTCACAAGGCAACAGTAAGCGAGAAGCACAGCAGAATCAGGTGTTGTAATAGCCAACAGAGGATGCTCTTTGATCCTTATTAAAGCAATAAAAATATATTAAGAGAAGCAAAGTAATTAAAATCTTACATGACTATAGAATGTAGATGAAGTGTATTCCCTAGGTCATTCAAAGGACTATGTGTGTGTAATTTAATGACATTCAGAGGATATACAGCATATATCTGGTCCGCAGTGGCAAAAAACACCTGAAAAGAAAGAAGACTTCTTTTTTACAGCTTCAGTTCTTTAAATTCTGTCTAGGATAATGATAGTATATGATTAGTAGAGAAGACCTTCCCAAAATACCAATAATATTCCAATGTTTGGATTATTCATTGCTGCAATGTCTGCATAAGATATTTAAAACTACACATGGTTCGAACCACTGGGAACATTATTTAACTGAGAAAAGAGTATCTAAATGACATAACAAGTCTCTTCCATTATTAATGACTCTTCTTTTGCATATCTTGCAGGGTCTATTCCCAAAGTCAGAGCTCTTTTTACATTATCAAAAAATTGCCTCATTGCTTAACCCACATTACTTTGAGTGAATGATTTCTACAATGAACAGCCTTTATTTCAGAGGTTGAACTCCAATGTCAACACATATAGAGAATGAAGTGACAGGTCCATATATGAGTATCTGTACTTATAAACATTCAATAAACATCCATGTGGAAGACTGAGTGACAGCATCAAAGTGAAGTATTCCCTCAGCCAACAGTTTTTTATTATGTGAATAAAATTTATCATTTAAATTTAAGCATTGAAGATGCTTATATTATGACACTTTTCATTTTGGACTTTCTGAACAAACTTTGAAGAAAAGCAGGTGTTTCCTAAGGCTGATGCAGAGCTCAACTACTCTTACCATTCTAGAGAATCTGTAGAATGATTAGCCTTATGCCCAAAGTTAATTGAGATTAATTACCTTGTCCACAGCCTCCGTTCCTGAGTGTGTAAATAAGCTTTCTAGAACATACATTTTTTAGTTTACAATGAGATCTAACTTATCCATAAATTCAAAATTAATCAATACATGTCAAAAATGTCATCAAAGTCAAATATTTACTGCAGCCAAACACCTAGCTGTTAAAATCAGGCTAAATGTTCTTCAGCTTTTAATAAGAAATCACCCACTGAATGAAGAATTCGCTGTACAAAATTAGAAGAATAAGGCTTGAGTTTAGGTTATCACAATCACATTTGTGTTGATACTTCCACTTAAAAACTGCTACTATGAGAAAAATTTTGTTAGTGCGTCACCCGTACACTGGAACTAAAATAAAAGCCTTTGCATGCTGCGCTTTTTCAGTTATAAGTAAACAGAAAACCTGCAATATTCTAGGTATATGCAGTTTTTGTTGTATATATTGATTTGCTTATCTTTGAAAATATTTTTTCAAAAATTGTTTGAAAATGTTTTTCAAAGAGGTCTGCTGTCATTAGCTAAAGTTTTTATGGGACTTTTAGCTGCTTTTCCATCAGTCTAACAAAAGAGAGCACCTTCTCTTTGCAAAACATCTTGGACACGTGACACATTTTACTAGAAAATACTATTTTTTTTTCTGTTGCTTTATTTTTCTGCACTTTTGGCTAATTTCCTAACTATTGTTCACTACCATAATTTAAAAACAAATTTCTGCCCTTGGGTCAGAGCTTCAAAAGACATCCTGTAGCTGTTCAGAAGCCCAGTTTACTAAGCATACACATCTCAGGCATATCACTCATGGCGTCCGTAAAGGCAGGTAAGGAGAGTACTCCCTATGTCTTCATGATGAAAAATATAGATATATGTTTGATTAATATTTCTCCTCCAGACAGATTACAAATTATTTTTGGAGTTAGACCAACAAGAGTCCGGACAGAATGAGTAGATAATTCTCCATCTTTAATATTGTTGAATGTTTTTCGAAAAAATATGACATTTGTATTTTCCTTTTTTTATGTAAATCTCTTGGAATAAGTAATGAGCTTTTGTGATCTACAGAAATGTGCTGTTCGAGTTGTATTTCTGACCTGATATGTCTGACTAATCACTATGATGTTGACTGTAGGGAAGGAGTAAAATCTTGGTAACAGTAGGGCTTCCTTCTTTCAGGGTGACATCTTCTTTCCAAGGACAGCAGCAGACAATGCTAGCAGACAATGATGTCATTTTTATCCTTTCTTGTCCTAGGACCCACTTTGTAGAAGCAGTCCAGAAGCCCAGTTGTCAGTTAATAGCATAGAAAGAAAGCAGTTTAGAGGTCATGCTTTTCTGTGTGGCATGTACAATAAAATCATATCTCAACATGCAGTGTCCAACACAGGTCAGTGACTCAAAAGGACTATCATGAGTAAGAGTTTACACTATTAAAAACATTTCAAATCTCCAGTAAAGGCTGATTTGACCTTTCCTTGCAAGTATTTGTAAATGTTTTGGGTTTGGTCTTATTTTGCTTTTCACAAAGAGCAACATAATCTCAGGGAAATCAGATGAAGGACTAGAAAGTGTTAGCACTCAGAAATGTGTGGTGTTGCAGCAATGATATCAAGCAGTCTCAGGGCCTAGACAACAGGAGGAAAAGCAAACTCTTGGGACTCATAATGCCTCAAATCCTGGGAGTCTAGAATAAAGACAAAGACAACTGAGGAAATTTCTAGTATTTTATAACATTATATTTTAGAAGTTGTTCATAATTTGAAAGTGATAAAGAAAACCTGCTCCCAAAACATGATGAAATAAAGTGACTCTGTCTGGTGTTTTTCAAATGATTCAATATCTCTTTGGGAGAGTGTGTATGTAATTTATTTCTAGGCACACCTACGTTTAGGCTTGCTTCATTGTGCTTGAATTACCAACATTTAGGAGAAGATAAACATGAAAAGCAACAATTTATTAACACGAAAATGCTTCTGTCACAGCACAGATGCATATATTGATGAAGGGCACTTCATCCTTCCTGTAGCTTACACAATATCCACGTTGCATTGACACATATTTTTGACCACAGCTCTACAACTTACCTCTCAGACCTGACAGAGGGCAGACCTGGACTATTAGCAGTATTAGCAATTGCATTCCTTTCCTGGAGTGAAGACTGCTGAACATTCATTTTACTTCTACTCCCTTGTCTCCAGGCCCAGGCCCAATGAATCCATAGCACCATACAGGAGCAATAGTGCAGTAGTGTGGTGGTGACCGGAACTCATCCCATCTACAGCTGCTGTTGAGTTTAACTAAATATGTCAGTGACTAAATTACAGCAAACAGAACATGTGATGCAATGTCGAGATGAATTTTGGTCTGTATATCACCACCTATAGGGCAAGAAAAGCTGCTCTGGAAGCATTTGTATTTTAGCATGCTTAGATTACGTCAGCAGTATATTTTTATGGTAAGTAATTTCTAAGTACACTGAAAGCAGTATGCAGATTCTGGGCAACTGGTTCTCTATTCAGAAGTGTTAACATGTTGATCATTGAGCTACTGTCTTGCTTATTTATTTGTTTTTTGGTCTGTTTTGTTGGAGTTTTTTTGATAAAAAAAAGGAAGAAAGAGATCTGTTTACCCGAAAATTGACTTTTTCTTCTTATGTCAGGAAATGAGGATTCACTGATGCAGCATTTTTTTTCCATTTTTAGACAGAGGTACTTTTACCAGATTTTAGAAAGAGAGCATGGAGGAAAAGAACAAAAGGCAATATATTTATTTTTCCTACTTGATGGTTTTTTATCATGTTGCAGATGCGTGGAGTTCTTAAATATTTAAATTCATAAATATTTACCTATTTTGATGAGTTGTTTATCTTTAAGAATAATTTTAGAACCCTACCAATTTTGAACTTCTAATCATAGAATAAGTTTTTTTCTTCAGCATATATATATTATTTTTTTCTTTCACTATGAAACAAGAGAATAATTTCACATAAATATCTTTATTCCTCTATGGTTAGATTATCTTTTTTAGATAAATAAAGAAGATTAAATAAACAGAGCAAATGCAAAAAAGTATTACGGGTAAAAATTAAATTTATCTGACAATAGCAATTGTTATACATTTGATTTGCTGTCTGGAAAGTGTTGGAATTTTATTTTTAAATTTTGTTTGTGATATGATTGTGTTCACCAACGACTTGACACAGTTTATATATTTTTTAAAACATCAAAAATTTTAACAAATGGCACTGGACAAATGAAAGAACAAATAAGAGCGTTTTACAAGTCATGTGTTACACTGGGGTGTGCGATCTGTTGTCTGCCGTATGGAAACAAAGGACACATCCACTGCTTCTTTTCTAGCTCATTTCCTACTGCTTCTGTTTAGGTTTCCTACTTTTGGGGAATCAAATGTCCTGTTGACATTTTATCTTGTTAATATTCCACAACATCATAGTTGGTGTCCCACATAAATGTAATAGCTCAGACTTCAGGGGATTCATCTTTCTGCGCAGTGTGTAGGGGTATTATGTCTCATTGACACAGCATGGGCTTCTTGCACACCATAGCTACCATACAAAGGTAAAGCGTACACTTTAGATCTTGCTATATTTTGTGGGTCTGATTTATGGAAAAACTAAATAAGTGCAATGATAAATCTATCTAATGCAAAAACATGTTTGAAACCACAGTATGTGGTTTGTAATAGAGTAAATTTTACAAAAAAAAGAGCTTTCTAAATGTCAGTATTTGTTGAAATACAGTGAAAAAAAACCCTTGGGAACCACAATTTGTGTTGTATTTTTCAAAAACATGCAGGAATGTGCTTATAAATACCTTTTAAATTACAATGACTGTCAAACTGAAAGCATGCTTGCATCCCCCTTGAAAATTGTGTTTTGGACAGTTGGTGCTCTGTAACTGTATCAGAGATTTAGTTGAAACTTCTCTCTATATGGAAAAATCATTGTTACTTCCAGGTTTTGTTTTGCTTGATTGTCTGGTTTTTTGGTAGTAGTGGGTTTGTTTTTCAGTTTAAAGAACATTTTAAAGATCTATATTTTTTTTTTTTTGAGATTAAGACAAATGTTTGATTTGGATAAAACCCATTAATCCTTTTTTGAGGAGAGTTTTTGGTGTCCTGTTATTAGAGTTTCATTAGAGACTGTCTGCTTTTCATCCTACACCATCAGAAGGGATGACAGAAGCCTTCAACAGAGTCTGTCCCCCTTATCAGGGTTGAGAGTGGGCATTGCAGCACAGTGAGCTTGCACTCCCTTCAACACTCAGCCCCGAGATACACACCAGCATTCACTTCTGAATCTGTAACATTTTCAGCTTAGGGGATTCCTCCTTTCAGCCTCTCAGAATCTGGGCTGGTATAATGTGCATACAGGTGTATGATTGCCCTGGTCTCGGCTGGGATAATTTTCTTCTTAGTATCTGGTACAGTGCTGTGTTTTGGATTTGGTATGAGAATAATGATGATAACACACTGATGCTTTGCTTGTTGCGGAGTAGCGCTTACCCTAAATCAAGGATTTTTCATTATTGCATGATCTGCCAGTGAGCAAGTGCAAAATAAGACAAGAGAGAGCATTACCAGGAAAGGTGACCAGAAAAAAACTGGCCAAAGGGATACTCCGTACAATAGCATGTCATGCCCAGTATATAAATTGAGAGAGTTGACCAGGAAGAGTTGCCAGTCAGGGATGTCAGGGATAGGCTGGCATCGGTCAGTGAATGGTGAGCAATTTTACCATAGATCACTTCTTCTTTCTTGGGGTTTATTCCTCTCTCTCTACTTTTTTCATTGTTGTTAATAATAATATTATTAATATTTTTTGTGTTTCATTTATTAAACTGTTCTTATCTCAACTCAAGAGTTTTATTTTTTTTCTGATTCTCCTCCCTACCGGCCAGGGAGTGAATGAGTGAGCATCTGTGCAATACTTAGTTGCTGTCTGGGGTTGAAACACAACCATGATGTACACAAAGTAACTAAACACAAGATCAAGTAGACCTTCTGGAATGTCAACCCACCCGGCCTCAAGGATTGTTGTTGGGAGCAATTCAAGGAACTGATTTCGGTAAGGAGCATGATCCAACAGGGATAGCTTGCAAGAGCTCATCAGCCTTGTGACATGGGAGTGCCCAAAATTTTTGTCTTTGTTTAATTACTTTCTACTTACGTTTAAGCCTTAATTATTTTTCCCATTAACTTTTACTTCAGAATGTTTTGTACGTGAGCCTTTATGTATCCATATAATTAACTTTCGTATCTATATATAAATATATACAAATGAAAAGTTATATATAAATCTATATCTAAAGCTTATCTATATGCAAGTATTAAATTTTTATAAATATTTGTGTACTCATTTACACATATGTGTGTATAGAAAATTATTTATATTTTCAAATATGAGCACTTCCTGGTCTGAAGGCAAATATGTGAACCATCAGAGGCTGCTCAGGGAGCAAAGGGACATGACAGTTTCAACAAATGGAAACTAGCCAATGAAAAAGTCATATGAAAACATGTGGAGTATGATACTGACAAAAGTGGCAGCTGCTGTTCATGCATTCCTTTTCTGTCATTCTTGATAAAATGGAAATTGTGGCTGGTCACAGTCACACTGTGCAAGCGCAGGGTTGTATGAAAATATTTGGGGTTGTGACTTTGTCAAAAATCATGGCTCCCTGTCAAATGCAAAGCAACATTGAAAAAAAAAAACTGGACAGGCGCAATCTGTGGGACCCAATGTGATACAACCGTGCCTGCTGAGGGAGACGGCACCGTAAAGCCACCCTCAGTTATTTGTTAAAGGTCACGGCAAGTGGACGAGGCTCGAGGCTTAGAGGAAAGTAATGATCATTGTCATCTTCAAGAAGGGTAAGAAGGAGGATCTGGTGATCCTCTGCTGAACTGATGAGTCTCACCTCATTCCCCAGGAAGGTGGTGAAACAAATAATCCTGGAAACCTTTACTAAGAATATGAAGGAGACAGTGGCTCTTGGGTGTTGTCAGGGTGGATTTATGAAGGGGAAAGCATGCCTAATCAACCTGATAATCACCTTCTATGATTAAATGGCTGGCAAGGTAGATGAGGGCAGAGTGGTAGATGTTGTATAACTTGACTTTAGCAAGGTTTTCCACAATGTCATAATATTTCATTGACAAACTGTTGAAGTCCATGCTGGTTAAATGGAGAGTTAAATTATTTGTAAGCTGGCTGAACTGCCAGGATCAAAAGGGTACCATTAGTGGAGCAAAGTTCAGCTGCAGGGCAGTCACTAATGGTGTGCCCTAGGGGTCAAGACTGTATCAATATTTTTTCACTTAATTAATTAAGTGAATGATGGTATATACAGCACCCAAAATGAGTTTCCAGAAGATACAAAACTGGGAATGTTGGTTGGATCAGATCATTGTGCTGCCATTCAAAGAGACCTCAACAGGCAGAGAGGAATCTCACAAACCTCAACAAAAGGAAATGTCAAGTATAGCTCGAGGTAGCAGTATCTGGTAAGGGCTTTGCAGAAAAAGACCTGGTGATCCTGGTGGGCACCAAGTTGAATGTCTGAATTCGTGGCCAACAGCCTCCTGAGCTGCATAAGGAAAAACGTTTCTGGCAGGCTGAGGAAGATGACCCTCCCCTTCTGTTCAGGACTCGTGAAATACTTTTGGAGTACAGTTCTCAGGCCTGGTTTTGCCAGTTCAAGACATGGACTGGAGACAGTCCAATGAAGCACCACAAAGATAATAATCTTTGCTGGTCACTATCAAGAGACTGGAGCACCTGTATTATGAAGAGAGGCTGAAACAACTGGATCTGTTTAGCCTGGAGACAAAAAGTCTCAAGAGGTATCTTACTTATATATAAATACCTGCTGGGTGAGCCGACAGCTTTGATACGTGAGGAGGATCATCACATGGCTGTGAACACAGAGACAAAAATAAAGAAAAAAACAAATGTAAATTCATGCAAAATTACCTTGGGGTTGGGGGATATTTGTTGCAAGAAAGAGAGCACTCTCAGACAAGCTAACTTCTATCAGCATGAAGAGATTCAGAAAAACATGCAGTGTAAGTTAATTTGGTTTCTTCTTATTGCTGTTTTGCTTTCTTTGTTCTGTTTCTCCAAGCATCTCTCCCAACACAAATGAAGGTCTCCTGCTCTGGAGCTGGGATCAACTCTCTCTATCATGCGCCTCTCCTCCACCAATGACAGCAACTGGTTTTCTTGCAAAACTTAGACACACATTTCATTTCACATCTTTCCCTCTGTTGTCCCTACTTGTTGGCTACATACTCTTCTTTCCTCCTCATATTCATAGGTTTCTCGTCTGTTCCACTACTTTCATTGTTTTCTTTATTGTATTATTGCTCCATGAAAGATAAAAATCTGTCTAAATGGAAAGCTATCCAAAGCACCATTAAAACTGAGGATTTCATAACTGATGTCCTTCTTTCTCTCCCCTTATTGCCTCCTAATTCTTTCTTTTGTTCTACCTTCTCTCGTATGATTGTACTAATGGGTAATGAAACCTTTCAGGGGCAAGGATTATAGCTAATTTATCTGCTTGTATAATATCTCAGAGTACTGACAGATTAAACAACAATACCCTAGGGTAGACGAGGCAGTTTAAGATAGGAAAAGAAATTTTGCAAAATATTGTTGTTTTTGTAGAGTGTTTGGTCAGAAAAAGAATTGCTGTTTTGTCACCACAATGTAATAACAGATCTCCTACTATCTTTAATATTTGAAGGTCACAGAGTAGAATTTAATTTGAAGTTCTTGAGATATGTTTTCCCTAATTCTTTCTATAAATATCCACTTTTCCATATTGAAGACCTGCAATAGATTTTAATTTTAACCATGATAGAAGTGTATTTTTGCAGAGAATTCAAAGAAAGAAGACTTTTTAAAGCCTTGATATAATAATCTGAACGTCACTGTGCCCTAAGCTTTGTTCTTCATGTGTTAAAATATATTAGGAAAAATATAACTTGTTTATAACAGTCTCTTAAAATTAGAGTTTATGTCTTCCAATAATTGTTATGAAGTCAGACAAAAAAAAAAATTTAGAAAGGATCATTTTCTTACCTTCCAAAAAATCAAAGTGACTCCAATGACATCAACAGTATTATGAAAAAATTTTGATATTTTAGAATATTTAAAGTAAACTGCAGCTCAGATGGAATTAGTCAGTAGTAAATTTACAAAGCCATCCTAAAGACAAATTTATTTTTAATAGTATTTAAGTCAAAAGGCAGAGCTTTCAAAAAAATATATTATTTACAAAGAAAATAATGATATACATTTGTATTTTCTCATCATCGCAAATTATGAACCAGAATTTGTCAATAAAAGCATATGGAAATGTCATAGAAAGCATATGGAAATGCAATTTATTTCTAGTTAGGTCACGAAAACCACAGAAGGATATCTTTGCTTAAGATGGAAGCTATTCTGTTTTCTACTGTCCTCATAAACACCATATTCATTGACCCCACTCAATCTAACAATTACATTAAACATTAAAGAACAGTTAAATCTAAAAAACTGTACTTCATTTGTCATCTAGAGAGAGCTCTTTTCAATTTCCGTGGTTAGAGGTGAAGATTCTTAGTGAGTCTTTAAAGTAAGACATTAAAATAACCCACAAAAATCCACAGAAACAAAACCAGAAAAAATAGGCTGTGGGTTGAGATGAGAAACTGTGGGCCTAGAATACGTTTAAATGGCAAGATGTGTCAATGAGGACTTTGGTTTAAGTATCTTTGGTAAAAGGAAAAAGAAAAACAAAAGCACAAAGGGAAAATGTCATCAAATAATGACAGTACAGAAGCTACTATTATTTTGTAGGTAAACAAAGTAAACCAAGTCAAATTGCATAGCACTATTTTACAACTGGCTTCATTTTAGGCAGGACTTTTTATGAACTATAAAAATAGCGTAATACAAAAAGAGTTTCCTTAAACATGTCAGATGTGCAGAAGTACTTTTCAACCATTACATTGATAATTAGCACACTACATTTGGCTATTTGCAGTCCTGCCAGCCGTGGAATGTGTATTCATATACTCATGTAATTGATATTGCTCACAAGCATATTTTCAGAATCAGGTCCCCCCCTTTTTTTTTTTTTTTTTTTTAATTTATTTGAGATTTTAAGAACAAACAGAAGATTTGCTATCAAATGAAATGCTATTGGGGAAAACTCAACTCCATTCTTACCTGTTACTCTATTTAAACTACAGTAATGTTTTCTGATTTAAGCCCTCGTTGTCTTTCTTTCCTTCCCTATCCCTGTCCCCTTACTGGTGCCTCCTCATTGCCTGTTTCAGCAGCAGTAGGCAGCACCGATTGCCCTGGGCATAACTCTCAGGCCCTGCTACGGCTTATTCACCAGGGTTGTCCTCTTTGTCACACACCTCCTGCAATGCTTGAACAGCTCACTGCTGGCATGCACTGCTGGAAACCTGGGACACAGGGTCCAGACATGCGTGCACTTCTAGGTCCAGCAGCACAGGAGCTTGCTTTGCCTGCTTTAAGCTCCTCTGACACAAACCAGCTCTCACCTGAGATTTGTGCCTGCTTCCTGCAGGGTCTTTTAACTTTGCCACCTTGACTCAAGGTGGCACTTATCTTAGCACTCAAAGCTGGATTTTAACTGACTGGTTCATAGTCAGGGCAGACGGGATTTCTCATTTGACTTATCTCTTCTAGGCAGTATCCATATTTTACATTTCCAACTGATGAGCCATTTATACCATCCTTAAAGGACCAGTGTTAATTATTTTTGTGTACTTTAGATGAATGCCTGGAAGACTTTTACTTTAACCTCACAATCACACGTAGGAGATGTTCAGAGATATATGACTCCTTTTTCTTTTTTCCTCTGTATGATACAATGCCCAAAGTTTCCCATTCCTTTTTTTTCTTTATTTAGTTGCACAAAAATTTTAATTAAAATAAAAATAGATCAGAGTAGGGGCAACTTCTTAGGGGAAGTGGGAAAGTGTTCCATAAAAAGAATAGTTAGATGCACACACATACTCATAAATACACAGATAGACATACATAAATATATATATAGATAAATACACAGAGCATACTCACTAGTTCTCCCTGAGATGATTTAACCCCTCAAAAAATCCACTACAGAATAAATGCAGGGAAGAATAATTATTTAAAAACCAACCA
This sequence comes from Lycocorax pyrrhopterus obiensis, assembly GCA_014706295.1. Lineage (NCBI taxonomy): Eukaryota > Metazoa > Chordata > Aves > Passeriformes > Paradisaeidae > Lycocorax > Lycocorax pyrrhopterus. Next base: position 17,430,016 of record JACSVZ010000015.1, read on the forward strand.
ACCAAACAAACAAAAAACTTTATTTATAAAACTCTTATAATTTTGTTTCTCGTTATTTCTTTCTTTGCTCCTCTCTATTTTTATTTTACAATTTCTATCAAACATTTCATTTTTGCTTGTTTTTGAGTCTGTCTTCCACATTTTTTGTCCCATATAATTTTTCTTCATGTTACTGATTCTTAACTTCTATTATTCCACATGCCCATCAAACTGACTGTCCTGTGCCAGAATTTACTCTGCTGATCAAAGGCTCGGGACAGCCATGCTGTATCACATGCCTCAAAAGTTTTCTGGTTTAGAATGCTAGAAGAAGACAGTGTCAAAAAGTACCGTGAAAGGTGAATTGCACTATGGTAGCCAGGCTTTACAATTTCAAGGTTTAGAGTGCAGTCTTCATTTAAAGTAAACTGGAAAAACTAGTTTTGAGACAGTGAATTGCAGTGTTGAATAAAACATGGACTTGTCCTATACACATCTTTGAAATAGGTAGGCTTTTGTTATTCTTGCCTTCAAGCAATTTGTCAAATTTAGGAGAGTCGACTGCTCCTTTCTATGGTAAAGCAAGCCTTAGGAATGTATTTCAGAGTGATATAGGGTGCATTTTCAGAATTCTAGGAATCTTATAATTTAAAGAAGTCAGATAATAATATGCAATGTCTAAGAGGCTGAAGAGTAATGGGAAAGATTACTCCATTTTATCACAAAAAAATACCCATACTATGTCTCTGCTATAAGATAACTGTAATTACTTAGCTGTAGAACATTTTTGGAATGTACTTACAAAAGTCAAGGATTCATATAAAATACTTAATCAAACCAATGTCTTGCTGTCACAGTTCATGTAAAACTTCACATTATATAAGAAAAGAAAAAGCAGGTTTTGAAATGCTATAAAAATGACTAGAGTATGGTAAACTATATTCAACAGAATATTTACAATTTTATCCCCATCTTTTCCTCCCATGTTTCTTTATAAATTTCTGATAATTCCTTGTCTTTTGAATTAATCTCCAGAAATTGAATTAATTTTACTTTCAGTCTTTGATTTTTTTTCATGTCCTCCTTATATCTCCTTCTATTACTGGTATGTTCCTACAATGTTTTCTTTTCTGGTGGTATTGCATTTTGTGAACCTACATTTTAGAGGCCGTTTCTTACTTTGTGCTGCAGCATTTACCATTGTTTAAATACCATTACTGTCACTTGAACAGTGCTTCTTCAAGGAGTTAGAGGAAGCCAGTGTGTTCTTTTTACTTATGTTGGTCTGATGATGTCCTCTGAAAGTGAATGGTGAAGTGCCGTTGGTTCCAGTGATAATAAAATTAGAATATTGGCTTACAGATATAACTGAAACTGCTCATACTAAGCTAATTCTATTATAACCAAGAAAAAATGTACTTCATATTTCACCTGTGAAATGTTTTAATGCTAGTGGCAAGTCCCGTTTCATCAATGCCAAATTACAAACTCATACTCAAAATGATTAAGATGTTGAAACATTTATCTGTTATTCAAAAAATAAGTTCTGCTTTTATATATCACTAAATTTTTCTATTGTTGCATCATGCCCTGTAAGTTCGTTTTTATTTCCTCATTGAATCTTTAATTTTGCATAATCCGCACTAAAACCACAGTAATTGTGCTCCAAGCATTTTAATAAAACATGCTTCAAATGTTTCCTAAAGAACCTATGTTTTGATTTGAATTAATGGCTTTTTTCAGCTACAAATTTTCATGATTATTCCAGGATTTTGTTCGCCTGAATTTGATCAAACAGTGGCATCCAGTGGGAAAAGTAGATGTGTATTCCCGAGACATGTAGCTACTGATATATGTATCAGCTATGCTCATTTTAGAAAGAGAAGAATATTAATACCTTATGAGAACTCCAAAATATTTCTTTAATTTATAAGTAAAAGCATGGCAGACTTGTTAAGCTGATTCAATCTTTGCAGCAGCAAGAACATGACTTTAGTCACTCTTTGATTCTCTTAGTTTTTGCTGGACTCTTTTGAGCAAAATGAAAGCACAATTTGAACCATTATCAGTTTCTGACAATTGCTTCTGCTACTGCTATCTTCCCTGAATAAAAGTTACAGTATTGAGTACAACCTACTAATGCACTGATGAGAAATACAGATGATTTATGCCCTTGAAATCTATTTTTTTCTGTCTTTAATGTACGTGCATACATTATGCCTCACTTGAGCTATACTCACGTTAGCTGTCTAGAAATTATTGAGTTAACCCTTTAACCTAAAATAAAAAAAAATCCTGATAAATTCTATGGCAGAAGCAAGATAATGAAAGCCTGAAATGTCTGGGAAACATTAATCTCTCCAAGTTCAGGTCCTTCAAACTCGCTTTATATATAGAATTCCCTCACGCTGCCCTCCACATCTGTCCCACATTTCCACTTGTTGGAAGCTCTCTGCTAGTAAATATTGATTTAATCAGCCTATTGCATTTTACATATACTAGGTAAGAAAAAAAGGTATTTAAAAGAAATTATGCAACTAATTTTCATTGTTAGATACACAGAGTTTTGCCATTTGAAATCTGGTCAGCATGAGTGTTCTGCACAACTTTCATAAGGTATAATAGTGATTGCATTTACATAAACTAAGTTTATTAGCTTTGAATTGCATTGTAAGTAGCCAATTTCTGTTTGAGGTTAAGTTGGTAAATGCTTGTTCAGTAAAGTACATTGTTATTCCATGTGCCTAGATGAAAATTTGCGTGGCAGAAAAATAAGGGAAATCATTGCCACTATAGTTATGGATAGTAACAGGATTTTTAAGCAGAGTGGAGCCCAATTTACTGCCAAGAAGAGACAGACAGTAATGGCAGATGTGGCTAGGGAGGTATATATTTATTACCCAGGACAGTTCCACTCAGAAGACAGGAACTAGAGAAAGTAGAAGATTCTGTGACAGAATTCACACAGGCACTCACAGAGGAAAAGCATGTGAGGATTTAATTTTAAATGGAGAATTTTAAGATTCTGATTTCTAGATCATATTGTGGTTTAGTAAGGGAGAAAGAGTGCTTAGCAAGGCAGGTAAGTAACCTTAAAACTACAGGCAAGAAATACAGGCACTATAAAAGGGACCTGCCCAGGGTCAGAAATTACAAAATGAAAAACAAATGAGAAACAAAACTGGCCTGTCCTGCCCTTATCAGGTCTTTTAATCATTATTTGGTTAAAAAGTTAAAGATCATGTAGATATTATTTAGTCTTTCAGATATAAAGGGTTAGGTAGGTTTTTGTGTGTGTGTTTTGTTACCTGTTACCTGTTTTCCGAAGATTGCAAGGGCCTTCATTCACAAGAAATAAAAAAAAAATTAAGACAAACTCTCCAAAACAAAACAAAAAACCCAAACCCAAAACATAGAAATTGACCAAACCTGACAGCATCTTGTAGTCACCCAGTCTTGACACTGCTAGCAAAATTCCTAAAGTTTTGCAATAATTTTGCAAATTCACAGTACTGAGGTTTGTCAGACTTCTTTTGTCTAGATCAATTTTAACTGAGTTTGGTTTTGTATCTATTTTTTTAATTCATTTATTTGTAACTGTAATTTTTTTCTAAAGACAAGGTTTCTGCATCTACTTTGTTTTACTTTTGTTTATCTTTGTATGATACAACAATAGATTTTTTTGGGCTATGGTACCAGAAGTTTATTAATGTTTTTAAGTGTTAGGTCGATGATAGATGAAGGGGATTTAAAAATAGAAAAAACATAAACAAAACAAAATTTTCATCTAAACACATCTTAATATGCCTAATGTCAGAAAAAATTAGTGTTTTTAATAGAGAATATTAAGAAACCAAGCTTTTCAAAGAACTCATAAGTTAATAAAATGCTCTCTCTGCAAAGTCAAACGTTGAGGAAACACAATGTAATCTGAAAATAACTGATAAAATACAGCTTCCAAAAGAGAAATTATTTTAGGATTCTTTACTAACAAGCCATCACACTTTATGTATGCTGACATAACCCATATTGGATTTTGAAGAAGTTAAAATTAAAAGCACTATGAGATTATCTTAAGAAAAAATGGGACGTTTGAAATTTAATCCCCCTGTTGTAACGCTTGTTTCTTGACAGTCAGCGAGATGGTTCTCCTATATTTTATGATACTGCTAATATTTTATGATACTGTAAATCTTGTTTCTCTGAATGAAATGAAGTTAGAAAGAAAGTGGGTTTTCATTGTAGAAAATTACCAGTTGTTGACACAGCTTTGGTCCACTTTGATTTTAATACGGAAAATATAAGATTACGGACGGTTTCATTTTCAGCTAACCATCTTTGTTGTGCTTAGGAGGATGAGAAATAGAAGTCCTGTTTATGTTTAGTCATTGAAAAAAAGGAAGAAGAAAAAGCCAGAAAAATCAGTCTGTCTTCAGATCTGACCAGTGTAATCCACTGTAATTATCCACACTGTTTCTGAGAGAAAGAGATTTCAGAGAGAAAGAGAAAGAGCTGCCTGGTGCTTTAGGGGAATGCTGAAATTCTCATGTCCTACTCATTGTGCTTTCTCAAAGGCCACAGGAGCAACAGCCTGCACTCCCAGGTACTACCGTCTCTTTGGGCCAATACTGACCTTCCATCACATTTTCACTGTTCTGTTTTCTTTGTCTCCCCAGCTGTAGAGGCATTGATGGTCCTGAACTGCTGCTCTTATGTGAGCACTTCACTTCCATTCTGAGTGAGTGGTCTTGATAGCTATTCTGTAACAAATTTCAAATTAAGATGGGGTTGAAGTAAGAGAGGGAAAGGATGGGGCAGACAGGAAGAAAGGTGAATGAAGGAAATTACGAGTTTTCACTAGATGGTTGTGCTTTTTTGTTCCATCTCTTCATTTTAATTTTGCAGTGGAAACACTGCAATCTGTATTTCTGTTTTGAAAGTTTACAGCAATTCTGTACTTTGGGGGGAGGTTTTGTCTAATTAATTGTCTACAGTTTCTGCATGATTTATTTCTCTTATTCATCATAACCTAATTGCTTCCCACCAAGAGCTAGTTGACAGAACTGTCAATTTCTTTATGTCCTTCTGTTAGCCTGCCTCACTGATTCATCATCTGCCTTCTTCAGATACACTCAGCACCATTTTTGATGGGCTGGCAAGCAGGAAGATCTGTCACATTGCCAGCATATTTTTCATTCTTCAGATCTACCCTTTCCAGCTCTGTGACTGAAGAGGGTTTATAGATGTTTAGCTGACTATCCATGATCAGCAAAAACAGCTGATAGAGATAAGACATGAATTTACAATGCGTTCTCCCTCAGCGTACTCAGCATTTTCTCTTTGAAACAGTAGCCAGTGGTAAACTGGGCAGTGTTATACAACAATTACCCTCTCAAGGCTTGTTGAGACAACTACTATGTCTTCCTGTAAGGCAACCTGTTCACCTGACTTCTTTTAGAGAGGAATTTCAAAAAGCTTCACGAACAAGGAATAGTCCTCATAGTCTGTAGGGAAGAAGAAACAGTTCTAACCTGATTCCCATAATACAGATATATAGAAAGAAGGGTCCTTAGGATTACAAAAGTTTAGGTCTAGTGGTAAACTTTTTAAGGACTTTTTCTTTCCCTTCCCTTCCCTTCCCTTCCCTTCCCTTCCCTTCCCTTCCCTTCCCTTCCCTTCCCTTCCCCTTCCTTCCCTTCCCTTCCCTTCCCTTCCCTTCCCTTCCCTTCCCTTCCCTTCCCTTCCCTTCCCTTCCCTTCCCTTCTTCCCTTCACCAGCCTTCCCTTCCCTTCTTCCCTTCACCAGCCTTCCCTTCCCTTCTTCCCTTCACCAGTCTTCCCTTCCCTGCACCTTCCCTTCCTCCTGCACTTCTTCCCTTCCCTTCCTTCCTTCCTGCCCTTCCTTCCCTTCCCTTCCCTTCCCTTCACCTTCCCTCCACCTTCCCTTCACCTTCCCTTCACCTTCCCTTCCCTTCCCTTCCCTTCCCCTTCCCTTCCTTCCCCTTCCCCTTCCCTTCCCTTCCCTTCCTTCCTCCCTTCCCTTCCCTTCCCTTCCCTTCCCTTCCCTTCCCTTCCCTTCCCTTCCCTTCCCGTTCCTTCCCTTCCCTTCCCTTCCCTTCCCTTCCCTTCCCTGTCCTTCCCTTCCCTTCCCTTCCCTTCCCTTCCCTTCCCTCTCCCTTCCCTTCCCTTCCCTTCCCTTACCCTTCCCTTCCCCTTCCCTTCCCTTCCCTTCCCTTCCCTTCCCTTCCCTTCCCTTCCCTTCCCTTCCCTTCCCTTCCCTTCCCTTCCCTTCCCTTCCCTTCCCTTCCCTTCCCTTCCCTTCCCTTCCCGCACCTCCCTTCCCTTCCCGCTTCCCGCACCTTCCCTTCCCCTTCCTTCCGCACCTTCCCTCCCTTCCTTCCCTTCCTTCCCTTCCCTTCCCTTCCCTTCCCTTCCTTTCCCTTCCCTTCCCTTCCCTCCCCTTCCCTTCCCTTCCCTTCCCTTCCCTCCCCTTCCCTTCCCGTCCCTTCCCTTCCCGCACCTTCCCGCACCTTCCCGCACCTTCCCGCACCTTCCCGCACCTTCCCTCCCCGCACCTTCCCGCACCTTCCTTTCCCGCACCTTCCCTTCCCTTCCCTTCCCTTCCCTTCCCTTCCCTTCCCTTCCCTTCCCTTTCCCTTCCTTCCCTTCCCTTCCTCCCTTCCCTCCCTTCCTTCCCTTCCCCCTTCCTCTCCTTCCCTTCCGCACCTTCCGACCTTCCCGCACCTTCCCGCACCTTCCCGCCCTTCCCGCACCTTCCCGCACTTTCCCGCACCTTCCCTTCCCTCCCTTCCCTTCCCGCACCTCCCTTCCCTTCCGCCCCACCTTCCTTCCTTCCCGCACCCTTCCCTCCCGCACCTTCCTTTCCCTTCCCTTCCCTTCCCGCACCTTCCCTTCCCTCCCTTTCCCTTCCCGCACCTTCCCTTCCCTTCCCTTCCCTTCCCTTCCCTTCCTCTTCCCTTTCCCTTCCCTTCCCTTCCCTTCCCCCTTCCTCCCTTCCTTCCCTTCCCTTCTCCTTCCTTCCCTTCCCTTCCCTTCCCTTCCCTTCCCTTCCCTTCCCTTCCCTCTCCTTCCCTTCCCTTCCCTTCCCTTCCCTTCCCTTCCCTTCCCTTCCCTTCCCTTCCCTTCCCTTCCCTTCCCTTCCCTTCCCTTCCCTTCCCTTCCCTTCCCTTCCCTTCTCTTCTCTTCTCTTCTCTTCTCTTCTCTTTTTCTCTTTTCTTTTCTTTTCTTTTCTTTTCTTTTCTTTTCTTTTCTTTTCTTTTCTTTTCTTTTCTTTTCTTTTCTTTTCTTTTCTTTTCTTTTCTTTTCTTTTCTTTTCTTTTCTTTTCTTTTCTTTTCTTTTCATAGATATTTCAAAAGTAATCTTCCATATTTAATCTCTCATTTTGGAAAGTGAAAAGACATTTAGCAGAGAATTAATTATACTTAAATTTGTATGTAATAGCACATATCAGAGGTGGCTACATAACATTGCTTTAGGAATTGGTAAAAAACCCCAGATGAATCAGATGAAGTAGACAAACATCTTGAAGCAAACATGCAAGCCATGTCAGACAAAATATTCTCTGTAAATATCTACTAACTGTGAAAAAAAATTAAAATTTCAAAGTCAGATGTAGATAGTAAGCTTATAGACATATATATTTAGGAAAGAAAAACCCCAGGCCTGGTTCTGGTGTTCTACAGAAATTTAGGCCTGGTTGACTCACCCAGCTTCTTGACTCTTCCAAGGTTACCAGAAGCAGAATTTCAGAAAATGTGGTATGCTTTGAAATCCAAATGATTAGTTTAGATTAAGCCAGATTAGACTGACTGCTTTCTTGGAGCATAAATTTTCTTTGCAATAAAAAAGGATCTTTCCACATCTGGTAAGTAACATTACAGCAGATGCTACTGTCCAGGTGTCACCTCACTTGGACTTTTTATGTACAGGCAAGCAAGGTATGGAGACCTGAAAGTAAGGTGTCAATCAGAAACTACAAAAATTCACTGGTAAGAGGGATAAACAAAGAATCTTGATCCAAAACACAGTGAAACCCATTAAAGTACTCCTGTTTGACCTCATTTTGTTCTGGGACTGTTCCCAGATGTGCTGACAATTAATCCTGTTTCTACCTTTGCTGATTTTCAGAGACCATATTTTGTAGTTTTCCTTCTAGTATTAATTCAGGCAGAAAACCAGCTCATTTTAATTTGTCCTTTTTGGCAGAATAGTGTTTGATGTAAATTGAATATTCTATTTGATGTATACAACCATAAAAATCCGTGACCTTATAATTAAAGAGGTTCGGCATAAATAAGCCACTATACAAGACTTCCTGGAGTGTGAACAGGAAATCTGGGGTTCTATTCTTCTACAGACCAGGCTTTAACAGGTTTTGTACTGCAGAATCTCAAGAGCTTGTGAGTAATTCAGTAACTCAATCCTTGAGGCATTTAAAAATATTCAAATTGGCCCACTTATTTTTTCAGCATCAGCAAAAGTTTGCTCCTTTTTCACTTGTACAATTAAAACTTAGCAGGCAAACTGTGTGTCAGTCCAGCTCCAGTGTAATTTCATAGTAAATCAAAGTGATCACGAAGAGAAATTCTAGCTCCAACCGTGCTCTCATGCTGCCATGATTCATTAGTTACAGTACCAATATTCACAGAAACTGCATATGCAGCACAGACATGGGTAGAAAGAGAACTTAGATTTAAGTTGCAACACTCAGAATCACTTGAAACTTCACATTTAGAAAAATTAATTTCAGGAGTGGGGCAAACCACACCCTTGCAAGCTGTCATAGCTCAGTAGCTCACTCTCATATCTCATATCCTGTACCACAAGGAGCTGGCTCAATCCATTTTGGAATTACATATTTCAGATTGTTGCTAATGGAAATAAGATCAAAGTATATACAAACCTTTCTTAGAAGATACAAAATATTCCTTACACGTCTTTAAAATAACTTAATACATCTTGGTAAATTTCCCACTGTTACTACTTTACATTGCCTAAAACTCTGTAGCTGCTTTTTTGGTGTACTCCAACAGTGAAAAGCTGAAACCTCTGGATAATTCAGAGTACTCTATGTAGTAATTCCTTTTTATTTTTTTCTTTTATCTTGCCTTTGCCATTTCAGTAACATAATTCATTTCTGTGTTTTATGTCCTCACAAACCATTTGTGCTTTTATGTTTATCTCCCTTTTATAGAAATCTGAATCAAAATCCAAAAGCTTTCAGTGTTGCTCAGCCAATATATGTGCACACAAGAACAGCAATTAAGGCCCTCACACTGCACTGGAAAGGGCAGGTTATGTAGTGGCTCACTTGTGCACCTCAATTGGCATTACTGTCAATTTTATTCAAGAGTGAATTAATTCCACAAAAGCTTCTTGCTTTTACTGGAAGACACTGACTGGGGAGAGATTTTATTCAAAAATGCCAGACTAGCTCAAAGTTTTTTGTCTTGAACAGTATTTGATTCTAGCAAAACTTTCATATTTGTGTGGTATCCTGACTCAGTTTATGTTGCATATGCAGGGTTAACACACTCTTACAGATGATTCTTTATGACGCTTTCCGGAGATATGGTGAGTTATTGCCATTGACCTTAGCTAAAAGCTAGACATTTTAAAAACTGTTTTGCTCTTACTCCTAGGTTCTGGCAGCTTCTGGAAGATCTTTCCCCACATACATTAGCCATTGGCATTTAATAGCAATAAAATATTGATTTAATTGCTTATTGATTTTTATTGCTATCAATTTAATAGCAATAAAAATAGACTGGGGGTCAGCAGTTACAGAAGCATTTGTCTTGTCTCCTGCTCCTCTTTGAGGTGTTACTGAAAAAACTTTCAGCTTTCTTTTCCTTGGTGCTGTGTAGCCAATGCAGAGAGCTGGGGAGTTGCTACAGTGCCTCAGGGCAGCCAGGAGCTACACCCCAGTTAACTCCTGTACACCAGGCATACTGGAAAAATTGTTTTCCTGTTCCTGGTCAGATGCATTAACAATCAGTAGAGGAATGGAAAAGCTCTAACTCACTTTAATCTTTCCGTTTCTTGTAGAGGAATCATATTACAGAAATATATAGTGTGTTTTGGGTTAAAAGTATGGGGAGGAATAAAGGCTGTCCCTAGCTGCCATGAGCTATATATTTTACCAATTCTTGAGATTAGGAGAGTTCAGCAATGGAAAATTAGAGACAAAATTTTCCTCATTCCAATTGAAGTAATTTCAAAATGAAGTTTGAATTGCCATTTCTATTTACCAAATCTCTGGTCAGAAGGATACTAACAATGTAGTCAGACCACTGATTATGTCAAATTCCAGAGGAGAAAGCATGAGGAAGATGAAGAGTGGATAAAGAAGAAAGGTGTGTGATGAGCATACTAAGATTGTGAAGCTACATTTGTAATTTAAGCCTGCACAATGGGCAATTTTTTAATTCTATACCATTTCTTTGTAAGGAAATGAAGCTTTATATTAATCAACACCTAACACCTCCCAAATTCACAGATTATCAGTCTGAGAACAGACCGAGATTGGTGATCACTTGCATTTCTCAATGCCAGTGGATGTTGGTTTTTACCCTATGACTTGTATATTTCTTTTTTTAGTTCCTCAAAACCTCTGGATAATCTAGGAAGCAGAATATCCTTGAGGCCAATTTGAAACCCTTTTTCTCCATCACCTCTTTTTCATAGGAATTACAACAGCTAGTAAATGAGAAGCAGAAGACCATCCACAAACACTGGCAGAGATGGAAATTTCATGTAGTGAAATTCCCTTTTGAAGGAATTTCCACTGAACCAAAAATATGTCTCCAGACAAATTAAACAGAATACAGCTGTACATTTCTTAATACATTATCAAACACAAGTCATTGGCAGCTTCAGTTATTAGATTAATAGAGATAAATCCAAAATGACTGAAACAGACCAAAATTTCTCGAAAAAGTAAATATGGATTGTATGTTGCACCTGTAAGTTTAAATAAAATCATGTCTCTAACTCCAGTGGGCATATCTGAAAAGAGTTCTTATCAAGGAATGCTTGTGTCCATTATGGGTTACAAAGCAAAATTAGCTACTTTAAATTTTATTAGTTGTTTATTAGAAAAGAGTTAGAAGTCTTCAGTTTGTAGTGGGAGTCTTATGCAGCCTTATGGCTGGGTCATGGGCCAGGAAATATTAATGTACGTGTGACAGTCTTAATTTCTGAAACCCTTGGAGTTTTTCTTTTAGAAATGGGTTTGCAAAGCTCCTACTTTTAAGCAAAATAATACAGAACTTGTTTTGAATGCAGGATTGTAGTGGAAACTGGTTAATATGGCCACTGTGGTAATCACTAAAAACAAAGACTGAGTATGGCTTCCTAAATCCAACCTAATACTCAAGCTGATATTATTTTTTAACTTAATGGGACAAATCTTTTAAGAATTTATTAAAAAACCTGTAGATCCATGTGTCAAAAATCTTACTAAAGCATGACAATGAATGATGAAAAATACACACTTTTCAAAGTGTGAAAAGTGAGTTATCATAGCAGATAGAGTGCACTCAGCTTAAACATGATTCTTAATACTGATAGCATAAGTGTCAAACTGTCAAATAAAATTACTTGAGATACTTCTTGTTTAAAGGAATAGTCTTTAATCTTCTATCACAGAAACAGCAGAGATCTGTGGAATAGTGACCAATGAAACATGCACTTATTCACTGATATATTTAATTTTTATTTTTTAAAACATCATGACATTATCTGAGGCAGTTTTTGCTTCAATACAGAGAACAACAAGATAATGAAAATTATGGTTGCTGGTGTTATTGTATGTCACCTACAGAAGAATCTTCATTTATTTCTCCAAAGATCAGCATTTAAAAGCATATTCAAGTTTGAGTATTGTTTGTATTTTGGGAACTTTTTTTCCAGGTAATGCTGAGATTACTTTGTCCAGTAGACTCTGCATTTTTGAAAACACTACTATGTTATATTTCTACACAGCACATTGGAATTTCTGTCTTGGTATAGAAAACAAAGATTTAGTTAAGCATTAGGGTTTCTTTGGTAAGAATCTAAAAATATTTTAAAGATTGACACTTCAAAGAAAAAAAAAAGTATTTTCCCTGAGAAGGTCTGGAATATGTTTTGCAATAGCTTGCCCGACAAAATCATTGGAGACTAAATCAGCCTGTGGATATAGTAAAGAAGCAAAAAGGTTTAAAGAACTTTGTGGGTTTTAAAATCAACACATATCCAGGGAAGAAAAGACCTAATAAAGGCATGAAAGCAAAAAAAAATTACAGAAAAAGCTTAAAATATGTGAAAGAGATGTATTCACATAAAATATGTGAAATATCTAATTCCCTTCCTCTCACTGAATTTGGATACCTCTTCTGCATAACAGATGCAACTTCAAATTTAGCTTTAAGCAACACATGAAAATTTAGAAGATTCTGAGAAATAGTGTACTGAGTATGACTGCTAAGAAAGAGGTAAAAATTCATTTAAATCTTCCCTCAAGGTTCAAGAAATCTACACCAGTTACACAGTGACTTACAAAATAACATTATTTTGTGGCTTGCTGTTGCATGTCAAATAACGCATGTTTCAGTCTTTTTCAAGCTGATATATGGAAGTTCGTTTTGCAAAGCAATTTCAGGTTACTGGTAATTAAACACTGCTTTTACAAAGACAATTTCATAAGTAAATCTTTCGCGTAATTCTGGCATATTGTAAGTAGAAATGTTGTTTGTGAGCCAGATATGCAGCTTCTACCACGTCTCTGTCAAGCTGGATAGTGAAAGGAGGTGTCTTATCACAGAACTATCAGTGAAGCAAAGCTAAATAGCCTTGTGCAGATAAAACGTTGATAAACCAACATTAGTAACTTGTTGCTGAATAGCAGGGAAAAATATATATATATAGATACAAAGCATTTACCATAATAGCTTTCAAAGACTTCAACTGTCAATATATGAGATAAACTTTATTAAATTATTAGCACAAATTTGTTAGAGCAACCTTATCTAAATCCCACATTAACAATGATAAACACAGATATTGAGATTTATGTCTAACATCAGATTCTTCCAGCTGCTGATATAAATTCTTCCATGCACCCTATAGGCAAGCTACTAGATAATGTAACACAGCAGAAACAGATTCTCATATTTATGCATGATTTTGGCAGTACTTTAAAGGAAAATGATGTAGCACTGTGACTGAAGAAAGAACAAAGTTCATCTATGTTTACCTCTTGAATTACTACAAAGAAATACCTGTTACTTTTGTAGTAATTCATTTGTTCCTCCTGTTTCCTTCTTGCACCTCCCAGAGCCTTCCTTTTAAGAAATTTGGATGGCCTCACGTATTGGGGAGTTATTAAAAAGTGTGTGTATATCCTTTTCCATGGTTTAGGGATCTAGAAGAGTTTGTAGTCATTCTTACTAAAAGAGGAGGCATTAAGATGCACCAAGAGCCAATATCTGCAATTCTTCTGGCATACTGACATAAATTTGAGGCAGTTCATATTTTCTTTTTTTTCACAAATCAATGTTTTGGTGAGATTGTGGGACTAAACAGTTGGTTGTGGAGTTGGTAAGAAGCAAGTGGTGTGCTAGCTCAGGTGTCAGTCATTGTTTCGGGGGCCTTGCAAGCTCCCTGGGTGATTGCAGAGATAGGAGGTTTTACCTCGCACTCAGGGTTGTTGGTACCTGGCAGCTATCACACCTGGATGTCACTGCAAAATGCTTCCAAGGCCTGCAGTGCTTTTTGGAGTTCTGAGGAGACTCATTCTTCTTCTCCCTCCTATGTAGTTCTTCTTTCTACTCTTCAAGTTTTGATTTATGCAGCAGTCCTCACTTTTGCTATTCATTAAAATTTTCCTCTTATATTTGCCTGATACTCTAAAGCATGGAAAAAACAAAGTCAGTGACTTAGATTATTAGACTGAGTCAACGACAAGGGGTCATGTGCATAGTAGGAGCAGACAGGAATGAAATAATAATGAAGTCCATATTCCAACATTTACTTCAGACTAATGCTAGTCCAATCCTGGGGACTAGAGGCTCATTGCTGTTTGGCATACGTTAAGAGTACATCTTTTGATTTAATTACAAAAATTTAATTCTCAAACGGAACCCAGTTTGTGTGCTTTGTCTCATAGCTCTGTGGCACAACTCAAAACACAGTAAGCAAAGATAACTGGGAACTTTGCTTGAATATCACTTCTTATCTGAAATAAGACACTAAAACAAATGCATCCTTAGACTTCCTATCCTAGGTCCAAAAATTAAACAGATTTGAATTTGTCAAACTGGAACTTTACACTTGCAGAAACTATTTGGCTTTTCATCCAAATTTGGAACTCAAGATTATGAAATCTGAAACTTTTAATTGAAGAAAAACCTGTTTTCTAGCTGGTTCTGTCCTGGTCTGCCAGCTATGTAGAAGTGGGACAATTCATGAGAGTATCCAAACCAGCTACAGCAAGTTGCACTCAAGGCGTTTTATACGCTTGTGGTTTTTTTTAATTTTTGGAGGTTTTCTCATCTGTTCTGCTCTGCTCTGAAGTCTTTCATCTTTGTTCAGAATGCAATCTCCACTGGCACTTAAAATCTTTGGAGAGCGGATGAACAGTAAAGCATGAATTTACACTGTTAATTGGTGTATAAATTAAACCATGTTCCCCTGAGAGTAGCTGCTTCCCAAGTCAGATTTTCACAAGGAAAGTTGCACTGGCAGTTCTGCAGCAATATGCCTTTCCCTGCAATCTTCCCTAGCAAAAAATTAAGCAAAATTAGTTAGCAAAAAGAGATTCAGACAGGAGGAAAAGTGGGATAGCTGAAGATAGGGATTATTTTATTACAAGTAACTTAGCTTCTGCTAAAATTTTTTGCTGTGTGACAGAAACAACAAGTCTGAATCAGAAAGTTTCTATTTGTCAGAGTTGCCTGAATTCATAATGTGAGGCTGTGTCCTCATCTTCTCCAGTGCTTGTCCCTAAGTCCCAATCCCATGGCTTTCTGTGCCAATGCTAGCAAACAGTGAAGTAAAACTGTTCTTACCTTACCTTACCTTAACTTCTTCTTGTACTGCAGGGTGGGATTGTTTATCATCACTGTGTGCTTTTTCTAAACCGCTATTTAGGAAATGTTTGGGAGAAAAAGAGAAATCTTATCACTGCCTCCCACAGATTTTATTCTGGGATGCTCTAAAATACTGGTGAATCAAATGCACTTTAACTCATTGCATCTCCTCAAAAGATACTGAAAGGGGTGTTTCTTCATGATTCTTTCCATAGCACTTGAATGCACAAAGATCGCCACACAAAACTTATGATTTTCCCTCAGTTCTGCCCTGGTGTCTTCTTGCCATAGTGGGGAAGCACCTGGAGAAGCTGGAGTTCCTCTGCCAATAACCATGATCCTCTCTGGGGACCACCCTACCTGCTAAAATAACCTGCAGCCTCAGTCTGCCCGTAGCTGACACACGAGATACTGACTCAGTCTGGTCAGAGGTCTGACTAGGGCACTTCTTCCCACAGAAAACACCAACTCATAGGAACTGGATCACCCTGTAGAAATATTCTCCTCTTGACAAATTGTCGGAGACAGCAGAAACAGGTTTCCACTGAAGTCAGTCTGAGTTTGGCCAGCCTGTCAAGGGTTAGAGAAGGTTTTAACATGAAGATTGCTTAAAGCACTAAAAATTCAGCACCTTTTTGATTTTACATTCCTAATTCTAGTGGATTTTCAATTCTAATTCCATTTCCATTCCTATCCTTCCAGTAGTCTCACGGAGACAGAAATAATTTCCAAACTTGAAATCATAAGCAAAGTAGAGTTTCATCTCACAGACCAGTTCTAACCGGTGGCTGTTTGGAGCTGGATATGTAGTAAGCAGAGACTAATAACTAGTCATAATTGGTTTGTACCCCTGATCATATATCCTCTCCTTTTCTGAACTGTTAGACTGAAAACAATTATTCTCTAGAAGCAACCTAGTGCTGGAGTTTGCCTGACTCCATCGAAATGGCAGACTTATGCTGTGACCCTAAAGGTTTGTACAGGAAAGCACACCACAACTCATACATAATTCATAGGGGAATAATTTCTAATATGCAGCACTATTAGTCAGACTACTCAGGCGAAGCCTGTGGAGAATCCCTGCTGAAAACTTCTCTATGTCCATCAAAGATAGACTACAAAACATTTCCAAATTTCTATCTGTTGCACAGCTAGGAGTAGGATTGAAGCTATGGTAGCGTAGAATTCTCAAAGTTATTGTTTAGCCCAAGTTTGTTGTTAGCATCTTGTGGGCCTGAGAGCCTTAAGGGCTCTTTTCATATCATCTCTAGCATATCTGAGTAATCTGATCAAGGTTAATTTTTTTCCTGGAGTGATAGAATAGTCAGGAATAAGTCAGCCCATCAAGGTATGCCAAGGGTGCCCATTCAGTAAGTAAGAGAAATTTGCTCTACCATTGTCTTCCTGGGAGAGATGGGAGACAGCTTTGTGGATAGTCTTTGCTGAAACACACAGAGCTGCAGGGCTCTGACAAATCCTGTCAAGAATGACTTCCTCAGTCAATTGCACAGTGAGAAGACAATACAGATAGGCAGATACTTTGTCCTATGCTTATGCATGGCTTAATACAAAACCAGGAGCAGCTGCTGCTCTCATCACTTTGACACAATTCAATAATCTTCCTATTGAAATTCCAGAAGGCACAATTTAGGAAGTGAACATGACAGTGAAGTTTATTCTGTGTGCAAACTATGTGTGGCATTTGGCTTCCTGACCAAGTGTCTCCATTTACCTGTCTAAAATGCAGGTCTCTACATATGAGTTCAGTATATAGGTGCCCATTACAGTCAAGTAAGACTAACAAGCTATTAGATGATCATGAGGTCATCTGAGTAACTCTCAACTCACTCAAGTTTTCTGATTAGGTATCCAGTGACTACAAAGGGAGATTACACAGCTCTCATGCATGAAGTTACTTGCGAGTGTAGTGTCTTGAATTTAGGTTTTGAATCTAACACTGAAATCAACAAAACATGTCATCCCAGAATTCAAACACTAACATTTTTAGTCTCTTTGAAACACATATGTATTCATGATTGCAGTTCACCCAACTCATATTGCTAGGCAGTGAATATGACGATTTTGTAACAGTACATAAAAATGTCCCAAATATGATTGCATGAAGACTGTATGTCTATTATTTGTTTTCTTTTTGAAGATTAAAAGAAAAAAGAAAACCCACCAAATTTATTGTCAGACAAAGGCTTTGGTCTCAATTTCATAGATGAACATGGCAATTGAAAGATGAGCCTTCAATTAACTAATTTTAGTACCAGTTTCCAGAGTCTTGTTTTCTTCTGCAACCTGTGTATTACTTTCATATTAAGAGACACCCACAGTACATAAAAAATCGATTTCGTATTGGCACAAATTTTACCAAAATATTGAGGAAAATATAGCCTGAGACTAAATTCACAGCTAACTCCTGTAGTGCAATGCTCAATGCTCCCAGGGCCTGATTTTCAGTATCATCTGTGACACCAGGTTATACAGGCAGACTTTCTGTATGAGATCTAGGAAAAAGTGAGTGCTTACAACAATATGCTGTGAAGGAAGCTACGTAGAAATTAATTATGTATCTTTAAAACTTCCATTCAAGTAAAACTGCACACAGAACCTGCTTTGTCTTGCCATCTAACAGTGACTTGCATTTTCATCAAGTACCACCTTCTGCAAATAAATGGTTTCATCAAGTAGACAGCGCAGATGGAAAGAGTATAAGATGACAAATGACTTATTTCCCTCTGTGTTTTCCGTCCCCAGTCTCCTTTTAGGAGCTTGCCCTGTGCTTCTACACCATATAGAACCAAGAACAACACATGGCACTAGATCAACATGGATACAATCCAGCACAATGATGCATTTTGACCAGCAAAATCATCAGTCATTCTTTCACTGAGGCATGGTAAAAAATGTATTCTTTTGGGTGCAGGGGATGCATTAAGGTAAATTCAGCTCCCATTTTCACTTTGGCACTTTCCAAGAGCATTGCTGTGGTTTAACCCCGGCCAGCCGCCAAGCCCCACGCAGCTGCTCTCTCACTCCCCCACTAGCAGGATTGAGGAGAGAATTGGAAGGGTAAAAGTTAGAAAACCCATGGGAGATAAGGATGGTTTGATAGGGAAAGCAAAGGCCACACACACGAACTGAGAAAAACAAAGAATTAATTCACTGCTTCCCACAGGCAGGAGGGTGTTGAGCCATCTCCAGGAGAGTAGGGACCCAACACATATAATGGTTACTCTCAAAAACAAACGTCATCATTACAAATGTCTCTCCCATCCTCCTTCTTCCCCGTGTTTTATATACTGAGCATGATGTCCTATGGTCTGGAATATCCCTTTGGTCAGTTGGGATCACCTGTCCTGGCTGTGTCTCCTCCCAACCTCCCATGCACCAACAACTTCCTCACCAGTGTGGGAGAAGGAAAAACAGAAAAGGCCTTGGCTCTATGTTAGCCATGCTCAGCAATACCAAAAACATCTCTACATTATAAACCCTGTGTTAAGCAAAAATCCAAAACACAACCTCATACCAGCCACTATGAAGACAATTAATCCTACCCCAGCCAAATTCAGCACAAGCATCAAACAAGGATCCAACACTAATATGACAAAAAGATAGTTCAACAAATTTGCTTGTAGGCGTCCCAGAAAATAGACCTTCTTTCCATTGTAAGAGTTGTAATTTATTTACGGTAAATGCTTGCCTAGATACTTCCTCCACATCTTTAAATATGTACGTGATGACTGGGACAAATACTGCCAGATGATTTAAGGAGCTATGATTTGTATTGATATACATAAAGGGAGCTCCAAAACAAAAGCAACAATTAGATTTTAAATTGGAAGAGATCATCATGTTAATTTTGCCCTCTTATTCCTCTGCATGAAATTAGAAAGTACTTAGCAAGTCCGCCAGGAAAAACAAGCCCCAGACATTTTCTATTCAATGCACATTCTCTCTGAAGTACTGTATCACACACTATATTGGATTTGCAATGCTGAACATAATTTGCTAAAAATTACATAGTTCCTATATTAGTTTGTAATAGTGTCATTTTATCTACAATGATCCACTTTCCTGGAGTGATTTGATATGTGCATGTATAGAAGACTGAAATTTTGGGTGTTTGTTTTGCCTGAAGGAGGAATCATCACTTTGTTTGTATTAAGCTACTGTGTCAATGTGCATTTATATGATTTTTTTTAAGTCAAGGTCTACGTAATGTGAAAATTTCATGTATGTCATAGAAGAAACTAAAAACTGATCTCTGCATCTAAGATTTAATCATAATTGCAAATCAATAATAAATGCAAAGTCTCTACCTACTGAAGGACTATTTTTAAATGTATTCTTTAAAGGAAGTGGGATTTATACTACTGTGTTCTTTGACCTTGCAGATTTTGAACCTGCTGGCCAACTTCAAATGGACTTGATAAAAAATACAGAGATGTCAAGCACATTCAGTACTTTAAAGTTTGTTGAAAATGGGCAACAGACTGCTGGGTTACTGCTAGCCGCACAGAGTGAAAGACTTACAAATTTATTCTTAGATGCTAAAGGGTCTGTTTGCACAAGATATGAAGGAAAGCAAATACAATTAGTTTGGCTGCTGACAGAACTATCTTTTGAAGTAAACTTTCCAGGTATTGAAGACTTACAGTTGAGGATCCTGAAGAGAAGGTGATGTTCTCTGTAGTAACTATGAAAAAAGAAGGCAGAAGACAGTGTCTTGGGCATCAAAGTTCAGAAGCTATTGAAAATGAAAAAGAAAATAGTGGGAGTTGAGTCAGAGAAGAAAACAAAATATATAGAGTCAGCTACCTAAAGACTGAAGTTTAAGTAGTTTGAGAACACTGTCCTGTAAATTCACACTCTCACTTACTACATGGAAAAGTTTCAAAATAGACAAGGCCTCACAGGCTGTGTAACAACCAAGACAGGTGAATAAAAGGTTTTTTTATATGCAATGGTGTTTCTTGGTGTCATGGTGTTTTTTGTTTTGGGTCTTTTTCCCTTCATCTGTTAATGGAACTTACTCTCTGCATTGACATTTATCTGGGAAAACATTATGCTCAGGATTTTGTTTAACTTATTTAACATTCTTACCAATTTTTACATATTTGGTGAGGCACTGAGGTAATCATACAATCTATGTCAGTATTCTGTCCATAATGGGTTGCTTTGATGATTTGACCCAATAATGTTGTGTATATTTCTGTGAACTTCTGATCATGTCAGAAATACTTGCCCTATTCATGCTACTCAAATAATTAGATGACAAATGGGGCAGAGACTCTTGGGGACTAGGTTAAGTACATAAAATGTTGTAAGTTTTTGCTATTTAAGGGGATTCTTTCCTGTTAATTTCACTTTTGTCCAAGAACAAATTATTGCTATGGCTATCAAGATTATAATTATTTCTTTACTAAGTATTAGTAAAAAATGTTATTTCATCTTACAAATCTGAATTGTGTTGATGAAAAATAAACACTATGTAATGTCAGACTTTTTCAAATAAAATTTCAACTACGCTCACTTTAGTAGTGAAATATCAGCCAATATTTGTTTTCCATTAAGTTTAAACTTTAGCAGAAAAAAATTAGAAGTGTATTGTATTTAAACAAGAACATGTTACCTTTGTCAACTGTCTACGGTCATCAATATGTCATGTGCTAATTGTGTGAATTCTTTGTGTGGTAAAATCTCTACACGTGAAACACATATGAAGTAAGTCTTAATACACAGGCAAATAAATTATAGCAAATGCTTTAATTGCATTTTGTAATATGACTTTTGTGCATTTGTACTCACATGGTATTTATTTCTAAAATATTTAACTTTCATTAAGCTTTTCATATTAAACATTTAATTTACAGGTCTGAAAAAAACATTACAAAGGCAGGCAAGGATCATTATTCCTGTTTCACTGCAAATTAATAAAACTCAGCAGGAAGGACTTGCTTCATACAGTATGGCTAGTTAAAACATCTTTAGATATTTACATAGCTAGATAATGATTGAAGGTTGGGAAAAAACAAATGCTCTTTCATTATTTTTTTTTCCCAACAAATGAAGAAATGGGCACAGAGTAACAACAATTTAATCACAGTCTCATGCGATATTCATGGTGGAGCTGTGGAGGAAGAGACCAGATCAACATTTTGGCCCCATTGTAGTTAAAATAAGTGCTGTTTTTTCTTTCTGTGGGCAAAGCAACATGCCAGGTCTTTTGATTTCTGTGTCCTAGGGCTTCTCACACTGTCTCTCGGAGTTAAGTATTACTGCAGCTCTTTGGGTCTTTTTCAAAACACAATCTCACTGTACTTTGTGGATTGTGAATCCTCTTTCAAGGATTTTCCTTTTCTTTTTCTTGTTTTTTTTCTTGTCAGATGCATATATTTGTGTTTGGTCAAGAGGTGCAAAAGGACCTCTCCATACAAAAGAAATCAATACTACCTCAAAGCTCATGCTGGTTCTGTTTGTTTGAAACCTACAGAAGAAAATAGCAACTGTCACTAAATACAGAAAAATAGCTTGCTGGTTAATACACTTCTAAATCAATTGTGGTCCAAAGCAACATCAGCATCCTCCACATTTTGCTATTTATATGTAAGTATCCATCTGTCTGCTGAAGAGT
The DNA here is from genome assembly GCA_014706295.1 of Lycocorax pyrrhopterus obiensis. Taxonomy (NCBI): domain Eukaryota; kingdom Metazoa; phylum Chordata; class Aves; order Passeriformes; family Paradisaeidae; genus Lycocorax; species Lycocorax pyrrhopterus. Next base: position 17,451,730 of record JACSVZ010000015.1, read on the forward strand.
TGTGGAAGAGTAACAAATCTACAGGAAAGCCTTTCATTTACAATTGCCTTATTTAGACTGGGTGGATTAATTTTCTCTACTGCTGAGAAGGAGGTTAATAGGTCCTCCTCCTCAAATCCGAGAACAAAGTGAGTATTGCAAGCAAATACATTGCAAAGATTAGTTCATTTACTTTGTGAGGATCATTTATCTTATTTCTAATTTCACTGATTGCCAGCTATGTTCAGCTACATACTTTCAGTACAAAACACACAGCTGAGCTACACTAGCCATGTGAAGGCTTTATCTGGGATATTATGTCTCCGTGTTAGCACTCTTTCTTCTAGATTGAGCACCACTGACTGACTTTTTTTCCTATTTTAAAATACTAGCCATATAAGAAATATTTTAGTACTACTATTGTATCTTTATTCTTCTGTGCATGAACGGCTGTTGTATGCAAACCAAATCATTGTGACAAAAACTACAATAACCCTACGGCTACCACCCAGGAAGAATTTCTTCCCTGCAAGAAACTACGGCATAATTAGTGAAGAAATCCCAGTGAAACTACTTAGATGACACGTAGGGTTAAGTATCATGATGAATTATCTGGCAATTTTACCACAGGAAGTATCCAAATTGCTTTTGAAATGACTGACATTCTGAAAAAAATGCTGGTATTTGAGCAAGTAGGAATTTTAGTATATTTTGTAAGTCTTTTCTGTTGAAGAAAGTCCTGGATCTGTAGCCATCACCTTTCCTCTCACACTTAATAACAAGGAAATCATATTTCACTGAATTCCAGCACCAACCACTCTCTGTCAAATTGAATCCTACAAAAGAGAAGTGGAACCATATTTGCAATAATTGTTTCTCTTTGGTTTTTTACAGAATTTGATTAACTATATCATTAATATAGAGCATTTGCAAACTCTGTTCTTAAATGAAGAGCTGACTTCCTTAAAAGAGAAATTGGACACTCCACAGGACTTAAAAAACTAAAGGTTGAGAGATATTTAAATGCCAAAATATGTGCACTGAAAGAGATTTGATTCTCTTTGTGTTTGTGACATTCTTCTACTTCAGAACCTAGAGAGAAGTTTGTAGCAGCTCACAATGGCTCTCATCCATGAGACTGGATAACTCCCCCAGATCAGAACTTGGGCTACACTTTAATCTTTTCTGCTGATAATATTATGGAACATTGCACAGTCTGAATTATTTCAGGGGAATTAAATTATTTCACAGAAAAAAAAATCTACTTGGTTAAATCCAGAATCGATTTCTACATGATACTGTGATTGCATGTATGTGAAAAGTATTTTTAGTGTTTTTTTACCATTGAGTTTTCTTTCTCTTTTGAAGTGCAAACTTCAGTGCATGTAACTGACAGACCAGTTTTTAATTAAATCAAGTGGCTCACAGTATTTTTTGCTTCACATCAGCCCTAATTCAGTGATTTTAATGGCTTCTAGTCAGGCTTGGCGACAGCCACCTGGCCTGCTCCTGAGCACCAGTGCTGATCCCCTGCAGCTCCAGGTCCCACAGGAACCCCCACCCCTGATGGCACCCTGGCACTGTCCTTCCCAAAGAGCCTGCTGCATCCATGTCTGGCAGCACTGCTGTGGTGTGACCGGTCCCACCACACCTCCATCAGCCCAGGAGATCATGGCTCTGTGTCTGGTTCAACCCCAGCCAGCAGCTCAGCACCTCCCAGCTGCCCATTCCCTCCCACCTGCTGGGATGGAGGAGAGAATCTGAAAGGCAGAAGTGAGAAAACTCATGGGTTGAGATAAAGGCAGTTTAGTAGGTAAAGCAAAGCTTTACCTACTAAAGCAGGCAGCCAAAGCTGAACAAGGAATTCATTCAAGGGTATTGCAGAAGTGCTTATAAAATGCTATTGCAAGTTTTATGTGATAAGATTTTCTTATCGTGACCTGTGTGATACTTCAGTTGTTCCGGCCTGCCCTGTGAAAAATAAAAGAATTTTAGACTTCTATTAATTTCCTGTTTATATATTAATTGTCTAAAATCAAAGTTAAGGAGATTCAAAAAGATTCAAAAAGCCTCTTACTCTCCTTGCTCCCCATACACAAGCACCCCGTAACAATGTTAGGAACCCAGAAAACTAGTTCACTGAAGTGAACTGAAATAACTTTCCTTTAAGAAACACATTTTAATGAGTTCAGTCTGTTGGAAATTTGACTTCCTCTTGGAAAGAAGACACAGATCCACTTTTCAAATTGATTTCCAAATGAGATGTGGTAGCTGCTATGATTTTCCCCAGCTACAAAACAGCAGCAAGATGAGAAGTACTTGTGGGCACGAAGCTGACACACTGATTTTGTGCTGTACAGGTTGATTCAAAGGTTAAGGAGGGAGAAGAGACATTTGTCATCCTGGTAGCAGCACATAACATTTCATATTCCTGTGGTGATACTTTAATGAAAACATATCAAAGGGTCTTTCACAGGTAAAAAACCTGTCAAGACCACAAACAGATGAGTAACAAAATTCCAGTGGCGCAAAGAGAGAAATGCAAGCTTTAGTGTGCTACTGTGTTACTGATTGGCCTTTGTTATGCTGGTTATGTTCTTTCACACTTTTCATGCCATTGCTCAACCCTCCCTTTCTCTTATTTGTCCTGAGCTTTTCTTGAGGAGCACAACATCACATGGAATGGAATATGGTCAATTTGGGTCTGCCGTCCTGGCAGGGTCCTCTGTCAGCCTCTTGCTACTCCCACTTTTGGGGTAGAGGAAAGAGAAAAAACTTTGATTCCCAGGGTGGGAAATGAAGCCTACTGGATTCTCTCCCCACTGCCACCAACCCCCATCCAAAAGGCCTCAAACTGGAGGTGGTAAGAGGCTGGCAGGGAACACCACCTGTTCAGCAGAAGGGATACGCCATGTAGACTGGTGTGCTTCAGCTAGAACAGCTCCAGTCAAGAAGGAGAAAGGGGGCACATTTATTGTGATAGTATTGCCTGTGCAAGCAAGCGTTATTCATGCTGAGGGTCTGCTGGCCAAGAAGTGGCTGAATGTCTCTCTGCCAAGGGGTAGTAATGAATGAATTCCTTATTTTGCCTGGCTTATGTGCATAGCTTTTGCTTTTCGTATAAATATGTGACAAAAAGGATCCACAATCTTTTTTCCTTTCTTGTGTCTTCTCCCCCAACATGCTGAAAGGGGAAAAAGTGCGAGGCTGAGTGGGTGTCAGCTAGGGTGAACCCACCACAGATAGAGATGACAGTTCTTCCCTGGTACACAATATTTATATGGTTTACTTTACTTTTAAGACATACAACACTATGCTAAAAACAATACTTGCATTTATTTAGTAATTTACCCATTTTCAACCAGAACTTAATGTTTTTAATCATACTGACAGATTTTGGCATTAGATCATATAATTTGTGATTCTTCACTGTGTCTATCCCTCTCACAAACATTTTGCACAGCTTTCAAGATGATGTAGCACACTGTTGGAGAAAGAAGATTGTGCCTAGAAAGGCAATGCTTAAGAGTATGGGAGCAGAACACCTCAGGCTGACACCCTGCTGAGGGCAGGTTGCAAAGGATTAGTGTGAAAACATGGTCACACTCGCCAAAGATGTGAAATTTGTTGTAACACTTGAAAGACAAAGTCCGCTCCAAAATGAGATTCCTTCAGTTGAATTCATTTACTGGAATCGAATTTGTACTCCATTTCTGATTAAGGAGAGAAGCTGGATTACAGGGAAGGGATAATAACAGTTGTCTGACCAGACAGTGGTAAAGCAAAAAAAAATATAGGGAAAAAAATACAATAAAGTTATAGTAAAAATTGTTCCTGCTGAAGTTATTGGTAGGTCTATCACTTCTTTTTTGTTAATAGTAGTACTGCCTAAAGCTCCTGTGTCCTGATCATTTGTACAGACCACTTCTGATATACACCCTTTCGAGAGAAAAACACATGAATTCATGTTACCAAAAATAAGTTTCCTTTCTGATTGCTAGCTAATGACTGACTGTTAGTCCTCTTTTACTCATTGTCTCATCTATTTTTTACAGGACAAAGGTGTTGAACAATTGCTTTAAACATTTGTCCCGCAGTTTGTCTGTATCCTGTATTTTTTGAGTTTGGCAAAAAAAGCATAAGTGGTAAAAACTAGTTTTTCCAGTATCCCAGTTGACATTGTTCAGATTTATTTAATCTCTTAAAAAATATATGGGGGAAGGCAATTTTAACTGATAAATGTACAGTCTAAAATTAAAGACAGAAGAAGGGAGGGAGGGAGGATGGAGCTGCTGCCCTGAGCAATAATTATGCTTTATAAGTTGTAAACCAGTAAATCTGGGATTTGAATAGCACCTTATCTTTACGTATTTTTAATACTTGGAAGATCTGTTGCAGATTGGGAGACACACATTCTGTTTGCAAGCTGACAAAGTCTGTTTTACAGTCTGCTCCCAGCTACGTGATCAGGTAACGTAAGAGAACTCTCAGGCACTTTGGCAGCTGCACTATGTTTACAAATAAGGGCTTTGGTGGAGCTTATCTGCCTTACGCAGGATCTTTTTCTGTGACAGCCAAAGGCTTGATGCTAGTGAGATTGTTTGAATGGTATAAATGCTCTTAACATAGAATCTAATATACCAAAATGCATATTAATACAGCTTCTGGTGAGTTTTTCTCTACAGACAGTTTATGTCTTATGTTTGAATTGTTGTAGGAATTTCAATTTAAGAATAAAGAGGCATAAACAGTGTACTTACCCACTGGAAAGAGGTGAATTGTGCCCTGCAAAATAAATAAATAAACAAATTCAGACGATGTTGGCTGTTGTAGTAGCTGTGGGTAGCTCACTGTCAGGATGAACAAATTAGTGTGTAGAATATAGGAATAAAGAATAGAGTTTCCAGCAAAGTAAATTAATGTTCCATTCATGATTTGGCCTTAATATTTAATAGGGAGCTGATGCCTCTAAGGTTTATGTCTTTTACTTTTCGCTAGGCTTTGTTAACTTCATAAAAAGAGAATGTAGAGGGGGATGTGCTCTGAGCAACCTGGTCTAGTGAAAGGTGTCCAAGGTGTGGCTGCCCATGGCAGGGGGGTTGGAACTGGGTGATATTTAAGGTCCCTTCCAACCCAAACCATTCTATGATTCTAAGATTTTGTGTGGGATCTGTGCCATTCTGACTCTCTTAACTTTACCCTCTTCATCACCTCATTTTTTTAGTGTCATAGCTTCATGTATCTTGTCTGATGTTTTTTCTAACAATTAGATCTCACTGAGAATTGTGCTGCATTTATGGTCTAAGAATGCCCAAACTTCCTATAATTTCCTGTCTATATAAAACAACCGTCTATTTTTATTTTTACAATCGATGAGAAATCTGTGTATTTGGAAAACTGCAAAAAAGCAGATTCAGCAGCAGTGTAGGCCCTGTGCTCAAGGAGCTCATATAAAACCTAAAAGGTTAATCTTGCTCTTTCTCTATCCCAGCAGTTTCATGCTAAGAATATTTCATGGTGATTCTAGGACTCCTGTTTAAAACACAGCAGGTTGAAACGCAGATTATAGTACAACAGTACTGTAACTATTTTTGGGAAATCATCATTTAGAAAAGCCCTGAGGGATCTCCTGGAGCTATTTTATGCTTCTCCTTAATATAAAACAAAATACATATTCCATGTACTTTATATAGACTTTATTTTGTCCTCTGTTGGACCTTCTTTTCAGATGACAGTCTATATCCTAATTGAAAAAAAAATGCTCAGATCAGACTTGTCCACATATCTAGAAATAGAACAACAGCCTTTAAAACAAGTTAAAAATGCCTGCAATTTGTTTTTTTTTTGTTCTTTCTTATGTTAATGACTAGTAGATTTCTCATTTTCTGAAACTGATGCTCAAGAACAAGGAAATTGTGGGTCTGTATCTGGGTTTGGTTTATTTTTTTTAAAAAAATTGTAAAATATTCTTATTCTTTGCCTTAGGTCGGATGTTGCTCATACATTCAGAGATAATTCAATTCCGTTGTAAATAAAGTTTCTTGCCCCAGGGGGTCTGAGTTTGTTAGTAGGTGTCAATATGGTTTGAACATCTGCTCACTGTAACAATATTTTACAGTATTTATCCAGCTCCTTATTGAGACATGACAATGTGTGCTCTGCCTCCTTAGAAATATGGGATGTTTTTGTTCCCATAGACAGGACTTGGCTTTGCAAACTGTTTGTGCTTGATGAATGATAGGATCCCTTAATGGATGTCAGTTGCTCCAGGAAAACGTTGTGTTCTTCCATCATAGCAGGACAAGATGAAGGTCCTCATATTAGCATGAAGGGAAGCTTTTTTATAACAGTACTTAGTCCAAATGGCTCTTTCCTGAGCTTACCAAAGGCTGTAGTGAGAAACACGAGTAATTGAAGACACACCAAGAATAAATTCCAAGGGGAAAAAAAATTGTTGAATATCTTCTGAACTAAATTCCACTTCAAACAACTATTCACTGTCTTCAGCCTTGCCTTAAGGAATGGATTTTTTATATAGCATGGTCTGCCCGAAGCAACAAGCAAAGTAACTCATTGCATAAAATAACACAGTAGCGTCAGCAAACTGAAAGTGACCGTCATCTGTGCATCATGTGCAGCATTTAATTACTTCTTCAAACATTCTGATGTCTTTTTAAAATACTACACTATATGACAAGTGCCCTTTTCCTTTTAAAGGATCCCAGTGACTTTTTCTGGATTGTCCTCTGGGTTTTACTTCCCTTCCCATTTGGCTCTTCAGGCATACACTTGCCCCACAGTCCTCCTGTGACCAGTATTACAACGCCAGGATGCTGTTTGTCATGGACATTATGAGAAATGGATAGTATCTTCATTTTCTAGACAGGCAATGATATAGAAGGACTAAGGCAAAAAGCCTCTAGCTATGCAGGGACTTTCATGCAGGAGATCCAGAGCACCATGCCTGGAAGAAGTTAATCAGGAAATTAGTATGTGTAAAGCTGCTGTTTCTCTCCAGAAGGAGTAATTGAGTAAGAAGCTGCTTTTCCCCAGTAGTGGGAAAGCAGGGGAGGGGATATAATACTGCTGGACAGATACCTGTTACCATCACATTTGATTCTCCTTTGTTAAGTCAACATGTCCATAAACGACTTGGATGCAATATTCAGAGGCATGCTGAGGAAGTTTGCTGATGATAGTAAACTGAAGTACTCTGCTGCCTCCCTCAAAGGCAGAGAGGCCCTGCAGAGAGACCTTGACAAATTAGAGAGCTGGGCAGTCACCAGCTGTGTGAAGTTTAACAAAGACAAGTTCCAGATTCTGTACCTGGGATGAGGCAACCCTTAATGTATGGACAGACTGGGGAATGAGAGGCTGGAAAGCAGTGCCACAGAAAAGGACCTGGGGTCCGGGGATGGCAAGTTGAACCTGATCAGCA